>OY856361.1:9586590-10836590 GCA_963693475.1 Ectropis crepuscularia
CTGTGATAATTATACTAGATAATTAGCTACATACGCTTGTTGTACTTTGCAAATTGTACTCTTTGTGAGGAAAGTATAAAGGATATTATTCTTTAATAAGGTAAGTCTTACTATTAGTGGCGTCCCCGACGCAGTGTTCGAGGCAATCGGCCAGATCTTCAAACTGGTAGTCGCAGGTGTCCCACGCACACTCGTACGTCATCTTCATCTGCGTCTAAAATGTTATAATGTTATAGCAACAGTTGCATATATATACATTAACATAGCTCATTACAAATATAGATATTGTATTTACCTACGCGATGAATTTTGATCTGGATACCAAACACCATAAAGCGACATCATTTAATAGTCGATGTTCCGAAGTCTCGAACGAAGGGGTTTGACTCCACCTTGTATTACAAGAACATCCAAACTTTGGAATGCCTTAGTGGATATTTCCTGATGAATATAATTTAAATGCCTTAATGTCTAGACAGAATAGGTTTCTTCTAGGTTAGCGCGCTCCATCGTGGACCGCGTCGTTGCTGAACATCAGGCGAGATAGCAGTGAAGAGCACACCTATTTTTATGGAAAAAAATCATGTAAGTTCATATATAAGCAAGTCCTTGTCTATCCTCCTCGTAAGTCCAGCTTGGCGGAAGCTGACATCATCATTTCAGCTGAATTACTTCCACTGCTGGACGAAGGCCTCCCCCAAAGATCTCCACAAAGACCGGTCCTGCAAAACCTGTGTCACTAACGTGGTCAGTGAGCGTCCTTAAGAAATTGTTGAAGCATGTAAGTTTCCTTACGACGTATTTCCTTCACCATTTTGAAGTTTCATTACGCACATGACTCTTCGAAAAAACAGTGGTGGGCATGAGACTCGAATCAGGGTCTCGGGATCGGCAGTTGCAGCTCGCCCGACTAGACCAGCCGCAACCTAGACGCCCCCAGTCCTCATATCATGCAAACCCTGTGGCACTAACGTGGTTAGAGAGCTCCCGCATCTCCTCGGCCAGTTTGGCGGCCCTCTCCTCGTTGCAGCGGGCTGCGCGCTCCACCCAGCTCTCCTTGGTGGCCGCTGGCAGCGAGCGCCACTCGTTGCCGACTATGCGCGATATCTCGCCTGGCGGACAACGCGGGTGTAAACTAGGGCTTGGGTACCCGCTCGGAGACATGACACAACGAGGTTTATGAATTATTTAGGTGGACTGTTAAAACTGCAGCATTCGTTTATGGATTGGATTTTTGGACTACTCTTAGAATAACATTTTAGATGTATCCTGATATCTACAAATCAAACTGCATCAGAAGAATTTAGTAAATGAGATCATAATCACGATGCAAGAACCTTTCGATCGCCCATTTACTTTATACCAAACAAATGACGCGTTTTCAAGATGTAGACCTGTCGAAGATAGATCACTAAGTCACTGACACCAAGTGTGGCGCCAATGTTTCATTTTGTAGAATTTCTCTAATGAAATGAAAGGTTGGCGCAGTGTATGGTGAAAATAAAAAACTATATTTAACAGGACTATTAGCATCTTGAAAACGCCTAATTCCTGATTGGGAAAGTGATATCTCGTGAGATTATTACATGCATATTTTTATTTGGCAAGGGACAGACCCGCTATTTATCAAAATATTCCAATCCACAAACAAAATAAACAGTAAAATTATTCCGATTCAAGCTACAATATATTGAAAAAGGTCACAATTGCATACCAATAAACCAAAATGCAAATACACGTCACGTCGGTATAACTTGACGTTGAATGTTTAATACTTACGTTAGGGGTATTACTGATTGCTATGTTCTTGGTATCCCTTTCTGTTTTAATTTCGATCGAAATGAAAGAGTGAGCAATAGCAATACCATAACCATTTTAGTCTTAAAAAAAGTCAAAGCTAAGACCGTTTTCCTTAGGCGGTAGACCCGGGTAACATTCGTAGCTTAAATCAGAATCAACGCGATTTCATCTTTTTAGTCTCGTATGTCGTGGCTCCAAGCGTTGTTATTGTTCATACCTTGTTAGTATTATTGTCTTTGCGCAACATAACTTTTCTAGCGCCCTCTTTGTCTTTGTCTGGCTTCTCTTTCTCTCTCTCTGGCGGTCCGTGAGCGTGCGATAAACAAATGTAAGGCTGAGGCTGGACGAGCATTACAATGGCTTTATTGGATGCGATTTCAACGTTTCGATATCTTACACTATTTTTTTTTTCAAAATTACACTGATTCACTAACACTATTTTTCTCCTTAACGCGCGTGTCTAATTTACATTGCAATACGACAATTTTATCATAGTATATTTGTACACATTTTACTAAAAGTTTCGTTACGAAATCGTTTTTTTTTGATGACATAATTATCAATAGCAAACGCCAAAATACACGATTCATTTTAAAGAATTCTAACTGTTGTATCAAAGATGTATTTGTAATTGTTGTGTGTTTTGGCGTTTGTAGGCTATTATTTAATCGAAAGAAAATGTTTTAAAACGTAACCTTAAAATAGTGTATGCCTTTTGAACGAAAATAACTAATTAATCTTCTAAATATGTAAAAATGCTAGATAGACAGTCACACGCGTTAAATGCTTTAATCAAAATACAATTAGGTACAGAGTGTTTTTTAATAGTATAGAGTGACAAGACGAGCACGACATGTGCCCGATGGTAAGCTACATGCCTGCCCATAACAGCACAGTGGCATGCAGCTATTGGAACACAAAGAGTCCAAATCATTACCTAGCACCACCACTATACTCTGTAACCAAACCATCAATCCAAGCCACTGTATGAAATCGAAACGTAAACTGCGCCTGACCTCAGCCGAAACAAAAGCGAGAGAAATTATGTCACGGTTTTATATATAACAATCAACTACTTATTAATAAACTACTTCATATAAAACATATCTATATCTAACTACTGTAAATACAGTGTCTGCGGGGGCGCCAAGCGTGTTGGAGCCTCCCGGATTGTCGAGGTCAGACGGCAGGAGGCCTGACGGGCTTACGCTGATCCCATGGCAAAAAGGTTGCTGCTTGGTGTGGGATGCAACGTGTGTGAGCACCTTTGCATCCAGCCATCTCTCCTCTACCCAGAAGTGTGCTGGGGCAGGAGCAGAGGCCGCCGCCAAGAGCAAGCAGCTTAAGTACACTTCCCTGGGGTCTGCGTACGAATTCATCCCGTTTGCGGTCGAGGTGGCTGGTCCATGGTGTACTGAGGCGCGGAAGTTTGTGCAAGATTTGGGTCGTCGTCTCAGGGATAAAGGGCTGGACCCTCGCGTAAGGGCTGGACCTGGTATTTAATGCAGCGCATCTCATTGGCTGTAGAGCGGGGGAATGCGGCTAGCGTTCTGGGGACTTTTGGTCAAGGATCGGTGCGCGGGGGACTCTTTGACTGAATTCTCTGGAGTATGTAAATTTAGTAGTTAATATGGTTTATACTAATAATATTTCATTTGTAATTGATTTTTAATCGTTTGTATGACCTCGTGAATGGTTGAAATAAATATTTAACATTCCCTTAAAAAATAAATAATACAAGTTTACACAAAACACCTATATCAAGCGAAACTGGTCGAGTTTTGTACATCATTATGAACAACTTTTACTATTTGACCAACTTCAAAGTGTCTTGAACATCGCCGCAATATTGTTAGCTTATCGGTTTTTCATCGGATACATTTCGGAAAGTTTGCAACTGATCTGCACTATCTAATATGTTTAAGGCAATATATGCAATTGTATATTGTAATTGAATGGTTAAACAATAAAACAAAATATAAGCCACATGCATTAGTTAACATAGCCAGACGCGTGCAAAAATGTTTTGAAAAAAATAAATTATTTGAGGCAATTGCAAATTTTAATTGGGTATTAGTATATATGACAAAAAATTACGAAATCTCAAAAAGACAGAAGTATAAGCTAGATGGTTTAGTTGGGGTTTTAAAACTACCAGAGGTAAGCTAAAATGTTTCACAAAATATATGAAAAATGTATTTCAGGCAATTCGAAATTTTAATTGGGTATTTATTTATTTATGACAAAAAATAGGAATTTTTAAAAAGACATTATTTTGGTGGGACTTTCTACCTGCCAGCTGATCTAAATTGAGGGATTCATTTTGGCCCGGTACTCACCAGCCAGGTATGCACCTCCGTGTAGGGGCATAATAGGAGAGGTTGCAACAAGTTTTCATCTTGCCTCAAAT
Organism: Ectropis crepuscularia; assembly: GCA_963693475.1. Lineage (NCBI taxonomy): Eukaryota > Metazoa > Arthropoda > Insecta > Lepidoptera > Geometridae > Ectropis > Ectropis crepuscularia. The sequence goes on from OY856361.1 coordinate 9,590,801, forward strand.
AACTACCAAAATTTGATGCCAGCTCTCGGAATATCAGGCAAAATGACGGTCAAGTATATAACTACAATGTTAAAAAAAACATCGGACTAATGGTTGCTCGCAAGCTGTACTGACAATAACAACTTAAGACTTTACTTCCAATTAACAGCGGAAAATGTTTAGAAACTCACCGAATGTGCACTCTGGGTTGTTGGCGATGATCGCTTTTCGGACCTCGCTGGAGTAGAGGATGTATCCGGTGACTATCCGCTTGGATTCCTTCTTCTTGCTGCTGGCCGGTGTTGCGGTCTGAGTACGCTCCTGCGTCGTCGACAGCGCAGGGTTGTAGGGATTGCTGTTACCGCCTACGAATGACAATCATTAATCATATTATAAATGCGAAAGATTACATATTTTGATATTTGTTGCTCAATAAGCTGAAGCGATCGGGGGATTTACCGCCGAATGAAAACTTTCTTAGGTTTGATGTTTCTCTCTCTTTTCTTTTCGTTTGAAATGATAGAGATGGCAATAGCAAAGCCAAAGCCGATTTAGTTAAGCGGTAGAAGGCCCTCGAATAAAAAAAATGAAAAAATGCGAATAGAATATCATCTGACATAGTACCTCAGCTACTTTTTAAGTATAGCCGCTTTTTACACCTCAATGTATATTAGTTATTATTCTATGCAGTCCAAGTGTCTTTTAGGCTCCAAAACATAAGGTTGGGAATTACTCCTGTTGTTGATATTACCAGTGGTACTATTCTTACTGTGTTCATTTTCCAAATTATTTTCACTTATTATTAAATCATCGTAAATTTAGATTTTTACAATATCAATAAATGTATCAAAAAACGACAAAAACATTTTAGAAACCTAAACCTAGTTTATTGCCAGCAGTGGGGCAGAGCCCAAGCTACCGGTGGCAGGGCCGGATTTAGGGGAGGGCAAACGGGGAATACGCCCCGGAGCGTCCACAAACGGAGGGCCTCCACAACAGACATTTCGGAAGAAAAAATCATGTCGGCAGTAAACATCTTTTTATATGTTTTTGCTTTGAGAAATCTTAACTTGGGAGAGGGGTGTATTTTCAACGTCCCCAACGAAGCTTTGCCCCGGGGCCTCCACACCTCTAAATCCGGCCCTGACCGGTGGTTAGGGCTGCAGAGTGAGGAACCTCCTGACGATGCGCGCTGTGTCGGGGATGACCGCCGCGTGCATCTGACCCTCAATCCAACCGTCTAGCTAAAGTCTCTTGAGATGTTGGTCGAGACTTTTCGCAACATTATTATTCCCTCATTTATTGATTTTCTAAAGTTTCCATTTTTACAATATTTTTAAATATTTTACATATATTTTAAATAAAAACAACATAAAAAATATTACATACATCTGATCCTTGATCCAACCGTCTAGCGAAAGTCTCTTGAGATGTTGGTCGAGACTTTTCGCTATAAGGCCGTTTGCCGACACGACTATCGGGAGACTATGATCGTCGAATCAACATCCCGCATGGTAACCTCATGAGCCAAGTCAAGGTACTTGCTATCACATTATCTTCTTATTATTATTAACAACTAAACATGAATGAATATGTTTGTATGTGTAGTTAGACTGACCTATAGAGGGCGGTGTAGCGGGCGAGCCGAGAGAAGACTCGTCGAGGGAATTCTCCAGCTTTATCTCCACCTTTATCTCCACATCCTGCCCGATGGTTGTGTTGATGAGATTCGTGAAATGCGGTTTGCTGTCCTGTAATTATAAACATAGAATTAGATATTTTTTTAGGGGAGCCCTATAATAGCTATAATTTTTAATTATCTTAATTGTTTTAGTGGTGCAAAGGTTTAGTGTAAGGGATTTTTTATGGCCAACTGCCATAAGTCACTAAAATCAACCGGTCTCTGCTAGCGCAGGCTTTACTAACCTAATCTTACCGTAATCAACGAGTTCTTCATCTAGTAACGACTAGCGCAAGAGCACCTCAGAAGGTATGCATAAGCGTAGGATAACAGCTGGGACTCGGGGCCTTTTCTCGCAAGTCAAGAACATAATCCACATATTAGGTGTAAGACACCAAGATTGTAACTATCGGGAAAAACCCACGCAGGCAACGTATTCCACAGCCTTGATATTTACCATGGAGTCGAGGTTCAGGTTGTGGTTGAACTGCTGCTGCTTGAAGGCGGTGGAAGCGGAGTGCACCTCCTGCGCCGTCGCCAGCGCGGGCGGGCCCAGCGGCTTCGGGAACTGATACACCTGACGAATCACAAGAAATACAAGTTAGTATTAAACCGATTTTAGTAGTGTATGACGCCCTGAGACTAGATGGAGTGACGATATTGGAAAGGCAGCTGGTGGCGGTTGGAGACGCAAGACCGAGGATCGGGCTGAGTGGCGTATCGTAGAAGAGGGCTATGTAGAGCAGTGGACGAATACGGGCTGATAATAATGAAACAGATTTTGTCTCATAGCATTTTCTCATAATGAGAATCAAGGTCATAGCCAAAGAGTTTACATAAAATATTACTTATAGAGTTAGAACAAACGCTTTACACCGAAAGCACGGGTCTGATCGATCTTGTGGAAGTGTCATATTTTTGTCGCGGCATATCACTACTAAGTCACTCAGAATGTTTTGCGAAAAAAAGTTTTTTGTATAAGACACTGGCCACTTTGTAATTATGTGTTTTGAAAACTTCGATTATTTAAAAGTAAAAATACAACTGTTCAATTTTTAAATTTCCCTCGGTATTTTTTGAGAGCCTATTCAAATTTTCTTGTTTCATTAAAAAATGGATCTGCGTCGATAACATTTTCGTGCTATGATTTTTTTACGATTTCAAATATGGCTTAAAACCTGATGAGTCATTTGATCGACTTCGAATTGCTTTTATGGATGAATGACGTTCAAAAACAACCATCTACCGCTAGTATAGCGAGTTCAAACGCGGTCGTTTTACTTTGGGGGATGAACAAAAGGAGTGGTGGTCCTACGATGGCTATCACCGAAGAAACTGCCTTGGCAGTAAAAAAACAAATTCAAGAAAACAGACGCATTACCTATGAAAAGATTCAGCATACTCTGCAAATTGGATCAGGAAGTGTTTACAAGATTTTGCACGAGCACCTTCGCGCAAGGAGGATAGTTTTCCGCTGGGTGCCGCATAACCTCGCCGAAGCTCGGAAGTAGGCCCGTATGGATGGATGAATTAATTAGTGCCATGATATGAAACAAAAATTTGATGCTGGCTCGTCACGGCGCGTTTACGACATTGTGGCAGGTCACGATTTTTGATTGGATAAACCTGGATTTATTAATACGATCCAGAAACAAAGCGTCTGTCGACAGTTTAGCTGTTTTAAAATGAACCAACGCCTACGAAAGTGAAGCGACCGAGAAGCGCAGAGAAAATTTTGATCGCTAGTTTCTTCAATCAGACGGGGTACCTAATTTCAATTCTACTTCGCGACCAAAGCAGCATCAACGCCGAATGGTACAGCATAAAATGTCTGTCAGAAGTTTGTTCTGCAATGAGAAACAAGCGACCGAACACCGGGCTTCGCGAGGTCCTTCTTTACCACGACAACGCGCCCGCGCACTCTGCGATCAAAACAGGTCAGTCTTGGAACACCCTTCTTACAGTCCTGATTTGGCTCCGTGTGACTTCTTTTTATTCCCTAAAATTAAAAATCAGCTCAAAGGAATACAGTTTTCATCGCCGGAAGACGCGCTAGCAGCGTTTGAGAAGGCCGTGAATGAAGTGTCTGAGGCGAACTGGAAAAAATGTTTTGAAAATTGGTTCAGACGCATGAATCTTTGTATAGAGGCTGGTGGAGAGTTATTTGAAAAGATTTCGTAAAAATATTTTTTTCATAGAAGTTAGTTTTTTGATTTCTCAAAACTTTCTGAGTGTCCCGAACGTATGTCGCCATAGCTGACATACACCTCATCTGCTTACGATTGGTGCAAAGGAACCGTGTGGAAAAACCTGATCTATTTACTTATTCTCCCTTATTTTTAACCTTTTACAATTCGCCCTTTAGTGCTATTATTGTAGACCAGTGTATTACATACGCGTGCTCGTTTTGTTAAGGCGCATGTTGTCTTATTCGTCTAGTCACTCTATAGTATAAATACTAATATTATAAAAATTAAATAAATTAGTTGTCTGTAAAGTCGGTTGGTTTACGGACGATAGTTTAACGTTGTAACAGGCAGCTATTCAGCCCGTCAAAAAAATCTTCAAATATTTCAACTATATTAAATATTTAAATATTCAATATTAAATATTATTGCTAATTAACTCACTAAAGTACACAGAGCCATTTGATTAAGCAAAGCTTTTACTATGGTAGCCAGATGACTGATAATAGAGCTTGTATGATTGTGAATACATACTTGTCATACATACATAACGCACCTTGTACATAACACAACTTATTAATAAAGTGTGCTCTACTAATATTTAATTGTATTGACTATAGGTATTAATTCGTGATAATTGTTTAAATGTATTGAATTGCAATAGACCCTTTGGGTTGAATAGACACCCAAGTAATGTAACCGACAAAGAACATTTACTGTTACTATTAGATGATAATTAGTTCCTTCAGAATTTAATGCAAGTTGTGATAATATATCCTTCTCTCTCTGATATGGCTAGTAAGAATACATAGAGAGAATACCAGCTTTTCAATAAGAATACATAGAAATAATACCTTAGGAAATTAGATCTTACATCTTGGTGAAAATGTCTCTTGTAAGATTGTTGAAAACTCCAAGTATTATACAGTCTATTTGTTTTACATTGTGGTTTAATAATGCTGTTACATTAGTTACAGGAATCACAATGTGAAATATCTGCAAATGTACTGAATTGAAATAAAATCTTTGTTTAAAGTAATTTAATCGATGAAAAGGGTTCCTGGTACTAATTTGATGATAAATATGTTCTCTCAGAGCTGAATGCCGTTGTAATCTTCTCACTATTATGCCTAATGGTAAAACTTAGAGGACCTAAGGAACATACCTTAAGAAATTACATTTTACACCTTAATTGGGATATCTGTGTGGTCTTCGAAGGGAAAGTAAATAGATCCATGGGGTTTTGTGCTCTCTTGAAGTAAGTTGGGGGGGTGCCTATCGCTTTGCTCTCTTCATGGGGTATGTAAATATCTGTGGAGAATACAAAAAATAACTAAGTCAAACTTATTACTTACATACAACATACATTCCTAGACTAGTTGACATTGGCCTTCAATGAAATCTTGTTAAAACAGATACAGATTCTTGAAAATGAATACAAGATAACTGTAAACTCATCTAACTTAAATTGATCTTTATCAAACAGACAGAGTTGTTGGTTGTAGGTATTCTTGAATCTTAAAAGTAGTAATCGTGGATGGTTCTAGATCAAAAACTAGATACAATTCTATTTGAAGCTGGAAATAGACAGTGATTTTGTTTATACAAACTAAATGCGTTAAAAATACATTTGCAAACTAATGCGAATGCGAACTTATGCATAGTTGTATTACTTGGTAATAAAGTTACAAATTCTAGTTCCAAGCGCGTATAAACTATGTTAATGGATATTGAGCACTATTTCGAAATAGAATCATTAAAATAAATTGTTGTAAACTTAGAAACTTACCAACTAATGTAGTTTGTAGTTAAAAATTGTAAACTCCGTGTTTTCTCGTATATCCAATGTTTCTGTACGGTTTTATATTTCACATTCACGTAATTTTATTGTGAAAACATTTACTGATGAATAAGAAGAACACAGAGGTGGGTTTTTCATTGATTTGAAATAATAACATGAGACAAGTTTGTTGTACACGCTTCGAAAGTAGGTCAGTAAATGACATTTAGCGATGACGTCATAATTTGTGAGTACAAACTTAAAATTTTGTGTGAATAAAAATGGAAACTAAAATATACCTTCCGGTTTTAATAAATTATTCATATTAACCTAGACAGTGGCGCCGTCATCGGGGTTCATCTGTATGTTGGTGGTTCTGAAAGCTCTCGGAACCGACGTGTTAGGCATAGGTCTCGGGTTTCGCTTGTCAGGATTAATCGCGGTGTCAGGGATAGGCGAGATATCTCGTTTGGACGCCGGGTTACTCTAATGCCGGGAGTCGCTCGAAAGCCGCGGATTCTAAAGGGGCGGGGCTTGGGTTTGGTTCGGGAAAAACTATAAATGGGAGCGTGGCGGCGTAGAACAGGACCAATTATTCATTATCCCTCGTCGAGTACGGACGTAAGGATTGTCGCGTTTTGTGTTAGTTAGTTACGTTGTATCCATATAAATTCTAGTAAATTGAATTTCTCTAGGACTAATTTATTCGTTACTTTAGCAGTGGGGAAAATTGCTATTTTCGTCAATGCAAAGGAATAAATTGGCGTCTCATTTTGGGTATGAAAGACGTTCTTGCGACGCACAAGACGGTTTTGAAAGTAATCGGTTGTGTTCGTAGGAAGGTTTTGCATATCCAACTTATTTGAGCATTAAATTTAAATTGGGAGGTTTTACATTGTGGGGAAATGGACAACGTAACTAAATATACCGTACATGGTTACGGTTTTGAAGCACGCGTCTCGTGTTTCCTCTCCTAGAGTCAACACTACTTGGGTTTCGTGACGCCCCAAGGTCGATTTTACCTCTTAAATGGGGATCGATTTAGTCACCGGTTCGATTGGTATTTTCTTCGAAGCCTCAGACGGCCTTGAATATACAACACGCAGGTCGTGAATATTCCTGGCTGGTCGGTAGTGCTCCGCTGAGAGACTGGTTGAAGATATCAATTCGAAACGTCTCAGGTTAGGTTTGGAAACGTTTCATTCGCCTCCAAAAAAAGGATTGACTTTGTGTTAAAGGTTAAATCCTGGTTTCCCCGTCACTAGAATGAAACCTTCCCGTAGGGCTGAAAGGGATCATAGGTTTTGTCAGCCTGATCAGCTGGTAGGTAAATTTAGTGTTCAATGTTAGAAAAGGGTACTGCACTTTATTCCGACTGTCCGGATAAAATATACCCTTTTTAGCTGTTGGGTAAAATTAAATGAGATCCGCGAATCACTTGCAAATTTTGGTATAGTTTAGCTGTTTAGGCCATGAGTAGGATAGGTTGAGGTACGTTGCATTGGCCTTAATATGTCTTAAGGATGCGCCATATCAGATCAACGGAACATAGGGAGTTAATTATTCTTGGTTTCAGGTGAACGAACGAGAAGTTACAACAAAACAAACTGATTGTTCGATAGTCTTTATCATTTGAGTCTGATAACAATTTCATTTAACAATATATCTATGAACTTATAAAACTAAAGTCCTAAATCTGTGTAAGAAACTGGACTAGTTTGATAATCCGCTCGGAAGCTGTAATCGTCAAATTTCTCTGCTTAAGTTGAGAGAATTTGGACGTATCTATAGATCGAGTACAGGGGCTTAACAAAGTTCCTTGAATATTACCCTCTAAAAAGATTACAAAATAATCTTGGAAATCTAAAGACTATCTAATGATCAAAATTACTGGGTCTTATAATAGACCTAGTTTTATTTTACCTATATCACAACTATGGTTTTACACCTTGTTTACAGATTAACAAATAAATTATAAATACAATCAAACAGTTTGATACATAATTTTGTTCGATGGTCCTCAGAGTTGGATTTCCATGTGCCTTGAAAGTTAATTACGACTTATTTTATATTAAAGAAATTTATGCAGAAGTCTGCTTATTTCTGGATATTAGTTGTGGCCATGCAGATGCCGTGCCAGTCAATTAGTTCTAACGGAAATGGGAATGAAAGACATTAACTATATCCTTAAATCATCAGATTGGGTCGGTTGTACCCTGGTTAGATTCTCCACCTGTACGGAGGGGTTCTGACATACTTACATCGAAATATTACAGCTCGGTAGAAGCTAAAACTATCAGGTTGCATTGGAAACTTAACTTTTGAGGCTTGTCTAACAAAGTGACTAGATATTGAATGACTAGTTAACTTCTATCCCCGAAATCACATTCCTTTGCTGTCGGTCGGTACATTAAAGTTCTATGGGATTTCAAAGGACTGACTGACATTGACATACAATAGAAATTGTAAACTCATCCATCCCTAACTAGATGAAATCCCCCCACTTCCCTTGGATAGCTTAGTTAGTGTTTCTAACATACAGAGAACTATTAGGGAATAAACTCATGCATTCCCGCGAGATGCGCTCTTGTGGAGGACGTTGAATTCCCTTTTAAGCCATTTTTTTGGACGTCAACGACTGGGAGGGGCGGCTTAGGGTCAGGAGCCACTTCCCATAGCCACAACCAAGAAACAATTTTAATAAAGTAATCACTGATCCGATCAGTTTTATACAGTAGCATTCTACTACTTTCCATACCTACTATTTATGAACATTGTTGCTAATCTTAAATCTGACACCTTGTACATGTCATATTCTCTAACTGGTTAAATACAATATAATTACATTGTCTCATTGACTAGCTCAACCTTCTTGCTATTTCGGAAAACAAACTTCAACATATTAAGGCATAACTTAAGTCATAAGCTAATAATACCAGCGAGAATCTTCATATAAATCTACTTAACTCATTTCTGGAATCATTGGTGTATCAATTAAAGCTAATTATTAAGATATTTGTCAAACTAAATTTCCTAGGTTCATTAGGGTAAAATCATATACTTGTATTAGATCTAGGGTTCATCTCAAATCTGTTTGGGTTACAACTTACGGTCCACATACGGAAAGTTCTACTACTAGATGATCACAAGGCCATTCGAACAAACTAATATATAAGTAATAAGATATGATAGGAAAAATATCTATATATTTAGGAAACTAGCTCGTTGAAAGAATCAATAAACAATCATACGTACATACATACATACTGACTTACTTACATACTAAACATTTTATACATTTAATTTTACTTTAAATATACAAGATCAATTATAATATAACTAAATAAATAACGTCAATTGTATTTAATAGAAGAGGTTTATCAACCTTTATGTAGACCAAGAATAATAATAAATAAAATGTTAATAAAACCAAATAGTGATGTAAATTAAAAGTTAGCAATAAGAGGGTTTTTACGATTAGATGGCGTTCAACCAGGATAATATTAAAAATTAAAAAAATAGATAAGAGGGTTTTACAATTTGGTCGCCGTTAGACCAGGATAAGTAATAGAATGAGTAATAGGATAAATAATAATTAATAAATAACAAAAAAATAAAAATAATTATAACTAAAAACTTTAAAATAATTAAGAATACCCAAAGTGGTTTTTACCATTTGGTAATGCCGCAACCAGGATGTTTAGAAGTATTGATATTAAAAAAATTAAAATAATTAAGAATACCAATCGGCAGCTTTACGATTTGGCGCCGTGAATCCAGGATGATTGTATAAAAACTAAAAAAAATAATAATACCAATCTGGCTGTTACAACGTGACAACGTCATAACAAAACATTGATGCGGTGCACGTGTACAATGAGCGGAACGGAACAATGCGCGCAACGTGACATAACGTGTGTTTGAGGTTTTTATATGGTGTTATTAGATTGTAAGTTGGTAACACTTGATTTATATTCTTTTTCTTTGTTCCTGGATTTGTAGAAGTGTAGTCACGTCAATAAATGTGTTCTTCACAATTAATAATAACATCGTGTTTTATTATAAAATAACCGCCTTTCATCGGTTTATTAGACGTTATCACGTCAAAAGACCAAAAACAAAAAAAAAATCACCAATCCACCATCTTACTACTATTATAAATGCGATGCACGTCTGAACGGAACGGATGAAATTTGAAACACAGTTAGAATATAGCCTGGAATAGCGTTTTATCCCGGGATTAAAATAAAGAGAACGGGAACTATTTGGGTAAAAACCCAGAACGCTGCTATTATTCTATAAAAATGTCAGTTTACCTCATCAACGGTGACGTCCTTGGTATGTTCGAACTTGCGTAGCCCGGATTTCAGTTTCCTAGCGACGCGATTCGATTCATCGTAGACCGATTCGCAGACGTACACGTCGTTCTCGGCTATCTCTGTCGGACGACCTGAGGAGACGGATATATTTTTTTTATCAGGTGCGTATTTTTATTTATAATTGTATAAAGTATTATAAACATAAAAGTAAATCAACGCTGTCAAATCCACCACCTATTCCGCTATAACTTGTTATTGTTTGGTTGGAGGGGCGGCGCTATGACTATAGGCGAGTGGGGTTGACAACGACTAGTATAAAAGTGATCGTGGCTCTGTTCGGTTCTCTTGTCTCTTCTTATATATTGTTGTCTCTTACTTATTGTGTTCTCTCTTGCTTTTATTGTTCTGTATTATTCTTGTTCCCGAGCGAACGGTTGATTAAGCAAAGATAAGTATTATAACTGTTGTCTTAGATTTACTTGTGTACAGATTATGCATGTGATGACACAGAGTTTTCTTGGCCACGTTTTTTCTCTGTAGTCTATAGGTGCTCCGAAAGTGGAATAAATAACATTTAAATACCATCTATTGGGTTTTCTATTCATCCTACTATCTTTAAGTAGGTAATTAACAGCACATTCACATCTAAGCTCACAGAATTAAGGCTATCCAGATGTAAATTAGGTTATAGCGCAGAATCCTAAGAGATTCTAACATCAGAAGTGGGATCGAACGGAAACTCCATACCTTTCAATGTTTCAGATCTAGTAACTTCTGCGATGAATTGCCGACAACGTGTTTACCGATGAGATGACGACAAAACATCCACGGTGAAACAGATTTGCTGCATCTGGCTAGCGCCAGCCACAACGTTACTGCCAGCTGGTACACTTTTGTGGGACCCTCCACGATATCCAAGAGCCGCAGTAAAACAAGGGAAGTAAATTTCGATCTACAAGTATTTCAAGTTTCTAGCCAGTTTGGCTTACATAATGTTATTATATGGCTCGGCATAACAAGAAAGAATATTATGTGAATACAGATAAAACCGGACTGAAAAATATTTAACAAATACCTACATATTTTTTCTTTCACGTTTTGTATGGAATTTGTTTTTATTTAAGTACTTTTTATTATGATAACCCGTTATAACCCGCCTACCCTTATTGTCTCTGTTACACAATTGATAAAATACAACGGATAACAGTTTGAATTTAAAAAGGATGTTTTACGACTTTTGGAAAAGAAAACCCAAAATTATTAATATCTCATTTTGAGAAACCATAGCATATTTTATAGGATTTGTGAGCGTATGCGTATTATGCGCACCAATTTACGTAACTAAAGTTTAACAGACATCACAACTTTTTATGTAAGGATTCATAATAAAATTGTTTTCAATGTGGGTACTTCCATTTCATATGACGAGGATAGATTATGTTCTACATAAAGTTACCCTCATCTGTCCAGTCAGTTACCAAAGTGTATTTGTTGTGTTGACAGTTGAATGTCATATCATTAGTATAATTTTTACTTTATACTGTGGGACGTGATACTCGTATGTATTGTTGTATAATTTGAAACCTGAATTTATTTTTATCCAAAGCTGTAAACAATATTGCAAATAAATAAATAAATTTGTTTATTTTCGAAAATGGGTAATTACAATAAGATCTTAAATGTTTAAATCTGAGAACTCCACAATCAACCTTACGGCTTACAAATTTCGCAATATACTTTTTAATTCACCACTTTAAGCTGCCTATTCAAGGACTACCAAACAATATAAAGTTATAGCGGAATAGGTGGTGGATTTGACAACGTTGATTTACTTTTATGTTTATTATACTTTATACAATAATACTTGCATATTATTTATTAATTATGGTTCACTAATGTTTTACGAACATTTTTTGACAAAACCTCACTTTAAAACCAACTAATCGTATAATATTCATTGCAAAAACTTCACAATATAAAAATATTTAATTCTACAAACAACGTTTCGGATGATATTTATTTCAAAAATACCTTACGTCAAGAAATGTTTTATTTTACAAACCATCATTTTATAACCAATTACATGGCAAACGTTTCACTTAGACAATGTATCGAATGACATTTTATTTTTTGTCGATTTTTTATTTCATAAATTATTCTTTTTACAAATTTAGTATTTCCCAAAACAGAATTTACAACAAATATTTTAAAAGTACCCGATACATTGTTTACGTAAACTATCAATTCTTATTTGGTTTCTGTCATTGACCACCGCTCCAATTAGGGACTATCACTGAAAATTGAGTCCGGGTAGGCTCCCGTCAGAAGCTCAAGGGAGGTCCTGGATGGAGCGAGCCATGCGAGGCTAAGCGCAGCGAAGGGGGGAGGTGGCGAGCGAAGCGAGTCTGCGACCTCCGTAGTGAAGCGCAGGCCGAGTATGGAGAAGCGACACTCAGGGGTGACCGCAGAGCTTTCTGGCTCCCGCATTTTTATATACACTCTAGGGGTAGTAGCGACAAGACTAGGTGGAGTCGGTGTGCTCAGAGTCGGATTTGGGTCCTAACCTAATCGTTCCGGTGTGGTTATTTAGATATTAAAAATTACAATCAAGTTTTTATGTAATTTATTGAATGTTTGTTTTATAAATTGAGTTGTTTGCCAAACAGCACATTATAAAATGAAAATTTGTCAAGCGTTGGTTGTTTTTAAGCATTTGGTAGTCAACAAAAATTTTAAAAGAATCATTTGTCAAATAATTACTTTGAGATATAACCAATTTGTTAATTTTTTTTTGTATAATAATCATTTCACTACCCGTGAGTTTGTCTAACGTTGGTTATCACATGTCGGTTTGTGAAAAAAAGTTTTTTAAATCAACGGATACCATTAATTATATTTAACCGTATTATTTATAACATGGTTAAACTTATAATATAATTTCGGAAATACATCAATTCCTTTTTTTTTTTATTACAATAGCCCATAAAATATCTCATTAATCAAGATTTGACACATAAACCACCCATTTAGTCAATTTTAACGTTAGGTGAAGGGTTCCAAGGAACCCACTTCTGATGTTAGAATCTGTTAGGATTCTGCGCTGTTATAACCTAATTTACATCAGGATAGCCTTAATTCTGTGAGCTTAGATGTGAATGTGCTGTTAATTACTTAAAAATAGTAAGTAGGATGAATAGAAAATCCAATAGATGGTATTTAAATGTTATTTATTCTTTTTATGCCACTTTCGGAGCACCTATAGACTACAGAGAAAGAACGTGGCCAAGAAAACTCTGCGCCATCACATGCATAATCTGTACACAAGTAAATCTAAGACAACAGTTATAATACTTATCTTTGCTTAATCAACCGTTCGCTCGGGAACAAGAATAATACAGAACAATAAAAGCAAGAGAGAACACAATAAGTAAGAGACAACAATATATAAGAAGAGACAAGAGAACCGAACAGAGCCACGATCACTTTTATACTCGTCGTTGTCAGCCCCCACTCGCCTATAGTCATAGCGCCGCCCCTCCAACCAAACAATAACAAGTTATAGCGGAATAGGTGGTGGATTTGACAACGTTGATTTACTTATGTTTATTATACTTTATACAATAATACTTGCATATTATTTATAAATTATATTTAACCGTATTATTTATAACATGGTTAAACTTATTATATAATTTCGGAAATACATAAATTCCTTTCTTTTTATTACAATAGCCCATAAAATATCTCATTAATCAAGATTTGACACGTATAAACCACCCATTTAGTCAATTTTAACATTAGGTGAAGGGTTCCAAAAGGAACGCTTAATCTAACACGTGCATGTCGTGCATATGACCCTTAATCCAACCATCTAGCGAAAGTCTCTTGAGATGTTGGTCGAGACTTTTCGCTATAAGGCCGTTTGCCGACACGACTATCGGGAGACTATGATCGTCGAATCAACATCCCGCATGGTAACCTCATGAGCCAAGTCAAGGTACTTGCTATCACATTATCTTCTTATTATTATTAACAACTACACATGAATAAATATGTTTGTATGTGTAGTTAGACTGACCTATAGAGGGCGGTGTAGCGGGCGAGCCGAGCGAAGACTCGTCGAGGGAATTCTCCAGCTTTATCTCCACCTTTATCTCCACATCCTGCCCGATGGTCGTGTTGATGAGATTCGTCAACTGCGGTTTTCTGTCCTGTAATTATAAACATAGAATTAGATATTTTTTTAGGGGAGCCCTATAATAGCTATAAAAACATCGAAATTTAAAATGTTTACTTCCAGGTTTAGTGTAAGGGATTTTTTATGGCCAACTGCCATAAGTCCCTACAATCAAGTGGTCTCTGCTAGCGCAGGCTTTACTAACCTAATCTTACCGTAATCGACGAGTTCTTCATCTCGTAACGACTAGCGCAAAAGCACCTCAGAAAGCATGGCATAAACAGCTAAATGTTCCCACAACTGGGCCTCAGGGCCTTTTCTCGCAAGTCAAGGACATAATCCACATATTAGACGAAAGACACCAAGATTGTAACTATAGGGAAGACCCCACGCAGGCAACGTATTCCACAGCCTTGATATTTACCATGGAGTCGAGGTTCAGGTTGTGGTTGAACTGCTGCTGCTTGAAGGCGGTGGAAGCGGAGTGCACCTCCTGCGCCGTCGCCAGCGCGGGCGGGCCCAGCGGCTTCGGGAACTGATACACCTGACGAATCACAATAAATACAAGTTAGTAATAAACACATTTTAGTAGTGTAGGACGCCCTGATACTAGACTAGATGGAGTGACGATATTGGAAAGGCAACTGGTGGCGGTTGGAAACGCAATACCGAGGATCGGGCGGGCTGAGTGACGAGAGGGCTATGTAGAGCAGTGGACGAATACGGGCTGAAGATAATGAAACAGATTTTGTCTCATGGCTATTTCTCATAATGAGAATCAAGGTCATAGCCAAAGAGTTTACATAAAATATGACTTATAGAGTTAGAACAAACGCTTTACACCGAAAGCACGGCCCCTATACCGCCTGACGAAAAACGCTTTGACATTGCTGTCTCTTTTCTTCTCGCTTGAAATGAAAGAGACGGCAATGCCAAAGCGTCAAAGAGCGTTAGGCGGTAGACCCTCGGGTCTGATCGATCTCGTGGAAGTGTCATACTTTTGTCGCGGCACATCACTATCAGGTCACTCAGAAAGTTTTGCGAAAAAAAGTTTTTTGTATAAGACACTGACACTGGCCACTTTGTAATTATTTTGAAAACTTCGATTATTTAAAAGTAAAAATACATCTGTTCGATTTTCAAATTTCCCTCCGTATTTTTGAGAGCCTATTCAAGTTTTCTTGTTTCATTAAAAAATAGATCTGCGTCGAGAACATTTTCGTGCTATGATTTTTTAGATTTCAAATATGGCTTAAAACCTGATGAGTCATTTGATCGACTTCGAATTGCTTTTATGGATGAAAGATGTTCAAAAACAACCATCTACCGCTAGTATAGCGAGTTCAAACGCGGTCGTTTTACTTTGGAGGATGAACAAAAGGAGTGGTCGTACTACGACGGCTGTCACCGAAGAAAGTGCGTTGGCAGTAAAAAAATAATGCAAGAAAACAGACGCATTACGTATGAAAAGATTCAGCATACTCTGCAGATTGGATCAGGAAGTGTTTACAAGATTTTGCACGAGCACCTTCGCGCAAGGAGGATAGTTTCCCGCTGGGTGCACAACCTCACCGAAGCTCAGAAGTAGGCCCGTACGGCTCGTCAAGGCGCGTTTACGACATTGTGGCAGGTGACGAAACCTGGATTTATTAATACGATCCAGAAACAATGCGTCTGTCGACAGTTTGGTTGTTTCAAAATGAACCAACGCCTACGAAAGTGAAGCGACCGAGGAGCGCAGGGAAAATTTTGATCGCTAGTTTCTTCAATCAGACGGGGTACCTAATTTCAATTCTACTTCGCGACCAAAGCAGCATCAACGCCGAATGGTACAGCATAAAATGTCTGCCAGAAGTTTTTTCTGCAATGAGAAACAAGCGACCGAACACCAGCTTCGCGAGGTCCTTCTTTACCACGACAACGCGCCCGCGCACTCTGCGATCAAAACCGGTCAGTCTTGGAACACCCTCCTTACAGTCCTGATTTGGCTCCGTGTGACTTTTTTTATTCCCTAAAATTAAAAATCAGCTCAACGGAATACAGTTTTCATCGCCAGAAGACGCGCTAGCAGCGTTTGAGAAGGCCGTGAATGAAGTGTCTGAGGCGAACTGGAAAAAATGTTTTGAAAATTGGTTCAGACGCATGAATCTTTGTATAGAGGCTGGTGGAGAGTTATTAGAAAAGATTTCGTAAAAATATTTTTTTCATAGAAGTTAGTTTTTTGATTTCTCAAAACTTTCTGAGTGTCCCGAACGTATGTCGCCATAGCTGACATACACCTCATCTGCTTACGATTGGTGCAAAGGAACCGTGTGGAAAAACCTGATCTATTTGCTTATTCTCCCTTATTTTTAACCTTTTACAATTCGCCCTTTAGTGCTATTATTGTAGACCAGTGTATTACATACGCGTGCTCGTTTTGTTAAGGCGCATGTCTTATTCGTCTAGTCACTCTATAATAGTATAAATATTAATATTATAAAAAATAAATAAATTAGTTGTCTGTAAAGTCGGTTGGTTTACGGACGATAGTTGTACGTGACAACGTCATAACAAAACATTGATGCGGTGCACCACGTGTACAATGAGCGTAACGGAACAATGCGCGCAACGTGACATAACGTGCAGCCGGCTTTCATCGATTATTAGATGGTATCACGTCAAAAGACTAAACCATGAAAAAAATATTCACCAATAGAAACCGCATTACCAGTGCGTGTCAATGACATTTATCATCTTACTACTATTATAAATGCGAAAGTTTGCATGGTTGTTGCTCAAGCACGTTCAATTTAATTCAATTCAATTCATTTATTCCAACCATAAATTCATAAGAACACTTGGTAACGTCATTAACAAAAAAGCAAAAAAGCAAAGAATCCGTGTACATAATAAGATAAAATAACAATGTCAAAATGAATAAAGCGGCTGTAAAGGAGCCTATTCAATCAAATGCAGCTTTAAAAAGGCTTTGTCAAAGACAAAATAACAAATAATTAATACATCTATACTAATATTATAAAGCTGAAGAGTTTGTTTGAACGCTAGGATCTCGGAAACTACTGGACCGATAGGAAAGATTCTTTTTTTGTTGGATACTCCATTTATCGAGGAAGGCTATAGGGTATATAACATTACGCTACTATCAATAGGTACGGAGTATGAGTGAAGAATGTAAAGAAAACGGGGGAAAATATTTCTCTTCGAGAGCTTTAGTTCCGTGAATTTAAATTCTCTTTGGTCGTTGAAGTCTGTGACGGCGCGTGTCTACATTTGAAGTTTGTGTCATTTGAAGTAATCAAATTTGTTCTACAACAATGCATTGTTGCTTATTTACATATTTTTACGGTTCCGTAAAACGTAATAAAGTGGCCAGCAATGGATATTTTAGTATGGATTTTCCTCAAATAGACGCGGGTGAAACCGCGGGACACAGCTAGTACAGTATACAGATACTACATGAGTACAAATAATGTTCTATCAAAAGTTTTAATAATCTATTATTTTACCTTTCATAACACATTTCTCTTCCATACGATACTATCTTTAACAAAGTCATCTATATTATAATATGCCTTGCTCAATAGGTAGCTTTTTATTTCATTTTTAAACTTTGTTTCATTAAGACCTTCGACTTGTGCAGGGATTGCATTATAGAAGCGAATACCATTACATCTGAAAGAGTTATTTGTTTTCTGAAGTCTGCACTTAGGAAATACGATTTTGTGCTTATGGTGCGCTTTTGGATTCAGATCAGTTAGTTTCTTCAGTCGACTTCGATTTTTTAACCGACTTCAAAAAAAAAAGGAGGAGGTTCTCAATTCGACTGTATTTTTTATGTTTGTTACCCCAGAACTTTCGCCTGGGTGAACCGATTTTGATGATTCTTTTTTTGATGGATAGGGGACATCCCAAGGGTGGTACCATGATAAGGAACCCAGGATCTGATGATGGAACCTTGGATAAATTGAAGAGAATTTTGCAAAAATTGTAGGGGCGACTAGCGCGTTTGTTAAGTCTGTTCTTTTTTCGTTAAAATTATTCTTACATACATTATACATTCATAAATCTATACTAATATTATAAAGAGGAAAGATTTGTATTTTTGTATGTATGTAATAAACTCAAAAACTACTGAACCGATTTAAAAAATTCTTTTGTCAAGAGAAAGCTACATTATCACTGAGTAACATAGGCTATTTTTATTACAAGAAAAAAATAGTGATCTTTGGAATTTTGTACTAAAACCAACGCAAGGTATGAAAAAAACAGCCATAAAATGGCTTTCATCGCATACGCTGCGGAAAGTACCAATGATAGAACCAAACAATGTTCTACAATATTATAGAACGTATTAAAATCTACAAAAAACCTCGCGAGAGCATATGTCTAACTACTGTAATTGTGTAATTACGTCGCTACAACTGCTTTTTTACATTTTAAAAGAAGATAAAAATGCCGATCAACTTAAGACCATGCTATTCATACATTTGTTTTAATTCTTATCAAAATAAATTATTTCTCAATCAAGACTGCTTTATTACCTATTGATTCCTTTTTGAATTATTAAAATCGGACATTCCATTCAAAATATATTACGAAATTAAAAATATCCATCCTAAATATTTGCAACGACGCGACGGCCGGCAGAATTATGAAGAGTGTACATACAGTACATACAGCGTTCATCCCAGTCAGAGTGATTTTATCTCAGAATACTTCTTTATCATGTACCTACCACGTAGGTACATCGTTCCAAGACTACTCAAAATCAAAGAAATCACTTTGAGAGAAGCTTCAATTTCTCGGTGTCCGTTGAGGCTGAGAGAGTAGTTTGTGGTAATATTATTATTTTGTTTTCCCTCGGCATTATGGCACATTTTTGAAGACAATTTGTGTCAAGACATCAAACATACAGCCCAACAACGAGATCCGGATTATGATGTATATGTCGCAGCCGGATTGTATAGTTCGCCGTATTACATTACGGCTAGCCGTTTTGAAAAACGGGGCCGTTTTGTAATGCGGCGGTTCAACGATTAGCCGCATTGTCATTGCAATACGTTCTTCAATATAAGGCGGTCCACGTTCAGCCGCATTGTATTACTGCTTATGTTGTAGGAAGACCATATTTAAAAAAAAAATTTCATTTATCTGAATAAATTGATCGATTATTTCGTACGATATTCCGTACTATTTTTTTTACAACATTTTACCTCTCACATAAAGTTTGAAAGCCCATAACTTGATATCGGTGACGGTACACCTTAGAAACAAGGTGAACTTCCATAGACAAGGGTCTATTATCGAAACATGTTCCATCGTAGATAGCATCGTCGCTTATCATCAGGTGAGAGGGTGGTCAAGTGCGAACCTATTATAGTTTTAAAACTACTTGCATGGCTCGCTCCACTCAGGACCTTCCTTGAGCTTCTGGCTCCCGCATTCTTTTAAATACACTCTAGGGGTAGTAGCGCCAAGACTAGGTGGAGTCGGGGTGCTCCGGGTCGGATCTGGGTCTCATGTAACCTACCCGGTCCGATTTAGTCTTAACAAGGTGGACGGTGGAAACGAAATAGTATCCAAGTAACACCCAGGGTGATAAGTGCCACCCTAATAATATTGTGTACGATTCCTCCAAACTCCAGAATCCACTGTCACTTTAGCAATTTAGGAACACACAGTATTCAACGCCATAGTTGTTGTTATATCAGGCAGCACCATAAGTGTTAAGAATCGGAACTAAAAATTGTCAAAGAAGCGGCTAATCTCTCGCTTTATTACATTACGGCTAGCCGTGTTGAATAACGTATGGCGTTGAATACATTCCAGTGGTTTTTAAGAGTGCGCCTAAAGCCAGTAAAAAATCAGATTTCACCCGTGCGACGCGTTTCTTAATGTTATGTACATAAAGTCGAGAATAGCATGACACAGTTTGGAGGAATAATCAATATTTAATCAGGAGTCCATTTTTGACCAAGTTTTATTTAATTACTCAATAACTAAACATAAATTTCAAAAAGTGTTCGGTTACTTTACTAGAAATTACATTACGGCTAGCCGTGTTAGCAATTTAGGAACACACAGTATTCAACGCCATGGTTGTTGTTATGTCAGGCAGCGCCATGAGTGTTAAGAATCGGAACTAAAAATTGTCAAAGAAGCGGCTAATCTCTCGCTTTATTACATTACGGCTAGCCGTGTTGAATAACGTATGGCGTTGAATACATTCCAGTGGTTTTTAAGAGTGCGCCTAAAGCCAGTAAAAAATCAGATTTCACCCGTGCGACGCGTTTCTTAATGTTATGTACATAAAGTCGAGAATAGCATGACACAGTTTGGAGGAAAAATCAATATTTAATCAGGAGTCCATTTTTGACCAAGTTTTATTTAATTACTCAATAACTAAACATAAATTTCAAAAAGTGTTCGGTTACTTTACTAGAACGTACAAATAGGAATTATATTACCATAAAATAATGTGGGGTCATCGCTGATAATTTCGAGTACTCGAATTAAAACGGGTTTTTTCGGTGTCATTCTTATTTTTTTATTGGAAAAAACTATGATCTATTTTTAAAATTCTATTCGGTTATTGTGCTTCTTCTTGATTGTAACCACACGTCAATATTTTTTTTGTCATAGTTTTTAGTTTCTTAACTTCAGTGAGCGGCGTCGAAAATGTCCTTTTTTCGTTTTCTGGCTTTAAGCGCCCCCTTAAATCAGCTGTATTCAATCCGGCTGATCGTTAAACCGCCGCTTTACAAAACGGCCTTTAACCAACTAAGCCACCAGGCCAGGCAGTTTAATGTTTTTGAACTTTAAAGTTTTGGTTTTTAATTTTGATCTTTTGGAAAATTTTGGTCCTGTACATTTCATTTAGCATACCTACTTAACAAAAAATTTGACCCCGTGCGAAGCCGGGACGGGCCGCTAGTATATAATAAAGGGACTGTTAATATGTTTATAATTTTGAAAATCTCCCGTACTTAATCTCTAGCTGATAAATTATATAGACCACGGATTGCTCTCTTTTGCAATATGAAAACTGAGTTTCTGTCCGCAGCTGAACCCCATAATAAAATCCCGTAGGACATATGCTACTAGCTGTTGCGACGTACGTTATTTTTTTATTTGACGAACAGCGTGGACAGCTGAACTAAGTCGGTCAGCCAGTCTCTCTATGTGAGGACTGTGAAGCTTTGAATCCACTGAAATACCCAGAAATCGAGTAGATTGTACAGGTTCGATAAGTTCATCTTTCAGTCTTAAATCAAATTTACCGCACATTACATTGCAGAGTGAGAATTTTATACATTTTGTTTTAGTGGGATTAAGTACTAGATTATTTGCATCAAACCATTTGTACGCAATGTCTAAAATTACGTTAATTTCTGTGAAATCGTTTATTCCTCTCTTCACTTTGAATAGAAGTGATGTATGATCGGCGAACATAACTATTTCTATATTTTTATGTTTCTTTATCATGAAAGGTAGATCATTTATGTAAATAAAAAACAAGTAAGGTCCAAGTATGGAACCTTGTGGTACACCCATTCTTATAGGCGACTCATTTGATTGCACACCGTCAACATCGACTATCTGTACACGGTGTTTAAGATATGAAGAAATGTAATTTAGAGCTGGTTTCGATACCCCATAGAACTGCAGTTTCTTCAAAAGAGTTTCATGATGAACACAGTCGAAAGCTTTTGATAAGTCACAAAATACTCCTAGAACGTCATGATGGTCTTCCCAGGCTTTCAATATATAATTAGTTAAGTTCAATACCTGCATCGGTAGTGGAACGTCTTTTGACGTGATAACGTCTTATAATTCGATGAAGCCGGCTACACGCCCACAAAACATGACGTCATGTAACGTTACCGCGTTACCGTCGGTCGATACCTCGCCGCATTTTTGTTACAGTTGTATTAATTATTTCGACCAGTAGTTCAAGCGGGGATGTAGCTCAGTGGTAGAGCGTTCGCTTTGCATGTGAAATGCCCCGGGTTCGATCCTCGGCATCTAAAAGCTTTTTTGCATTGTTTTGATTGAAAATTACTAAATTCTACTGATTACTTTTTACATACAAATCTATTAAACAAATGAAATTAAAATTTTCTTTTGAAAAATGCTACCATTCCATCAGTATTTTCTTAAGACGTTGTCACGTTCTATCGTCAGTAAACCGACTTTACAGACAAACATTTTTTTGTAAATCTAAATTGGTTACTATGTAATAGGTTATTAATATAAGACATAAGTTGCTTGAGAAGTAGTTTCTCGAATATTTTGCTGATGCAGGGCAAAACCGTCTGTAGTTTCCAAGTTCATTTTTGTCTCCAAATTTAAACAAAGGTATCACTTTACTATACTTCATCATGTCAGGAAATGTGCTATTTTTGATACATTCGTTAAATAATTCTGCTAAATATGGGGCAATGTTATTAATAATCCCCTCAAGTACCTTAACAGATAATCCCCATAAGTCCTCTGTATTCTTAACTTTAATGTTTTTGAACGTTTTTAGTATTGCAGTGGCAGTAACATGATGAAACTGAAATGTATATGAAGGACAATCAACATTTCCTCTGCAAGAGAGGGAGACGGAGTTAGGTGTTTAGTTGTCTCTAAGGGAATATCAGCAAAATAAGCCTTGAAATAATCTACAATGTCCGATTTTTTGTAGTGACATTTTCGCCAACCCGAACTGCGCGCATCATTTCACGACTTTTAATTTTACCAGACTCCTTGTTTATTATCTTCCACGTGCTTTTTATCATGCTGTTGGAGTTTTTATTTTGATCTCAAATGAATATTGCTTTTGATCGAATAAACAAATTTCTAAAAACATTTGAATACCTCTTAACATAGACTTTTGTTGCATCGTCGTTGCAGTAGGTCTTTAGTTTATATAAATTGTAAAGATTGTTTCTCATTGATTGTTCATCTGAGTAACTTTAGTGAGCAAATCTCATTTACAGTGTCTCTGTCGTCAAAGTTAGCCTAGATTACATATACAATTTCCATATCGTAAATTCAGTGTCACATATGTGGCTGATGCGTTTCCTCCTCTCGTCATTGAGTCTGGAAACTAAACATTGTAGACCGCATTGTCACTTAACATCAAGTGAAATGACAGTCAAGTGTAATGTAAAACTGTAATAGTAAAATAATCTTATTTCCTCCCCAACTCTTCTTGATACCATTGATGACCGTTCCGTTCCGTTGAAACTGACTGTATCATCATCATCATCCTCAGCCCGTGGTTGTCCACTGCTGGAGATAAGCCTTTCCAATGTTGCCACCAAATCCGGCCCTAGGCCCTCTGCATCCATCCTGCGGACTGACTGTATAGGTCTATTTAAAGTGATTGAGTACAACTAATTGCCATACCAAACACCGAACGAAGGGGTTTGACTCCACCTTGTATTACAAGAACATCTAAACTTTGGAATGCCTTAGTGGGTATTTCCTGATGAATATAAATTAAATGCCTTAATGTCTAGACAGAATAGGTTTCTTCTAGGTAAGCGCACTCCATCGTGGACCGCGTCGTTGCTGAACATCAGGCGAGATAGCAGTGAAGAGCACACCTATTTTTATGGAAAAAAATCATGTAAGTTCATATATGTATAAGCAAGTCGTTGTCTATCCTCGTAAGTCCAGCTTGGCGGAAGCTGACATCATCATTTCAGCCGAATTACTTCCACTGCTGGACGAAGGCCTCCCCAAAGATCTCCACAAAAACCGGTCCTGCAAAACCTGTGTCACTAACGTGGTCAGTGAGCGTCCTTGAGAAATTGTTGAAGCATGTAAGTTTCCTTACGACGTATTTCCTTCACCATTTTGAAGTTTCATTACGCACATGACTCTTCGATAAAACAGTGGTGGGCATGAGACTCGAATCAGGGTTTCGGGATCGGCAGTTGCAGCTCGCCCGACTAGACCAGCCGCAACCTAGACTCTCCCAGTCCCCGTATCCTGCGAAGCCTGTCTCAAAGTGGTACAAAGTGGTGGGCATGGGCAATTACCGCTCTCCCATACTAGGACAGCCGTAACCTAAACACGTCTATCGAATATCCCCGTATCCTGTAAAACCTGTCTTACGATGTATTTCCTTCCCCGTTTTTAAGTTTGCGGTATTACGCACATGACGCGCACGACATGTGTCACTAACGTGGTTAGTGAGCTCCCGCATCTCCTCAGCCAGTTTGCCTGCCATCTTTTAAGTTTAAACTAACTTGAAAAAGACGGTGGCGTGCATGAGATTCAAACCAGGGTCTCCGGATCGGCAGTTGCCGTACTCCTGACTAGACCAGCCGTAACCTAGACGCCCCCAGTCCTCATATCATGCAAACCCTGTGGCACTAACGTGGTTAGCGAGCTCCCGCATCTCCTCGGCAAGTTTGGCGGCCCTCTCCTCGTTGCAGCGGGCCGCGCGCTCCACCCAGCTCTCCTTGATGGCCGCTGGCAGCGAGCGCCACTCGTTGCCGACTATGCGCGATATCTCGCCTGGCGGACAACGCGGGTGTAAACTAGGGCTTGGGTACCCGCTCAGAGACATGACACAACGAGGTTTATGAATGATTTAGGTGGACTGTTAAAACTGCAGCATTCGTTTCTGGATTGGATTTTTGGACTACTCTTAGAAAAACATTTTAGATGTATCCTGATATCTATAAATCAAACTGCATCAGAAGAATTTAGTAAATGAGATCATAATCACGATGCAAGAACCTTTCGATCGCCCATTTACTTTATACCAAACAAATGACGCGTTTTCAAGATGTAGACCTGTCGAAGATAGATCACTAAGTCACTGACACCAAGTGTGGCGCCAATGTTTCATTTTGTAAAATTTCTCTAATGAAATGAAAGGTTGGCGCAGTGTATGGTGAAAATGAAAAACTATATTTAACAGGACTATTAGCATCTTGAAAACGCCTAATTCCTGATTGGGAAAGTGATATCTCGTGAGATTATTACATGCATATTTTTATTTGGCAAGGGACAGACCCGCTATTTATCCAAATATTCCAATCCACAAACAAAACAAACAGTAAAATTATTCCGATTCAAGCTACAATGTATTGAAAAAGGTCACAATTGCATACCATTAAACCAAAACGCAAATACACGTCGGTATAACTTGACGTTGAATATTTAATACTTGCGTTAGGGGTATTACTGTTTGCTATGTTCTTGGTATCCCTTTCTCTTTTAATTTCGATCGAAATGAAAGAGTGAGCAATAGCAATACCATAACCATTTTAGTCTTAAAAAAAGTCAAAGTTAAGACCGTTTTCCTTAGGCGGTAAACCCGGGTAACATTCGTAGCTTAAATCGGAATCAACGCAATTTCATCTTTTGTCTCGTATGTCGTGGCTCCAAGCGTTGTTATTGTTCATACCTTGTTAGTATTATTGTCTTTGCGCAACATAACTTTTCTCGCGCCCTCTTTGTCTTTGTCTGGCTTCTCTTTCTCTCTCTCTGGCGGTCCGTGAGCGTGCGATAAACAAATGTAAGGCTGAGGCTGGACGAGCATTACAATGGCTTTATTGGATGCGATTTCAACGTTTCGATATCTTACACTATTTTTTTTTTCAAAATTACACTGATTCACTAACACTATTTTTCTCCTTAACGCGCTTGTCTAATTTACATTGCAATACGACAATTTTATCATAGTATATTTGTACACATTGTACTATAAGTTTCGTTACGAAATCGTTTCTTTTTGATGACATAATTATCAATAGCAAACGCCAAAATACACGATTCATTTTAAAGAATTCTAACTGTTGTATCGAAGACGTATTTGTAATTGTTGTGTGTTTTGGCGTTTGTAGGGTATTATTTAATCGAAAGAAAATGTTTTAAAACGTAACCTTAAAATAGTGTATGCCTTTTGAACGAAAATAACTAATTAATCTTCTAAATATATAAAAATGCTAGATGGACAGTCACACGCGTTAAATGCTTTAATCAAAATACAATTAGGTACAGAGTGTTTTTTAACAGTATAGAGTGACAAGACGAGGAGGACATGTGCCTGATGGTAAGCTACATGCCTGCCCATTACAGCACAGTGGCATGCAGCTATTGGAACACAAAGAGTCCAAATCATTACCTAGCACCACCACTATACTCAGTAACCAAACCATCAATCCAAGCCACTGTATGAAATCGAAACGTAAACTGCGCCTGACCTCAGCCGAAACAAAAGCGAGAGAAATTATGTCACGGTTTTATATATAACAATCAACTACTTATTAATAAACTACTTCATATAAAACATATCTATATCTAACTACTGTAAATACAGTGTCTGCGGGGGCGCCAAGCGTGTTGGAGCCTCCCGGATTGTCGAGGTCAGACGGCAAGAGGCCTGACGGGCTTACGCTGATCCCATGGCAAAAAGGTCGCTGCTTGGTGTGGGATGCAACGTGTGTGAGCACCTTTGCATCCAGCCATCTCTCCTCTACCCAGAAGTGTGCTGGGGCAGGAGCAGAGGCCGCCGCCAAGAGCAAGCACCTTAAGTACACTTCCCTGGGGTCTGCGTACGAATTCATCCCGTTTGCGGTCGAGGTGGCTGGTCCATGGTGTACTGAGGCGCGGAAGTTTGTGCAAGATTTGGGTGGTCGTCTCAGGGATAAAGGGCTGGACCCTCGCTCGGGCTGGTATTTAATGCAGCGCATCTCATTGGCTGTAGAGCGGGGGAATGCGGCTAGTGTTCTGAGGACTTTTGGTCAAGGATCGGTGCGCGGGGGACTCTTTGACTGAATTCTCTGGAGTATGTAAATTTAGTAGTTAATATGGTTTATACTAATAATATTTCATTTGTAATTGATTTTTAATCGTTTGTATGACCCCGTGAATGGTTGAAATAAATATTTAACATTCCCTTAAAAAAAAAAAATACAAGTTTACACAAAACACCTATATCAAGCGAAACTGGTCGAGTTTTGTACATCATTATGAACAACTTTTACTATTTGACCAACTTCAAAGTGTCTTGAACATCGCCGCAATATTGTTAGCTTATCGGTTTTTCATCGGATACATTTCGGAAAGTTTCCAACTGATCTGCACTATCTAATATGTTTAAGGCAATATATGCAATTGTATATTGTAATTGAATAGTTAAACAATAAAACAAAATATAAGCCACATGCATTAGTTAACATAGCCAGACGCGTGCAAAAATGTTTTGAAAAAAATAAATTATTTGAGGCAATTGCAAATTTTAATTGGATATTCGTATATATGACAAAAAATTACGAAATCTCAAAAAGACAGAAATATAAGTTAGATGGTTTAGTTGGGGTTTTAAAATTACCAGAGGTAAGCTAAAATGCTTCACAAAATATATAAAAAATGTATTTCAGGCAATTCGAAATTTTAATTGGGTATTTATTTATTTATGACCAAAAATTGGATTTTTTAAAAAGACAGATTATTTTGGTGGGACTTTCTACCGGCCAGCTGATCTAAATTGAGGGATTCATTTTGGCCCGGTACTCACCAGCCAGGTCTGCACCTCCGTGTAGGGGCATAATAGGAGAGGTTGCGACAAGTTTTCATCTTGCCTCAAATAACTACCAAAATTTGATGCCAGCTCTCGGAATATAAGGCAAAATTACGGTCAAGTATATAACTACAATGTTAAAAAAAAACATCTAAAGGACTAATGGTAGCTCGCAAGCTGTACTGACAATAACAACTTATTAAGACTTTACTTCCAAATAACAACGGAAAATGTTTAGAAACTCACCGAATGTGCACTCTGGGTTGTTGGCGATGATCGCTTTCCGGACCTCGCTGGAGTAGAGGATGTATCCGGTGACTATCTTCCGCTTGGATTCCTTCTTCCTGCTGGCCGGTGTTGCGGTCTGAGTGCGCTCCTGCGTCGTCGACAGCGCAGGGTTGTAGGGATTGCTGTTACCGCCTACGAATGACAATCATTAATCTATCTTCAATGTACAGAATTCGACCCGCTACAGTTTTATTATAAGTATAGACTTATAATAAAACTGTAGCGGGTCGAATTCTGTACATTGAAGATATTTTGAAAAAAAAATTTTGGGGGCACTCCATAGTCGATACTGATGGCGAAACTGTATTTTTTTTCTTTCATGTCTGTCTGTCTGTCTGTATAGGGAACTCTCATCACGCCGAAACTACTGATTCAATTCAAATGAAACTTGACACGATTTAAGATCATACTAAGTAGATGGTAGCTGTCTACTTTTAATCCCCAAATTCTGCACGGTTTTCTTGCAGGAAGGGGTGAAAGTCAGAATGTGTATTTGGTTGTAACTCATGTTTGCGTTGTTCAATTTCGTTAATTCTTATTTTGTTAGAAAGAACACATTTTTAGTATGTTTCCAGCAAAATTTTAACATTATTGGTCGTGTGGTTCGGAAATTACATAGAAATTAAATAATAACGGTACTAATAAGTTCGGTACATACTAACTTCTAGGTATACTGTGACACTGTAAACACTAGAGATGTAATGGAGGTAATTTTATCGGAACCGAGTCGGAGTTTTAAAATTTGATTTATCGGAGTCGGAACCGAAATTGGAGGCATAGGCAGGATTAGAAGTGTTGGGAGGAGAGATATTTTTATTGGGTATTTTTTTTTCCAAACACGTGGAGACACGATTAACATTGACGAGCAATTGATTTAGGAAGTTAGGATTTTCTATTTCCATTTACTATCCACCACAATAAGGGATTATCTGCAATATTTATACACATTACCTCCGATTATAACCTCCGTTTTAAAATTTTCGGAACCGAAGTCTCTCGGAATCGAGGGATTAATGGTAATCGATAGTTCTGACTTATTGGAGCTGGAGTCGAAGCTCATCCCTGGTTCACACACACCGCGCTCAAATCGGTCATCCGTCATCAATATGACATTATCTTTCTAATGTTTTTCCACTTTAAGTACAGATGGCAGCTCAGGTACGAAACACGATCTGATATTTATTAGAATATGTGTAATGTAGTAATTTTTTTTTGTTGTAGCGGTAATATAAATACATCATCTTTGAAAATTACAACTGTCTAGCTATCACCGTTCTTGAGATACAGTCTGGTGACAGACGGACGCACGAACGGACGAACAGCGAAGTCTCAGTAATAGGGTCCCGTTTTTACCATGTACATATATTATATGGAAAACAGGGAGGCGGGTTTTCGAATATTAATAAAAACTGGATAACAAGATGTTCAAGCCCACTACCAGTCGGAAGCGTGCCCAGCATGCTGGTGGCAGTACCACGCTGAATAGCAATGTTTATGCGTTTGGCCAAATAAACGCCAGCATTTTGGTCACGCGTTGTGTCGGCCAATCGCTTGGAAAGGCTTTTGAAGATGAGGTGAGCTCCCGGCCTTCACAGGCACTCAACCCTAGAAAGCTTAAATGTTTCCACCGTTTGAGACGCTCAGCTGAATTAGCCGCTGCACTAGCCCTACTATGTGTCTCTGGAAGATGTGATGGTGCCAGAGTATCGACGCAAGGTGCGTCCCACACTAAGTCCGACTCAACTTCCAAGGCAAAAACTCATGCCGTCAGGTCTTTTGTCATCGTCACGCGTAAGACCACTCCGGTTTGTGTATGGCTGGGACATTGGCGGTGGAAAAAGCAAAAGTTTTGTGTGTGAATTGTCCACCAGTATCAATTTATCTGGACGACGTAGTCATAGCTTCTGAAATTAGTCGAGTGAACTTTTTACTTGACTAGAAGTTAGTTGACGTGAAATTATAATAATTGAAGTCGGTTTTTGTTCTTTCGGATATTATTTCAATCCAAATACTGTACTCAATTTAGTGTTCATGGTGTTCAACAAGCTTCGGTGACCAAAGCAGACCGTTGTGTTTCTAAAATTGAATAAAATGTTATCTTGCTACTAAGTATGTAAAGGTTTCATTTTGTTAAAATTTGAAACACAGATAGTTTATAGTCTCATATACTACCCATCATCTCGGAAAAAGCATGGGCCCTAACGAAACAAATATTAACGACAGAACGACATTACCAATTAGATTGACATTTGAAATACACAAATGATCTTAGAGTCGGGCTTAGTCTAAAATATCACATCGGCTGATAAGTCTATCACCTACTTAGGCTATCATCCTGTAAAAATGTATAAGTGGGTAAGTATCAGATTACGCACATCAGCTACAGACTCTTCGTAATGTATCCTATAAAAATCCTACAACCTTAACACTACGGCTTTGTTCGATACTCCACAACCTTACTACGAGTATGTTTGATGTTGCTAAAATTTAAATTATGAAGTTGCTAAACTCGAATAAATATATTTTTGTGTGGAAAAACAAATTAACACGGTTTGTGTGATGGCAACCCATCCAAATATTTTTACGTAAGTACTACTAATGGCAAAAGGCTATAGTATAGATCCATCCGCTCCGGCAGATTATACAGAAAACCGAGGAGTATAATCGGCCACTATGTATAGCGTACGTGGACTCTGAGAAAGCCTTTGATTCCATCAAGACCTGGGCAGTGCTTCAGTCTCTCTAGCGATGCCGTATCGACTATCGCTGTATCGAAGTGTTGAAGTGTATCTACAGCAAAGCCACAATGTCTGTCCGATTACAGGACCAGTGCACAAAACATATCCAACTACAGAAAGGCGTGAGATAGGGAGATGTTATATCTCCGAAACTGTTCACTGCCGCGCTGGAAGATGTTTTCAAGCTACTGGACTGGAACGAATACGGCCTCAATATCAACGGCAAATGCATCACTCATCTTCGGTTTGCTGACGACATAGTCATTATAGCGGAGTCGCTGGAGGACCTTGGTGCTATGCTCAGGGACCTCAGTAGAGTATCCCAACAGGTAGGTTTGAGAATGAATATGGACAACAGGTAGGTTTGAGAATGAATATGGACAAGACGAAGGTCATGTCAAATGTTCATGTCTCACCTGTACCGGTTAATGTTGGGAATACCACACTCGAAGTTGTTAACGAATACGTCTACCTGGGTCAAAAGATCCAATTAGGTAGATCCAACTTCAACAAAGAGGTCCAGCGAAGGATCCAACTCGGATGGCGAACAGCGTTCGAGAAACTTCGGCACATCTTTGAGTCCAAAATACTCCAATGCCTAAAGACAAAAGTCTTTAACCAGCGCGTGTTGCCAGTGATGGCTTATGGAACTGAGACGTGGTCCTTAACTGTGGGCCTCATAACAAAGCTCAAAGTCACACAGCGAGCTATGGAGAGAGCTATGCTCGGAGTCTCTTTGCGCGACAGAATCCGTAATGAGGATATTCACAAAAGAACAAAAGTGGCCGACATAGCTCAAAGAGTGAGCAAGCTGAAGTAGCAATGGGCAGGCCACATCGCTCGCAGAACTGACAACCGATGGGGAAGAAAGGTTCTCGAGTGGCGACCACGAACCGGAAGACGCAGTGTTGGACGGCCTCCCACTAGATGGACAGATGACCTCACAAAGGTCGCTGAAAACCGCTGGTTGCAGGTTGCGCGGGACCGTTCGTTGTGGAAATCTAGGGGGAGGCCTATGTTCAGCAGTGGACGTCTTGCGGCTGATGATGATGATGACTACTAATGTACTAATGAGGTCCCAAGATCAACGTACGCGAACGATGTAGCGGGTTCAGCTAGTCATATTATAAATGCGAAAGATTACATATTTTGATATTTGTTGCTCAATAAGCTGAAGCGATCGGGGGATTTACCGCCGAATGAAAACTGTCTTAGGTTTGATGTTTCTCTCATTTCTTTTCGTTTGAAATGATAGAGATGGCAATAGCAAAGCCAAAGCCGATTTAGTTAAGCGGTAGAAGGCCCGGTAAAAATGTAAAATGCGACTAGAATATCATCTGACATAGTACCTCAGCTACTTTTTAAGTATAGCCGCTTTTTACACCTCAATGTATATTAGTTATTATTCTATGCAGTCCAAGTGTTTTTTAGGCTCCAAAACATAAGGTTGGGAATTACTCCTGTTGTTGATATTACCAGTGGTACTATTCTTACTGTGTTCATTTTCCAAATTATTTTCACTTATTATTAAATCATCGTAAATTTAGATTTTTACAATATCAAAAAACGACAAAAACATTTTAGAAACCTTAACCTAGTTTATTGCCAGCAGTGGGGCAGGGCCCAAGCTACCGGTGGCAGGGCCGGATTTAGGGGAGGGCAAACGGGGAATACGCCCCGGGGCGTCCACAAACGGAGGGCCTCCACAACAGACATTTCGGAAAAAAAAATCATGTCGGCAGTAAACATCTTTTTATATGTTTTTGCTTTGAGAAATCTTAACTTGGGAGAGGGGTGTATTTTCAACGTCCCCATCGAAGCTTTGCCCCGGGGCCTCCACACCTCTAAATCCGGCCCTGACCGGTGGTTAGGGCTGCAGAGTGAGGAACCTCCTGACGATGCGCGCTGTGTCGGGGATGACCGCCGCGTGCATCTGACCCTCAATCCAACCGTCTAGCTAAAGTCTCTTGAGATGTTGGTCGAGACTTTTCACAACATTTTTATTCACTCATTTACTGATTTTCTAAAGTTTCCATTTTTACAATATTTTTAAATATTTTGCATATATTTAAAAAAAAAACAACATAAAAATATTACATACATCTGATCCTTGATCCAACCGTCTAGCGAAAGTCTCATGAGATGTTGGTCGAGACTTTTCGCTATAAGGCCGTTTGCCAACACGACTATCGGGAGACTATGATCGTCGAATCAACATCCCACATGGTAACCTCATGAGCCAAGTCAAGGTACTTGCTATCACTTAAGACTCAGGCTATTATCATAGGAAATGCCCGGCTAATTTCGAAAGTTGACTTTAAAACTATCACCAAAGTTGTTTTCAGCGGTGCAACTATATCTTATAGTGCAGAGGTTAAAAACCTTGGAATAATTTTCGATAGATGTTTTACATGGGACCCTCAAATCCGATCTCTAAAGCGTAAACTCTACGCTTCAGCAGCGTCATTAAGAAGAATTCGTAACTTTTTACCTACTGCAACCAAAGCTGCGTTAGCTCAATCCCTTCTTCTTCCTATCCTAGAATACGCAGATGCTTGTTACCTCGACCTCAGACAGGAGCAATTGGATATGCTTGAGAGCCTCCAAAACCTTTGCATACGATTTATTTTTGGTCTTCGGAAATATGATCATGTATCCCAGTTTCGCATAAAGCTCAAGTGGCTTCCGATTCGTCTTCGAAGAGATACTCGCATTCTATCTCTTTTGTACAAAATTCTTTTTACCCCTTATTCTCCCTCGTACTTAAGTTCTCGTTTTACTTTCCTCTGCGACACTCATTCTGTTAATCTTAGGTCATCGACAAACCTTCTTCTGTGCACTCCATCTCACTCGAGCTCCTTTTTTGGGTCTTCGTTCTGCGTGCGGGCTGTTGCGCTCTGGAATTCTCTTCCAGTGACCATCAGACGCGCTCAGAGCGTTGACTCGTTTAAGGCTCAGATCTTGCAGCATTACTTAAGCAACCTTGTTGTGTAAATCGGTGCTTATCTCTATTACGCTTAGTGTATTTTAATAAATGTATTTATGTATGTCTATTTTGTAATATATATATGTATATATATTATATTATTTATTATATGTACCATATTTTACTTGTTTAATGTATTTAAATTGTAAATGGTATTTATTCTAATTGTGCAATTATTTATATACATGTTTCAAGGATGCCACACCACTGCCCTTATCTGTTACCTTTTCCTAATAACCAAAAGGTTATCTGGAAGAGATCGCTATTAGCGATAAGATCGCCTTTTGTGCCCAAAATGTTTAATCTTAAGTTTTTTACACTGTTTATTTTTTTGTTTGTTTTGTGGTATAATAAAGTGTTGTTTATACAAATTGTATTGTATTATCTTCTTATTATTATTAACAACTAAACTGAATTAATATGTTTGTATGTGTAGTTAGACTGACCTATAAAGGGCGGTGTAGCGGGCGAGCCGAGCGAAGACTCGTCGAGGGAATTCTCCAGCTTTATCTCCACCTTTATCTCCACATCCTGCCCGATGGTCGTGTTGATGAGATTCGTCAACTGCGGTTTTCTGTCCTGTAATTATAAACATAGAATTAGATATTTTTTTAGGGGAGCCCTATAATAGCTATAATTTTTCATTATCTTAATTGTTTTAGTGGTGCAAAGGTTTAGTGTAAGGGATTTTTTATGGCCAACTGCCATAAGTCCCTAAAATCAACCGGTCTCTGCTAGCGCAGGCTTTACTAACCTAATCTTACCGTAATCAACGAGTTCTTCATCTAGTAACGACTAGCGCAAGAGCACCTCAGATGGTATGCATAAGCGTAGGATAACAGCTGGGACTCGGGGCCTTTTCTCGCAAGTCAAGAACATAATCCACATATTAGGTGTAAGACACCAAGATTGTAACTATCGGGAAGACCCCACGCAGGCAACGTATTCCACAGCCTTGATATTTACCATGGAGTCGAGGTTCAGGTTGTGGTTGAACTGCTGCTGCTTGAAGGCGGTGGAAGCGGAGTGCACCTCCTGCGCCGTCGCCAGCGCGGGCGGGCCCAGCGGCTTCGGGAACTGATACACCTGACGAATCACAATAAATACAAGTTAGTATTAAACAGATTTTAGTAGTGTAGGACGCCTTGAGACTAGATGGAGTGACGATATTGGAAAGGCAGCTGGTGGCGGTTGGAGACGCAAGACCGAGGATCGGGCTGAGTGGCGTATCATAGAAGAGGGCTATTTAGAGCAGTGGACGAATACGGGCTGATGATAATGAAACAGATTTCGTCTCATGGCATTTTCTCATAATGAGAATCAAGGTCATAGTCAAAGAGTTTACATAAAATATTACTTATAGAGTTAGAACAAACGCTTTACACCGAAAGCACGGGTCTGATCGATCTTGTGGAAGTGTCATACTTTTGTCGCGGCATATCACTACCAGGTCACTCAGAAAGTATTGTGAAAAAAAGTTTTTTGTATAAGACACTGGCCACTTTGTAATTATTTTGAAAACTTCGATTATTTAAAAGTAAAAATACATCTGTTCGATTTTCAAATTTCCCTCGGTATTTTTTGAGCAAAAAAATCATAGCACGAAAATGTTCTCGACGCAGATCTATTTTTTAAATGAAACAAGAAAATTTGAATAGGATGTTCTCGACGCAGATCTATTTTTTAAATGAAACAAGAAAATTTGAATAGGCTTATTCAAATTTTCTTGTTTCATTTAAAAAATAGATCTGCGTCGAGAACATTTTCGTGCTATGATTTTTTACGATTTCAAATATGGCTTAAAACCTGATGAGTCATTTGATCGACTTCAAATTGCTATTATGGATTAAAAGACGTTCAAAAACAACCATCTACCGCAGGTATAGCGAGTTCAAACGCGGTCGTTTTACTTTAGGGGGATGAACATAAGGAGTGGTCGTCCTACGACGGCTGTCACCGAAGAAAGTGCGATGGCAGTAAAAAAAATTTCAAGAAAACAGACGCATTTTACGTATGAAAAGATTCAGCATACTCTGCAGATTGGATCAGGACGTGTTTACAAGATTTTGCACGAGCACCTTCGCGCAAGGAGGATAGTTTCCCGCTGGGTGCATAACCTCACCGAAACTCAGAAGTAGGCCCGTATGGATGGATGGATTAGTGCCGTGATATGAAACAAAAATTTGATGCTGGCTCGTCACGGCGCGTTTACGACATTGTGACAGGTGACGAAACCTGGATTTATTAATACGATCCAGAAACAAAGCGCCTGTCGACAGTTTGGTTGTTTCAAAATGAACCAACGCCTACGAAAGTGAAGCGACCGAGAAGCGCCGGGAAAATTTTGATCGCTTGTTTCTTCAATCAGACGGGGTACCTAATTTCAATTCTACTTCGCGACCAAAGCAGCATCAACGCCGAATGGTACAGCAAGAAGTTTTTTCTGCAATGAGAAACAAGCGACCGAACACCGGGCTCCGCGGGGTCCTTCTTCACCACGACAACGCGCCCGCGCACTCTGCGATCAAAACCGGTCAGTCTTGGAACACCCTCCTTACAGTCCTGATTTGGCTCCGTGTGACTTCTTTTTATTCCCTAAAATTAAAAATCAGCTCAAAGGAATACAGTTTTCATCGCCGGAAGACGCGCTAGCAGCGTTTGAGAAGGCCGTGAATGAAGTGTCTGAGGCGAACTGGAAAAATGTTTTGAAAATTGGTTCAGACGCATGAATCTTTGTATAGAGGCTGGTGGAGAGTTATTTGAGAGTTATTCGTAAAAATATTTTTTCATAGAAGTTAGTTTTTTGATTTCTCAAAACTTTCCGAGTGTCCCACGTATGTCGCTATAGCTGACATACACCTCATCTGCTTACGATTGGTACAAAGCAACCGTGTGTAAAAACCTGATCTATTTACTTATTCTCCCTTATTTTTAACCTTTTACAATTCGCCCTTTAGTGCTATTATTGTAGACCAGTGTATTACATACGCGTGCTCGTTTTGTTAAGGCGCATGTTTTATTCGTCTAGTCACTCTATAGTATAAATATTAATATTATAAAAATTAAAAAAAATTGTTGTCTGTAAAGTCGGTTGGTTTACGGACGATAGTTGAACGTGTCAACGTCATAACAAAACATTGATAGATGCGGCGCACGTGTACAATGAGCGTAACGGGACAATGCGCGCAACGTGACATAACGTGCAGCCGGCTTTCATCGATTATTAGATGGTATCACGTTAAAAGACTAAACCAATAAAAACAAATATTCACCAATAGAAATCCGCATTACCGGTGCGTGTCAATGACATTTATCATCTTAATACTATTATAAATGCGAAAGTTTGCATGGTTGTTGCTCAAGCACGTTGAATTTAATTCAATTCATTTATTCGAACCATAAATTCATAAGAACACTTGGTAACGTCATTAACAAAAAGGCAAAGAATCCATGTACATAATAAGACAAAATAACAATGTCAAAATTAATAAAGCGGCTGTAAAGGAGCCTAGTCAATCAAATGCAGCTTTAAAAAGGCTTTGTCAAAGACAAAATAACAAATAATTAATACATACAGTATACAGATACTACATCAGTACAAACAATGTTCCATCAAAAGTTTTACAAATCTATTATTTTACCTTATTACAAGATTCTAGTTTCAACACATTTCTCTTCCATACGTTACTATCTTAACAAAGTCATCTATATTTTAATATGCCTTGCTCAATAGGTAGCTTTTTATTTCATTTTTAAACTTTGTTTCATTAAGACCTTCGACTTGTGCAGGGATTGCATTATAGAAGCGAATACCATTACATCTGAAAGAGTTATTTGTTTTCTGAAGTCTGCACTTAGGAAATACAATTTTGTGCTTATGGTGCGCTTTTGGATTCAGATCAGTTAGTTTCTTCAGTCGACTTCGATTTTTTAACCGACTTCAAAAAAAAGGAGGAGGTTCTCAATTAGACTGTATTTTTTTATGTTTGTTACCTCAGAACTTTCGCCTGGGTGAACCGATTTTGATGATTCTTTTTTTTATGGATAGGGGACATCCCAAGGGTGTTACCATGATAAGGAACCCAGGATCTGATGATGGAACCTTGGATAAATTGAAGAGAACTTGCAAACATTGTTGGGGCGACTAGCGCGTTTGTTAAGTCTGTTCTTTTTTCGTTAAAATTATTCTTACATACATTATACATTCATAAATATACAATGAAGGGACTGTTAATATGTTTATAATTTTGAAAATCTCCCGTACTGAATCTCTAGCTGATAAATTATATAGACCACGGATTGCTCTCTTTTGCAATATGAAAACTGAGTTTCTGTCCGCAGCTGAACCCCATAATAAAATCCCGTAGGACATATGCTACTAGCTGTTGCATCGTCAGTTATTTTTTTATTTGACGAACAGCGTGGGCAGCTGAACTAAGTCGGTCAGCCAGTCTCTCTATGTGAGGACTGTGAAGCTTTGAATCTACTGAAATACCCAGAAATCGAGTAGATTGTACAGGTTCAATAAGTTCATCTTTCAGTCTTACATCAAGTTTACCGCACATTACATTGCAGAGTGAGAATTTTATACATTTTGTTTTAGTTGGATTAAGTACTAGATTATTTGCATCAAACCATTTGTACGCAATGTCTAAAATTACGTTAATTTCTGTGAATTCGTTTATTTCTCTCTTCACTTTGAATAGAAGTGATGTATCATCGGCGAACATAACTATTTCTATATTTTTATGTTTCTTTATCATGAAAGGTCACTTATGTAAATAAAAAACAAGAAAGGTCCAAGTATGGAACCTTGTGGTACACCCATTCTTATAGGCGACTCATTTGATTGCACACCGTCAACATCGACTATCTGTACACGGTCTTTAAGATATGAAGAAATGAAATTTAGAGCTGGTTTCGATACCCCTTAGAACTGCAGTTTCTTCAAAAGAGTTTCTGGATGAACACAGTCGAAAGCTTTTGATAAGTCACACATACTCCTAGAACATCATGATGGTCTTCTTAGGCTTTCAATATATAATTAGTTAGTTCAATACCTGCATCGGTAGTGGAACGTCTTTTTGTAAATCCAAATTGGTTACTATGTAATAGGTTATTAATTTTAAAGTAAGACATATTAATATAAGACATAAGTTGCTTGAGAAGTAGTTTCTCGAATATTTTGCTGATGCAGGGCAAAACCGATATGGGTCTGTAGTTTCCAAGTTTGTTTTTGTCTCCAGATTTAAACAAAGGTATCACTTTACTATACTTCATCATGTCAGGAAATGTGCCATTTTTGATACATTCGTTAAATAATTCTGCTAAATATGGGGCAATGTTATTAATAATTCCCTCAAGTACCTTAATAGATAATCCCCATAAGTCCTCTGTATTCTTAACTTTAATGTCTTTGAATGTTTTTAGTATTGCAGTGGCAGTAACATGATGAAACTCAAACGTAACATGATGAAACATGATGAAACTCAAACTCTGAAGGACAATCAACATTTTCTTTCAACATTTCCTCTGCAAGAGAGGGAGACGGAGTTAGGTGTTTAGTTGTATCTAAGGGAATATCAGCAAAATAAGCCTTGAAAGCATCTACAATGTCCGATTTTTTTGTAATGACATTTTCGCCAACCCGAACTGCGCGCATCATTTCACGACTTTTAGTTTATTATCTTCCACGTGCTTTTTATCATGTTGTTGGAGTATTTAATTTGATCCCAAATGAATCGAATACACAATTTTCTAAAAATATTTGAATACCTCTTAACATAGACTTTTGTTGCATCGTCGTTGCAGTATGTCTTTAGTTTATATAAATTGTAAAGATTGTTTCGACTTTTAATAAGTCTTGGTGTTGCCCATTCGGCAAACTTCGGTTTTGCGTTAATATTAATTATATTACGTGAGCCTTAAGCATGACTCGCGAGACAGTTGTAAACAGTATGACGTGAAACTGTCACTATCACGTATAGGTGCTCAGTAATTTAATGGCACGTGGCCAAAATGGGAACTAAAACCGTCGTCAAGACAACCAGGATTACAGATGCCCGATATCCCCAAATTTCCCAAAATTTTAAGTGTGTGAGTGTGTGTTGATTTCACAAGTGTGAAAACTCCGGGAACATTATGGCTTCAAGTGCCAACTGGTATAAAAATGAGAATTTCACGATTGAATTTATCAAGAAGAGATCCGAAGTTAATATCCACTAAGACTAAAATAAATACGATTTCTGTTAAGATATAAGTGAATAGCTCTTTCACACAAGACAGATTCTCTATTGTTGTTACAAAATATCGAAAATTGTATAACAATTACTGGTCGACGCGACGCGTGACCAAAATGCTGGCGTTTATTTGGCCCAACGCATAAGCATTGCCATTCAGCGTGGTAATGCCGCCAGCATGCTGGGTACGCTTCCGATTGGTAGTGGGCTTGAACATCTTGATTATCTGTAGACCTTCATTGGTCTATGGATAATTCAGATGTGCTTAGTGTAAGTAGTTAGTTAGGTATGTAGCGTAGTGTAGTTCTCATTGTATTTTAGTTTTGTTAATAAAGGCTCTGCCACTATTAAAAAACTGAAATAATTAAATTATCGATAGAAAACAATGACCAAGTTTTTTGTTTACACAAGCCAGTGACGTCGTATAGCGTTTGAGACATTCGAAGGACAAATTAAAACGAATAATTTTGAAAATGAAATATTAAATTGTTTAAGTCATTAATTCGCCCTCCTGACTATATCATTCCAGTGCCGTTAGATTCAGGTACGCCTTTATTTAGCGAGGGATGTGACTTTATTCAGCCCCGGATCTTAAATATTTTTAGGCGCGGCAAAAACTGAAAATCTCGCCTTATGTTAAGCGACAGTGTGGTCTATTATAATGGTGGTGCATTTTGAATCAGGGGGCTCAATTCTCATCTCCAAACTGTTTTTTGACTTAATAAGCTTACCAAAAGAGAAAACACATCGTAAATGATATTTGAAAAGTAACTAATCAAGGATTCTGATGCAAGTCCAAATCTTTAATTCCTAAATCGATCAATGACATAATTATTAGAAAAAAATATCGATCTCTAAAAAGTAATAAAACCATTTATTTTTTTTACTAAATTTGCCGCCCCCTAAGATCTGCCGCCCTAGGCCTAGGCTATTTTGATTATTCATTTTTGCAGTCCCATCCATCTCATCACTAAATACATATTTTGTGTTACGTTATACGCATTAAATTTCGGTTATTTTCATTTTAATTTTATTTTAGTAATGGGTTAGAACATTCTAGTTGGGTCTCATTTAATTAATTAATAGCTATTAATGATTCAAAATATTACAAATGTGGAGCAGCTGTAATACTAAGTAATAAATAATATTGTAAATCACGGCAAGTTTCATGAACCGTTTCGTGTTACGAAACTAGTCGTAACTGTTATAGGACTCATGATACAGCGCTCAGAGTATAATTTGGTATGAAAAATATTATTATATTGTGTACTCTGAACGGAACGGACTGAAATTTGAAACACAGTTAGAATATAGCCTGGAATAGCGTTTTATCCCGGGATTAAAATAAAGAGAACGGGAACTATTTGGGTAAAAACCTAGAACGCTGCTATTATTCTATAAAAATGTCAGTTTACCTCATCAACGGTGACGTCCTTGGTATGTTCGAACTTGCGCAGCCCGGATTTCAGTTTCCGAGCGACGCGATTCGATTCATCGTAGACCGAATCGCAGACGTACACGTCGTTCTCGGCTATCTCTGTCGGACGACCTGAGGAGATAAGAGACGGATATATTTTTTTTATCAGGTGCGTATTTTTATTCTAGTGCAATTAGTTGAGTGTAGATGTAGTAATAAATTTATTTTTTATTATTTGTTTAAGTTTACGTGATAAATATAACTTTAATTAAAGGAGATCTCTTTGGAATATGGAACTGTTTTGTTTAATATAAAACAGAATTATATTGTTAATATTTCTGGTTCGGAACTAAAATAGTAAAACGCGTATGCGTCGTCATACATAAATAAAATATGCGTCGACTTGATAAGCTCCTCCGTTTCGGCAATTAAAAAATATAAGTTGTTTATTGAATAAAGAGAATAAAAAAAATTGGCAATCATAGGGACTGCCGATAGAAGTGAAACCTAATAACTCAGAATTTGATAGCTCAGATCAACCGAGGTCATCAAATAAATGAGTGATACTAAGTTCAAAGGGTCATCTAGTATACGGTAAAACTAAGGTCTAGCGTGGTCACACTCTCTGACAAAATACTTAGGCCTATGAGTGTTAGGAGACATAACACTTTGGCAAACGCTGTAATCTGATCAATTTGGGACTCTTGCATGTAGGGCAGAGTTACTTCCGAAAATGATTTCTTTGGTAGCAGTACGGAAATAAGATAAAATAAAGAATATGGTAAGTAGTGGTAGAACACTTTGCAGTCTCCCTGGGGAAGACCACGCCTTTGCTACTTATTCTAGCGCCAAGCAGTAATATGCAAACATCAGTGTTCCTGTTCGAAGGGCAATGATTCTAGTGCAATTAAATTACATAGAGATAAAACATCTTATATTTCTAGGCGACAAGATAAATCATGATAAATGTCTGCGTGATGAGCGCAGTGCAGTGCTAAGTAATGAGTTCGACCCTTCATGTTCCAATAGCTGTGTGTCACTGTGCTGTTATGACTTGCTCGCCTCGTCACTCTATACTATAAAAAAAATACTTTTATTTTAGAGCGATACTTACATTTGAGATAGTCATCGTAGTCCAACACAGCGCACTTGCCGACAATGCCCACTAAAGGGCTAGTATCATGCATTGTAGTCAGTAACACTTCTTGTTTGTAGAACGGCTGCAAGTAAAATAAACATCATTAATAATATCCTACTAATTTTATATATACAAAAGTTTATTTCTGAACTGTTTGTTCCACAACTTCGCAACGACTGAACGAATCTAGTTGAAGGCACTCAGATCATGGTCTGGAAGAACACATAGGCTATTGTTTATCATGGGAAAAAACCAAACGAATAAAACCACGGGATACTGATAGTGATATATT
The DNA here is from genome assembly GCA_963693475.1 of Ectropis crepuscularia. Lineage (NCBI taxonomy): Eukaryota > Metazoa > Arthropoda > Insecta > Lepidoptera > Geometridae > Ectropis > Ectropis crepuscularia. The sequence goes on from OY856361.1 coordinate 9,633,555, forward strand.
GAAACATATTGGTAGACATTTCTAACACTCACACTGCTAGTCAAACATTTTTAACATACCTTGTTTATGATGTTCGCCACTTCGTTCGGGAAAATCAGGAACGTACCACGGAAGTAGCATTTATTACTGAAACAAACGAGCGAGCGTTACAGTAGTCGCATATACTTATAGTTAACATCTGACATGTAATTTTTAAAGTTATAGGTATTCCGTTTAGCGCGTTAGGGAAAAATGATGAGTAAATTTTTATTTTTACCCCGTGTGCGAGTGCCTACGTGCTAAAAGGTAACTCCATGCAAAAGGACAATGTCCATTTTTGACTCGCCAGAATAGTTGTCGTGCAGACATATGAGTTATATATTAAAAAAATCGGTGATTTTTTGTTGTACTCGTGTGCGAAGTTATATAACTTTCTAACATTACAAAATAAAATAATTTACGTTTGTTCAACTTAAACCTACCATTTATCAACAAAGCTGACTTGAAAAATATTGTAATAACGAAACGGCACTTGCGTTTCGTTTTAGTAATCCGCGTTAGATTGAAATTAAATATGGATGTTATCTATATCAATTCCTTTCACAATGTCGTTTATTTACTATTTTTACATATTTAAATAACGATATGTATAAATGCGGCGACAAAGAAACTATTAAAGCTTTTTATAGCAATGTAAACGAGGAAGAAGTTTGCATGCAATTGTGAAACAAAACGTTTTCACGAAAAAAGATCAATGTCAAATTCAAATTGACAAATCAAAAAAAAGTAAACAATCAAAATGAATGAATGGTTTTCTATTTTAATTTAATTAAGCGGTGTAATATTTATGCATTATTCACCACAACAAACCGATTACCAGATCAAATGTTTCAATGTCGGATTTCAGTTGAACACAGTAAAATTATTCCGATTGTTCAAGAGATTGCTCCAGGAAGAAAACGTTTTTTTTGAGCTTCATTGCAGTGCGTAGAGAAATATTAGGAATAGGAAAAATATTATTAATTCCTAATCGGACGTCAAGTTTTTGTGACGGAATTTATGTTGGTTTTAACAAAACTGGGAATTATGTGATTCAGTGCTCCTTGTTACATACATAATTGTGGTAATAATTACATAAAACCATATATATCCTTGTGTTGTCTGATGGAAACGCTCGATTGTTATGGACCTCCTAAGGCCACTGTCTTGAATACCAAAATAATTAAATATTTATATCACAATGAAGATATTCCCTTCTGTGACAATATTTCTATGCAAATGAAGTATTTATACTCTACAGGAAATTCGGGGAGACCGCTAACTTGCTACAAAACATTTGCAATTACCAATTTTAAAACCCTGAGTTGCTTATAGAAGACATACACAAGCTGACTACTGCTGAAGCAAATAGAATATATATAATATGTATATTTTAATTGAAAATGATAAGGACAGCCAGCAGAGGCCATCTTTCAGTACCTACTGCTGTACTTGCATTGCAGAGTTCTTCGTGAGATTTCTAGGATGGCCAGACAGCATGACCATATAAATCCACGAGCAGGGTATTTTGGCTATGTAGTAGTTTTGGGCTATTAAATATTGTTTAACATTATTATTAAATGAAAAATATATGTAATATAATCGCAAACAATATATTTTATTTATCCTCTCTCCTCTCTATTGAACATAGATTCAGTAGAAAGATATCGGTGAACAGTATTATCTACACTGATTTAAGTATTTTTTTAGTAAACAATGATAGGATGCGTGAGACATGTGCCTAACATATAACAAGACAGTGTCATAACTTATTAGAACATGCACTGCGCTTAGTTAGTAGCCTTATGTAGCCTATGATAATTCCATCCGAGATCTATTTTATGGTAATCAGTTGGTAGTTAGAAGTACTTTTATTCCTATTTATTCTCATAAGAAATATGTTTTGAAAGACAATACCATAGTTCTTTCTTTTCTTTTCTATTCTAATCCAAAAGAAAACATAATTCTAAAATATTTTGACAGTAAACATAACCTTACTTTTCGTTTAACTGTAACTCATTTTTGGTATTTAGGAAATGAAAAACACCAACAGTAGACGTTTATAGAAGCATTGACAATCCTAATTAGATACTATTCATCTCTATACACTTTCAGAATCAAAAAAAGTTGGCCAGGTTTTTCAATGTATGGGACGTGGGCATTGTCCTTTGAGACTCCTGGCATTTGTAGTTTCTGAGATTCGGTGATGAGTAACCTTTCGCTTTTATATACATAGATAGTCTATTCTATGGTTGAAGTTAGACTTCTTAGCGCGAGGATTAAAGAGAAGTATTAAGTTCTTGCGTGTGTACGTACACATTTTTGACGTGATAACGTCTTATAATTCGGTGAAGCCGGCTGCACGCCCGCAAAACATGACGTCATGTAACGTTACCGTTACCGTTAGTTCGTCGTCCGTGCCATGCGGACGAAGCTGAGCGCTGAGGGCGCCACCCGCCGAGTCGAGCGGTATCACTACTCGCGCTATCAGCGTACTGATTTCTTAAGACGTTGTCACGTTTAACTATCGTCAGTAAACCGACTTTACAGACAACCATTTTTTTTTCAAGTTTTCGTTCTGATGCGTTCTTTTTTTCTATCTACCTTCCTTTGTTTCGTCACAGACGTACACATTATGTTGGCTGCCAGTACGATACAATACCACCAATCTCACGTAAAATGGGGTGGCGCCTTTACAAAGCCATCTATCCGCAACGGACCGGCGCGCTAATTAGTCAAATCAAATGACGCGCATTTCGTGTAATTTCCTGTAAATGCGTTACAGGAAACCAAGGAAGGGGAAGAGGGACCATACCATATTGTACGTAGAGTATAGTATACAATATACTCACCAGCCATTCTCCCATATAGTGTTGAGTTGCGCTATCATCTGCTTGCCGCCGTCAGTGGCAACATACACGTAATCTCCCGTCTTGATCACTCCGGAACATACCGTGTTGTATTGCTCATAGTAAGTGTTTTCGTCGTCTGTGCCCAGTGGGCTGTACATTACTACGTTCTGGAAACAATTTTTTTTGGGTTAACTAAAGACGCGCATTATAACAAAAATTGGGAGTCATAGGAACTGTCGATATTAGAAGTCAAAACTTATAACTCGGAATTTGATAGCTCACTTTGGAAACTACGCGGGTGTAACCGGAGGGCGTGGCTATGACCATAGATACCCATCTAGAAATGCGTTAGCATATATATAGGTATCTATGGTAATCTGTCTGTGGCGCGCCAAACTCTTCTAAATTCGCGCTTATTCACTTCAATAACTACGTTAGACACACATGGAACTTCATATACTACGCTGACGACACCGACGACGCTATCGGCCGGTTCGATGGCTGCAACACCTAAGATCATTCGAGATTTCAAATTATACTTTAACTTAGATGGCCATCAGGGAGAGAACTGCGATCGTGGTGGAGGAGGAAATATATCGAGAGATATTTCGAGGATGTGATCCACTAACCCGCACTTGGCCAGAGTGGATTAGGGTCTTGGCTCTTTTATTGCGAGAAAAGACTCCCGAGTTCCATTAGTGGGAATACAAAACGGACTGTTTATGCATGCAATTTGGATCATTAAATCCATATCGCTATACGCCATACGCTATTTCAACAATGAAGTTGATGTGTTGTTAGATCGGGTAACAAATTTTTTTTGTTTTGTATGGGAAATAAAATACACCATTTTATTTTAAAACTTATAAATAGAAGTTTATAACTACATTAACATGCCCTCGAAAGAATGTTTTTGCAGTGATAGGACTCTTTGCAGAATCCGTCTGGGGAAGTATCACATCTTTGCCAGTTATTCTATCGCCAAGCAGTAATGTGCAAACATTACTGTCTTCCGATTTGAAGAGCAATGTTTCCAGTGAAATTACAGGGCATAGATATAAAACATCTTATATCACTGGGTGAGGAGCGCAGTGCAGTGCTGGAGGTAACTTCATGTTCCAATGGCTGCGTGTCACTGTGCTGTTATGTGGCAGGCATGTTGCTTACCATCAGGCACATATCCTGCTCGTCTCGTCAATCTAAACTTTAGGAAAAAAAAGTGTCTGTAGGCTGGTTACCAATAACCCTGTATACAAAATAAATAATTTGTCCACCAATTTACCGGGCGTTCCTTCTCTTGTACATTCTCGAGTATCTCCAGCTCAGCCAGTTCGTCCTTGTGTTTCTCGACGCGTTCGCGGAAAACAGACACCGTTCTGCTCGGCTCTAAGGGCACCTGGAATACAAATAAAAACATTTACAAATACGTATTCATTAAAATTAAAATACATAGAAATATTGATAAATATTGAATATAAATATTGATGGACAAATGACACACAACACCATCTGACCCCAAACTAAGCAAAGCTTGTACGATGGTGGCCAGGTAGCTGATATAATACTTATATAGTTTGATTTACATCCTACTAATATTATAAATGTGAATGTATGGATGTTTGTTGCTCAATCACGTCCTAACGTATGAACGGATCGGGCTGAAATTTTGAACACATATAGATTATAGTCTGGAAGAACACAAGCTACTTTTTATCCCGGAAAAACAACGGGAACAACGGGAACGGGAACTTCGCGGGTAACACCGCGGGCGCTTCTAGTACTTATTATACATAGAAACACCCAGACACAGTGCAAACATTTGAATTTATCACACAAATATTTGCATTGGGTGGGAATCGAACCCACGACCCTCGTCTTCGCAGACAGAGCTACTAACCACTAAGCCACAAGGCCAGTCTTTTGACTCTTTTCTCTCTTCGTCAAATTTGAGTTTACTCCTTTCCTACGAGTATTCATGTCTTCTTTCACAAAATCCATCCATATAGCTATCTGGCCACCATCGTTCAAGCTTTGCTTAGTTTGGGGTCAGATGGTGTTGTGTGTGAATTGTCCACCAATATTTATTATTATTATTATTGAAGTGAAAACTTCTTTAGGCGCGCTATAGACAGAATTTTCGTGGGCTGTAAAATGGATTCATCAATCGTCACGCTTGGATATGATAATGGATCGGATCGGATATGAAATCTTCGGGTAAACTCGGTAAAAACGGCCAGGTAGGTACCAGGGCAACAGAAACAGTAAAGAGTTTCGATTACCTACCTCCAACAGCCCAGCGTTTATCTCCAGATACCAGGACAACAGAAATATAAAAGAGTTGCGTTTGCCCCTAGGTACCAGTACCAGGGCAACAGCAAGTTTTCACTTCTATCGGCAGTTCCTATGACTGCCAATTTTTTTTATTATATCTTTTTAGGTCGCCCTCTACCACAACATCCATCGTCATTAATATTTAAAACTTTTTTAGTTATATAATTTCATCTCTATGCATAAGTGCCAAAATAAAACCAGGCAAGTGTGAATCGAATTCGTGCAAGGGTTCGGTAACATAATCATCACAATAGTAAAAACTTATGTCCTATTTCGGAGAACCTCTTATATTTGTTTTATCTTAATTCAATTATTTATTTGTATGCACAGATTACAGAAATAAAACCAGATGGAGCACGCAGAACAGAGCTACTGAAGCAGACAAAGGAAATACAAAAGCCGAAGCAAATACAAACTCCAGTCAGTATGAAACGGACTTCCGTGTTGTACGGGAGTCCCGTGTGATTTTAAGTTTTGTTTTAAAATATGCCGTTTTGTGTCTTCAAACAATGTTCCCAAAAACATAAAAAGGAAAGAGGAATATAATTTCATAGGAAAATTTGAATATTTTTACTTTTATTTATATAATTTAGGCGATTTTATTTTGGTGATGAATGGAACACAACACCTCAACGAAAATAGGTTAGTGTGGCGATACTAAATAGAAATTATTTTCCCTGAATTTAGGGTAAAATAAAGATTATATATTTTTTTAGATACTCGTAGACCAAATTATTGATGGGCATTGTATTATTCAATTTAGTTTAATTTCAAATAAAATAAAATTAATAATTTATAATATAATTTAACAAACTAATCTCCGAATAACCCACCTCTAACTGCTCCCGGCGCAAAAGTGCCCATGATGCTCGCCGCGTTCCCATGCTGAATGGCAATGGCCAACCTTTGCTCCAGGAACGCACCAGAGCGGGAGTCACCCGTATTCTCCCTGAGCCTGCGCCCCAATTCTGAGAGGAACCCTTTAGCCTCTGCGCCCCAACAACCCAAGGTCTCCACGGCAACAGGTACAAATTCGTACTGCGACACCAACATACCATACTTTCGCTTCTTCTTATCAGCGGCATCCTCTGCCGCGGCCGATGGTGAGTGGATAGTGCGACCTAGGTGGCTGGCGGCGACAGTGCTGACGCAAGTGGCGTCCCAAATTAAGCACTTCCCGTTCTTCCAGGGCACCAGAGTCAACCCATCCGGTCTCTTGCCGTCCGATCTGCATAGGCCCGGGGGCTCAAGTACGCATGGAACTCCCGCCGACACTAAGGCTCTCCGAACTATGTCATTGAGTGCATGATGTCGCGAGAACCTTCCTGCACACCGTCGGCAACTCAAAGCGTGATGGCCATTGGCTTCTACCAGGGAGCCGCAGGTGCATACGTGGGGTTCACACACCTTGCAGCCCAGGCGAAGAGCCACCGCAACGCGCAACGAGTTGTTATCTAATAAGGTGCCTAGGTGAGGAGAAGGTAGCGCCTGCAACCAAGCCCCAGATTCAGGCTGCGAGACGGCCCGGAGTCTGGCCATATCCGCTCCCGAGGCACATGCCCAAAGTTGTGCTTGGACCCGCTTGACCCCAATAGCATCCCACGCCCGTTGGCTTTGAGACTCTACGGGAGTCGACTCCCCGGAGTTGAGAGCACTCCAGACCATCAAAGCGTCAGAAGCATAAGGTAACCTTTCCTCGCCACCATTTGAATTTAGAATAGTAGCGGCAAGATCAGCAACCCCATGCACCGACGCAAGAAAAGCAGGCAGGCCGACATCTCGCGCACAACGCACCCCTAGACCCCCAAACCGAATTGGAAGAGCTGCCTGTGACCATTGACGTTCATCAAGGGTAACGTTAAGAATAGACTCAACCGCCGATTTCAGAGCCTCGTCAAACGCAGACACTTCAGCCGGATATTTCCAGGTGGGGGCTGTCCGCAACAAGTATGTTATTTTAGGAACGGCGAAGCACATTCGCAATAACACTATCGCCACGTGCGCGGAAATGTTTTTAAGGCGTTCACGAGTGCTGAGAAGAAGCCTCGTACGAGAAATAATGGCCTCCGGAACAGCATCAGCAAAAGTCGGGGACCCCAATAGAAATCCGAAGTCGACACTTCCTTAAGTCCTGGTAACATAGAACTGAAATGCGCAAAGTTTCCGCGCGCTTCCACACTGCAGGGGAAAAACTCGCATTTGGAAGGGTTCACCACGAGGCCGAGATCCTTGAGGAGTGGGATAAGTATCCCAAGGTCCTGAAATACCTCTTCCGGTTTACCTCCGATAGTGCCATCGTCTAAATACCATATGTTAAGAGAGGATTTTAGTTCAACGATGAGCTTGTGAATGGCCAAGCTAAAAACGAGTGGTCCTAGTGGATCTCCTTGCTGAGCTCCTACTTGTGAAAGCATGAAATGGTCATTGAAACAAAGTTTGGAAGGAGTTCTATAAACTTGGTGGAGGAAAGGGTAGATAGAAGGAACTTTTTCCTTTACCTCCCTCAACAGGACGTCCCTTTCCAAGGTATTGAAGGCATTAGCAATATCAATTTTCAGCACGACATTACCCGCATTGCTCGGGTTCATTACGTACGAACGCGTCGCGTGAATAGCCGCTTTACAGCCCAGACGCGTCCCAAACCCTAATTGATGTGGTACCAAATATCCTGCTATCTCGTCCCTAACAGCGTGGCATGCCAGCTTAGCAGCGAGACGGCGAAAAACGCTGCCAACAGCAATAGGTCTTAAGCCTCCGCCCTTTTTTTCCAATGCGCATAGCGACGCACCGTACAGATAGGGAGTAACGACGGGGTTCAGTTGACCACTAAGCAAGAAATTTGTGAGGTTCACTAAACACCCCAGAAGACGTCGCCCATTTACCCCAGCGGATACAGACGTTAACTCTTTAAGGTCACCAGGGCGCAATCCATCCAAACCCCCAGCGGACCCACTGTAAAATGATTTCAAATTAATTAATTTAAGTAAATGTTAAAGGACATTGTTCATTTATAAGGGACTTTGGGCTAAACGTGGCCATTGACTGTCACTGATATCATATATTAAACTTGATGGCTTCTAGCAGTTGATATCAGAATATTATCTTTTGGTAGTAGCAGAAAAATTACTTACGCATATTTCCCATAAGTAATACGAACGTTGACGAGGTTATTTTTAAACAAAACTACAATATTTTGTACCATCGGAGGGCCAGAGTCGTTATTGGACGATGCCATCGATTTCCGAGGGTCAGGTAGGGTCCCAAGAATGCATTTTCATCAACCAAAAACACATCATAACACAATTTCCAAATACGAAACACATGACACAATAAACATAAACAAACAGCTGGTAACTACGCATTTTGCATCGACATATTCAGTGCTGTCATTGTAAAAAATTCCCATAGTTGTGTACCTCGGCTCTATGCGAGTGTGCGAGTGAGGCGAGCAATTACTCGCATCACTCGCTCGCGGCGTAAAATAACGTGTACGTTCAGATCCACACTGAATAGACAGAAATGAACCGCTGGTTGCTCTCTCGGCGTGTTCTAATTCTAATCGCTTAGCGAGTATCGCTGAGCGAGTGTTATCTTTCATAGCTCTTGTCGCTCAGTGACTAACTTGTGGAGCGAGTGCTCGCCGGGACTGTGAACAGTCAGCGATCAACTGTTTGTATATGCATCTCTTTTATTTAGGTACACGGAATGTATATCTATTGTACGTTTCTTGAGCGAGAAAATAGTCGAAAGTTATTCGTTTTCTCGCTGGCGGTGAGAAAACTGCCTAAGTAGATGATTTTGTTTTTCGTGGCGTTGTAAAGTAAAAGCGGGTGCGACGAAAAACCATTGCACAAAAACGCTAGCTACAGTGTCGCTTGAAAACAACTTAAATACGATATCAATTATTTATTTCACGCATAATTATTAAGACGACTTTTTCTATCGATTTACAGAAATCGATTTTATTCGAGAAAAAAATCGACATCAAAGCTTATAGACTGGCAATATAATTGGTTGAGAAGTCGGAAATAAAGATTGAATTACTTATATAATGAACTTTTTGTCTATTAATCTGGGTACTAAAATAATACATCATAATTCATTACAAATATAAATCGATTTTTTGACAAAATCAAATTATCAAGAACATTTTGTCCACAGATAGCCCATTTTGAACAATGTCCTTTGTGAAATTAGTATTTTATGACATAAAAATGTACATATAACAAAATTATTAATACATCCTAAAATTTGTATTTATTTATTTCGTTAGTTGCACCACTGCCCAAAATATTACAAATTTTGTTTCCTCGTGAATCAAAAGGTTACATGGAAGAGACCGCTTTTAGCGACAAGATCGCCTTTTGTGCCCATTTTGTATTGTTATTATATGTGTTACTTCTTGTCAACTTTGTTTATGGTGCCAATAAACTGTTTTGTATTATATTGTAATGTCATTCGATATATTATCTAAGTGAAACGGCTATATAATTGGTTATAAAATGATGGTTTATAAAATAAAACATTTGTTGAAGGAAGATATTTTTGAAGTTAATATTATGCATAACGTTGTTTGTAAAATGAAATATTTTTAAATTGTAAAGTTTTTAATATACAAAGTCAAAGTACTTTATTCATACGTGTACAATTTACACGTTAATAAATAAAAAATAAAAACAAAAGAAAGAGTATACAAATTGTATACATTTTCAAAGTTTGAAATGACTACTATACTGTATTATAATAATTATTGTACAGAAAACTGTCAAGCATTATATGAGTATAATATGTTTTTATAACAATTGTACTGACCCATGTCAATTTTTTTTATACATTTTTATGGGACTTTGCCATCACTCTCTAAAAATTCGGTGTAACTATAAAAAAGTTTGATCGATAAGCCAGCACTTTAATTTGTTTTTGAAGCTGCCGAAACTTGGGGCAGATATAACTATTTTGGGGAAAGTGTTATAAACTTCAGGCTGTGTGAGTTAGCTTCCGTGACCTTGTAACTTGTGAGAGAGTTTGATATGACATCCAGCTTGTCCGCGTTACGTATGTTTCGAGAATGTCATTCATTATACTTGATTTTAAAAATAGTTTGGTGGTTGGTAAAGATGGTTGTTTTAATTTTTGTTTAACCTATCTAAGCGAGTAAATTTCACTAATTTTATTATTTGCGATTCAAGTTAATTTCTAGTTGCATGCAAAATCAAAATTATTTTCTTCATAGAATGGAAATAGTAGTAACAAAAAATCCTTGCATAATCGGCGTAATAATATTAATATTAATATCAATTTATGTGTTTATTATACGTGAAGATTTCCCAAGCTAAGACAACAATAGTGGGACTTTTTTCTTAATACTGACAACATTATACAAGTCATTTGGAACGTTGATTTGACAATTTTACGTCAACATGACTAATTACGGGCCTCACAGTGTTGTTCACGAAGGTTCCATCTGTGTTTATTTCTGTAATCTGTGTTTGTATGGTACAAAATGAAAAAAAAAGTAAATATTTACTGATAACGATCAATATCGAGGAAAATTTGCCAAAAAAAATTACAGTATTTCTATGAGAGTAACCAGTAAATATTTATATTATTCTGTGTAGTATTTGTTTTTACAGCGACCACAGAAACGCATCATCTGTGAAACTTTCCAACTGTCTTAACTATCACGGTTCATGAGATACCCTGGTAACAGACGTGTGTAGTCTTAAATCTCGTTTTGCCCTTTGAGTACAGAATTCTATAACTTAAATAAACACAAACCTCTCTAGTCGCGAGCGAGTCGCGATCCCCTCCCTCCCAGATCTTGATCTTCTTGAACCAGCGGTGTTTCGTGTGATATCTGCTCTCGCACACGTAGATATCTTTGTCCGAGAATCCTGACAAACATAATTATGTATTTTTATTTATCGAACTATCTAGTCCCAAAGTAAGCAAAAATTGCACTACGGATAGATGATAATATATTCAAAAAAATAAAACACCCATGTATAAACACATTCCAAAACCTAAATTCACAAAACGAATAACACCGTAGCAAATATCACAGGAGCCACTAAAAACTAATAAAAAAAATTACCATCAAAAGAAAAAACAAAAATCCCTTTGGAAATCGTGTAAGAAACACATGGGTTGTTTTATGGTTGGGTTTTTAATTTTTTCTTTCGACGCTTTAATATTTTTATTATTACCTAGGTGAGTTTTTGGTAGCCCCTAAGAAATTAGCTAAGTACTACGGAGTTATTCGATTTGCGAATTAAGGTATCGAAATGTCTTCTAACACAATTTTCAAAGGGATTTTAAATTTTTTTTTCTTTTGATGCTTTCATATTTTTCATTACTATTTTACGAATAGATTACATTTTCAAAGTTCACAAAATAATTTTTCACCTTTTTATGAAAGTTTTATCATAGAGCTGAGTGTCATTATTTTATGTTTGATACGATTATGAAGTGAATGGTTCAAGTCAAATGATGTTTCAAATATACAATTTAAACTTCGTTATAAGCCTAAAAAAATTGTTTAACAATAGCACCCAGAAGTTTTTGATACCCAAGTGGATTTTGAGTGAAGTAAGAGTCAATTTCAGTTTAGTCTTGACTCGATGGGAAACCCTAGCTTTCGTAACATCCTTGGTGTAAACTGATGGTGATGAGAATGAATATGGAGTGTTTTGACATCGAGACTTACGTCCTTTCACTGCTACGCCACAGTACAAGACAGCGTGAAAAACAAACAAACTTGCTAACTAAAGACATTCACAAAGCTATGGAAGTTATCACTAAAGGTGACCCGCGATTATTTTTTTATAGAGTGACGAGACAAGGAGAACACGTGCCTATAAGTTATATGATTTCCCATAACAACACAGTGACACGCAGCTATTGGAACACGAAGAGTCCAAATTATAACCTAGCATTCCACTGCGCTGGTTACTCAGAGATACAATATGTTTTATCTCTATACCCTGTAATTTCACTAGGAACATTACCGTTCACACCGGAACACAGTTGTAGTGTATTAATGTTCTGATTACCTGTAGTTTTTATAATTATGTATCTTTTGTAAAAGTGTTTTCTAAGTACCTTCAATATGTAATAAAATCAGTTTTTGCTTCTGACTCAACTAATGGCGTTTACTTTATTGGCGACGAGGATAATTTATTAAATTTGGAAGAGAAATGGCTTCAAATGTAGCTAATATTGTGTTTCCCGGGGAATTTAATCCGAAAACCGACAAATGGTGCGATTACAAAGAGCGTATGGCGTGTGCACTGGATGCGGCGGGTCACGATGACTTCACGACCGACCGGGCGCGGTCCCTGTTCCTGTCGCAGTGTGGGAAGGACACGTTCGCCCTCATCGTCTCGCTGCTGGTTCCCGCCCGCCCTACGTCGGTGACCTTATCGCGCATTATCGAGGTTTTGGACCAATTCTACGAACCAGAAGTTAGCGAGATTTTGCAAGCTGGGAAGTTTTATAAACGCTCCCAGCTAGAAGGTGAAAGCGTGCAAGACTTCGTGGGAGCAATAAGTACAATCGGAGCCAAATGCAACTTCGTGGATTTGGAACGTCAGTTGAGAGACCGGCTAGTGCTAGGGGTGCGCGACGAGCGATTAAGGCGGGATTTGCTTAAAACAAAGTATTTAACCTATCAAGTGACACTACGGATGTGTCTGAACTACCAAGCGATATTTCCCGATCTGTACCCGGAGGCCGCTGAGTCTAAGCAAACTCACTCGGACATTGCTGTACCTATGGAGATCAGTAAAGTGAAGGCGGTGTCATGCTGTCATTGTGGTCGGCAACATAAGGTAGATGAACGGTGTCGGTTTGCCACAGCAAAATGTTACTTTTGCAAGAAGACCGGGCACATTGCAGCTGCATGCAAGAGAAAAACTGGAAAAGTGAAGAATGTCGAAGAAGCTACGTGCAGCAAGTCAGAAGACTGTAGTAAAAGAGACGGAATGATGAGCCTGTATATGTGTGGGGTGGGGGATTAGCAACCTCCAATAATGACAGATGTAATGATCAACGGTGCAAAGATAGCTATGGAAATAGATTCAGGAGCATCGAGATCTATTATTTCTGAGGCAACATACTTGAAACTATGGCCTGTACCACCACCACTGAGCCCAACTAATGTAAAGCTGGTAACTGTAACTCGAGAACCACTGAAAGTCCAGGGATTGTTACATGTACGTGTGGTACTGGGAGAAAAAGAAGCTCAATGTGAACTCCTAGTGGTGAACAGTAATACTCCAAGCTTGCTGGGAAGGAATTGGTTCAGTGCCCTGAATATTTCAGTAGCAGGTTTATGTTGGACCGAGGAAAAGATTGTACCGCTGATGCAGGAGTTTCCAGACTTATTCAAGGAAGGACTTGGAAAGTACAATGGACCAGAGGTGTCGCTACATGTCCGTGCTGATGCTGTGCCTAGATATTTTAGATCGCGTCCAGTGCCGTTTCCACAAAAACAACAAGTCAATGAGGAACTTCAGCGCATGGTCAATGAAGGAGTGTTGACACCAATCAAATATTCAAACTGGGCTACACCTATAAGAGTTGTGAAAAAGGAAGACGGCTCACTTCGGATATGTGGGGACTATCGAGCTACTGTAAATGCAGCAATCGATGTTGATACCTATCCACTTCCTACTTCTGTAGAAGCTTTTGTGAAGTTGAGTGGTGGGCGTGTATTCAGTAAATTAGACCTGAAACAAGCGTATACACAGTTGAAAGTGGATAAGGATACTTCAGAGTTGCTTACACTCAATACTCCATTGGGATTGATGAGAATGAACCGTCTGGCCTTCGGTGTGAGTGCAGCCCCAGGAATATTTCAAAGAGTTATGTCCACAGCACTCGCAAATATCGAGGGTGTGGCTTGTCTGTTGGACGATGTTGCCATAATGGGACTTAATATGGAGGAGCACAATCAGAGGCTTCGGGAAGTACTGTCCAAATTGACTCTAATGGGTTTCAGACTCAATGTTAAGAAATGCACTTTTGCTTCAGAAAGTATAACTTTTCTAGGTCATATGATTGACTCTGAAGGATTACATCCTTCCCCTGCAAAGGTAAAGGAAATAAGAGAGAAACCGGCCCCTACTAACAAAGAGACTTTGCGGGCCTTCCTAGGACTATACAATTTTTATGAAAGGTTTTTACCCGACAAAGCTACCTTGTTGGAACCTTTGTACCGGTTACTGGAAGCAAAGAGAAAGTGGGTATGGACAGAGAAGGAACAGAAAACATTCGAAAAGGCGAAGGCTCTCATATCATCAGACCTAACACTAGTGGGATATGATTTAAACAAGGAATTGTTATTGATTTGTGATTCATCTGAATATGGACTGGGAGCGATTATTGCTCATGTCATGGAAGATGGAGTGGAGCGACCCGTTATGATGGCGTCACGAACAATGCAACCACATGAAAGACGGTATGGCCAGATTGACAAAGAGGCACTTGCCATTATGTTCGGACTTACTAAGTTCCACGATTTCTTGTCTGGTCGTAAATTTTGTATAATCACAGATCACAAACCACTGGTAGGCCTGTTTAATCCGCAGAAACCCATCCCAGACCAAATTTCCCCGAGAATGCTGAGATGGTCATTAAAGTTGGGTTGCTATGACTATATTATTAAGTACAGAGCAGGGAAATTAATTGGAAATGCAGATGCTCTAAGTAGGTGGACTGAACCTAACACACCGGGATCCTTTGAAGAACCTACAAGAGAAGTATTACTGCTGGAAGATCGACCAAATGGATGGGATTTGAACGCCTCTCAGATTGCTGCTGAAACAAAGAAAGATCCCGTGCTACAGAGAGTAATGTTTTATGTGATGCACGGATGGCCTCAGCACAACTCTAATAGTGAGTTACAGCCGTACTGGAATCGGAGAGATGCCCTCTCACAGAGTAAGGACTGTCTTTTGTGGTCCAATAGAGTCATTGTGCCAACATCCTTACAACGAGAAGTGCTGGCTCTGTTACATGCTCCACATGCAGGCATTGTGCAAACCAAAGCATATGCTAGAGGATATGTTTGGTGGGTTGACATGGATAAACAGATAGAGAGAATTGTATCAGAATGTGAAGAATGCCAATTAGTCCGAAACAATCCTCCAAAAGATCCACAGATATGGGTGCCTACAGAAAAGCCATGGAGTCGTGTACATGTCGATTTTGCAGGGCCATTCCAGGGAAAGACTTTCTTTGTTGTGATTGACAGCTACAGCAAGTGGCTGGAAGCTGAGATTGTACCATCGGTAAGTAGCGGGACTGTCATTACAATGCTGAGGAAAATATTTGCTTGTCAAGGTTTGCCTGAGGTGCTTGTTTCCGACAATGTCAGAGCATTTAGTTCGGAAGAATTCAATTTGTTTTTGAAAAGAAATGGCATAAAACATTTGTATTCACCTCCATATCACCCAGCAACCAATGGTCAGATAGAGAGAGCAATCCAGACTTTTAAAAACAAACTGAAAAAGATGGAGAGCTCACAGATGCCATGGAGTGAGAAGATGGCAAAAGTATTGTTTTATTTAAGGACCGTCCCAAACAGCTCAACCAATAAAAGTGCGGCAGAGATGCTTAACGGACGAAAGTACAGGACTGCGGTATCAAGGTTACACCCAGAAAACTTGCCATCACGGGCGGATGCCCAAATAGAAGAACAAGCCAGCCAACCATCTCGACGTTTTCGGATTGGGCAATCAGTCTTGATACAAAAGTATGGATGGCCCTGGCAAGAAATGGGAGAGAGGTACTGTGGAGTCTGTAGAGGGGCCGAGCTCATACAGGGTGAGGACGGAAGGTGGAGAATTACATCGTAGACATGTAGACCAGATGCTGGCGCGAGCGACGCAACAGGTAGAGACAAATCAGAGAAGACTATCTTGGGATCAACCGGACATAGATGGAGATAATGAATCTGCAGACGAGATACCAATTAATATTCCGGATCAAAGTCTTTGGCCTGATATCATTGGTGTATGACTTTAATTATGTGGGAAGATATGTAGTGTATTAATGTTCTGATTACCTGTAGTTTTTATAATTATGTATCTTTTGTAAAAGTGTTTTCTAAGTACCTTCAATATGTAATAAAATCAGTTTTTGCTTCTGACTCAACTAATAGCGTTTACTTTAACAGTAATGTTTATTATGTTGCTTGGCAGTAGAATGCTTAGCAAAAGTGTGATATTTTCCCCGGCGGACTCCGCAAAGAGTTCTACCACTACGAAAACAGCTTTCAGACGAACTGAAGGATAATAACATCTGAGGCGATAAAGTTATTTCAGAAAGTATTCTATTTTTTGAAGTTACACTTCTCTTGGCGCATTAGGGAAAAAATATGACAGTATTTTTTACGATACACGCGCGCCGTCACGAAAAACCGACGCCCTGAAGTTCAACAACGTCTCAACTCAACGTCTTCTTCATTCTTCTTCTTCGTAACTAACTTCAGGTTAATACATCTTGCATTGAAGATATTGTTTATTCTATGGTTGAAGTAGACTTCTCAGTATGAGGAATAAAGAGAAGTTATTAACCTCCTGCATGAATACACTTTTTTATAAGGGCCTATAGCAGTAGTCGGCCGTAGCCTACTGCTTAGTTTATCTACCTAGGACTGCCAATTTTTTTGTAGTTATTGTGAGCATACCTCTAGGTCTAAACTTGAAGAACTCCTTCACGTTCATGACGTAGCAGTGGCCGAGGATCTGGTCGAGCGGTATGGTGCGGTGCAGCTCCGTCTTGAATACCTCCTGCTGGAGGAACTTGCGCGTGCGCACGTGGAACGTTTCTTGAGGCCTGGCCGACAAATATGATAAAGAAATTGAACGACTGTAATCAAGTTACGGTTGGTTTAGTCGGAAGAACGGCGACTGCCGGTTCCGGAAACATTGGATCGAATCCCACAGGCATCAGTATCTTTTTGAAGTCATGTTCGTAATGGAACTTAGAAACGGGGAAGGAAATATATCGTGAGGAAAACCGACGTGTTCTTAGAATGTTTCGATGTCATGCGCCATCCAAAGGTGAAACGTTTCTTGAGGTCTGGCCGAGAAATATCATTAGAAGACTGACCACATGAATTAAGAATATATATAAAACAAAGACACTCTCAATGTTCAAACGTTGGACGCTTGCGAAATTGCGGTAATATTACCGAATAGAAGCCATGAGGAAAAAAAAGAAGAAGACAAATATCATAGAGAAATTGAGCGACTGTCATGAAGTTACGCTGGTCTAGTCGGGAGGACAGCGACTGCCGATCCGGAGACCCTGGATCGAATCCCACGAGCATAATCTGTGTCTTTTTGAAGTAATGTTCGTAATGGAACTTAAAAACGTTGAACGAAATACATCGTGAGGAAACCCTACGAGTTCCTAGAATCTTTCCGGGTCATGCATCATCCAACGACCCGCAGCCAGCATGATGGATTATGACCTAGACCTAGACTCTCTCTTTGCTTGGCGAAATGTTCTCACTAGTGAGTCCCAGCAGTGATAACATGTATTGGGGTGCCTATATTATGCATGAAGAGAAGCAAAGAAAATACTCGATCACATCAGTTATCATTGTAGTGGTAGGACTCAATGCAGAGTTCGCCTAGAGAAGTATAGTAACCGCTACACCGCCTGCTCTTCGCGTTTACAATTTTGGCGGGAAAACGGGTGTCAGGTTACATAAGTGCGGTGTTTGTGCTTCGGCATATGAAGTGCCGCCTTACTTGTATCCGTTTGAGCCCATTTATTCTCAAGAGCGTTTCAAGACGCTTCTAGCGGTATCGTTTGTTTATAATTAATGTACTTAAAATGTAAACTAACATTTTTGGCACTTGAGATTTTTTTTTAGCGATTTCTGAAGTAGTCGATCAGCTATTACATTAATAATTTATAAAGGAGACAGTGCTTTTATGGCTTAAATGTGTTGTATACGAAATGACAATATCGAAAACCCAAAAAAAACTGCATTCGATAGCACAAATATATTTTTTAAAATTTTTTCAATACTTCGGGACCATTTTCCCGCCAAAAATTTTAATTTTTGTTTTTTTTTAATTTTACGATTTTTCTATGTAAATGAGCTCTAATTTTAATGTGGATTATATCAAAATAAAGACCAGTTCAAGTAGACGCCATTAAACACAAATTTATCGATATACCTACCCAAATAAAAACACGAAAAAAATGTTTTCCCGCCAAAAACCCGTCCGCAAAGTTAAGTTTGTATCGTTTCGTCATCAACCAAGTTTTTGGGTACTATATTACACACCGGTGTATCAAGCGGGTAACAAACTAGCCGGCAAACAAGTTGAGCTAATGACCTTGGCTGCGCAGAAACGATTTTAATGTCTCTTTGGTGGACCGAAGGGTGCGCTGGAGGAGTTCGGCGAAACGTGTGCGCTTAATTATTGATCTGTTGTTTCCCGCACGCACAGATGAGGCAACAGTTACTCTGGGACAGATCCCGGTAGCGTCCAACTACACTTGCGGGCAGTATTAATAGCCCATTTGTTTGCATTATCATTCCTGTTTTACTTTGTTGTTTTTTTCATATTGCTTCAAACGTTTTGGACAATGGCGCGTAATAAGAACGTAGTTCTGAAGAGACGGACCAGAAAAATGGTGTCTGATGTATTATATTGTTATTAATATTTACAAAACAAACGGAAAATTTAAAAATGATCGCGGATGTTACAAAAACATCTAAGTACTGGATAACGCAGCGTAAAAGAAAGTTAAGATAAAGAATTTTTGACGGAATTTAGAAAAAAAAAGAGTGATAAAACAGTCACAAAAATTGATAGTTTGATCAGTTTGTGATAATTTTTTTAACACTAAATTATTATTATTTTTCATATTACGGAAATAGAATTACAAACTGTGGAAAAGTTACTCAAAAAACTTTAGAATGACACCAGGGATGACACAAACTTTAGTGGTTCTGACCAAATAGGCTCTAAAATACTCTTACCTATAGTATACATTTGCGTATATCATCGGAACGCCATCATTGTGCGTCCACACGCGTTCGACGTGGACTATCGCCGGATCTTTGTTGCTTTTCTCCGGTTGGACGTACACGAAGTCTCCCTTCGCGTACTGGGGGTGTTGCGTGGGCGCGCCACTCGGAGGCATCGAGTCGTCTGTGCTCGATCTGTGGAATAATTATGTTTATATAACAAATTAACCTTTTAAAATCGGCGGTAGGTCGAAAATTCAAAATTCAAAAATGGGATGTTCGGAGAGACTATGCGCGAGCGCCCGGCTTGCGCCGCTGCGCACTATTTTGTACCTAGTGATCGATTAGTTCGATCTAGGCATCATTGAGTTACTATATCATAAAGCTATTGAAATAAGCTACAAAACGATGTATAATTGTTCTATATTATATTTATATTGAATTTTACACGAATTTTTCTTTTCACCCGAAGTCGAAAAAGTTATACTTTTGAAAAAGTGGGTGTTTGTGAAGAAAGTATATTGTTTTATGTATAGGTTGTTATGATTTTTATAAACAGTGATATCTACCCCTTATAAATCAAAACTAAAAAGTATATGCTTTCATACTAATATTTTTATATTTTCGACTCGGAAAAATACACAACAGACCAGAAATTGCATGCCGATAACAACCGATTTTTTAAAAATTTCGTGTGGTACGATTTAGGTATTTAGGCATTATATTTATATACCGATCGATAGAAAATATATTCAGGAATCTTATAAAAATACTAGTAGAACCGATAATTAAAATAATTTATACTCAATTAGGCAAAATGTGACGAACGACAATTGAAAAAGGGCCGCCATTTTCGTAAGCCATATGGCTCATTCCGATGTTTAGGGACAAAAATCTAAAAAACATTTTTTTTTTCTAAATATGCAAAAGTGTTCCTAAATGCTGTAAGAAATTAAAAATATAATGATTACTTACGATTTTCCAGGGTAAAACACTGTTTTTTACGAAAATAACACGCACTTCACTCCGTGACGTCACTAAAAAACGCGCGCGTCATGGCGCCCGAGCCGGCCGGTTTCAACTGGCAAAATTTCGAGAAATTTGTTTTGAGTGTGTGCTGTTATCGGTCTCATTTTGTAGCTCTATCCAATAGGTATTATATCAATAAAACAGTCATGGGAATATCAACCTTCGCCTATACGAAATACGGCTCAAAAGCCGCAAAAAAAAAGTGAGTCCATATGGACTCAGCCGATTTCAACGGATCGCGCGGCCGGCGCGGGACTGAGTCCATATGGCCTCAGCCGATTTCAAAGGGTTCAAGATACATTAGCATTAATATAATGTTCAATGTATGGTAATTTAATTAAAGCCTCAAATTTTTGGCTAAACCGGTCAAGTGCGGGTTGGACTCGTACACGATTGGTTCCGTAAAATTTTCCACAAAAACGGCAAAAAAATATGACGATCGTATAGGAAGCCCCATGAAATATTTGTTTCAAATTCATCATCAATTTATGTTTAACCCTTGGGGTGCCTGGTGGGTCTGACAGACCCGTTACTTCAAAAAAATTACAATATTTCCTCCAATTCACAACTTTGCAGGCTGCGCTTTTGATTAGCTTCACAGTATAGACTCTAGAGGCTATTTTACCGTCACTCTTACAGCCTGCAACGTATACAGGTATACACGTTTAAATAATACACGATTTTTTGCCTACGAGTCCGTGGTATTCAACCAGGCAAGTTGCTTGAAATACGCGAATTTTATATGCAAAAATTGTCGTACAGTAATTAAAACAAGATAGATTTAAACTCGATTCAACTTTAGTAATTTAAATTACTGTAAATATTTGACAAATTAAGTGTGGAAAGATAATTTTGTGATTCATACAAAAAAAGTTGATATCTGTTTAAAAAATATGGGGGTTTTCTATATCACTAGTAGGAGCGAGAGGTATACCAGCAAAATGTCTCTATAACCTGCTTAAAGACCTTGGCTTGTCCAGAAGTGCAGTAAGTTCTATACTAGAACGAGTATCTAAAGTTGCACTAGTAGGATCATCATATCGGATTTGGCTGGGCAGGGAGAGAAATACGAGTAGTGAAGGTGTGTGTTGACGTACGTCACCAAAAGGGGCCCCTTTTAAACCTACGCCCGAGTAATAAGTCTTGGGGTCTATTCGAGATTTCTCTCTCTGCCACACGATGGACCCGGCACCCGCACGGTGAATCCATGGAATGCTAAGAAGTTCCTCTCACATTGTTTATACAATAAATCATATATTTTTTACTTGATCACAGAAGGGAATATTTAAAATCAACAAATACTTGTTATCACACATTTTAACACATTCAAAAAACACAGATTTTGTTTACGGGAGTTTGCCTGTGAGAAATATTCCGTGAATAGCTCAACCGTCTACCTGTAGCAGTTATCAATATAATGCAAAATCCACCAAAAAAGGAAAGATTGGAAGGAGTAAAGTGGTGGTTGGAACCAGTCGTTTGATGCAAACCTGGTCTTAAACTCCTTAATCTTAAGGTCTTAAATTCAGTACAGTGGTGGTTGGAACCGACCTGGGCTCGTCTTCCTCGTCGTTCTCCTTGCACTGCTTCACCAGCTCCACGCTAGTCGAGATGGTGTCGCGGGTTAAGGACAGGGAGACTGCAGCGTGTTGGAAGGAGGAACCAGGCGTTTGATGCAAATTGTATGGTCTTAAAGTTCTAAGTCTTAAGGTCTCAAATTCAGTAAGTGGTGGTTGGAGACGACCTGGTATCGTCTTCCTCGTCATTCTCCCGCAGCAACTCATTAATGCTTGACCAGCTAAATTCTGGTGTCGCGAATAAAGGATAGCTAGAATGTGTTGGAAGGAGTATAGTGCTGGTTGGAACCAGGCGTTTCATGCAAACCTGGATGTCTACTCTATTTCTACGAAAACGTAATTTCGAAAAAAAACTCGCGACTTTCCTGCTCTCGTTCTACTTCGTCTCGTCCGATACAACATAGTTTGACGTTTAAATTTTCTAAGCAAAACTCTAATTAGAGAAGGCTTAGAACATTTAAACGGACAAAACAGCGCATCGAAGTAAAATCGGAGTTGGAAAGTCGCGAGTTTATTTCGAAATTACGTTTTCGTAGAAAGAGAGTAGACGTCCTGGTCTTTAAGTTCTTAGTGTTAAGGTCTTAAATTCAGTAAAGTGGTGGTTGAAACCGACCTGGTCTCGTCTTCCTCGTCGTTCTCCTGCAGCAGCTTGCACTGCTTCACCAGCTCCACGCTGGTAGAGATGGTGTCGCGAGAGAAGGACAGAGCGGGAGATTGCAGAGTGTTGGCGCACAGGAGGTCGCGTTGCTCGATGAAGTACGACTGGAGTTCGACGGAGTCTTCGAATATTTGACTGTCGGTGCGGGAGAGGCGACGGGCTCTGAATGAACAGAAAAGTTAAGTAAATAACTAATTACACTTAAAATTTAAAATATTTTGCGGTGGCGGCCGTTTTCTATCTGAAATATCCAGTGTATAGTATTCTACTAGTCAAGCTCTTTCGTTAGGCAGCCATATTGAGCAAGTAATGAAAAATAAATTAAATTTGCCATTTAGTGATAACGGCCATATCAACAACCTAAATTGGTTGGGAGCTACGATGTCAGAGACACACACATGATATTTATAACACTCTTTTACCAGACTATTTAAAAACTAAAGTTGCTATAGTCTGTTCATATCCACACAATTAATAACCATTAGGATAGATGGGTATCGCTGTGACAATCCTCCTACATACATCTACATCTTGAAATCTGCTAAAACTTTAGTAAAGACTGGACAAAAAACACTGGCATTTAATAACTCAATTTGTATCTTTCAAAATAGCGATTGTGTTCTGTGAAATGTGAGAATAGCTCGTAAAAACAGACATGTTCTGCTGAAAGTGGTCATCTTTTCAGAAAATAAACAACACGTCGTTGTGGAAATGATCATTCCTCTCAAAATAACCTGCTTAAAGACCTTGGCTTGTCCAGAAGTGCAGTAAGTTCTATACTAGAACGAGTATCTAAAGCTGCACTAGTAGGATCATATCGGATTTGGCTGAGCAGGGAGAGAAATACGAGTAGTGAAGGTGAGTGTTGACGTACGCCACCAAAAGGGGCCCTGTTTAAACCTACGCTCGAGTTTCAAGTCTTGAAGTTTATTCGAGATTTCTTTCTCTGCCACACGATGGACCCGGCAGCAGCACGTGCACGTGGTGAATCCATGGAATGCTAAGAAGTTCGTCTCTCTTTTATGATACAGAGGGACGTACAGCAAAACGTGCATTTGATAGTGCAATCATTTTGTCAGTATCATTATGAGTGAGTGTGGCAGGCGTGTAGCTCACTTGAAGCCCAAAACAAAACAGTGCCGCTGTGTGGCACTATTTTGTTATGATTAATTTGAACTTGAAGAGTTCAAGAAGTTATTACCCCACACTGCACTGTGCTTGTTTTCCAAAAATATGACGTTATGGCTTTGCCCAGTAATTTTTTGGAGAAAGTAGTCCTCTCAAAAAGAGAGGAAGTGTTCTATTAAAAGTGATCATACCTCGCAAAAACAGCGAATATTTCCTGCTGAAACTGATCATACTTCACAAAAAAAACAGATGATGATGTGAAAATTTATCGTACCTCTCAAAAACAGAAAACATGTTTTAGTAAATTGGGTATACCTCTCGAAAACAGAGAATATGTTTTGGTATATTGGTCGTACCTATCGAAAACAGCGAACATATCCTGCTGGAACTGATCGAGCCTCTTGTACAGCCCCTTGTCCAGCCTCCGTTTGACGAGGTCGAGCGAGATGGCCCACACTTTCTCCCCGTTGTTAGCCTCATCGTGCTCGGGTAGTTCCGCCATACTATCCGAGTAGCACCTGAGATGGAACGATATTATAATTTTACTATGCATACGTAAAAGAAGGAATCGAGAGTGAATCGGTTTTTTTGTTCTAGATAAACACGTACCATCGTAAATCGCTTCGTCGCTTGACATCAGACGAGATGGCGATCAAGTATACACCCATAGTTTAAAAAAAGTGTTTCTGAAGAGTTTTTGTTTTTGCCAGGTTGACCACTTCTTCTTCTTCAATCTTATGGGTTCACGTCACCAAAATGCTAAAAAATGTCCGTCGAAGGAGCAGGCATTAGACGCTTTTTAGATGGGTAAATTATCGTGAATTTGCGTCACCGAAACCACAGTATATCTGTAGCTATACAGGTGACGTATTCTTCAATATTAGGGCTGTTTACACTTAAAATCTAACTTATAAGTTTTCACTTCTATCGGCAGTCCCTATTTATTTAAGCAGGTAATGTGTGTATAAAGTGGAGGGAATTGGGGGAGACCTTTGCCCAGCAGTGAGACAACTCAGGTTAAACTAAAAATATGCCAATTTACGTAGAAGTCCGAAGCCCGCTTGTACTAAATATTTTCCATGGGTAGGTACAAGTTTGTCATTCTAGTAAGGTGAGGTACCATGAGGAAACTGGAAACCAGTATGTGATAAGAAATAGAATTTTCGAGGATATGGAACATCTACCACCAACCTGCGCTTGGCCAGTGTTGGATTTGACATTAACTCTCCTCATAAGAGATTTCTCTCATATGAAGAGAGTCTAGGAAGGAATGAGCAAGGAAGAAGAGCAGTGGAAACATAAGTGTGTAAACTACCGACTTATCCTTATTTTCAATTTAAATAGTGACGAGGATTCATTTCCTCACCACAAGCAGTAACACCACAAGCGTAGTAGTATTATAGTATGCTGTAAGGCTGAAACTTACGGGCCCGCAGCTTCTATGGAATGCAGATACGTTATGTAAAAAACAAAGCTCAAGTCATGACGCGTTTTTCGCCCGAAGACTCGGCGGCGCGGCGGCTGCGGAACCGCGAAAATAAGCGGTCTCGAATAAAACCGTAGTTAAAAACCGCTCCATGAGTTCTTAGCCTAAATGAGATTGTGATATATAGTTTTTACCTTTCCTCTTCGTCCTGATGGTTGCAGACAGTTGTGAACAGATTCAGCAGTAGCTCCTGAACCGCGGCCGGCACATCGGGCACTGCGTGGTCGTCTTCCCGACTACAACACGATGTTACTCATTCAATCACTTCTTAACAAATCAACTGTCATATTCAGATTGTTAACTTAATTATTATTGAATTATCTCGCCGTTTCTAGTCTTCTCGTGACCACGCGACTTTATAACTAATTCCTCAATTTGGCAGCCTCATCGCTAGAAGCGATCTCTAACAGGCAACATTATGATGGTAAAGAATGTGTGGACAAGTTAGAAAACGCCCATTGCCAAAGGCAAAGAGTACACAACAAAAAGATACAAAAAAACAATAGACTTTAAAACTAATGCCACAAGTTAGCAGCTTTATCGCTGTAATCGATCTCTTGCCACAGCAACCTTAGGCAATTAATGTGTGAAAAAGACAGAAAACGTACATAGCCATTTGCAGTGCTAGTTCAAAATAGTTTTTACTGCAATATTTCTGGGTATTTCTTATGGGTCACACATAATAAAGAGTTTTTCTATGTATCTATCTATATTCTATACTTCTATCCAAAGAGTACTCACCTCAGCATTTGCTTCGTCTGCAAACAGACTCGATGTAAAATCAACGCATCCTTATAAATCTGCCAGTCGGGCTCGTTGAATTTGCAAGCATTATCGAACATCAGTATGAAGTCAGATGCTAGCTCGTTCACCGACTGGTACGTATTGTTCTTCAGCTTCCGAGCTATCTTCACCATGTCGATTGGGTTCTTTATTAGTTCGTAGTAGTCCGGGTAATCTGTCTTGCTCGGTAGTTTCATGAAGATTTGTGCTAGTTGACGGTTTGCTGCAAACAAAGGTAGTGTTTAACCTACTTAAAAAAAGGAGAAGGTTCTTAATTCGGATGTCTGTTTTTTTTTCTATAATAAATAATAAAATAAAAAATATTTTTTTGAAATTTTAACAAAAAACTTAAATCTACTTTCATTTATATGGACGACTTGGTGATGGCGTCTAATTAAATTTACTCAGTGTCTGAATTTAATTTCAAATTGAAGACGGTTTTTGTTCTTACGGATAAAAGTAAATTATTGAAACACACGATGGACCCAGCACCCGCACGGTGAATTCATGGAATGCTAAGAAGTTCGTCTCAAGATTAAAAACGATGAAAACAACTTTACTATTTACAACTATAATAGTAAAAAATACTAGTTGTTCGGAATAGAATGACGTAACAATATATTTTAATAAACTTGTAGAAAAGGGTAATTATAATTTGAAAGCCGAGGTCGGCCAATGTTTGGGAAATACCCGCATTCCGTTTTAAGTTCAGTACTTTTGTTGGGACGGCTCCATACGGCAGAGTCCATTGTAATTGTCGATTCGGTATTCGGTATTCGGCGCACGTGTTTTGTTGTTTACCTAAAGGTCAGGCACCTTCCGCGCGGACGCGATATAATTGCGCTTCGATTAAGATTGAAGACGCCGGGCGTCGACTTGATCGCGTGTGTTTTCGGTGGTACGAACTTTTGTGAACTGATCTACGCCGGGCGTGGTTTACACAAGTGGATTTCAGTGGATCGGGAGGATCACAGATCGAGCGTTTGGAAGGAGGCCAAACGCACCTCTGATACCAGCTGACAAGTATCGTGCATTTATTTATATTTATTATAAAATTAGATACACGGGGAACCTGGGGTAGATTCGAGGGAAGTTTAGGTTTTATACACCCTATCCAGAGGAACTGGTTAGTCAAGGTACCGTGTACTAGTTATATATTTTTTTGTGTTGAATAACGTCCCAGTCGTTTTCCTACTGGGTGGTAGCAGAGATTTAGGTATAAGTAAAATTCATCTCGGGTAACCACTACCGATCAGATCGCGGCGGATTCCCAGGCTGATCGGAGTTTATCCAAAATACTAGTCATATGGACCGATTAGAGGTGAAGCCCTACTTAGAATTTAGAGTTAAACAGCACTAATGTTGCACAATTTTTCCGTTTCAGAGATTTCAGAGAAAAACAAACACGACGACACATGACAACGAGCCTTATTAATAGTGCTCTTGATGGACCTCAAGCCAGGTCTTTGGACGTTCTAACTGTTTAATTACCTGGGTTTATATTAATGACTAGCTGTTACCCGCGACTTCGTCCGCGCGAAATAAATACTGAGGTAACTCAGGCAATAACTAATTTTACACCCAGACACATTTACTAAAACCAGGTTATAATTAAACAATTTCATCAACATCGGTTCAGTTGTTTAGGTGTGAAAGCGTAAGAGACATTCGTCCCCCATTTCAACTTCAATTTCATCCCCATACAGTTCGAAATTACAAAATTGCTAGAACAAACATTTATTGGCTTCGTGCCAAGTGCCTGTATAAAGAGTTTCATAGTTTTATCTTCAACGAATGGAAGCTTCTATGTATACTTTCATCCCCCATTTCAATCCCAATTTCATCCCTATATAGTTCGAAATCACAAAATTGCTAGAAAAAATATTCGTTTGCTTTGTGTCAAGTGTCTATATTCAGAGTTTCATGGTTTTATCTTCAACAGTTGGGATCTTCCATGTTGACATTCATCCCCCATTTCAACCCCAATTTCACCCTCGTACAGTTCGAAATTACAAAATTGCTAGAACAAACATTCGTGTCAAGTGTCTATTTACAGAGTTTCATGGTTTTATCTTCAGCGGTTGGGAATGTTTATATTGACATTCATCTCTCATTTCAACCCCAATTTCACCCCCGTACAGTTCGAAATTACGAAATTGATGGCACGCTTGTGCCATCGCCGCCGCGCAACTCCCTCCCGGCCGCGTCGCTTGGACCGCAAGGCTTGGAGCCCATATTCCTGGCGAGCAGTCCCACTGCGGGTTTCTCTTAGCTTCACTGTGGCTGACCAGGCACGCCTACTGGACCCCCGCCCCGTCAATGCGGGAGCTCCTCGAGAAGGAAGCAAATGGTATCTTGTAAAGCTACCGGCAGCCGACCGCAGTCTTCTTTCTATTCGCCGTGATCTTTTCTTAAATAAGTACCGAGTGGAAAACTATGCACATTTTTTATGTGGGCGAACAATTACGCACGTTCACACATGGACATAGTGGGATGCGTCGGGATCGACATTACGGGCGGATATGGTACCGACAAAAACCCCCGTAGATTTCTCCAACCGTGGGTTGGCAGCAGAGTCTTGGAACCTCTATCGAACTCGACCACAACTCTGCCATTGGTTCCGTTTTTCTCGCGGAAGGCATCCGAACCACCGCATTTGGTTCCAGTGACGCGTCAGAAACCAGCGACGCGCCACGTCCTTGGAAAATCATACCTAGGAATGGTGCCGGACCGCCCTAAACGACCGACACCCCAGACCCTCAAGTGGAAACAGAATCCGAGTCAAGTGCACATTTAGGATCGCTCCCGTGTCCACTTTAGCCTCATTAGATGAGTGAGAAGTCATGGCGTGCTCTCGCTCCTCCAACTCACACGACCTTTCGCTCTCCAGCATCTTGGCTAAGATGGTCGAGAGCGAGAGGACCGTGGCTACATCACCTCGAGGAAGACTAAATATAAGAAATCCCTCATCTGGAAGACAATTTGCTCAAAATTGTATGTTTGTGATAAATAATGTATTTATTCGGATAAATATTACATCATGTATATGAAAATTCCTATGCAAACAATGCATTCTTCTTCTTCTTTTTTCTTATGGCTTCCATTCGGTAATAGGTATCATCGCACTTTTATTTCAATGAAAACATTGAGAGTATCGTTAATGTTCTTCATTGGAGGATGATTCTTCATTCAGGTGACCAATCTTCTTCAGATAATCTTGAGCTGGATTGTCGGAAAACCCTTTAGCGTAAAATTGAGGTAGCAGGATTTTCGCTTGGATTTGTGGTTCTCTAACGTTCGATTGTATGAATAGTTTTGCTAGTGTATAAAAACCAACGGACAAACATAAACAACAATAGGCACACAAAATAGAAAAGAGAGATGTGAAATTCGAAAATACAAAGAACGTAAATATGCAACAATGCATTGTTGTAGAACAAATTTGATTACTTCAAATGACACAAACTTCAAATACGTCAGACGACAACGATGACACGTCTTGTCACAGACTTCAGCAACCAAAAAGAATGTATATTCACGGAACTAAAGCTCTCAAAGAGAAATATTTGTCCCATTTTCGTTACATTCTTCATTTATACTCCGTACCTATTGATAGTAGCGTAATGTTATATAGCTATAGCCTTCCTCGATAAATGGACTATCCAACACAAAAAGAATCTTTCAAATCTGTCCAGTAGTTCCCGAGATCCTAGCGTACAAACAAACAAACAGCTTTATAATATTAGTATAGATGTGTTTCATAGACAATTCTTACCTTTAGGATCCCGATAGTCTCTTATAGCGTCATACAACGTCCTCAGCTTCTGTTCAAACGGCGATAGATGACGAGCCTTGTAAACCGTCGTGAAGTCCAAGAGAGGTTTCTTGTCGCTCGAACTGTTGATTTCCTTGAGTTTCTCGTTCATAACGTGTTCTAGAAGGTTCGCGTCTTCGTATATCATGGAGCCTTCTTCGTTGAACTGTCTGCAGTTGGAGAACATTAGACGGAAGTCGGACACCATTTCGTCTACTGTGGAGTAGCGTTCGTTCTGAAATAAATAAAAAATGTTTTGTGAAATTCAGACGACAGGCAAAATATTTAATACTAGCGGTCCGCCGCGGTTTTGCCCGTGTCACGTATATAACATAAATATAGCACTCTACTCTGAGCGCTGTAGCATGAACCCTATAACAGTTACGACTAGTTTTATAACACGGAACGTTTCATGAAAGTTGCCGTGATTTACAATATTATTACTTAGTATTACATCTGCTCCACAGCCTCCACATTTGTAATATTTTGAATTATTAATAGCAATTATCAATGAAATAAATGAGACCCAACTAGAATGATCTAGCCCACAAATAAAATAAAATAAAAGTTAAAATAAGATGTGGTGTCATGGGACACCAGGTAGAAAACCCTATTGATAAAAAATTGCCTAATACGAATGTTAACAATTTTTCGGAATTGCTTTTACATATATTAAAGAGACGCTGGTTGGCCGTAAAAAATGTTTAAAATATTAGTATTTTTGATTTTTCCGCTAAAACACTAACGACTAACATAACATCAGTAACCGCAAAATATTGGTCGCGATTCATGACTGTATGTCCGGTTTACGTGTTTTCTTGTTTTACTTTATTACAAACAATCAAAGTCGTCGTCGCTAAGATCGCAAACTGTAATAAAAATGCACAGAAGTAAACAGTAGTTAGTCTTCGACAGCTTGTTTTACGGGCAGTGATGTAATAAGCCATATTGGTGTGCACTGTGCAGTCACGTGATAAAAAAAACACTTAGAATAATTTATAATAAATAATTTTAAATGTGATTTTCGATATTCTTTTAATACTACTAGCTACTACTAGTGGTAACATCCCTATTATATTATTTTTGGTACGATTATCTAAAAAAATTAAGTTGGTCGAACTGATGATGGACAGTTTTTACGCGTAATTTCCGTTACATTTTTTCTTAGTTTTAGTCTCACAATAGTTATCGATGCCGAGATTCCTTAGGAGTCTCTACTTTCTGCGACGCTTTTTGTATGCTTTTGCTTTTGTTGTTTTTTTTCTACGTAGCAACGATATGTTGAAGCCCGGTATCATTAGGAACGCAGATGATAGCACTGTTGTAGAGAGTTACAACACATATCTAGCGCACGAGAGGCAGTGGGCAGCAAATTCAGGTATTAAGAGAGTATGATCGAGCATTTACACTTGATCTTTGAGGCAGTTTCTAAATAAGGCGATGCTTAACGAGGTAATGTTTAACGAGGAAAATATGCAGGACGTCTACTCTATTTCTACGAAAACGTTATTTCGAAAAAAAAAACTCGCGACTTTCCTACTCTCGATCTACTTCGTTTCGTCCAAAACAACATTGTTTGACGTTCAAATGTTCTAAGTATACTCTAATTAGAGTAGGCTTAGCACATTTAAACGGACAAAATTACGGATCGAAGAAGAATCAAAAATGGAAAGTCGCGAGTTTATTTCGAAATTACGTTTTCGTAGAAAGAGAGTAGACGTCCTGGCTTGTCTGTTCCATGCCTAAAAGATAATGCAATATACTATGCTATGTCCGAGTCATGCGTTTCACGGAATAATAAATAAAAAACAACAATGGATGTGTTACTTCCGGAATAATTATTTCGAAATGTGAATCAAGTAGATGACATTTGGTAAATCTATACTAATATTATAAAGCTGAAGAGTTTGTTTATTTGTTTGTATGTTTGTTTGTTTGAACGCAAGGATCTCTGGAACTATTGGTCCGAATTGAAAGATTCTTTCTCTGTTGGATAGTCCATTTATCGAGGAAGGCTATTTAACATTACGCTACTATCAACAGGAACGGAGCATGACATTTCTTAGTGGTCTCTACTTTTTGCGACGCTTTTGTATCTTATCGCTGCTACGTAGCAACGATATTTTGAAGCCCGGTTATTATAGGAACGCTGATGATAGCTGATAACTGTTGTAGAGAGTTACAACACATATCTAGTGCACGAGAGGCAGTGGGCAGCAAATTCAGGTATTAGAGAGAGTATGGTAATTTAGTATGATTCAGAGAGTAGAGTATGATTCAGGTAAGAGAGTATGATCGAGCATTTACATTTGATCCTTGAGGTAGTCTCTAATTAAGGGGATGCTTAACGAGGAAAAAATGCAGGCTTGTCTGTTCCATGCCAAAAGGAGAATTCGGTATACTCTGCTGTGCATGATAGTCATGCGTATTTCCCTACATGGAATAATAAATAAAAAACAATAATGGATGTGTTACTTCCGGAAGAATGTGAAATGAGTAGAGGACATCTGGTAAAAGAAATTATAAATAACAAAATATATCTAAATGGGTGGGGGTGGCATTTTTCAGTTTTTGGCTTTGTTTTAAATTTAAAATATTTAAGAACCGGGGCTGCATAAAGTCATATCCCTCGCTAAATAAAGTCGTACCTGAAGGGCAATGTTTCCAGTGAAATTACAGGGCTTAGAGATATAACAACTTAGATCTCTGGGTGACGAGCGCAGTGCAGTGCTAGGTAATGATTTGGAATCTTCATGTTCCAATAGCTGCGTGTCACTGTGTTGTTATATGGCAGGCATGTTGCTTACCATCAGGCACATGAGCTGCTCGTCTCATCACTCTATATTTAAAAAAAAAAAAAAAAAAAAATAACGGCACTGGAATGATATGGTCAGAAGGGAGAATTATGTACTTAAAAAATTTAATATTTCATTTGCAAAATTATTGTTCATTCTGTCATTCGAATGTCTCAAACGCTATACGACGTCACAGGCTCGTGTAAACAAAAAACTTGGTCATTGTTTTCTATTGATATTTATAATTGTTTCAGTAATTGTTATACAATTTTGGATATTCTGTGACAACAATAGAGAATCTGTCTGTGTGAAAGAGCTATTCACTTATATCTTAACGGAAATCGTATTTATTTTAATTTTAGTGGTTATTAACTTCGGATCTCTTCTTGATAATTTCAACTGTGAAATTCTCATTTTTATACCAGTTGGCACTCGAAGCCTACCGAAATCGAACCGGAGTTTTCACACTTGTGAAATCAACACATACTCACACATTTCAAATTTTGGTAAATTTGGGGAAATCGGGCATCGGCGATTCTTGTTATCTTGACGACGGAGTTAGTTCCCATTTTGGCCACATGCCATTAGATTATTGAGCGCCTATACGTGGTACTGACAGTTTCCACGTCATACTGTTTACAACTGTCTCGCGGGTCGTGCTTAAGGCTCACGTAGTATAGTATATATTTTTTATGGCCATTTTTAACATATTTAACATTAGCAGAGTTTCGCGGCGTTTACCCACCCGCATAGTTCCCGTTCAGTACAGGTGAACTCGACCAGCCGCTTGGGAGACGTAGTGGAGATTCTTCATAAACATCATCCTGTAGTCGCCCACTGTTGGGCATAGGCCTCAAAATACGCCACTCAGATCGATCCTCGGTCTTACGTCTCCAACTGTATGGGTTTCTCCATGAACAGCAGCATGGGCTGTCTCCCGTCGGAGCAGGTGAACTCCACCAGCTACTGTAGTGGAGCTTCTTCTATACCCCTTTGTCACTTGTCAGTTTCCAGAACATTCCATTTTGTGACCGAATTCTATACCAAAATTTGTTTTACAGTGGTAACATATGTTGCGAAACAAATGTTACTAGAGATTTACTACGATAACATGGCCCGCCTCTCCAAATTACTGTTTTAATGTTGTAGTCACATCCTTACGACAGAGTTTGTATGTAGTTGTAATTATTCGTCTTCAGTAGCAGGCCGGCAGCGGTCATCTACACCCGAGTCACAAGTCTTGGGGTCTATTCGAGATTTCTCTCTCTGCCACACGATGGACCCGGCACCCGCACGGTGAATCCATGGAATGCTAAGAAGTTCGTCTCTTGTTGGTCAACTTACTATAAGTTGTTGACCGTGCAAGACAACGCACGTGTCCGTTTCATAGAGTACGTCAGTGCAAGTGCCATACTAATAATAAAGAGCGATTAATGAACGCCACTAGTCGAGCTAGGTGTTTGACGGCAGTAGCAGTACGCACACATGCGTGGTGGTGCGTTGTAAATACTTTCAAACGTTTTGAATTCTAGAGGGGCGGGTCATGTTATCGTAGTAAATCTCTACTGTAAACCAATTTTGGTTTAAAATTCGACCACAAAATGGAATGTTCCAGAAAGTGACATGAAGGGTATATAGTTTTGTAAAAATGTATACCTCCTATAGTATGAGTAAGGACTTGTAAGAGTACCTTGATGTTGGTCTCGATGGTGATCATATCGATGGGTCTATCGATCACGTTGTAGTACTCCGGGTAGAGTTTCTTGCTGGGTTTCTCCATAAACAGCAGCATGGGCTGTCTCCCGTCGAAGCAGGTGAACTCCACCAGCTGATTGGACACGTAGTGGAGCTTCTTCTTCAGAGAGGGATTGGACTTGGCGGCGGGGGACGCCACGGGGGAGGGACGGTCTGATGCCGGCAGGGGGTTGATGCGAGGACGACCTGTGGATGTCAACATAAAAAGTATATATCAGGGCGTTCAAGTATTGTTGGATGCTTTTTGGGAGAATGTGGTGTCGTATAAAACGTTTCGGTTATTATTTTTATTTAAAAGAAAACAACTAGTATGTAACATCGGTAAAACGCTCCTGGCAAAGCTAGATGCAAATGTCATTAAGATATTGAAGACATGGTTTGGATTTGCACATCCGGCTGCTCCCTCTACTCTCTTTAGGGATCACAATAGATTTAGGCTGAAACTAAAAAACCATCCGCTGAAGTTACTCGCCAACCTGCACTCGGGCCATTTATTTTTTAATGACTAAGCTCTTTCATTCTTCATGTTCCCAGTGCTGGTACTAATGACCTACCCTCACAAGGAGAGAGTTGTGAGTGCGTGAGTGAGTTATGAGTAAATTAGTATGTGAAGTGAGTTAGTGAGTAAGTTCTGAATGAGTTGTAAGTAAGTGTGTGAGTAAGTTAGTATGTGAAGTGAGTTAGTGAGTGAGTGAGTTCTGAGCAAGTGATTTCTGAGTTGAGTGTACGGTTAAAGTGTAATTAATACCTCTAGGTCGCGGTGTCGGTGGCTGTGATTGGTTCTTCACAGAAGACAGGGTCTCGTAATCGCTTGACGACTCTTGTACTATATCCAGAAGCTCCTGCACACGCTGTTGCATCAACCTAAAAAAATATTTTCCAGTTATTTATCTATTCTAATACTAGCGGCCCGTTCTGGCTTCGCTCGGCTATTGTCACATAAAGACAATTAATCAAAATAAAAACTATCATATCTTTAACGTTGTATCAAACTGCACACGGTGTGCAAACATCATTAAAATCGGTTAAGTAGTTTAGTAGTACATCGCGAACAAACAACGTGACGCGTAATTCATTTATATGTATTAAGATTGTACATACAAAACACAGATTTTGATGGATTGAAAATGCTTAATTGTTCACACTATTAAATCCTACTAATATTATAAATGCGAAAGTTTGTATGTGGATATGTTTGTTTGTTACTCTTTCAAGAATCCCGTCTACACTTCTGAATATGAAGTATGTATAAATGTTTAATTTTGTCATCACTGCTGGCTTTAACAGTGAAGTAAGATAGGTAGATCACCATCACTGGTGAAAATGCTTAATGGGCTTTATCCCCGTGAGATAAGGTCCCATGTCCCAACAACAAGTATATAAAACGGTCTGATTATCCTATATTACAACTTAGAAGTGGACACGTTGAACTGCTTCGCGTTCTCGAACATGATGTTCATATCGCCCGCGACTTCAGACAGTGAGCCGTAGTTTAGTTAGATTATGGACTCTAACCCTATGACATAAGATCCAATATCCCAACATTGGGTACACAAACTGGTTTATTTATGCTATTATTCCAGAATCTTCGTTCTCACCTTTGCAGTTTGACAGCGTCCTTGTACAACTTAGAACTGGGCACGTTGAATTGTTTCGCGTTTTCGAACATAATGTTCATATCTCCCGCAACTTCTGACAGAGTGCCGTAGTTCCCTCGACGGATCTTGTTCCGGATCTGGTTGAGAGAGACCGGGTTCTTGATCTCCTTGTAGTAGTCGGGGTACATGCGGCGAGACGGGAGCTTCCAGAATGGCTCCGACATTGGTGTACCTGGGAAAACATATTCATTCGATTTTTGGAATGAAAACTTCAGCACTTTTTGGGTAGGGGGAAATTACTCAATACACAATCCTCATTTATTGCTTCATTATGTTACAGATATATTTATTTATTATATAAAAGGGCAAACTCCACTGGGAGTGGGATCCTCAACGCCACGAAACAGTCAGCTCATCTGCTTATAGTCACCATGACTGATTGCATGATTAAGTCACAAAAAAAATGTTACAGATAAAAGTGATTATATGTATAGTTAGACTAGCGGCCCATTCCGGCTGCGCTCGGATATTGTCATTTAAAGACTATTAATCGAAATAAAAACTATGCTATGTCTCAAGTTGGACCAGACTGCTCACGGTGTGCCAATTTAATTAATAAAGTGGCCAAGTGCGAGTTGGACTCGCCCATGAAGGGTTCCGTTGCAGCAAGTAACATAATATACATAGTACACATAGTTCTTGTAGTTCGTAGTAACTTTGATCGAAGTTTTAATAATAGTGTATTTATGACGTACTAAAAAAAAACTACTCATCAGATCGAGTTCAAACCAATTTTCGTTGGTAGTTTTCATGGTAATGTACATCATATATTTTTTTTTAGTTTTTTCATTCTCTTACTTTAGAAGTTAGAGGGGGGGGGGCACATTTTACCACTTTGGAAGTGTCTCTCGTGCAAATTATTCAGTGTAGACAAAAATTATTTTAGAAACCTTAACATAATTTTTGAAGCCCTATCGATAGACACTCCACACGTGTAGGTTTGATGAAAAAAAAATTTTGAGTTTCAATTCTCAGTATGGGGGGCAACCCTAATTTTTTTTTTCTAAAAATCTTAATGCGGTTCACAGAATACATCTACTTACCAAGTTTCAACAATGTAGTTCTCATAGTTTCGGCAAAAAGTGGCTGTGACATACGGACGCACAGACAGACAGACATGACGAATCTATAAGGGTTCCGTTTTTACGTTTTACGGAACCCTAAAAATCGGTTAAGTAGTTTAGGAATCCATCGCGGACAAACATCGTGACAGGAGATTTATATATGTATATTAAGATTTGGTACAAAATTAGGTCGTAACACAACATACCCCAACCGGGCATTTAAATTTAGGTGTCATTTTAGAGCAAAGCGTTTTATTTCACAGTCAAATAGGTACTTCGTTTTTATCCTCGAAGGTTCTTAGGTCGTCAGTTCAAAACTCGGGTCGACTTTTGACAACAGCAGATATCTCAAAGTCCTGATAAACCTACGCTCGTCTTCAATTTCCTTAAGTTTAAAAGGAAGTTTATTATACATTTTAAGTAGAGGACAAAGACGAAAGTCGTGGAATTTAGCTATTGTGTATATGAACGTGGCGCATGAATACGTGGCGCATTACCATCAGTTCCTAAATGGTTCCTGACAACTCCCAACAGTTTCCATTGCGGAGAATCCTCGTTTTCTATCTTCTCTTCATCACTGTCACCACTGTCCTCCGAGTGCTGAAAATATTATACTTTATTAAATTTTGGATATTATACATAAATATGTAGATATTCTTTATTATTCACACTTAAACAAAACAATACAGTAAAAGAAAACAATAAAAAGTAGTGTTACAACTGCCTTTTCGCTAAAAGCGATCTCTTCCAAGCAAACTTCAGATGGAAATGTTTCTGTAGGAGTAACAAAATATTAAGTAATAGAAATTACATTACAGGCCTCATGGCTTAGTGGGTAGTAGCTCTGCCTGTGAAGCCTAGGGTTCGATTCCCACCTAGTGCAAATATTTTTGCGATGAATTCAAATATTTGTACTGTGTCTAGGTGTTTCTATGTAAGAAACCCTATGTATTCTATGTTGACCCCAAAATAAGCTAAGCTTTGCTTAGTTTGGGGTCCAATGGTGTTATGTGTGAAGTGTCCACCGATATTTATTTATATTTAATTCAGACCAGTAGTTCAAGAGATTCTAGTATTCAAACAAACAAACTTTTCAGCTTTATAATATTTTTTAATTTCAAAAGATCTTTATTAAAACATCATAATAATAACAACATGTACAAATACTAGTGCAAGTTAAATCCTAGTAGTACAGCTTAGCAATAATTAACATTGTTTTATGAGCCATAGGCTCATTATGCAATTTTTTTTTTAACGTATGTAATGCTATGAGGATGTATTACATTTTAGGCATCAAGTTCGAATGATAAAAATTAAGACGGTAAGCCGAATAAACTTTATAAGAGCGGACCGGCGCGGCGGTCGAAGCAGGCGACCAGCCGCGCCGGGGCAATCGCAGATCGCAGCAGCAACAGGTCGGTTGGTGCAGTGGCACGCGCACGTGGCACTCAAACTCACGGCGACTTCGCAGGCAGCGCGCGCCGTCTCGCTCACACTCACGGCGGCTGCAGGTAGCGCGCTGAGACTAGTTATCACACTCAACGAATAAGTGATGGGGCAATTTGTATTTGCAATATTTATCGATTTATGAGAGATTTTTCTTGCGGAACGAACACATCTTTTTTATTAATTTATTTTTACTGGTAGGATTTTTCGCGATATAAAATTTCTCTGAAAGTATATACCTAAGTGAAGACATTTATTTGCGGTAAACCTATCCATAAGTGTAATTTACCGAGATTGGTTCGAAAGGGGGTATTATATGCATATTATAGCGCCTTGTTCTGTATTGTGTGTAGTTTATTAATATTGGTTTGGCACATGCTACTCCACATGGGACATGTGTATGTGATACAGGGCCGGACTAGGGTGCGGTATATATGTAACTTGGTTTTGCTGAGAATGTTTGTTTAATAAAGATATTAAAGCTTTCATAACTTTTATACCTTTGAGGCATAGTTTGGAGGTATTTTCAGTCGAGTTAGTTTACTATCCAGGGTTGTCCCAAGATACTTAACTGATCTGCTCCATGGGATCACATGCCCACCTATGCTTAGCTTACGCGTCAGGAGTATTTGTTTACCCGTATGTAAATTGTATCGCTTCAGTTTTAGATTCATTTATTTTTAGTTTACAAATGTTGAAATAATTTAAGTAGAGATATATTGCCAATTGTAGACGGCTTATAATTAAGTCGATGTCTGATGATGACATAAAACAGGCAGTGTCATCAGCAAAGCAAGCCAATTGGGTATGTGGTTGAAAGGGGATGTCATTTAGATAGTCCACAAACAGGTAAGGTCCTAAACTCAATCCCTGCGGCACTCCCACCGGTACTGGATGTAGGACAGATGAGACTTCCTTAATATGCACACGAAAACTGCGATTCAACAGGTACAATTTCATAAGTTTCACCAGAGAAGTAGGAATTCCGAGTGTGACAAGCTTGTGGATCAGACCCGCATGCCAGACCGTATCAAAAGCTTTTTCGACGTCAGATTTTTCTTTTTCGGATCAAAGTATAAAATCAGGACCCCATTACTAATACTTCACAGTCTGTGCGTCCGTTTGTCTATATTTAAGAGGCTCCCATACAACAAACTTGATTTCTTTACCATTTCTTCCTCAATACTAATAACGGTGACAGGTAGACACTTCAACTATTCACAGAATATTTAGTTTGATGCTCTCATTAAATATAACTAATGAAAATAAATTTAATAAAATAAATGTTAAGGGGGCTCCCATACAATTAAAGAGAGAGAAAGACGTCTAGTTGCTACCTGTACGGAACCCTTCATATGCGTGTCCCACTCGCACTTGACCCGTTTTTTTTTTAAATAATAAGTGACAGGATGAGCATTAGGGTGGAGCGAAAAAACTTTTTTCGTTTAAATGTAATGTAATAGCAAAAATTTGGTGCCATTTGGGCTTAAATTAAGTAATACAAAATATAAATCAATTCCGTTTAGAGTAACTGCCCCCGCATCGGCACTGATTTTATAAAAATAATTGGGTTTAGACCTTACACAGACGCCATATATCAGTACTATATTTTTATAACCAGACAGTTTTATTATTACAAATCGTTATCTGGGATCCTATATTTTCGATGTAGAATACACAAAGAAACCAAACTATGTGTTTATAAGTTTAATATGGGGAATGTGGGAGCGCAGGAGGAGACGCTTGCGGCGCTTGTCACGATACTCGTCGTTTACAGCGATCTGTTCTTTTCAGTTTCTATTTTTAAAACTATGTAAAGAACTCGAAGTGTGTTTAAATGTCTTTATTTGGGGGATGTTAGTGACATAAAAGAGAAAGTGACTACTTACGAATATGTAATGAAGTACTACAAATTGACATGAATGAGACATCAACTAAAATTACAACTAAAAAAAGGGCAAAAGTTCCAACTTTTTCAGAGATAGCAGACATCGTAACATCTTGGGTTGGAAATATACAACAAACTGTATTTATTCTGATAGTAACACAAATGAGAATAATTCAAAGGTTTAAAACATATAATTTAAAAAGCAAAAATCTACTCAAATCCATCAAGAGGAGTCAGAAAGTTTTCAATAAGCAATAAGCTACTTTTTGGTATTTCAGCATGTAAATACAATAAATAAGCTGAGTGCATCTGTTCTAAGGATAAAAAGGTTCCTAAATAAAAACAGGCTTCTATAATTTATCAAAGAACGTCTCATGAGATGATTATCTGCAGAATCGATGATACTGGTATACTATAAAAAGGTAAAGGTTGTACCTGAGGTCATCTAGAGGAATACAAACTACGACAACAGATTAGATGGTTCGTGAAGAAATTTCCTAAGCCAGTATTTTGGCGAGTATTAT
Organism: Ectropis crepuscularia; assembly: GCA_963693475.1. Taxonomy (NCBI): domain Eukaryota; kingdom Metazoa; phylum Arthropoda; class Insecta; order Lepidoptera; family Geometridae; genus Ectropis; species Ectropis crepuscularia. The sequence goes on from OY856361.1 coordinate 9,674,360, forward strand.
GTATTATGGCCATTGGCTATGACAGAACGAATGTTAACACAGGAAAGTATGATGGATTTATAAAACTAGTTCAGAAAAAGCTACAAAAACTATTTCAGTGAAAAATCAGTTTGCTCCACATTGATGAACTGCTCTAAAACATTTATTTCTTCATCTCGAAGACTGTACTTCTTACGTATCTTACGTAGGTCCATTAGGAAAATCTCTAGAAACATGTGAAAAGCTGACTGTAAAGAAATTTAAGCACATTGCAGGACAAATATTACTCGCAATGGCCAATTACTAAAATAAGATCTCGAAAATAAATCTCTAGGTAAACTTTAACATGCCCGTTGGACCACACGTGCCAACCAAATACTACGTTTGTATGTGGCAACTGAAAATACGATGGACAATTTAAGGATTCTAGCAAAATCTCGTATATAAAGTTGGACCGTCTTGGTTTTCAATTAGGATCCAACCATCCTACAAATATGTCACTCGTCATCTGTTTAACATTGTTATGGACACCAGAAACCTGCCCATAAACTTTAAGAAACGCGTATTTTGCGCCTCCCGCCTTCTTCTTGCGATGATAACAGATGAGAGGAAACGTAATATTAGAGAGCTGGCTGCTTGTCGCATATTAAAGGCACGCAGTGTGAGCCTTGCTTCAACACCTAGACTTTTTCTTTTCAAGTGACATTGATGAATTTTAATGCTACTTCTAGTTTATGTTGATTAATTAATGTACTGGTAGGAAAACTAAACCGAACCGCTGCTTTAAAAAAAAAATCTGACCAAAGAATTCAGGACATTGTTGAATCTGGTGGCGAGAGCAAACCATTGTTTTTAAAGGTTACCTGCCTTACTAAAGCTGTTGAGAGAGCTGTGAAGATTACGACCGCAGCTTCTATAGTTCAGTGCACACAAAAGTCACGATTAGATGCAATAAAAGCCACGTTCTAATCGTGGAACGTGATGCCTAAATATAAAACAAAAAAGGATTTTCTAGCTTAGTTATTAATGTAATTTTTGAACTCCTTCTTAGTATTTTAATGTTCATTGTCACATTATTACCCTAATAGATGTTTAAAATATACATTATCTGTAGTAAAGTACCTTTTAATTTGAAAATAGGGACACCATTTCACATTATGCGACTTTCAACTTTATGTAAAAAAATAAAATTTTTGAAGTCAATGCGGAGGCAGAAGATACTCATTAAATGGAATGAAAAATTACACTTCTTTTAACTTCATTTTGACGCACAAATCCCCCCCTATTAGAACTTCGAAACTAAAAAAAAAATTTGTCCATACATTCGTGCTCCACTCTAATGAGCATGCCATTGTGCCTGATGGTATACAGCACACTTGCCCATAACAGCACAGTGTCACGCAACTATTGGAAGAAGAAATAGTACAAATAATTTACTAGCACTGCATCTCGTCATTGTGAGGTATGAGAAAAGGATAAGCAAAGGAGTCAAGCTGATCTAGCTAATCTGAGGGTCTGCTCTGTCATGAATAATAATGTGTGAATGGTAAATGTTCGGTTCATTTTGAAAAGATTGCGGGAGACCCGGCATCTTCACGAAGCATATCCACATTATTGTTGAATTTAGTTTGTGCCATGTCGCACTATATCAACAATACGCCTTCGTAGGTATAATATACTTACAGGGTCTAACTTTTTCTTCTTTCGCGAAGGTGGCGGACCAGGATTATGGTCTATCCCATCATCGCTGTCATCCAAATCCGCGCCCCTGCTAGCTGCAGACGAAGCTCGGCGTCGCTTGCTCATTCTCACAGTTTTGACACGAAGTCCAACGAAATATGCGATAGACACTATTTACATTATTTCGAGCTAAGTCATAGAGAAGTAGGGCCGCTCGTTTTTGAGAAAACTAAAATATAACAGAGCAAAATTGAAAAATACTCCAACAAAACAAGTTATCCAAAACTTCATAAACAGAACGAAATGAACGAATGAATCATTGAACGAACGTGATCACAGACTAGCACAAGGACTAATAAGGCTTGACTAAGGCTAAATAAACAGGACTAAAATCATCGATTTTAATTAAAATCGATTTTTAATTAATTAATTTATTTAATAATCTATTTTTATGTAATTTTTTTAGTAACATATTTTTATAGATTTTTTGTGAATCGATTATGTAAATTACGTGTTTAAGGTAAAAAAATACATATGAAGACAAATACAGTAAGAACCTCCCTCGTTTTTGAAGTCGGAAAAAAGGGAAAAAATGTACAAAAATTAATGTCACTCTCAATACGACAGACCAGCAGGTCTACTACGAAAACAAACTCCGAATGATCGGATCCGACCGACAGATGAATCGGATTGCAGCCTACCACGAAAAACATTCGGATCGATAGATTTCGGTAGGTCTACCGCCTAACTCTAAAGCATTCGGAAAGCATGAGATGTCTTCATTGCATTTGTAATGTAATGCTTTCATTTTAGAGCGATCGCCTAACTACTATTGCTTTAAAAAATTGGTCAAGTAATCACAGATTATAAACAATTGAAGTAAAGCATTCGTTATCACGTTTCGACACCACGTAATCGGTTTCGTCAAACTGGTCAATGCGAAAATATTTTAAGAGTTTGTTCAACAGTTAAAACGTCAAAAAGCATCAGTTCATATTTCAAATTACGAGATTTGCTATAAATCTGTTTTATTTTATTTATTTAGGTCAATATAGAAGAGCATTATTAGCACTACGTTTAAATATGATTAATTACGAAGATAGGAAAAAAATAAAAAACGGAACGCAATATTTGACAATTACTCTAAGTGTTCCCACCGTATTTTTAAATTTCTTTCTAGGTTTTATTTCTAATAATCTACATAAATCTCAAATATCCATAATTGATAGAAAATCGTCGTTTTTCTTTTCAAGTTTAGTGAAAACATTTAAAAAAAAGATGTTTTCATCTCAAGAAATTATCACAAGTTACCTATTCTTCGCCAAAGTTAATTATAGTAAAAAAATACCCACGGCAGCCTAGCTTGCTGTGGATATATTTGGCTGGCAACATTGTTATTGTTTACACTTTTCATAACCTCCATCTGAGGTAAACATTTACGATTTAATTTATGATAAACAATTTAAACATATGTAACATAAATATATAATATATTATTTGTTATTGTGATACGATATGTTATACTTTTTAAAGTCATGCAGTTCGCTCACTCTTGCTTCAGGAATCTAGCTAGCGATTCCCAATAAAAACTGGACTTCGGCGATGACAAAAACAAGTATTTGTACTCTATTTTATGAGGTATGTAATGATAATAGGTAAATTTTAATAGTGTCCATCGTTGTTAAGCTTGTTTTCACATTTCGTGAGGTTGTGACTTCGAATCCCGCTTACATTTTTTTGAGTATTATTCTTAGTGCTGATGTATACATAAATTAAGTTTCATCATTTGTCCAGAGTCCTAGCAGTAGCATAAATTCGGCTGCCCATGTTTTATAATATTAGTATAGATAAAATGTATGTCGAGGCGGCGGCTCAAGTGTACTGGCATGTCTTTAGAAGTGATAGGTAGATGTTCCTCTTGTTAAGCAACACACCTGCCCATAACAGCACAGTGTCACAAACCTATTGGAATTAGAGTCCAAAACATTACCTAACACTGCACTGCACTTGTCACCTAGAGATATTAAATGATTATATCTAGGCCCTGTGATTTCTGTGTAAACTTCATCCTCCAAAGTGATACTTTTAAGTAATGAAGGATCCTGATTCTGTTTGCACATTACTGCTTGGCGGTAGAATCACAGGCAAAGGTGTTGATTTCCCCAGGCAGACTTTTATGTGCCTGATGGTAAGTGACACAGTTCAGTGACACGCAGCTATTAGAACATGAAGAGTCTAAATCATTACCTAGCACTGCACTGCGGTCATCACCCAGATATCTAAGTTGTTATAAGCCCTGAATATCTCTAAGCCCTGTAATTTGTCTGGAAACATTGACCTTCAAGCCGGAACACAGACTTTGCAAAGTGTTACCACTAGATCAATAAGTTACATGTTAAAAATAAAAGTTCTTTGTTTCAGATATATCTATTGTTATGCGTTATGGTTTGCGGTGGCCGATATATCAAGCTTCTCTGAAACCATCTCGACTCCCAGAACACCTTAATGAAGTGATGTCACTGATTTATTAAAACAAAGTTTTAAGTGTGATTGTCAAAGCACCTGTTATTTACAAGAGTGTGATAAGTGTAAAAAAATACTGAAAATTAAATGTATCTGTTGCATCGACAACAATAACAATCAATATTGTGTTTTTGTAATTTTTTTGTATCCTTAATGAGAATTTTACTGTAGAATACCAGTAATGATTTCTTAATGATCCATGAATCTACACAGATTGATTTATCTGTGTAGATTCATGGAGAATAGTGAGATGAGATAATGCCTGGTGATAAGCAATCATACAACTATTGAACAGGAAGTCTAAATAACTACCTAGCACTGTACTTCACTCAAAAGTGGTTATGCCCCAGCCGTCTCTCCCAAAGAGTCCTAACCATACATAACTGAGTACAGCTTGAGGTTGAGATATAACAAGGATTTCTATTACAGTTAATAATATTGGTGGTGGACATTTCACACACAACACCATCTAGCCCCAAACTAATCAAAGCTCGTACCGTACTATGAGAGCCAGATAGCTGTTATAATATTTATATATTTTTAAATACATACTTATTTTAAATAGCAAACACCCAGCCAAAGTACAAACATTTGTTTTCGCCACACAAATATTTGCACTGGATAGGGATCGAACCTATGGTATTTCATAGCAGACTTACTACCAACTAGGCCAGCCAGACCATGCATTCTACTAGCTTTTCAAACTGGATATCATGTTTGCTTAGGATGATTTAGGCAAGGGTTTTCATGTCCCCATGCAGATTATAGAATAAGGAATCAGAAACTAAAGAAATGTGGGTGTATTTATTCTCAATCATTTTTTAACAGTTCAATGCTGTTGGTGACATTGGGTATCCTTGTAAGACAACTCATTGTTTTCTTGTAAGCTATGGGAGCAGGCAGCAGTCAATATTTTATCTTCTTGTGACTCCTGAAACAATAACAAAATTTAATTATATTGGTATGAAATATGAACATTAAATCATTACATGACTAGCAGCACCCCACGGCTTTACCCGTGCATTACTGCAATTCTTTTCCTGTTATAAAAAGTATAATACATAATATATTTCAATCTGATCCCTTCTGACATTCCAAAGAGACAAAACAATCTTTCACATACTAGGTATATAATATTTGTAAGAGGTGGCTGGTTCATAAATTAACTAAATAGGTTTGTAATATGGAATTGAATACTTGTTAATTATTATTTTGTATTTATGTCTAATGGTGTTTTTATTCAATACCTACAATCAAAAAAAAATTAATGTACCTACCTCCTGCTGTTTGCTGATAACAAGTCTCTCGCAATAATATTGATCTCAAGCAATTCAGAATGTTTAAAATAATAACTTAGTGGTAGTAACTTAGCCAGTCTCTATAACAATTTGTGAACGTAAGTATTAAAGCACAAATGATAATAACTAAAGCTAGGTATTATTATCCAAACAAAAAGGGTTTCTAGTTTATCATAAGTTCTTTCTTACCTTTGTCTCAGGTTTGATGTCTCGTCCTTCAAAGATGCAAGAGGGAATTCATTATGCCCTCTCAAAGTGTAAAATTCTGAGATTTACTTATTTTTAGTAAAATCACTGTTTCTAAGACGAAACGGTCACGGTCACGGTTTTCCCGCAATAGTACATGTTCACCGTGCTATTTTTGATCTTTACAAACCAGTATCTAACGAAAATATTTGAGAATTACACTACTTGAATTCCAAAACAACACCTAAATTGGCGATGCTTTTATGACATGACTTGAAAGCCGATAATGCTTTGCTTGAAAGCAGATAAAACATTAGGCGGTCGCTATTTTAGTGCAAATGTATGGAGTTTCGTTCATTCTTCTAACTACTAATGCTTTCCATAGAACTGAAAGCATTTGTAGTGTTCGGCTTTCATCGGCGGTACCAAATTGGCCGATGACGTCACAAATCAAAGCATGACCGAAAGCAAGAGCGTTAGGCGGTAGACCTACGCGGTAGGTCTACCGCCTAACTCTAAAGCATTCGGAAAGCATGAGATGTCTTCATTGCATTTGTAATGTAATGCTTTCATTTTAGAGCGATCGCCTAACTACTATTGCTTTAAAAAATTGGTCAAGTAATCACAGATTATAAACAATTGAAGTAAAGCATTCGTTATCACGTTTCGACACCACGTAATCGGTTTCGTCAAACTGGTCAATGCGAAAATATTTTATGAGTTTGTTCAACAGTTAAAACGTCAAAAAGCATCAGTTCATATTTCAAATTACGAGATTTGCTATAAATCTGTTTTATTTTATTTATTTAGGTCAATATAGAAGAGCATTATTAGCACTACGTTTAAATACGATTAATTACGAAGATAGGAAAAAAATAAAAAACGGAACGCAATATTTGACAATTACTCTAAGTGTTCCCACCGTATTTTTAAATTTCTTTCTAGGTTTTATTTCTAATAATCTACATAAATCTCAAATATCCATAATTGATAGAAAATCGCCGTTTTTCTTTTCAAGTTTAGTGAAAACATTTTTAAAAAAGATGTTTTCATCTCAAGAAATTATCACAAGTTACCTATTCTTCGCCAAAGTTAATTATAGTAAAAAAATACCCACGTCAGCCTAGCTTGCTGTGGATATATTTGGCTGGCAACATTGTTATTGTTTACACTTTTCATAACCTCCATCTGAGGTAAACATTTACGATTTAATTTATGATAAACAATTTAAACATAACATAAATATATAATATATTATTTGTTATTGTGATATTTACTTTTTAAAGTCATGCAGTTCGCTCTTGCTTCAGGAATCTAGCTAGCGATTCCCAATAAAAACTGGACTTCGGCGATGACAAAAACAAGTATTTGTACTCTATTTTATGAGGTATGTAATGATAATAGGTAAATTTTAATAGTGTCCAACGTTGTTAAGCTTGTTTTCACATTTCGTGAGGTTGTGACTTCGAATCCCGCTTACATTTTTTTGAGTATTATTCTTAGTACTGATGTATACATAAATTAAGTTTCATCATTTGTCCAGAGTCCTAGCAGTAGCATAAATTCGGCTGCCCATGTTTTATAATATTAGTATAGATAGAATGTATGTCGAGGCGGCGGCTCAAGTGTACTGGCATGTCTTTAGAAGTGATAGGTAGATGTTCCTCTTGTTAAGCAACACACCTGCCCATAACAGCACAGTGTCACAAACCTATTGGAATTAGAGTCCAAAACATTACCTAACACTGCACTGCACTTGTCACCTAGAGATATTAAATGATTATATCTAGGCCCTGTGATTTCTGTGTAAACTTCATCCTCCAAAGTGATACTTTTAAGTAATGAAGGATCCTGATTCTGTTTGCACATTACTGCTTGGCGGTAGAATCACAGGCAAAGGTGTTGATTTCCCCAGGCAGACTTTTATGTGCCTGATGGTAAGTGACACAGTTCAGTGACACGCAGCTATTAGAACATGAAGAGTCTAAATCATTACCTAGCACTGCACTGCGGTCATCACCCAGATATCTAAGATGTTATAAGCCCTGAATATCTCTAAGCCCTGTAATTTGTCTGGAAACATTGACCTTCAAGCCGGAACACAGACTTTGCAAAGTGTTACCACTAGATCAATAAGTTACATGTTAAAAATAAAAGTTCTTTGTTTCAGATATATCTATTGTTATGCGTTATGGTTTGCGGTGGCCGATATATCAAGCTTCTCTGAAACCATCTCGACTCCCAGAACACCTTAATGAAGTGTGACGTCACTGATTTATTAAAACAAAGTTTTAAGTGTGATTGTCAAAGCACCTGTTATTTACAAGAGTGTGATAAGTGTAAAAAAATACTGAAAATTAAATGTATCTGTTGCATCGACAACAATAACAATCAATATTGTGTTTTTGTAATTTTTTTGTATCCTTAATGAGAATTTTACTGTAGAATACCAGTAATGATTTCTTAATGATCCATGAATCTACACAGATTGATTTATCTGTGTAGATTCATGGAGAATAGTGAGATGAGATAATGCCTGGTGATAAGCAATCATACAACTATTGAACAGGAAGTCTAAATAACTACCTAGCACTGTACTTCACTCAAAAGTGGTTATGCCCCAGCCGTCTCTCCCAAAGAGTCCTAATCATACATAACTGAGTACAGCTTGAGGTTGAGATATAACAAGGATTTCTATTACAGTTAATAATATTGGCGGTGGACATTTCACACACAACACCATCTAGCCCCAAACTAATCAAAGCTTGTACTATACTCGTACTATGAGAGCCAGATAGCTGATATAATATTTATATATTTTTAAATACATACTTATTTTAAATAGCAAACACCCAGCCAAAGTACAAACATTTGTTTTCGCCACACAAATATTTGCACTGGATGGGGATCGAACCTATGGTATTTCATAGCAGACTTACTACCAACTAGGCCAGCCAGACCATGCATTCTACTAGCTTTTCAAACTGGATATCATGTTTGCTTAGGATGATTTAGGCAAGGGTTTTCATGTCCCCATGCAGATTATAGAATAAGGAATCAGAAACTAAAGAAATGTGGATGTATTTATTCTCAATCATTTTTTTACAGTTCAATGCTGTTGGTGACATTGGGTATCCTTGTAAGACAACTCATTGTTTTCTTGTAAGCTATGGGAGCAGCCAGCAGTCAATATTTTATCTTCTTGTGACTCCTGAAACAATAACAAAATTTAATTATATTGGTATGAAATATGAACATTAAATCATTACATGACTAGCAGCACCCCACGGCTTTACCCGTGCATTACTGCAATTCTTTTCCTGTTATAAAAAGTATAATACATTATATATTTCAATCTGATCCCTTCTGACATTCCAAAGAGACAAAACAATCTTTCACATACTAGGTATATAATATTTGTAAGAGGTGGCTGGTTCATAAATTAACTAAATAGGTTTGTAATATGGAATTGAATACTTGTTAGTTATTATTTTGAACCACATTCTGTGGTTCAATTTTGTATTTATGTCTAATGGTGTTTTATATTCAATACCTACAATCAAAAAAAAAATAATGTACCTACCTCCTGCTGTTTGCTGATAACAAGTCTCTCGCAATAATATTGATCTCAAGCAATTCAGAATGTTTAAAATAATAACTTAGTGGTAGTAACTTAGCCAATCTCTATAACAATTTGTGAACGTAAGTATTAAAGCACAAATGATAATAACTAAAGCTAGGTATTATTATCCAAACAAAAAGGGTTTCTAGGTAGTTTATCATAAGTTCTTTCTTACCTTTGTCTCAGGTTTGATGTCTCGTCCTTCAAAGATGCAAGAGGGAATTAATTATGCCCTCTCAAAGTGTAAAATTCTGAGATTTACTTATTTTTAGTAAAATCACTGTTTCTAAGACGAAACGGTCACGGTCACGGTTTTCCCGCAATAGTACATGTTCACCGTGCTATTTTTGATCTTTACAAACCAGTATCTAACGAAAATATTTGAGAATTACACAAACTACTTGAATTCCAAAACAACACCTATATTGGCGATGCTTTCATGACATGACTTGAAAGCCGATAATGCTTTGCTTGAAAGCAGATAAAACATTAGGCGGTCGCTATTTTAGTGCAAATGTATGGAGTTTCGTTCATTCTTCTGACTACTAATGCTTTCCATAAAACGGAAAGCATTTGTAGTGTTCGGCTTTCATCGGCGGTACCAAATTGGCCGATGACGTCACAAATCAAAGCATAGCCGAAAGCAAGAGCGTTAGGCGGTAGACCTACGGGTCGGAACTTATAGACATAGGTCGGATGAGAGTCGGATCGAACGAAACGGCCGATCTGAAGATCTGCAAATTTTGTAATTTGACTTGATTTCGAGAACATTTTGGGGAGAAATTGAGATGCTCCTCTGACAGCACTGCAAAAACAAAAACAGATTAACAAATTTGAAATATTAGCCAATATTAGCATTAGCCAAAGAGAAAAGAGAATGTAAACTAAATATTAAATTATTAAATATTAGCCGGCCGGGGTGCGGCCGGGAGCACAGTATCTCTCTACTTAGTCTGTGGAGAGCACGTAGTGATTACTTACTCTGTGCGGGAGCCGGCTACCTGTAATTTGTGATTTTGTAATTTTGTAAAGTACCTTCTATTTAATCCAGTATTGATGGATCTTCAACAATTCTTTCGTTGTCACTTTATCGTTGATCCTGCTGTGAGCTATGAGTATCACAAAATATTACAAAAACTTTATTCTTTGCGGCGATGTAGACTACCATTGCCTGCTCTGTAATGAACGGTTTCTTGCGTTGCCCGATATTGACAAACATTTGCGTTGGGAAGGACACAGAACAAAGTTGAAGACCCAGACGACTTTACCTCGATTAAAAAATGATGGAATTTACAAGGTATGATTTTGGTACTAAACTATCCTACAATAATCATTTTAATTGCTTGTTTTATGTTACTAAATGCTATCATTGTGTTAAAAAAAATTCGCAAGAATTAAAGTAATTTAACATAAAAAAATAAATGCTTTTAGCATTTATTTTCAAGTTACTAATGCAAAAATTTATCAAGTTCCTGTTTAAATGCTAAAACATACTTTTTAGCATTATTATACAGTTTAGCTGGTTAATCACGAATTTCCTGAGCTACTGAGATACGTTTTTTAAAACAAAGTAGGTAGGTAGTACACATGCTACTAAAATGCCTTTTTAGGGTTCCGTAAAACGTAAAAACGGAACCCTTATAGATTCGTCATGTCTGTCTGTCTGTCTGTCTGTCCGTCCGTATGTCACAGCCACTTTTTGCCGAAACTATGAGAACTACACTGTTGAAACTTGGTAAGTAGATGTATTATGTGAACCGCATTAAGATTTAAACAGAAAAAAATAAAAAAAATAAACAATAGGGTTGCCCCCCATACTGAGAACTGAAACTCAAAATATTTTTTTTCATCAAACCTACACGTGTGGGGTGTCTATCGATAGGTCTTCAAAAATGATGGTAAGGTTTCTAAAATAATTTTCGTCTACACTGAATACTTTGTGCGAGAGACACTTCCAAAGTGGTAAAATGTGTGTCCCCCCCCCTCTAATTTCTAAAGTAAGAGAATGAAAAATCTAAAAAAAATATATGATGTACATTACCATGTAAACTACCAACGAAAATTAGTTTGAACTCGATCTGATGAATAGTTTTTTTTAATACGTCATAAATACACTATTATTGAAACTTCGATCAAAGTTACAACGAACTACAAGAACTATGTGTACTATGTATATAATGTTAATTGCTGCAACGGAACCCTTCATGGGCGAGTCCAACTCGCACTTGGCCACTTTATTCAGTGTTCATTTCTTAAAAATGTGGCTATACTGGTAGGTATTGATATATCATTTCATTTCAGGTATCAAACTACTATTACTGTCAACACTGCAATCATGTCTCTTACAATATGCCATCCATCAAGACACATATCCAAACACCATCACATGGTGCGTTTAAAACTACCCCAGCCACTTCATTGAACAGAATCAAGGCTCGGTACGACAGAAATGAAAATGTTATAATAGAAAACATTACAATAGATAGAGATTACTGGAATGGGATTCAAGATAAGCGATGTGCATTGTGTAACATTGATGTCATTAATGTAATTAATCATATTGATTCCCAAGATCATGTTGTAAGGCTGATACAGACTAAGGCAAGATATGACGACAAAGACAAGTGCTATAGAGAAGTAAGTATTAAATAATTGAATTTCAAAGTACCCACAAATTCACTTAACTTCTATCGCAGGTTTAATGTTTGAGTCATAAAATTCTAATATGAAAGAAGAGTATTTAGTAAACTCTTCCAATGTAGTCAAATTAGTAAAATTTAGCTGCACTATTATTAAATGAGTCGATAATCCTAAAGATCAGATGTAAATATTTTTGGAGTCCTACTTTGGGCACATTTGGAAAAAAATATTAAACTTTTATAAAATAAAATATTATATTTTTTTTTATTGAGGAAAAATCAAATTGATAACTTGGAGGAGGTTATCAATTCAACTACCAAATTATTTTATATTCTGTAAATCAGTAAAAAAAATTAAGAAGTACCTATGACTTGGGGGTGAATAAAAGTTAGCACACACACACTTATTTAATTTGTCTATTAGTCCAGAGATTAGTGTCATCAAACAAACATACCACCAGGCACATGTCCTGTTCGTCTCATCAATCTTTATTTAAAAAAAAACATAATTAGTAAAATATACCATCTGCATTGTTATATTTTGTTACTTTTAAAAACTGACTTTAAATATATACTAATAGCATATCATATAAGTAAAACATGTTTTATACTCGCACCTATGATTATGTGTCAGGGATAAGCTGAATGGTCATGTACTATGGAAGAATTTACCTGAATTTACCTTTACCTGGAAACCAAAGTGAGAACTCCTGACTCTTATAACGTCATTCTTATTACATATCATGGGGCCATCCATAAATTATGTCACACGTCAAGGGGGAGGGAGGGGGTCAATGAAGTGTGACTTTGTGTGACAAGGGGCGGGGAGGGGTCTCGAATTTTGTGAGGCTACATTTTAAAAAATGTATTTTATATCAAGTATTAAACATTAAATTTAAATGAAAATAGCAAAATATGTGGTGTCTGACTCGGTAGGGAGGGAGGTCTCAAAAATATGACCAACTGTGACAAGAACAGGGTAGAGGCAGTGCATCCTCACTCGCTCAAGGTCGCACGGTTTTAGCCTACCGCTAGACCGTTCCTTCCAGGAAACAAGTGACATTCGGTTGTCGGACGCACGGCTGAGCGCTCGCGCAAAACGTTTCCCGCGCATATTGTTATTAGATATGTCGTACACCCTCCGCGCTAGACAGGGACAGAGTTACGCGTTAGAAGAGAGAGTTGAAAATCGCGACAGATATTGAGCACTAATGCGAGCTGAATTGAACTTTGTTGTGTCCCAGCAAGAGTCGCTATTTATATAATTGTTTTCGGTAAGTGAGGCTTCTGTACTAATATATTTATTCTGTGGTAGGGGTATGAAAATCATGAAATTCGTGTGACATAATTTATGGATGGGCTCTATACATAATATAGGTACACAACTCCTGATTTAGGCATGCCACTGAAAATCACTGATGTTTTGTCTACCTACATGTCCGAAATTGATTCAACTTAACCACATTGACTTAACATAGTATAAACATGCACTCAACCACGCATACATCAATAAAAGCATACGTTTTTGGCTTCGTTATTCACATAATGTTATGCTGCTAAAGGGTTAATCCACCTGTAAAATGCTACATCCATCTAAATATTTAAACGGTTTTACTAATCATTGTGAACAAATTTTTGTACTAAGTTAACTGCTTGGACACATGATTTATTATAGAGAAACTAGCATCGCCCTAGGTTTTATCCGCGGTGTTTACATAGTTTTCCCATGATAAAAAGTAGCCTGTGTCACAGAATAAATATTAGTACAAGTACAGAACACTCACTTAGCGAAAACAATGATATAAATAGCGACTCTTGCTGGGACACAACAAAGTTCAATTCAGCTCGCATTAGCGCTCAATACCTGTCGCGATTTTCAACTAAACATTTGCGCTAACTCTGTCCCTGTCTGGCGCGGAGGGTTGCCAACATATTCTAATAACAATATGCGCGGGAAACGTGTTGCGCTAGCGCTCAGCCGTGCGTCCAACAACCGACTGGCACTTGTTCCCTGGGAGGAACGGTCTAGCTGTAGGCTAAAACCGCGCGACCTTGAGCGAGTGATGATGCACTGCCTGTGTGCCTATCTTTATTAAGCAGTCCACCAAATGTTTCCACTACTCGGACTCGGGGCTTTCTCTCGCAAGGAGAGAGTCAAGGTTATATTCCACCACGCTGGCCTAGTTCGGATTGGTGGATGATAAATGACCTAGAAAGATTCTAGGTGCATGTCGGTTTCCTCACAATGTTATCCTTCACTGTTTTGAGTTAGCGACATAAAGCATTTAACTTCGGAAAGAAAATGGTGCGCGTGGGCTATGGGCCTGAAGGTCCGGATCGGCAATAGCCGTTCTCCCGACTAGATCAGCCGTAACTTGTATGTGCCTATGTAAATAGTAATATTCCAAGCTATAATTTTACGTGTGTTCCAAATTTTAACCTGGTCCATTAATCCATTTTGATTGAACTCTTCATGTTCCAATAGCTGCTTGTCACTGTGCTGTCATGTGGCAGGCGTGTTGCTTACCTTCAGGCACATGTCTTGCTCGTTTCATGACAGTTTAATTTAAAAAAAAATATATATGTATACCTATCACCTTAAAATTACAGATGAATGAGACTACATTCCAGTGTTTCCATTGTTTGAAACTCTTTACAAGAAATGATATTGAAAAACATTGGGATGAACACAAACTGGATATTAACGGAGACTTCGGTGAACCCATAAGACTATATACCGCAATTGAATATGACAAACTAAGTCATCTTGAATATGATATAGAAAAACTCGCAGACATTACCGATAAATATTACAATATCGACAGAGAAAGCAAACAAATTATATGCAAAGAATGCAAGGAAGCCGTTAAACCCACAAAAAGTGATCTATCTATACATATGACCTATCATAAAAATTATAATGCTACAGCATCGAAAATAGTCAAAAAGATTAAACAAGAAATCGAGAAACGATATTTCTATATCAAACCTAGATTTGATGTTGGGAAAATGAAGCACGAATTGGCAGAGTACGGGAGGAAGAATCATATCAAGCTAAATGTCCATGCTCGAAGAGGGTACTGCTACTTGTGTGACAGATTTTTGACTTCGAACATGAATGTATTCAGAGAGCATGCAAACGGGGCATGCCATGTTGGGCATCTCGAGATGAGAGGACTTAACAGACAGAAAAAGCATATTGTTAAACCGGTGGCTACATCAGAATGCTTTTTACATTATATAACTGTTATGACCTTAGTGATACCGTTTGAGGCTGTAGCTGTGAACTGTTCGTACTGGGTGGATCGGATGAGTTTTTTGCTGTTAAAGAGAATCCATCATGGCGAGCACAAGAAAGTGACTAGGTGCTTAGTTTGTGACAAAACGTTTAAATGGTGGCTGGAAAGGGAGCATTGCGAAACTGAAACACATCAGGCGCACATCTTGGCTGCTAAAGTGGTCCAAGTAAATCAAAACGTGATGATAAGAGAGGTAATTTGCTGATTTCATAATTGTTCTAGGATAATAAATCTATACTTTTTTTTAACTAATATAGGTTCGCACTTGATCACCATCTCGCCTGATGTTAAGCGACGATGCGGTCTACGATATACTAATATTATAAAGCTGAAGAGGTTTTTTGTTTGAACGCCATAATCTTAAGAATTGCTGGACCAATTTAAAAAATTCTTTCACCATTGGATATATACGGGATCCCTGAGTGCTATGGGCTAAGACGAGACGTACTTCTTAGCATTCGGGTGCCGGGTCCATCGTGTGGCAGAGAGAGAAATCTCGAATAGACCCTGAGACTTGTGACTCGGGCGTAGGTTTAAAAGGGGCACCTTTTATTGACGTACGTCAACACTCACCTTCACTACTCGTATTTCTCTCCCTGCCCAGCCAAATCCGATATGATCCTACTAGTGCAGCAGTGCAGTTAGATACTCGTTCTAGTATAGAACTTACTGCACTTCTGGACAATCCAAGGTCTTTAAGCAGGTTATAGTGGTTATAGAGAGATTTTGCTGGTATACCTCTCGCTCCTACTTCTACAGCGTATAAATTAACTACATAGCCATTTTTTAATATATATATATATATATAGTAAAATGAGACGTACTTCTTAGCATTCCATGGATTCACCGTGCGGGTGCCGGGTCCATCGTGTGGCAGAGAGAGAAATCTCGAATAGACCCCAAGACTTGTGACTCGGGCGTAGGTTTAAAAGGGGCCCCTTATATTGACGTACGTCAACACTCACCTTCACTACTCGTATTTCTCTCCCTGCCCAGCCAAATCCGATATGATCCTACTAGTGCAGCTTTAGATACTCGTTCTAGTATAGAACTTACTGCACTTCTGGACAATCCAAGGTCTTTGACGTGACAGCATGTGCTAAAGATTGCGTCATTATATGTAAATCTTTGCTAATCAAATCTGTTCTGAGTTGGCACGACCAATTTTCGACAGTGGCAGGTGTCGTAGCAGGTAGCTGAAGAGGTTTTTTGTTCGAACGCGATATTGTCAGGAATTAATGAACCGATTTCAAAAATTCTTTCACCGTTAGATAAGTACGGGATTCCTGAATGCTATATGCTATATAAATATGCACCACGGGCGAAACCAGGGCGGACATCTAATAAATCATTTGTACATTCGTTCGACAAAGACGTTTAAAGACGGGGAAATCGTGCGGGGCGAGATGCACGCTTCCAAGCTGCGAACAATAAAATGTTAGCAGTTTGGGAGCGTCAAGTTCAAAAACGTCGTCTTATTAGTCGTTTTTTCTTTATACTGTGATAATAATAATAATATAACACTAGGTACATAGACGTATAAAAAAGTCGGACGTAGTCTTGCTTAAACAAAAATTGTTTCCATACAGTCGACCACATAATATGCACGTGTTCGCCGTCACATACAAGATGACACGCATACATACACACAAACAGGCGCAAAATAAAATAAAACTTGTGTCTATGTGTACGTGTTAGCCTATCAGTGACAACCTGACAACGCACACACCGACTTTAGTGACACAGTTCTTGTTTTAGCGAGACTACGTCCGACTTTTTTTATACGTCCATGACCAGCAGGTCTACTACGAAAACAAACTCCGAATGATCGGATCCGACCGACAGCTGAATCGGATTGTAGCCTACCACGAAAAACAGTCGGGTCGATACATTTCGGTCGGAAGTTATAGACTTAGGTCGGGTGAGAGTCGAATCGAACGAAACGGCCGATCCTATCAACCGACAGATTGTCTTTCGATGTAGGAAAAGTCCATAAGTTCGACCGATATATCGTTTATCGGACTTCGTGGTAGGCCTGCAGGCATGTATCATGTATGAGAAATTAGAAATCCACAATAGGCGGGGGTAACTCAACATTCATACCTTTGTTCTTGTTTTCAGATAAAATCAAGGTTCTTCCACTGCGGCGCGTGCAATATAACCGTACCTTACTGGGAATCATTGAACAAGCACATAAAAGACAGATGCCACTATAACAATACCCTTCAACGGAACCTGAGCGCTTCTATAGCGGAGTATAAAAGAAATCACAATGGATTACCCCCAAATACACAACTCATCGATGCCAACAATATCAATAATATTCAGTATGCTAATATTATAAAAGTATTATTTGACGTCAATCTCGGGTACCCAATTTACACCACGTCTGAGGAGGAATTAAAAAAATGGTATAATGATATGAAATAAATAAAAATATAAAAACACAACATCGAACCTAATACCAAAGATCTACCAAAGACTATTTGTTATTTTGACATCTTTTTGTATTTATTGCATAAATACTCTCATTCTTAATACAGGGTTACTGGTAATCAGCCTGCAACCATTTAAAGACATGGTCTGTATATTTAAACACACAACTCTTGTTCTACAATTTTTGTTTAAACTCAATACAGATCCCAAACAAAAAAGTTTTAGTTCTTGTTGTCCTCTCTAGCACTGTTTAGCTCTATTCGCTATATTTGGTACTTCATTTATCGAGCGTTAAAGAGTGGGCGCACTCTTGTTACGTTGAGTTCGATGTTTTTAGATCGGGCAAATACACTTTTATTTTGTAGGCGGACTCAAAAACGGGATTCAAAACTGGGATAAAAGATGACAAACTTAATTTACTTAACATGCCCATAAAGGGTGATTACCAATACCTTTTATATATTATAGTGTAGACTACAGAACACTGAGTATTCATAATGTGGAAAAAATGTAGACGAATTTTGACGGTAATGTAATATGTAACACATATAACTGGCATAAAGTACTATTTTTTGTCGTAAATACAAACGTCGTTATCTTTCAAAATGAACCCGCAATGGCGATTCGTCATTATGACGTCCTATAGTATTTATAGCGTAAACAAAACCAGTAATTTGTCTCTGATCATGGGTTGAAAAATCAAAAGGTTGATTTTTATTATCGGCTATCTTGCACATTTCAAAGTTTTTGTCATACATTTTCTGAGACGATATTTATAAAATAGTTTTTGGATTCATACTTTAAACAAAATTCTGTTTTAAATCCTTTGTTGTTGTAGAAGATACATTTTATTTATTATTATATAACACACACCATGTTTTTGTATTATTCTTAATGTAAACAAAAACTTTCAGACTCTCAATATTTGAAAAATGTTAAACAGAGTAAATTGGTGAATATTTACTAAAAATGTTAAAATGTAAGAGTAATGTAAAAATCTTGATTATAAAATGATATTAGTAATAAGGTTTAATAAAGACTAATAGTAGTTAAAGGCTTATTGCACTATATTTTGTTGTTATTAAATTCAGTGAAGTCTGAATAACATTCAGTAAACTAGCATATATTCAGTAGTATGGATTGTTTCTTACTCACTGAATACCGTCAACCAAATTTAGCCAAGTGTACCTAATAAGCCTTCTAGTCTTTTTTGACATGGGGGTGTAGAGTCCTGTTCTGATGTCGCTCTGCTATTTGACAATACAGTACACAACTGCTTAATTTAACAGCGGAGAGGCTACAAACCTTAAAATTAAGATTTTTCATACAAATGTTGAACTTTACAAAATGTGATATGTGGCCACTATTCATCATTCACCTATTATTCCATTGAATGTGAAACTTAATATGTGGTTTGTACATGTCTGCTTCTCCCATTCATCTATATATGTGCTATATGGTGGTGATATCCGGGTTACCAAACACACCTCAGCTTATTTGGCTGAGGTGTGTTAACAAAATTGACATGAAGTGATTAATAAAAAAAAATAAGAAAACGGCTAAGATACTCTGTGGTCAGAATGTCATTTCGTGTCTCACTCATGTTTATTGATTATGGGATTATTATTTCTCAAATCATAAATATTTAACACCATAACATGCAATACTCATATTAAAAAGCTTGTGTTACATTTGATATGATGGATATTCTTAAGCTGGCACAACATTGTCAGCATCTCTGATGTTGAAGATATAGAAGTTCGTAAGCAACGGCTACCACTTACCATCAGGGAGACCGTATGCTTGATGCCACTCATCCTATATAAAAAACGAAACAAGTTTTTTAAATTTTAAGTTGTCTCATCAGAATTGGCCCCTTTGATCCTTCTTGCCATATGGGCGAAATGAGATTAAGATCAAAAGTAAACTACCTATATAAGCCATCTCGATTGTGTATCAAATCTTAATTATGTAGACTTTTTTATTCAAACTTTGCAATTTTATCTCATATTGTGTTCTTTGTGTTATAATTATGTATTTTGAAATCCAAAGATATATCTATCTGGTCTCAGGTCTGGACAACATTCTGGAAGTCTAAAAGGGTTTTTTAAGTAAGGTTTAGCAACCTTATCGTTTGTCAGATTGGACTTATTCCTATGGTCGTAAAATTAAACTTTTTGGGGTCTTTTAAAGATTCTTCATCTTAATAACTTAAGTCTAAAAAGTTTCACTTTAATGACTATTTGTGTAAATCCATTGGTTCATTTACATAGGTGGGTAAACCATCTGGGGATGGTGATCTATATTGATTTTTTGAAAAGAAAAGAATGTTGCAGAACTGAGTCTCAATTTTGATGATAATAATTATTTATCTAAGCTTAATTCCCATACCAACGTTTCTTATATTTGTAACAATGTGCAAACATAATTTGAGGACACTGAACTAGCTTTAATTATTTATACTTTGTGTCGGTACCTGATGGGAAAACAATTATGACACATTAAATGACATAAAGTTAGTCTTCTGAGGTATTTTATGTTAAAACAACTGTATACCCTAATAGTTATGATATAATGTCATTAAAATAAGCTCTCTACCTTAGATATACCTGATAATTATTGTATTAAGTAAATTTTATTTACTACCAATATTGTATTTAATCAAATTATTTGAATTGACAGGGAACACAGTCGCGCGCGGCGCTGCATAGCGAGTGCACGTATTCTTGTTTCTCTGTATTGTTTAAGTGACACATCTGTATATTGTGCTCGTTAAATACGACATACACAATGGACGAGGTCCAGAAAGGACCTCGGACCAATTTAAGCGACATGAGTGAAGACGACAGTGTAGATACCAAAAAAATTGTTGTGAATGGAACCGAACCGACCGGCGCCGGCGCGGGCAGCGCTAGCGCGGCCAGCCTTATCAGTCGCACGAAAACCTACAAGCGTCCGTGAGTCGAAAAGAGGGTAGATGAAGAAGGTTTTACACAAGTCACGCGAAATGGAAAACGAATGATTGAAAAGTTCGAGGTCAGTCTATCTTCGTATAATTTATTGCCTAAGCAGATCGGATTAGCAAAATTACTCAAAGCTGAGAATATTAATGATGCTATACATATTAAATATAAGAGTCCCTATAGAGTGTCAATATTATTTGAGAAAAGAGAAGATGCGAATAAATTACTAGATAATGAGAACTTGATTAAACATGGATACCGTTGTCATCTTACCAGTGAAGTCGGAATATCATATGGAATAGTTAAATATATTGAACTTGAGCTTGTAGAAGAAGAAATGTTAAAAGAATTCAGATGTGATTATGAAATTGTTTCTATAAGACGACTTAAACGTATGGATGGGTCAGGCGAGTGGGTTGACAGCGAAACGGTACGCTTTGGGTTTAAGGGTGCCACACTTCCACAATACGTATACGGATATGATTGTAGATTTAAAGTCGATGCTTATACATTCCCAGTAACCCAGTGTGGATCATGCTGGAAATTTGGCCACTCAACTCGTACCTGTCCGTTCAGGAAGAAAATAGTATGCCCCAAGTGTACTGAAGGGCATGCCAACTGTGAAGCTGCAATATCATCCTACAAGTGTGTTAATTGCAAGGGTGCGCACATGGCCATGGACAAGTCCTGTCCAATGTTTAAAAAAGAGAAAAAAATTCGATGGATAATGTCAAAACATAACTGCACCTATAAAGTTGCATTATCGAAATTTTATGAATCCAAACAAGAACAATACGAAGAGGACATAATTCAACAGCAAGAAATAAATGAAAACTCAGCACATATGCCGTCGTTATATAGCCAAAGATTAGGAGCAAAAGTGATACGAACAGACGAGCTTGTAGAAGAAAGCAGTGACACATCTATTGAAAGTATTTTGACAATAGGACAAACTAAAAGGCGAAAAATTAAAAAGAAAAATAACAAGAAAAAAGTTGAAATTCAAGTTGATAGAGAAGAGGTGAAAAATGGAGCTCCGTTAAATAATGCTATTCATGAAGAAAATAGAAACAAAAGTATATTTACTAGATTTTTACGCAAGTCAAAAGAGATTATTTTTTCGGAGGCGGCTTTAGAAGTTAAGCTACAGCAAGTGTTAAAGTTGCTACTTGATGAAGTGTTATCTTTTGTTGTGAAAACTTTCAGTAATGGTGAAGCGTTAAGTAATTTTATAGGATTCTTTAACAATGGATAGCCACGCTCAAAATATTAACAATTGTGGGGCACAGAGCTCTGTAGGTTTGACTGAGCAATACATAAACATTGCTCAGTGGAACGCGCAGAGCCTGACGCAAAACAAAAGGCTGGATCTGGAACTGTTCTTGATACGAGAAAAAATAGGTATATGTATAGTTAGTGAGACGTGGTTTGATAATCAAGATACACAGATTAAGATAAGCAATTACAGCATTTTACGGCACGATAGATTTGATGCTTATGGTGGTGTAGCCCTAATAATACACAAATCGATTAAAATACAGCCTTATTCCATAAATATTCAAAATTCAGGAATCGAGATTTTGTGTGTCAAGGTTCTAAATTGTAAGCAACTAGAATATATTGTATCACTATATTGTACTTCCTCTGTGCGAACGACGCAACGTGACTGGGAAAATGTATTTTCAAAATTTACTTCGAAATCCATTGTGGCCGGAGACTTTAATGCACACCATACCAACTGGTCATATAAAACTGATAGCCGAGGTCAAATGGTACTTGATGCCTCTTTGGAACATTGTCTTATTTCATTGAATACTGGCGAAGCTACCAGGGTTAAATTAGTAAATGGTATACTACAAGAGACTTCTCCAGACATTACGTTTGTGAGTTCCGATATTTCAGTATACTTTAAATGGCAAGTTACACATGAAAATTTTGGCAGTGACCACCTAATTGTAAAATTTTCTATGCAATATTCATGCGCCCGTAGTTATTCAAAATGGCGTAATTTTAAATTAGCTAATTGGGAAACATATGCAAATCTAATTAAAAACAAGTTTGACAGGATAGTAGTAGATGAAAATAACGTCCAGTCTAGCTATGATCTATTTATTAACAACCTAAATTATGCCGTTAATGAAAGTATACCTTTGGTGAAAATTTGTAAAGACCCAACTCAAAAATTTCGCCCTAAACCTTATTGGTCCCCAGCTTTATCTAAAGCTATTGCTGAACGGCGGTTAGCCTTAAAGAAATTTCGGCGTAACCCCACTCCAAATAATTTAGACATACTTAATATCAAAATCTCTGAAGCTCAAAAAATACATAGACAAGCACGTTCAAGTAGTTGGCAACAATTTTGCAGTAGCATTGACGAAACGGTTAATTCATCAGACATGTGGCGACGCATGCGTTGGATAAAAGGAGTACAAAGAGATCGTATTACTGTTTCTGTAGATAGTAAAGAAAAGCTATTATATAGCCTAGCTCCTGATTTTGTTCTACCACAAATGCCGTCTTTTCAATCTAAGAATAATAAGTTAGAAAGCGAATTCTCCATGCAAGAGCTACAGAACTGTTTAAAAAAAAAAGACACTGCTCCTGGAGAAGATCAAATCACGTATTCTATGATCTACTATTTACCACCTGAAGGGAAGTTATTTTTACTTCATATATTTAATGCTATTTTCAAATATTCAATACTGCCTCAGCAATGGCGCAATATAAAAGTAGTACCAATATCAAAACCTAATAATAACAGTAATGAGCCAATTAAATTCAGACCAATCTCGCTTATATCCTGCATCTGTAAAATTTTCCATATTATGTTATGTAAAAGACTTGAATGGTTTATTGAGTCAAACAAAATTTTACCTTCATTAACAAGTGGATTTAGGAAGCGCCAATCTTCAATGGACTGTGTTGTACGTTTGGTGTCTAACATTCAGGTAGGGTTTTCTAGTAAACTTACAACTCTCGCAGTTTTTCTAGATGTTCAAAATGCATATAATGAAGTTCTGATTGATAAATTGGTAGTAGTATTAGATAGTTTAAATATAGGCACTCAGATTTGCAATTATTTATGGTCCTTCCTGACTCAAAGATGTCTCAAAATACAAGACAGCCCAGATGAAGAAGTTTTAAGTAGATGGACAGGAAGAGGATTAGCGCAAGGGGATCCAATCTCTCCCATATTATTTAACATTATCACCCACAGGATATGTGAAGGTCTAGAGAATGTATATGCTTTACAATACGCAGATGATTTCGTATTCTTTAATCAAAATAAGAACATTGACCGCAGTGCTTTGTTTATTCAGAATACCTTAGATTCAGTTGTGCGTAGGTTAAATCTATTTGGACTGCCTGTTTCACACACAAAAACCAAGTGGTGCAGCTTTCAAAGAGGACATGGAGTACTCCCAGTTCGTTTGAACATTGATAACTGTCAAATCGAGTCTGTCCAAACTATCAAATATTTGGGCGTTTGGTTGGATATGCGTCTTACATGGAGCAAACATATCAATGAAACTCGAGCTAAAACGCTCAAGTTGTTGAATATTTTAAAAATATTAGCAGGTGCTTCATGGGGCTTACATCCCAAACATCTAAGGCGGCTTTATATTTCTTTGATACGAAGTAGAATCGATTACTGTAGCTTTATTTATGACTCATCAGCAAAATCACACTTGGCGAAATTAGATAAAGTTCAAAATGCTGCAATGCGAATTGTCGGAGGATTCATTCGAACCACGCCCATACACGTTATGGAATCTGATTTGTGTATCCCGCCGCTTGGTCTGAGACGTCTATACTTGGCCACAAAATACATTATTAAAGTACAATCCTTATCAGATACATTAACTATTTCGCCACTCACTAAGCTAATACTTCTCTGCGACAATAGATATTGGCAAAAGAAGAAAAAACCATTACTTATGTCTGTCTTTAACGAAACAAAATCAGAAAACATGAATTGTAATGAAGCATCAAATTTATTTAGTTTGGACACTTGGATGTCAAATCTTAATACAAGTTTTATTAAAACAAAAATAGAAGGGATTAATGGATCAAAACGACAATACGACAATGAACTATTGCGATCTACTTCATTACTTATGTTGAACACTATTTATGAAGACTTTCATAAAGTATATACTGACGGTTCAAAGACTAGTGTTGGATGTGGTGCTGCTTTTTACGTACCCAGCCGCAATGTTAAAGAGAAGTACAAAATTGTATCGGATTTTAATTGTATTATGAATGTGGAATTATTTGCAGTTTCAGAGGCACTGTCTTTTGTAACATCCAGGCCAGAAATAAAACAGGCGGTAATTTTAACCGATAGTATGAGCGCTTTACAACATATCGCTCGATGTGCTTCTGGTGCCAGAAGCGCTACCGTAGCATATGCTATTATAAAGAAGACTTTGCTTCTTTTAAATAAAGGCGTAAATCTGAAGCTGCAATGGATTCCTTCTCATTCGGGTATTAGAGGAAATGAAGAAGCTGATCAGCTTGCAAAGGCTGCAATATCAAATGGAATCGAAGTGTTTCTTAAGCCGGAGAGTACAGACATCTTAATTAAATATAAACAAAATATATATGAAAAATGGAAACTGAGTTTTAGCCACATAAGTTCAGAAAAAGGCATTTGGTATAGGACTTTGCAGACTGAACCTCTTCAAATACCTTGGTTTGTAAATAGCAATATTAAAAGAAACCACATTGTTATTGCTCATAGGCTTCGCTCCGGCCACATGCCACTTAACACGTTTGCTGCATTATGAGGTCGAAAACGCCACATGCGTAGCTTCTCGCAGGTGCGGTAGTCAAAATCGTGTTCTTTCACTCTGTGCGGGGGGCGACTATATTAACATTTATATGAGTATAACAGAGACAAATATATGAAATTGCTTCTCGTGCAAAGCCTAGCCTAAGAGTGAAGTTAAAACTAAATGAGGTTTAAAAGGCCTCAAACGCTCTGAGTATTAATTAGTTTCGTACAGTGCGAAGTGAGGTCTAATCTGCCTCAAAATTGTAGGCCTCACAGCCGCATGGACTGAGGTGCGGGCAGCAAGGCGCCTGCGTATTCTAACTTAGTGACGTGATAAAAAGTATCGATACGAAAGCATGCTGCAAGTTGATGCACTCGCTAATACACATTGCTACATGTTAACGACTATTAGTCTAACAAGTCAATATTGTATAGAAACTAGCAATTTTCAGGGACAGATTTTTTATTACATTTATTAATATGTTGTTTCTGCGACTTATAAATTGATACTGGGGATAAGTTTGATAAAATTCCCCAAATATATGTTGAATTCTCGATTTTAACAAGTGTTTCGTCCTAGAAAAATTATGATAATTGATAAATCTATGATACCGTGGCGCGGACGACTTACATTGTGCCAATACATAAAAAATAAATCACATACATAAACATATATCGAACTATCGAGTCGAACTATAATTATAAATCGTATACTCCTGAAAGATACTCGTATACTACACTTATTTATAGAGACAAAGAAAGCTATCATCTCGAGCAAGATTTTGAGTTTTGAGAAAAATTAAAGGCTCGTATTGTTCTTCCTGACAACTTCAACGAAATTGACGAAATGATCAACGAAAGAGCTGTGTAGGTTGCTACGATAAATTAAGACTTGTGTAAAAAGTAGTTAGGAAGCAAAAACAAAACAAATATTGTTCGTGTATTTCGTGTCCAATTCGTAAAAAATCTTTCTACTTGACCGGTTGTAATAAAAAACATATTAATCAATTTTATTACATAAATTATTTTAATATCGCAACTGCAACTCTCTCTATTCACAACACTAGTCGAGACACTAATAGAACTTTATTTCAATGCGATGTGAGGCAGAACAGATGTCATATATATAATTTGCATTTACTCAATACCTAAATGTCATAACTGTGGGCGAATCTGGATTCAACTTTAACAACTCTTTAAATTAATATTGCTAAATTTTCAAGCAATTACTCTTATAAATGAACATAATATTTAAGGTATTCTTAGAAACAATTTTGTGAGGCACAAAAGGTCCCATACGCACTGCAAGGAAGGTCAATTTTGCCTCGAAAAGACCTCATACGCACTAGTTGAAAGTCTACGAAAAATGGCCCCGCAGCAAAGGTGTTAATAATTTCGAGTACCTGATGGGTAGGGCTGAGTCCCCTGCCTGTTCACTCTGCGGAATCACAGAGGATGTATCCCATCTTCTGGTCGCTTGTGGACGAAGCGAGCAAATGAGAGAATACTTTTTTAGGGAATATGGTACCAACTCCCGAGACGTGGGCATGTTTCAGGCAATCCTGGCTGCACCCACTTGTGATGCAGCGAGGACTTTGTTTACTTTCGTTTCGGTTATACTTCAGAAACGTAGGGAGGAAGTATTATGTTAAACTTAAATAGATAGATAAAGATTTGTTTTATAAGAATTAAGAATATGTTTTTAAGACTGCTATTGTTAACAAACAAAATTATGTAAAACGGGACTGACATGATCGCACAGCGACCAAAGTTCCAAAAAAAAAAAACAGATTAAAAAAAAAAAAAAAAAAAAAATTGACAGGGAATCAAATTTATGCTATTTTTTATGACACCAAGAAATGAATAAAAATATATTTAGTATAATGACGAAGATAGTGATTGTTGAATGAGCTGTGATACTATTTTTTTTATAAATGTATTATGAATAAGAATTAACTGTTTATACAATTTCCAGACCAATTACAATATAATTGTGATGTTTTAGAAATAAAACACTTTATAATGATGTGACTCATTTTATTTCTTTTTTATATGGTTTTAATCATTGACATATTATATATCATTGGTTTTAATGTATAATGAGTGTATGAGATGTAATTATTTTGTATTTTCTATTATAATATAAATATGATAATGACATGGCCAAGATGGTATACCTGATGGTATATGACAGCACTACTATACACTGGTTATAGGACATGAAGGACTTAGATCAGTACATTGGACACTTAAGGGAATTACAAAATGACATATCTTTATCTCCTTGCACAGGTAGTTAGATGAACATTACTAGTAGTATTACAAAGATTTATACAGTCAAATTATTTTTTTTTAATCTGTAAAAAAATACAAAATAATCTAATCTCATATAAAACTTAATCTAATTAACCTATTACTACCTACACGTAAAAAAACTTAAGTATGTATACTAATAATCTACATAATTAAGTTTAAAGTGGCCAGATTACTGACTACAAAGTAAAAAATAATATTTAACTATATTTTTGTCACTGGTCATTTCCAAGCAGATTCAGGTCACTTAATTTGTGTGGCTGGTCTCATTTGACTCAAAGTTTGTACAACAAACATTTATTTAATGCAAAGATTTAAGATTTAACATTACAATGAGATTTTTAACTGTTATCTTTCAACTAAACTAAATCAGTCTTTTGATCCCTCATTTTGCAAGTATTATTTTTATTTGCTACAAAGTTATGATCTTACAATAAAACATATTTAAAATACATTTGAATTTAGTCACTTTACATAAAAGCCACTATACAATTAAGTAGACATACCAATACTGATCCAAATTACTAAACTACTATCATTAATCAAAGGATTACTTTGGTTATTCTGTGGAAATGTCTCTGTAAAAATATAAACACTGTCAGATTATAATCTTACAGTAGGTTAGGTTAGATAGTAATCTGCCATTGTTAAATTATAATCTGACTGTTTTTACAATTTTACGTTGAAAGAAACATTACTTTTTTATGTTGAGTGTGATTATGTTGCCTCGTCTTATTGAGTACTATGTTATTGAGTAACATGGTATAGACAAGATCTAACATACTGCTTGCCCATAAGAAACCAAATCACTCTTCGTTTAAAAATTCCCAGGTAATAGTAGCAAGGAATCAATAGCAGCTAGAGTATAGAATTCCTAATTAATTAAATAAATTTGGATACATTGAGTTACATTGTTAGCCCGTTCCACAAAAGAACCATGATAGATATCCCATAAAATTAACGATAATAGTATAGTGAACAACCTTGATAGCTTATTACAAATTTACCTAAAGTAAATAGGAAACCATTGACTGAAATGTGACAATACCATAACCAAATCACTTTCCGATCTATCACGCAACCTTTTCAAATACTCCAATGTTTTCTCTATATATTCAGCTTTCATTGCCGGAGGAAAGATTTCTAAATCAATATCCATTAAAATTACAACGGAACCAAAGTGTGGAGGGTACAATATTGAGAGGCCATTCAAACAATTAGGTTTGACATTTTTAACAAATTTTGCTATAAATGTCTGTATGTCTGTGTTATACTTAGACTTTATGAATACATAATTCAATACTTTTGTACATATTTGAAAACATTCTGGAGATTGAGCACTTTTCTTTATAAGATCTAATAAAGGGATATTTTCTGAGAACAGTTCTTCAATTTTTATGTTAGTTTCTGTAAGGATTCGATGGCAGAGGTTAAGTAAAATTATCTCAATCTCGGGTCTAATCTTTAAGGCCAGATCAGAAATACTTCTGTTGGTATGATCAATATGGTGAATGTTAGTCCACATGTTTTTGATCAAAATTAACTTTTTCTGGTCGGATGTGTCCCATTCTAAAACATCAGCATACAGTGATTTCATATAAGAGGTATCTTCACTCAAATTCATAAGAGCTTGGGCGACTTCTGGATTTATAGAACGTTGATAGCTCGGATTAAGATCAATTTCTTGCATTTTTCTAACGAGAAATACGTCTAAAGATCGACGAACATCGTTGCTGGTGTCACTTTCTTGGGGTTTTCTCAAAGTATCCACGTAAACTTCCGATAGTGATTTAGTAAAGTTTTCGTCGACTTCCATGTGGTTTTCTGGTTCAATTCGACAAAGCTTGCGTATATTACTTAGCACAGAGAAGCGCATGTTGTTATTTACATTAGAGTCCGATTGAGCAACACGGAGCATCTTGACGAAGCTCTGAACAACGGCGCCGGCAACATTTTTATCCACGAGAGGGTTGTCGTACAGGGATTCAGGGCAGGCATTAGCACCATCCGTATTTATAATCTTCTTTATGAGTTCGTTGTTCATTTTCCATATATTTTTATCGAAAATATTGATTTAAATCTCACGTGGTAATAATATGCACTTGTCCACTTTGCACTATCAACTATCAACAAACAAAGAAAAACAAACAAACAATACAAACTTTGCAAAGTCACAATCACAGACTCACAATATGCAAAGCAAAATAGTAGTTCGTTCAATCGGTTCAATTATTCAATTCGTTCTCCTCGCAATCGACACAGCACAGACTGAAAAGAGTGTAGACTGTGGAATGTAGAGCTGTAGAGCATGGATCAGTGCTGCCAACTCTGTGTATTTTGACGTAGATCTACGAATTTCAGACCTTTCTTCTTTGTTATACCAATGAACTTCAGACTCCAAATCTATGAACTTTAAAACTTTTAACCCCTGGTTCGAGACAATTACGACAACCAAATTTTTCGTGGTAGTCGTTTCACGTATCTCCCACTGCGCGCGCGCAAATTTGAGGGCATGCTTCAGGAAAATGTCTATATAAAATATCTAGACTACATATCGCAGTTCTGTAAACGACATTGCCTTGTTAATAAATAATAAGTCTCTATGCCAATTAGATAATATTTACAATTTTTTCCATAAAAGCGGAAATAATATGCCAAATTTAACAATGTTTTGAAATGCAGAATTTTACTATAAAACAGAGTTTTTTTTTCATTGAAAGAAGGCATATGAAACCCTATTTATATAATTTCCGTAAAAATTTCACACAGTTCTTTGTAAAAAAAATTGCAAAATTCTACGAGCAAATCGCAACACGAAATTCATTACACAACACGGTTTCGCCAAATTCACGACGTTCGTAGACGCCAAATTTCGTAGATTTTTTTTCTTTATAGACTTGGAACATAATTATGGTGTTGCAATCGATAAATTATTTATTTAGCTAGTTGATGGTACAGTTTGTTCAAGCAAATATAGACTCAAGTCTTTTTGAGCTTCGATTTAAAATCTCCTGGCAGCCGAGCCCATATGGGGTCTGCGCCGCTTGACTGAGCAGCGCGGTAATTATAGGCCGAGCCCATAGGACTCATGCCGTCTGACGGGTTAATGCTTGCAGCTTAACATAACTGACAACGCTGAAAAGCTATATTTTCCATTATATTTGAGAAAAAAAATTGGCAGTCATAAGAACTGCCGATAGAAGTGAAAACTTATTACTCAGAATTTGATAGCTTACCTTGGTACCTACACGGGTGTAACCGGAAGGCGTGGCCTCGCCATCTTGGCATGGCCATCTAGAAATGCGTCAGCATTTCCCATTGGCTGATGCGTTTCTAGATGGCCATGCCTGTCCACGCCCTTTCAGCATTTCTCATTGGCTGACGTATTTCTAGATGGCAAATAGCCATGATCCCGAGTTTACCCGAATCTTTCTTATCATAAACGAGCGTGACGAATCAATTCAATTCACAGCCCACGAAAAATCTGTCTAGGCGCGCCTAAAGAAGTTTTCACTTCAAAACTTTAATATATAGGTATATATTTTCAGCCTTGTACTTCTGAGTAGGTACTCAGAGTTTAAAATTCTGCCCTATGCGAGTAGTCGGCAGTGAGCTAGTGAGCTCTTACGAGTCAGTATTAACCTTTTTCGAGACTTTTGAGCATAAAATACATTAGTATAGTCTCACTATTACACCCGAGTCACAAGTCTCGGGGTCTACTCGAGATTTCTCTCTCTGCCACACGATGGACCCGGCACCCGCACGGTGAATCCATGGAATGCTAAGAAGTACGTCTCTCTTTAACAAATCAAAATGGTCTATTTCAGGGATGTTACGGAGTTTCAACTCCGACTTCGTTATGTCGGAAGTTCCAATTAGTTTTACACCTCCGGTTCCGACTCCGGTTCCGAAACTTTTGAATCGGAGGTTTTAATCGGATGTCGAAGCATAACTTAGCGGCGGCGCCCTGCGCCGACAGTAACGAACAGTTTCGCAGGAACATGTCGCGCAGGGAATCTCCCGCGCACGATTGTAATGAAAAGTATACTAAATGAGCACAACATAGAAAAACGCAAAATTCCAGCACCTTATATTAAATTTCGCCAATATTATCGTGGTGGACACGATAATATTGACGGAAATTTTACATGATATATAATATGATATAATAATGATTTCTGAGTTTTTTTTTTAATCTGCGTTGGCAGCACTGGAGTAGGAAGAAAGCTATACATTCTCCATGAAAGAAAGGTGCCACAGACCACCAGTGCGTAAGGGAGACGCTCTCCCACAGACTATACAGAGATCACTTCCACTCGTTGCTGGATAGAAATAAAATTAAAACTAATGTATATATAACTGATAGACTTGTCGAAGTAGTTGGTTGGGTACGTACCTAGTATGAATAGTTTTTATTGAAACATAATTTTGAAAGTAAAATGAAATGTAAAAAAATGTTAGCACCTCCTAGCGCCGAGTAGCAGAACAAAAACATAATTTGTTTTGCTACATTTGGAAGATGGCGCTACAGTATACTTTTCTAATGATTTTAGTTACCTAGTAACAGAAGAGAATTTTTATTTACTTAGTTTATACTTTAAAATTTATACTAATTTACTTATGATTTTCTACTTACATCATTATGTGTCGCAATATACCATTTTGCTTAGCTTATCCTTATCTTTCCAGCCAGACGTCTCCTGTGGATAACTAAGTATTTCCTGATTGTGGAAGTCATGGGATAAGATAAACCTTTACGATGTGATTTGACGAGGGAAGGAAGTTTCCTGGAAAGAGGGAAAAGGAGGATAAACGTCAACAAGGTTTCTTTTCTGACCTAGCTAAAATTTTACGTAAACGCAACTTTTCTATCGAGCCGTTTTGTAGCGTTACCTACCGATATTATTGAAGTGAAAACTTTTTTTTTGGCGCTTTTTTTCTTTTTTAGTAGTGGTAGGACTCTTGGCAAAGTCCGCCTGGGGAAGGACCACACCTTTGCCAGTAATTATACCGCCAAGCAGTAATGTGCAAACATTACTGTGTTCCGGTTTAAGGGCAATGTTTCCAGAAAAATTACAGGGCTTAGAGAAATAACAACTTAGATCTCTGGGTGACGAGCGCAGTGCAGTGGTAGGTAATGATTTGCACTTTTCACGTTCCAATAGCTGCATGTCACTGTGCTGTTATGTGGCACGCGTGTGTGTTGCTTACCTTCAGGCACATGACCTGCTCGTCTCGTTATTAAAAAAAAAAAACACAATAAATAATATTTCGTAGGCTGTGAATGAGGCTCATCGTCACGTTCGTGAGTGACAGATTCGTTCGGGTAAACTCGGGACCGCCGAGTGTGCCTGAGCGAGAAGGATTCTAGGTACATGTCGGGTTTCCCACGATGTTTTCCTTCAGCGTTTTAAGTTAGCCGCATTATGCACATGACTTCGTGGAAAAGATAGCGGTGCGCGTGGGATTCGAACCCAGGGGCTCCGGATCGGCAGTCGCCGTTCTCCTGACTAGACCAGCCGTAACTTTTACAAGAACTGCACACTGATCAAACTCCAGAAGAATATCCGGCTCATCAAACACAAGAAAGACATCGCATCGGCAAAATTACGGTATAGGTATACTACTATATAGAAGCCAATGAAAAGTTGTTGATGACGAATCTTGAGTGGTTTCTTGTCTTTGGGCTCCTGGTACAAGTTGAAGTTCGCATATTATCTACTAAACTTTTAGTAGATACTCTAAAAGCTATACTTTACTTAGCAGGGCCCCCAGCTAGCCGCGAATTTTGGAGGGGTTCACCAGTACAAAGCCTCAAATTGGGGGGGGGGGGGGGGTCACGAGTAGAAATACGATAAATCGAGTAAAAAAGACTTTACTATTAGCTCCATGATTTTAAGGGGGTCATGTCCCCTGTGACCCCTCCCCCCCTTCGGACTGCGCATGAGCGCCCCGCGGTGTTACCCGCGTAGTTCCCGTTCTCATTGTTTTGTAGGGATAAAAAGTAGCCTATGTGTTCTTCCAGACTATAATCCACATGTAGGTGAGTAGGTATTCCAAATTTCTGCCCGAACCGTTCATACGTTACGATTACGACGTCATTCAGCAACAAACATCAATACGTTCATACTTTGTCATTTACCTATAATATTGATTGGTTGTCTCGTTCCCCCTGGTCATTCTATCAGCATCAGGTAGGCCCAAAGACAATATACCCAGGCTACATAATCTTTGTACCTGCCATTAGTACCTACGGGATCATTTGAGGGCCCTAAAAACACTGCTAAGACTTAAAACAATTTGATCCTCTCCCGTTCTAAGCAGCCAAGTCAACGAAATTTGTAGGATTTTTTGACTAATCTATTTTTACAATGGGCGTCCAGTGGATGAAATTCGACCATATTTATGTATTGATTTAGGTAATGTTTTTTAAGCACAATAGATATATATATTACATACTTACAACAAAATTATAGCATTCTACATTCATTTTAAGCCCTCACGTATTCAAAGGCAGGTCCAGCTTTAGCTGCAGGTTGTCACATAGGTAGTCGTGGTAGATAAAGTCACAAAACTGTGCGATAAGTACATGCATGCCTTTTAATCAGTGGTCCATTAGGTAGGTACTGGACACAGGGTTCATGACCCCCATGACCCCCCCTGGTTCCGCGCTTGCACATTTATGTATGTATCGATAAGATTTGTATTCGACATATTATCCTGGTGTTGTGATAATAACACAGCTCTAGTAATTAAGTTAGTAAAGTTCAGTAGGTAGGTTGCTAGAGGCCACTTGAGTTCCGAGTTCCAACAACTGCCATATGTCCCGTTAAAAAAACAGCTCTGCAAATATTTCAAATGCTGGCTTTTTGGATATCTTTATGAATTGGTATATTTGAGAGAATTGGGGGAGACCTTTGCCCAGCAGTGGGACAATAGAGGTTAATTAAAAAATAAATGTTTTAATTTTACGAACATTATTTATTTATCATTAATTACCTGCTGCACTTACGGACGTCTATTATATTTTCTTCACCCCGTTATCGCCCACTGCTGAGCATAGGCCTCTCTTCGTGTACGCCACTTGTCTCGATCCTTTGCTAGTCTCATCCATGCATGACCCGCGGATTATTTTGTAATAATTTAACTTCTGACTTGTTTATTTTTAACTTCAATTTTAAATGTAAATACTTTAAGTAGTTATAACAATTTTCGTATGTAAATTGCGTTACATTTTAATATTTTAAATGTAATTAAATTGCACGCCCGAAATGGGTAAACGGTAAACTGTTGTTACTGTAATATTATGTTTAGTACCATCTTATGTACACAGCTATGCAATAAAATATTCTGATTCTGTTTCTGATTCTGACCCGCGACTGTTCGAATGTCATCGACCCATCTAGCCGGTGGGCGCCCACAGGGGCGCCGCTAGCTGTTTCGTCGCCCGCGTGCAATACCGATTATGCCGCCCCAAGACTACTTACTCTAAGTTTTGTCAATAACAAAAAAAATGTGAAAAATTTCGATTAACTCCTAACTACCTTTTTTTTTAAACTTTTATATGTTTACACTTAACCGCCATCTCACCTGATGTTAACCGACGATGCGGTCTACGATGGAGCGTGTTTACCTAGAAAAAAACCGATTCACTCTCGATTTGAAGACACAAAGATTGTAATGTAATTTTATTATTTTTTTACATCGTGGACAGAGCCTTTATTAACAAAACTAAAATACAATGAGAACTACACTACGCTACATACCTAACAACTACTTACACTAAGCACACCTGAATTATCCATAGACCAATGAAGGTCTACAGATAATCAATATTTTCAAGCCCACTACCAATCGGAAGCGTACCCAGCATGCTGGCGGCATTACCACGCCGAATGGCAAAAATTTAATTCATTTTAATGTAATTGAAAAAAAAAACATCGGGGAAAACCCACTCAGGCAACGTATTCCACAGCCTAGACGTTCTTATCACAAAAGTAGAGTCAAATCTCTTCGTTCATGAAACGATGTCACTTTTTCGAGCTACGAGCATTCCGATAGAAAAAAGGACAAGGTGGTACTAGATCATGTAAATCACCTTGGATTTGAAATTTGTACAGTATTCTACTAGTCAAGCCTTTTCATTTGATACCCATATGGAGGGAATGAGGGGAGTAGTGAAAAAAATGAAATCTGCTATTTTGTGGCGGCTATCTTGAATTGATATTAACCAAACATAGCTAAAAACCACTGCAAGGAAACTTTAAATGAAAAAAAAACATCAAAATCGGTTCAACGCGGTCTTGGGTTGCACGGTGCACGGTTAGGGGTGGGCATCGCGGCTGTGAGGTGGAGGCCACGGCGGGAGAGAATGGTTAGAATTACACTGCGCTGTTCGCCCTGCCTGCCACGGCCTTGACAGTGTCACAACCGTTAGATGGCGAATGCGATGGGGCTGCAGGGAAAGAGGACTGTCATTATTGCGGTGCACCGCTGTTCCTATCCACTGCAACCGAAAAGTGGTAAGCGCCGGGACCACAGACCTGACCCGTCGGAGGCGCAGGGGTGTCCAGATGAGAGGGCGTCTGACACTCACTTACTGGTAGGTCTCCGGCGTATCCTGGGTTCAGGTGCATCGGTGACGAGACAGTGACGCGCCGCTGGTTTCCGGCGCATCACTGGAGCTAAATGCGCGGATTCCGTCCCCCAGTGAGGACAGGCCAGCCCAGCAAGGCCAAGGTTGGTCGAATGCGAGACGTGACGCCGTGACTTGGACCCCGTAAATTAGGTTAGGTTAATTTAGAAACCCTCCTGAAGAGTTCTCGCATTGACGAAGTGGAGGGCTCAGTAGTCGTGGCTTGGTCTTCCACAGTGAAGCTAAGAGAAATCTCGAGGGGGGCCGCTCGTGTAGGCCTTGCCTCTAAGCTGGCGCCGATGCGGCCATGTAAGTTGTACGGTGTATGCGCACCAGCGCAATCAGTTGCGCTGGTGTGCAGTGTAGCCTACCTCAGGGTGGGCTACAGTGTTGGAGGGTGGGCATCGTGGTTGTGGGTTCTGCAGCAGGAGAGCACAGTTAGTATTAGGGTAAGCCGCTCACCCAGCGCGCCATAGCCTTGACGGGGGGCGACAACGTTAGGTGGCAAACGCGGTGGGGCTGCAGGGGATCAAAAGACGCGGGGGCGCCTGGCACCCATTTACTAGTTGGTTCCCGAGGTGGCCGCGTCGTATCCTGGGTACATGTGCGTCAGTGACGGGGTTGTACCCCATAGGAGAGCCCAGAGACGGGCATGCCGCGGTTTCGCGGAAGAATGCGATAGCAGCCCTGCGTTCCCGTCATCAGCGGCAAAAATGGAACCCCGTTGAGGTTCTAGTCAGTAGAGACACCATGGCCACTTGGCCACCCACGATATCGAGTCCGACATAATCCGACCGTCTCTACCAGGTGGTGTAACCACACCCCACAAAATCCACCACAAAAAAGGGGTAAGATAGAAAAAATACATTTCGAATTTGTTGTTCGCCGTCGCCATTTTGACAGATTAGGGAGTTTCGGCATTAGGAGGCAGACAGTGAATCTAAATGAAATTAACAGGATAGGCAAGTAATTACATATCAAATATCAGTAACGACGTTAGGGTAAAGCTAAGGTAGGACGACCGCCCAGAGCGCCGTACACAAAGTTCACTTGCGGCGCGGCGCCCCTTCCTCCTACGCGTTTATAAAGAAAGGGGGCGCCGTTGAAAATCTCTAAGTAGTACTAAAACTGGCCTTGTCAGCGATCCCAGTTATTTGCCTAGCTGTTTGACGAAATTGCTGATTTAATAAACGGGCTAGGCTGTTAAAAATGCTTTTATATCCTACTAAAACAACCCCACAACACCTGTGTACGCGAATGAAGTAGCGGGTTAACGAAGTAGTTGAAACTATAGCTAAATAAATTAGCCTTTGCTTGAACATGGTAGATCGTAGCATTGTAAATCATAATTTGAGAACTTTTAATTTTGAATTGCGTGATTAATCCCTCGATTTGCCGCCCCCTGAGCGTGCCGCCCGCGTGCTGTGCACGCCTTGCACGCGTGCTTACGGCGGGCCTGGGCGCCCAACACTTCTCCTGCCCTCCATCGGCCACCAATCTGTAACCGCTTGAGTCCACTTGCCAACTTACCATCACTCTGTGTCCAATGCCAATGAGTCCAGCCCAATGCCATTTGAGAGAAGTGATCGCTTTTCCGATGTCTCGCACCTTGTTCTGAGTCGAATTTCAGCATTCCTCACACGGTCTTGTAATTTGATGCCGAGCATGGCTCCATAGCTCCATGGTTCTCTGTGCAACATATATACCTATATTAGATATATAATCTTATCAAAATCGAATTACCTACTAAGTACTTACTTAATCTATTAAATTATTTACCTACCTACTTATTATAAAAGCGAAAATTTGGTGCGGTGGGTGACATAATATGTCCTCGAAAGATGTCTCTCGAGGAGCACGTTGGTTTCCTTACGATGTTTTCCTTCATCGTTAAAGCCAGTGGTAATGACAAGCTCATACTCGTACGCTTTTGGAACATTATTCGGGCGTGATTCGAACTTCCGACATAAGCATTGTGAAATTTGGCTTTCTAGCCACCAGGCCATTGCGGCTTGAGTATAAAAATTAAACATATCCAAAATGAATCTTAAATCAACAGCAACAAAGTCGCTGTTGACCAGTGCAATACAATCACTTTACAACCTTAACACTTTTAATTACAAACTTAATTAATTCACAACTGAAACGACCGGACCTTAAAACAAACACACGGATTGTATTCTCTAAGTACTTACTACATTGTTAAAATTATTGCAGTGGGGCTGTTACAGAATAATTACTAGTCACACTACAGTTACAAATTTCACGGTACACTTGATCGAAACCGCAAACAATTTTTCTCTCGAACATTCTTAGAAATTCCAGCAGTGCCGCTAGTAGTGCACGTCAAAACTAAGTTGGTGAAACTTCGAGCCCTTCTAAGCGGAAAAGAGAGGGTTACAACTCTATGTTTTTTCTCTGTCTCGGGCGTGGCTTAGCACCGCTTTGCCCATGTGTTTAAGGTTCTCAATGTGAGGTCTCAAAGGTAATTTATTAAGTGGGCCCCACAAGACTTTATACCATTCAAGAATCGGATGAATTATTGAGAGTGGAAACTCTTTCGAGCGATCTAACGGTGTAAATCCATGTTAATTAAGACATATCTAATCTTCCATTATTCATTATCTTTCATGTTGCGTTTGGTTGTACACGATTTGGCTTTCACCTTTTGTGCTAAGATTACTTTATTTAGTTCATAGTATCTACTAGGTGGGCATTTGAGCTGGTACCTAATATACAGAATATTAAACATTAAACCCACTGTTTGCCCGTGAATTCACTTATAATGCATTCATAACTACGAGATGTCTTTATAAAAAGCAAAAAAAAAGTACAAAACAAATTTGAAAACATTAAAAGCTAGACATTTCAATTGGCAGCCTTATCGTTTAGAGCGATCTCTTCCATGCGATAGGAAAAGTAAGTAAAACATTTTACTCCCCAAAAACGGTAAATAAATTTTATCAAAAATGAAATTAAGAGAACTCATTAAAAAAACCGACATTAGCTTAATATACAATTTCATAAGAATCTATAACTACGTCGTCAAAATACTTGAAAGTAAATTTTAGTTTTTTGTTCATGTTTCAAAAATTAAAAAACCAAAAAAAAAAAATATGTTTAGTTAAATAAAAATTTAATTTTATCGTTTATTTTTATTTACAATAGATATACCTAAAAACGATGAAAGATTAGATCTGTGTAGATGAAAGATTAAATGCCACACTGATTTCGACACAATTTACATGGGATCACCTCTGAACTATCATGACCTACCAAAAAAAATCATCGAAATCACACCAAAATAATATACTTAAGTACAATCGAATTCCTTTTTTGAAGTCTGTTAAAAATATAAGACTTTCTAAAGATAATAAACGTTTCAAAGTAATGGCTCGAAATGTCCCTGTAACATTATGTTTTTGTTATGTTATGTTTTTGTATGAGTATGTATTTATTTTAAGCTTAACCGATTTTTATTAAATTTTAAATGTAGGCGTATTTGATAGGTCTGAATATTGGTTTTAATCTATTTTTATACCCCTAAGTAGATAGGGATGTTTCCATAAAATGTTTTTAGACTTTTTTTTTTCTTTAGCTTTTTATGAGGTGGCGTTACAAAATGTACCTACACAAATCTAATCTTTCATCGTTTTAGGTATATATTTTATAAATAAAAGTAAACGATAAAATTAAATTTTAATTTAACTATATGTGCATTTTTTTTGAGGTAAAGTAACATTTTACATTTGTTCATATTTTCAAAGCGATTAGTGAAGTAATTACTGGAGCCATTTGTTTCTATTTTAACTCTTTTATCATGACCAAACAAACTGTTTCAGCACAATCTATCTTATAAGTAAATACTGTTATCCAAGTAGGTATATACTTCTTAGTGGATTTAACTGCTAGTTGTACCTGTTACCTGTTATTTTGGAGCATTTCCAGAATTTGTTTTTGATTTCACCAGTACCGTGTTATGGAGTTTTCGTGATCTTTTAATATTATTCCATCAGTGGTCTGATTCACTACGATCGAGTGCAAACGTGCGTTTGACGTTAGACGGTACAATTTGACCCCTACGAATAATGTTATCTATAGAACAATACAATAAGCATGGCGACTAAAAAAAAATAGTCTGTCAGTTAGAATATACTTAATAATAATTACTAAAAATTTATTGGTGAATATTTATTATTTTATTTTAGTACTATTTGTTTAATAGTATTTTTTTAATTTTTAATTAATGTCGCTCGCCCCTCTTTGTTTTTGTATGTAGGCTTTTTTTCCTTTGTCATGGTTGCCTGGAAGAGATTGCTCTCAGCAATAAGGCCGCCACTTGTGGTGCTAGTTCATATGTATTTCACTGTAATTTTATATGTATCACAATAAAGAGTTTACTATCTATCTAAAAAATGTTGCACACGTAGTTTTCTTTTGTGTCCCAAACAAACCTACCCATTTTAGTACCTACTAAAATAAACCTTTAGAGACTTGAATTGAAATTAGATTAGGTATAGTAGGTACCTACTAGTAATTGTAGTGACAGTCTTTAAAGTGACAAGAATTAAGGGCGTACCCCGAGAAAATGACCTTGAGTATTTCTGACCTTATCGCACACCGCAAGAAAGAGCAAGAGAGAAACAGTAGGATTTGTCGCTGTTTTACGCTCAAATTTTAGAATAAACTCTTTATAAAATCAGATTTTGGTCTTTTGAAAAAAATAAAACTATCAAAATGTTCGTAATGAAATTGTCTATCCGTTAGTGTAAGTAAAAAATCAAAATAATGGACGATTTTCGAGGAGATGCATAATAACTAATTATTTAATTTTTTCATGGTTTCGTTGTGAGGCGATTATTTAAACAGTAAGTTCATTAGCAAAAAAATAAAACTACTATTTTGAAGCCAAGAAGTTGTAGAAATTTTATGTATTTTTTACCAGTTGATATTTGTTTTGGCTAATGAGTAGATAGCTCTTAAAAGTGGACAAAAAACTCTTATTTGCTGGGGGACGCGCCTTAATAAAAAAAAATTAAAACAAAGTGCACAGGCAAATTTCGGCGTTTGTGTTTTAGTAACTACTTTAGTGAATACGGGTCCAAATTTGTTTGAATTGCTAGAAAGCGTTGAAGTCAGAGTTCATGGCACATTTAAATAAACCTAACCTGGCTTATTACGATTGTCCACACTTATTTCTGATTCAATTATATTGCTACGTTTTTATAGGTTGATGTTTTGGCAGTTAGGCAAGCTTTCACTGTAAAGACGTGTTTGTGGAAAGGAAAGATTAAAGGCAGCAAAATTGTGTTTATTTGGATTAATGTAAAATCGTGGAAAATGCAAATCAGCCGTTAAATGAATGAATAAACTTTGGTCTTGACGAAGTATGGTAGTGGTAGGACTCTTGGCGGAGTCCGCCTGGGGAAGGACCACACCTTTGCCAAATATTCTACCGCCAAGCAGTAATGTGCAAAAATTACTGTGTTCCGGTCTGAAGGGCAATGTTTCCAGAAATTACAGGGCGTAGAGATATAATATCTTAGATCTCTGGGTGACGAGCGCAGTGCAGTGCTAGGTAATGATTTGGAATCTTCATGTTCCAATAGCTGCGTGTCACTGTGTTGTTATGTGGCAGGCATGTTGCTTACCATCAGGCACATGACCTGCTCGTCTCGTCACTCTATATTAAAAAAAAAAAAAAAAAAGTATTGAGTAGGTAGGTACGAGTAGGTACCTAATGTTTTGCACATTTAGGATGTATTGGCTAAGTACCAGATGGAGTCTATGGAATAGACGTGCTAAAAGACTTATGGCCAAGGACACCTTTGTTTGAAAAATATTCAAAGTTTTGAACATCGCCGCAAAGTTCTCTCTCTCTCTCTTTCTCTCTCGGTTTTTTGTCGGATGCATTTCGGAGAGTGTACAGCTGATGTATATTATCTAATAATACCATCTTGCTTTTTTTCAATCACACTGTCCGTAACTTGGAAAAGCGCCATTGTTTCATGGTTGATGTTCCAAAGACTACGTTTGAAAAGCACGTTTAGGCTGTGCAATGTGTTGCCGGAGTGGGATAATGGGGTAGCTGTTGGTTGCTAGGTATTGGTTTATTTCAGTTTAAATGCGCGCTCAGGTTTTATGTAGCTGTACAAACAATATTACATATATGTTTGATCTAAGATGAGCAAGACAATTGCCCAATTTATTAAAGGATTCGGGAGTTGAGTAGACACAACTACGAGCCGATAAAAGTGAAGACTTATAACTTAGAATTTTTGTGTTAAACAGCATTTTCGAGTATGTTGCACAATACATCAAATCTACAGCAAGAGATATACTAAACGAGCTGCGAACACGCGCGCGCACTCGCCTTGAAAAAGATCGCCGGACGCGATCGAAACTCGAGTCGGACTGCTCCGACTATATTATACGTGAGTTACCCGTGTATGTGTTTTATGCATGTCGGTGATCGGTGAAGCTACCTACTCCCAAGATTTCACACATCAAAAAAGTGTCTAACGCGCACATCCCGCTACGATGCCCATATTCCGAGAGCTGGCAGCAAATGTTGGGTAACTATTTGAGACAAGCTGAAAACATGTCACATAGTTCTCCTATTATATACCCCAACACGGAGGTGCAGACCTGGCTGGTGAGTAGCGGGGCAAAATTAATTCCTGTTACAGTTATCAACCTGAATAGGTTGCTTGCCTTCTGCGATAGCCAGGGATGGTTGGAGTAGAAGGGAAGTATGAGCCACGCACAATGGCCCTTATGAGAGACTAAGTGCGGAAAAGGCCGTCTAACTAACTAACTAACTAAGAACAGTTATTTCTGACAATTTGTAATGGAATTGTTTAAATTGCGTAGGGACCAGTCAATCTGTTGATTAACCACACGCCAATTTATTGTGATCGAGTAGCCGTTCGTAGCATGATGGCGATTATAAAACTTACGAAAATAAGGTTATTTAAATAAAATAAAGCTATTATTTCAAAGTAGGTACATACTGCTTGGTTTTTTCACGGAGCTTAATCCATTTATGTAAGTTGCTGATAAAAACATTTTTTTTATAAAGAGTGACGAGACGAGCAGGACATGTGCCTGATGGTAAGCAACATGCCTGCCACATAACAGCACAGTGACACG
This sequence comes from Ectropis crepuscularia, assembly GCA_963693475.1. Taxonomy (NCBI): domain Eukaryota; kingdom Metazoa; phylum Arthropoda; class Insecta; order Lepidoptera; family Geometridae; genus Ectropis; species Ectropis crepuscularia. The sequence continues at coordinate 9,717,862 of OY856361.1, forward strand.
CAGCTATTGGATCATGAAGAGCCCAAATCATTACCTAACACCGCACTGCGCATTGCATGATATGCAGAAAATATGTCACAACTTTTTAAATGCACAAGGTTTTTTTTACACCAGCAACATGATATTACGTTCAATCATCCACAAAAAATGGAACTATGTAGTAGCCCGTCGTATATGTGATTGAAACCTACCTTCGACAGATAGGTAGATAGAAACTCTTTATTGTCCACAATATAAAACTTAAATAATAAAGTAGCCAAGTGCGAGTTGGACTCGCCCATGAAGGGTTCCGTTGCAGCAAGTAACATAATATACATAGTACACATAGTTCTTGTAGTTCGTTGTAACTTTGATCGAAGTTTTAATAATAGTGTATTTATGACGTACTAAAAAAAAACTACTCATCAGATCGAGTTCAAACTAATTTTCGTTGGTAGTTTTCATGGTAATGTATATCATATATTATTTTTAGTTTTTTCATTCTCTTACTTTAGAAGTTAGAGGGGGGGGGACACACATTTTACCACTTTGGAAGCGTCTCTCGCGTAAGTTATTCAGTGTAGACAAAAATTATTTTAGAAACCTCAACATCATTTTTTAAGACCTATCGATAGACACCCCACACGTGTAGGTTTGCTGAAAAAAAAATTTTTGAGCTTCAGTTCTCAGTATGGGGGGCACCCCTAATTTTTGTTTTTTTAAAAAACTTTTGTAAAAATCTTAATGCGGTTCACAGAATACATCTACTTACCAAGTTTCAACAGTGTAGTTCTCATAGTTTCGGCAAAAAGTGGCTGTGACATACGGACGGACAGACAGACAGACAGACAGACAGACAGACAGACAGACAGACATGACGAATCTATAAGGGTTCCGTTTTTACATTTTACGGAACCCTAAAAACAAAGAGACTTAGCCTAGAACAAGTGAATCAAGTGGCAACCTTATCGCTAAAAGCGACCTAACCTTACCGAGTTTCAGCCAGATTTCGTCCGAGCCGATCCTTCACATACTCTGTTATCTCGATATACTTGTAGGCTCCTTAAGCCGCCCACGAAGGCAAATTACCGCTGACCAGCAATTACCGGCACGATATCACTGAAGAGAAGACGGCTTAAAAGGCTTAACGGCTTAATTCCGCCTTTTAGCCTCAAACATCTGGAGAGTTTTCTCTTGTATGATGTAATCTTGCAAAAATAACACAAACAGAAGCACTTTTGTAGTATAATAAAGAGGTTCGGAACACCCAGAGAGCTCCAATTATTGAATACTTGCAGTACCCCGCGGTTTTACCCGCGTGCTTCGCGTTCCAATAATTTTCCAGCCATAAAAATTAGCCCACGTGCTATTCCAAACCAGGGATGTTACGGATCTTCGACTCCGAATCCGATAAGTCTGAGCTTCCGATTATTATTACACCTTCGGTTCCAACTTCGTCTCCGAAACTTTTAAAACGGAAGTTTTAATCGGAGGTAAGGTGTATAAATATTTGAGATAATGTCATATTGTGGTGGAAAGTAAATGGAAATACAAAATCCTAACCCCATAAATCAATTGCCCGTCAATGTTTATCGTGCCCACATGTTTGACAATAAAAAAATATCCTCAATAAAAATGATTCTCCTGCCGCCACTTCTGATCCTGCCTATGACTCTGACTTCGGTTCCGACTCCGATAAATCAAATTTAAAAACTCCGACGCCGCCTTCTGTTCCGATAAAATAACTTCTGTTACATCCCTGTTCCAAGCCATAATTCTACTAATATTAAAACGTGATCTCTGGGTGATGAGCGCAGTGTAGTGCTAGGTAATGATTTGGACTCTTCATGGTCCAATAGCTGTGTGTCATTGTGCTGTTATGTGGCAGACATGTTGCTTAACATCAGGCACATGACCTGCTCGTCTTGTCACTCTACACTATAAAAAAAAAGTGAATGTATGTAAGTATGGATGGATGGTTCTTTTTTACTCTTTCAGGTAAAAACTTATAAACGGATCGGACTGAAATTTGAAACATAGGTTATATAGTCTGGAAAAACACATAGGCTACTTTTATCCCGTTACTTATTATCCCAAAAAAAAAACGGGAACTTTGGGAACGGGACATGCGCGGGACACTGCTTCCATCATCTATCTATTGAAGCTATTCATCATAACACAAGACTGAAAACTTTTCCGAACAAGGGCGTCGCTGCGCTGCCTATAGCAGCCAAACGTATGGTTTTTCCTCAGGTGGACTCTGTAAAATACAATAAAAATTTGTTCTGAGATAAGCGACATTAAACGCTATTTCTACCTACCGATAAGGAAGAGGCCATCACAATTTCTATTGCGCAATGCAACAATCAGCCCACAATACACCATCCCCACCGCCGATCGTTTGTGGCCCAATATGGCTGAAATAATAGAACCGAACAATGATCCATTATTTCAGTAAGACTCGATTATCGCCCACCCAAGGTATAGGCTGTCTCGCTCACACGCTGTCGGTGGTCTTAACGAGACCTAACTGCAACCAGGGACATAACAGTGAAGGTAGTAAGAGCACCTTCAACATTTTACGATTCCACACTCTGATAAATTTATAAAAGAACCTAAGGCAGTTGGCCTTAAATGACCGCCACTTCTTTTAAGTAAATGTTTTTTTTAAACCTTTACATGTTTACATTTGACCGCCATCTCGCCTGATGTTAAGCGACAATGCGGTCTACGATAGAGCGTGTTTACCTAGATGAAACCGATTCACTCTCGATTTGAAGACACAACGATTGTAACCACCGGGGAAAACCCACTCAGACAACATATTCCACTAGATGTTCTTAAATCAAATTTACGACGAGTTTATATAAAAATTACATATTTTGATTTACTACTGTATGATTTTATATGCTTGTAGTACTTAGTTATGGCAATTCTGCATGCAGTGTGTAGTAGTTTAAAAATTATCATTAACAACACTGGCTCATACTGAGCTTCTAGCTCACAGTACTGGCTACTGAGGGTCTGCGTCTTTTGCGTTTGGCTAAACTTCAGCATACTTCAGTTGACAATAGGTGTACTCTACCTATCTACAGCCAACTCTACTCTCTACTATTGTGATATGAACGTTTGGGCTGTTGAATCCGTTTCCTGATTGAGTTTTCAGAGGATAACAATCAATTGCTTTCTCCAAATCGACATCGTCGCTTACATCGGGTAAAATGGCGGTTGACTGTAAACATATAGGTACTTACAATAAAAACAAATTGGTAGTCCTTATTTCTTTGTTTTACAAAAAATAAGGGAATGGCTTCATACTTTATTGTTTACATTATATAGAAATTTTTATAATTCTCTTAAATAATATAATATATAAATTTAAATATAAAGATATAAATTATATATAAAATATATAATATACCTAATAATATAATAGGTTACCACTCGAGCGAAGCCGGAGCAGGCCGCTAGTAATAGTACATTATGATATAAGTGCGGTAATTATCAAAGCGCACGTATGTCATACGACGTTTTATAACATATTTGCGAGGAAATAAACAAAACTCTGACGACATTTTCAAATAAAAACAATACAGCGAAAAAAAAACGCGCGGAATAATATTTCCTTGATCACAGATAACAGCACAGAGTAAGTAATCACTATGGATCACAGATTAGCAATGCGCGCGCATCGGCGACCTCTTTTTTTAAGCAACGGCTCAGAACCAGCCGGTATGCCATTAATAATAAAGTAAATTAATATTTTTTGTGTTTTGTTACAGAAAAATTAAAGTAATTTGTGGTCTAAATTAAATAAATTAACGAATTTAATAATTCTTTAATATATTTTACCTCTCAAAGTTAATTTTATTCATAAAATGTTGACCACACTTTTCTGACATAAAAACTCTTTACTAAGATTTAAAAAGGTACCGTTCGTTTTAGACGGAGCATATCTCTCTACCTAGTCTGTGGACGGAGCATTTTGAAACCATGCGTTTTACATTACACATTACAGCACTAGTGCGTAATAAGATACATTACGATACAGAAATTGGTCCAATAAGAGACCCTTTACGAGCAAATATGTTATAAAATATATTAAAAAATATATATTTTAAAGTAAAATAAATTTATTAAAAAACTAATCTCCGAATAACCCACCTCTAACTGCTCCCGGCGCAAAAGTGCCCATTATGCTCGCCGCGTTCCCACGCTGAATGGCAATGGCCAACCTTTGCTCCAGGAAAGCACCAGAGCGGGAGTCACCCGTATTCTCCCTGAGCCTGCGCCCCAATTCTGAGAGGAACCCTTTAGCCTCTGCGCCCCAACAACCCAAGGTCTCCACGGCAACAGGTACAAATTCGTACTGCGACACCAACATACCATACTTTCGCTTCTTCTTATCAGCGGCATCCTCTGCCGCGGCCGATGGTGAGTGGATAGTGCGACCTAGGTGGCTGGCGGCGACAGTGCTGACGCAAGTGGCGTCCCAAATTAAGCACTTCCCGTTCTTCCAGGGCACCAGAGTCAACCCATCCGGTCTCTTGCCGTCCGATCTGCATAGGCCCGGGGGCTCAAGTACGCATGGAACTCCCGCCGACACTAAGGCTCTCCGAACTATGTCATTGAGTGCATGGTGTCGCGAGAACCTTCCTGCACACCGTCGGCAACTCAAAGCGTGTTTACATTTAAACGTCAATAATTTGATTTGCAATAAAGACCTGAGCTGAGGCCAACTGCCGTAAGTCCTTTATAAAAAGTTAATATTGAGTATTTTTTGTAAATTTTACTCTACTGCCCATACTGTCTCTTCAATCACTTGGTAATTTTTTACGTGATTACAGCAGATATTTGCAATAAATCGATTTTCCGATGGGACAGCATTAAACTTGCATTAATACGGAATCGATACTATATCGATACACACGATACTCGATTAATCACCCAATGAAGCGATAACCGTGCTGCGTGCCAGCGATTTATTTTTAGGGTTCCAAAGGATGACAATGTTACCAATAGATAACAGTCAGTGTATTTATTAGCCAATTGAAAGGCATACATTTTATTGCTATTTTAATAGTGTTCGTTCATTAAAATTCACGTTAGCACGTAACATTAACATTCATAATACAAAGTTTTCCTTCTCGCCATTTATATACACCATAATAAATTTATTTTGTCGAATCTTCTCACAATATTTCATTTTTACAGATAAATCTTTTTTAGTTTTAGTATAAACTTAAGCACATAAGAAAAACAATAAATTTTATTTGTACCTACAACCACGCACTCAATAAAAAAAGTGTACTGAATACACTTGTAAACCCCTATAAATACATAGGTACTTTAAAATTACATGAGCAAATATTAGATTTAGCTTATTGTATTTAAGATAAAAAGTCATGAGTCTTTTAGGTACTCGTCTAAAGAAAGGTAGACCTACAAATCAATTATTTGTATATTATAATCTTCGTGAAATGAGGTAAGTACATAAATTGTTGCCCAAAATTACAAACCGAAATTAATTTGATAAATAGACGATTTTTAATCGGTCAAGCTCCACTTGTCATTCTATAAATACTTATTATTACTTATTTATGGACCATAGCAATGTAAGAGTAAAACTAAAAATAAGAAAGAGGAATAAATGCAAATGCTAATGCTAGTTGTAGTCGGGTCAACATTTTTTTGACACATTTTTTCGAACTAAATTAACACGAACATTGAAAAAACAAGTTGAGTAAATTAGGTACAGAACCTTCGATCCGGCCGGATGACCCGCTTTTGTCCGAATGTATTTAAACATCGAATCGATTTTGCAGCCCATTTAAAAAAATGGCAGGAAAAAGCGAACAGTTTTCCGGTCGATGATTCTGAAAATTGGGTGTTTGTTGAATTGTTAAGTCATCAGCCAGATAAGTAGACATGCAGTTTTTGTGTTGGCTCTGTACAACATCATTCAGGTAAGCGTGAAAATTATTGTCTTCTGTCTGGGAAAAATCCCGTCACAGAATACCTAGTATGGCATGTGTGAGTAGTAGGTGAGACATGTATCTATTATATTCTGTGATTCTCGCGTAAACTTCGGTATATAATAGGCAGCTGATAAAAGTCTTCTTATTCTTTTCATTTTTAGCTCTTAATTAGTTGTATCGTATTATACCTATGTCACCTGATTCTTCATCTTCTATTAATTTCTGGCTTGTATTCGGTTGTGCTATATAGGTAAGTGTCGACTTGAAGACTGTTTTGGAGTATGATTAGCATGCAGTTTGAATCCCAGGTCTTGATTCAAAGACTAAGGTACAAGTTCGCGCTGAGACCGCGACACGAGACCGCGACTGGAGACCGCAACAGGCACTTGACACTATGGAATTGTATGGACGCCAGTTCGCGCCGCGACCGCGACAGGAGACCGAGACACACACGTGACGGTCTCCCGTCGCGGTCTCGTGGCGCGGTCTCAGCGTAACTTGTACCGTTACATCTTAGTGAATAGACTTCTTACTGACGGAGCCTCGAAGCTAGTCAATAAAGTAAGTAAGCATCATTACCGTCATAATCTGGCCACCATAACGCGTGTCCCCCTGATGGCTCGACTTGGTCGCGACGCTCACCTTTCGCACGGTTCGGACGATTTGGGACACCTTTTGTGTGGCCTTTCGTAGGGTGGCCATGACACACGCAACGTAAAGCGTTTAGGAGCATAACTGTTTTACATTTTATTAATTTAAACGGTTTTTGTTTACATGCCTATTGTTTGAAGCTTTAAATCTTATATATAAAATTCTCGTGTCACAGTGTTTGTTTCCTTACTCCTCCGAAACGGCTTTACTGATTTTTACCAAATTTTATATGCATATTCAGTAGGTCTGAGAATCGGCTACTAGCTATTTTTCATACCCCTAAGTGTTAGGGGTTGTTCACCCCAAACATTTTTTTTTTCATTTTTGGTAATTTTTTTTTGTTTTTAGATATTTTAAATGTGGCGTTAAAAAATACATACAACCCTAAATTTTTTACCTTTTATCATCAACCCCTGATTTTTTATATCCATTTTAGTAATTTAATCATTTGACACTGAACTCCTAAACGACGGGACCGATTTGAATGTTTTTTTTTTGTGTGTGTATTCGAAGATGGTTTAAATTCACAAATAAGCCCGGCAGATGGCGCTGCAGACAGTGTCTAGGTTATGTCCGAGCGAAGCCGGAACGGGCCGCTAGTCTTAATATATATAAATCTCTTGTCACGATATTTGTCCGCGATGGATTCCTAAACTACTTAACCGATTTTTAATTAAATTGGCACACCGCGAGCAGTCTGGTCCAACTTGAGAGATAGGATAGTTTTAATTTCGATTAATAGTCTTTAAATGACAATATCCGAGCGCAGCCGGAATGGGCCGCTAGTTGTTATATAAATAAATAAATGTAATTTATAGATAAATATCAGTGATTGATAAATAAGAAGTGATCGAAAAGTAAGAGACTATACATCATCTTAAATCTCTGAGTAAAGAGCTCAGTGCAGTTCTAATAGGCTCCTCATGTTCCAATAGCTGCGTGACACTGGGCTGTTATGAGCAGACATGTTGCTTACCATCAAAAATAAAAAAACTAACAATAAAATCTAGTTTAAGTCTCAGGAATCACAAAACCATAGTCCCCGTCAAATAGGGGATCTTAAGTCCTCAATCTCGGCGCTATCAATCACTATTACGCTTCGACATGGCGAAGCGATTGTGTGGAAATACTGACTAAATATGAAGTTTGTAAAAGGGCCGCTCGAAGTACACGACTGTCTCTTTGTCTCTTTCTAGTGTTTCGATTTTTTGAAGTGAAAACTTCTTTTGTTTCGCTACAGACAGATTTTTCGTGGGCTGTGAATTTAATTCTAGCATCAGGCTCGGGAATGATAAGAAATCTCCGGGTAACCTCAGAACCATGGTCATGCTCATGGCCACGCCCTCCGGTTTCGCCCGCGTAGTTTCAAAAGGAAGTTATCAAATCCTACGTGAATAACGTAGGCTTTGATATTCGGCATCGGCAGTTCATTTGACTGTCAATTTTTTTTTAACAAAATAGTGGTAGGGCCCTTTTCAGAGTCCGTCTGGGGAAGTACCACACCTTTGCCAGTTAATCTGTCGCCAATCAGTAGTGGGCAAACAATACTGTGTTCTGGCTTGGAGGGCAATATTTCCAGTGAATTTACTGGGGTAAGAGATAAAACACCTTATTTATCAGGGAGACGAGCGCAGTGCAGTGCTAGGTAATGATTTGGACTACTCCGTGTTCGGTGTTCCAATAGCTGCGTGTGACTGTGCTGTTATGTGATATGCTGGCATGTAGATTACCATCAGGCACATGACCGACTCGCTTTGTCATTCTACCGCTACACCATAAAAAAAAGTCGCGCGGCAAAAGAAATTTTCGCTCCAAAAACAATTTCCATAAAATTTTTCGTCGTATCCACCCATTCCACTCATCCAAAAAATGTCTGATACTCACCCGCTACACCGATGCATTAACATGTCCGTGACGCGATTCATAAGATTTTTCCAAAGAGTTGACATATACTTCGTAGTGAACAAAAGCTTTACACCGAAAGCACGGGTCTGCTCGCTCTTGCTGAGGTGTTATACTTTTGTAGCTGTTGCCATAGCTAACATACACCATACACCTCATCTGCTTACAATTGGTACAAAAGAACCGTGCGGAAAAAACTGACTTATCTATCCTTCATCTAAGAATTTTTCCCTTTACCAAAAAGTACTTACAACGCTTAAAAAAGTTTTCGTTTAAAAAAAACCGTAACCATTTCCGTTAACCCAAGTAATAATAGTACGTTACGGACGATAGAGACGACTTGAGCAGAATCACAACAAAAATCAAACGTTTTACGCCATGTTAACTACGTAAAATATGAACACGCTACAACTAAATAAAAAAAAATACACGCAAGAACTCAACAAAAACAAACAAACTTTAAGTGGAGAAAGGAAAGCTTAGCTTTGTTTTCTAAAGATTAACATTTATATAAATTGATGCCAGTTTGGTATGTTCAGTTACCGATTCATAAACAATTTTATTTTTTTGTCTGTTTAAACCAGAATAGAACGAAAACGATCTGTGCGTAACATCATACTAATAAGTACCTATGTTACTTAATTATCTCGCACCGACTAAATAGATCTGGTTGAAATTCGGAACTACTACGGATGACTAAATCACGATCTTAATGATTTTTTATTACATTTTTACGTTTTCGCGTCAGGTACAAGTTATAACGACCGACGAGTATAATACGGCCAACACGGCCGTCACAACGGCCGCGGTTACGAGAAGACAGTCTTATCGTCAGTCGATGTAGGAACCTAACACGACCAAAATGTCAGAATGAATTTATATTAAGATTCGTGATAAATATATTAAGCCCCATTAAATATTTTAAGTATGCGTTAAAGGACAATGCCCACGTCTTATACATTGAAAAACCTGGCCTACTTTTTTTGATTCTGAAAGTGTATAGAGATGAATAGTATCTAATTAGGATTGTTAATGCTTCTATAAACGTCTACTGTTGGTGTTTTTCATTTCCTAAATACCAAAAATGAGTTACAGTTAAACGAAAAGTAAGGTTATGTTTACTGTCAAAATATTTTAGAATTATGTTTTCTTTTGGATTAGAACAGAAAAGAAAAGAAAGAACTATGGTATTGTCTTTCAAAACATATTTCTTATGAGAATAAATAGGAATAATAGTACTTCTAACTACCAACTGATTACCATAAAATAGATCTCGGATGGAATTATCATAGGCTACATAAGGCTACTAACTAAGCGCAGTGCATGTTCTAATAATTTATGACACTGTCTTGTTATTTATGTTAGGCACATGTCTCACGCATCCTATCATTGTTTACTAAAAAAATACTTAAATCAGTGTAGATAATACTGTTCACCGATATCCTTCTACTGAATCTATGTTCAAACCAATGCAATAGAGAGGAGAGAGGAAAAATAAAATATATTGTTTGCGATTATATTACATATATTTTTCATTTAATAATAATGTTAAACAATATTTAATAGCCCAAAACTACTACATAGCCAAAATACCCTGCTCGTGGATTTATGTGGTCCTGCTGTCTGGCCATCCTAGAAATCTCACGAAGAACTCTGCAATGCAAGTACAGCAGTACTGAAAGATGGCCTCTGCTGGCTGTCCTTATCATTTTCAATTAAAATATACATATTATATATATTCTATTTGCTTCAGCAGTAGTCAGCTTGTGTCTGTCTTCTATAAGCAACTCAGGGTTTTAAAATTGGTAATTGCAAATGTTTTGTAGCAAGTTAGCGCTCTCCCCGAATTTCCTGTAGAGTATGAATACTTCATTTGCATAGAAATATTGTCACAGAAGGGAATATCTTCATTTTGATAAATATAAATATTTCATTATTTTGGTATTCAAGACAGTGGCCTTAGGAGGTCCATAACAATCGAGCGTTTCCATCAGACAACACAAGGATATATATGGTTTTATGTAATTATTACCACAATTATGTATGTAACAAGGAGCACTGAATCACATAATTCCCAGTTTTGTTAAAACCAATATAAATTCCGTCATAAAAACTTGACGTCCGATTAGGAATTAATAATATTTTTCCTATTCCTAATATTTCTTTACGCACTGCAATGAAGCTCAAAAAAACGTTTTTTTCCTGGAGCAATCTCTTGAACAATCGGAATAATTTTACTGTGTTCAACTGAAATCCGACATTGAAACATTTGATCAGGTTATCGGTTTGTTGTGGTGAATAATGCATAAATATTACACCGCTTAATTAAATTAATAGAAAACCATTCATTTTGCTTGTTTACTTTTTTTTGATTTGTCAATTTGAATTTGACATTGTTCTTTTTTCGTGAAAACGTTTCGTTTCACAATTGCATGCAAACTTCTTCCTCGTTTACATTGCTATAAAAAGCTTTAATAGTTTCTTTGTCGCCGCATTTATACATATCGTTATTTAAATATGTAAAAATAGTAAATAAACGACATTGTGAAAGGAATTGATATAGATAACATCCATATTTAATTTCAATCTAACGCGGATTACTAAAACGAAACGCAAGTACCGTTTCGTTATTACAATATTTTTCAAGTCAGCTTTGTTGATAAATCGTAGGTTTAATTTAAACAAACGCAAATTATTTTATTTTGTAATGTTAGAAAGTTATATAACTTTGCACATAAGTACAACAAAAAATCACCGATTTTTGAATATATAACTCATATGTCTACACGACAACTATTCTGGCGAGTCAAAAATGGACATTGTCCTTTTAATAATTCAACCTACTTTTCACCTTTCTATCATTTTTCAAATCTGTCATTTTGAAAACGCATTATTAATCAAGCCAAATGCTCGAAAGCCGAAAACAATACAAATGTTCTTGGTAATCCAGGTGACTTAATCGCGATATATTTAATTACCTTCTGAAGTTTTGGTTGCTTTACAACGATCCACGCTTAGAATACAGCCCATCACAATAACGGCCGCGGTAACGAGAAGACAACCTATATAATTCTTCTTTCTGGGTCGTTTTAATACGACCAAAACGTCAATACGTAATTAAATTATGATTCAACATAAATTCTTAAGACCGTAATTGAGTCCCATTTAATGTTTTAAATTTTAATAATTTGACATATTTTTTCACCCTTCTGTCAATCGTATCTGTCATTTTGTAAACGCCTCATTAACCAAGCCGAATCCTCGATACGAAATACGAATGACCTAATTCAATCGACTCCACTAGTGGGGTCCTCATTTAGCCCGTAATAAAACCTCTTTTTGACAAGTCTGTGGCAAAATCCCTAACCAATATGATCCTTTACTACGCTAAGGCGTTAAGAAAACCGTTACACTTCAAACTAAAACCAACGTTGAGGTTAAAGAGATAAGGTCGAATTTTTTTTGGAGGTTAAAGCTCGTTTATTAGAGTACAAAGACGCCGCTCGGTGCGGCGGTGCCTTTGAAGTGGCGGCCTGTAATTATGTAAGAGGCAGGGAATGCATCGGCTGGCTCAGAGGCAGGACAGGAACCCTAGGATCACATTTAGATGCAGATTTAGACGCTGAGGCTCTGTGGTCTGGATTGAATCTGGGATAAGTACTAGATTTATCTGAGGTCTGACTTATACACGTTTTAATTTAATGTGTTTTTGGTCGTTTTTCGTAATTTAACGTGTCAAAGAATTTATTTAAATGAATTTCGATATGAAGATCAATATCTTTTGTAGTATGTCGCAGTCAATTAGCTTAATCAGCCATTCAATCAACAGCCTAAACTCTTTCCTCAACAGCACAGTTTAATTATATTCCTGAATGATATTCAGCCATTTGATACTTCAATGATATTTATATTTGTCTATGAAACTGGATAATTACAAGATTGTGTTGTTGTGTCACAGACTTTTTTCTCAGATACGGCTTTTACGGACTGCAAATTACAGACGTAATTTTTGTGATATTTTATTATCTACTATTTAAAGTTGGGTAAATAATAAAATAGACAGATAAACTCTTTATTGCACTTAACAAAACAAACTAAAAAAACATAATAGCAAGTCAAAGAATTTATTAAATGAATTTCGATATGAAGATCAATATCGACGTATGTATGTCGCAGTCAACTAGCTTAATCAGCCATTAAATTAACAGCATAAACTCTTTACTCAACAGCACCGTTTAATTAGATTCCTGAATGATATTCAGCCATTTGATCCTTCAATGATATACTTATATTTGTCTGTGAAACTGGATAATTACAAGATTGTGTTGTTGTGTCACAGACTTTTTTCTCAGATACGGCTTTTACGGACTGCAAATTGAAGACGTAATTTTTGTGATATTTTATTATCTACTATTTAAAGTTGGCTAAATAATAAAATAGACTGATAAACTCTTTATTGCACTTAACAAAACAAACTAAAAAAACATAATAGCAAGTCAAAGAATTTATTAAATGAATTTCGATATGAAGATCAATATCGACGTATGTATGTCGCAGTCAACTAACTTAATCAGCCATTAAATTAACAGCATAAACTCTTTACTCAACAGCACCGTTTAATTAGATTCCTGAATGATATTCAGCCATTTGATGTTTCAATGATACTTATATTTGTCTGTGAAACTGGTTAATTACAAAATTGTGTTGTTGTGTCACAGACTTTTTTCTCAGATACGGTTTTTTACGGACTGCAAATTGCAGACGTAATTTTTGTGATATTTTATTATCTACTATTTAAAGTCGGCTAAATAATAAAATAGACAGATAAACTCTTTATTGCACTTAACAAAACAAACAAAAAAAAACAATGATAAAACATAGTAGCAAATAGCGACCTATTTAAATTTAAATGTAATTAAAATATGATATAAATGTTTTGTGCTCGAACTAACCAATCAGACTAATTAGTTTGCAAACAGTTAATAGCTAAATAACTAATTATTATAATCAATTTGTTTTATTATATTGCTTACAAATTATAATTCCGCATCAAATTTAAATAATACGGATATAAACAAATTACACGGATATAAATCAAATTAAATAAACAAAACGGAATAAAATATAATTATGTTCAAAGAGAAAGTGAACGGTAGATACCTACTCTTTTTTTTACTCTCCTTTAATTAAGGTATTTTTTGTATATTAGGCAACTAGCGGTCCGCCCCGGCTGCGCCCGTTTTATACAATATATAACCTATAGTACCTACTCAGAGATCAATTACATATCCGACGGCGACGGTGAAAGAATTTTTGTAATCGATCCGGTTCCTGAGATATTTTTTTTATGATGGTAAGCAAGCCACATAACAGCACAGTGACACGCAGCTATTGGAACATGAAGACTCCAAATCATTACCTAGCACTGCACTGCGCTCGTCACCCAGAGATCTAAGATATTACATCTCGAAGCCCAGTAATTTCTCTGGAAACATAGCCCTTCAAACCGGAACACAGTAATATTTGCAAATTACTGCTTGGCGGTAGAATAACTGGCAAAGGCAAAGTAGATTAGCGCGTTCAAACAAAAAAAACTTCTTCAGCTTTATAACATTAGTACCTATAGAATCTATAGATAGACGTATTCCAAACATTTACGTAAGTCAAAAATACCCAAGAAATATTCTCATCGATAATTGGTTTGCGTTAACCACCATCTTGCCTCGGAGTGCGCTTGTTTGGGAAAAATCGAAAAGAAAGGAAAGAAAGAAAAAAAATTGAAAAAAGGAAAAAAAACATACAATTCAAAACATTACCTACCACAACATTTTGCTACCTACATTGCAAAATGTTGCCTACTAGGTAATATGAAATAATAAAAAAGATTGTTTTAGATGTATAGATAGTCAAAAATTAGAAGACCTCAATTTGAAGACACTGATTATATCAATCAGAAAATACCTTCTCCGGGAACCAGGCGCGGTCCCGCGATTTGGGGGGGGGGGGGGGTCACGAGCAGAAATACAATAAATCGAGTAAAAATACTTTACCAGTAGTGACCCATGATTTTACCCGCGTAGTTGCCGATCAAGTTGTTTCCCGCGTTAAAAAATAGTCTGTGTAACATTAGATTTTTAATTTAACGTATACGATTTTGGGGGGATTTGGGGGTTCATGTCCCCTGTGACCCCCCCCCCCCCCCCATCCTTCGGACCGCGCATGCAGGCAACGTAATGTACAGTTTAGATGTTCTCGGTACGAAAGCGGAGTCAAACATTTCTGTTCGAGTTTTCGTAATTTAAACCGAAAAACATGTAGCTTTTCAAATTGTTTAAAGTCAAATCGGTATTGAATTGTTTGACCTCTAAGACGTCAAACTAACTGAAAAAGACAAAATTGTGATTGTAATATTTTGTAACTCATATAATATTTATTCATATTATCCTTCTTTCAAACCTACTTAACCTAACTGTAGTACTTAGTATCCCAAACACTAAAGATTTTTTTAAAGTAAGTATTAACCATTATCTTAAGAGAAAGTAAGTAGATACGTAAATACTTAATTATTTAATAACTAAATGCAACTATAAATAATAAATTTAACGTCAAAGTACTCTATTCATAAATGTACAATTTACACGTCAATTAATAAAAAAATAAAAACAAAAGAAGGAGCATACAAATTGAATAAATTTTCAAAGTTTGAAATGACTACTTTACTGTATTATAATAATTATTGTATAGGAAACTGTCAAGCATTATACGAGTAATAATATGTTCAATGTCAAATGTTTGTATAGATTTTTATAGGACTTTGCCATCACTCTCTAAAAATTCGGTGTAGGTAAACACTATAAAAAGTTGAAGCTTGTTTGTTTGTTTTTGAAGCTGCCGAAACTTGGGGTAAATTTATATTTATAATTATTTAACTATTAAGTATATCAGTTATATGGTTCTCAAAATACAAGTTTTGCTTTGTTTAGTCAGTTAGAGTTGTGTGGGAAAATCCAAGAATACTTTTTCTTTAAAAAAAACATTTCCCAGGCATCAGAATGCTATTGTAACAAACCCAATGTCAAA
The DNA here is from genome assembly GCA_963693475.1 of Ectropis crepuscularia. Classification (NCBI taxonomy): domain Eukaryota; kingdom Metazoa; phylum Arthropoda; class Insecta; order Lepidoptera; family Geometridae; genus Ectropis; species Ectropis crepuscularia. Next base: position 9,733,452 of record OY856361.1, read on the forward strand.
GTACGCTTTCGGACCTTTACTGGTCCTTTATAGTGTATAGAGTTCAAATAAAGATAAACAATTCAAATAAATAAAAAGCGTTGAGGTTTAGAAAGATATTTACAATCCAGTAAGTAGTTTTGTTTTGTGACCGAGGATTTTCTTATTAGAGTGCATACTCGCTTATAAGAATATCAGGGGGTATTATTTTAACAGTATATTACCCAAACTTTATCACTTATCCAAAGTTTACGCATTTAAAAACGCCATCAAGTTTCGAGTATAGTTAAATTGCCATAAAATTGTCAACGACGAACGAACTTAAAAAGACAGAATTGCGCTAAAATTAAGCTCTTTAATACGGTTGTACAATACCATTTCTATAAATAAAACCGGCCAAGTGCAAGTGGGACTCGTGCACGAAGGGTTCCGTACCCCGTACCATTAGCAAATAAACGGCGAAAACCTTTGTTATGATATGGGAGCCCCCTTAATTTATTTTAAGTAATTATATTTAAAGGTAGCATAAAACTAAATATTCTGTGAATAGTTAACGCGTCTAACTGTCACCCTTATTAGTATCGAGCAAGAAACGGTAAAAAGACAAGTTTGTTGTTTGGGAGCCCATACAACAAACATACAAGTTTGTTGTATGGGCTCCCAAACATGTTCCAAACAACATCCAAAAAATGTTTTATCATACAACAAACATACAAGTTTGTTGTATGATAAAACAAAATGTTTTATACATTTTTATACTTTATTTGATTTTCCCCTTAAATATTTATTTTATTTTTAGTACCTATTTGTTGTTATAGCGGCAATAGAAATACATAATCTGTGAAAATTTCAACTGTTAGCTATCACCGTTCTTGAGATAGAGCCTTATGAGAGACGGACGGACGGACAGCGAAGTCACAGTAATAGGGTCCCGTTTTTACCCTTTAGGTACGGAGCCCTAAAAAACCAAATTACATTACGCCGATTTTAACCCGTACTTGAACCTCGTAGCGATATGGGTAAAACCAGATCAGCCTGCCAAGTTTGCTAAGTTCCTAATTAGGCACCAAATCCGCGACGTCGCGAGTCGATCTGTTTCCAATATAATTAAAACCATTGTCATTACCGTGTGACGAATTAAGTGGGGGTAGGCGGGGGGAGAGGCGTGGCCTCGCCACTTCAAAGGAGCCGCCGCGGCAACACAAAGAGGGCAAGCAATCTCGAGCGAGCGAGACGACAACAACAACTAACCGAGGAGAGAGAGAGACGGGGCATCTGAATTTGTTTGTAGTAGTAATCCGAGTGAATGACTAGTATGGCGGTAGTAGCAACGCGATGTTATCGATAATTTTATGAGCTTTTTACTTTAAGTAACGTGAGTATTTAGAAAAATGTGGCGTGCCTAGTTTTAGTTTTAATTAATTTTATTTATGTGTTTTATAATTAAGTATAAGCCAATTATGAGATTATGTGAATTTCAAAAGAAAAGCGGCGCATTAAACCTTATTAGGCTAATGGACGACTTTATATCTGGGTGAGATACGCACAGTAATTAGCTTTTTACAGCTTTCCGAGTTTAATTGACGAATAATGAATTATTTAAATAAACGGATAAATTGATATACTTTTTTAAACACACCTTATAAGTAGTGCAACAGATTGGCAACCTTACTGTTGATAGCGATATCATCCAGGCAACCTTAAAGTAGAACAAACAATTGTTTAAAGTAAGATTACGGATAGAAAAATAACATTGGCAAAATTTAATAAAAATAATTATTTTCCTCTCATAAAGATACATTGAAATAAGGCAGGCTGGTAGGTAGTAGGTGGCTATACCTAAATATTATCATAAGACATAGAAATACATATAAAAATGTACATGATATCATAGAGTGGCCAGTAAGTAAATATTTTGAAAGGATATACCTAGTAGATAGATGATTTTAAAACTATTTATCTAATTGTTTCAATATCACAAAATTTGATTCGTAATCGAAATTCTACTATTATACTACACATTCTCATACAGTAGTAAAAAGTGTTTGTCTGTAAAGTCGGTTTACTGACGATAGAACGTGACAACGTCTTAAGAAAATACTGATGGAATGGTAGCATTTTTCAAAAGAAAATTTTAATTTCATTTGTTTAATAGATTTGTATGTAAAAAGTAATCAGTAGAATTTAGTCATTTTCAATCAAAACAATGCAAAAAAACAATGCAAAAAAGCTTTTAGATGCCGGGGATCGAACCCGGCGCATTTCACATGCAAAGCGAACGCTCTACCACTGAGCTACATCCCCGCTTGAACTACTGGTCGAAATAATTAATACAACTGTAACAAACATGCGGCGAAGTAACGACCGACGGTAACGGTACATGACGTCATGTTTTGTGGGCGTGCAGCCAGCTTCATCGAATTATAAGACGTTATCACGTCAAAACAATATAGGTAGGTATTAAAGTTACATACCACAGTTACACACAAGCAGGTACACCCTATAAGGCTCTAAGGCCTCAAACTAGATGTCACCGGGCGCGGTGCGGCGGTGACTGAAGCCTGGGCGGGGACGCGGCGGGCTGTGCCCGTACTAGTTTAATAAAAATCTAAAGTGCTTATTGATTTTTATTACCCGAATGAAAGACGGGTTTTGTTTTTTCACGCGTATCTTGTATGTTTGTAAATTTCTTTATTTCCACATATCTTCCAAAAAGATGTATGGGTTTTGACAATAAAGATAACGTTAGATTTGTCTCAATTACCCAAGAATCTTTAGATAGTGTATCATATTACCACTAATTATTACTTTGGGCTAGTGTAGAATGTGCATTGGTGAGTGTTAGTAATGCTTCTTACAAATAAATAACTTTAATTTAAAAAACCCGACTGAAAAAATCAACTGAAAAAAAATGTAGGTAATATGCATGGACGTATTAAAAAAGTCGGATGTAGTCTCGCTAAAACAAAAACTGTGTCACTAGAGTCGGCGAGATATAATTTTATTCCATAAGTGCAGGAAAATAAAACTAAATAACTAAGAAGTTTTTGACGTGATAACGTCTTATAATTCGATGAATCCGGCTGCACGCCCACAAAACATGACGTCATGTACCGTTACCATCGGTCGTTACCTCGCCGCATGTTTGTTACAGTTGTATTAATTATTTCGACCAGTAGTTCAAGCGGGGATGTAGCTCAGTGGTAGAGCGTTCGCTTTGCATGTGAAATGCCCCGGGTTCGATCCCCGGCATCTAAAAGCTTTTTTGCATTGTTTTGATTGAAAATGACTAAATTCTACTGATTACTTTTTATATACAAATCTATTAAACAAATGAAATTAAAATTTTCTTTTGAAAAATGCTACCATTCCATCAGTATTTTCTTAAGACGTTGTCACGTTCTATCGTCAGTAAACCGACTTTACAGACAAACATTTTTTTTTCGTTTGTTTTGCACGGAAAAGGTTAAAAAAGGTTCACACGCTAAAACTCAACTAACATTTGAGTTCTTCTAACAATTCTAAAAATATTGTTTTATCGCTAAAAATATCGATAAAAACATGTTGATTTGAATTTACATCGATATCGATCGATCGCAGCATCCGATACACCATCTCTAGCAATAAATCTCGATCGCTAAAGAAGCTGACGTCACTGACGTATTGTTTATAAATCAATGTCGGCGGATGAGAGCTGGAGTCTGAGCCACCATTCGCGATACTGTGGCAAAATAGGTGAACTAATCTACTTATAAACAAGACCTTTTGAATAATTTAACAAAACGCGATCTTAATACCACTCGATAAAGTCTCTAATGAGCGTTAGATGAGAGCTATAGTCCGTTCTCCATTCACTGCACTGTGACCAAATAGGTGACCTAACCTCCTCATAGGTACTCTGACTTTGGAGTTTGGAGATTTCTCAATTGCGATTGTGGCTCTTTTGTTGAAAATTAGTTCTAAAAATGTCAGCGGATCTATGAAATAAACGTTTTTCGAGATATTGCGACTGGGAAGATTTATTTATAGTTCTATTTATCACTGAAGTTTCACTACCAGTGACGAAACTATACCTACTGGTAATGTATTCTATACAAGCACATAGGAGAATTGTAAATAATTATTATTTAAAACACTAAATAAATAAGACATAGGTACATTTAAAACATTGAATGAATCTAAGTGGAACCTACATAATACGAAGACGCAGCGGAAAAAATACATAATTGTATGAAAAAAAGGTTCCATAACTCACAAAAGTTGCAGAGACGCCACTAATTTGATAATTAAGAGGTCCGACCATTAAATCGAATTAACTTTGACACGTTCACTTCACTAGAGAAAAGGCAAACTACTCATTACAACCATCCAATACCTTAGACCTCTGACGACCTTAAAACTGCATGAAAAATACAGCTCACGTTACGCTGGACGATACCATAGTAATAGTGCTGTGTCATCAGATGTTTCTCTCGATACTAATGGTGAAGGCGAGTTCTCACGATCGCGAAATCGATAATACGAGTTATCATAATTTTGAGCTATTAACACAAGTTTGTGGGAATCTCGTGTCACTTACGAAGTTTTTCTTTTTTATGAGTTCGAATTATGTTAGACACAAACCTGGATACTTCTACTTGAAGAAAATAGCCAATCTTGAAGTTCTATCCGAAAGGATTTGTATCCTAAAAATATTGTACTTAGTGGTAGGACTCTTTGCAGAGTCCGCCTGGGGAAGTACCACACCTTTCCCAGATATTCTACCGCCAAGCAGTAATGTGCAAACATTAATGTGTTCCGGTTTAAAGGGCAATCAATGTTTCCAGATAAATTACAGGGCTTAGAGATATAACATCTTAGATCTCTGGGTGGCGAGCGCAGTGCTATGGATGTAATGATTTGGACTCTTCATGTTCCAATAGCTGCGTGTCACTGTGCTGTTATGTGGCAGGCATGTTGCTTAGCATCAGGCACATGTCACGCTCGTCTCGTTACTTTTTATTAAAAACAACATATTTATATTTTATTTTGCTAAAAAAATTACCCACATTAAGCGTAATAAAATAACAGTACCCAACTAATAATCATTAATTAATATTACCTAACAAATCAATCAATTAACAATCAATAATAACGCAAATAAAAAACAACAACTATTTTTTTTTATTATTACTGTGTCCTACTAGTAGAGTAATGTAGATTTTTTGTAATCTCGTATTTTATTTGTTTATTCCTCGTGCTTGAAGTAAGTACTTCCACCATAGAATCTATATATATATATAAGCGAAAGGTCGAGAAATCATCCAGGAATATAAGAAACTAGAAGTGCCAGGAATCTGAAATTTTGCATGTAGGTAGGTCCCTTTTAGGACGTAAGCGCTCGCTAAGACGGGGTTTTGGGAAGGTCAACCTCTAAGAGGGAATGAAACAAGGGATGAACGGTTGTATGAAGATTCGTCATTTTCAAAGTGATCAAATGTTGTATCTAGATACTTGACACGAAGCAATTAAATGTTACGGGGGTGAAATTGGGGTTGAGAGGGGGGATGATTGTCAATATGGAATTTCCCAACCGTTGAAGATAAAACCATGATACTCTGTAAATAGACACTTGACACTTGACGAAGCAAACGAATGTTTATTCTATCAATTTTGTAATTTCTAACGGTGGGGGTAAAATGGGGGATGAATATCGATATGAAAGTTCCCAACCGTTGAAGATAAAACCATGACCAACCAAACCAAACCAACCAAACAAATTCTGTACATAAAATTAACTTGACACGAAGCAAATTAATGTTTTTTGTAATTTCGAACTGTACGGGGATGAAATTGGGGTTGAAATTGGGAATGAATGTCAACATGGAAGTTACCAATCGTTGAAGATAAAACCATGAAACTCTGTATATAGGCACTTGTCACAATGCAAATAAATGTTTGTTCTAGCAATTTAGTAACTTGGAACTGTACGGGGATGAAATTGGAGTTGAAATGCCTCTTACGCTTTCACATCTAAACAACTGAACCAATTTTGATGAAATTGTACAAAATTGTTTTTTATATGCTGATTTTAGTAACCATAAATGTGTGTGGGTATACAAATAGGTACTGCCTGAGTTACCTTAGTATTTATTTCGCGCGGACGAAGTCGCGGGTAACAGCTAGTAGATAATATTATCTTCAACGCAAGTTAGTTACAATGTTTTCCAAAAAGTTGACTAGCTTCCTTCAGGGTGTCTGTTTTTCGTGACGGTGTGCGTGCATCGCATATATTTACTCCCACAGATTACAGAAATTTTCTGTAATCTGTGTTTACTCCTATCATTTTTTCCTAACCCAAAAAGAAGTGTCTATCTTAAAAAATCCACCTAGAACTGGTTTTATAAATTTCCATAACCCATATTTCAGCAGTGACTATCTAATTACAAAACAGCTATCGCCCAAAATGATTAATTGTTGCCAGCAATTATGTAATTACATCCACTTTGCATTAAGCGTGACAACAGCCATTCTGTGTTGCCACACCTGTCTGTCATTTGTCAATATCACTCGAATTAAGCCGAAATTGAATAGAGAAAATTATTACATCGTTAAGGTAATAATGGCAAGTTTGAGATGTGAAATTTTAAGTAAAGTAAATTTTTATTTGCATAGTATGGGTACAATGGTATATAGAATGGTTTTGGAAGTAGTTCGCGTAGAAGTACACTGCTTTTCAGCATGCAAAATATACTTTTAAAAAAAAATATTTGAATATACATTAATTACACAGTCAAAATTCATTTCACAATACATTATAAGATAATATTCAAAACAAAATTAATATTTTATTAGTTTAGGTTGGGAGAGTTCGGTAACTACTGGCATCTGCGTTGAAGGATAGAAATGCTAGGGTTATTCCTTTAAATATTTTAGTATTTAGTAGAAGGTAGGCACTGCCTTACTGTACTGTATTGCAAATTCAGTTTTTGGAACTAAAGAAAAAGGTAGAGAACCAAAACATAGTAACAGTTTAGGTAGGTACTTGGTTATGAAGTAAATTATGTCCTATTTTTTATCTCGACATTAATAATAAAGTTTCGTAGAGTCTTCATGACATAAACATTTTTTTTATAGTATAGAGTGGCGAGACGAGCAGGCAAAATACAACATAACAAAAACTTGTCGAATAGGTCTTGTCATTTGGTGTTCCAGCATAGAATAGATAATACAGATAGAACGGACACTCCCCACCCCCCGCCAGTTTCAAGCTTCCTACCCCGCAAGGACGCGAGAAGCACTCAACGAAGGGTTATATCGGACGACAATTTTCTATGAGAATACGACCATGACGCTGTGTTGCTGTGTTATTTAAATTTAGGTACCAATTTAGGTTCCAGTATAATTTGAATGATGTGTTTTCAAAATGACAGATAGGTACCTATAAGTATATTGACATTGACAGATGTTTTTTTTTTTTTTTTTTTTTTAAACTTTTATAGGTTTACACTTGACCGCCATCTCGCCTGATGTTAAGCGACGATGCGGTCTACGATGGAGCGTGTTTACCTAGAAGAAACCGATTCACTCTCGATTTGAAGACACAAAGATTGTAACTATCGGGAAATACCCACTCAGGCAGCGTATTCCACAGTCTTGACGTTCTTATCACAAAAGCAGAGTCAAATCTCTTTGTTCGTGTCTTTGGAACATCAACCATGAAACGATGTCGCTTTTTCGAGCTGCGAGCATTCCGATAGAAAAAAGGGCAAGGTGGTATTAGATCGTGCAATTCAGCCGCACACTCTCCGAAGTGAATCCGATAGAAAACCGATAAGCTAGCAACTTTACGGCGATGTTCAAGACTTTGTAGTCTTTTACGCACGAGGGTGTCATTGCCTATGAGCCTTTTGGCACGTCTCTCAATCGATTCCAGAGCTTCCAGCTGATACTTAGCCGACCCATCCCAAAGGTGCGAACAGTACTCCATACAGGAGCGAATCTGTGCTTGGTATAACGTGAGCAACTGCTCAGACTTGAAGTACCTTCGCACCTTAGAGAGGACACACAGTTTTTTGGCAGCTAATTTAGCCTTGGACTCGATACACGAGCCAAAGTTGAGCGTAGACGACAAAGTAACGCCCAAAAGCTCGAGATGGTCGGATACCGGCACGGACACACCACGAAAAGTAGGAGTCTGTTGGAATGGACTCTTTTTTGCGGAAAATAGACACGCCTGCGTCTTTCCCTCATTAAACCTGACCAGATTGGCATCGCCCCATATAGAGACTGCCTCAAGGGTCAAGTTTAAACGCTCGATCAAACTCTCTCTCAGTGCCTGAGTTTGCTGTTTATTGGCTCTAGCGCTAGATATGTAGCTCTCCACAACAGTGCTATCATCTGCGTACCCAAAGATACCGGGATTCAACAGATCGTTCATATGTAGCAGGAAGAGTGTTGCAGAGAGTACCGACCCCTGAGGGACTCCGCCATTGATAGCCATTTGATCTGATGAGCAGCCATCAATGACCACTCGTATGGATCGATCCCCCAAAAAGTCCGATATCCACGCTATAAAGCCTGGAGACAAACCATAAGCTGAAAGCTTGCATATAAGGCCATCATGCCAAACCCTGTCGAAAGCCTTCGAGATATCCAGGGAGACTGCAAGTGCTTCCCTGTGCTTCTCGATAGCTTCACTCCAGATATGAGTCACGTACGCTAGAATATCCCCGGTGGACCGGTTTCGGCGAAACCCGTATTGCCGGTCACTGAGGAGGTCGTTAGATTCTAGGTACGTCAGGAGCCTGTGGTTTAAGACACGTTCCATAGTCTTGCAGAGTATGGACGTGACCGAAATTGGCCTGTAGTTGGCAGGGTCGGCACGACTACCCTTCTTGGGAACTGGTTGCACGTTGGCAAGCTTCCATGACTTCGGTACTTGCCCAGTTTCGAGAGAGAGAGTCTATACAGGCGCGTCAGTATTGGAGACAACTCAGGCGCACAAGCCTTCAACACTACGCCAGGAATACCGTCTGGGCCACTAGCCTTATTAACGTCCAGATTGCGTAGCACTTTGCGAACCTCCATTTGGCGAATATGTATTTCTGACATAGAAGTCGGACAGCCACGTAAAGTAGGAGGTGTCGCGCTACCAGCATCTAGACGCGAAGATTCCGCAAACTGAGATGCAAACAAGTTTGCCTTCTCCATTGCGGTGTGAGCCAGTGTCCCATCAGGTTTCAGCATTGGAGGTAGTGAGGGGCGGCAGAAGTTCGATTCGACCGATTTAGCTAGGGACCAAAATGCTTTGCTACCCGCAGGGTATGAAGCTAGTTTGTTCCCTATTCGACTAATGTGGTCAAAACGAGCCCTCTGAAAAACCTTTTTGCATGCCTTAGCAGCCTTGTTGAACGCTAATGCATTGCAAATTAAATGTATAGCAAATTATTCTAACCAAAAGGAAAAAGTAACGCAAACAGCGCAATTAAAAGTATATTTAAGTACTTATCAAGGCTTTTGATAAATACAGAATTGCCTCATTTCGGAAAAAGGTAATTGTATTTCTTCTATAAATCTCGCAACCCAAGCGGAGTCATAAAACTTATTTTTTCGTTAGTTTAGACATAAAAGATTAACAGAGCGTATCTCGCCTGATGGTCAGTGGTGATCGTTTGTCCAAAACAGTTGGCATACAGTTCGCCCATTATATTAGCGGGTCCACGCCCCCGGCCATGGTCTATCCATCTTCGCATGCTGTCAAAACTATTTTTTTAGATGAAGCTGTACTCAAAAACTTTTACTATTCTTAGATATGTAAGAAAGTTTGAAAGCTTGTTGCTTTGTCGCTTTGTTAGGTACTGTACCTATTCCAAATCATGCGCTCGCTAAATCTGCGAAGTCGGTTTTCGTACGCGGTGTAACGTTGTACAACCATCTACCGGAGTGCATAAAGAGGTTCATACAATTTTTTATAACAAGATTAAGGATTCTTTTGGAAGAAAAAGCGTTCTACTCCTCTAAGTATTTTTTTTTAAGGATTCTAAGGATTTTTCAATAAAAATCTGTATCTGTATACGTTTTAACTAATCTCAGCGTTGTACGTCTTGTCTTATTCAACTTTATTGTGTTTTTTATGTTGCCCTGAACTTTGCAATTGCACATTACTATTACTCAGTGGTGGAATAACTTTACTAACAAACCAACTTCCCCTTTGAAGGCTTCGAGGGAAAGCTACTTTCCTCTGGCTTTGGTCGGATATTGTCATATGAAGACCATTAATCGAAATTAAAACTCTCCTACCTCTTCAATTAGACCAAATTACCAAATAGGTAAACGCGAATAATAGTTGGCTTGATGAAGAGATCAAGAATAAACATAAACATCGTAACACTGGGTTTATACATTTAAATATTTCAGACACCAGAGCGCGTTTCGCCTGATGGTTAGCAGTGATCGTTTATTCGAAACAGTCGGCATGCAGTTCACAGATCCATAATACTAGTGGATTCACGCCTCCGGGCGCCGTCTATCCATCTCCATACCCTGTCAAAATATTTTAAAACACCTATATTCCTAAACATAACTTAAATATCATTAAACTGTGCAACTGTGTTTGTGTTGCAATAATTCAATTTAAAAACCAACTTCAATTTAAAATTACACTCAGTTGAAAGTTAGACTAAATTTAATATTTTTTTATATTATTATCTTGTACCTTTAAACGAGTAATTCTTGTATATACCTATATAGGTATATATAGAATCTGAATCTCAGAAACGGCTCGAACGATTCCGATAAAATTCTGTATGCATTGGTTTCGGGGACGATAAATCGATCTAACTAGGTTTCATTTAAAAAGAAACGCATATTATGCGCGTTTTTAGACAATGAAAAACTGTCACATTAGAATGCGAAGGTAAATTTCGCCACGTGGCGCTACAGCATAATAGCTCAGACGGAAGTCGGGCGGGCGGTCATGGCGCTCACGAATTACTAGCTCTGGGTTTGAATCTTTTTTGTTTTTTTTAAAGAAGTTTCCTTTTTTTTAAGAAAATCTATAAAGGTAGCGGTTCGCGCCGTGACCGCGACCGGAGACCGCGACAGGCACTTGACATTATGGAATTGTATGGGCGCCAGTTCGCGCCGCGACCGCGACCGCGACCTGTCTCGGTCTCCTGACGCGGTCGCGGCGCGAACTGGCGTCCATACAATTCTATAGTGTCAAGTGCACGTCGCGGTCTCCGGTCGCGGTCTCCTGTCGCGGTCTCGCGTCGCGGTCTCAGCGCGAACTTGTACCTTTACTTGGAGCCTTTTATCTGTAGGTATCTAAGTATTTTTAGTATTTAAACCGAGCGAAGCTCGGTCACCCAGGTACTTTTTATTATGTGACATCAAATAAACACTCAGTTACAACGAATGAACGTAGCGAGGTAGTAAGTACGATTACTTACATACGTCCGTGCTACACGAGGCTAGTTTTTCAGGCTAGGATAGCAAGCTAGTGTTAGCAAACTAGTAAGTAAAAATACAAAATCGATTCACGCCATTGTGATGATTCTTTTTTGTTTTGATTCGCATGTAACATACTCGTACCTCGTACCGACAACAACACCTAAACAGAAGTACAACAGAATGGAGAACCTCATATTTTTTCAAGTCGGTTAAAAATAGCAGCTTTCACTCAAATAATAAAGCTATTAAAATATTTGCGCAATACTTACGTCCAATAACCTGTTTTTAAACGTTTGGCCATCTGTCGTACAACGGTTGGACTTATTATTATTTAGTGGGCTTTCACTGAGATGAAGGTACTGAAATTAGTAGGTACTTAGCTGAAATTTACAATTTCTTTTTTGTGTTCGTGTTTAGAGAAACATACAGTAAATTCTGCACCGTACATACATATAGTTAGGACTTATGCTAAGAAGGGTGGATTATGGTCTAGAATCTAGACCACTCCTTGCGAGAAGGCCCCGAGTCCCAGAAGTGGGAATATTTAGTGGGCTGCTTATGCTATAGGTACTAGGTACTAATAAGGTAGGAAGTATGCTCAAGAACATAAAGTTCGGAATGCCAACCAAAATGGCAGTCAAATGCCATAATTTCTTGCCTATAAAAAGAACATAAAAACTCAATAACGGAGCGGAAGCAAGAATAAAAATTTCGCAATTCTATTTATATTACAAACAAGCTGAGCCAGCAAACTTCATTCCACCTTAGCGAAATTTGATGGCCAGATACCTACACACCGAAACACAGTGGTGTTTACACGTTATTGCTTGGCGGTAGAAAAACTGGCAAAGGTGTGGTAGGTACTTCCCGAGGAACATTCTGCAAAGAGTCTTACCACTACGAAGGTGATCTCAATCGCACAAAGTGAACCCTAATCCCAAAAAGTTCTAATTAAATATATAGCGAAAAGTCTACCAAATTCTTGACTACAGTTTTAGACATCGAGATACTCGAGATGGAGCTTAAGTGAAGTTGTGTAATATGGTCATTAGTAGTTCTCTTTGGTCAAAGTCCGGGCGGGCCGCTATTTTATCATAAAAACCACAATTAAATGCACACTTGATTAATATGACGACCAAAATAAGCTCTTTGTGTGTCAAATTTGAGTTTAAGGTGTAAATTAGACGATTTTTCTCGTCGATAAAGGTTGACTGATGGACGGAAAATGTTACTTTTGTGTTTTAATTGTCACGGTGTATGTTCGTAAATGTTAGATGAGGTTACACAGAAATAATCACTTCACTGTGTTTTATAAAGGGACCCGTGGCAGTTGGTCTCAGATGCCTTACTTGTCGATCCGAACAACTTAACTTTGGTGGGTAATCCGTTCTTAGTGGAAAAAAGGTTATTTAAGCCTTTTCGAATTGTTTTGTGGGATCAATAGTTGTCCGAAGGAGTCTATAATTTGAAGAATGTCAAAGATGCTGCGGTTTTTGAAGACCAATTGAGAGTAGATGGAGATTTCTTCATTTGCTTGTGAGACAACCCGAAGTAATTAATGAGACTTAGACCACGGTGGTTGTAACTCTGCCGAAACGTCAAGGTAATTATTATTAAGAGCCCATTGTGTCCCAGTGTTGAGCAAAGGCCTCCCTACCCTCCTTTCATTTTTGTCTGTCTTGAGTCAAAGTAGTCCAGTCTTTAAGGTGTTTTTCAAGATCGTCCCGCCATCGCCTTTTGGGTCTCCCGCATCGTCGTTTCCCATTTGGCTGCCACTGGGTGGTGATCTTAGCCCAGCGATCGTCTGACATTCGATAGACATGTCCAGCCCAGTTCCACTTTAAATTGCTGGCCTTTTGGGTCACATCAGCTATTCGTGTCTTTGAACGCAGTATGGTGTTTCTTATGCGATCGGTGAGCTTTACTCCCAATATACTGCGTTCCATAGCTCGTTGGCAAACCGCGAGGTCGGACCTTAGACTCTCTGTCAAAGACCAAGTCTGCGCTCCGTAAGCCAAGATAGGGAGAATGCATACGTCCATGAGCCTGCGTTTGAGGGATAGTGACATGCTGCCCTTCATAAGATCTTTCATAGACCAATAGCTCTTCCAGGCATTTTCAATACGGCGTTTAACTTCTCGTTCTTGCCTTGCCTGGAATGAGACTAATTGGCCTAGATACACATACTCATTGACATATGCAATCTCTACGTTATCAACTAGAATTTTGCGCTTTGTGTTGTTGGTCATCAGATTGGTCTTCGACATATTCATCTTCAGTCCCACATCACGGCTTACTTTGCTGAGATCTTGCAGCATATGACCCAATTCGGAAGCTGAGGAAGAGAAAAGGACGATATCGTCAGCAAAGCGGAGGTTAGTTAGTTTTTTATCTCCGATGAGAATCCCTTTCTCTTCCCAGCCCGGCAACAATTTTTGAAAAACTTCTTCTAGTGTGGCTGTAAAAAGTTTTAGCGACAGCGGATCGCCTTGTTTAACTCCCTTCTCTATAGGAAAGGAAGGACCTGTGGTATCTAGTTTTATTGCAGCTGTACTATTTTTGGTAAGTAATTAAATAATAATTTAGATGGCGATTACGTCCTATGTAATGTTTTCAAGAGTAACAAACACCCATATATAACCACAAACTTTAGTAATTATACTATTAGTAGGAAGAAAGGGCAATGCCCTTTCTTCTATCGGACATCTCGTATCTCAAAAAAGCGACATCGTTTCATGGTTGATGTTCCAAAAACACGAACGAAGAGATTTGACCCCACGTTTGTGATAAGAACGTCTCGGTTGAGGAATGCGTTGCCTGAGTGGGGTTTTCCCGATAGTTACAATCTTTGTGTCCTGAAATCGAGAGTGAATCGGTTTCTTCTAGGTAAGCACGCTCCATCGTAGATCACATCATCGCTTAACATCAGGCGAGATGGTGGTCAAGGGCGAACCTATTATAGCTAAAACAAAAAGAAAAGAAAAGTAATTTAGTAAGCAAGTATAACATTCTTCGTCAAGCTTTCCTTTCGGTTTCCTACTCCCTTTCTGTTTAACCTCGTATAATAACATGGCGGCCATCCGCCCGTGTGGTCGGTTGGGGTTGATTGATGAGACTCTGGACGATTTTTCTTCATTAATTTCGGTATTGGGTCTAGCTTTGTTCGGACTGGGCGAGACTAAATGGCAAGGTCAGTTTAAGGTTTGGTCTCTATCCTACAAAGTTATCCATGGAATGATGACGTTTAAAACTTTGGAAATTTTATATCAGACTAGCAGTACTTGTTACGCCACCCATGGAAAATATGTCATTCTCAGAAACCTTCTTTGGTTCATGCACAACAACTTTGCTAAAGATCATCACGTCATCAAATGCGTAGTTTACGATTCTATGAAGGACATACAGTCAGACATATTTTTTTATAAATATGTATAGATTCTCATTGGGTTCGTTGTCGTGGTTTTGATTCCCATAAGCTGTGATGGCCTATGGACGAGGCTATTCGAATTTGAAATCGTGAGGCCGAAACCCATCTGTACCCCATGGATGGACGCATAAAAAAGTCGGACGTTGTCTCGCTGAAACAAAATCAGTCAACATCAGTGAGTCTACAATCTACATACGCGCAAACATGTGTGTGCGTGTCAGCCTATCAGTGACAACGCACACGTGCATGTGTGGCCGACACTATAGACACAGTTTTAGTTTTAGCTACGTCTGATTTTTTTTATACGTCCATGTCTGTACCATTGAGCATATTTCCAAGTCCATGAAAATTAAGGTCATCATGACATTTTAATTTTAGTGATATCAGCATATTTTTCAAAAAAGACTTATAACGAGGATAGGTGTTATTCGCCAACTCTTACTTAGTCAGCTTGGTAAGTTATGGCCTTGACTCTCTGTTTGTGACAGAAGCCTCCGAGTCCCAGCTGTGAGTGCATAAAGCGGGCTGCCTAAGGGCTCCAGCACAAAACCACGAATTTGCATCGCATCGGAAATATCTGCGAATTCGCACGAATGCATCGCGAGAACTTCCGATTTGATTCGCATCGCGCATTCCTTCGATATTACGTCATATACTAGTCATAACGGTGTCACCACAATTTTAGTCAGCTCTGAGACAGAAGAAGAGAAAGACGCTCTTCAAATGAAGCTATGCTCATTCTAAAATAATAAAAAAAACTATCTTCTTCTATTCTCAACCCATAATACTTGCGAGTAAAATAGTTTCCATCAACATAATCGTAATGTGTGTCTGAAAACAAAATCTATTCTTTCATATCTACTTAATAAAAACAGTACTAGGTAGGTACAATTTTTTTGCGCTCCCGTAATCAACGTGTATCTCCTACGACGGCGACGGCTAGAAGTGCAAAGGCATCTCAAATCTCAAACGGTATTTTGTTATAGTATATAGACTATAGAGTGTCAGAATAAACAGGACATGTAGCTGATGGTAAGTCATACGCCTGCTCATTACAACACAGTTTCACGCAGCTATTATGATGAGTTCAAACCATTACATACCATTGCACTGCGCTAGTGGCCCAGAGGTTTCACTATGCCCTGGAAACATTGCCCTTCCAACCGGAACACAGTGCTATTTGCTTATTGCTACTTGGCGGTAGAATAACGGACAAAGGTGTGGTACTTACCACTACCACAATATAAAGGAATACTCTACTGTGTTACTACTAAAGCGAAGTGCTGATTACCCGACTGAAAGAAGGGTTATGTTTTTTGCGCGTATCTTGTATGTTTGTAAATTTCTTTATTCCCACGTATCTTCCAAACGGCTAGATGGATTTTGACAGTTAAGATATCGTTAGATTTGTCTCAATCACCCACGTGTTTTTAGGCAGTAAATTGTATCAAAAAAACATATTTTTATTTATTTAAAAGCGCGTTTGAATTTCGCCTAAGTTTCTGATCGACGTAAAACAAAAAAAAACGGTTATTTTAGATCCCTCCTATTCTTTTGTTTAAAGTAAAGGTGAATCAAAAGCACGTGATTCACCGCACCGGGCGGTAAAGGGGTGTCCAAATTATCCTTCACAATGGCGCTTGTGTCTTAAACCTGTAATTTTCTTTTTATTCCTTTCACATTTCGTTCAATGAGTTGATTCTCGTTGAAACGACCTACCTAATTAGTTGTTGCTGTCTATTAAAGATGGGCTTTTAGAATAGTAATAACGACTTTGTTGTTATGGTTTTCAATAAACGGCGCTACATAAAATATAAAAATGTCAGCGTTGTTATGTTGACAGTATGACCGACACTTTTTATTTCGATAAAACAAACGGAACAACGGGAACGGGAACTACACGGGTAAAACCGCGGGGCCCTGCTAGTAATTAAATAGGTATGTATAGATTCTCATTGGATTAGTCGTCGTGGTTTTACTTCCCATAAGCCGTGATGGCATAGTGACGAGGACGTTCGATCTTACAATAGTAAGGTCGAAAGTCGAAACCCATCTGCACCTTTGAGACTTTGAGCATGTTTCCAAGTCCTTGAAAATTAAGGTCACCACGACATTTAAATTTTAGTGAAATTAACTTGCATATTTTGAAAAAGACTTTTAACGAGGACAGGTATTTTTCGCCAACTCTTACTTAGCCAGTTTGGTAAATTATGGCCTTGACCAACGATCTCAATACACAGATGTGCCCTCCCAAACTTCAGGACGCACGGAATCATGTAATCGTTGGGAAGAGTGAGCTCACTCTTTCCGTTCTAGTCGGTTGCAGGAAGGACTTTGTTGTTATGATTTTCAATAAACGGCGTTATATAAAACGTTGTTATGTTGACAGTATAATCGACACGCTTCCAACTGGTAGTGTGTTTGTTTTGGATGACGCTATGAAAATAGAGACATGTCAAATATCCTCGTGGTAATGCCGCCCTCATGCTGTTCATTTTCCGAAATCACTTGACACTGAATATTTTTACCGCACAAACATATCTATCAAAGAATATTTTCGATTCGCTTGACTTTGTAGTTTTTTTCCTGTACAGATCAATGTACAAAATTATATTCTCATTTCTGTTGAGCATTTAGCTTTGCAGAGCTTTAATTAAAAAATAAACACCAATATAAAATTAAAAAAAAACACTACTTATCAATACAAATTACTGCTTACACTGAGTATTATCAGTACCTATTTTATTTACGAGTGTTTTTGGAAATTTGGTTTATTTGGTTGTGTAGTAAAAATAAAGAAAGTCAGGAGATTTTTTTTTTTAATATTCTATGGTTTGTCTTTCTTCATATTATATTGACGTTTACTACTTGCTCAGTGTCGTCTAATGCCAAATATTATTATTAATAGCATATTAAGCTAGGCACGCTTTCGAGTTGTAGGCTTGATCAACAGGGGTCGGCGGCGCGGCGGCTGTAACGATTAACGATTACAGGTCATATTAAAGATATTCAAATTAATTACAAATATAAATACATATTACATGTAAATTTAAAATCCCATTACAATCATATATTTTTTTAATATTGGTGGACAATTCACTCGCTACATCATCTGACTCCGAACTAAGCAAAGTTTGTATAATTTAAATCAAATTACATTTAAAATTACAAATAAATAGAGTACAATTATTCGAATAGCATATTATTATTCTATATTATCTAGGTATCAGTTCCCCAATGCTGTAGAAACTTTTTTCCACAAGCCACTTTTTCATTTGTAGTTTAAAAGGTGTCTGAGGTGCCTTTGCGGTAGTCGTACGATATGCCATAAAATACGATACGATCATGGACGTATAAAAAAGTCAGACGTAGTCTCGCTAAAACAAAAACTGTGTCACTAGAGTCGGCCACATTTGCACGTGTGCGTTGTCAGGTTATCATTGAGAGGCTGACACGCACACATACCTATACATAAGTTTGCGCGTGTAAAGACCCACTGATGTGTGTATGTTGCGTGTCAACCTGTATGTGACAGCGCACACGTGCATATTATGTGACCGACTCTATGGACACAGTTTTTGTTTTAGTAAGACTACATCCGACTTTTTTTATACGTTCATGAATACGATATATGAATACGGTAAGATTAGGTTAGTTGGGCGTTGGGCTCTGCACTTTCTGCGCTAGTCCAAACTTTGGTGCATAGTAAAGGCCATTTGAGGCCAACTGCCATTCGTGTGGACGAATAGTAGAATTAGTAATATAAAAACGTATCTCGATTTTTATCAATTTCGAGCTAAGTGTATAATAAAATACACTTTACTCAATATAACAGGTTTTATTTACTCACAAAGACACGTATGTATTTCAATGACACTACTTCTACAATGGAATTTGATGTATCTATTTTATGCGTAAAATAGAAACAAACACAGAATAAACTTTTTTTTTTATAGCATAGAGTGACGAGACGAGCAGGTCATGTGCCTGATGGTAAGCAACATGCCTGCCACATAACAGCACAGTAACACGCAGCTATTGGAACATGATAGTCCAAATCATGATCTAGCACTGCACTGCGCTCGTCACCCAGAGATCTAAGATATTATGTCTCTAAGCCCTGTAATTTCTCTGGAATCATTGCCCTTCAAACCGGAACACAGTAATGTTTGCACAGTACTGCTTGGCGGTAGAATATTTGGCAAAGGTGTGGTACTTCCCCAGGCGGACTCTGCTAAGAGTCCTACCACTACTAAAGAAACGTATTTGTGTGATTAAAACTAGATTAATCGAGATACGTTTTTGTATTACTAATGGGACGCATTGGTCCTTTTGAAAAAGGCACTATCCATATTTATGCTTTTCACTTAATCACATCTGAAAACAAATACGAAATATTCTATACTTATGCCAGCACTACTCATGTGTAGTACATGCCGTTGCCTCCAATCCTCCATCTATTCGTAATCCACGGTGTTTTGAGGCATTGATGTTCGTTAGAAGGTACTCTTTCAAGCTAAAGTTAATTCGGTATAATCAGACATCAATTAACCACAGTATAAACTTACACAACCATTGCCGAATTACCTGCATGTCTCGATGACAACACCACTTAATCTGTTCTTAATTAACAACCAACGAAATGCCAAGGACGAAACAACGAATAAACTCCAACAAAAACCCAAAGGAATTCAGCTTCGGCATCCTAATTTTATTGACACCGGGAACCATTAATATAGACCGAGGTCACTAATATCGACCGCACTAAACCACTCAAGCTCAAAGTGGCCAGTTCTCATACTCAAAGACGCTCAAAAGCAGTAATCGGTATTAAGCCCGCTTGTCAATTTATATTGTCTTGTAAGTAATTTCACATTCTGGACTCGATTGTAAGGCGTTATAATGACAGGAGGATGACGTATGGATTTGTCGCTTACGGCGTTTGGAGGCGCGCGCCGGCGGCCACATCAAAGAGGTGGCCTCCTTTGATGTTGCCGCGGTGCCGCCCCGAGGGATGGGGCGATGTGAAATTTTACTGTCGATGATTAGGCACGTCGATTAATATTTAGTGATATTGTATTAGTTGTTATAGCGGAAAATTAGCCTGAAAAACTGAATTGATTAGCTAAAAAAAACCCGTTTGTCTAGGTATACCAGTATAATTGTTTAGTACGCTGTATGATCCTAATAATGTTTATTTAGGTACAACTAGCAACTTCCCGTGGTTTTAGCCGCGTAGATTCCGTTCCCTTAATTTTTCCGCGATAAAAAGTAGGCTATGAGCTATTCCAAACCATAAACTATCTACATTTCAAATTCCAACTGGATTCATACAGCCGTTACGACTTGGTTCAGCTACAAACATTCAAACTTTTACTTTTATTAGCATTTATAATATATGTAGGATTTATATTTCTGATAGGAAACACATAATTATGTTGCAAATGCACCTTATTTTTCTTCACGCTGATTTGATAGATTCTATCAAATCAGATAACAGATCAATGGTAGAATAAAAACGAGGCAAGTTTTCTGGTCTGCTAATTTTAAATAAACTCAACTGACCGTGCAGTTTTGCTCATCTTGATCGATCGGGTTAGTGTTTTATGCCATACATGCTAATTAGTTTGTCTGACGTTAAATCAGATAAAAATATAATTTACATTGTAATTTTTTTGGCAAGTATGTATATGATTGCCTAGCATAGATAAGCAATCTGTATGATTTTATAAAAGTTTACGTTTATAAACATATTTTTAATACTTGGTCAAATGTGACGTTTCAACCATATTTTAAATAAAAATACTGCACTTTGGCACCATTTAACATCGCAATATTGCATTGCAATATTCCCCAAAATAACATTAGTTAAAATAATAGTGATATTATGATAGCCTCATATTTTGTAACATTCCCAGTAACAAATCACCCAACAGAAAAACAGAAGTATAGTAATACATATTTTTCAAAATCACTCCGCTGATTAAGTCTGTTAAAAGTAGTATGTATGACAATTCTAAATAAGTCCTCTATTAAAATATGTTACAGATTATTTTATGTGTTTTAGTATCACGTGGAATCGTTATATCTGCATAGAGTTTAACGAACAAAGGGTTTACTTTTATGTACAATGTTTGATTTCAGTAAAATATTGTCATATTGAATCGATTACTTAATCGAGACTTAACATATAATATGAAACGTATCGATGTCGACATAAAGCGTATGCCCATCCCTAAGCCCACACCACAGCGAAGCAATAAAACGAATGGAGCACGTATTTTGACGTGGAGCGGCGCTTCTGGTCTTCCCTCTCGTTCGCGCAAATCGCTCCGTCCCGCTCGCACTACAGAGGTGTCTGGAAGCCCATTATAGTGTTATAGCTCAGGCCAGCACAGTAATAAATTATGGTGCAATAGTACATCTTGGGCTTAGGCTCGGAGATAGTATGACATACGTAATGAACGCAAATCTCGGGATTGGTTTCTTCACTTACTGAAGGATTAGAAAAC
This sequence comes from Ectropis crepuscularia, assembly GCA_963693475.1. Classification (NCBI taxonomy): domain Eukaryota; kingdom Metazoa; phylum Arthropoda; class Insecta; order Lepidoptera; family Geometridae; genus Ectropis; species Ectropis crepuscularia. The sequence continues at coordinate 9,754,803 of OY856361.1, forward strand.
AGATATTTTCACTGAAAGGGTGGATAATAAGCGACCGACCCGACAGATTGTCAGTAATTGCCGTCAATGGAACACAAGGGGGCTGTTTGAAGCGGAAAGTGTAGTGGTAGGGATCTTTGCAGAGTCCGTCTGGGGAAGTACCATACCTTTGGCAGTTATTCTATCACCAAGCAGTAATGTGCAAACATTACAGTTTACCGGTTTGAAGGGAATTTCCAGTGAAAATACAGATAAAACATCTTGTATCTCTAGGTGACGAGCACAATGGAGTGCTAGGTAATGATTTGGACTCTTCATGTTCCAATAGCTATGTGTCACTGTGTTGTTATGCAGCAGGCATGTTGCTTACCATCAGGCACATGTCCTGCTCGTCTCGTAACTCTATACCTACTTGATTTAAAAAAAAGTTTTTTTTGTGTTTTTCCAGCATTTTTATCGGAAGGAAAAATCTTATGGGTTTGAGTCACCAACATCCCAATGTCAGGCGGTGACGTAGCGTCGGAGCATCAGAGCGGTGGATGACTAGAGGAGCGGCGGGTCTACCGCCTAACTAAATCTGCTTTGGCTTTGCTATAGCTGTCTCTATAATTTCAAGCCAAGAGAAAAGAGATAACAATGTCAAAGCCATGGACGTATAAAAAAGTCGGTCGTAGTCTCGCTAAAACAAAAACTGTGTCCATCGGGTCGGCCAGATAATATGCATGTGTGCGCCGTCACATACAGGCTGACACGCGCACATCAGTGGGTCATCACACGCGCTACTTGTGTATATGTGTGCGTGTCAGCCTATCAGTGACAACCTGACAACGCACACGTGCAAATGTGGCCGACTCTAGTGACACAGTATTTGTTTTAGCAAGACTACGTCCGACTTTTTTATACGTCCATGGTCAAAGCTAAGACAGTTTTAGTTAGACGGTAAACTCTCGGGACGTGAGACGCTTTTTGTAATGATAAAATACATTTGAGCTTACGTCACCGACATGTGTTATAGCAGTATTGTGCAACATTGGTGCTGTTTACAGCCTGTTTAATACTTTTTTTTTTTAAATAAAGTGTGACGGGACGAGGAGGACATGGGCCTGTTGGTAAGCAACATGCCTGCCACATGAGAGCACAGTGACACGCAGCTATTGGAACATGAAGAGTCCAAATCATTACCTAGCACTGCACTGCGCTCGTCGCCCAGAGATCTAAGATGTTATATCTCTAAGCCCTGTAATTTCTCTGGAAACATTCATACTACCTCTATATATCTACTATATCCTATTATAGTATTAAAATTTACGTGTTTGTTACACATATTGACAGGTAAACGGGTAACTCACGTGTAATGAGGTCGGTCAATCCGACTCGAGTTTCGGCCGCGTCCGGCGGCCTTTTTCAAGGAGAGTGCACGCGCACGATGGCTTCCCGTTTGGCACTCGGATTGACCGATCTTATTACACGTGAGTTACTCGTTTACCTAATCAATAGATATTATATTTATATTCTAAGTTATTTCTAGCAGTTATCCCTATGACAGCCATTTTTAACCAACTTCTATAAAGAAAGAGGTTCTCAATTCGGTTGTAGGTATGTTTTTTGTATGTATGTTACGTGATAACGCCGCCAATTGAAAATCGATTTTTATGTTTATGCTTTTATTTGGTGGATCGTATCTAAGGTGGTCTCTTATCAATTTAATCAAAATCGGTGTGACAGTTTTTGAAACATAAACAAAAAACTTAAATTTGTATTCACGACTGACCTCGTGGCTTAGTGGGTAGTAGCTCTGCCTGCGAAGCCACGACCCTAGCAGTTATCCCTATGACAGCCATTTTTAACCAACTTCTATAAAGAAAGAGGTTCTCAATTCGGTTGTAGGTATGTTTTTTGTATGTATGTTACGTGATAACGCCGCCAATTGAAAATCGATTTTTATGTTTATGCTTTTATTTGGTGGATCGTATCTAAGGTGGTCTCTTATCAATTTAATCAAAATCGGTGTGACAGTTTTTGAAACATAAACAAAAAACTTAAATTTGTATTCACGACTGACCTCGTGGCTTAGTGGGTAGTAGCTCTGCCTGCGAAGCCGAGGGTCGTGGGTTCGATTCTCATCCAGTGCAAATATTTGTGTGATGAATTCAAATGTTTGCACTGTGTTTGAGTGTTTCTATGCATAATAAGTAAGTTTGTATTTACAACTAGGTATTTAAGTATTATATCAGCTATTTGACCGCCATATTACAAGCTTTGCTTAGTTTGGGGTCAGATGGTGTTGTGTGTGAATTGTCCACCAATATTTACTTATTTATGTATTTAGATAATTTTAAAATGAAGACGGTTTTTATTTTTTCGGAAAAAATAAAGAGACTTATGGCTTTCAAGTTAGTCAGTCTTCAGGTGACCTATAACACTGCTCACTGAACTTTGAACTCGCGCAAAAATCTCAGAGCTTTACTAAACATATGCTCTAACTAGATATGCGTAGAGCATACTTGAAAGCCTCGCATATAATAGGGTATCCGTCCGGGGTGTCTACCGCCGAACGAAAAATGTCATCGCTTTGATGGTTCTCTCTCTTTTCTTTTCGCTTGAAATGATAGAGACAGCATTTGCAAAGCGATAGGCGATTTAGTTAGGCGGTAGAAGCGTGGGTCAAAAACAAACCATTCCAATTAGTCCGTCAGCTAGATAACGGAAAAATATGGGCCACGTATTCTTTTGTTTCTTCAAATTATTAAAAATCGACAAAAATATAGATCGTCCGACTTCCAGAGCGGGTCGTGACGTCACTAGTGGGTAAACAATTTTTCTGACAATTCTTACTGACAATTGACCGAAGTGACGTCACGCGAAACTTCTAAGCACTGTATCTTCGTTATTTTTGAAGTGAAAACTTCTTTAGGCGCGCCTAGACAAATTTTTCGTGGGGTGTAAATCGATTTCTACCGTCACGCTCGGGTATGATAAGAAAACTTCAGGTAAACTCGGGACCTTGGCGATTGGGCATCTAGAAATGCGTCAGCCAATGGGAAATGCTGAAAGGGCGTGGCCTTGCCATCATGGCATGGCTATCTAGAAATGCGTGAGCCAATGGGAAATGCTGACGCATTTCTAGATGGCCATGCCATGATGGCGAGGCCATGCCCTCCGGTTACACCCGTGTAGTTTCCAAGGTAAGCTATCAAATTCTGAGTTATAAGTTTTCACTTCTATCGGCAGTTCCTATGACTGCCAATTTTTTTGTTTGTGAAACAAAATAAAAAATACGCGTACAATATATTTTAGCAATCTAAGGGACGGACTAATTGTACCATATTACCATACTCAGATACTGTATTTAATGACTACTACTTAATACATCTTGTATGGTGACTAGGGACACGTAGCTACCTCCGTAAGCCCCCGTCTAACTACTAACTATAGTGACTAGCGCAAGGATATCATCGATATAATCCAACAGATGTGCCTTGAGCACCTTGAAATTTGTAATAAACTGCGTCTCTGTCTGTGTTTTGTAAGTGGTTTACACACAACCAATCTACTTGACCTCTAGAATCGCTAGCGGTGAGACTTCCTGTGGTTCTACTTATTTTGGTTGTGGACAACGAATAGTGATAATTAAAAACATCCGGCGTTCACCGCTTCCTGCAACCCATTAGAACGGAAAGATTACAGAATTGTGTCACCGTTGGGAAGAGTGAGCACACACTCTTCCCAACGATGACATATTTCAGTTAGCCTGAAGTTTGGGTGGGCACATCCATTGGTTTATATCAATGAAGGATACATCACACGAGACTACCTCACCTTGGGCTGCGACTGGTAGGAAAGGGATGTCGGCCCTAGCGGGAAGCACCAGACCCTTGTCATTTCTTGAGGCACCTTCCGATTTGTAGCTGGTCTATGCTATACTTTTATAGAACGTTAGGAGAAATAAAACACTAGTGTTTTGTTATTAACACAGAAATACATTTGAAGATAGCATTTTAAGCATCCCAATGTTAGGTACTTGTGAACCAATATTTCATTATTTTTTTTAATTTTATTGTTTTACACTGGACCACCATCTCGCCTGATGTTAAGCGACGATGCGGTTTAAGATAGAGCATATTTACGTAGAAGAAACCGATTCACTCTCGATTTGAAGACACCATCATTGTAACCATCAGGAAAAACCCACTCAGGCAACGCATTCCACAGTCTAGACGTTCTTATTACATAACTAGAGTCAAACCTTTTCGTATGTGTCTTTGGAACATCAACCATGAAAAGATGTCACTTTTTCGAGCTACGAGCAGTCTGATAGAAAAAAGGACAAGGTGGTATTAGATCATGCAAATCAGTTGCAGTCTCTCCGAAGTGTATCCGATAAAAACCGATAAGTTAGCAATGTTTCGGTGATGTGCAATAGTTTGAAGTGATATTCAACAAATATTATATTTCATAGAGAGAGTGGTAAGCAGGATTAGGTCTACCTGTGTAGGATCATTTTTTTATTAGCACACCCCGCTTTTTATTATTTCTATAAACGTTTCCATCCTAAGGTTGCCTGGAAGAGATCGCTTTTAGCAATAAGACCGCCGATTGTAACACTAGTTTTATTTAATTTTACTGTATGTTATGTTTCGGTGTGTACAATAAAGAGTATCTATCTATCTATCTATCTATCATTTTTTTATTATAAAAGTTAGGTATTATGGTAGATGGTCTCGATCGCTCACCGAGCTATATACATGCAAAATATAAAACACTACTTACTCATTCACCTATGTACGTATCTAATTTAGTCTAGTGAGTACTTATAAATATCAACCGAATGGGTTTTAATGAGATTACTTTACTTTGTACTTTGATTGTATTTAGTGTCTAACTGTAGATACAAAAAACTGTAGATAAAATAGTAAGCAAAAAATAAGGTCTTTGGTCACCAACGTTGAGGAAAAAAGTGGCAGGGTGAGGGTGGGTTAAAGAGATATTCGGAGATTCGGACTAGCCGGGGATTTTGGAAGCTCTACTATTTTTTAAATAAATAAATATTGGTGGACAATTCACACACAACACCATCTGACCCCAAACTAAGCAAAGCTTGTATGATGGCGGCCAGATAGCTGATATAATACTTATATAGTTTTAAATACATACTTATTATACATAGAAATACCCAGACACAGTGCAAACATTTAAAATCATCATACAAATATTTGCACTGGGTGGGAATCGAACCCACGACCCTCGGCTTCGCATGCAGAGCTACTACCAACTAAGCCACGAGGCCAGTCAAATTTTGGCGGATATATCTTTTATCACAACACTATCTAAACTAAGCAAAGTTTCTATGGATACCAAACAGCTATGAGAATGCTTAAACACGTAACTGTAAATTCAAAAAGCTTGAATTAAATACACACTTTGGATGCATAGAAGCAGCCAAAACATAGGACAAACGTCTATTTTCACTAAACAAATGTGTAATGTCCTGTGTGGGAATCAAACCCACGCCCTGAGACTCAAAGAATCGGTTCCCTATAACTGAGCCACAAGACGATTAGACTACACCTAGAAGAATACATAAAATATAGGTACTGAAAGCATTCCATCCAAAGAGTTTACATAATACTACTAGACAACTACGTATAGAGAACAAACACTTAGAACAAACGCTTTACACCGAAAGCACGGGGCGTCTACCGTCTAACGAAAAACGCTTTGATGCTTTGACGCTTTGGCATTGCCGTCTCTTTCATTTCAAGCGAGATGAAAAGAGACAGCAATGTCAAAGCATCAAAGCGTCAAAGCGTTTTTCGTTAGGCGGTAGAAGCGCGGGTCTGATCGCTCTTGTCTTGTCGCTCTTGTGGAAGTGTCATACTCTTGTCGCGGCACATCACTATATCGCCATAGCTAACATACACCTCATCTGCTTACGATTGGTACAAATACAAAGGAACTGTGCGTAAAAACCTGATCTATTTATTTATTTTTTATCTAACATTTCATCTTCTTACCATTCTCACTTACTTGTTGATTTTTCCAAGTATATGGAATGCTTTCAGGTATACTTTTTGTATTTACTAATGCTCTACGTCATTGCGTAACTGTAGTTAATTGCAGTTAGTAGGTCACTGTGCCTTATGCGTTAAGTTTGGCTTGTACGTGAAAGATACGTCCTACGAGGATTTGTCAACGGCATATTTTGGGTGCGCCGGCGACAGGGGCTTACCCCAGGAGGCCCTGGAGACAGACCACAACAGGTTTGCGGAAGAACTTCCGCAACGCACCAAATAAATATATACCTGCCTGTGGTATCAGGTTTATAAGGAAACCAGAACGTGCCTGCAGAACCATTTGTGCACGAATACGACTCGCAATTGGCTGTTTTTATACGTACCGACAATGTCTTTGGGATATTTCATAAAATTAATATGCATAACTACTTATTCTGATTGGTTTTTATTATTTTTCTGAGTGTCTTCTAATTGAGAATCGCCTTCTGCTAGGTCTGAGCGCTCTATCGTGGATCGTATAGTCGTTTAACATCACTCGAGATGGCGGTCAAACGAGAACTTATTTTTGATAAAAGTTCACGCAGATAAAGCTTTTTAGTTTATTTGCTATTCGTAGCGTTTGTCACATGGCTACAAGGTTGAGATTTCCATGAATATCAGATCTTTCCTACACTTACCAAACAGCTTTACGAAAGGCTCAAATTGATTCCACCATCCAGTTGTTTGCCCAAAAACTTAGATAAAAAAAGCAGGTCGATAAACAATAAAAACAACGGAAGGCTCTTTGGCGGTGCATTGCCGCCATAAAAATAGCCATTAGATGTCTTATTAACGCCTATTTTGACATAATTAGGAAGGATCCTACGCTAGTGTATGATTGCTTGTGTTTTATGATAGCCTGGTGGATGGTGGTAGGTGGCAGGCATGGAACTATTGTGGATGTATTTAATTAATTTAATGTGTTTAGTCCATTGCTTACCGTACTACAGACACATTGATTGTATTTGTGTGCTTTTTGGTATGTCTATTTATTCAATGTTCGTTTGTGTGAGATGAGAGAAATGATGTCGAGTAATTGACGTGAGATCTACTTACCTCCTAAATGAAACAGATTTTGTTATATTCTCTCTTTAATTGCTGACGTGAAATTTACTTTTTTATAATTTATGGTGATGTGACGATCAAGTTAAGAATATGATGGTAAGCAATTCAGCTGCCCATAACAGCATATAGACACAGCTAGACAACATGAAGAGTCCAAATAACAGGCCAGCACTACATTGCGAGACGGCCGGATTTGTAAAACAGATATATTTACGTAATGTTGGAAAAATATGATAAAATAAGTAAAAGTGCAAAAGGTTTGGTACTTCCCAAGGCGGATTCTACAAAGTTTTCCACCACAATCCACAATAGTGATATTATTTTATTTATCTGTCGAAAATGCACAACTTTCATAAAACAAAACTCTGTTTGAAATAAATCTTACGAACCAACTACGGACAGTATAACAAATTCCAAATTACGTAATAAGAAAGCATTTCACCATTACAATTTAAAAAATCATATTTCAATTTTCCATCTAAAATTAGTACCAGGCGTCCATGAACGCATAGAGATGATTTATATCTTATTTACCGAATCAAAAGCGATGCGGGCGGCCCAAATATCCGCTAGTAATTAATTACAAATGAATATCATAATCGGAGCCGGGCAGGGAAGCTTTGAAGTGCGGTCGAGGAAGTGAGTATACAACTGTTACGAGTGGTGCTCATTGGTTGTCGATACTTTTATATGAAACGGTGTTTCGTATCGCGCATTACGGTTGTTGAGCGGATGGGAGCTAGTAGTACAGTCGAGGTAAACATAAAACTAGCCTGAAATAGAAAAAATTCCGGGGAGCGATTTTTTTTTATGAAACGTCGGGGAGGGTTGTTGGAAGTATAAATTTTGATTTTCTAACTAATCCCGGTAGAGGGTTCGCCACCATCTTGTTTTAAAGTTTTTGTGAAATAACTCGTTCATTTTCAACTTTAGAGCAAAAATGATGGTCACCAAAGTTGTTGGAAATTTAATTTCTCACAAGTTTGCTTCAAATAGTTTTTACGCTAGGATCAATATTTGCAGAGTTATACTATCAAGTTTATCAAAAAAATCGTAATGGGTGCAATTTTATTTTCTTCAACTTTGGTTCTCGCACATTTTTTACTTATTTTATTTTTAGTATTTGTTGTTACAGCGGCAATAGAAATACATCATCTGTGAAAATTTCAACTATCTAGCTATCACCGTTCTTGAGATACAGTCTGGTGACAGACGGACGGACGGACGGACGGATGGACAGCTAAGTCCCAGTAATAGGGTTCCGTTTTTACCCTTTGGGTACGGAATCCTAAAAAGTGCGAGAACCGAAGTTGAAGAAAATAAAATTCCACCCATTACGATTTTTTTGATAAACTTGATAGTATAACTCTGCAAATATTGATCCTAGCGTAAAAACTATTTGAAGCAAACTTGTGAGAAATTAAATTTCCAACAACTTTGGTGACCATCATTTTTGCTCTAAAGTTGAAAATGAACGAGTTATTTCACAAAAATTTTAAAACAAGATGGTGGCGAACCCTCTACCGGGATTAGTTAGAAAATCGAAATGTATACTTCCAACAACCCTCCCCGACGTTTCATAAAAAAAAATCGCTCCCCGGAATTTTTTCTATTTCAATGTCTGCCCCGACCGTGCTATAGTCCGAAAAAGGTGTAATAAGACCTTTTTCTATTATTTGACTTTCTTTACTCGGCTGTATAGTAAGAAGTACAAATAAAGCCAAATTATGGATTTATACAGTTCATATACCTATTTGTCATTTCTTACTAAGTTAATTATCTCATATTATTCCGAGTTTAATTGATCATTATTTATTTCATACACGATAAATAAAATTACAAAGATGTTCAAGCCCATTTCCAGTCGGAAGCGTGCACAGTGTGCTGGCGGCATTACTACGCTGAATGGTTTCACCCATCCAAAAACCGTATAAAGGTCATGTCCCACCCCGCTGCTACATCTCTATGCCACTACATTAGCGTATCAGAGATGCGGCGTACACATAAGATTTCCCCCCAATAAAAAGTACTCTACGTGGCTAAATAACTATTCACATCAAAAACACGATAGTTTTTTGCATAACACAGAGTACCTACATATCCCTAACACCACCTCCTAACGTAGGCATGGAAAATGAATAAGTGATCAGAGTTGCGGGGTCGCTCTAATCAACGACCCTGACCCACTTACCACCACCCTTGGCTCCCACCTCGCGAGGTTACCCAAGCCCCCGCATTTAGCTCCAGTGACGCACCGGAAACTAGCGGCGCGTTAACTCCTAGAAAAGGCCTATCCGGGCCTATCCGGATGGCCGTAAACGTCCGATGCCTCAGGCCCTTCAGTGGAGACGAGACCCGAGCCAGAGTGCCACTTCTGAGCCCCTCCGTGTTCATCCCAGTGTCCGCTTCCGCATCAGTGGGTGAGCGAAAGGCGTTCACTCTCACTGCTCCGCCTTATACGACCTCTCAATGTCAAGCATCTTAGCTAAGATGATCGGCAACGAGAGGTCCGCCCTCACCACCGCAGCTGGGGATAGCAGCGGTTCCACCGCTGTGGCCATATTCTTCCCAGCTACAATCCACTTGTCACAAAATCCACAAACATGTCTTTCCACTGAGCACTCTGTTAATGAGAGTGATGAGAGTGTTCGTAGAGAACCGTCATCTGGAAGACTTAGAAATGTTACTAGTCCGATAAGATTATCACCCGAGTAACTTTTCCAAGTATTCCAGTCCATCTCTCCAACCTCTCCACGCACAGCTGAAAAGGGAGCTAAGTGCGAGTAGAGGCTCGGGTCTATATGTGGTAGGATAACAATTTTTGTGCTAATTTAAGTAGGCGTGACGTTTTTAGGACTAATGATAATTTACCAAAACAACCAAAAGCATAACTGTTTTCGCATATTCATTACAAGCATTACCATATATAGCACAAAAATAACTTATCATAATGTTTAAACAAATAACCAAATAGGTATAGCATAAAGATAACTTGGCATAATGTTTAAAGGCACACATTGAGAAAAGCAGACGGTACACCTAAGAGCTATGGTGCACTTTTTGACTCCGGGTGGGCTCCCGCCAGAAGCTCTGCAGCCAGCTTTGAGTGTAACTTCTCCATACTCGGCCTGCGCTCCACTACGGAGGTCGTCGGCTCGCTTCGCTCGCCATATCCCCACTTCGCTATGCTTGGTCTCGCATAGCTCGCTCCACTCAAGACCTGCCTTGAGATTCTGGCTCCCGCATTTTCTATATGCACTCTAGGTCTAGGGGTAGTAGCAACAAGACTAGGCGGAGTCGGGATGATTCGAGTCGGATCTGGGTTCTATATATATGTCACCTGGGTCTATATTTAGTAACACTACAAATAATTAAAAAATGCTTAAAGCTTAAAGACCATCAATAGTCGAATTGAATGTAATACAATATATTGTTATGTTTAAAATACATTACGCCAAAAAACGATTCTGCAAAAGTTACATTATGACACCATATATTATGCTACATTCATTAAAACAAAGTAAATTAGGAAAACAAATATGCGTTTGAAATGGCACCCTAGAGGCTCTCTTTCCGGCCGGGTTCGTCATCACATAAGATGCCACGGAAAGAAGTTGTTGTATGACGCCCAGGGTTTCCACTTGAAGGATGCACCACTTGAAGATTTCCGAGCCTTGCACCACAATATCCTATTCCTAGTACAATACAATGCCGTGAGGATATTTGTTTAGCAAGGAATTGGTTAAAACATGATTTACACTTTTAGCACAGGTGATTAGTAACCTATTTTTATTATTAGAAAAAGCTTAGGGCAGGTACAGAACAGGGTAACAAAGTAAGAATCTTAAATAATAGTTAAGTCATTCGTCTAGATGCCCCCTAAAATACTGTCCATATGAAGGTAAGGTGATAATGTACAGAGATCCGCGTAAAATGAAGTTTACGACGATTGAGGCGGCGCGTTTGATCTCTAGAGCTACTAAACATCCTCGGTTCCTGCCTCTGATGTATGTTTCATATTTTTATGGCTTAGGAAGTATACTGTTATTAGGAATTCTTACTTAAATCAAGAGTGAATCGGTTTCTTCTAAGTAAGTTCGCGCCGTCATTAACTGTATCGTCGCTTAACATCAGGTGAGATGGTGATCAAGTGTAAACCGTATAGGTTTAAAAGTGGAAATAATTTATTTTCTGCGAATAAAAAAAACTGACTTCAATTTCGAATGAACTGAATTTAATTCAGTCATTGAAGAGATTGAAGTCAGTTTTGACACCCGACCAAATTGCATAAAAATCTCTCACCAAATAGTCTAAAAACATGAAATCAGTTTTTTGTTCATGTTTCAAAATCCACTGCACCGATTTCGATAAAATTTATATGGGATCACCTCTGAAATAGGTTCTACTAAAAAAAAAAACATCAAAATCTGTTCACATTTGGCGGCGCAATCGCGTAACATACAATTAAAAAACCCAACCGAATTGATACCCTCCTCCTTTTTTGAAGTCGGTTAAAAAAAGCATCTGGATTCTTCTTCTTATTTGATACTAGCTGAACCCGCTACTTCGTTCGCGTACGTTGATCTTGCGAACTTATTAGTATATTAGTAGTACTTACGTAAACATACTTGGATGGGTGGCCATTACACAAACCGAGTGAATTTGTTTTTCCACACAAAAATATATTTATTCGAGTTTAGAAACATCATATTTTATATTTTTTTCAACATCAAACATACTCGTAGTAAGCACAGATTACAGAAAAAAACACAGATGGAACCTTCGTGAACAACACTGTGAAGCCCGTAATTAGTCATGTTGACTTAAAATTGTCAAATCAACGTTCCAAATTACTTGTATAATGTTGTCAGTCTTAAGAAAAAAGTCCCACTATTGTTGTCTTAGCTTGGGAAATCTTCACGTATAATAAACACATCAATTGATATTTTAAAATATTAATATTATTACACCGATTATGCAAGGATTTCTTGTTATTACTATTTCCATTCTATGAAGAAAAGAATTTTGATTTTGCATGCAACTAGAAATTAACTTGAATCGCAAATAATAAAATAAGTGTAATTTACTCGCTTAGATAGGTTAAACAAAAATTAAAACAACCGTCTTTACCACCAAACTATTTTTGATGAAATGCATATAGGCTACCTGTATGTTATAGGTCCAAACAACAAATAAAAACTAAATAATCATTTTAACAGTTCACTTATTATTCACCTTTTTTTTGACAAAACAAGACTAATCAAGTAAACGTATAATATTAAAAAACTTGACAATTTAAAAATATTTCATTTTACAAACAACGTTATGCATAATATTAACTTCAAAAATATCTTCCTTCAACAAACGTTTTATTTATAAACCATCATTTTATAACCAACTAGCTGTTACCCGCGACTTCGTCCGCGCGAAATAAATACTAAGGTAACTCGGGCAGTACTTATTTTTATACCCAGACACATTTCGGTTACTAAAAACAACTTCTAATAAAACAATTTCTAATAAAAAAAAAACAATTACAATTTCATCAAAATTGATTCAGTTGTTTAGGCGTGAAAGCGTAAGAGACATTCGTCTCCATTTAAACTCCAATTTCATCTCCATAACATCCTTCGTGTCAAGTGTCAACATGGTTGCATGGGCACCTGTTCTACACCCTGGATGACCTATTAAAGCTACCAGATCTATAAACATAAGTTATGTTGACTTTTGTAGTTAATTATAAGACCAGAAATTATCTTACATTATTTATTATTACCAACCAATTAATTATTGTTAATTAAATTGTTAATTATTATTGATTAATTGTGACATTTTTATTAGTTCTTGCATTACCAATACTGTATCAATATTAGTAACGACATTATTGACATTTTTCACTCTGACTTGTAATTTATCATTATTAATAAATAATTTGTATTTGTATTTGTATTTGTGTCTATATACAGAGTTTCATGGGTTTATCTTCAACAGTTGGAGACTTTCATATTGACATTCATCCCCCATGTCAACCCCAATTTCACCCCCGTACAGTTCGAAACTACGAAATTGATAGAGAACAAACATTCGTTAGCTTCGTGTCAAGTGTCTATATTCAGAGTTTCATGGTTCTATCTTCAACGGTTGGAATCTTCCATGTTGACATACAACCCCCATTTCAACCCTAATTTCACCCCCGTATAGTTCGAAATTACGAAATTGATAGAACCAACATTCGTTTGCTTCGTGTCAAGTGTCTATATACAGAGTTTCATGGGTTTATCTTCAACAGTTGGGGACTTTTATATTGACATTCATCCTCCATGTCAACCCCAATTTCACCCCCGTACAGTTCGAAACTACGAAATTGATAGAACAAGCATTCGTTAGCTTCGTGTCAAGTGTCTATATTCAGAGTTTCATGGTTTTATCTTCAACGGTTGGGAACTTCCATATTGACATTCATACCCCATTTCAACCCCAATTTCACCCCCGTACAGTTCGAAATTACAAAATTAATAGAACAAACATTAAATTGCTTCGTGTCAAGTGTCTAGATACATAATTTGATAACTTTGAAAATCACGAATTTTCATACAACCGTTCATCCCTTGTTTCACCCTCTTAGGGGTTGAATTTCGCAAAACCCCGTCTTAGCGAGCGTCTACGTGCTAAAAAGAGCCTCCATGCAAAATTTCAGATTCCTAGCATTTGTAGTTTCTGAGATTCTTTGATGAGTGACCTTTCGCTTTTATATACAATATAGATTATATTGACACCGTTTCACTTAGATAATATATCGAATGACATTACAATACAATACAAAACACTTTATTGGCACCATTAACAAAGTTGACAAGAAGTAACACATATAATAACAAAACAAAATGGGCACAAAAGGCGATCTTGTCTCTAAAAGCGATCTCTTCCATATAACCTTTTGATTCATGAGGAAACAAAATTTGTATTATTTTGGGCAGTGGTGCCACTAACGAAATAAATAAATACACAAACAAATTTTATGATGTATTAATGATTTTGTTTTTTGTACATTTTTATGTCATAAATTACTCATTTTACAAATTTAACATTGACCAAAATTAAATTTGATATTATATTAAATTGAATAATACAATGCCCATCAATAATTATTTGGTCTAAGAGTATCTAAAAAAATATAAAATCTATATTTTACCCTAAATTCAGGGAAAATAATTTCCATTTAGTATCGCCACACTAACCTATTTTCGTTGAGGTGTTGTGTTCCATTCATCACAAAAATGAAATCGCCTAAATTATATAAATAACAGTAAAAATATTCAAATTCTCCTATGAAATTATATTCCTCTTTCCTTTTTTTGTTTTTGGGAAACATTGTTTGCAATGTTTGAAGACACAAGACGGCATATTTTAAAACAAAACTTAAAATCACACGGGACTCCCGTACAACACGGAAGTCCGTTTCATACTGACTGGAGTTTGTATTTGCTTCGGCGTTTGTATTTCCTTTGTCTGCTTCAGTAGCTCTGTTCTGCGCACTCCATCTGGTTTTATTTCTGTAATCTGTGGTAGTAAGGTTGTGGAGTATCGAACGTAGCCGCAGTGTTTGTAGGATTTTTATAGGATACATTACGAAGAGTCTGAAGCTGATGTGCGTGATCTGTTACTTACCCACCTATGATTTTTTACAGGATGATAGTCATAGTCATAGATAGCCTAAGTAGATGATACACTTATTAGCCGATGTGATATTTTAGACTAAGCCATGTGTGTTTCAAATGTCAATCATAATTTACTTTAGTTTTAAATAGATATTACTAACGATGTTAAACTACTTCTACCTACACTAAAATAATTCCGAATTTTAGAGCAAATCCGTGCAAAATATGCGTCTGATGGTAAGCAACACGCTAATCACAGTAGACAGATATATAGAATCCAAAGTTATTCCACTGTAATGCGCTTGACCCAGAAGACAAATAAAAATGAATATCTTGCCTTATATTTTTTCTGCTAATATTGCCCTTCAGACCGCAACACACATGACTACTTAGCAGTAGAATAGCTAGCAACAGGTATGATACTTCCCCAGGCGGACTTTGAAATGAGTTCTACTACTACGGAACAATTTCGGCAACAGTTTAGGTACAGTCCGCGAGGTATAAGCTTTGCATTAGTGTGAGTGATCACATGCATACGCATCTATTACCAAAAGTACAGTCAGACAACAAACTCTTAAACAACAAGTTGACATTAACTATCCAGGATCAATATGATCATTGCGAAAAGAAGTACCTATCTCTTTTAGGATTCAAATGGTCAAGGACAGAGAATAACAGAAAAAAATTAATGGAAAAGCATGAGATCCGTCACCTACGTATAACTTATTTACTTAAAATTTCCGAATACCGTATTCAGGGCAGGCCTATCGTTTATACCAATATACAATTGATACTGCATAATAAACAACGATTTATTGAATATAAAATTGACACCTTATTAAGAGAACATGGTCACAGCGTCCTGCGTCTGACTGTACTTTTGGTGATCACTCACACTAATGCAAAGCTCAGCTTATACCTCGCGGACTGTACATGTGGGGACTATGATTTTCGTTGGAGTCAGTTCAGTCAGTAGCTTTGCATATTATTAGATCCAACTTATGACCACGTTTTTAAAATCAAATCTTTTTAGCCGAATCAAATCTTTTTGTTTTTAAACAAAACTGTTTGTTTTGACTGGCCTCGTGGCTTAGTTGGTAGTAGCTCTGCCTGCGAAGCCGAAGGTCGTGGGTTCGATTCCCACCCAGTGCAAATATTTGTGTGATGAATTCAAATGTTTGCACTGTGTCTGGGTGTTTATATGTATAATAAGTATGTATTTAAAAACTATACAAGTATTATATCAGCTATCTGGCCGCCATCATACAAGCTTTGCTTAGTTTGGGGTCAGATGGTGTTGTGTGTGAATAATTGTCCACCAATATTATAATTATTAAACTTTCGCGATTAGAACAAATTATGTAAACACATTACAAGACTTGAGCACATTCAACGAATTGTTACGCTCCCGAAACGATGAGGTAATTGACTCTACTTTTGTGATTAGAACGTCTAGGCTGTGGAATGAGTTGCCTGAGTGGGTTTTACCTGATAGTTATAATCTTGGTGTCTTCAAATCGAGAGTGAACCGGTTTCTTCTAGGTAAACACGCTCCACCGTAGACCGTATCGTCGCTTTACATCAGGCGAGATGGCGGTCAAGTGTAAACCTATAAAAGTTACAAAAATAAATAAATCCATGTTGGTGGAGAGTTCACACACAACACCATCTGCCCCCAAACTAAGCAAAGCTATATAGTACCTATGGCGTATGGATATGTAGTAGGTATGGCGGCCAGATAGCTGATATAGTTAATACTAGCGGCCCATTCCGGCTTCGCTCGGATATTGCCATTTAAGTTAATCCTAAATTCTAAATACTTATTATTTGTTGACTCTCTGTTGTTTATTTTTGTTTAGGTTATAGGTATTATAAAATAACTTTAATGTAATGTAATGTTTTTGTAACCTCATACCAAAGAGGATTTATTTTTGCATGCCCGCAAAGGGTAAGACTGTTGTTTCTAAGTATATTTCTTCTGTATAACATCTTTGTACACAGTTTACGCAATAAAAAAATTCTGATTCTGATTCTGTTCTGTGATCGCAAACAACGGCCACGGCGCTATGGCGGTTTTGTTTACTGTTTGAATTTTTTAATTCGTAATATCTTTTGAATGGAAAGTCTAATTTAAATAATTTAAAAACTATTTTATAGGTAGTTAAATGGTCTTGACCATAAAATATTTTTTTTGAATAAGGATCAATATAAACACATAAATAGCATGGTTTGAATTTGGTTAGCATTTTCATTAACGTTTAAGATGAAAAAAGTTGTTGTAGTGACATAACTACAATAGTTGGACATATGCTACCGCAGAGTTTTTGTAAACATTATGATGTTCTTCAATATTGTTGTACATTATTTTGTTCTATCGCTAATAGTTTCGGCAGCGCATTGACGAAAGACATTTTAAGACTCATTTTCTACACCTTCGGTTACATTGTTCAAATTTTACCAAGGATCCCTAATTTTTTTCAAAATGAAATGTAGCCTATGTGAAATTGGAAGAATGTAGCATTCTATTGGTAAAAATATTTTTTAAATCGGCCCAGTACTTTTTGAGCCTATTCATTACAAACATACAAAAATAGGTACAAATCTTTCCTCTTTATAATATTAGTGTAGATGTAGATATACTTATAAATGATGAAAGTGGTTTACATTTTTTAGTCATGTTGAGTAGTTTTTGGTAGAGTCTTCTTGGTAGAATATTATTGGTTTAGCGTCACCGACATGCTAAAGTAGCGACGTAGAGTTGCGTGGCTGCGAAGCGTCGGAGCGGCGGAACATCGGAGCAAGACAAGCGCGTTATTTCAAACTATAGCTCAAAGCTTATGTGATCTAAAAACCTATAAAATATTTGATTACAGTCAAGCGACAATGTTCCAAGAACACGAACTAAGAGGTTTGACTCTACTTTTGTGATATCTAAGAGCGTCTAGCTGTGGAATGAGTCGCTTGAGTGGATCTTTCCCGGTGGTTATAATATTGATGTCTTCAAATCGCGAGTGAATCGGTTTCTTCTAGAGAAGCACGCTCCATCTCGTAGACCGCATCGTCGTTTAACATCAGGCGAGACGGTGGTCAAGTGTAAACCTATTGAAACAAGAAAAAAAACTATTTTGTAGTGGTAGGACGCTCTTCAGAGTTCGACTAGGGAAGAACCAGCACTCTGCCAGTTATTGTACCGCCAGCAGTAATGTGCAAACATTACTACGTTCTGGTTTAAAGTAGAAGATCTGTTTCTAGAGATACTACAGGTAAATTTTTTAAATTGTTTTTCAACTCTGGGTGACGAACGTAATGCAGTGGTTTGAACTCTTCATGTACAAATAGGAGCGTGGCTCTGTGCTGTTGTTGGCAGACGTGTTGCTTACTATCAGGCGCAGCTCTTGTTTTTCCTTTCACTCTATGTTATACTCGTAAATAAACTAGCAAAGAATTTTTCGACAACAACAAAGTTCATTTTTGATATTAAAAAAAGCTTTGTTGTTAAGGGACTGCAAGTGAAACAGCGGGATACATTTGTAGTTCATGCCTTAAATAGTTTAACCATCTACTCAAACTTACTGTCCACAGTAATCCCTATATCGATAGACGTTAAAAACGTTCAGATAATACAATTATATGATTAATCAATTAACAAATTTAAATATACCTTCCACAACACTCTATTCCACAGGTATAAAGTTCAAGCTTACAAAATCTAGTGTCTACGTAAGTTTGTCAACGTGTGTCACAGTCGGTGCTTTTCAAAGGATCTTTTTAAATCAATTAATTGTTGTAAATTGTTATGGAAGTTATAAATTGCGAACTTGTCAGATAGATTGGTCGGTTTTGAAGTATCGGTGTGTCTAAAAATAATTATTACTGTACATATAGGTAGGTTACATTTAAATTTGATACTAATAGTCGTGACTCTCGCTCTGGTTCGCATTCATAAATTAATAATATTTTATTTTACACGTCATCTGTACAATATATTAGATAGATTAACTTTTTGTGAAAGCAAAACATCAAAATTATAAAAAAGACTTAAAAAATAATCAGAAATTGGCGGCCTTATTGTTAAGGGCAATCTCTTCCAGGCAAAAGTAGGATAGAATAGGACAAATTAAGAATAGAGATACCATAACAAATTAAATTAGCAACTGAAAAAAGAAATGATGTAGATACAATTATATTTCTTTTAGTAAAAATACCGATTCAGTATAAGCTTTGCTTAGATGGGGTCAAAAGTTGTGTGTCAATTGTCCACAATTGTTAATTTATTATTATTTAAATTAAACTCAAACACTCGACTAAATTTCGTACTTTTTTGTGAAATCAACTAAACATATTGTTGTCTCAATTCGTCAGCGAGGACGAATACGTCATCGAAGTAAGCAAATGTTGTTCTTTTGTTGTTATTTCGAAAACAAATACACTAGCAAAAAAAAATCGAAGTCTATGGCTACACCGATTTCTAAAGCGCAGTGTCTACTAAACAAAAAATAATAATAAAAATCTATCTATCTATCTATAATCTAATCTAATTCACTATTGGCGGAGCTAACGTGCAAGAATCACACAAAAAAAAAACATATTTTTTTAAAATAAAGAGTGACGAGACGAGCATGTCATGTGCCTGATGGTAAGCAACATGCTTGCCACATAACAGCACAGTGACACGCAGCTATTGGAACATGAAGCGTCCAAATCATTACCTAAGCACTGCACTGCACTCGTCAACCCAGAGATCTAAGATGCTATATCTCTAAGGCCAGTAATTTCTCTGAAACCATTGCCCTTCAAACCGGAACACAGTAAAGTATTCACATTACTGCTTGGCGGTAGAATAACTGGCAAAGGTGTGGTACTTCCCCAGGCGGACTCTGCCAAGAGTCCTACCATTACATAAGTACCACAGTCTTACCATACAATCGAATTGAGAATTTCCTCCTTTTTAACCGACTTTAAAAAGGACGAGGTTCTATGTTCGATTGTATTTTTTTTTCTATTTATTTCTATATTTTTTATTTAAAGTCTGAGAAGTGAAGAATGAGAATGAAAGCAAAACATATTTAACGCCACCAATTATTATTAGGTTCAATTGAGAAATATTTTTGACAGGTTTTTGCATTCATCTGACATTCTGAAAATAACTCTTGTATTTGAAGAAGATTTAAATTCCTTTACGGCAATTATTAACAGTGACAAAGTCACCCACTAATATGATTAAGAAGTTAAGCATGTGTCATATCAAGATTTGTAAGTATTAGGTACTGACGGTAGGGCTGTCACTGAACGGGTTAATCTAAATGAGTGGATGCGCTTTTTCTTAAAGTCACTTACGGCGTTAGTATATAATCCCTATTTTAGTGTAGTCTTTCTATTTGTTTGGGTTATACCAAAAAGTTTGCTATCGATCTATCTATGACTAGCTTCTCGATGCAGGTATCAGATGAAATGCTGATTATTTGGTAATTGTGGCGTGTAAAACACGTCTATTTTGTCAAGTTTTCGTCCGTTTTTTTCATCATTAATATTTTGTTTAACTATAGGTAGGTAAACCTTTCCTTTCATATCATTGGTATCATATTTACCATGTCCGGGAGGGTGTTTTAATCCTAGTTTGTGTGTCAATGCTTCTCAAACTGAATCACTAGTCAAAAGCAGTTGTAACCCTAAATGTACCTATAATTGGGACACAGAGCCATCTCTCGCTCAGAAAATACTCAGAAGAGTTGGCATGATTCGAACCTACAACGTAACGATTGAGAAATCAGATATTCAAGCCTCTAGGCTACCACGGCATTTATCGGTATAGCTCTTTTTCTATCCAACGCTTCGAAACTTAAAAATCATAGTGTGGTTGACTTTCCAAAAACTCGAACGTAGCGGTTTGTGATTCCACAGTGATAGAGGCACAAAAAAAAATATTAAATGTGTTTTTTCCAATGGATCCCCCGCAATGAATGCTTTCTGGGCGACTCCTAGGTGAAGAATATATTTTAAGCTTTGTGTACAAATTTGGGATACGTAGTGAGGTTATTATTTGGAAAATTCTCAAAAACAAAAAAAATCCGTTGACCCATCTGACAACCCTAGAAAACAAAGTGAAAAAAAACTGAAAGAAACAATGAAGTATAAATAAATAAATACCTTTCTAAAAGTAAAAATATTTGATTTAAAAAATATTTTTGTCGCGTAAAATTGTGTTGTACAATATATTATTGAACAATTCTCAAATTTTAGAACCGGTCTCTTATTTTCACTCTTTGGTAAGTAATTTTGAGTAAAGAATGTAATGTCGTATAAATACTAAAAATTGTGTTTTTGGCAGCCCTAATCTAAAACGTCACTACGCGACATGATACCACAAACGAGGCTGCGACGGTCGCTGCGTGACAGCTCGCCTGGTTAGCCACTGACGTCTCGGCCGCTTTGAACTACCCGCTCTTGACATGACAGCTTTGACAGTTAGGTGACTAATTTGAGGAAAACTAACATTATTGTTTTACAAGATTATTTGGCTCACTGAATGATGTCGCTACTATGGTATACTTTAAATGATTCATGTTGACATTGGATTGATTTTTGGCCATTGTACTAGATAGGTACCTACTCGGACATAGATTTGTGTTCTGGTATGTTTGAAAGCAAATTAATTAGATGACGAAGGTGAATAATATGGAACTTTTAGATCCCACTATACAACGACCTTCACTGAGGTGTTTATTGGATGAAAAGCATTTTATATTAAATTTAATGTGTCAACAAATATATTGCAAATGTGTTGTCTAGAAAATTTCAGTCCAGACTATGATTAAATTAACAATTAAATATTTTTTTTAACAAATTACTAATATCGATTGAAGTTTTGAAAAAACTGCTTTACATACCTTATTATTTTGGCTAGTAAATTGGGTTAACATTGTTTTTAGCTTTTAAGCAATTACAGTAACTGGTGAGTATCTACTGTATCCATTCATTTATAGGTACCTTTAAACGAGCAGTTTTTTATGTAGGTATCTATGTAGAATCCTAATCTCAGAAAGGAAATGGCTCCAACGATTTTCATGAAAGTCGGTATTAGGGTTTGTTCCCGGGAATTCTCGTCCCGGGATTCCCGGGAAATCGTTCGGTCTCGTACCCGGGAAATTCAGCTCGAGAAAAGTCGAGACATCGAGAAGTTTAAATAAACATTTTTACGCTTAGCTTTCTTTGTAAATGCGAGGCGGCAGCGGCATCTTTTGACAGCACGGCTCGTGTCTGTCGGTAATGTCGGTATCCTTTGTTTTTGCCGACAAACGCAAGCGCGACGCGGCCCCAGTTGTATTTTGTTCATTCGTGTTTCAACTCCCGCCATGTTCGGATCGGTCGGATCATAAACCCAGCATAGTGAGTGTATTTACTATTTAGTGACGCACGAGTAATAGAATCGCAGAACAAACAGGTAAGTATTGTTATTATTTATTTAAATAGTTCAAGTGTTTGTTTTGTTTTGTAAGTACTTTTGTATTACCAAAATAATATTTTTGTTTAAAATGAATAGGTATGTTAAAGAAATAAAACTTTTGTTTTTAATCAAATAAGAGAATTGTTAGTGCATAAATATGATGAGAAAAAATATGATTGTTTTTAGTTAAGATGTTTGTTTTAAGCTGATTGTTAACAGAGATTTGGTTTTTTATTAAAGATTAGTGAGATTAGTTATAATAAGAAGAAGTATGATTGTTTTTAGTTAAGATGTTTGTTTTAAGCTGATTGTTAACAGAGATTTTGTTTTTTATTACAGATTAGTGAGATGAGATTAGTTATGATAAGGAGAAGAAGTATGATTGTTTTTAGTTAGCAATTTTGTTTTGAGCTGATTTTTTATTGAGAACTTGTTTTTTTTGTTAAAAATTATGTTGATTTTTTTCATGTAAAATAAACACAGTTAAATTAAAGACTCTTTTTATTAATTAAACAAAAATTTAGACGTATTTTATTTTTTCTCGACAACCCGAGAAGACCCGAGAAATCAGGCTCGAGAAGTCTCGACACCCGAGAACTAAAAAACCTCGAGAAATCGGAAACCCTAGTCGGTATGCAATTCAGGCTTTTATTTTGATATTGGGGGCGATAAATCGATTTAACTAGGTTCTATTTTTGGAAAAACGTCGTATATTCTTATCCGTTTTCAAATACTTAAAAACTGACCTTTGCTCGGTCATCCAGGTATGCAAATGATTATAGGTACCTACATATTATGTGACCTACAACGTGATACACATTCAACGAACCTGCACCTAATTCTTTGTTATGTAAACTCATAGAATATATGCTTAGAAGCCGGATCCGCGCAAGAAAAGTGAGGCAAATCATAGTGAGCCATAATGGCTTAGTCCGTTTAAAATTACCATCACTAGTCAAGGTTCAGGCGCTAGTGCATGCGTCTCCGACGAATCAAACAGCAATTAAAAACATTATGATGGTTTGTGTGGTCCTTCACTGTACATTGATACTCCACGATATTAAAGTTTTCTTTTGCGAACTCCAGTACATACTGCTTACGACGACATCAATCTGCGCTTTACCTCACTTAGGATGAAGAGCTTGTTTTTTTTTTTTTTAAATAAGAAGTGACGGCACGAGCAGGATATGTGCCTGATGGTAAGCAACATACCTGCCACATAACAGCATAGTGACACGCAGCTATTGGAACATGAATAGCCCAAATCATTACCTAGCACCGCACTGCGCTCGTCACCCAGATATCTAAGTTGTTATATCTCTAAGCCCTGTAATCTCTCTGGAAACATTGCCCTTCAAACCGGAACACGGTAATGTTTGCACATTACTGCTTGGCGGTAGAATAACTGACAAAGGTGTGGTACTTCCCCAGGCGAATTCTGCTAAGAGTCCTACCACTACAAAAAAGTTTGAAGATTATCGATCTAGGTGTTATTAATCTATGACGCTCTATATATTTATTTGTCAGGATACATAGGTACCTATTTTATTTTATTTGCAGTATCTCCCAGGTTTGCGTTGCTTAAAATTTTTTTCTGCGATGAAAATTAGCCTATGTGATATTATTCCAGACTATAATATGTGTTTCCAATTCCAACCCCATATTATTTACATGATTTTTCTTAGAATATATTCGTGAATACTATAATTTCATTACTTTTTTTGTTATTCGAGTACCTATGCTATAGCACAAATCCTAGAAATATTTTAAACGCGATAGTTTAAATATTTAAATGTTCGTGGTACAATCATGTTTTAAAAACTGAACAAATCTACCTGAAATTAAAAACCTAAATGTACATATACTTAGATTTCAGTTCGTTCGTAGTACGTAACATATAGGTAGGCTATTTTTAATCCCAATTAGTTTGACTTATTAGGATATAGCCTTATTCTAGGTCTAGGCAGATAGTAGTTCTATTAATCCTACTAATACCATAAGTATAGTATTGTAGTGGTAGGACTCTTGGCAGAGTCCGCCTGGGGAAGTACCACACCTTTGCCAGTTATTCTACCGCCAAGCAATAATGCGCAAACATTACTGTGTTCCGGTTTGAAGGGCAATGTTTCCAGAGAAATTACAAGGCTTAGAGATATAACATCTTAGATCTCTGGGTGACGAGCGCAATGCCGTGCTAGGCAATGATTTGGACTCTTCATGTTCCAATAGCTGCGTGTCACTGTGCTGTTATGTGGCAGGCATGTTGCTTACCATCAGGCACATGGGCTGCTCGTCTCGTCACTCTTTACTTCAAAAAAAGGTATGATGGTTTGGGTATTTGAATCACGTCCAAACAGCAAAACGAATCGGGTTGAAGTTCCTTAAACTCAATTTTTAGCGAGAAAATAGTGGGAACGGAAAGTAAGCGGGTAAAATGCTACTCATCATCATCATCATCAACGCCCACTAAACGTTCCCACTGCTGAGACTCGGGGCCTTCTCTCGCAAGGAGAGAGTTAAGACCATAATCCACCACGCTGGCCCAGTGCGGGTTGGTGGATGACACTTGACTTCGAAAGATTCTAGGTACATGTCGGTTTCCTCACGGTGTTTTCCTTCACCGTTTTAAGTTAGTGGCATTACGCACATGACTTCGAAAAGAAAGTGGTGCGTTTGGGGTTTGAACCCGGGGTCTCCGGGTCGGCAGTCGCCGTTCTCCCTATTAGACCAGCCGTAACTTAAAGTGCTACTAGTAAAGCTTTATTTATACTTTCAAACCCAAAATATGATGGATCAGTTACTTCTCATTTTGCTTCAATCGAAATGATCGAGTTACACAACCCCACTCCCTACAAGCCCTCTCTCCCCCAACACCCTGCTGTTAACTAATTAAACACACAAATAAGCAAAACAATATCTCAGGAAACACGTTTATATTAATGAAAACGTCACTATAATTATAATTACAAAGTTGTAATTAATTTTGAAGCCGCACGCGCCTCGGGCATTGACAGTTGTGAAATGGAAAAAAATCTATGGGTCTAACTGTTCAGCCATTTTACTTTTCTGTTATTAATTAGCGATAAAACGTGTTTTTTGTAATTGATTTGTTAAGTTTAGTGTGACAGAATCTTTATGAGCAGAGAAAACTGAATAAAACTGAGAATTTCACTCTGCTTCATACCCTAATTTACCTAACGGGGCCCATACAACAATAGTCATAATATTTTTAAATGACATATAATTGAATACTACTTTCTTTTGTTTCGTTATGTTAAGGCCGATTTACATCAGACGAGCGAATGCTCATTCTATTCCCACTGTATCAAATTCATTTGGTGTAAACAAACGTAGAACATTATTTCGTTGTTTTGTTTGCGTTCGCAAAGATTCTATGGAATATCTAATATGGAAAACGCTAAGAACGATCTTTCGTTTACACTAAAAGATCGAGAAAGAATGCTCTTGTTCCAGCTCTAGCTCTATGTTCGTTCAGTTTAAATCGGCCTTTCCGCGATAGCGCCGGCAATTGTGATGATTCTTTTTTTATCATAGTTCAAAGGGTATTGGACCACCAATATAAATTTCATCGAAATCGGTGTGGCAGTTTTTGGAACATGAACAAAAAACTAAAATTGGTTTTCATGTATTTAGACGATTTAGTGAAACGAGTACCTACTTAGATTTTTATGAAGTTTGGTCGAGTGTCTGAATTTAATAATTATAAATTAAGGCTGGGTTTGTTTTCGGAGAAAATTAATTATTTCAAGAAATAATCAACATAAAAGCATAAATTAGTAGATCGGTACCTACCTAAAATACAAAATCAAATCTTGTTATTTTGTACGGAATTGATAAAGCTTTATTTCTTTTACATATTTACCTAACTAACTACTCACGTCTGAAATTATCCATAGACCGATGAAAATCAAGTCCACTACCAGTCAATTGTTTTCAGCGGTAAGCCCGCCAGTTATTTCGCTTGTTTTACTGTTTTCCTAAATGGTTTGTTTTTTTACTTGACGAGTGCAGTGCTAGGTAATGATTTGGACTTTTCATACTTCATACATCTCTCCAATAGCTGCGTGATACTGTGATGTTATGTATACGTGATGCTTACCATCAGGCACATGTCATGCTCGTTCCGTCACTTTACACTACAAAAAAAAAAGGTTTTGGTGTTGCCTCGCTTTGTGAGAGCTCTCGAGTCAAAACAGTGAGAAGATAAAACAACTGCTTTAGTTCTATACACTTGGAGCTATGTATTATATAGTGGATGGACACATCACATTGCAGAGTCCGCCCGGGAAAGCGAGTACCACGACATTGCCGACAGTTGTTCTACAGCCAACCAGTATGTTGCTGTGTTTCAAAAGGTAATGTTTTAAAATTAAAGAACAAAGAAATAAACATATGTATGTCTAGGTGAAGAGCGCAGTACAGCACAAGGCAGTAATTTAGAATCTTCATTGGTTCTCTAGATAGTAAAAATTGGTCGATAGAAGTGAAAACTTAGAATTAAATATAAATAAATATTGGTGGACAATTCACACACAACACCATCTGACTCCAAACTAAGCAAAGCTTGTATGATGGCGGCCATATAGCTGACATAATACTTATATAGTTTTAAATACATACTTATTATACATATAAACACCCAGACACAGTGCAAACATTTGAATTCATCACACAAATATTTGCACTGGGTGGGGATCGAACCCACGACCCTCGGCTTCGCAGGCAGAGCTACTACCAACTAAGCCACGAGGGCAGTCGAAGGCAATCGAATTGTAGTATAAAACAGCACTAATGTTGGACAATAGTAACATCTACAGATATTTACTGCTATTATGCATGTTGGAGACGCGATCTTGCAAGATTTCCCCTACTACAATTGCTCACCCCACTTTAAAAAGTTTTCACTTCAAAGTTGTATTATTGTATTTTAACAAATATACACAAGTCACGCTTTCATTATCATTACAGTAATTTACCATAATTTATTTTACACGGAAGAAACGTAAATAAAATCAACGTCAATAAAAGATAATGCAAATAATCAATAAAATTAAACTGGATCTAAATGCATCAAATTGCAACAGTTTCTCACAGATTTCAATCGGTCTATAATTTATAAAACTTTCTCTTAATTGCCACAGCAATATATTAAATTGAACTAGATTGCAGTAATAAACATAATAAATACAGCTACCCGCCATATTGTATTAGTAATAAATAACAAATTGCAAATTCATCATTTCAAAGCCCCTTTTGAATCTTCGATAGTAACTATTTTGAACCTTCTGTTCATGTTCAATGTCCTCGCTATCATTTTAATAATGTATCTCGCGGCGTTACTTGCATTACTGTGTAGTACTAAATAGGAATTGTTAGTAAAAGTATAGTTTCCATTTTTTCCCACAATGCTTGATTGTCGACACGTACGGAATACATATAAGGTCGTGTTTTTAACAACGAGAGGCGAGAGTGTCGATAGTAAAAGTGGAGTGATTAGATTGATTTTTTGAAGTAGCCGGGTTCTTCTTCCCATTGGTGGGTTTCATTCTACTATCAATTGTTTTAGTTTTTTGCCATTTTCAAAGACTTCTGCACTGGTCTATTTCTGCTTTCGCCGATGAGAGCAGACATCTACAGCTGCTTTCAGCTCCGCTGCATACGGAAAGCAGATATATGTAGGTGTCTGCTTTCATCGGAATTTTCAAATTGGCAGATGACGTCACAAATCCAAGCATAGCAGAAAGCAGGAGAGTTAGAGGGTAGACCTGCAGGAATGTTGTTCACTATCAGGCGCAAGTCTAGCTCATCCCGTTTCTGTTCCATTGTAAAAACTACATCCCGTTACTGTTCCATTTTTGTAGTGGTAGGACTCTTGGCAGAGTCCGCCTGGGGAAGTACCACACTTTTGCCAGTTATTATACCGCCAAGCAGTAATGTGCAAACATTACTGTGTTTCGGTTTGAAGGGCAATATTTCTAGAGAAATTACTGGGCTCAGAGATATAACATCTTAGATCTCTGGGTGACGAGCGCAGTGCAGTGTAGGTAATGATTTGGACTCTTCATATTCCAATAGCTGAGTGTCACTGTGCTATTATGTGGCAGGCATGTTGCTTACTATTAGGCACATGTCCTGCTCGTCTCATCATTATTTATTTTAAAAAAAAGACATTTAGCTGACATTTTATGCTACTAAATTTAAACCCTTTATTATCAACGAAATAAATTCGCTCCGTTCATGACTATAGGCCAGGCATAAAAAACTCTAAGGTAGCGAATTGATCCATATGTTGAGAAGATGAATTTTATTGTTGCACAGAATTATATTTTATCAGCTAGATTGTAAAAGACAAAATTAACTTAAAGGACAATTTGTAAATTAAGGTCCGGATTAAATGGAGGGAATTGGGGCAGAGAACTATTCTCAGTTTTCCCACAACTGGGCAAAGTCGGTTGTGGGACAACTGAGAGTAATTAAAATAAAATATGTACTGGCTTCCACCTGACTTTATCGAGACTTAACAATTTACAGTGCATTGTAAATGTTTAATTTTAATTTAATTTTATATTAGGTACGCTGCTTCGGTCTTTTTAGACTTATTTTTTAATGATTCTTTGTTCGCAGTACCTACCATCATAATATCAACATCAACACCGTTTAACACAATTTTGTTTGTTTAAAAACTAGCAGTATCCCGCGGTTTTGCCGGTGCAGTGCCCGTTCCCGTTATTTTGCCGTGATAAAAAGTAGTCAAATTAGTAAACTGTAATCTAATTGTGTTCCAATCAACCCGATCCGTTCAGACGTTCTGCCGTGATTGAGCAACAACCATCAAAAAATTTACATTTACAACATTAGCAGGATTCAAGTAGAACATATTTCCTCTCTACGTTTCTCTATAACCGAAACGAAGGTTT
Organism: Ectropis crepuscularia; assembly: GCA_963693475.1. Lineage (NCBI taxonomy): Eukaryota > Metazoa > Arthropoda > Insecta > Lepidoptera > Geometridae > Ectropis > Ectropis crepuscularia. The sequence continues at coordinate 9,783,940 of OY856361.1, forward strand.
ACAAATATGTTTTTTTCACGATTTGAACACATATTGTAAACATTATTGGTACAGTAGTAGTAGTACATGTAATCACGATCTAAATTATTATTTAATTACCTCGTCTTGTATTATTATTTAACAATGTCATCTCGTCTCGTCACATTAGTCTCAGAAGGTAGATATATATACTTTTATTTTCTATTTTTCTTTCTGGCCTATATATTACCAGCCAGCTACTATATATAGTAGCTGGCGGTGAGTGTCTCTACTACCTAAATAACTTTTGGGTTAGCGTTAGTGTTATGTTAACAAAATCTGGCCTGCAGCCATGGACGTATAAAAAAGTTTTATACGTCCATGCATGCATTATAAATATTCGAGTTCTCAATTCGGCACTACGTTCTTATAAAATGCAATATTGGCGCCGCCTTTGACTTTAATAAGAAATGAGAGCTGAGATAGAGGCTGACTTTGACAGGTATCTTTGCGTTCTGAAATCGGTCCGTAAATTTTATTTGACATATCATTCACCCATCTGTCACTCAAATCTGTCAATATGGAAACGCATCACTCTATCACGTCAGTACGGAACAAAACCTTTTTAACAAAATAACTTTATTAGCTTTCATAAATGTGTATGCAGACCGTTAAAAAATAAACATTTTAAAAATGTAATTATCTTTACGCTCAATCATTAATCGATTCTGCGACTATCGTCCCTGCCCCGGAGTAAATAAGAGTTCGCATTTCAAAAACCAATGATAAAAAAACAAACGTCAATTGACGTGCCAAAATTTCAGCGTGTCGATGCAACAATGCGTTTTAGAAGTGGAGTGATGCACACAATGACACATAATGAAGCGCTGTTGTCATGTTTTCGGCGCGTGTGGCCATATTAAAGCACAATTATGTTATAAATGGGCGTTTATTGGACGATTAGCCGATGGATCGGTGTGTTGTGAAACTGGCGGTTTGAAAATTGATGTACAGATGAGATGAGATGCTATTCGTCTAACCGCCGTTTTAGAAAACTTGATTTAAGCTCAGCCTTGTATCTTTGAGTAGGTACGTATGACGTCACATACGTCGAAAACTTCTAAAACTTCAAACTTTGCTAATTTTTTAATGTTTTTTTGGTCACGTAAGCCGTGATAATATGATTGAAATACTTACTGTCAATGCAATATTATTTTTCAGATCTAAATGTTATTGGTAAACGGATTTTCGGATATTCAAAAAGAGATGCACAAACTAAGAAACATAGAAGAAAGCGTGTTTTCCACAGATTGATTGAATATTCCCTTATATTAGTTGCTAACGCTAAGTAGGTAGGTATTCGTACTCTGTTTTGTAGAGCCGCACTTCAATAACTGATACTTAAATGATTTTTATACATTTTTGGGATTATTTCATTATTTGGTATTAATATGGATACCTACTAGTATTTACGATACATCTTGTTCCACATGAGAAATGCGTTTTCCATATGACAGACATGAGTGACAGGACAGATATGTCACAAAAAATTATAAAATTTTGGTGAGCGTCTGAGTTTAACTTTGTACACATTTGTATTCTTAAAACGCGTAATTAAAAATTTGCGCGGAATTCGAATAGTCGTATTCGATATTCGATCGATTCGAGATTATAATCTGAGTCGCATGACCCTCACTGAACACTTTTCGACACAACACTACATAGTGTTTATGAATAACATCATAATAGGTTCGTGAAAGGCACCGCTACGCGATTAGCGACGTAATTCCGTGTCCTCCCAGTAATTACTTCTCGTCTACAAAGGCCGCTCCGACCGACTTTCTTATTAGCCCATAGTTAGTATGCATTGACCGACAATAGGTAAAAGTTTTCTACGCAGACAGCATTTGATGATGACATTGACAATCATGTGGTGAATGTTTTTCGATCCGACTTTATCGATTGCTATATAAATGACACTTGTTAAGACCTATTGTCAGAATGAAAAAACACCTGTCAAATAAAATTCTCAATTTAACTAAAAGTGGCGCCAATCTCTCAATTTTGATACGCATTAGTCAATGCACCTAATGTAGTGTTCGAAAAATACATCAACGTCTTGAACATCGCCGCAAAATTGCTAGCTTATCGGGATTTTATCAGATACATTTCGGAGATTTTGTCTCCACTTTTGTCGAAGAACGTCTAGGCTGTGGAATGCGTTGATCCAGTGGGTTTCTGGCTATGGTTACTAACTATCTTGGTGTATCATCATCGCATATCATGAGGCGAAATGGCGGTCAAGTGTCATCATCATCATCAACAGCCCACTAAGCGTTCCCACTGCTGGGACTCGGGGCCTTCTCTCGCAAGGAGAGAGTTAAGGTCATAATCCATCACGCTGGCCCAGTGCGGGTTGGCGGATGACACATGACTTCGAAAGATTCTAGGTACATGTCGGTTTCCTCACGATGTTTTCTTTCACCGTTTTAAGTTAGCGGCATTACACACATGACTTCGAAAAGACAGTGGTGCGTGTGGGGTTTGAACCCGGGGTCTCCGGATCGGCAGCCGCCGTTCTTCCGACTAGACCAGCCGTAACTTACTAGACCGTAGAAGTTGCGGCTGGTCTAGTACGGTAGTAGTAGTAGTTACGGTCAAGTGTAACGTTGCTAAAAATAAAAAGTTTCCATTTTCGTTTGCCTTTTGCTTATTGCCGTTCCCATCGTAAAGATCGGAATTCAAAATTTGCAATTTCTGAGTTTGTTTTAGCATGATTAGCATGTTATTTTTGGCGGTTTGCACTCACAAAATGCAAACATTTACAAAACCTAGTAGGGTTTTATAGGAGAGTTAATAATTCACAAATGCGAATTTCGAGATTTTTGTCATAGGTACTTAGAGAGTGAAGTAAGTAGAACTAACTACATGTTTTTAGATAAAGTCTCGTAGTTTTTTTATAACCTTTGAAAGAGGAGGTCGACAAAAATGGCGTTTTGAACGAGAACAAAAATTTTACACTTTTGGTTTCTTTTACAAAATGGAATTTGTAAAATTTTCATTTGACGCGAGTAAGTAAAATTTATTCAATTCATACCTAGGTACCTACAGCAAAATAAATAGGCAGTGAAATAAATTGATTAAAATGTATTAAAGGTTTAATCGTTTTTTTTTAATATAAAAAAAATATTGGCAGTCATAGGAACTGCCAATAGAAGTGAAAACTTAAGTATAACTCAGAATTTTATAGCTTACTTTGGAAACTACACGGGTGTAACCTGAGGACGTGGCCTAGCCATCATGGCATGGTCATCTAGCAATGCTTCAGCATTTCCCATTAACTCACGCATTTCTAGATGGCCAATGGCCAAGGTCCGAGTTCACCCGAAGATTTCTTATCATACCCGAGCGTGACGCTAGAATTCAATTCACACCCCACGAAAAATCTGTCTAGGCGCGCCAAAAGAAGTTTTCACTTCAATATTAAAAAAGTATTCTATGGTTAAAGACGAAACTTTTTTCAATCTCTATCAATGCTTTGCCCTCGAATTACTCACCCACTCAAGCAAGACTCGATTATACTTCGCGCGCTTTTCAAACATTTAAATAAAGAACCGCGACCACAACAATCAAAAACATTTCATGTAAACGGCCAGTTACACGGTTCTATAAAATCGATTCGCCACGTGGATGTTATAATCGATATGTTAGTTTGTATTCGATGTTTAAGTTCGTCGCGTGCCGGTAGAGATGCTACGCCTAGGTCACACTCAGAGGCGTAGCTAATAAAAATAAAACTGTTTATGAAGATTAGGAATATTTTAGTTTTGAGAATAATTATATTTTCCCTCTAAGAAAAATCTCGAATTCATAATAAGAATAATGATAACTTTATGATATATATATTTGTTGAATAGACTTACTTAGTATGTAACTAATTAAGCGTTGAAGCGTTGAAATGAAGTGTTCCAAAATTTTATTGTTTGATTTTTTTCTATAAAATGAACCGGCTCCGGGATTAACTTAAAACTATTAACTTATTTATATTGAGTTATTGCCAGTACAACGTATTAATTGTATGATACTTGACTATAATTGCGTAAATGTTGACGTTTGTAGAAAAATCATGTCTTAAGAACTGAACAAATCAGTTGAAATTTAAAATTGGAATTGTCTCAAATATTACGTTTTTTCATCCCGAAAAATGCACTTCCCTACTAGGTTCTTTAGCAATTCATTCTACGCCTTAGAGGATAAATAACTAGTACTTATGTACCTATACTCTAAGTTCTACGCCTATGAAATTGAGAGCAGATACTTGTATATTGTAAACATATCTATAATCACATATAACCGAGATGCGAGTTTGAAATATAAACTGAAATTTATTGTGAATGAGCTCCTGAAATTATTTGAAAAAAAAAAAACGAATCGTATAATACCTAAACAAGTAGGCAAAAACCGTTTGATCGAAACTAGGTTGGTACGTAATAATTGTAGGTGAAGTGACAAAGAACAATGGCAGACTTTCATACTTCAAAATAGTTGAAACGAAATGATAGCGTCTATACATCAAAAATATATTATAAAAAAATATAATTTAAAAACTCAAAAACCCGACTGCGTAAAAAGTGAACCAAACTACGTACTCGCATACTAAAAAAAACTGAAAAGAATAAAACAAGCATTTAGATTTCTGGTGGTCTAGAATTCTATAATATGTTATTGTATTAATACTATTGAAATAAATACAATATTTTCTAATAAAAGAACATTACAACTGAACAGTCGGGATCCATTGAACAATTACATTGTATGTCGAATAATAATGGATCCCGACTGTTCAGTTGTAATGTTCTTTTATTAGAAAATATTGTATTTATTTCAATAGTATTAATACAATAACATATTATAGAATTCTAGACCACCAGAAATCTAAATGCTTGTTTTATTCTTTTCAGTTTTTTTTAGTATGCGAGTACGTAGTTTGGTTCACTTTTTACGCAGTCGGGTTTTTGAGTTTTTAAATTATATTTTTTTATTTTATACTTTTTAGTTATGAACAATGTTGTGAATGTTAATATGCTCAATATAATAATATGCATCTTTTGGTTGTTGACCAAATGTCTTCGTTTCTACTGATATAACATGTAGGATTTTCTACTGCATGTAATTCATATTTATAGTGTTGTGTTAGTATAGGTTTTCGATTGACGTTGAGTACCTACTAAATCGTTTGAAGTTGGAGATGGGCGACCGAGGCGGAGCAATCCGAGAGCGGTTCCGTGTTCCCACTATCACGTACCTGCACGTACGAAAAAAAGGTAGTCCAATATACCTACTAGCATAGATCGTAGAACCCAAGATGGGCCCCATCCCAAACTTCACGGCGCACGCAATCATGTCAACGTTGGGAAGAGTGAGCTCACTCTTTCCGTTCTAGTCGGTTGCAGGACGCGGTGGACGCCGGACATTTTTGCCTGTCATTATTCGGTGTCAACAACCAAAATAAGTAGAACCATAGCAAATCTCGCCGCTAGCGATTATAGGGGTCAAGTAGATTGGTTGTTTGTAAACCACTTACGATACATACAGAGACGCAGTTTTCTTTTTTTTTTTATAGCACAGAGTGACGAGACGAGCAGGTCATGTGCCTGATGGTAAGCAACATGCCTGCCACATAACAGCACAGTAACACGCAGCTATTGGAACATGATAGTCCAAATCATTACCTAGCACTGCACTGTGCTCGTCACCCAGAGATCTAAGATATTATGTCTCTAAGCCCTGTAATTTCTCTGGAATCATTGCCCTTCAAACCGGAACACAGTAATGTTTGCACATTACTGCTTGGCGGTAGAATATTTGGCAAAGGTGTGGTACTTCCCCAGGCGGACTCTGCTAAGAGTCCTACCAATTAAATAATAATTGAAATTGGTAATAAACTAGTTTATTACTAATTTCAAGATTCTCAGGGCACATCTATTGATTTATATCGATGCCTACTAGATACATTAGTATATAATGTCCATCCACATTCACACGTACAGTTAGTTATACGAAGTTTTCTGCTACCTAAATACCTATAAATGTGAGAATGGTTGTTACTCAACTTTAAATCGATATACATCCTAAACGGTCAGTCAAATCGAAAAACATTGAGAGAAAGCTAAACATTATTTTCAAATACCTATTCAACGATACCTCTCTTGACATATTTTGGTGATTTTCATTTTTTTTATTTGGACAATATGGCGTCCTGAATCCGCCATATTGGATTTACACTAATGTCATGTCTTTAGTGTCACTCGCCAGATTAAGAGGAATCGATTGACGTGTGAATCATAAAAATCGGCCCAGGCGTTTGGTCTGTATAGTGCCTCAAAGGAACATACATACATACATACATACATACATACATACATACATACATACATACATACATACATACATACATACATAGACTGTTAAACACATTACCACTCCTTTGCGTCGCGCAGTCGGGTAAAAATGTGGAACGTCAGTCCCTGAGTAAGATATGGAAAGATTTTTGTCTTCAAAAGGCCTAGAAATAAAGATATTTAAGTTCGAAAGTTTATTAAATTCTATAAGTCACAGACTAAATAGAGAGATTTGACAGAGATACTCTGTATTAGTGGCTGACGTTGACATGCCAGAGACACAATATATTTTTTTAATTTGAGTTTGGCTATGGATACTAGTTCTTCAGCCGCAGTGACATAGGGGAATTCCTGATGTTGCTAAAACATTAATATAGAATTATACCAATAGTTTTAACATTGATATTATTAATATTACGGAAAGAAGTTTTAGTGAAACTTATATCCACTTCTATCTTTTATTTTTATAACTACTGATATTTTATATACTAATGATAACCAACTCGAAATAAAATATATTTTTTCCGTCATTATTGTTTCCAATTACTTCCAAAATAGTAAGATTATAGTAAATGGTCACATTGAAACGGTGTACTAGGTTATTTAATCATATGAAAACCCAATAATTTGTAATATTTTTCGTGGCTTCTATTACTACAAATATTTATATGAAAAATCTTAGAAAAAACAATAAATTAATTTCGTATAAACGTTATTTCTAGACGCTACCATGGAGCTAACTATTATTTTGCCATTGTTCTTTGGTGTCTTCGGAGGCATTACGTAATGCAAAATTAGAAAAGAGGACATACACAACTTTGGCATTCATAGAGAGGCTATTTAACTAATTAGGTACACTTTAGTGTATCGGTCACGCGAACGCGTAAAATTTTAAAATATTTCCCTACCAACAAGCAGCTTACCCTTAAAATTTTCCCCTACTTTAACTCTACTAAAGAACTTTTCACTTTAAAAATCCCCACTTCTTCTTTTCTACAAACATTCCAGTTCATACGTCAGTAAATATTCGGTAATTTTTGACTGACTACAAATAATAGAACTGTTTTAAATATCCATTACAATGGCAACATAATTTATTGTTCAGTGCATACTCAGCTCAAAAACAACTAATGTCAAATTACACTAAAGTAACAAACTAAAATTGTTAAAACTGTACGAGAATTTGACACGCACAAAGTGTGTTGATGGCTAATTGGCCGCCCACCAACTTCAGCAACCATCATAACTCGACCTGCTTCTACTTCAAACATACTTGAACCTAGAGTTCAAATAACAATGGTTGATCTTCAGAATATCCACTAAAGTTGGATCTCTCTTCAAACGAAACTTGTTAGTAATTGTGGTTTTTACGTTAGTGGTTGTTTGGTCGAAGGTTTTAGTTATATTTATATAATTTGTGTTGTTAATACGTTAACTATGGTCACTATTCTATGAAAGCGTCGGTCGTATGATGAACCGTGGTAAAACAATAATTGCTCGCGCGTCAATGGCTTTCAGAGTAGTTGTGCCTATTTTACACTTCAAATTCTTTAAGTACCTACTAGCGAATTAAAAAAACAAGTATGAGTACTTATATACACACGTTAGAAGTTATTGAAGTGAGAACTTCTTTAGGCGCGCCTAGACAAATTTTTCGTGGGGTGTAAATTGAATTCTACCGTCACGCTCGGGTATGATAAGAAATCTTCGGGTAAACTCGGGACCTTGGCGATTGGGCATCTAGAAATGCGTCAGCCAATGGGAAATGCTGACGCATTTCTAGATGGCCATGCCATGATGGCAAGGCCACGCCCTCCGGTTACACCCGTGTAGTTTCCAAGGTAAAAGCTATCAAATTCTGAGTTATAAGTTTTCACTTCTATCGGCAGTTCCTATGACTGCCAATTTTTTTTTACTTCTTTTTCTATGCACGTAAGAAATTAATTCCTCGTGCTAAGATGGAGCCATCCATAAATTCATCATTATCATCATCATGATCATCAGCCGCAAGACGTCCACTGCTGAACATAGGCCTCCCCCTAGATTTCCACAACGAACGGTCCTGCGCAACCTGCAACCAGCGGTTTCCAGCGACCTTTGTGAGGTCATCTGTCCATCTAGTGGTAGGCCGTCCAACACTGCGTCTTCCGGTTCGTGGTCGCCACTCGAGAACCTTTCTTCCCCATCGGTTGTTAGTTCTGCGAGCGATGTGGCCTGCCCATTGCCACTTCAGCTTAGCTACTCTTCGAGCTATATCGGCTACTTTCGTTCTTTTGCGAATATCCTCATTACGGATTCTGTCGCGCAAAGAGACTCCGAGCATAGCTCGCTCCATAGCTCGCTGTGTGACTTTGAGCTTTGTTATGAGGCCTACAGTTAAGGACCACGTCTCAGTTCCATAAGTCATCACTGGCAACACGCACTGATTGAAGACTTTCGTCTTCAAGCATTGGGGTATTTTGGACTCCAAGATGTGCCGTAGTTTCCCGAACGCTGCCCATCCGAGTTGGATCCTTCGCTGGACCTCTTTGTCGAAGTTGGATCTACCCAATTGGATCTTTTGACCCAGGTAGACGTATTCGTCAACAACTTCGAGTGTGGTATTCCCAACAACAACCGGTACAAGTGAGACATGAACATTTGACATGACCTTCGTCTTGTCCATATTCATCCTCAAACCTACCTGTTGGGATACTCTACTGAGGTCCCTGAGCATAGCACCGAGGTTCTCCATCGACTCCGCCACAATGACTATATCATCAACAAACCGAAGGTGCATTCGCTATTGATATTGATGACATGTCCGTTCCAGTCCAATAGCTTGAAAACATCTTCCAGCGCGGCAGTGAACAGTTTCGGAGATATAACATCTCCCTGTCTCACGCCTTTCTGTACCCGGATATGTTTTGTGCACTGGTCCTGTAATCGGACAGACATTGTGGCTTTGCTGTAAATACACCTCAACACTTCGATATAGCGATAGTCCATGCGGCATCGCTGGAGAGACTGAAGCACTGCCCAGGTCTCGATGGAATCGAAGGCTTTCTCATAGTCCACATACGCTATACATAGTGACCGATTATACTCCTCGGTTTTCTGTATAATCTGCCGAAGCGTATGGATGTGGTCTACGGTACCTTTTTGGAAACCGGCTTGTTCGGGTGGCTGGAAGTCGTCAAACCTGCGTACGAGACGATTCGTGATTACCCTCGAAAACAACTTATAAACGTGTCTCAGAAGTGAGATGGGTCTGTAATTCTTCAACAAGGTGTTGTCACCTTTTTTGAAGAAGAGCACCACCACACTTCTGTACACGCTTCTGGCGTATTACCGTCAAGTATGACGGAGTCGAACAGCTTCTGGAGGACTTTAAGTACCGGTTTTCCACCCGCTCTCAGAAGCTCAGTCGTAATTCCGTCGTCGCCAGGTGCCTTGTTGTTCTTAAGTTGTTTGAGGGCCATCCTAATCTCATACAGGCTGACTTCCGGGATGTCTTCGGTAAAGTGTCGGGTCAGCTTGGCTCTGGGGTCTTTTGCCATGCTAACGACAGGTTGTGCTTGCGTAGAGGTGTATAACTGTTCCTAGAACCTCTCAATCTCCTCCAAAATCTCGGGCTTCGATGAGACGACGTTACCACTGTCGGTCTTCAGTTTGGTCAATTGACTTTGCCCAAGAGACAGATTTCTTGCGAAAACTTTCGAGCCTATGTTCCGCTTGATCGCTTCTTCAATACATGAAGTATTGAAGCAGCATATGTCGCGTCGCACACAAGTACAAGCACTGTCTCTTGAGCCGTCTGTATACCGTCATGTCGACCGAAGACTGCAATCGCATATCTCGCCTAACCGCCATGAGATTTAGAGTATCATCGGAGAGCTTTTGGGTTCTATTCTGGCGTCGGCTCTTATAAAATTTCCTGCCAACTGCTTGAACAAATTCCACCAGCCTGTCGTTTATTTCGTCCGCCGTTACGCATTCATCTAAGGCTTCAAAGCGATTTTGAAGTTCGAGTTGAAAGTTATCGGGATTTTCGATTTGAGCATAATTTGGTCGGAGCGTGGACTTCATTAGACGTGATCTTTCGAACTTAGATAGATAGATAACTCTTTATTGTGACACAAAAATAGAAATATTACAGTAAAACACTTACGAACTAGCACCACAAATGGCGGCCTTATTGCTTAGAGCAATCTCTTCCAGGCAACCAGCTTAAAGGAAATTCGCCTACATACAAGGTTAGGCGAAGCGAGGTGACATCTTTCCCAATACTACTAATTAAATACTATATAAAACAAATTAATACATAATCAACCAAAGATAACTAATGTTATCATAATATGACTTAATGTTTAGATTCAGCGTGCCTCTTACAATACGGTGATCGCTGCCGGTCTTAACCCTACTGATCACAGAGACATCGCTGAATATTTGCCGTTCAGTCGTTATAATGAAGTCGATCTCATTTTTTGTGGAATTCCATAAATTACGTTACTCGAATTTCATGATTTTTTACCCCTCCCCTGTCTTTGTCACAGTTGGTCACATTTTTGAGACCGCCTTTCTACCTAGTGTGACGTAACATATTTAACATTTTTTTTCGTGTAAATTTAATGTTGTAAAACTTAGGTATGAAATACGACATTTTATTTTAAATATGACGTCACAAAATTGAAGACCCCTTGTCACACAATGGTAGCGATTCTAAATGCAATCCGAATGGTTCAAAATCGGAATGACAATCCCTGTCACTGTCATGCTAAACAGATAAGACAAAGACGAGAGATGAGATTCCGTGTCGGATGCAAGGATGCAACCGAACGGATTTAGAATCGCTACCAATGTTCTTCATCGATCCTCTTCCTCTCCCTTGACGTGTGACGTAATTTATGGATGGCCCCGAAGTCTATCTTATGATAAATAATATCTTCAACGTAAGAAGTATTAACCTGAAGTTAGTTACAATGCTTACCAAAATGTGGACTAACTAACTAGCTAACTTCAGCGTGTTGGTTTTTATGTGGCGTTGTGTGCGCGCATCGTATAAATATACTCGCACTAGCTGAACCGTGCGCGCGTTGCTACGCCATCTATCGAAAATTGGTCGTACTAATCTACTAATTCCAATTTTGATCAAATTCTTTTTCATTAGGTTCCAATGACGCAACCTTTAAAAGATAGGCACATGCTGTCACGCAACGAAAGCTCTCAAAAAGCAATATTTTTCCCGTTTTTATTACATTTTTCACTCATTATTTTACTCATGCTCCGCTCCTGTTGATAGTAGCGTAATGTTTAATAGCCTATAGCATTCCTCGATAAATGGGCTATCCAACAGAGACAGAATCTTTCAATTCGGATCAGTAGTTCCCGAGATCCTTGCTTTCAAACAAACAAACTCTTCAGCTTTATAATATTAGTGTAGATTCATCATTTTTCCCTTACGCGCCAAAAATGTATAACTTCAAAAACGATGGAAAACAGGAAAGCCGTAGTAACTTAGTGGCGAAAAAGTCTAATTTCACTATGGTGCAATCGTAGTTCAAAACGACATTGGCACTTTTGAGAGTTTTTCCAGGTGTTGATGTACAAACGTGTCAATAATCGCTATAATGGTTGTATCGTTAGGAAATCTGCTTGTTCCTAGGAAGATTTATTTCGAGGACATGTCTTCCACCAACTCGCTCATGGCCCCGAGCATGTCTTCCACCAACTCGCTCATGGCCCCGAGTCCCAGCTGTGAGAATATTATAGTAAAGGTTTTTTGAATATTTTACATCACTTTTTTTTTTAATGTGGGGGAAATACTTTTAGGTATGCCCACCATGCAGGGACATGGTAGGGTATGTCGGGGTCGACACCATGGGTTACGACATGGTGCCCCTACCGACTAAAACCCCCACAAATTCCTGCATGGCCAGGGGTCAGAGCCGCGAGGTCACTTTTCGCACTCCTAATATGACCCTGACCCACCTGCCACTGTCCTTGCGGACCCGCCTCGCGGGGGGCGTTAGTACCCCCGCATTTGGCTCTAGTGACGCACCGGAAATCAGTGGCACGTCACCTCCTCGAACGCCTATCCCTAGGTGGGGCGTCGGACGGCCCTAAACATCCAATGCCCCAGGCCTTCCTGTGGAGACGGGGTGTGAACCCAGAGTTGGCTACTCTCTAGGCTCGCCCCAGTGTCCACTTCCGCCTCAGTTAAGGAGCGAGAGGCTTCCAAGTCTCGCTCCTCCAACTCATACGACCTCTTACTGTCAAGCACCACGGCGGGTGAGAAGCGCGTGCAAAGTTCCCAGCCCCGGCCGAGATTCGCCATCACACAACAAGATGCTACCGGCAAGTTGTTGTTTGATGCCCACGGTGCACCACGTGGAGGTTCCTGAGCCACGGACACTAATATTTTATATTACTACGTCATGTATATGCAATTATGCATATACAGATATACACACAAATAAATGAAATTAGTGTGTTTGTATTTATATCAAATTAACAGCACTTTACTAAATTAAAATGAAATAACACACGTGAAGGTACCTTTATAAAAAAGACAATTTTTTAAACTATTGTTTTTCTGTTTTTTGGTTCGGGCTAATCTCCGAATTGGCTGGACCAGTTATGACGGGACTTTCACTTGTAGATAGCTGATGTTTAGTTAAGTGACAATATCTAGTAAGGTATCTAGTAAGTATATCTAGTAAGTATCATAAACTTACGTAAAGTTTTAATAAAATACATTGTTTACGTCGTGAGCACAGAGTAGTCAAACCCCAAGAAGCCAAATTTGGGCAAAACCGGTTTTGGGACTTTAAAACCTTATTTTTTCATGATATACATACTCGATTATTAGTTTATTTTGATGCCTAAGAGATAGGCAATAATATTAATTAGTACATTGTCGTTTACAGACACACAAAATTTGGTTTCATTTTTTAGGAATGATTTTTTGTGTGACGTCACGACGCCAGCCGCGTCGCGAGTCGGGCTTAATGGGTACCAACTACTACCTCGACAAAGTGGTTTAAAATTAGAAACGAATGACTAACATACAATTATCTGCTACTTTCTATATCGATTTAATAATTACCATTGGGGTAACGGAAAAAAACACGAGGTGTGACTAATTCCAAAAGTAAACATAAAAGCTTTAGAATTACAAACGATCCAACAATAATTAAAACATTTAATTACAAAGCGTTGAAATTACAAGAAAGGGAACTTTAATTTACGCAAAATACACGCGTTTATTAATAAATGGCTATTAAACAATTGAAGGAATAGAAACCAATAATAATATAGCCAAGAGCTGTTAATTTTCCTTCCAATACTTAATTGATACTGGCAACGTATTGTAATTCACGCGCTCAATGGAACTGGCCGCAAAATAATTGTTACTTTTTTTATAAGTGCGTCTACAGCTTTTGTCTTTTTTAATGATTCCATATTTAAAAATACTAAGTCGTGTTTGTAATACAGCTTTCAACGTCTTTTGTTCGGAATTTAAATGTCTAATTCGATGTGTTGCCAGGGTGTAATTTTAGTAACACTTAGTGTTTTCAAGACCTTTTTCCAGTCATTGAATTGCTTTGCATCAACCATAATTATTTGATAGGTACATACTAACATTATACCTACGTATATTGCATCCAAGCACAGGGTATTTTTTTTAAAGTGGTTTATGGCAGTTGGCCTTAAATCAGGGTTGCATGTACGGTGAATTCATGGCGCTAATGAATGTTGTGGTGGTAGAACTCTTTGCAGAGTCCGTCTGTGGAATTACAACACCTTTGCCAGATATTCTACCGCCAAGCCGTAATGTGCAAACATTACTGTGTTCCGGTTTGAAGTACAATGTTTCCAGTGAAATCACAGGGCATAGAGATAAAATATCTTGTGTCTCTGGGTGGCGAGCGCAGTGTAGTGCTAGGTAATGATTTGAACTTTTCACGTTCCAATAGATGCATGTCACTGTGCTGTTATGTGGCAGGCATGTTGCTTACCATCACATTAAACTATTAAAAAAAGCCCCCAATTAGGCACGGTCCAGAACTTAGGTGAATTACTAATTAGAACGCACGCATGCATTTTCCAAGCGATTCCTGTGGTTTGACCATAACTATGTGAACCCCCTTACCATAAACTTACCTTCCGATCTTGGGACAGCAGAAGATTGGTAAGACAAGTCCTTACTAAACTAATTGTATCACACTCAAAGAGAACTACATCTCGTACGGCGACTAGTGCGTGGGCCTGATGAACCCTTAGGCAGATTAAGCTGCAGCCTAGGGCGCAAGAATCAGGAGGGTGCGCGGAAACGTGTCTTCGCATTCACTATCAATCTAGCATCATTGTGTCTACCCTACTAAGTATTTCAACTAGACCGAGACACACTGAAACTAAAATATGCTGTAAGCTGAAAAAGCTACGGGGTCCCTGAATTTAGTACACCAGGCGTATCCTCGCAAATAGCCTTAATAGCTTATTTACATTAACAGCCCACTAAAGGTACAAGTTCGCGCTGAGACCGCGACGCGAGACCGCGACACGAGACCGCGACCGGAGACCGCGACCGGAGACCGCTACAGGCACTTGACACTATGGAATTGTATGAGCGCCACAGTTCGCGTCGAGACCGCGACAGGAGACCGAGACAGGTCGCGGTCGCGGTCTCGGCGCGAACTGACGCCCATACAATTCCATAGTGTCAAGTGCCTGTCGCGGTCTCCGGTCTCGGTCTCCTGTCGCGGTCTCGTGTCGCGGTCTCCGCGCGAACTTGTACCTTAAGTGTTCCCACTGCTGTGACTCGAGACCTTCTTTCGAAAGGAGAGAGCTAAGGCCATAATCCACCACGCTGGCCCAGTGCGGGTTGGTGAATGACACATGACTTCGAAAGATTATAGGTACATGTCGGTTTCCTCCCGATGTTTTCCTCCATCGTTTTAAGTTAGCGGCATTACTCACTTGACTTCGAAAAGATAGCGGTGCGCGTAGAATTCGAGCCAATGATTCCGGATTGACAGTTGTCGTTCCCAACTCGACCAGCCGACTAGACCACCTTTAAAGCCGGTGGCATAATCCTACTAATATTATAAATGTCATACTAATATTAAACATTTGGAATACAGATGGATTATAGTCTGGAAGAAGACAAAGGCTACTTTTTAGAATAACGAGAACGGGAACTACGCGAGTAACACCGCGGGATGCTGCTAGTTACGTATAAATATGTTGAAAGTACTAAAGGATTCTAGTTTCATTTCTGTAATTTCGTCTCATGTCAACTGACGATGTGGTCTACGGTGGAACCAGTACCTACTTATACGCAGAAGAAGCGGAATCAATGGATTTTTACACTGTTATTTTCATTAGCAAATTTTTTACAGGCTTTGTAGACAACATAGCACATTAAAACTGTGCAATAAGTTTAATCTCCAGAGAAATTACAGGGCTTAGAGATATAACAACTTAGATCTCTGGGTGACGAGCGCAGTGCGGTGCTAGGTAGTGATTTTGGCTCTTCATGTTCCAATAGCTGCGTGTCACTGTGCTGTTATGTGGCAGGCATGTTGCTTACCATCAGGCACATGTCCTGCTCGTCTCATCACTCTTTATTTAAAAAAAAAAAAAACTTTAACTGAATATTACAGAATCTGTAACTACTTATTTGAAATTTACAAAAATCCTTCCTCAGTATGATCCATTGGTCATGTTTGTAAACATAAACATAGCGACGTTATTATTAATGAAAGGTACCTACGAAGCGACGGTCGGGGGCCAAGCGCACCTGCCTAGCAAAACTACCTTCTTTTGTATAAATCGAATGATGTACTACGAAATTCGTCCATATTGATCAAACTAGACAACAATACCTACCTACTCCGTTTAGTTTTTAAGTTATTATTGCTAACTTTTCCTTCATACTTTTTGGGCTTAGGACTGGAAAAATTACGTCCAATTTAATTGTTTCAATCTTTATACGCTAGAATCTTTAAAAAAAAAAACGTATTTTTGCATACTCAGCTAGATACAAAGTTGGAGTCTGTTTACAACGATCACTAATTTACTAAACAGTTTGTTTGTGAACAAAAATAACGGGTACAGTGGTCTCTAAGAATAATACATTCTGTGTACTTACTTATTTCGTATTCATGTTACGGATTGTTTAGCCAGGAGAACCTCGACTATCGATACGGAGACCCAGGTTCAAATCCCACGCGCACCACTATATTTTCGAAGTCATGTTAAAAACGGTGAAGGAAAACACCGCGAGGAAACCGACAAATTCCTAAAAAAAAATTCGGTTACGCGTCATCCACCAACCCGTACTGTGCCGCCATGAGGCATTCCGGCCTTGACTCTCTCCTTACGAGAGAAGGCCCCGACTCCCAACAGTGGGAACATTTAGTGGGCTGCTGATGCGAATATTCTTTGTCGACTCCATCTCGGGAAATACCACACCTTTGCCAGTTATTGTACCGCTAAACAGGAATGTGCAAATATTACCTACTGTGCTCCGGTTTGAAGGGAAATGTTTCCAGAGTAACATCCCAATAACTCTAGGTTTTAGTAGTGGTAGGACTCTTAGCAGAGTCCGCCTGGGGAAGTACCACACCTTTGCTAAATATTCTACCGCCAAGCAGTAGTGTGCAAACATTACTGTGTTCCGGTTTGAAGGGCAATGATTCCAGAGAAATTACAGGGCTTAGAGACATAATATCTTAGATCTCTGGGTGACGAGCGCAGTGCAGTCCTAGGTAAGGATTTGGACTATCATGTTTCAATAGCTGCGTGTTACTGTGCTGTTATGTGGCAGGCATGTTGCTTACCATCAGGCACATGACCTGCACGTCTCGTCACTCAAAGCTATAAAAAATAAAAAAAGGTTAAGAGCTTAGTGCAAGGCAGTTGATGCTCCATGCTCCATTAGCTGTATGGCACTGTGCTGTTATGGGCAAGCTTGGTGGGAAATTATAAATGATGGGTTTGAATAAAATACTAGGATTTTTTAGAACACGTAATGTATTATTTACATTTATAATATTCACATAAGCAAGATCTATCTTACAAAGTGTCAGCAAAATCTTATTTCTTTATTAACCTCTACAGAAAGTAGAAAAATACTGAAATAATTTATCTATGTTTTAAAATAAATATTTTTTATTTGTACGGCTATTTTGAGACAAACTCTCTGAAGTTAGTTATGAATCTGCGGCGTATGTATGGTATTTTGTTGCGAATTTCATATACCTACTGCGCAGCCTTGCGCACAGGATAGTAAGTTCTTTTGTAAACAGCCGTAAGCATATATTTTTGATATAGTAAATACGAATAATGCGTGAAAAAGTTGACAAGTCAAAAATGAGCTTTTTGTCATAGTTTTAAAGTTTAAATTTATTTGGTGAATTCAATTTTGTTATTAATAGTCCAATATGTCCCGATGTTGGACAAAGACATCCCTAAACTTTCTATCTAGGCCTAAAAATCGATGACCTCCATCATTGTCATGACTTGGGTACACCAACATTACAATACCGGCCTGTTGTGGCTCTAGGTAAACATTCAATTTTAAAATAATTATCTTGGATTAAAATTCGTTAATATATAATTTAAAAAAATGGTTGTCTGTAAAGTCGGTTTACTGACGATAGTTAAACGTGACAACGTCTTAAGCAATCAGTACGCTGATAGCGCGAGTAGTGATACCGCTCGACTCGGCGGGTGGCGCCCTCAGCGCTCAGCTTCGTCCGCATGGCACGGACGACGAACTAACGGTAACGGTAACGTTACATGACGTCATTTATAAATTACACCGAATTATAAGTTACGTTATCACGAAGTATATTACGTTATCACGTCAATAATATGATTTTGAAATTATATTGCATTACTATTAAATTAAAAAACAATCACGTCAATTACCAAAAAAATACTTTTCAAGATGTTTAGTGTTCACCAATGATTTGTCAACTTATTCATAACTTATCACGTTTAATACAAAAATATAATAAAGACAATGTTTTCCGTTAAAAAAACTATTCAAGTAAAAAGGAACGTAACATTTTAAGTACAAATAATAAGTAGAGCAGTTTTAGAAAGAAATGCAAGTACAAGTAAATAGTGCCTAAATAATTGTCGCGCAACGGTGGCAAATTTAATAGAAATCATAGTAGTAAGCGGACATCAAATGAATAGTTTTTTTCGTACATTTGCCAGCAATACGCGGCGATAATTACGTAAACGCTACTACGTATTTGTACTTTGCCTATAGGTCTGTTTTCATTTTGATTAATGCGAGTGCGAGTGAGTAATGTAGGTGTTGAGTGATTAGTAGCAAACACGTGTGGACACCGATTGATTATTGCGAGTGCATAGTAATCATTCACGATTACTCACTCGCACTCTCAATCGCACTCGCACTAGCACTAATCAAAATGCAAACCGGCCTCATAAGAAAGGCCTGTTTTCATTTTGATTAGTGCGAGTGTGAGTGAGTAGTGTAGGTGTTGAGTGATTAGTAGCAAATACGTGTGAATACCGATTGATTGCATAGTAATCAGTCACGATTACTCTCACGCAATCGCACTCGCACTCGCAGTCGCACTAATCAAAATGCAAACCGGCCTCATAGTACGTAAGTGACTGCGCTGTAGAATCTTGGCAATCATTGTTGTTCATTTCTAAATAGCGTTGCTATTATATTATTTTTGTACTGTCTTATATAGATTGCTTTTATTATTTTAAGTACATAGTCAAAGGTTATTGCCAAACATTTTGGTGCTGCAGACTCTACGTTATATCATTAGAATATTAAAAAAAAAGTCATACTAGGTACTTAAACATTTTTTGTTGAATTATTTTATTCTATAGACCCACATTTACTTCATATATTTTATTTCAAATGGCATTGTATCTCTCTCTCATTACACAGTTAAATACCTATGATACAAATGTTTCGACAAATAAATAAATTATGCAACGATATCGGAAAATAACAAAAACAACCTTACGAAACCGAAATTGTTTGTCAATTCTTGTGTATTGTTTTTTTTTCATTCGTCAGTCAACGTCGAACGTTTCATACCGATTTGACATTATGCACGGTTTACATTATTCCAGTCCAGCGATTAAATCCAGCGCTGGATTGCTTACTGGAAAAATAGAATTTAATAATTAATATATTAGTAGTGGAAAAATATATTAGTAGTGGTAGGACTCTTGGCAGAGTCCGCCTGGGGAAGGACCACACCTTTGCCAGTTATTCTACCGCCAAGCAGTAATGTGCAAACATTACTGTGTTTCGGTTTGAAGGGCAATGTTTCCAGAGAAATTACAGGGCTTAGAGATATAACAACTTAGATCTCTGGGTGACGAGCGCAGTGCAGTGCTAGGTAATGATTTGGACTTTTCATGTTCCAATAGCTGCGTGCCGCTGTGCTGTTATGTGCCAGGCATGTTGCTTACCATCAGGCACATGTACTGCTCGTCTCGTCACTCTTTATTTAAAAAAATATATATAAACAGGCGCTGGAAAATATGGGCACTGTATTGATGCTTTCCAGTGCCGGTTTACATTTTTCTAGTAAGCAATCCGTTATCATTAAGGCCGAATAAGTTGTGGATATCGTCAAATCGTGAAAGCTTAAATGTTATCAGCCAAAAAACTGTAATTTTTTTACAAGGTCAAATCAGTGTCAAACTTACTGTCAATTTCTTGCTTACAATTTACTGAAACAAAATTAGTCTTAGTAGGTACTGTTTTGGAATATGTAGGTAAGACTGAATTGGCTAAGTTCTAAATACTCAATGCGTGCACTTTCTTTATTTGCTATTTTTTTTGACGAATACGCTAATTAATGAATCTTGACTTTACAACCATCCACCTAAAAGGCCAAATAGCATAGACAGCGGTTTTCCATATTTGTTATTCATCCTATTTGGCGAATAAGCCCATATGTACCTATATTATCCTGTCGATAATTTATTATCATCAACATAACGTTGTGTGTATAATATATAATGTGTATACATAATGTGTTCTTTTATTTGACAAATAACTGCGTCAAATAAAGAACACATTTAATTAAACATCCATATTGTGCATTTATTTAAACAAATTTCGCCAATACAGAAACACGAAAATTAAAAGCCAGGATTAAAAGAAATTCATGCTGAAATGTATGAGAAAGATCTTGGAAGCCTTTTTGACTTCAAATAAGAGGAGGTTTTCTATTCATATTTTCATTTTCAAACTGAGTACTAAAAATATTTTTACAAAATGTTGATATTTTAAATAATTAATCGATTTTGCTGTTGTAAAGAGAAACCAATGCACTAATTTTTATTAGTAAACGCTTACTAATATAAAATTAGATTTATATCTATACAAATTCAATTAATACTCATCTAAGTAGAGTTAAAAGTAAATTTTGATTTAGTAATACATTAAAATTTACTCTCAATTCCTTAACTTGCTTTGAAATTTAAATATAATAATGTATTCTAACTTATTTATCTAATAAATCCTATATTACTACATTTACAAATATTATTTACATAGTAACTCTTATTCGGGTTTTTTTACAAAAATGGTTTATATTTTTTTATTGCACTTCTTTTGTTTTCTACCATTTCCAATATTTTAATGATTTCCATTTTTGATTTTATTTAGTTTAGTATTGCCATATCAGTTTCTTGTCTTTTAAACTATAAACCATTTAAATAACCCCTTAACCAATAAATAATTTAGGAATATAATAACTTTAAAACATTAAGTACTCGAATAAAATCAACTATCACATTTATTTAGAAGCTTCAAGTTTTTGTACAGATTATTCTAAATCAGATCATCGAGAAATATTTACAGATTTTTAAATAGTGAAGAACTTATAATATTCGTAGATTTTGTACGAACCACTATTGTTTATTACTTAAAATCACTTCACTTAGTCGGGTTTTCATACCGTGCTCTCGATTCGCACTTGACCATTTTTTTGACAAAACGCGTCTCAATGGTATGTATTTATTTATTTAACTATTAATATTCTTTAATTTTTGTAATACATCTTTTGACTATTTGGTTAATCAATTACAACATACATATTTAAGAAAATCTTTCTTAGAAATCTCAAAAGGCTCCTACGAGATTGCCTAATCTTAATTTTTTAGATACAATTGTAAATGACAGATAGTGGTTCGTGCTAGTCCACAATTTACTAGTGAGGATAAAACTAAGTTCACTAAGTTCGATTGTCACATTAGTCCATTCGATTATTTATTCGAAGAACGATTCGATTCGTTTCAATAATCGAGCGCGCGCCGATCGTAGGTGACTCCAGAAGCGACCGAGCGCGAGGCCTCGTTTCATTTGGAGGCATTCACCACAAGGTTTGTAGCAGCCTCCTCACTGGCTCCTATGCTCATGGCTTTCTTCTTTAAAATGCCCAAATCGGTTACGTTTTCGAGAAAACTCTTATGTGCTGACAGCACTTTCGCACTTTCAACATCTTTCTTCAACTCCTCCATGTCCCTTTTAAGTTTTGCTCGTCTATTCTGGAACCACGTGATCACTTGTGCGTTGGAAAGCCCCAACGAACTCGCAATCTCATCCCTGTCCGCCGGTGATAAGTACTTTTGGTAGAGAAACCGTTTCTCCAACTCGAATATTTGGTGGTTCGTGAACGCAGTTCGGGATTTCCGTTTCTTCTTCGGCTGCGGCCTCGAGTTGAAGAGGTTGAGGTGATTCGACTGACCATCTGGAACAAACGATTATTCGATTAGATACGGTTATGTTTTGACGCTATAATTAACGAGTCCGAATTTTAAAATCGATTCTCGTTTGTGTTTTAATAGACGGAAAGTCACTAGTCGGAGGAATTTAATTTAAAATAAAAGATTAAGGGTAAAAGTGGGCTTATGGCTGTCGTATAGATAACGTCGACGCTTTTTCGTCTCGTTATCAGTCACTAAAACATCAATCCAGTCTATGACACTGCAATAAAGCGCCCGCAGCGCTAAAATGTAACTCGTCCGTCATAAAATATACAATAAAAAGCACGCCCCGAGTATCGTTACATTTTAACGAGCGCACAATCACATACGGGCCCGTAAAAGTTATTTTTTTTGATGAAAAAGGTGAAAACAATCAACATTGAAGATTCCTAAACGTATTACGTACATAGTAATCTCTATTTTCACGTCAATTTAAAGGCCGTAAAAACTCAATTTTCCTTTATGGTCTGCGCAATAAAACCTAACGGAAATGAAGACAACAATGGCGCTATCTCTGCATCCGGCCTATTTTGTTATCTCTACAAATATTCTCTATGGTTTGGAATTGCGTTAGACTTCACCACAGTACTCGTGACAGTTGGCCGATGGCGCCACTTTCTTATGTGATATGTTAATGTTACTATAAAAATAAAGGTAGTAAGTGCAGACATTACTGTGTTCCGGTTTGAAGGGCAATGTTTCCAGTGAAATGACAGGGCTTAGAGATATAATATCTTAGATTTGGGTGACGAGGGTATTACAGTGCTAGGTAATGATTTGGACTTCTTTTGTTCCAATAGCTGCGTGTCACTGTGCTGTTATGTGGCAGGCATGTTGCTTACCACCAGGCTCATACATGTCTTGCTCGTCTCGTCGCTCTATACTATAAAAAAATAGTTTAAGGTTTTCATCATATGAGATGGCGCGTATGTGATGGTGTGTAATTATTGTTGGAATAGACTCGTTAATGTTTTGTGTTAACTCTTGAGTGCTGATTTTATGATCACTTCGTACTTTTGAAGAAAGAACTTGTTGTTAAGATTTTAATTGTTTCGCAATTAGAGATTTTGGATTGTTGATGATTATTGTGTTCATGGTTTATGTTTTATTCACATTTTTTAATCAGCGAGTCTGAGGTTTGAGATTAAGTTAATTTAAGCCTTAATTTTCAAGGCTTTTTTAATTTACTTGGTTCTGTTCAGAAATGTTTTGACGTAAAAAAAAATTACACAGACCAAAATAAATAAATAAACATTAGTCGATACTTCTATATAGGTACAATACCGTCTAACCCAAAACTAAGCAAGATTTGTTCTGTGGAAGCCGGAAACATAAATTATATATACTTTAAAAAATTGTGCCAAATTAAGGTTAAGAACACCTGCAGACGTTGATTAAAATAAAGCTTATATTGGCTTGCCAATTTCTAATAGAATCACATTTTCGTTAGAAAAAAATATGTGCACCCGAAAAAGATAAAACACAGATAGAGAGACGTAGAACGTAGATCAATGCGTCAAACTTACGATACGATCTTTTTTATTAGCGCCTAATAGGGTACCGGACTGGGTCAAAAATACACTATTCTAATTAGTCCGTCACCTAGATCATGGAAAAATATGGGACACGTATTTTTTGTTTTTTCAAAATATTAAAAATCGACAAAGATACAGAACATCAAACTTCGAGAGTGGGGGGTCGCGACGTCACTCGTGAGTAAAAATCGTAGGCACGAGTGACGTCACGCGAAACTTCTAAGCGCTGTATCTTCGTATTTTTTTGTTTGTAAAACAAAAGAAAAAATACGTGTACAATATTTTTTAGCAATCTAACAGACGGACTAATTAGTTTTTTTGACGATTGTACCCTATTGGTTTTTTTTATTAAGCATCCTGTAAAGTAGCTCTCAACAAGAATATGACATGAAGATACAAATATAAATCTGGATAGATCTCCAAAGTGTGAGGTCATGCGACACTCGAAGCGTTGCGGTGAACCGCAAAAATTAAAATAAGACATTTCGCAGTCGTTTTGCTGAATGCATAAGCGATATTGAGATCATCTTTGGTTTCGACGTATTATGGTTTTATTTATAAATGTCTTATAGTTTTTGTTGGTAATAGGATTGCACTTGACCGCTATCTCGACTGAAGTTAAGCAACAAGCAACGACGCAAGTTAGTAATCCCACATCCCACCCAAATCACAAAAAATCGGTTGTCTGTAAAGTTACTGACGATAGTTGAACGTGACAACTTCAACTTCAAGCCTTAAATGGAACGCCTCAGAGCGAGGTAACGCCGCATGAGTCATGTTTTTTCGTGCGTGCAGCCGGCTCCATCGAATTAAAAGACGTTGTCACGTCAAAAACTCCCTAATCCCACATAGAAGAAACTGATTCAATCTAAGCTTGACAACCAGGAAAATATCCACTTAGGCAATGTTATGTAATGACTCCTTTTATTCCAAAAGGAGTCATTACCTCTTTGTTCAAATCATTGAAACATAAGCCATGATACGGTTTTAAGTACACAGCATTCTACGCGTACAAAGTCGCAGGCATATATTTAAACATAGCACCGCTCTACGGCTTTAGTCGCGTAATTACTGTTCCCGTAACGTGGCTGCTATGAAAAGATAAACTATCTTCATCCCGAATTTCAAGCCAATCCATTCAGTTGTTTTGACGTAATCGAGCCCCAAAAAAAAAACAATTTTGCATTCATCAAATTAGTTAGAGACGAGTAAGTTAAAAGTAAGACTTCACCGTCAAAAAAGTGAGGTTTTTTTGACGGTGAAGTCTTACGAGTTACGTAGTTAGTTAGATACGAGTAAGTTAAAAGTAAGACTTCACCGTCAAAAAAACCTCACGCTTAACTACCACAATTAACCAGAATTGCATCTAATCGTTTAAGAAATACGATCACAATAAAAGTTAAGTTTTTTTGTTTTGTGACCTTTGTGAATGCAGAAAACATCGTTTAATCCAGCGCTCTGTGATTTTCTTGTCAAAACTTGACTTGATTAATTAATTAAAACCCCGTACATTTATCACCTGTCAGATTCCATTCGCTTAGCGTCACATCAATTATTGCCAGGGCGAAATAATTATCTAACTGACAAACTGTAAAAAGTAAAAACCGTGCGATGCCGAACGAAAAAAAAAGAATACAATGGTTTGCATGCTTTGAGGAGTGGTAAGTTCGCGCCGTCACGTATTATCTATTCTATGCTGGCGATATTGTTTTAGAATACGATTGTGGTGCCACTCTTAAACGGTCATGAGTGATGATTTGAAAGCTTAGTTCTGACGAATGTTGCTATATTTTAGCAGAAAACAATAAGAAAAATGAAGGTTTGTTGCCAGTAAATTAAGCAATTTGAAAGTCTCACTACACGTCTTGAAAATTTTGTGATGAAATTATTTTGTCAACCCTTCACTTTTGGCACATCAAAGTTATTTAATTTTCAAATTGCTATTGATAATTATAAAAAGTAATACTAACAACAGTAGGTAGTACCAAGCAGTTACGGCTAAGAGTGTCAAAATTCGAGAGTCATGTCTCTAGGTATTTTTTTAAATTGCCTTTTTTTTGCGGTCAGTACCAAAGGTCGTATTAATCACATCTTAATAGCATCCTTAGCGAATCGGTACCTCAATTACGTGTATAAAATAGCAAAAGTGCCAAAAAAGAGGCGAGTCTAAAGGCATCGTTAGCGGATGCAAAAAATATCGAATTAGTTTCGGTGATTTTTAAAGACATCTGACATTTTGGGAACAGCGTCTTGAGGGACAAAAGAAGGTTTTTTCATCCTTAAGTTCTTTAACCTTGAGGACCTTTTTACGATGTTCACTTGAAAAGTAACGTTTGACAAAAATGTAAGTTAAAACAGAAACCGAAAAAGTTTTCTTATATACACTCGTACCTACTTTTATGTTTAATCACAATTTGCTTGTTTACACGTTGCAAATGTTTACATTATTTTACATGTATATGTTGTATATGTTTACATTGCAGGTTGAACCTATCGAGAAAAAGAGCATAGCGAGAGCATATGATATACTTAGTGTTCCCACAACTTTGTAGTGCGTATGACAAACATAGACCCGAAAAATTGCACTATAAATAAACTATTTTTATTTTAATAAATTCAGTTTTCTTTTATTTCTTGTGCTTACGGCTTACGGAAAAACTTTCTAAGTTGTAAGCAAAGAGCTGCGGAGTAGGTAGAACGTCTTCGTAACAAAACACCAACTGAACATAATACTATATCATATCATAAAAGTCCCAAAAAAAACTGATTAAAAATAATTGGCAGTCATAGGAACTGCCGATAGAAGTTAAAACTTGCTGTTGCCCTGGTACTGGTACCTAGGGGCAACCGCAACTCTTTTATATTTCTGTTGTCCTGGTATCTGGAGATAAACGCTGGGCTGTTGGAGGTAGGTAATCGAAACTATTTACTGTTTCTGTTGCCCTGGTACCTACCTGGCCGTTTTTACCGAGTTTACCCGAAGATTTCATATCCGATCCGATCCATTATCATATCCAAGCGTGACGGTTGATGAATCCATTTTACAGCCCACGAAAATTCTGTCTATAGCGCGCCTAAAGAAGTTTTCACTTCAAAAAAAAATATTATGTCAAACGAGAGTCAGTATTTTTGCATTATTATTTGTCGGATTTTATGAACACTGTTTGTAAACGAAAATAAAGTTTTCATTTCACAGATAACCCAAACTTTTATAGAGCTGAAGTCCCACATCACATGTTTTGACACAAATATGGTTTGTGTACATTTAGAAAAACGCTTCCAAAGCGGTGCGTTATAAAAACATCTACAAAGAGCACGGTTGAACGGCTCGTTTCGAGACACACTCGATTTGAGGCGACTGTTCATGGACCGAAATGTGGCGCAGACGCTTAATGAGGGTAGGTATCCGGCGAGTGAGCTTCGGACGAGTGAATCATATCGAAGCTGTCAGCGGATGAGTCATTGTGTCAGAAAGACAATCACAGGTATGATGGTTACAGGTATCTATCTCATTACAATATTAAAAATATTGTACAGGGCTTGATCAAGACACTCTCATTATTCAAACGTTGGACGCTGGTGATATTGCGGTAGCATTACAGAATGGAAGCCATGACGAAAATAAAGAAGAAGAAAAGGGCTTGATCATTTTTGAACTCAAAAAAATATTTCAAAGTTTTATGTACCTATCTACTTGTGTGTCTTAAATGCGGTTGTTGGGAATAAAATACATTATATTTTTATCTTTTACTTCTAAAATATATTATAATAAGATATTACAACAGCAGAAATCTACGATTTTACCCTCGCAGTTCCCGTTCCTGTTGTTTTCCACAAAAGGTTTCCGTTTGCTACAAAAGGTAGCATACATGCTATTCCAGGCTATAATCTAACTGTGTTTCAATTCGGTATTTTAACCCGATCCGTTCAAACGCTCCGAGATAATTAAGCAACACACATCCAAATATTGGCATTTATAACATTTGTAGGATGTGAACGTTTAGTTGTTTATTTGACGTCAAAAATGCAGTGGTGCTCGTGGGATTCGAACCAGGGGCACCGGATCGGCAGTCGCCGTTCTCCCAACTAGACCAGCCGTAACTTCAAGACGTCTACTCTCTTTCTACGAAAACGTAATTTCGAAAAAAACTCGCAACTTTGCTGCTCCCGTTCTACTTCGTTTCGTCCGATACAACATTAGGCTTAGAACATTGAAACGGACAAAACGACGGATCGAAGTGGAATCAGAGTTGGAAAGTCGCGAGCTTATTTCAAAATTATGTTTTCGTAGAAAGAGAGTAGACGTCCAGGACGTCTACTAACAAAACTCGCCATTTTCCTACTCCGATTCTACTTCGATCCGTCGTTTTGCCCGTTTTAATGTTCTATCGGATGAAACGAAGTAGAATCGGAGTAGGAAAGTCACGAGTATTTTTTCGAAATTACTTTTTCGTAGAAATAGAGTAGACGTCCAGGTGTACTAACTACAGTAATGGTGTAGCGTATCTGATACACATTCTGCGCCAGTCTATTAGAATCCTGATTTCGTGTAATATTATTTCGTGTGACGACCCATCATTACGGCTAGTTTGTATGATTGCTACCAAACGCATTATGCATAACAATGAGTGCTATCAGGTTATTTATCTAGACGATTAGTGGAATCGTACACGTATAGTAAACACTAGTCTGGCCACTAGCGCTGCTATCGAATTTTGTAATAAACTTTACCATGAATTGGTAAGTACAATTTTTGGCCTCATATTCAGATAAATTTGTGGCTCTATAATTGGTGGAGCACATTTCTTGATTTTGTTTCTGAGTGGGAAAAGTTTCGTCAATTTGTTTTAAAATAGGAAATATGTAAGCATAGCACACACTATACGTGTGTATTGGCGTATTTATGTGCGTGCGTGTGTATTGACGTATAGTCGTATGCCGTAAAATGTTTGAAATTCAGATTAATTTAAGCAATACATCTTTATTGTACTCAAACAAATAAAAATTTGTTAAGATAATTCAAAAGTTACAATCGGAAAAATATATTGCTTTTAAAAAAATTATGGGCAATATATTTTCCTGGCATTTATGGAATGTAAAATTTAGAGTAAGACAGTCGTATACAAACGTAGACTACGTAAATAGATACCCAAAACCTTAGATAGTATTTGTAAACTCATAATATCTAATCCAATAATCAAAACAAATAAAATCTACACTTATTATTATGTTATTATTGCTGTTAATCACTTGACGACAATTATAATTCAAATGTTCAATTATAAATATCAAAAGAACGGCAATTGTCAATTAGTTTAAAATCACACTAATATTGTAAATATGGTAGTTTGTCACGTATAGTTTGTCGTATGTCTATTACCCCTTTCCTCTATAAGGGCTGAAGGGATTCGAATGAAGTAAGTACATTGCCTAGATAAACATATAGGCAATTTTTTTGTTAAAGTTTGTGTTTGTCTTATTAAGTGAGATATACTAACGGGACTGAATAAAATTATTAATTTGCGTGATTCGTATTTCCGGTAAAAATATATTGTCATGAAAAACTATTGATTCTTAGGATATACTACGGGGCACTATTAAAAAAAAATGAAGTGCATAGTCATTTAAACCATAAGCGATAGTTTTACTTATTTATCAGAACCTAAGGTAGAGTTTAGGTATTGTTGAGTTTTTTTGCCTATGACGTGGTATTTAAAAAAAATCTGTGATAACAAGTTAAACCATGACAAAACGTAATCTTATTATAAACCGTCTACATCTTTATAACGAAAGATACCAAAACAAACGAAACAACCACTTATCCATCCATTACCACATTATTCCTTCTATCTTGTCCAAAGTATTACCAAAAGCGGCAATGTATAACAAACATTACGATGTCATCCTACTGCTTTCTTTAGGGTCAAATTTCTGACCCTCACAAAGTCGTACGTGATCTCATTGAGATAATTAATTAACTAGAGTCGGGATAAAAGGGAGTTTCAAGGAAGTATCGATTATTTACGCTTTTTGCGCGATGGTATTTTGGAATTTGGTGTAAAAACGGCCTAGAGATCAATAGATACACAATGGATCTTTGCTTTTAATCTTTAAAATGTTTGGTGGTTAGATAATTTGGACACAAAAACAAAAAAAAAGTATATTCGTCGAGCTTACATCATCATGTCATTGCATTGTAAAGATGTTTTTGATAAATTAGCCTGCAGAGCTATACAATGTAGAAATCTAGATCAATGATTTAAGTCTAAAAAAAATGTCTTAACAATAATACATTTCTTAGCATTCACAAAAAAATAAAATCATTTTTTTTTACAAACTTATTATAGAAGGTAGGTACTTTAATTTTGACTTCGAGTTATATAAAACGTAGTTGATCTACTAAGATCAATGGTCAAATACCTATGTATCTACCTACCTATAGAACCACAAAAACAACAATTTCTTAGCATTCATAAAAGTTAGCAAATCATTTTTTTTTATTAATTTCGTCGAATTCTCAATCATTGAGACATAACCGTTAAACGCAAACTTATAAACAGCCTCTAAGTTTTCACAACAAAAAATTGCCAATTTGCCAAACGAGTGAGCAGTATCGAATCGAATCACACCGATCTCGATTTGCTTTATTCGATTTATGAATCGAACAACTTTTTGCAATTTTATTGGAATCTGCAAATTCGAATTGGTAACTGCGTTTTTTTTTATTTATTTGTGTTCAGTAGGTATGATACAGGGTTATTTTTTAAAGATGTACTAGGAAAGTGTAATAAACCTCGAAAATGATAACTATTTTGAAGTGAGTTACAGTGATAAGTTACTTACGAAGTTCTTTTGTTACTTACATGTAGTAAGTTAACAAAAAAGCCCATCTTGATAAAGGTACAAAAATGTACTGCGCGTGTGTTTGTTGTAATTAAATTCTTCATAAACATCTGTGTGTTCAAGCCTGGTCTAGATAAATAGAACAATTTTAATCTTTGAATTTAAGACGTGTACTTATATGACAGTCTGTCAGTCCGGAACGGATCCGGACGAAATTTGGAAAATAGTTGGATTATACTCTGGAAGAACACATAGGCTACTTTTTATCCAGAAAAATAAAGGGATCGGGAACTACCCGGGTAAAACCGCGGTGCCCTACTAATACAATCTATTTATTGTCTGTCACCTCAGAAGAGATTACCGCAAGATTACTTTATAATTTAATAGAAGAATATCGACCGCATTCTCACGATATCAGTTCACACGAAGGTACTTTTGGGTGCAAACCACAGCACGTATGCCCTTCTGGTTTTACGCTCGTTGCTTCCAGATTTAGAAAAAAAAAACTTTTTATAAGAAAATCGTTGAGAAATTACATTACATTACGACCAACATAATCTAAAAACAAAACGAGAGAGTCACTGTCTACTTTAAAACGTCACTTATGAACACATTTTTAGTTCCATCATTCTGACAAATCTGAATAAGTTTGCTGATCTGTTTGCGTTTTTCTCGATTTCGTAAGTTACCGGTGAGTGGTCACCGCAATACTGGGAATTCTTTTTTTGAATCGTACTGGCCAGTTAGTTTTGAACAAAAAAAGAGTTCCTAGTTGTTATTCAATTTTTCATCGAACGAATATCTAACCGTCGCATTCCGTAGTTAAAACTTACGGGAACAAAAAAGCTGTAAAACATTTGAAGTTCAATCGATGTTGAAAATTTTGACGTTTGTAACGACAAAAGAACTCAAATAAACAAGAAGAGTGAATGTAAAATTTTATAAGTAGGTACCTAACGATCGTTACTCATGCTTATGAGCGTGAAAACTCTATCTATTTTTTGAATAAAGTTAAAAACTATAGTTTGTATTTTAAACGTTTGTGACAACAAAAGAAGTCAAAACGTAATTTTTTTTGATTTGCATAAGTTTTGCAGTACGTACAATGGTAAATATTGAGTTCATATTTTCCCCGTGAAAAGTACACTTTTACTGATGTTTAATCATTTTCATGGTACACTCACAGATTTTCACCATTATCTGAAAACGTTAAAAATTAACATTTTAAAATATTCGTTTAAATATAAAAATAATTTGACTTGTCTTTGTCAAAGTTACGCTAGTAAGTAGTATGTGTTAAAAAACTGATTATTTTCAAGTAAATATTAAAAGTGTATCTGTTTGAGTATTTTTCTGAACCATATCAGATCATGAAATCACTCGAATTTTCTAGGTATTTGTCAAAACCTTTAACTGTTTTACCATTCAATCATTATCTTTCGAATCCTGCCGCGTTGAAAGTTTTATTTTTTCCTTGCGACCTAACTATACATATACTACATACAAATTGTACAGATAAGGTTGTTCTTCCGTATGTACACTACAGATGCATTTTATGGCTTTAAATTTAAGCTTTCACTAAAATAAGTTTTATAATTGTTTAATTAATTAATCTGTAATATTGAGCTGCACGACAGCCAACGCAAAGCATTAAGGCCATTTGGGCCCACGCCAAACGCCACAATGTCTCATTAGATACAATTAGTATGGCATAAATTACGTCACATACCTCAACACAGTGCGACAAACTTATCTTGTCTGTCGTCGTCGTCGCCACAATTGCATTCAACTATACACATTCCCTAATAATATTTTTGAATCCCGTTTGAATACCGAGCGAGATAATTTTGTAGCTGCATACTAACTGCTTGGTAATCTATGTTAACATTGTCTTCGCGAAGGCGTCATTTGCAAATTGTTATTGTTTATGAGAAATCAATGATTATGGTTAATTTGTCTGACATTTGATAATCTAATAAGGTTTTGGTATTCTATCAATTGCTCGTTGTATTTTGACATCTAATGACATACACTGATTGACGTGGTCGGTTTAGATTACGTCAGATGTACATAATCTTTAGTTATAACTAGAGCCTTGCAGTGTAAGCCACGGCTTACCTAAACTGTCAAATGTGATTTGCTTTTTACATTTTTTTAAATCAAAATAGTTAAACTTACTCGTTATAACATCAGCTATCTGCCAGTGAAAGTCCCGTTAAAATCGGTCCAGCCGTCTCAGAGAGAGAGAGAGAAAAATTGTACCTAATCCAACTCGATTGAGAAATGAGCTAGGAGCTTTTGAAAACGATTGGTCAATGAAAACTCAGGCCTGAAAAAAAAGGGAAAGAATCGAGAATCTTTCCACAGAAGTAGGACATTTAAAGTTGGTTAAAAAAAAAATTTTTGTCTGTAAAGTCGGTTTACTGACGATATAACGTGACAACATCTTAAGAAAATACTGATGGAATGGTAGCATTTTTCAAAAGATAATTTTAATTTCATTTGTTTAATAGATTTGTATGTAAAAAGTAATCAGTAGAATTTAGTCATTTTCAATCAAAACAATGCAAAAAAGCTTTTAGATGCCGGGGATCGAACCCGGGGCATTTCACATGCAAAGCGAACGCTCTACCACTGAGCTACATCCCCGCTTGAACTACTGGTCGAAATAATTAATACAACTGTAACAAACATGCGGCGAGGTAACGACCGACGGTAACGCTACATGACGTCATGTTTTGTGGGCGTGCAGCCGGCTTCATCGAATTATAAGACGTTATCACGTCAAAAAATGTAATTCCAAAATATACAATATCTTTTATCTCTAACGAAACATTTTGTGTTCTGAGTCGATTTAATTTTTACTAAGAGCATTAGTTTTTTTTCAGCTCTTAAATTAGTCTTTTTGTATCCGTGTACCATAATAGTAGTTACTCTTTTTTATCACAGTAGCTATGTGATTAAACTGATTATTTCAGAGTTTGTCTTAGATTGCCATTAGCGGTGGCATCAAAGACGGCGCCAACATGCCACACAGCCAATCAGCGACGCTGTATAAATCAAAGGCGCTTTACTAATTACCCGTGTTGCCAGTTCTAAATACGGTATTCGAATTTTGAAACTGCAACAAAAAAGAAGTAAATACACGAAATGTCAAATGATAAAAAAAGTTCTAAAGGTGCTGGCCGCAAATCGGCTGGTGGCAAAATGTTTCAGTACTTTTTAGGGTTCCGTAAAACGTAAAAACGGAACCCTTATAGATTCGTCATGTCTGTCTGTCTGTCTGTCCGTCCGTATGTCACAGCCACTTTTTGCCGAAAGTATGAGAACTACACTGTTGAAACTTGGTAAGTAGATGTATTCTGTGAAGCGCATTAAGATTTTTACAAAAGTTTAAAAAAAAAAAAAATTAGGGGTGCCCCCCATACTGAGAACTGAAGCTCAAAAAATTTTTTTTCATCAAACCTACACGTGTGGGGTGTCTATCGATAGGTCTTAAAAAATGATGTTGAGGTTTCTAATATAATTTTTGTCTACACTGAATAACTTGCGCGAGAGACGCTTCCAAAGTGGTAAAATGTGTGTCCCCCCCCTCTAACTTCTAAAGTAAGAGAATGAAAAAACTAAAAAAAATATATGATGTACATTACCATGAAAACTACCAACGAAAATTAGTTTGAACTCGATCTGATGAGTAGTTTTTTTTAGTACGTCATAAATACACTATTATTAAAACTTCGATCAAAGTTACAACGAACTTCAAGAATTATGTGTACTATGTATATTATGTTACTTGCTGGAACGGAACCCTTCATGGGCGAGTCCAACTCGCACTTGGCTACTTTATTTGTTGTTTAATTAATAAGTTCAAAAATACTTAATTATAATTTGAAAATACTTATTATTATTACAAATTTTTGGTAACTTTTTACCTGTTACCTGCCTGTAACGTTTCGTTTGCGTGGAACAGAGTGATTTGCAAAAAGGATTCCTCCCTGAAGGTTTCTTCACTTTTTCAACCCAATAGAAATCAATTCACTCTAGGCTTGAAAACACCCAGATTACATGTATCAGAAACCCACTCTGGAACTGCATTCCAAAGTTTATTGTATTTATATTTTCTTTTTACATTAGTTTTTTCCTAAGGGATAAACAACGCACAGATATCCAGTTCACAATTGTCTCTTGAAGAAAAAGAAGATATAGAACGCACAGAGGGGGCAAAAAGCTCTTGTCCTGGACAAAAACGTTGCACGCGTGGAGTGTAGCAGTTAGTGCATGAACCGTGACTTAACGACCGATGGTTATCCGTCTGTGCGGACTCTTTACAGCCCTACCAACATAATCTACCAATCACATGGAGCGCCAGTCTCGAAACTTCTCAACAGCAACAACTCAAAGGACCGGATCCTTAATTCGGTCAATTTTATTGTAAATTGGTGAGCTCTGACTGAACGGTTCGGTTGTAGAGTCTGATAAACATTGTTGGTCGTCACAAATAGCGTAGATGGGATGATTTGCCTGAAACGGTAATTAGTTGAACTTCGTTCAGTTCAGTTTATTTAGAGTAATTAATTAAAGTTGACATGAGGTACATCTTTTGTAACCATACCACATTCCAAAACGTACAAGCCTTAAAGATTTCAGATGTTTGAGTACAGGGGGGGATACAGGAATTCGATCAGTGGATTCATGTCATGATATTTGTTCTGTATCGGTGTTTCTATGTAGGTATCATAAGTGTATATTTACAGTTCTGTAATTTTAATAGCTAATAGCAATATGATTCCCATGAGTTTTGCTTAGTTTAAGGCTAGATAGTATTCTGTGAGCTATGTTCATTGTTCACAGTTATGAAAAAAACAACACATTATGACATTTGTGACATAAAGTCAATTCAAAAACGTTTTTAGGCTGCAAAAATACGTGTCAAAATAGTTTAAATTTCGCTAAAAGTGGCGCCAAAGATTAAATTTGTTAAATTCTCTAACACATAGGACATTATCGTTGAATATGTTTAGTACCTATTATCCTGAGTAGCTATTTATAATATAAATGTCAGCAAATCTCTGCGCAATAAAAAATACTTGAAAAAGACTCATAAAAAAGTTGTTCTCAATTTATGATTGGGTAAAAAAAAACAAGATTTGTTTTATAAAAGCAAATGCAACTTACTCAAAAAGGTTACCAACATTTGAGCCCTACACGCAAACCTCTTACAATTCACATTAAACACACATTACTAATGACATACGGTTCAGAAACCTGGTTAAAACATAAGTAAGTGTATAAGAGTATATTTATTTGTACTTAGTGGGTTTCACAGAAACGGTGCTCATTACTTAACCGGAACGAACTTATAATGTTTTCATCAAATAATGTATAACGTTTTGGAACACAGATAGATTACAGTTTGGAATAGCATGTATGCTACTTTGTATCCCAAAGAATATATATAGATGGATAGAAACTCTTTATTGTGATACAGAAAAATTAATAAAATTACAGTGAAATACTTATGAACTAGTACCACAAATGTTTAAAACCTTTGAAGAATAGTCTTTTCTAAATACATAAAATTACAAGTAATACAAATACCTACGCAAATCAAACCATTGTTCTAGCTTTTTTTTTAATTTAAATTTGTCACTTCACAGACTCCGGGGTCCGTGACTTTTGTCATTTCATATCTTACCTATATAATTTTTACAAATTTCAACCCATTGTTCTAGCTTAAAGTATTTACATTGTATAGATTATTTTTATTTCGTGTGTTCATTAAAGTATACAGGTAATATCTGTATATTCAAACGATGACAAATATTTATAATAATTTTTTGCCATCTGTTTTGGTTGTTTCAAAGATGGTGGAGCCATATTTGTTTTATCTGATGGAAAAATAAGCAAATATTTAAGCAGTTTTAAAGTAATATTGAGTTAAGACTCATGTTAAGGCATTTGCAATTCTGTACCTAAGATTGTTAGTCACCCTCTTTGCACAACCCAGTACATACAATGATTGCTTATGTATCGCATTAAGATAGGAATCTTAACGTTTAGATTGTAGGTGTGTTTCCTTTGTTCGTCTGGCAGTTAGCGGCGATAAATGCAGTGTTGTAAGCTACCAACACATGCAGGTACCTTTAATATAGGTATTAGATACGATATGTGGAGAAAACGTTATATAACGCTATGGTTATGGCTATGGAAGGTCGTTTGATAGTAAAGTAAGATACTGGAGGTAAATAGGTGGTGGTAATTTGCGTCTAATCATGAAACGTATTGGATTCAATGGAGAGACGTGCCAACATCCAGGTATATTTAATTTGTATTTGTTGAATACGTTTTGGATATTATGTAGCTGAATTACATGATCTAATATTTCCTTGCTCTGTTTCCTATCAGACTGCTCGAATTAACTAAGTAGTATTATCAATTACAGAATTAATTATAAACTGTTCAATGGTATTGAGCGGGTACGTAATTAATTGATAAAATGTATATAGTTTTAAAATAAATGTTATCAAAGCACCAAAGATAAGTTATATAACATTTTCTTAAAGAAACACTAATGGGACGAGCATGACGTGTGCTTGATTGTAAACAACGCATAACAGGCACAGTACAGACCCATTGTATATTATATCAAATTATTGCCCTTCAAACCATAACACAATTATTTTATACAAGGACTGACTGGTAGCACTAGACGGCAACAAGTGAAAAGAGGATAGGGAAGCCTCTGCTCAATATTGATACATCATCATCATCAACCTTTTTTAATCCACTGCTGGACATAGGCTTCTTTCATGGCTCTCCACTCAACCCTATCCTCACATTGAGACATATCAGACTTAATAAATAAGATAGGTCTCTATATCTACTGCCTATCAAACAAACCAGAACACAATAATCTCTAACTCTAGAAATTCCCGGACATAATTGGTTCCTTCTACTCTGTTCCCCAAACGCTGCAACGTATAAAGACCCTCGAAAAACTGTGGCCAAAAAAAGCGATAAATATAAACACAAAACAAAAGCAAGCACTAAGCTCAAGTGGTGCCTGAAGATACAAATGGTTTGTTTTGGCTGCCACCGCCTAAAGAGCTCTGAAAAAATTATCAGCTTAAACTTCAAAGTGATGGGACCGCTAGTTCGTTTAACTAGACAAGTTAAAAAGCTCAACAATGATGAAGTACTTCTACTAACAATTCAAAACGTGTAGTGGTAGTGATAGGACTCTTTGCTAGTCCGCCTGGGAAAGTACCACACACCTTTGCAAGCTATTTTTTAAATTTGAGTGTTTCTATGTACCTATAATAAGTATGTTTTAAAAACTATATAAGTTTTATATCAGCTATCTGGCCGCCATAGTGTAAGCTTTGCTTAGTTTGGGGTTAGTTAGTGTTGTGTGTGATTGACTACCAATATTCATTATTATTCTCCAGAATTGCAGTTACAAGTATGTGGAAACATTTATGTGTTCATTTTGAAGGGCAATAACCCGAGACATGGCGAGCGGAGTTCAATGATAAAAAATGACGTACCTATATTGTGATAAATTATTTGGAATAAATTTAACTAACTGGCGTTTATTTGGCCCAACGCATAAGCATTGCCATTCAGCGTGGTAATGCCGCCAGCACGCTGGGTACGCTTCCGATTGGTAGTGGGCTTGAACATCTTGATTATCTGTAGACCTTCATTGGTCTATGGATAATTCAGGTGTGCTTAGTGTAAGTAGTTAGTTAGGTATGTAGCGTAGAGTAGTTCTCATTGTATTTTAGTTTTGTTAATAAAGGCTATGCCCATTAAAAAAAAAGTAAATAAATGTCTTTGTATGACTATCCACAGTCTTGTATCTCACTGCTAGGTATAGGTCTTTTTCTTACTTTTTCATCTACCTTGGTCCTGTGCTAATCGAGCCCAAGTTCAAACACATTTAATATTTTTTAGCTTAGCTTAATTTACACAACAAAACACGTTATTAAAAGTAGTGAAACTTAAAAATCTAATTACTTTTACAGCACAGCAATAAAATAAACCTAGGTAAGTATATTTAAAAGGGTAATTAATTAAATTTTAAACAGAATCATGACTAGGCATGCGAGTACAAACTGTTCAATGCTACGATTTAGTTTTTATTGCTATGGTAAATGCTTACAGCGATCATTACATATTTATTATCAATGGGTCACGCAATTATGCTTGAAGGTTTGCACGCTTACTGAAACAAGCTTACGTGTACAGAATTGTAAATGAAGTAACTAAATAATGTCACATTTTTGATTTGACATAACAACAGTAGCTCCACAATTTGTTGGATTAAAAATTTGTCTACTAAATGATGTGAAAAATTTACACCTTTATGAAAAATATAGAGTAGAGATGTAGAGTAGAGTATCCCTAGCTTTGTTTATTCTCTTACCTATACTTGTAAAACGCTTATGCAAACTCAAAATATCTGGAATTTTATTCGATGTTTCGGAAAATTTATATCGACATTAGCAGAATTTAAATGCGAAATAAAAAAAATCGGTATTTGGAAAATTCTAATCGGAGATTCAGATAATTTTAATTCGATATTTCGAGATTTTTCGTTGAATTTCCTCACCAGCCGCGGATGTAATAACACTCGAAGGATAAGATCTTAATCCAGTGGTTAGAGCCTGAGTGCATTAGATGCTGTGCTATGGTAAATTAGTATCGCTCATTGTTCTTTACTGTCATTATGTTTGTGTTAGCGGTATGTGGCTTGTACCTTTATTTCAGCCCAGACCTTTATTTCAAAATCAATGCACAGTAATACATTTTGTCGAAATGCAATGTATCCACAGAAGAATAAAGCGCACAGTGGGTTGAGTCTCCCCGCCACAGGACATAAATCTAGTTTGAACTGTAAATAACAATTTGTAAGCAAAGCCGCGCCCCGGCGAGCGAAGCCGTATGTGGTGTAATATCATTCAAATAAAATGTTGCCAGCTTATCGGACCAACAACCAAGTAGATTTTGATAAACTGTTTAGATTTGTGTTAACTCTCAGAAGAATCATTTACGGCAGAAATGAAAACCACGCCTTCTTGATTTTACTACCATACTTACTTCTAGAACCTAGGGTAGGGTAAAACCCGGATAGTTGTCCCACTTTTTCAAAATACTCTGTAATTAAAGAAATATCACACGTCCTACACTAAGTTAACTGATACAGGTCTACGATGGTGGTGTTTTCCTCGAAGAAACCGATTCACTCTAAATATTAATCAGGTTTTTTTTAACTTTTATAGGATTAGGTACACTTAACCGCCATCTCGCCTGATTTTACGGCTACCATGGAGCGCGCTTACTTAGGTACCTAGAAGAAACCAAATCACTCTAAATTTGAAATCAGGTTTTTTTAATTTTTAAATGTTTACAATGTTAGCAACGATGCGGTCTTCAATGGAGTGACGAAACTTAATGACCTCAACGAAACCGATTCACTCTAACTTTAATAGTTAGAGTGACTCGATTTTAGAAGTTTTTTTCAGGTATTTACTTTTATAGGATTACAATGACCGCCATCTTGGTTGATGTTAAGCTACGATACGGTCGACGATACACCGTGCTTACTTAGAAGACAGGTAAACTATTACAACAAAATAATTCCAATAACTTTTTGAATCTCGAATCGAACAAAGAGCGCGACTTCACAAAGAACACGGCCAATAAAGTCCAAAAACCGGTAGCTTGGTATAAATCACTTCGAAGCAATAATGTGGGCTCGTCCCCTGGGACAGATTACAGACGCGCCGCGAGAAATGTGTCGACGAAAACACTTCCTTTTGTCACATAATCGCCCAAATTGTTATTAGAGGGAATAAAGACATATTGCCGGGAGGGGCGAACGCGCCGTTTATGGACCAAATGAGAGATGGCGTTTTAATAGTCTGATTTGGGGTAATTTGGGCTTTAATTGTGTTAAAAATGGTTTTATTTTTGAAGTGGAAACTTCTATAGGAAACTTTTTGGGTGGGTTAGATCTTGTGTGAAATCATTGGCATGCGTAATCGCAGTATTTCTTTTTTTTTTTAATAAAGAGAGACGACACGAGCAGGACATGTGCTTGATGGTAAGCAACATGCCTGCCACATGACAGCACAGTGACACGGAGGTATTGGAAAATGAAGAGTCCAAATCATTAACTAGCACTGCACTGCGCTCGCCACTCAAAGATTCTAAGTTGTTACAATATATCTAAGCCCTGTAATTTCTTTGGAAACATTGCTCTTCAAACCGGAACACACCTAGGTTTACCATAAAGAGTCCACTAAATGTTCCCACTGTCGGGACTCACGACCTTCTCTCGCAAGAAGAGAGTCAAGGCCAAAATC
The DNA here is from genome assembly GCA_963693475.1 of Ectropis crepuscularia. NCBI lineage: Eukaryota > Metazoa > Arthropoda > Insecta > Lepidoptera > Geometridae > Ectropis > Ectropis crepuscularia. Next base: position 9,824,815 of record OY856361.1, read on the forward strand.
CACCACTCAGGCCCAGTGCGGGTTGGTGGATGATACATGCCCTCGAAATATGCTAGGTACACGTCGGGTTCCTCACGACGTTTACCTTCACCGTTTTAAGTTAGCGGCATTACGCATAAGACTTTGAAAAGACAATGGTGCGCGTGGGGTTTGAGCCCGGGGCTTCCGGATTGGCATGCCCCGTCTTCCCGACTAGACGACCAGACCAGCCGTAACTTACCCTGATATACCTTTAGGTACTTATTGAGGAACATTAGTGATATTTAATGTTTTTAAGTTTTTATGACTGACTAACATTTGTTTTACTTTTCTAGCCTATCTGCTCTTCCAGAATATCTAACTGTGTTCCAAGTTTCAACCCGATCCGTTCAGGCCCTCTACCGCTTAACTAAACGGCTATAGCTTTGCTAATGCTGTCTCTATCATTTCAAGCGGGAAGAAAAGAGAGATAAACATCAAAGCGATGACATTTTTCGTTCGGCGGTAGACCCCCAGAACTTACAACGTGATAGAGCATTTGCGGGAGAATAACGGGAACGGGAACCACAAGGGTGAAGCCGTAGGACGCTTTTAGTTTCTAATATTAGTAGGATGTATGTAACAAACCACCAACACCACCAGTGTTATATTACTAAGTTTAGATACGTACCTAAGTACCTGTTTCTATTAATTTGTTGTTGTATTTTGGACGTCAAGTTCGGAACCCAGCTTTGATGAAGACTAATCTATTAGGGGGAACATTTGCTAAGTGATAAGTTCCACAGAACACAAATTTTAATAAATTTTTTTTACTGTAATAGTTTCCCACTTGACCACCATCTCGCCTAATGTTAAGCGACGATGCGATATACGATGGAACGTGCTTACCTAGAAGAAACCGATTCACTCTCGATTTGAAGTCACCAAGATTATATCCATCGGGAATATCCCACCCAGGCAACGCATTCCACAACCTAGACGTTCTTATCACAAACGTCAAATCTCTTCGTTCGTGTTTTTGGAACATCAACCATGAAACGATGTCGCTTTTTTGAGATACGAGAATTCCGATAGAAGAAAGGGCGAGGTGGTATTAGATCATGCAGATCAGTTGCACACTCTCCGAAGTGTATCCGATAAAAAACCGATAAGCTAGCAATCTTGCGGCGATGATCAAGACTTTGAAGTCTTTTACGCACAAGAGTGTCATTACCTATGAGCCTATATATATATGCATCTTAGTGCCTACTCTATAACTAATACATGATTCTCTGTTCAATTTAAGTTTGATTGCAAAATTGTCTAATGTCAGTAAATTGAAATCATTTAAAATTAACGATCAAAGATTAATTGGTAAAGTCTTCAGTATCAAGTCATTTCATAAATAGCATAAAAGAGAATAAACACAGTAAACATTTTATTACATTCATGTCTTTATCGAATAATGACAGTATTGCAAACTCGGAGTAATAAATAAATTGCCAATGATCGTGTACAAAGAAGCAAATGGTTTTATAGCAATCGTTAATTTTGTCACTGAAACTATTTGTTTTACGACATCGTGCTTTGTTGGTTTATTCAACGACATCATTAACTAAAACTGTGCTTAATAGTTTTACGAGTCTGCGGTGACATGCTTTAAACTATCACAAACACATCAACTGCCTATAACAATAATAATGTGACGTATGCGTGCGGTCCCAACATCCCAACAAATCACCGCCACATGTTCCTAACCTACAACAAAACGCCCAAATGACAGATATATTAGCGGCGTTCCATTCACGTAAAAACCACGGACACATTTCACATTTTAAAAACGAAATCACACCAATTTAAATCTTATACATTTTGTCTTAAGTGCTCAGCGCTCTAAACTCACTGTGTGCGGTTGACAAATTAATTCCTAACCTCAAAATTGCGTTTAATCATTGAAATGTTATCTGACGAATGCTCCAGTTTAAAATACGTGTTTGACGTATTTATGTCGTGGTGTTCGGAGATGCAGACACGTTTTAGTTTATTATCTTTCATTATTACTAATGTTTTTTAGCATGGATTGCAGATGGAGCGAGGATGGAAGAGACAAAGTGTATTTTTGATCACGGGTGGCAAAATGACCTTGTGTGGTCCGTGTTGTCAAAAAAAGTGTTGCACAAGTATCTTTTTTTCACGTAAACAAACACTTTAAGGCGGCAGTCGAAAAACCGTGCTGAAATAAATATAACTAAATGTTTCCATGTGGGATGATCCAACTTTTTTCCAGAGTACTCGTACGATGCCTTATCGACGTGTCAGGTAGTTGTAATTTTTGTACTGCAAATTAAAAAGTTGAAAATCTAAGTTTTTTTTTAAATGGAGGTAAATAAAATTTGAACATTCACATTTACATAAAATGTGGATTTCGAAATTGTATTTTGGCAATTATTCATAGTTATTACAGTGTTTATTTCTAGTTACAGACTATTAAATATAACGTCGACAAGTGAAACCAAGCGAATCACCTCATCCTATTTCCTGCTTATATTATAAATGAGAGAGTTAGGATGTTTGGATATGTTTATTGCTCAATCACGTCGTAAGAACTGAACGGAACTGAAACTGAGACAGATTATAATATGGAAAAGTGCATGCCGAAAAAACGCATTTTTAAAGGAAAAATACATTTTCTAACTCAAACTGATCCTGCCCGGAACTTTGTTCACGCACACTTTAAAATAAATTTTTAGGTAATAAAGATAATCTGCCTTTTCTGCATAAAAGTATACGAGCTGATAATCCAGAACGAACCTACCTTATAAGTTTCAGTTTCAATTCTGTTATTATGCTTCGTGTTATGTGTAGGTACTAAACTAATGAGTTATGTGCCTAAATATATTTAGTACCTATTAAGCCCGACTCGCGACGCGGCCGGCGTAATGACGTCACACAAAAAGTTATTACTAAAAAATGAATCCAAATTTTGTGTATCTGTAAACGACAATGTACTAATTAATATTATTGTCTATCTCTTAGGCATCAAAATAAACTAAAAATCGAGTATGTATATCATGAAAAAATAAGGTCCCAAAACCGGTTTTGCCCAAATTTGGCCTCTTGGGGCTTGACTAACACTTCATCCAAAATCCATCACTAGAAATCACTTTATTTCTCAATCTCAAGCCACAAACCGTTTGATCTTAATAAACGTTTATCTAAGCAAAACCGGGAAGCTATGTTATAAAGCCGTAAACTCTAGAACATTTTATCGTACAAATATTTTTATTATCATTGACCTAACTTTATTTTTTGTATAACACATTTTATCACCCAGCTGCGGAATTATCCCAAACTAACATTTTATTTTTGATGATCCAGAAATAATTTTAAAGAGAATCATTCACGTCAACTAATTTTGTCCCCTTGGACCGAAGCACGCCACTGTGCGTTACTAATTGAGACATATTACGCATGTGAGTCGCGCTGCATTAAACTCCTCTCCGATATGACATCCTGGTACTGATGAAGACAGAATCCTTACTGCTTCTACCTATTAGTTTGGTATACATCAAAAGATTAGAATTGTTGGCTAATGAACGAGATTGCGTGATGGACTGGTTGCTATTTTAGAATATTAATGAGGGTGATTGATCTTAATGATTTTGTAATTTTTGTTTTCGGGTTCATGATGTATGGGCTAATTTGTTGTTTTGTCCGTCGCGTATTGTTTTTAACGGGACTTAGGGTAGTTGGCCTCAAATAGCCTATATCTACTTACTACTGCCTACTCTTTATCCGTGGTTCATGTGTGTTGGTTTTTCTTAAGAAAACGAGTCCTATTCATTTTACAGTCATTTTATGAGGTAGGTCCTTTTATGTCTACCGTTTGTCAGAGGCACATGTACATAGGTATGATCTATACGACATCTGAAGAAAACAAGTCTTACCGCGCTTACGATTACATTGGAAAAATGGATTATACACCGTGGTGGATTTACCCCCAACAATATTTTAACAGTCCATTCTAATACTGATGTAGACTTCATCACCCAAGTCTCTTTCTCCTCAGCATGGTAGATCACGAGATAATTCGAGTCAAAGTTTGACGTAAAATTTCCACCAAATCACCAGCTTCAACCCTAAAGCATGTACAGCAGACAAACGACCTTGCCGCCGACGCCGCGATGTCGTACAAAAATCAGTGCGGAGATCTGGCCATTAGGGGTACGTCAAATGAAATAACAATCAAAAAAAAATTTTTTTATAGAAAAAGTTTTTTGAGCTCTCATGCGTAATTTTCACATACATGATTCTAAACTTAACATAGATGAACTACCATAAATATTGTTGCACCTTTCTGCAACACCTTGTATATAGTTTTCAAATAATAATATTATTTTTCTTTTTTATTTCTTAAGGTTGCTGTCGAGCTCAAAAAGTCGAGGACATTTCTTAGGTTTGGATCACTCTTAGAAAAGGCGCGAATCTTTTTTAGGTTTGGTGTCACCCTTAAAAAAGTCGGCATTTCTTAGGTTTAGATCACTCTTAGAAAAGTCACGAACATTTCTTAGGTGTGGTGTCAAGCTTAGAAAAGTCCTGAACATTTCTTAGGGCTGGTGTCAAGCTCAGAAAAGTCGGTAACATTTCAGTATAATGCTCCTTGATTCACCACAATTTATTACTACGCCTACAAACGTAAACAAATAGCAGTCCATCACGGGGCAGATGTTTGAGAAGTAGAGTTGGAGACAGTACCTTTGATTACTTACTTTGGTTTCTGTGCACTATGTGAGGTGAGCAATTCTTGGGATGAAGAAATAACTGTCATAACTAAATCATAATTTCAAACAATACTTCGTATTTTTTGTGTGCTATTCTCGATATTACTATAGAAACTAATGTGATTTCAAAGCAACACAACTTTGAAAACAACTATCGATATTATTATGAAAATTGTTTTGATTGTCACACATCTTTAATCGATATCTATGTACTTCGTTGTCTCAACTTATATTTCACTTACGTTTTAACCGCAAATGGTAACTTAAGTTTCCGTCACACTCGGCAACATTTCATTATGTTGGCTGGATTTCAAGTTTCCCACCAAACTGCTGAAACAGTTTTATACATTTTTTCTTTTGTTATTAGTTTTTCGTTATCAAACCTATCTTAGTACACTGGACATAATGCCTCTCCCATGGCTCGCCACTCAGCTAGATCATCAGTTTTACGTTTCCATCTACTGTGTTGTTCTTATATCGTCACTCCATATCATCATACTTTTACTGTCCTTATTGTTTTTACGGTTATATAAAAATAGTGCCAGCTTAAAACATGGTTTTTATCTCCGCTGCTATCGGAGCTTTAAGAAGCACATAATAAAAAATCAGGTACCTACTTACTCGTTCCTACGGAAAATTTTCCTTAGCTAAATAATATAGGGCATAACTTCAGGTACTGGCGTGAACAATGCTATGATGAATCAAATAAATGGCGGGAAGCAATCGAACCCGACTTACACCGAGATTTAGATTTATCCCGCGAAGGGATTTATCGCTCGGAACTCGGGAAATGGGGAAAGAGAAAAATTAGGTGTCGGGAGAGAACGCGAGAGTTGCAACACTAAATTCTTAAAGGTAGGTCTCTTTTTTGCTTAACTAGTTTTGATTTTTTGATTTCAACTTGAAAAGGACACCTACGAATTGCTAATATTCTATTACTAGCTCTGATCAGGGGTTTCACCGGCGCCTCTACCGCCTAACGAAAAACGCTTTGACGCTTTGACATTGCCGTCTCTTTCTTTTCAAGCGAGAAGAAAAGAGACAGCAATATCAAAGCGTCAAAGCGTTTTTCGTTAGGCGGCAGACCCCCCGTTGGTAATGTTTACGTAGTCTAGAATCTAGAATCTAGACCCACGAGTAGAGCTATCGAATGCATACATATTTCTGAGATTTAGTAATTAGGTACCTAATTTAGTCAAGTAGCAAAAGTAGCAAACCTTTGAGCGTAAATACAAATAAAGTAAGTAGTGGTCGGTGGCTCGGTGGTTTAATGGTTCTAGGCTTAAACTACCGCTGTAGTTTTTTTAATTTGAATTATCCACTCCACAGACTCCGGGCTCTGTGATTTTGTCATTACATTTCTTTTACATATTTATGGGTTAGAAAAGGAAAATAGAGTTGGGCACATTTGAAACCTAATTCTAGTGCTCGCCTGTAGAGCCGATCACTAGCGGTTGGGATTCTACCGCTAGTAATCGACTCGACATCGAGTCGTTGCCTAATTGCCATTTGCACAAGCCGCCTCCTCTCGGTCCAGAGCCTCCACTAAGGCTGCATTTCTGTCCCTGATGGACCGCTGTAGTTTATATTCCATTTTATTCCGAGATTAAATTTAGCCTGTGTTTTACCACACCAAGATCTATCTTTGTACTAAATTACATCCAGATCTATTTAGTAGTTTTTGAGTGAAAAAAAAAAAACCGTCCAAACTTTTCACAATAAAATTACAATCTTACATACCAGCGCTCCAAGGTTTCACCAGCTTGGTACCCGATGCCGGTATTTTCACGGAATGAAAAGTGTTTGTGTAAGTGTAGGTATATGTATGTATATTGTATAAGTAAGACAAAAAGTATCAACAGTAGATTATTAGATATTGATAGGTACTATTTTTCTGAAGCAGTTAAGTCCTCTCTACCTAGTCTGTGGTTAAGTCCACATAGACAATGTGTCAAAAGTAAACGCACCGGCGCCGACGCGACACTGACATAAACGTCAAGTACTCGTAAGTCATTTGTCTCGAATCACTAGCGCTGTTCAACGGAAGACAGCTATCTAGCGATCGATCGAATCGCGTCACGATTTAATCGATACTTCCTTAGTGATAAAACGCATACATAGACAGCACTGACAGTGGAAACAGGGGTGTGAAAATTGTTTTATTTTTCTCGCATTGGTAGAAATGGTAGAAAATAAAAGATGTGCAATAGAAAAATATAAACCATTTTATAAAAAAAAAAAAACGAATAAGAGTTACTATGTCAATAAAATTTGTAAATGTAGTCAAATAGAATTTATTAGATAAATAAGTTAGAATAAATAATTAGCTATGTATTAGATAAATATTTGAAACATAACTTTTTATATGGTGTCTCATGTGTTGCTTTTACTTTTGTCTTTTCTTAATCATTTTTTATCAACGATCTATGTAAGAATACGTAAACTTATTTGAATTGATTATAGTAATCTTATAATTTTTTTTACATGATAGAATAAATGTATCATTCGCACGACCTTTTACCGCGATTTGCGTGATTTAGAACAATATCACGTATTAGAATATAACACAAATATTAGGTAACTATATCATTATCATCATCAGCTGAACACAGGCTTCCCTTAACTACCACCACGGCCACCTGCAACCAGCGGTTTCCAGCGACCTTTGTGAGGTCATCTGTCCATCTAGTTCCAGGCCGTCCAACACTGCATCTTCCGGCTCGTGGTCACCACTCGAGAACCTTTCTTCCCCATCGTAACATGTATTCTAATTCACTAAAATGCTATTCACTTTCTAGCAATAGAATCCCGTTCCACTAACTTTCAACACTAACATTAGATTAACGTGGAAGTCACGTACCGTCACGAATCCCGGGATCCCTTTAGCAAACAAATGATCCCGGATTAGGGCGACAATTTAAACGGGAAGCGGACAACCGGGACAATTTGCACAACCGGGACAACTCGAGGGTCTCTCGCCTACGCAGGCATTTGTTACCATTACGCGCAGATTTGTTCTAAAGACGGCTTGGGGTGATAAAATGCTGTGTAAACTGAGAACATCGAAGTCCCGTTAAGTGAAACTGATTTGGTACACTTTTTATTTAGGTCTGGATTTAACGGCTTACGGTTCTTGTATCTATTGTATTGATTAGATACCTTTACAAAAATCTCGCGCTGTCCTTCTAATATTATAATTGCAAAAGTTTGTGTTTTGATGTTTTTAGCTCAATTACGTCGGCACATCAGAACGGATCGAGTTGAAACTTAGAACACAGTTACGGGAGAATAACATGAATGCGAATAACGAGAAAATATTAGCCGAATACTTTTTTTTTATGTGGAGGTAGTTCTGAAAATAGGTTGAAAAGCAATTTTGGCCATCCTACCCACACTTTTTATTTTTTATTTCTCTATTTTGTTATATCAGTAAGAAAAAAAACCAAATAACTTAAATATTGTCCAATGGCGCGTTCACAAATTATCGCGTAATTTTGACATTTAGTAAATTTGGTTGATAAATTGTATGGCAGATCAATGTTTCCAGTTCGCTGTCGTCAATGGGAGAGTCTGTCCTTTTACGTGATATCGGCGGAATCGTGAGACTAAACCACAATAAATACAATAAAAAAGACAACATGTAATGGGCACAAAAGGCGATCTTATCGCTAAAAGAGATCTCTTCCAGATGCCCTTTTGATTTCTAAGAAATTTGTTAGGTAACAATAATTTAGGCAGTGCGGTGGTGCGACTATCTACTATAAATTAATACAAGTAACATTTGTTAACCACACAGCCATTAATCAAAAATTGAAGTCGAATATTTGCAGTGTCAGATAGACATACCTATAGCGTGTTGAAATAAAAGCTTTAACTTATAATTTTTACAATTACTACAGCCATAACTTTTATTACCGGCTACCACAAGTGCGATCAATATAATAATTTTACTGTCTCTATAATAGCAAACTTTAATCAACCGCTCGCAAACTTATCAAAGTTTATAGATAAAGCTTCAGGATTCATTTTCATTAAATCAGTAATAAATTAACACATTTATTTAATTACGTCACGAGCAACTCACGTGTGATATAGCACGTCCAGCGGTCAGTCCGACTTATAGACTTATCTATTACTTAATATTATAAAGTTGAAGAGTTTGTTTGTTTGAACGTAAAGATCTCGGGAACTACTGGTCCGAATTTTAAGATTCCTTCTCTGTTGGATAGTTCATTCATCGAGGAAGGCATTAACATTACGGTACTATCAACAGGAACGGAGCATGAATGAAAAATGTAACAAAAACGACAAAAATATTGCTTTTTGAGAGCTTTCGTTGCGTGACAGCATGTGTCTATCTTTTAAAGGTTGCGTCATTAGAACCTAAGGTAACCGAATTCGTTCAAAATTTGAATTGGTACGACCAATTTTCGATAGATAGCGTAGCAACACGCGCACGGTTTAGCTTGTAATTAAATATGTGAAGCAACCATGCTAGTTTTCATATTAAAATTAACTCACTTTAAAAAATACTAGCGGACTATCCCGACTTTCTGTGCGCAAAAACTATTTAGAATCAGACATAATCACCATTGATTATTTTATGCAGGGATAATGTGACATTTTAATGGTGAAAGACATTTTGAAATACATACATACATATGTTTTGAATTTATTCGTTACAAATACGTATACAAATATAGATATAGAATTAACTATATAGTTTTATAGATAGATACTAGCTGACCCCGCAAACGTTGTTTTGCCTTAGTGAACAACCCTTGTCACTTAGGGGTATGAAAAATAGCTAGTAGCCGATTCTCAGACCTACTGAATATGCATATAAAATTTGGTAAAAATCAGTAAAGCCGTTTCGGAGGAGTAAGGAAACAAACACTGTGACACGAGAATTTTATATATAAGAAGAAGATATAGGAAAGTCTTGCAAATTTCAGTAATTCGAATCAGCACATCTTACTAATATTATACATGTCAATGTTTGAAAGTTTTATTGCTCTATCACGTAGTAACTTATGAACGGATCGGGTTGAAATTCGGAGCACAATTAGACTGTGAACCGGAAAAACACTTCGTGTTACTACTTTTTATCCCGGGAAAATAACAAGAATGGGAACTGCATGGGTACAGCCGCAGGGTGCTGCTAGTACATTTACATGACTGTGTCTCGGCTTTGTACAGGTTGAACAGCAACTAATTTGGTCCTACTATTTTTTTTAAAACTATTATAGGTTCGCACTTGACCACCATCTCGCCTGATGTTAAGCGACGATGCGATCTCCGATCGATGGAGTGTGCTTACCTAGAAGAAACCGATTCACTCTCGATTGCGGAGGCTGTTTACAGATAATGGTAGGACTCTTTAGAGTCCTCCACCATTATCAAAACGGCTTACCAAGAAGACACACTAACAGAGCCAAAAGACCAAATCATTTATTAAATCAGAGCGAAGTGAATCGAATCATCACATTACGCGTTGTTTACAAGTTAGATTACTAAAAGCAATCTGCAGTTTCGCCTATTTGAGCATATCAAATGTACAGAGGAGTGCGCTTAATGGGACAAAAGTTGAAATTTCGTTAGCGCGTGTTAAGGCAGGTGATTACTACCCCCTACCACCCTCGGGGCGACAGACTAGTGGAGGGGTAGACGCCGTATAATAGTAGAGTTGCCAGGTTTTTGATTTTGTTAAGTTTTAGGAGATTTTTGATACCGAAAGGTATTTTGAAGTGAAAACTTGTTTAGGCGCGTTGAGGTCTTTTTGGGTGAACAAAAATCATGAAACTCGCGTCATCGTCACATAACGGTTTCGAATTTATCATACATCAAATTCTATGTTAAAAGTTTTCAGTTATATCGGTATTTTTTTTGTCTTTTGAAACTACAAAAATAACGCTTCCCATAGTTCAACGCACTCAAAAAATTTTTATTTTATTTTTTTATAATCAATTACACCGCTCGTTGCTTAGCTTGGAGCTAGATGATGTTGCATGAGAAACATCCATCAATATTTATTATTTACTATTGTAGATGACTTTTCAGATACCCCCACTGGTAACACCGGTACGGCAGTACGGTACAGCCAGTGTCACTAGAGGGGCGTTTTCCATTACACGGTCCGTTCGTCGCTGATGACACCGCATTCCGCCGAGCAAATGGCTCGACAAATGAACAGAGGGCAGGGGCACGCCCCAGCCCGTCATAACTGCCACTAAAGGGCGCCACCCGCTCCCGTTCCGAAGCTAAAAGCCCTTGCACTGACAAATTGATTCGATTTAACACAGCACTATAGACTAGAACGAGCACCTCCGTTGGTGTCGGTAGAGATGGTAATTTGGACTACAAAAATTACATAGATGTAAAGCCCTTGCACTGACAAATTGATTCGATTTAACACATCACTATAGACTAGAACGAGCACCTCCGTTGGTGTCGGTAGAGATGGTAAATTGGACTACAAAAATTACATAGATGTAAAGCCCTTGCACTGACAAATTGATTCGATTTAACACATCACTATAGACTAGAACGAGCACCTCCGTTGGTGTCGGTAGAGATGGTAATTTGGACTACAAAAATTACATAGATGTAAAGCCCTTGCACTGACAAATTGATTCGATTTAACACATCACTATAGACTAGAACGAGCACCTCCGTTGGTGTCGGTGTCGGTAGAGATGGTAAATTGGACTACAAAAATTACATAGAGGTAAAGTCCTTGCACTGATACATTGATTCTATTTAACACAGCACTATAGACTAGAACGAGCACCTCCGTTGGTGTCGGTAGAGATGGTAATTTGGACTACAAAAATTACATAGAGGTAAAGCCCTTGCACTGACACATTGATTCTTTTTAACCCCGCACTATAGACTAGAACAAGCACCTCCGTTGGCGTCGATAGAGATGGTAAATTGGACTACAAAAATTACATAGAGGTAAAGTCCTTGCACTGACACATTGATTCTATTTAACACCGCACTATAGACTAGAACAAGTACCTCCGTTGGCGTCGGTAGATATGGTAAATTGCATTTGACTAAAATTATATATAAGCATCACTGTGTTCCCGTTTGAAAGGCAACGTTTGCGTAGAAATTACTGAGCATAGAGATAAATCATCTTATCTTTATGGGTGACGAACGCAGTGTACCTACTGGCTAGGTTATGATTCTGACTCTTCATGATAGCTGCGTGACACTGTGCTGTAATAGACAGGTGTGTTGTTTAGAAACAGGCAAATGTCCTGCTTGTCCCATCACTATAATATAAAAAACTTTCCGCTATAATTTTTTGAGTAAAGTTAATTCGGTAATATAAAATGTTCCATGTCAGTGACGTCAAAATAATTTTAAGAGTTATACTTAATTACTAGCTGACCCCGCAAACGTTGTTTTGCCTTAGTGAACAACCCTTGTCACTTAGGGGTATGAAAAATAGCTAGTAGCCGATTCTCATACCTACAGAATATGCATATAAAATTTGGTTAAAATCAGTAAAGCCGTTTCGGAGGAGTAAGGAAACAAACACTGTGACACGAGAATTTTATATATAAGATTTACTCCGAAGAAAACAAAAGCTCTTTCGGCCAAACACTCGACCACAAATGTCTATCACTATATCGTCTAAATGCATAAAAGCAAATCTCTAATTTCAAAAGCAAAGTCTCATATTTCTAAAACCGCATATACCTACCTCCTACCTACACACAAAAAAAACATAGGTAGGTACAACTGAATTGAGAAGCTCCGCTTTTTTTGAAGAAGGTTAAATTGAGCATAAGTCAGTTTATAATACTGAGGTATGGGACTACGATTTGCGAAGCTAAAATCCCCATTCCTCGGTACATTATCGCATGATCAATCATTTAAATGACACTTCACACAATCGAACAAATGGCCACACTTTAACAACTGTCGTAGTTACTTTCTCAAAGAATCTGAACAAAAACTTGAATCGTTATCGACTACTGACTCGGTACCAATCTAGTAGGTACAGATGCTGACAAAATGTTAAATCTTACCCACTAGTATTAGCAGGGAAAGGTAATTACTAATTAGTATCCCGTTAATATTATAAATTAGCAGTGACTTGCGCTTTCACCTGCGTAGTACCCGATTCCGTATATTTACCGGAATAAAAAGTAGCCTATATCAATATAAGTAGTCAATATAAGGGGCCCCTTTTAAACCTACGCCCGAGTCACAAGTCTTGGGGTCTATTCGAGATTTCTCTCTCTGCCACACGATGGACCCGGTGCCCGCACGGTGAATCCATGGAATGCTAAGAAGTACGTCTCTCTACTTCTAATATACCTCCATAAATATGTGTACAAAGTTTCCTGAGGATCGGTTATGTAGTTTTTGCGAGAAAGCGTGCCTAGCGAACGAACTTACTACGTATCGCGTTCATAAGAATATAATGGTAGGATGTCAATGTTTGGATGTTTGTTGCTTAATCATGTCGGAATGTCTGAACAGATCGGATTGAAATTTGAAACACAATTAGATTACAGTCTAGAATATGAAATAGGTTACTTTTTCAATCACAACCCGTCGTTACGACGCGATTGAGCAACATATATTCAAACTTTCGCATTTATGATATTGGTACGATGAAACTTTTTTTACTTCGAAAGGAAATGTTTCTAGAAAAAAAACTATTTTATTTATATGTTTAGATGTGTAAATAATTATGTAAATTTATGTGAGCGACTGCACCCAGTCCATCCCTATTGGTCCGTGTCGGAAGGTGTACGGCGCGTGACACAAGTGCGTACGCCGTACACCGGACACCTTGCGTCGACACAAAAACACGCTCGTGTCGTCGGACTAATACGAGCATCTGTTTCTACGACCGACTTACGGAATAATACCCCTTTTTGTCATGCAATTTGTGATATAAGTAGGTCATATTCGAGCTCTGTAATTAAGATTGAAATATTGCTTCCTTATCACCTGATTGTTTTTTATAATTATATTAGTTATACTATCTTGGTAGCGATTCTAAATCCACTCGGTTGCATCCGACACGGAATCTCATCTCTCGGTCTTTGTCTTATCTGTTTAGCATGACAGAGGCAGGAATTGCCATTCCGATTCCGAACCATTCGGAATCGCAATTAGAATCGCTACCCTTTATGTATCTATCTACCTACCCGATTTCCAATGACTCAACAAAACCTTCCCGCCTCTCTCCAAAAACTCCTCCCTTAGTTAAAGAAGTACCCAAAATAAGTAGCAAAGCTCTTTTATTTTTAACTCTTTGAATTTCCCGAACAAAAACCTCTGGATCGACTGAGCCCAGCGGGGTGTACGGAACGGTGGTAAGAGTAAACCTGTAGATGTTTAAAAAAATCGTCACAAATCAGGTGCATCACTATGATAATCGGAAAAGGAACGTTGTTTGAAAATGGAACGACGATTATGTTCTGTCATTGGACGGATTCGAAACGGTCGTCTGGAAACGGATTGTGAGGATCGCGCAAAAACTAACCTATCAAAGTCGGTCCGGTATGCAGTTACATAATAAGGATAAGAATGTACCTACCTATTTATGTAAAGTCAAGCAAAATCAGCACACTATAATATATGTTCCCGCTGCTAGGACTCAGGGCCTGATTGCACAACGAGAGAGTCAAGGCCATAATCCACCATTCTGGCCGGGTTGAAGCAAGTCCTCAAAAGATGTCTTTCTTGAAATCTGTAGGTTTCCTCGCGTTGTTTTCCTTAAATATTTTTACCTTTAATAAAACTCTAAGTACCTTTTAAACGTCATTTCTATGTATGTTGCATATGTACCACGAGTAGAGTAGAGTACGTATTACCAACTCCCGCAAGTAGCACCCATTCACGAGTATGCCGCATATGTCAACCATCGTTCTTCTCAACATTTTTTTAGGGAAGAAGAGGGCGATCCGCCTAACCAATTTCATTTTATTAGTTTCTTTACATATTATCGGAATTGGCTCGAAAGAAAAATGTTTTTCATGAAAAACCTAGAACACTTCCTAGCATTGCCGACAGAAATATTTGTCAGCACATCACAAAACGATTTATCAAATCGTAAACAGCTAAATCGGTCGCATATTGCTCCTCACTGCTATGTTCCGTCTGCTTGTGACTGAACGGCTCTGACCAATTTATATCTGGGAATCGTTATGAGGGAGTTACTATCGATGTATTTCGTTTTAGATTACTTTTATGCAATGTATACTAAAAATACTTTATTAGACTGTGGTTAGTGTCTGTGGAAAATTCCTTTCAAGTTCGCTAGAACTTGAAAGGAATTTTCCATTTGTGAAGGAATAATTGTACTTTTTACAGAACTTGGCTCGCTAGTTTTTGTATTCAAAGTTATGCTATTTTTAACAAATAGGTACTTATTTGTTTCGTTTAGTCGGTAACTAGAGAATTGAATTCAATAAAGTAACAGATAGAGATGTCTAGTAATTAGTAGACGAAATACAAAAACAACGTCTTTGTTAACGTGGGGACGCTTGCAAATCTATTGAAAAATTGCTAAATTCAGGATTGACGCTTTTCTAATTTTCTATTTTTAAATTTCTTAGAGTTTACGCAATGAAAATAATGCTATTTGCAATTCGCTAACAGATAACAAAACAACTGTCGAATACGAATCTGTCATTTTTATAATCTCCTGTTGAAATTTTAGTTCGCTCACTTTATCGTGCTTTAAATAAGATAGTAAATGTTTTCAGCGTTCAGTCGCTTGCCGGTGAAAAATGGCGCGCGCTGTACACATTCGTTATTAGCCGACCGAGTGACACCTCATTATGTGTCGCGCGGTGTAATTGGAGTTCGCGTTTTGAATTTGAATTTCGAATGTTTCGTTTTTTAATTTCAAACGAGACATTTCGACGTTTTTGTTGGTTGCCAGTGGCATATTTCAGTAAGTAAGCGAAGAAAATGAAAGGAGAATATAGTACCGTGTAGTATGGAGTGTATAGTACAGCCAAAGGTACAGTTCTACTATATTTTCCAGCGTTTAACGTAACAAAAACGTTACACGTACTTTCACTTTTACTGAAAGAAAGTACAGATTTTTCATTTAATTTATTTTCTTCAAGAACGAAATTTGTCGTTTTATAACGTTTATAACTAGATAAGATTTCTGTCTTAGTGAGTAATATTAGTATCTTGAAAGTCTTAAAACACAAGAAAATAACTTTACTTATTTTGAGAAGACATTATAATCCACTTCTGTGCTCCTGCTTTTGTTGGAAAACACAAAACATACATTAAAATAATAGATGATAATAGTTAAAACGAGTACCTACACGTCAAAGTCTTTTACTTTGATGTACTAACTAAGGATTTTTTTAAGCAAAATATTTTTACCAGAAAAAGAAGACATTGTTTACAGCATTACCTAGCAATTAAAATGTAACGTTACTCTTTCTAACTAGACCGATAAAAACTTTCAAATCCTCAAAAAAGTTCATAATAAAGATGAAAGCAAGTAATCAGCAATCACGCTTCTCAGATGAACTCATTAACTACCGCTACAGATATGTAATTATAGAGTAAACCAACTAAAATGGACGGGGGTTACACAAAACACAGCTACTACGGCAAAAGAGACGCGTTGTAGGCACTCAACTTCTTTTTACGAGTATAATAATAGGTACTGAATGACGCGACGAGCACGACATAAATAATAATAAATAAATAAATATTGGTGGACAATTCCCACACAAAACTATCTGACCCCAAACTAAGCTGAGCTTGTAATATGGCGGCCAAATAGCTGATATTAATACTTACATAGTTGTAAACACATAATTATTATACATCGAAACACCCAGATACCTAGTACAAATATCTGAATTCATCACACAAATATTTGCACTGGGTGGGAATCGAACCCACGACCCTCGGCTTCACAGGCAGAATTACTACCCACTAAGCTTAGCTTGAACGGTGAAGGAAACTGTGAAGGAAAACATCGTGAGGAAACCGACATGTACCTAAAATCTTTCGAAGTCATGTGTCATCCACCAACCCGCACTGGGCCAGCGTGGTGAATTATGGCCTTAACTCTCTCCTTGCGAGAGAAGGCCCCGAGTCCCAGCAGTGGGAACATTTAGTGGGCTGTTGATGATGATGATGATGATGATGATGATGAAGTTTAGCTTAGTAGCTCTGTTAAGTCTCTGTAACTCTGTTAGTAACTGTGTAAGCTAAGTAACTACCCACGAGGCCAGTCACAAACATGACATGCGTCGGATCGCAACGCTGCACTGCACTCATCACTGGAGATATATTTAAGAAGATTTATCTCTTTGCCCCCTCGTTTCTTTGGAAACATTACCCTGGAACTTTGGACAATGAAACGTAATGTGTCTATAGCACACATTACCCTTACCGTGTAGCCCAACACGAGCATTTCAGCCGTTCCTCTAAGAGGCAACGAGCATGACGTCAAAGAGTAGTTGAATCACTGTCAGGATTAGAGTCATCAAGATCTTTGTGAGTACATAATATATCTTCCTTCACATGTCAGGTTTTCGCATGGACGTATAGAGGGAAGACACAAAAAAAAAATAAACAATAAAGAGCACAAAACTTTGCTTTTTTACGATTGACCAAATAAATTTAAAAAGAAAATCTATTAATAATTGGTAATGAAATACGATTAATGCCTGTACTAAGTCATATTGGTCGGCGATCTTTTTATCATTATCGACTTTTGCTATGGCCAGCCCTAAATACAAACAAAATCGGTGCTTTGGAAAGTAAACAGTTTCTGTCTCATAGCGCGGTTCATTTTGATGAGTAAAAATATGTCCTTTTGGTCATTTACATACGAAGAGATCTAACTCAAATTCGTAATAATAAGTTCTAACATATCTAAGTTGTGAAATACGTTGCCTGAGTGGGTATTCTCTGGATCATCTATCAATATAATCTGGAGTGTTTTCGAATTCACAGTGCATCGGTTTCTTCTGGGTAAGTGTGAGCTATCCTGAACTGCAAGGCGACATGGCCACCATCTAAAACTTATATAAGTAATCGTAAAAAAATATACAGTGAGAATCCCGAACCCTTCCGAAATATTATTCGGAATTATTCTAAATCACCTGGTAACCCTAGACTATGTAAAAAGGTATAAAACGTTACTAATTAAACAGTCTGTGGAAATGCGCCAAAGATCCGGCGATAGAGGCTAAATACGGCGCGGGCGCAGATCTGGAGAAAGATTTCGACGACTGATGAGATCAGTCTCCTGATAGTTCAGTATATTTGGGTACAAAACGAAAAGCGCACCAATGGGACCGCATTTTCAGATGTTATTTAGGTATGATGATGATGTATTTCAGGGCAATTTTCGTCTCGGCGACTAGGCCGACTCGGCTTACTTGGGGTACCTAAGTTATGTCACTTGATGCATCCTCACTCCAGACACTAGATTAAATTTCTTATTTTTTTTCGTGAAATCAACAAAACATATCAACAAAAAACAATCCATTGAGACAGCGAGGTAGGACGAATACGTCGAATACACCATCGAGGTAAACAAATTGATATTTTATTATATTAAACTAGCTGACCCCGCAAACGTTGTTTTGCCTTAGTGAACAACCCTTGTCACTTAGGGGTATGAAAAATAGCTAGTAGCCGATTCTCATACCTACAGAATATGCATATAAAATTTGGTTAAAATCAGTAAAGCCATTTCGGAGGAGTAAGGAAACAAACACTGTGACACGAGAATTTTATATATAAGAAGAAAGAAGATGTAAGTTAATTATTACTTTAGTACTGTACTGTAGTTACTTTGTCAATTATTCTACCGCCAAGCAGTAATGCGCAAACATTACTGTGTTCCGGTTCGAAGGGCAATGTTTCCAGATAAATTACAGGGCTTAGAGATATAACAACTTAGATCTCTGGGTGACGAGCGCAGTGCGGTGCTAGGTAATGATTTTGGCTCTTCATGTTCCAATAGCTGCGTGTCACTGTGCTGTTATGTGGCAGGCATTTTGCTTACCATCAGGCACATGTCCTGCTCGTCTCGTCACTCTTAATTAAAAAAAAAAGTATTATTTTTGTCGATATGTGTTAAAAGCTGCTGCACTAATTTCGATAAAATTAAAAGTCACCTCTGAAGTAGATATGATCTACCAAACAATATAAGGACTGCCGATAGAAGTGAAAACTTATAACTCAGAATTTGATAGGTCACTTTGGAAACTCGCGTAGTTGAAAGAGTGAAACCGGAGGGCGCTGATAGTCTGTAATAAATCTTCAAAGGCTGGCCTTGTGGCTTAGTGGTTAGTGGCTCTGCCTGCGAAGCCGAGGGTCGTGGGTTCGATTCCCACCCAGTGCAAATATTTGTGTGATGAATTCAAATGTTTGCACTGTGTCTGGGTGTTTCTATGTATAATAAGATAAGTATGTATTTAAAACTATATAAGTATTATATCAGCCATCTGGCCGCCATATTACAAGCTTTGCTTAGTTTGGGGTCAGATGGTGTTGTGTGTGAATTGTCAAAAAAAAAAAAAATGTGGCCAAGTGCGAGTTGGACTCGCCCATGAAGGGTTCCGTTGCAGCAAGTAACATAATATACATAGTACACATAGTTCTTGTAGTTCGTTGTAACTTTGATCGAAGTTTTAATAATAGTGCATTTATGACGTACTAAAAAAAAACTACTTATCAGATCGAGTTGAAACTAATTTTCGTTGGTAGTTTTCATGGTAATGTACATCATATATTTTTTTTAGATTTTTCATTCTTTTACTTTAGAAGTTAGAGGGGGGGGACACACATTTTACCACTTTGGAAGCGTCTCTCGCGCAAATTATACAGTGTAGACAAAAATTATATTGGAAACCTCAACATCATTTTTGAAGACCTATCGATAGACACCCCACACGTGTAGGTTTGATGAAAAAAACATTTTTGAGTTTCAGTTCTCAGTATGGGGGGCACCCCTAATTTTTGTTTTTTTTAAAAACTTTTGTAAAAATCTTAATGCGGTTCACAGAATACATCTACTTACCAAGTTTCAACAGTGTAGTTCTCATAGTTTCGGCAAAAAGTGGCTGTGACATACGGACGGACAGACAGACAGACAGACAGACAGACAGACAGACATGACGAATCTATAAGGGTTCCGTTTTTACGTTTTACGGAACCCTAAAAAGGATTGTTGTCTAAATAAGGCTTCTAAGTATGGTCATCTAAACTATACGGGCGTGGTCCGAGTTCACCCAAAGATTTCTTTACCTACGAGCATGACGCTTGAGCTCAATTCGCAGTCCACAAAAAGTTTGTGTGTGGTGCGAAGTTTTCACTTCAAAATAAACCTGCAAAATCGATTCTCGATTGACGGATCTATCGCGTAAAAAACATAATATTTAAAAAAACAACCGATTTTTTTTTAATAAAGAGTGACGAGACGAGTAGGTCATGTGCCTGATGGTAAGCAACATGCTTGCCACATAACAGCACAGTGACACGCAGCTATTGGATCACGAAGAGTCCAAATCAGTACCTAACACTGAACTGCGCTCGTCACCCAGAGATCTAAGATGTTATTTCTCTAAGCCCTGTAATTTCTCTGGAAATATTGCCCTTCAAACTGGAACACAGTAATATTTGCACATTACTGGTTGGCGGTAGAATAACTGTCAAAGGTGTGGTACTTCCCCAGGCGGACTCTGCCACTACAACTTTTGAGAATTGAGAACTCTTTATTGAAGTCGGTACAAATGCACTACTTTCAGTTTCAGGCATTTTTCCTTCCCCCATTATTAGCTATTGGGAGTAAAAATATCCATCGCAAAACGCAATGAGCAAGTGATCAGCTCAAGTGAATTGTACACAGTTTACACTAGTAAGTACAAATGCACGACTATTGGTTTGAGGCATTTTTCTTTCGCCCCATGTTATCGGGAATAAAAATATCCATCGCAATGAGCAAGTGATCCGCTCAAGTGGTACGAATTGAACACCCGTCTGACATTGTTATTGCTAACGGGACGAGGCCCACCTTGTTAACAAGTGACAGATTTATCATTCTACTAATATTCATGTTTGCAAGTACATATTTTAATAGTTTGTGAACTGAAAACTTCTTTTTGAAAAGACAAATTTTTCGTGGGCTGTGAATTGAATTCTAGCGTCACGCTCGGGAATGATAAGAAATCTTCGGGTAAGCACGGGACCTCGGCCATTAGCTATCAAATGCATCAGCATTTCTAGATTGACATGCTAATGGCCACGCCCTCCGGTTTCAACCGCGTAGTTTCCAAGGTAAGCTATCAAGTTCTGAGTTAGGTATAAGTTTTCACTTCCATTGGCAGTTCCTAAGACTGGCATTTTTTTTTAAACGTCTCTTTTGAAAAAAAACTTAGTTCTGAACTATGGGCAAGATGGTCATGTGGATTTTTAAGTACTGCATTGTAACTGCCTATACTTGTAAAAAATACATAAAGTTATATACATATACAGTTCCATGATATTGATGCGTTTGAGTGTGGTGATGCTTAAATGTAAAATAATAAGTATGGCTTTTTCATTGGCTAATACTATATGAAACATTAGCCTATGACTAGCCTTCCCTAGACTGGAAATTCTAAATTTAATAGAATTGAATATATTATTGTTTAAACGTTACAAAAATCCCTAACCCTACAGATTTCTAATTAAGTTATTCTAATCGCTACTCAAATAAACAATTTGACACCTCCGATGTAAACAAATAAAAAACCTAACAAAGGGAGCGTCGTTTCAGGGGCGGCAAAACCTCAATAAAACTCCCCAAGTGCTGGCAACCGATAATAAAAAGAAAATAAACAAAAAAAGAAAATATGGGTGTTCTTTTTTCGAACGCAGAGGTAGTGGGTCGGAAAATGACAAAATAACACACGGGCTTAGACACAAAGCCGGTAAAGTAAAGGCTATTGGTGCGGTTTGTAATAAAGATCTTTATAGAGTCCCAATGAAGGGAACTTATCCGTGAATTTAGGAGTAGGTAAGTAATTACCACTAGGTAAGTAATTTTGGTGTGTAAATAAATATTGAAACCCACAGACTTCTCAACATAAACATTCCCGTTTGAAACGTGAAGCAAAAACTTTGTACCCCTTTTTAGAAGGAATATGAAATTACGTTTATAGTCGTATACGCCACACTTATAGTTTAGGTAGATATTTATGTACCTATGTACGTAGAGCACGTAGAGTAGAAGCGCAGAAACCTATTTTTTCAAAATTAAAAAAAAAAACATATTATTATATCAGTAGAATCGCATAGCGCAAATGAAAATAATATTTTGATGTTTTCTATGTTTTAGTACATATTTACATTTTGAAGTTTGTTCAAAATTTTGTAAAACAAATATAGACAGATATCTACCTACTTAATACAAAACAATCACACAATACGAGTACATTCTCTCACTGATGGTGTATATATTTCATAAAATTACCATTTTATGTATTATTGTTTTCTTTATCACAAATCCTATTACTGACAAACTGTAGTATATCTAAATACCTAATTAAAATAAACACTGAGGTTTAAAAAGTTGTTCAAATTAATTCAACTGTAAAATTAAAAAATGCCAAACGCGCAATGATCACAGTGCGACGAATGACCCCTTTTGCTTTGCAAAATAAAATCGGGTGTCTACCCTTTGGATTATATTATTGTTTGGATAGCATATTAGTTTAGTTTAATCCTGTGAATTGTTAATCGTTTATCGCCCTTTTTAAATGACTTGAAAAAATGGAGGAGATTCTCAAATTCATCTTTTATTTTCTTCATCTTAAAGACGAGAAGGACATGTGCCTGAGGGTAAGCAACACGCCTACCTATAACAGTACAGTGGTACAGATTTACGCAGATACTTATTGGAACATGACAATTCGAACACAGAAGTTATTTGGATGTTTAAAAAAATGCCATTTGGTCTCTATTGATCTAGCCCACTTTAGACTAGCATTAGAGCGTAAGTTTCACGTTAGCAATAGTACCTAATACATACATATTTGGTTAAAATTAAAGTAATTAGGTAGTAGTAATAATTGAAGTAGTATTTTCTTTTTTTTCACTTAGTAAGTTTTTATCTTCGGCGGTCGAAGTCGGTACGGGCCGCTCGATAAAAATATTGACGCAAGTTCTGCCTGCGCCTGGCGGCTAGTGTTAATTGAATTTGCACGCAGCTTATATTTAGATAAGTGTCTTTTCTTGCTGCATCGTCTGTCTGGTTTTCTATATAGGTGCTAAACGAAAAGATAAATGAAGTACCTACCAGCCGTTTTGAAACTAAACAGCACGGAGTTGGCTGTGTTTGAAATTGAACTCAGTACAGACCTGCCTACTCAAATAAAAACGCTAACAAACTTGAAAACCACACACGACTATAGCACCGAATTAACCGCGAAAATTGTACAACGATCCACAGAATACATAACAGTTAGTTACGCAAACATTGCAATGCACCTCCCACTACACACTAAACGATTTTTTCATCCCATTCAAATATTAGGCTGGACACACACCGGTGACGTAAAAACAGATAACGACTCGGACCGCTACCGGTAAAAGCAACCGACATCTCAACGGGGCGGGGCAATCACGCACAAAACAAACGAAACGAGTGACAGAGACGCACACATCCAACCTACCGCGCGAGACAGAGACAACAACAGCCCGGTGCAACGGCTAATTTAAAACTCGAAATAAATTGACGCCGAACTCAAAACAAACAGAAATGGCTGACAAAAAAAGGCCGGTACGAAAACTTCATTAGTTAGAACAAACGTTAAAGCGGTGATTCGACAATAATTACGTAAAAAAAAGTAATTTCGTATTCATTGAGATGATCTTTCATATTTGAAGGAAACAAACAAGAGTGACAGAGCGGATTCGCGTAATGGATGGGATGTATAAACGGGTATTAGCTTTAACTATCGCTCATCAAAAATAACGTTAACAAATTGTTATTTAAAAAAAGTGTGTTTGCAATTTACCATTTACACGGCGGAAATGAGACTTCAGAAAAGTAGCCAGCTAGAGAATAAGATAAATATAGATTACTAGAGGCATCCCATAGTTTCACTTGCGTAGTCCTCGATTCCGCTTTTTTCCCGGGATTAAAAGCAGCCTAGTTGCTATTCCAGACTAATGAAATCTATTTGAATTCCAAATTTCACTTTGGTCCTTTGAATTCCTACTAAGTGAGGAATAAATATCCAAACAAGCAAATTTTCACACATCATGTTAACCAAACATCAACCATCATAGGATCAACCATCGTAGTATATCAATTTGATTTGCAAATTTTGCAAATGCCGCAAACCACAAATCCGATATTTTTAAAGAGCTGTTAAATAGCTGTATTTTTTTTTTATGTTTGCAATATTAAACTGCTAGCAATATCTATTGAATTGAATTTGATACAGAGGTCGATTATAGTCGGAATATATATGAAACCGTGGTAAATTACGAAAACGAGAAGTACTCGGGTAAAACCGTAGGCCGCTACTAGTTTAATTAAAAGTTCCGCATAGCCCTATCTCTTAGCCGATTGAGGCGGTTAATATATAATAATTGCGTTGATTACTGCCGTAATAAATCGGACAGAATTAACCGGTAGATTAAATCAGCTGATCGTTAAATCGGCCGATCAGCGAATCTGCGATTTACGATTACTCTATTCATGAAGTAACGGTAGAGTTAAGAGTTAATCTCACGGTCAAATAATGACGATTCGGTTAATTTGATAAGAGCTTCGGGCTTCTTAGCGGCGAGGAAGCTTTACTGTTCCTCTGTCTTTTTAACATTCATTATTTTTGACCCCCGACGCAAAGAACGACGGGGTATTGACGTCTGTGTCACTCTCTGTGTGTGGGTAGGCCACCTGTGGGTGGCATCGCAGGTCTCGAAAGGATGAGTAGAACATCTGCTAGATACAAGTACTAACTGAAACGCCTGTCAATAATAGCACGCTCCTATTTGAACATGAACAGTCCAAATATCTGCTTAGCGCTGCACCTGTTCTCCTCACCCGATTATTTAAAATTATTTGTCCATTCGCTTTGTAATTACTCGTTGTTTTTATTTTATTCCCCGACGCAAAACCGACGAGGGATAAGTTTAAAGAGGCCGTGTGCCGCGTTTGCGTGGCAAAACTTGAAAGTTTCATTGTACCAAAACTCTCTACCACAGATAATCTACAAATTGTATTTTCATCACATCACGTGTCATCAGCATGGTAGATTTGACGCAGAAAAATTTCGTTCCCGCCAAAACTCTACCAAGTTATCTTTTTTAGGGTTCCGTAAAACGTAAAAACGGAACCCTTATAGATTCGTCATGTCTGTCTGTCTGTCTGTCTGTCTGTCTGTCTGTCTGTCTGTCTGTCTGTCCGTCCGTATGTCACAGCCACTTTTTGCCGAAACTATGAGAACTACACTGTTGAAACTTGGTAAGTAGATGTATTCTGTGAACCGCATTAAGATTTTTACAAAAGTTTTTTAAAAAAACAAAAATTAGGGGTGCCCCCCATACTGAGAACTGAAGCTCAAAAATTTTTTTTTCATCAAACCTACACGTGTGGGGTGTCTATCGATAGGTCTTCAAAAATGATGTTGAGGTTTATAAAATCATTTTCGTTTACACTGAATAATTTGTGCGAGAGACGCTTCCAAAGTGGTAAAATGTGTGTCCCCCCCCCTCTAACTTCTAAAGTAAGAGAATGAAAAATCTAAAAAAAAAATATGATGTACATTACCATAAAAACTACCAACGAAAATTAGTTTGAACTCGATCTGATGAGTAGTTTTTTTTTAGTACGTCATAAACACACTATTATTAAAACTTCGATCAAAGTTACAACGAACTACAAGAACTATGTGTACTATGTATATTATGTTACTTGCTGCAACGGAACCCTTCATGGGCGAGTCCAACTCGCACTTGGCTACTTTATTTTTTAAACAGCCCGTCGCCAAACCTATCTCGATGCTTAATTTTCGAGTGGTGTTTTTTGTACCCGAGTGGCGCCAATGTTTTGACGTACAGTGTGCGCTGAGTCGGCTTGTGTATCAACATTATGTACACAGCCCTAAGTGGTTGAGATAAGACTCCTTATTGGATAAGTGCCTTTTGGTTTTTCGATTGATGTTTGAGGCTCGATAAAACAGTTGAGTACAACATCGTTCGTTACGATTATTTGTAATGATTTTAATTCAGAAGGTTTACTCTACTTTTGTGATAAGGACGTCTTGTGTGGAACGCATTGCCTGAGTAGGTTTTTCATAATGGTTACAATCTTAGTGTTTTCGAGTTTCAGTTCTAAGTATGGGGCGGGGCACCCCCTAAATTTATTGTTTTTTTTTATACTTTTGTGTAAAAATCTTAATGTGTTAAAATTAACGTGGTTGTTACACATATTGATTAGGTAAACGGGTAACTCACGTGTAATGAGGTCGGTCAATCCGACTCGAGTTTCGGCCGCGTCCGGCGGCCTTTTTCAAGGAGAGTGTACGCGCTCGATGGCTTCCCGTTTGGCACTGTCCAACTGGCTTTGTTCCGTCAGTGCCAAACGGGAAGCCATCGAGCGCGTACACTCTCCTTGAAAAAGGCCGCCGGACGCGGCCGAAACTCGAGTCGGATTGACCGACCTCATTACACGTGAGTTACCCGTTTACCTAATCAATAAATCTTAATGTGGTTCACAGAATACATCTAGTGCCCAAGTTTTAACAGTAGGTATATTTCTTATAGTTTCGAAAAAAAGTGTCTGTGACGTACGGGCGGACAGACAGACAGACATACATGACGAATCCATAAGGGTGCCGTTTTTACGCTTTACGGAACCTTAAAAAGCAGGAATTTAATATTTTCCAAATCTATTTGTTTAAATTTTGGACTTATTTGTTTATGATTTCGGGGAAGATATATTTATCAACGTTTTAGGATAAGATTTGGACTATTATTTGTTTCACAACTGTAAGCAAACAAAAATATATTAACATATTTCCATAGCAATAAAATCAATTTGCATGTCTGTCCATGACGCATCTCAAACAAAACTCAATTGGCAGTTGCCAGTTCCAAAAATGTCAACATAACAAAACAATAATAAATGTTGCAAGAAGCAAAAAAAAAAACGGCCGGAAGCAGAATTGCCAACCGTGGAATGTAGACAATAGATTGCCCAAATGATGTTTACTTTAGACAAACAAAAGACGACCGACCACACATTGAAGTTGTTCAAACTTGTGAAATGCGTAAAATGTGTTGAAAATTGCTGTTTTTGTTATTGTTACTAGTAATTAGCCACATTGTGTGGTTCATTACATTACTATTTCAGAGGAATAAAAATATTTTCGGGATAAAAAGTAATCATTTTTAAATCAACTACATTCAGGCTCAATTTAAAAATAAGTTTTTTCAAATGGTTACTAATAGATATATTAATAGTGACAATGACAAATCTTCAACTTGCCAGAAATAAAGGCATGCTGTCATTTTCAAATTATCATCAAGTTTACAAATTGTTTTTCGTTTAAAGACAGCTAGCTATAAATCGTTAGGTATACATTCACCTGACTTAGCTCAATTTTTGTCTTATTAATTTGGTGTGACGTCACAAACGTTGAACTTTTTTTTTTACACCACTCAATCTTACTGTTTAAAACAAAATTATAGGCATTTGTTTCAATTACGAACAAGTACATAAATGTTGTAGTGCAAAAAAAAATGCAATATGGTGGTTATTGTCATAAGTACTTTTTGATATTAAGAATGTTATTCGAATTCTGGCTTGAGGTCATTAGCAATTCTAAATTCAAATAAGGATAAAGGAACGTATGAGTTAACGAATAATTCCAAGAATTAATGACGGAAAATATCTTGCGGGCAAATTGGAAATCCGACCTCATGTGTGGGGCGCGGGAAATGTAGCTTCGAATAATTTGAATATGGAATAGCGGGAGTGAAATGATGATTGAACCAATTTGAATGAGAAATGAATTATGTTTGAAGTGAAAACATCTTTGTGCGTGTTCAGCAATTTTCGTGAGCAAGTCATGCAACTCGCGTCATCGTCACCGAACGCTTTCCAAAAGCTTTTTGTATGCCTACTGTGTATAAGTATACGTACTGTAAAAAGTTATAAGTTACTTATACATTTTTTCGACAGTCCCTATTACTGACATTTTTTTATTACGCTAACACAAAAACTTCTGATATTCACATACAATGACTGTAGCAAACAAACAGACAAAATTACCTATTTATCTTTATTCATCTGTTTTTGTTGTCTTTGAATATAGGTAGGTTGGTGCGTTTCTATTGGATCGACTCCAATTTTAACTAAATATTTTGTATAATGTCATCTTACCTCCAAACAGCAATTAAGATTTTGGTTTTTGTCACGGCCATTGGTAATGACTGACCTGTACCTACACTGGCTTCACAGTTTCAGGTACTCTTATTCGTCGAAGGTAAAATAAATAGTTGGCTGTATCTTTCTGTGAGATATACAATTTTAAATTATCAGACGAATAAGACTAAACAATTATTTTAAGGCGAACAAACACAGAAAATGTAACATTTTAACAAACGTAAAAGGATTAATGATGATAACTACGCGGACCATTAAGGGTTGCACAAGATACGGGTCAATTAGACGATGTGTTCCAAGTAATGAGATTGAACATGATATCTCACTGGATGGGATGTGGTAGTACAAAAAACAAGCGCGCGCGATACGAAATTTGAAATTAAAAAAAAAGTAAGTGTTTTTATGTACTTATGTGAGCACGCAAAAAGGTCCCTATGCTTTCATTTTAGGAAGTAAAAACGCTAACGCGTTGGGCAATCCAACTGACCCCTAGGGCAGTTGGCTTGTTGGCCTAGCATTTGTAGACCCGTGTTTTTAAAAGGCTCTAGCCCTTTAATTATTTATGTCTTTTTGAGGAGAAGACGCAACTTTGGCAGCATTAACACCACAAAGTGAGCTGTACATGGTTTAGTAGTAGTTTGGTAGTATATAAATACAAAACTACTACTACTAAATTACTACTATTCAAACGTCTGTATCTGTATTTGTAGTGGTTGGACTCTTGGTAGAGTCCACCTGGGGAAGTACCACACCTTTGCCAGTTATTCTACCGCCAAGCAGTAATGTGTAAGCGTTACTGTGTTCCGGTTTGAAGGGCAATGTTTCCAGAGAAATAACAGGGCCTAGAGATATAATATCTTAGATCTTTGGGTGACGAGCGCAGTGCAGTGCTAGGTAATGATTTAGACTTTCATGTTCCAATAGCTGCGTGTCACTGTGGTGTTATGTGGCAGGCATTTTGCCTAACATCAGGCATATGTCCAGCTCATCTCGTCACTTTTTATTTTTAAAAAATCTGGCCATGACTTCGTTCGTGTAAAATTTTGGAATTGGCTATTCCCTATGTAACTTTATATATTGAATGAGAAGTAACCTTATGTGTTATTTTATTTTATAGGTAAGTACTAAAATCTATGACAGTTACTTAAATCTGATTGTGTTACAAATTTAAGCTTTTACTCCCTTTAGTTCTTAAACGTGACGGAGTAAAAAACATATTCTAAACTTTCACAATTATGGTATTAGTAGAAAAGGTATACGACTTGTTTTCATAAAAACAAGTTTGTAGTTACTCTACAAAAATGTTCGATGTTGTGTTTTCGAGAAATGAAAATAGTCGCTATCTCTCATGGCTTACTCCAGCGCCGGCGGTACCGAGTCATAGGTGAGGCGGCGTCGTAAGTGCGGTTACTTCACTGCATTGTTAACCTCTCGGAGAGTTTACGTTGTTTGGACAAATTAGTTTTGTTAAACCGTTATTTTGAGACTAGCTATACACGCGATTTCGTTCGTGCTACACTTTTTTTTAAATAAAGAGTGACGAGACTAGCATGACATGTGTCTGATGGTAAACAACATGCCTGCCACATAACAGCACAGCAGCAGCTATGCACCCCTGGGGGTCTACCGCCTAATGAAAAACGCTTTGACGCTTTGATGCTTTGATATTGCTGTCTCTTTTCTTCTCGCTTAAAATGAAAGAGACGGCAATATGAAAGCGTCAAAGGGTTTTTCGTTAGGCGGCAGAGGCGCTGGTAGAAACGCAGTTCATATACGGCTATAACTTTATTATAGAAATAAGTGTTGGAAAAAATCTCAATACACTTTTTCCATTTATCCCCTTTATATGCACAGAAAGGAAATACAATTTTCGATCTCATATTTTGTATGCAGATTGAAGAGCAATGGCCCAGTGATATTTCTAAGTAGGTAAAAAATTTCAAATAATGCTGGACAAGTCGGCAGAACGGGGACTGCCGATCCGGAGCTCCGGGTTAAAATCCGCTATTTTAAAACGGTGAAGAAAAACATTGTGAGGATGTACCTAGAATCTTTCGAGGTCATCTACCAACCCGCACTGGGTCAGCGTGGTGGATTAAGGCCTTGAATCTCTCCTTGCGAGAGAAGGCTCCGAGTCCCAGCAGTGGGAACATTTAGTGGGCGGTTAATGCTAAACAATTTCCGGATGATAGACATAAATGCTTATAGTGTGATGTAAATAAATAGATAATCATATTTATAGATAAATAATCTCACATTTTCTATTCCCCATGTGGTTTTCGAATTGACTGCTTTTAGCGATGAGTCGCCATTTGTTTTTATACTTTTAGGTTTTATCTTATCTTTGTTTTACAATCCCATGTGGGTGGGATAGTGGTAAAATGACGATGATGATAAAACCGAGAAACATAAAATACACTTCAATTAACATTAAATAATTACAAAATGCACATTGAACATTGTAAGAATGCAACAAAGTACTCATAATTGCAGGTTTTTTGAATGGTAGATATTATGGTAATTTTGACTTTTTAACACTAGGTCTTTGTAGCACAAATTGACACTATCATTAGAAATTATTAGTTTGTATAATTGCCTGTTTAAATGAAGTGGATTAATTCGTTTTGTTTTCTGTGTTTGGAAATTGTTACATGAATTTGTTAATATTTAAATTTGTTGAACTTGTAAGACCTTTGAGTAAATCTTTCAACGCACGTTCAAGGATTTTTATGTGACATTTTATTTACAAAAATACGCCTACTTTCATTGTGTGTTTCGCTTGTAGAACCACAAGTACTGTATTTAAGACACTAGGTATTTCTGATTAAGATTATAATGACTACACTTAATCCATCTGAAATGTACTCTTTCCAGCCAAGTCCACTTCCTTTGAGGCTGTTTCTTACAGAATGAATTCCTCAGAAACAGGCCTTCGAAGAAGTCAACCAGCATTTTGGCTCCTATATTCCTACGTCCCAAACCATATAGTCCTACTACCGATTCACTGCAAGTCCGTACTACCACTTTGCATGACGTTAAAATCCCCCATAATAACGTTGAAGTGGGCTTAGAGGTATGATGATATATCCTCATACAAAGCCTCAACCTACGAATCAGGGTATGCCTCCCAGGGTGCGTACGCCAGTCGCCATGACCCATGACCACTTTGAGGGTATACCGCTTGGTCAACTTCAGCTCAAGGTACGCGACCTTCAGCTCAAGGTACGCCCACTTGCCATTTCTACAACGTTGTTACGGAGAGTTTTATGAACCAAAAACCCGACACCTCCTTGCGACAGTTGGTGACCTTCACCTTAGTACACATAAGATAGCCTATATGAAGTATTTTATCAGCTATCTAGCCGTCATCGTACAAGCATTGCTTAGTTTGGGGTCAGATGGTGTTGTGTGTGAATTGTCCACCAATATTTGTATTTATTTTATTTATTCCAAGGTGTCCTCTCCCTCTCTTCGGACTTCACATAACCCAAGAATGTGCCATCTTATGTGGGTCAGCTCTTCATCCAGCTGGGCAAGTCTGCATGGGTGGGTTAGTGGTAAATGATAATGATAAAACCGAGCAACATAAAATAAACTTCAATTAAAATTCAATAATTACAAAACGCTCAGGAACATTGTAAGAAGGCAACAAAGTACTTATAATTGCAGCTTTTATAAGTACTTTAGAATAGTATTATGGTAATATTGACTTTTTAACACTAGTTCTTTTTGGCACAAATTGAAACTATCATTAGAAGTTATTAGTTTGTATAATTGTCAGTTTAAATGAAGTGGTTTAATTCGTTTTGTTTTATGTGTTTGGAAATTGCTACATGACTTTTTGTCATACATTTTAATTTGTTGAACTTGTAAGACCTATGAGTAAACCTTTCAAATCACGCTCAAAGATTTAAAAAGCCGTTTTGTTTATTTGCAAAGATATGCCTTCTTTCTTCGAGTGTTACGCCTATAGCACCACAAGTACTGTGTTTAAGACAATATTTCTGATTAAGATTAGGTACATGACTACACTGAACCCATCTGAGATGTTTCTGTCCATCCTTTGGTTGCCTGAAAGAGATCGCTCTTAGTGAAAAAATCACCCTTTGTTTCTCTAGCTTTAAAATTTTTTTAAACATTTTTTAAATATGTGTTTTCATTTATTAAATTTAGCTCATTTTTGACGCATCTCTCTTCTTCTCTTCTCTTCTTCGTCTTAATAGTCTCAGAGAGTTTTTTAAACAGTCATTTTTTTATATTTTCAAAGTAGGTATACCTACCTATTATCTTTATAAGCCTGATACTAATCCTACTAATACCAATTCTATAAATGCAAAAAATTTCATGTTTCGATGGTTGTTGTTTTATCGTCTAACGTCTAATAGTCCGAGATCCCAGAGCTCCCAGACGTCACCTATTTTCTGATGAATGAAATGTGGACGTAAAAATCAGTTGTCAGAAAATAAGTGAAGTAAGCTGTGTTTTTATGTACCATTATTGCCCCATATCTCAAAATTGGCCGTCTAAGCAAGTTAGCGGGTAAGCATGTGTTCTTAGTACTTACTAACTCTACTCAATCGTCCACATTTCGTTCGTCAGAAAATACTTGACGTCTGGCGGCTCTGGGATCTCGCTCTATAAACGAATCAGGTTGAAAAATTGAAACACAGTTAGATCATAGTCCGCCAGAAAAAATAGGTAGGTATACCTACTACTTTATACATACATATAACACATTGACTAGTGCTGTGCCTATGTGTTATGCGACAAGCTATACACGTGATCAGACATGAGAGTATAAAAATGTGGCTCTACAGGCCCAAGGCAGCTTCATTACACTCAGCTAACGATGTAATTGGCAGGTTGCCACCGGCAGTTAGGGAAATAGGACGATCCGCCTAGTGGCCGGCTAACTCATTCCTGGGGTAAGAACGGTACTTTGGAAGGGTAAAAACGGCACTTTGGATAAATAAGTAAAATGCATGCAAATGTATTTTGTGCAAGACTATTTTGAACATTACCTAAGATAAAATTTTAAGATAGATGTTGTTCCAAGGATTGCCATCAAGGATAGAAATGCAGTCGTGGTGGAGGCGCTGAGCCGGGAGGAGGCGACTCAGAAAATAAAATAGTCCTAGAATTAGCAAGAATATGTTCCCTACTCTCCCCTATTTCGTTTTCTTCTCCAATCCAAGATTCATGTAATAAAAAGAAAACGATTGACAAAGGTCACGGACCCCGGAGTCTGTGGAGCTGTAAAATTTAAATAAAAAAGATAGATGTTGTTCAGGGGCTGGGTGTTTCAGTGTACAATATGTAAGTATGTATTTACATAACAAGTATTAGGAGGACCCCACGGTTTCCCACGGAGTTCCTGTTTCTGTGTATAAAAAGTTAAAATCTAGACTATCTGTATTTCAAATTTCAACGTGATTCGTCCAAAATGTCCGACGTGATTAAGTAACAAATATCCAAACTTTTACAAGTGTATATATACGTAGCACTAAACTACATAATTCATTATCATCCACCTTTTGTAGAGTCTCGTATAAATAAATTATAACTAGTGAACATTTCTTCACATATCACATGGTAGTAAAACGACCAAAATATCGGTAATTAGAAACTAATTTGGTCGTGATTTAGTCCTGCGAAATATTTTCAACACGAGTTTTAATCGTTAAAAGTTATACCTATTTTTAACACGCATAAGTCCGTGTTTGACCACCAACTTGCCTGATGGTAAGCGACGGTGTGGTCGAAAATGACGCATGCTGACCTAAAATATGTTCACTCTTACCTCGACAGTTCTAGATTGTATCTCTCAGGGAACAATGAGACCGGCAACTTATTCCACTCTAACCCGTGACAAAAAGCAAATTTTAACACAAATTCTATTCATTTATTTCACCAGTTTAGCATTTTTTTCAGCTGCCGCGATTTCTTTTAGTTGATAAACGTTCACTTATGTTTTTTTTTGTCAAAACTCACCGCAAAATTTTTGAGGATATATATAAAAAAAAAATTTTTTACATGATGAGTCATATCCGGCGCCGAACCGATATGGGTTCCGTGCCGCTTTACGGGTCTAAAACTGAGTATGAGAAAAGTGGATTCATATAATAATTTCCAGATAAAATGCTGCCAGAAAAGCTACTTTAAGTATTTATAAATAAGGCCGTACCAAGTAAGTAATATAACCAGTTAAGACTCTAGTGCTTTTCTTGGTTGAATTGCAACATTAACGATACTGCCATTACTGTCTTGCACTAAACGTCTGTTGCAAACAATGGCAAATTACAGTTGGGAACACTAACAAGCCTAGTAAATGTCATTGTACTATGTTATTTAATGCATCTTGTTTCCACACTGGTCAGTGGAGAACAAGTTGGTAGGTACATGGATTTTATCAGCTGCTTTTCTTTCCAGGCTTCGGGGTCACAGGTAGACAGGTAATTAGGTACAAGTAATCAGAATAAGTTACGGTGGTCTAGTCGGGAGAACGGCGGCTGCCGATCCGGAGACCCCGGGTTCAAACTCCACACGCACCACTGTCTTTTCGAAGTCATGTGCGTATTGCCGCTAACTTAAAACGGTGAAGGAAAACATCGTGAGGAAACCGACATATACCTAGAATCTTTCGAAGTCATGTGTCATCCGCCAACCCGCACTGGGCCAGCGTGGTGGATTATGGCCTTAACTCTCTCCTTGCGAGAGAAGGCCCCGAGTCCCAGCAGTGGGAACGTTTAGTGGGCTGTTGATGTATGATGATGTAATCAGGATGAACAGAGTTTTGAAGTACGGTCAAATAATAATTATAGACTTAGTAAAGTCAGCTAGAGCCTGCAGTTTATTGGCTTTTGAAGTGAACGCTTCTTTAATAGCATTTAGCGTTTTTGGTAGAGGAATATCTCATTGTTCGCGTAACTGACATGCTAAATATGAATTCTAAAATTTGTAAGTTAATTCTAAATTTAATAATAAATAATAACTTCTAATGGCAGTTTCAATGCCTGTTCATTTTTTTAAGTGTGCAATGGAAACATACATTCTGGGTGGTTACATTTGGTTTTTCTTCTTAGCAGTTCTGAATTTCATGTACACATGGTTCCATGCTTATTTATCAAACGTATGTGTGGTTTTGAGAGCCATTTAAGAGCTCACGATAGAAATTAACCACCATCGTCCATTGAATGATACGCCAAGGAAAACCATGTTAAGCATTTAGTTTTAACAAAAAGTTTATTTACAACTATGAATAATTTTTGTGAATGTTGGATGACCATTTTTATGCATAATAATAGAAACATTTAGTTATGCAAACAATTTAATTCATCTTCAATACCGGATAACCCCAAATAGAACCAGCGAAAGTCGAAAAAGTTGCATAATTCTATCTCACTCGCAAACAACCAAAACGTCCATTACCTGGCAATCAGGCAGAAAACGAGCCGTTAAAATTATCGATCGGTGTAATTAACATATCGGAAAAATAGCGGAACCGCGGCAACGGCTCGTCTGCTAAATAGACGAACTCGGAGGTCACGACCTCCAATTAGGTATAGTTAAAAAATACGTCAACGTTAAGCTTTTTTATTGCTTTTTATAATTTTGCTCGTTTAACTAAAGAGTAAAAATGTAACGTGGGTGTTTATGTGTATTTTATAATTATTTGCAGGATACACAGTATTTGTGTAGGTATGTAATATCACCTATTTGGCGTCTATAGGATGTACAAGCTTTGCTTAATTTGGTGCCTGATGCCGTAGTGTGGGAATTGTACCCCAAAATTTATTATTTTTACTTGCTACAAGTAAATAAAGTAGAGAACGAGCCGTTAAAATTATAGATAGGTGTAATTAACATATCGGGAAAATAGCGGAACCGCGGCAACGGCAACGGCTCGTCTGCTAAATAGACGAACTCTGAGATCACGACCTCCAATTAGGTATATTAGTTAAAAAATATGTCAACGTTGAGCTTTTTTATAGCTTTCCATGATATTATCTCTAAATTAAATTGTGTGTGAGTAGATATTTCTGTATAATTTACAATTATTTGTAAATACACACACAGTATTAGTGAATGTGTCATTTATATGATGTCTATAGTTTGTAAAAGCTTTGTTTAGCTTCGTGTCAGATGGCGTTGTGTGAGAAACGTGTTGCGTTGTCCCAATATTTATTATTTATTTTTAATATTTATTTATAATTTATTTATTTATTTAGAATCATACATGACAAGAGACGAGCTTTTTAAAATTATGAATTGCTATAATAAAATAAATACCTACATCGAAAAAATAGCAAAACCGCGACAACGGCTCGTTTGCTAAATAGACGAACTCTGAGGTCACGATCTCGTAATAACCTAAAGGTAGTTAAAAAAATACGTCAACGTTGATTTTTTTTTATTGCTCGTCCCAATTTTATCGTTTAGTTAAATATTAAATATTTACGAGGGTGTTTCTGTGGTATTTTACAATTATTTGTAAATACACTTACTTACATGTATTTTCATTTGACGTGTTGAAACCTTATTGGTAGAGAGATATTAATACTTACAAAATGTATTTTATCAGCAATTTGTTCTCGGATAAAGGATAATTGAAATGAAAACTGTTTTTTAATTCGGTGTCTAATTTCAGTGAGTTAATAAACCAGAAAGTTCTAACTAGACATCTTTCGAGGACACATATGTATATGTTAGGTATAATACTCGCCAATCCGCTCTTGGCCAGCTCCGCGGATTAGGGCCTTGATTGTCTCCTTGTAAGACAGCGGGAATGTAATGTAGTGCGCTGCTTATGATAATTATTTTGTAGAACTGGGTATAATAGTATTCACCCAATTTGACATTTGACTGCAACGATGGGTGACATTTAAGAAAAAAATTAAAACCCCACTAAAGCTTAGTTCACATTCATGGATACCGTTTATTAAGAGCCGGCGGGTATGAAAATTATCGTTTTTAAACTAGCCACAATCATACCATAATGCGTTTTAAATATGCCCGGGCGGAGGCCTTATTACATGCGGCCCTTTTGATCTCTGACACCTCTCTATTGTGCATTGTCTTTGGTAACCATCGAATTTAAAGGTTTTTTTTTCTATTTTAAGCATCGATGATATGTCTAAGCTTCGATTGGTAAAATAAAAAAAATATATATTTCACGATTGATTGAAATGCGCGTTTTGCTGTGTACGTACTTGTTAGTATCTCTCTGCTAATTCGGTCGCATAGAATTTCGAAATGGAATATTCTTTAAACTAATACGTTTCACAGTAATTCCAAAACTAATAAAAAAGCAATAAAACGCAGAATATAACTAAGTAGGTATTGGCATTTGAAATCCGTGCTTAATTAATAAAATCTCTAAAATATGTAAAAAATAATAATCATACCATACGTATGTATGATTACAATTTTTGACAAGGTATTTAAGCATCTATAGAAGTAGGTACCTGTAGATACTTCGAGTCCTTACGTTATGCTACACCTTGATGTACCTATTTGTTTCTAGCTAAATAACGTCGCAAGAATTGGGCGCACCAGTACGTAGACGTAAACGAAAGACAGTAGACTGTCTTTCTACAAAAAACGTAATTTCGAAATAACTCGCGACTTTCCTACTCCGGTTCTACTTCGTTTCGTCCGATCGAATATTAATTCACGTTTAAGTCTACTCTAATTAGAGTAGACTTAGAACATTTAAACAGACGAATCGACGGATTGAAGTAGAATTGGACGTCTACTATATTTCTACGAAAACGTAATTTCGAAAAAAAAACTAGCGACTTTCCTACACTCGTTCTACTTCGTTTCGTCCTATACAACATTATTTGACGTGTAAATGTTCTAAGCATACTCTAATTTGAGTAGGCTTAGAACATTTAAACGGATAAAACGACGGATCGAAGTAGAATCGGAGTGGGATAGTCGCGAGTTTATTTCGAAATTACGTTTTCGTAGAAAGAGAGTAGACGTTCAGGTCGAAATGTCGAACTGATATAGACAGTGGTAAGAAAGACATCGATTCTGCGACAAATATTGTAATTGAAACCATTACATAATAAGCCCCCTATAATAATAATTATTATTGTATACGTTCTCGACAATTTACAAGTCCAATCTGAACGATTTCACCATAGATGAAAAGAACAATCAAGAAGATGTGTTTTTCAGAAAATAGGCTTGTCAAAGATATCTCAATGTCGCTAAAAGTGACGTTGATATTTAATTTTGTGATATTAATCTGACAAAACGAAACATTGTCGCCACCCAAAGATGGCGACAATGTTTCATTCTGCCAAAGCGGACTTGAAAACTATCTTTGACAGTTTTATTTGTCCCTTGAAAACGCCATAATTCTGAACTTAATGACATACATATTGATATATTTATACCGACTTCAAATAAAGTAGAGCTTCTCAATTCGGTAAAAAAATACAATATCCAGTATATCAACAACTTAATATTCAGTAATACATATTTTAATCGTCCTAATCCATCAAATCAAAATAACATCTTAATTTTTTATCCATGGATTATACATGTATTAATCTCTTTGATCGTTTTTACAGTTAATAAATCTAGATTAGAATAATTCATTTTAAATTAAATGCCACCCACATATATTCGCTTTACGTTATTTTACTAGTACACGCGTACAATCATTATGTGGTTTTATGGGACCGACTTCCGTTTCTCCAAATTAATAGAATTTACATAAATTATTGTCTATTTACATTCATAATTTATCTGCTGTAAGTATAACGATAAATATTAAAAAGTAAGTATATAAACCGTGCCTATCGTAGACCTACGTTTGAATCCTGCCTGTCTTTTACTAATGTGTTTTAACTTTCAGGAAGTTTAAAAAAAACAGGAACGTGTGCAATTAATTCAGGACATTACTACGGGACATTTTGGGCCGGTGGGAGCTCCCGCTCATTTCATTTTCGATTCGACGTGTCACTTTTGAAACGTTTAAGCATTGCCATTCTGCGTGGCAAATGCCGCCAACATCTTATGGTGGGCTTGACCATATTAATTATAAAGACTTTCTTCGATCTGAGGTAAATTCGGATGTACTTAGTATACGTAGTTAGTTAGGTATGTAAGTAGTTCTCATTGTAAATTATTTTTGTCAGTAAAGATTCTGAACAGATAAAAAAGAGGTACATCTATGGCATCAGCTAGTCTGAAATAAACATATTTGAGTTGATTTGATATTGAGTATCAAAATTTATGTGATTTATAATTACGAAGGATTATGAGAACTTTAAAATCGTAGTCTAATAAACTCATTTCTTAAGCCGCATATTTTATATCAAGATATAAAAGTATAAATTAAAGGCATTATCATAAAATAGTCATATTGCGTTATTACGCTCGTGCACTTCGTATCAATAAATATAGTTAATTATGAGGATACGCTGAAAGGTGTAGCTACAATATTAGATACCTACCTGCATCGATATAAATCATTGGATGTGCCCTCCCAAACTTCAGACGCACGTAATTATGTTATCGTTGGGAAAAGTGAGCTCACTCTTTTCGTTTTAGTCGATTGTAGGAAGCGGTGAACGCCGGACGTTTTTATACCTATCGCTATTCGTTGACAACAACCAAAATAAGTAAAACTGCAACATACCTCGCCGCTAGCGATTCTAGGGGTCAAGTAGATTGGTAGTTGTAAACCACTCACGCTACACACAGAGGCGCAGTTTGTTAACAATGTCAAGATGTTCAGGGCACATGTTTTTATTTATATCGATGCCTACCTATACATCAACATCATCAACAGCCCACTAAACGTTCCCACTGCTGGGACTCGGGGCCTTCTCTCGCAAGGAGAGAGTTAAGGCCATAATCTACCACGCTGGCCCAGTGCGGGTTGGCGGATGACACATGACTTCGAAAGATTCTAGGTACATGTCGGTTTCCTCACGATGTTTTCCTTCACCGTTTTAAGTTAGCGGCATTAGCCTAGGTAGCATTAGCATACCTATACATACTAATGGTAAACAAGAGGTCGAAATTTAAAAATACTTAGATTAATCTATCGTGAATCACAGACCTAAACAATAAACAAAAGAGTAAGTATGAGTGTGTCAAATAACCGCGGAGTATTAGGTAATACTATTAAATTCATTTTTATACTATTAGGTCATAGAATGGATAATATATTAAGTATTAGGTTTACACTTGACCCCCATCTCGCCTAAGCTGATGCTAAGGATGCTAAGCAACGTTAAAAGCAACGCAAAAAATGCTACGATTAAGCGTGCCTACGATTAAGCTATGCGTAATTGCCGCTTCGTATCCTATCTGTGTAGCCTTATTTAGTAAAAAAATCCTTTGAAACACATAAATGATTTTAACAGCATATTGATCATAAATTGCTACAAAACGAGAATCTTGTAATTATAATACGCTAAATAATAATTGCGCTTTAGCTATTATTTCAAGTTTTATGATATGCTAAGGTGTGAACGCACTTGTCTCGACGTTAAATTATGAATCGTAAACCTTGGGCAATTATTTTGAAGATTATGTCAAAACACAAATTAGGATATCTTCATTAAATAACTCTTATAATGTGCAGCATTGAGACAATTAAACACCTATTCTTCTAATATCATAATTGCCGTTATCAAAAGTGCGAAAATTTGTATCGAAAAAGCGAAAAAATAGAGTTGCCTCGTATAGGTACATATAAGATAAGATAAGATAAATCTTTATTCAGTTTACATGTTTGACAATTAAATTTTAACAAATAGGAAGTGGAACCCAAACTCGGCCAGGCCGGTATCTTGGTATTCCTCTGTTATACTTAAACAAATTCCGCGTGTTGTACGGTAAAATTACATATAATTTAATTGATGTATAATTTATTATTACAAAAGTTTAATTTACGTAGTATCTGTGTCAAAAAAGATTGTATTCTAATATAATAAGTGGAGCTCAGGAGTATATAAAAGTCAAATCTAATCAATCTTTATACAATCAACATGTTGCATCGTCAATAACTTATATGTACTTTCATTTCGATAGGGCTTATTATAAATCAGTACTATAAGTTTTCGCTATACCAGATTTCATCAAAGAAGATTGTAAGAGAGTAATTTGTCCACTATTTGTGAACTCTAACTCTATGTGTTAGGTACTCTTTTATAATTTTCTTTGATGAAATATGGTACCTATCTTGACACACTTTACTTTCATACATGGATGGATAAAATTGGGACAAGGTGCTAGTAAATACGAGTAGGTGTGAATAGATACCTTCGAAGCCTGATGATGCCTTCGTCTTTGAAAAACGTCATTTATCGACAGGCAGTTGATGAACAAAGGCAGCCTAATTCCCTTTAAAATTATTATCACTCAGTGTATCACTGTCCCAAGCCTTCAAATCTCTTCAAGTGATCGATTAGAACGAGTTATAAAAACCAATAAAGAACCAACTTAATGACACGAATTTTCTAATGCCATTAAAAATTATGATCTTTTGCACCAAAGTAGGTATATTAAAATGGTTATAAACTTGATATTTTGCGATACTCAATGAGAACAAGCTTGATATCACTTTTCGAGATTTTTTGCACGTGGCGCTTTTGTCGTATTTTTGATGAATAGTACAAAGTTGTTGTAAAATAAAAGTAGTAGATAAGTATGGTTCAATACCTAGTATTTCGGTTTGTTTTTATAACTAATTAATAGAATAATTAACGTATTAAAGAAATCCTTCTCGTTGCAAAATAATAACTAACTTATGTGAT
Organism: Ectropis crepuscularia; assembly: GCA_963693475.1. NCBI lineage: Eukaryota > Metazoa > Arthropoda > Insecta > Lepidoptera > Geometridae > Ectropis > Ectropis crepuscularia. The sequence continues at coordinate 9,866,748 of OY856361.1, forward strand.
AATATGTTCTGTCGATGTCTGTTTTCAGTTTTAAAAAAAAACACGAAGGCTTGTGTTTTTTTAGTCGCTAAAAATGATAGATGTAGTAGAATACCGTGATCACGCGAATACGAATATTCACGCGGAATAACGCGGTGGAGCTGCCGGGAAAGCAGAGTGCCAATATTGCGGTACGCCGCTCTCCCTATCCAGGGTCGGACTGGGCTGAAAGCGCCCGGGTGGCTCCAAGGTGATCACAAGCCTGGGGCTCGAGACCTTATCCCAGGGTTGCTGCATGCCCTGCAAGCCAGGCCCGTGGGGTGCCCGCGCAGGTTGGGGCCAAAGCCACCTCGACTATATGGCCAGTCCGACGCTGTCCATGTCTTCTGCACCCGAAAAGTGAGCCGTGACGGGACCAAGGGTACCCAGACGATGGGTAGTCTGGCACCTACTTCTGGTTGGTTGTCGAGGTTGTCGCGGCGTGCCTTGGGTGTTCAGGTGCACCGATGAGGTAGGTGTATTTCATAAGAGAATTCGGCGTCAGGCAGATGACTGACCCTGGTAGTGAGATTCACGTCGTAGCCGGTTCCCTTACCTCGCCCTAGAACCGGGTGAAAAAAAAACGAGAGACAGGCAGCGGTATTGCGGAAGAATCCAAGAGAGTCTTCGCGTATGCGGTAAAAGGCAGAATCCCATAAAGGTATTAGTTGGTAGGGGTACTATTTGTTACGTCGAATCTGACAAGATCTCCCTTCTCATGCGCATCAGGTATGCGTAAATGCATTTATTCCACATGGAAAAAATAATAAATAATACGATACTAGATATTGGTAATACTCCAAGTATCTCCATAAAACTGAACGAGCCAACATACAGCGACAACCCTTAAAACGACCACATTTTCTCATAATAATCCAATTATCTTAATCTCAAAATATATTTTAACCTTTAAATACAGTCGCGTGTGAATTAACAAAATACCTTTTTAATTATTCGAACCACCTATTTGATGTAGTTTATGTTATAAAGTAGCACGATGGCCACCAATAAACTGAAGATAAAGGAATATCGTCTCAAGTTCGTCGTAAATACCGGTGTTAAACTTTAACTTAATAAGAGGCGGCCCTTTGAAGAGAAATGCGTAAGCGTCATAATTTTAATATTAAGTATTTTAATTTCTTAACATTAGTGTCTGCTATTTGGGACGCTGCCTTATTGATAGGATATTTAAGGTTTTGGCGAAATTTTTGTAGTGATGCCTACCACATACTTACAATCGTATTGGTTAAGGTTTTGGCGAAAATTTTGTGGTTCCTACCATAAACTTACTACCATATTGGTTAATAAATAGAATGTGTAGTAATAGTAAGCATTCTTTGCAGAGTCTGCCTGGGCAGTAGCACGCCTTTACTTCTTTAATTATTATCTATATTCTGAATCAAGTATAAGTATATCTACTGTGAAAACACCACTGTGTTCCGGTTTGAAATGAACAGTTATACGACGGTAACAGTACGCGGAAACCAAGGTGAATAGTGGTGATATCCAGTAAGGCTCTTCAAATCCTTATAGTATGAACCAAGTAATGACAAAGCACCCAGGAAGTATACCACCAGCCACCAAATTCAGTCTTCTGGCGAGAATATGGAACTATGTATAACAAAATCTATATATTATTCGACGGTATTATGCCGATAGCACCACGTGACAACGAACAAAAATTGTACACCAGTACACTCCAGATAGACTACAGTACAGTTCCTCAAAGATCTTAGAAACTACTACCTAATCTATAGTATTTCGAAGCACCCATACAGTTCGCTACCCCTAAAGACTTCTGGCGAAAATGTTAAACAACGCATCTATCAACAAAAGCTTACAATAATCATACAGTAATTCGAAAATAACGCCATGCTGGAACTGACAAGTGTTAGAGTAGACTTTAGTTAGTACTTAAATATCCATAGTACATGTCACGTAAGCTGTGGCGCTGCTTTGTAGAATGCCGCTGCCATTAAGCCAGTATTAAGCCGACGCCTCGAGACTCGACGGCTCCAGAACGCACCACTTTCCATTTTACAGCTGACAAGAATATGGGACTTCCGATTTCTTGATAGATTTCTGTACATCTATTTAATTAAATGTCCAACGTTAAAATGCGTTTGAGCTAATGGAAAAGCCTGGACAAATATTATGTTTTGGATCTGAGCGTTACGAACAAATTTTTAGAGAACTCATGACCTGAAAGAATTAGAATCGTTGGAATATTTTTAAGGCTATCGCTAGCTAAAAACGTAGGTAGCAAAAATTGTTGACTAAAGTCAAGTTGGTAAATACCTATATCTAGGTCATCAACAGCCCACTAAATGTTCCCACTGCTGGGACACGGGGTCTTCTCTCGCAAGGAGAGAGTTAAGGCCATAATCCACCACGCTGGCCCAGTGCGGGTTGGTGGATGACACATGACTTCGAAATATTCTAGGTACATGTCGGTTTCCTCACGATGTTTTCCTTCACCGTTTTAAGTTAGCGGCATTACGCACATGAATTCGAAAAGACAGTGGTGCGTGTGGGGTTTGAACCCGGGGTCTCCGGATCGGCAGTCGCCGTTCTCCCGACTAGACCAGCCGTAATACCTAGGTACCTAACTAAAATTTATATAAGCCTTGGTACAGGCATTTTAGACTTTTGTGACGTTAAAAACGGAAATTAAGCTAATGTTGTTTTCTGGAATGCGGTGGTTGGAGGAATGGATGTGTTTTGATAAAAAAAAAATCTCGGAATTATATTTGTGCAATGTGCGCTGTAGGTAAGTACCTTTATTTTTATTTCAATAAAATTTGACGTTGTTGATATTACATTAATTAAATTTAGACTGTAATTATAATTTAGATGAGAAATGGCGGTGACTCCCGCTCCGGCTTGTACTTGGCACAAAGATTGTCCATCGCTATTCAGCGGGGTAATGCTGCCAGTGTAATGGGCACCTTTGTGGGTTATTATGTGACTGATGAATTTATTGTTGATGTTATTTGATTTCTTGATTTATTGTTTTAATTGTGTGATTTAGTAGCTTATATCTTTACTAGCGGCCCGTTCCGGCTTCGCTCGGACATAACCTAGACACTGTCTGCAGCGCCATCTGCCGGGCTTATTTGTGAATATAAACCATCTTAGCCGCCAAAAAACTGGGTGTCCTCTCAAAGGTGCGAAGATACTTCAACTCTGAGCAGTTGCTCACGTTGTACAAAGCACAGATTCGATCCTGTATGGAGTACTGTTCGCACCTTTGGGATGGATCGGCCAAGTATCAGCTGGAGACTCTGGAATCTATTGAGAGACGTGCCAAAAGGCTCATAGGCAATGACACTCTTGTGCGTAAAAGACTTCAAAGTCTTGATCATCGCCGCAAGATTGCTAGCTTATCGGTTTTTTATCGGATACACTTCGGAGAGTGTGCAACTGATCTGCATGATCTAATACCACCTTGCCCTTTCTTCTATCGGAATTCTCGTATCTCAAAAAAGCGACATCGTTTCATGGTTGATGTTCCAAAAACACGAACGAAGAGATTTGACTCCACGTTTGTGATAAGAACGTCAAGGTTGTGGAATGCGTTGCCGGAGTGGGTTTTCCCCGATGGTTACAATCTGGGTGTCTTCAAATCGAGAGTGAATCGGTTTCTTCTAGGTAAGCACGTTCCATCGTAGATCGCATCGTCGCTTAACATCAGGCGAGATGGTGGTCAAGTGCGAACCTATCACAGTTAAAAAAAAAAAAAAAATCTTCGAATACACACACAAAAAAAAAACATTCAAATCGGTCCCGTCGTTTAGGAGTTCACTGTCAAATGATTAAATTACTAAAATGGCTATAAAAAACAGGGGTTGGTGATAAAAGGGTAAAAATTTAGGGTTGTATGTATTTTTTAACGCCACATTATAAAAAAATAAAAACAAAAAAAAATAACCAAAAATTAAAAAAAAATGTTTGGGGTGAACAACCCCTAACTCTTAGGGGTATGAAAAATAGCTAGTAGCCGATTCTCAGACCTACTGAATATGCATATAATATTTGGTTAAAATCAGTAAAGCCGTTTCGGAGGAGTAAGGAAACAAACACTGTGACACGAGAATTTTATATATAAGATAAGTATGTATTTAAAACTACATACCTATGAATTAAATCAGCTATCAGGCCGCCATAGTACAAGCTTTGTTAAGTTTGGGGTGAGAAAGATGATGTTGTGTGTTGTCCACCAATATATATTTTATACGTTATGTAGTTCGTAAGTTTGTAACGTTTTACAAACTTACGAACATACGACAGCATAAACAGATGAGTAACGAACAAGAAGAGTTTTGTTTTTGTTTAAGTATTACTGATAGATTAAGTAGTGAGCTACGGGTACGCCATTAATAAGAATTAAACCAATCCTATTCCCCGCTACTCTACCGCATTAAATCACGATTAGCGAATTAGTTCTACTACCAAATTGAAATCCAACTAAAAAAAACAAAATCTCAAATCCATTCCATTTCCGAATTGTTACATTTAAACTTTTTAATTTCTTCCCGCCAACACCCGCTGTTCCATCATAACCAGCCAGTAGGTAGGAGACGTGACCGCGGCCCGCTTTGATATTCATCCTTTTTTTTATTTTTTTCTCACTTTTTTCTTTAATTCATTTTTGTTATTGGATACAATATTATCTGGCGGCTACCGGGCGCAAAGGGCTATTATAATTTAGTTTTATTTATGCAAAATAAAAGTGATACAGTCATAAAGATTTATTGAAGGACGCGGCCCCCCAAACTGGACGAAAGAATTTGTATAGAGTGCTCATTGGTATCATATTTACCATTTTTCGATCGTTATACGATAACTACCTGGCATTTTAGTATCGATTTACTATAATTTAGTCGTCAATGTCAATTTACGTAAAGAATTCAAGTTATTTTCCGGTATTTTAGTGTAGAAATATGATACAAATTAAGTCAATGATGGCAAATTTTGTTGCTCGAAATGGTTATAAATTAGTCGTAAAGTAAAATAAATATTCAAGATGTAATTGGTTATTGTACCTACTGTCGCGAAAATAAGTCCCTAATCTTAAAATAAGTTCTGCATTCTCCATCTAAACAGAGGGTTTGAATGTTTTTATGTCTTTGTACTTATACATGTAGGTATTATTGTATACCTACTTACGTAACTTGTTAAAATTGTGTTTTGAATAATTGTGATTTACAAGCACACTCGTGTTTGTTTTTGTGTTATCGACATCTTTTTAAATTGTATTTATGTGTATGAAAAGGCCTCTCCTAAATATTGAAAAATAATGCATTGAATATGAAATGAAGTAATATATTAAATATCAAACGGGGAATTATTTCATTAAATTCGTATTGATATTTGTAAATAATTTTATGAATATAAGGCTTTGTTATGATATGAAACAAGAATTTAGAAAACTGTAAGGCATGAACATTTTTAATAAATTCGAATTGATATGTATTTGTTAAGAATTTTATAAAAATAAGGCTTTGTTATGATATGAAACAAGAATTTAGAAAACTGTGAGACATGAAGTAAATTTTAATTCATACAAAATTACGTCATTGCACCCTAGCTACTTTGAAACGTTTCAAATGAGTCGCTGTAGGGCAAACCGTCGTTTTAATTTCCGTCGAAGCCCGTCGTATTAGAACACCGACGCTAATACGGCCACGTTAGTGATTCGTCTCACCGCCGAATGAAACAAGAAGAGTACGCTTTCATTCATGAGATCGGGATGAGTTTGTGGCCACTTCAAGCACCACACAAGATGTTTCTACCGCGGAATTTTAAAAGAATAACTATGCTCTGTGGTTTTAGGAATAGATTCCTTGCTACAAAGCGCTTTCACGGTATTATTTATCAAAACCCAGTGTCACGATGATTGTTCCCAGTGAATTTTTTGAAAAATCTGAAAATGTAAATTCTCCATGGTAATCATCTGTTACGAATATATTTATCTTTCGTTGTTATAATTTAGTTACTTTAGTTTCGTTATTGTTACTTCAGTAAAATTAACATTTATACCCTATATTTTAGATAGATAGATACTCTTTATTGTACACACCATAAACAAACAAAAAACACTTATACAGGAGAGAATAACAATATGACTAGTGTTACAAGCGGCGGCCTTATCGCTAAAAGCTATCTCTTCCAGGCAACCTTAGGATGGAAATGGTTACTAAGAATACTTTTGAAAGCGGGGTGTGTATCAAAAATATTTTAGTTACATACACTAAAAATAAACATAATTACCTATATACGACTACAGATTACATACTAATACTTAAGATACTTGTAAAATATACTAATATATATAATATGAATACGAAAAATAAATTAGTAAACCTACATATTAATAATAATTTAGTTTTACTATTACTGTGTTTTATTTTGAAAGGTTATTTAACGATAATAGATTTCTGCTAGACCGTCTTCGAGTCGAGATAATAAGCGAAGGTGAGGCGTATGATAGAGCGTAGAACTTAGAAAATGTTACATCCGTCGGGAAAACCCCGCTTAGGCATCGCACTATGGCATCGTATTCCACAACCTAGTTGTTATTAGTACAAAACTAGAGTAAAACCTCTTAGTTAGAATCTTTAGAACGTCCCATGAAATGATCACTTTTTCAAGACGCAAACAGTCCAAGGAAAAAGGGTAAAAGTTGATATTTACATCACGCAGATCAGTAAACATACTCTCCGGAACGGGAGCATAATTTTATTTTTGAATTGTGTTAATAAGTACATATAACCAACAAAAAGATATTACTCACACTACCATGTATTTGACAAATACGCATAAATACTCTTTTGTGAATGTTACAATTTGCGGTAAAATTGAGAATAGATTAATATTGCTCTAAGGCCGAATTTTGACTGATTGGCAACCTCTAGTACAAACATAAAAATATACTTTGGGTTGTTGCTCTCAAGTTTAGACACTAGATACATAATTATTTGCAATAACAACCTTATAGTAACTGAATTATGGGCAGTTGCAAAAAAAATGGTAATTATTTTTGCTACTGGCTACCAAATGCAAATAACTAGCTATTACGCTTTTGCTTGGAACCGCTAATTATTATTAGACCAGATAATCAACCAGTATATATCGATATTAAGTTTTAAAACTAATATTTGTTAGTTCTATCTATTTATTTCATTATATTTTAGATACTTACCAACGTATTTTTTTTTGTAATGGATTTGTTTCGTAAAGCTTTTTTTCGGGCTTAACACTTTTTTACTTTCATTACTGACTAAGTTCAAAAAGCTTTCAAATCCTACTAATATTTTAAAGAGAAAGTTAGAATGCTTTGTTTGGATATCTGTTGCTCAAGCACGTTTGAACAGCTTGGGTTGAGATGTGGAATGCATATTATAGATTATTGGATGGAATAACATATACCTACATAAGCTAGACGAATAGAACCGCGGCGCGCGGTTCATATAAGTACCTAAGTATGTATACAAAAATCTACAGTCTACCTTTCGCTACATAAATTTGAGTTCTTTTTTTTGCACGAGTTTACCTTAGAGTTCTTAGTAAGTAGAGTCTTGTTTAATTTCAATAATATAATTCGAGTGATTTAAGGTGTAATTATTATTTATAAAAAAATATATTTTGATAATATAAGTCCTTCATTCAATTTACATATTAAATCTTCAAAATTTTCCAAATGAATGGTAGAAAATCGAGAAAGTTATGAATACTAATAAGATATCTATATTTTAATCGATGTGTTTGGATCCAGTATGTCGGTAAATCAATATGAAATATAAAGTATGGTACATCATAACATAACATTTTTTTCTTATATATTTTTTCAGAATATTAACATGTCTAACAGAAATCAAAGTCGTCAGAGTAAAATCAAACGAAAAAAAAATGGTTGGTCAACAATAATTAATAAGTTTCGTTTCTGAATTAAATACTATATACATATATATTTTTGTAAAACCAAACAACTACAATTTTACCGGTAAATCGATTTTTTTCAAGATACTAGGTATACGAGTAAATATTATGTAATGTAACATTTATTGCCGCTTTGATTTTGTTTTCACTACTAACATTTCTTGTACTAGATACTAAGTAATTACTAACAATTAAAAAAAACCTACGTTTATTTTATATATCTATCTTTAAGTGTATACAAAAGTTGTGCCTACCATCCAACTACATATTGCAACTCCACTATGTAAGACAACAACATAAGCCTTTGACAGTATACCTCACAGTTAGTACCAAAGAAAGCGATGGAGGCTGTATTACGAGCGAGAGGACCGTGGAAGAGAGAGGGAACGAGGCGGCTGACGCCAAAGGCGGCGGCGCGGCGCGCTAATTGGAGGCCGCGGCGAGATCAAAGCGCGTGAGCGAGCTACGTTTATATTAGGCAGGTCCACTCCTGCGCAGGATTGATTAATTTCACTGAGATCGCGCTTGGCAATTAGTAGGCTTTGTACAACGATACGGATGTAGAGCTGGATTCTTGTTGGAATGTTTCGGGCATTCCAAACTGAATTAGAAAATTGTACCCCTTCAATAGTATCCCATAAGGGGTGTGATTCATGCATTAGAATATTAGCGTCTTTGAAACATTTCGTGTCTTCATTGACTTCATCATTGGAAACCCAACCCAGCAACCGCTGCGAATTAATCTTCTTTCAATTTTACCATCGACCCTGAGTCAATCCCACCTACGCATGTCAACATTATTTACCAAAATATATTAAAGCATTTTTGCACCATAAGTACAAAAAGGAATTTTTTTGAAATTTGCGGAAAAAAACCTAAATTTCCCTAGATCAAGTTCCGATCTCTTGCAATAGATTTTTAAATCATCTTAAAAAATTATGAAGCAATTGGAATTAAATAATACAGGTGAAATTTTCAGCAGCTGTGTGTAGGTGGTAGGTGTGTTTTAGCAAATAAATACTTTAGGTAACTTTGACTTTCATAGCCTTACTTAAAAAAGTACCCGAATCAAGTTTCAGTAGAAGGCCCATTTAAAGTTTTTTTCAATTCAAGTCTAAATAATTTGAAGCCTCTCTGGTTATATCCACAAATCCACAGGGAATAAATACTAATCCTTTTAATTCCCAATGAAATCAAATTGCTATAGAATTTTGACTCGACTTGGAAAAACACTCTATGGTGCTGTTTTAGAACCAACGACTTCAGGGTTGTGAGATGGGATTTTCTCACTACTAGTCCAACACGCCTTCCATCATTCGAGCTCCAAAAGACAAAATTGAGCTTAAGTCAAAACATTATGTGAAACGTAGCTAAAAGTCTTTATCACTTCTCTTTCTTTTTCATTTATCTATTTTTGTTTTTCTCTGATATAAACAAGCGCGTGTATCAGATTAAAACCATCCCGAATGCTACAATTCTTTCCGTTTTTTTCTAAATATGTAAGGAATTCGAACCAGAACAGCTAAAAAATTAAACCAATGCATTGTTCAGCTCTTCGATCCCGTCAAAGGCACAAATCGATCAAAAGCTACAAAGCTTTTGAAGGAAAACCTCCAAAATGCGTGTAACTTTACTCAAAACAACAAAGCATTACCGCCGACATGTCCTACCAATGCCACAATAATCTACAATGGAGACACTATCGTAAACCACAAGGAAATATTCACTTCCAACACTTAACCAGCTCCTGGTACACTCATTTAGTGATTTCCTCCATGAAGTGCTGACACTAAGGCCGATTCGACTTGGGTTCTCTCATCTTATTAACATATTTATAAATACACTTCAAACAACTTTATAGCACTAAAAATAAGATCGAAAATCATTTAAAACCAGACCTTTTTAAACTTGCAGTCAATGTTCTTACAAACTTAAATTTAGCAGTTGTTTAATCCTTTAAAGTAAGGGCGGTAAGTTTGGAAATCGATTGATGGAATGGTATATATAGAATTGTGCTTGTATTGCTTTCGGAACTTTTTTATGCACAGGATTGGGCAAGGAATGATTGGATTAGAGTGTCAATTGCATGTAAATCAGTGGTACGGTGGATTGGACTGGCGGCCGTTCAACTGTTACGAAGGATGTTAAACTTTGAAAATTGTGTTTTGTTTTTACCTAGAAATAACGATAAAATGCCTGCAAAAGAACCGACAAGAAATAACATTTGCCTTCGTGTTATACTCGTCAAAAAAACAAACAAAATTGTGGATAAACGGCACCACATCCAATTACAATACAGAAATTAGATTGCTTTAGACATTTCTTTTAGACGGGGACCTTATTAACTAAACTATACATTATAATTTAGATTTTATTTTTTTAAGGATCTATGAGAGTTGGTCTCGGATGGCCTCCAAAATCTATCGAACTTTTGTTTAAAAGCAGAGAACAAAGGACTCTTTAAAAAAAAAAAGAAGACTGCAATACATTATTAACTGCTAAAACTATATTAATAATTCAGGTGTAAAACTAAATTAATTATTCACGAGCAAATCAAGGTCCAAATGTTTTAATTTTAATCAATTTTTTTTTCACTGTAGAGCCAAATCTACTAAAAGCATTGAAAAGGCAGGCTTGTGATTTTTTTCAAACACCTTAAGTTTTCAATAAAGTAACTTATTTACAATCAGATTTTAATATAAACCAGTATTACGGAAGACTGATAGAGCTATAAAAGAGTTTGCCTACAATCGAATGTTCTAGATTGTAAGACCGTAGCGTTGAAACAATGATCGATAACTGATCGATTTAGAATGAAATTATCGAGTCGATTTACTTTCCACCACGCGATGATCTGATTCGATAGGAATTATCTCACTAAATTGATTCCTTCTCGCCTGTCGAGGTTGCTAATCTTTGTTATGGCCATGTTTTATGTTATGAACGGATGGTAAAGTCAAAAATGTTTTGACTTGTGACTTTTTGAAAAATTACCATACGTTTGCCAATTATTCATACAAAATTAACATTTACATATTTATATTCTGCTTTGTAGTACCTGGTAATAGTACGATGTACATTAAATATTTAAGTCAAAGTCCAAGGATTTTATTCATAAATTTACCCGCCAATTGGTAAATTAAAATAATAGTAAATTAACAAGTAAAAGTACATTTAGGTACTAAATTAAAATAAATGAAAAATTTAATTGTACGATAATCATTATTTATTGTATGTTATACATAATTATGTATGTTATACTTGTATTACGTAAAACTCGTTAGTGTCAATTAATATTAGTAAGGTTACCTACTCATATTTTTGAAATCCTGGCCACCCTAATGTAAAATTGAGTCATCTCTCAGTGCCCGAGGTGTGATGATATCTTCTAACACAGCTTATTTTAATATTCATGTATCCTAAATATTATTATGACATTATTTAGGTTTCCAAAATTGGGTAAGAATATACAGGCTTATACAAAATTTATGATATGACTAGCAGTCCCCTGCGGTTTTATCCGCGTATATAGTTTCTATTATTTTTCCGCGATAAGACGTAGCCCATGTGTTATTCCAGATTTAAACTGTCTTCCCAATTTCAACCTGATCTGTTCAAGTGTTCTGACGTGATCGAGCACCAAACATCGAAACTTTCGTATTTTTAATTTTAGTAGGATCTGTTTAAAAGAGCGTGATTTATGAAAAAACCGCTCGCGCCGAACGAAAAATGTCATAGCTTTGATGTTTCTCTCTCTTTTCTTTCCGCTTTAAATGATAGAGACAGCATTAGCAAAGCGATAGCAGTATTCCACAGTCTAGACATTATGTACGTTGAGGGTCTAGCTCCACCATTTCACTTCGTTAAATATACCGGTATTTATAACATCAGTGTAGTCTAGATGTTGCAGTACAAACCGATGTAAAAAAACTTCAAGAGACAATCATATAGTTAATGCTTTTGAACATAGAGTTTATTGTTGTACTTCATTCATATACTCCAGATAAGCCAAAGTCATGGTCTCAAACGTTTGCGTAAAATTCGGTAGAAAGTAGAGCTTGAGGCAATCTGAGGCCAACTACCGTAGGTCCTAATCAAAAAAGGCAAAATGCTATTAAAAGTCCTTTTCTAAAACACGGATTTCTAAAAAAAGATACGAATGTAAGCTCCGTCAGTTGTACTAACTTACAAATCACAATGGCGTTGATTTGTTCAGGCTCTATAAATAGTGCATTGTTGTTTAATCCAGTCGATTAGTGGCGTTCAAACTGGCCTTAATAACTGGGGTTTATAGCGTCCAGTGAGGGGACATGGTTGAGACCTATTCTGGATTGTACGTACACACGAACTAAAGCCGAAATATTAAATACTAGCAGCGCCCCGCGGTGCTACCCGCGAAGTTCCGGTTACCGTTGTTCTCGTTGTTTTTTCGGGATATAAAGTAGTCTATGTGTTTTTTCAGACTATAATCTATCTATGTTCCATATTTCAGCTCGATCCGTTCATACGTTAGGACGTGATTGAGCAACAAACATCCAAATATCCAAACATCCATACATTGACATTTATAATATTAGTAGGATAGTAGGATATCTGTGTTCTTTCAGACTAATTAGTTATCCATTTATGTATAAAATTTCATTTAGATTTTTTCAGCAGGTTTCGGTAAAAAAATCTTTCACACTATCGGCACCGATTTCGGTAGAAAGTTTCGGTCGCACTGATATCTAGCTACAGGTAGGTAGGTGCTAGATTCTCCCCGCTAGGGCCGTAGGTTGCCCTGGAAATATTTAAAGAGTAGAAGCCATTTGAGGTCCAACTGTCCCTTTAAAAAACGCGGCAATGATAAATACGTGCCTTCGTAATTTATCGCGCGTTGCTCGGTAAAGTTCGTGTTTCGTGAGACACTCACCATTGTCACCTGTCAGACGTCAAACGGCCGGCGGGTCTAGCGTGGTTATGTCATGTATTTATGTGTTATTGTCACGCATTTTTTTTTTAAATAAAGCGAACTCTAGTAAAGTTAAAGAAAGTAATAGATTTCTAACTTGAACTTGAACTTCTGAAAAAGTATTTGCCAAACCTAAAACATCCGTATCTTCTCTCTAAATTGAAAACAACGCACACATTAATAAACATACCAACATGTTTAACCTTCCGATGGTTTAAGCTGAAGTCAAGATAAAAATTCTATAAGCTGAAATTATTACCGAAAATTCGATTTCGGTTTCGGTAGAAAGTCGTATCGGGTAAATCACTAATTTGTATTTAAAAGTTCCCTGGCTCCAAACTGGTTGCCACCACAGTAGCGAGAATAGACCAGGTTAATTACACATGCCTCCAACCTCCAATACTTCCAATGCTATAAAGCATTGTGTGGCGGCTCCAAGTTATTTATAAGCTGTACCGTCGTACCATTCAATGGGCTAACGTTTAGTGGCTGATTTTATTAGATAAAGATTGATGAAGGCAGAAATTCAATGAAATAAAATGAACACGAAATAGTTTTAATAATGTCTTAACTTTTGTCTCCCCGCATATTTAGAGGGATGTTTTAAGCTTTTTTTTAGTTTGGGTTTAAAAAAATCTATAAATAGTAGTTTTATTACTACATTGATATACTCGAAACATATTTAATCTGCTCAAAAATTTATAGGCTTTTGACTAGCGTAAGGCTCGAACTTAAAAGCCGTGATGGCCTAGTGCTTCGACTCCCAATTGCAAAGTCACTGTTTCGAATCCTGCCTACACTTTTGATAACTTTCCCAAGTACAGATGTACACAATCCTGTAATTTCTCTGAAAACATTGCCCTTCAATCTGGAACGCAGTAGTGTTTGCACATTACGTCTTCCTCAGACGGACTCTGACATATACAGTTAGTTCTCAAAATATCACAGACTAATAAAGTATCTTTTTAAATAAAATACACGGGTAGCTCACGTTTGATATAGTCAATCCAGTCCGACTCAAGTTTCGATCGCATCCGGCGATCTTTTTCAAGGAGAGTGCGCGCGCGTGTTCGCAGTTTGTTTAGCACTGAACGTACGCGATTGAAACTTGAGTCGGACTGAACTATATCAAACCTGAGTTACCCGTGTATTTTATTTAAAATGTGTAATAACCACGTTAGTTTTCATACTAATAAAGTATCATTATATAGCTATATTAACTCAATTATTACTATACGTCGGTAATTGAGTAATATACGGGTCCTTCATTGACAAAACCATCTCAACAATGTTACTATGAACATCTACAACTTAGTATAGCTTCATTGAAGCATCGAGCGAAATTCCCCTCCGTTCAGACCGGTTCCGCATATGTTCCACCGACGGTGGTCGATCTCGGAACTAATTGTGAGCCATTAACCTTATTATTAAGGCAGCCTTTTAATCCTGAGAGTTATTTTCGGACTATTCTTTGTGGGGAAAGCAGAAGAGATACACATTTGTTATGATATATGGCTGTACATATGAGATAGGAGTGTTGTGCATTGTGCATTCGTCAGTTATCAGTTATCTTGTTACCTTAATGTAGCTATAAGTAATAAAAAGTAAATTGGTATGATAAAACTAGGTGACCCTGTATTCAATGATTTTCAAAATAAAATCCGAATTAAATGTTAAAGTAACTCGACATTTCACGGGAATGACTTCACATCAATGCAGGACGGTTATCCCAATTATCAAACACTGGCGAAATTACGGTGATACAATTCTCATAGCTACCAAAAGAGACAAGACAAGGAAAATAAACAATAGACATATTCCACGTTGAGTAGGGTGAGTGAATTTCGTTAATATGTGGAATGCTTTCAGGTACGGCTTTACGTATTATGATATATATTATTTGCCACTGTGCGTAAGTACAGTTATATAGTAAGATTAGGTTGCCAGGGCCTTGGGTTTTTTGTGCTAGCCCAGAATTCCGTGGGCAGTAAATGCAGTAAAGGTCGCTGGCCAAATCTGAGACTGTCAACTGTCACAGGTCCCTATAAAAAACTTTACTTACGCACATTCGTGAAGTGTAACTAAACCATTTTATAATCAAAGCACCTGAAATCTTTCCATAAATTTACATACCTACTCGCTTACCGTACTCAATGAGTAAACGAGTAGGTACACCTCGTGAAGTCACTGGCATTGTTACCAAACGATTGCCCAATGCTCTCTAATTCCTTTATTAGTCCAAACATTTAAATTACCAACGGCTTCCTCATCCCAGATTGGATGCGGTTAGTTGCGACACGTAATGCAAAAGGTGCAACGCAAACCCTGCGGCGCAAATAATGTAGCAGTTACTATGTTGCCACAAATTAATTATTAAATGCTACGTAATGTGGTAATCATTATTCTCTTTTATCATCCCCTGAGCATAGATCTACACGCAGTATTCAACACAGAGGAATATCAAGGATAAGCAGCCCAT
Organism: Ectropis crepuscularia; assembly: GCA_963693475.1. Taxonomy (NCBI): domain Eukaryota; kingdom Metazoa; phylum Arthropoda; class Insecta; order Lepidoptera; family Geometridae; genus Ectropis; species Ectropis crepuscularia. The sequence continues at coordinate 9,882,137 of OY856361.1, forward strand.
TTTATATTTCAACAGCTGGGAATTGGAGCCTTCTCTAGGAAAGGTTTTTATCCACTAACAGGCAGACACATATTAAAAAACCATCCACTATATTGGCTAAGTGTGAGTTGGTGGTAGACAGATTTGAAAGGCGTCACATGTTGGTTTTGCCGTTAAAATCAATAGTGATGAAAACAACCTAAGTATGCTTGGAAAAATGCTCAAAGACGCAGGCACTCAGGCAGGATTCAAACCTACAATACAAAGAGAGGTACACAAATACATAGGATACACAAATAACGTTTTGTTAAATATATCTCTAGACAGATTACAGGTAACATAATTATTTTTCTCTTAAAACGAAACAACTTACTACAATTTAATAAAGTGGCCAAGTGCGAGTTGGACTCGCCCATGAAGGGTTCCGTTGCAGCAAGTAACATAATATACATAGTACACATAGTTCTTGTAGTTCGTTGTAACTTTGATCGAAGTTTCAATAATAGTGTATTTATGACATACTAAAAAAAAACTACTCATCAGATCGAGTTCAAACTAATTTTCGTTGGTAGTTTACATGGTAATGTACATCATATATTTTTTTTAGATTTTTCATTTTCTTACTTTAGAAGTTAGAGGGGGGGGGGACACACATTTTACCACTTTGGAAGTGTCTCTCGCGCAAGTTATTCAGTGTAGACGAAAATGGTTGTAGAAACCTCAACATAATTTTTGAAGACCTATCGATAGACACCCCACACGTGTAGGTTTGATGAAAAAAAAATTTTTGAGTTTCAGTTCTCAGTATGGGGGGCAACCCTAATATTTCTTTTTTTTTAATTTTTTTGTTCAATTCTTAATGTGGTTCACAGAATACATCTACTTACCAAGTTTCAACAGTGTAGTTCTCATAGTTTCGGCAAAAAGTGGCTGTGACATACGGACGGACAGACAGACAGACAGACAGACAGACAGACATGACGAATCTATAAGGGTTCCGTTTTTACGTTTTACAGAACCCTAAAAATGAACTCGCATAACCATTCATTTTAATAAAACAAATAATAAACGAAAATATTATTGTTGTATGTTTTTTTTGTTGACGTATCAAAAACCACTCCACCGATTTCGATAAAATTTACAATTTTATATATCGATGAAGTATATATAAGCACTATAACCCACCAAATAAAAAATGCATCATTATTAATGATTCACATTTAACGGAGTTCTCACGTAAGAATACCTATACGAAAAAAAACAAGCAGCCGGACTGAGAACATTTTTCAACAAAATTTTAATTCAACGTATGTATGTTTAAGAACTTTAGAATTATACAGACAAATTTACTCACTTATCGGCCTGTTCACTGATGGACGTAGGTATACTGTTTACCTACATATAACTCACCTATCTACACCATTATCTTCGTTGTCAGGTTGTCACCGTCCGCCATTGTTCCAAATTTAAATTCGACCAATAAGAAACGAGCTACAAGGCGGATCTAACAACTCTGTCACACTCTTGTATCACCAGTCCGCATTTGTAAACATAATTCAATTAAGAAGGTTATATACCATTGTTTTGCCTTATCAGTTATCGGCGTGCTAAACTCGTGTTAATATGCCCTTATCAGTTACAGATTAAAATATAGTTTGTACTAAACATGTTGCTTTGTATTGTAACCGTATTAAATAGGTCCGTAAAGTTAATTAATTCGATACGGAGAGATGATTATTAATTTCTTAGGTTTTTGTAATGTTGCACTTAAACTTTCCACAAACATTAAAGAAACCTAAAATCATACATATATGAATATTCTTTTATAGGTTATCTATACCTATATATTTTTGAAGTGAAAACTTCTTTTGATACATCACAGAATTTTTGGTGGGGTGTGAATTGAACTCAAGCGTCACGTATGTATGTGAAAGATTCGTTTGGGTTACCTCGGGACCGCCGAGGGTGCCTGTGATAACTTATACGACTATAAGACTCAGAGATCATGTAGGTATCTAATGGTGAAAAAATTTTTGAAATCGGTCCAGTTATTCCTGAGATAAGAGCGTTCAAACAAAACACTTCTTCGGCTTTAAATATTGATATAGATTTTTATTGAACTGAAAACTTCTTATGGGGTACCACAAACTAAATATGTCTTTTGTTTTTTTTTTTTATTTTATTCTTGGCCATGTACCTATCCTCCTGCAGCCGCATCTGTCGTTGTGTTAACTATTTAAAATTTATAATACCTATGTAATCGTTCATATTTTAGTTTTCACTTCTGCCGACACACATTTTTTTATTGATTAGTTTTATTGGTTGGTTAGTTACTTTTAACAATTTATATCCTGAAATGTATTCAATAGCTGTACATATCGTATAAATAAATAGATTTTTCTTAATGGCTATAACTATTAAGTCCTTTTTTCAGTAAAATGTACCTTATACCTAATTTTTTTTTTCAGTACCATACTACTTTTTTATTTTTATTTTATTAAATGAAAATCAAATCAATAGAATAAAATAAAATGTAATCAATAGTACCTACCTAGTTTTATTAAACTAGGTAGGTGCTATTGATTACTTAATAATAAATAATATTTTTTTAAATGATGCTCTAATTACCTATACTTAAAATTTGCCTTTAGTGTTTTTTAATAGAGCTTAAAATAAATGACAGGTTAGAAACTATATTTATTTAACAGCTGGTACCTAAATTACTGTCAATTTACTAAATTAGTGATAGTGGCGGTGCCAATATTCTATTCAATATTCACTACGTGCATCACCATCTAGGTAATCTGGAAGAGATTGTTTTCAACGACAACGTTGCCAATTGTCCCATTTCAAGTTAATTATTGCTTCTTTCTGTAAATCTGTTTCTGATTGTGTGTCTATAAAGTGAATTTATCTTGAATTTACTGTAACAATCCAGCGTATGGTGAATGGAGATAATTATTGATATTGTTTCCAATGATGATGATGATGTATACAGCATTTATACAATACCAATTATATCGTAAAATAATTACAGAAGAACAAATATTACCACACCTCAATGGCATTAAATTAATGCAAAATATCGTGTATAAAACATCATTACTTCTTGTTACTTATCATTATTTGGAAAAGAACAAAGCATCGCATGCGTGGGATGTATGGCAAAGATAATTTCTACGAAATCGAATAAGGGACCGATGATATTATTCGAACAATAATTGAATCGTCTTTTGTTCGATAAACCTTTCACGTCTGTAATTTTGGAATGAGTTTACAAACATTTTTTTCGCTCGGCAAATGAACAAACCGCTCGGAGTCACAATGAACGAAAAATTTCCTTTTTTTTTTTTAAATTGAATGAAAATGGCCGCCGATATTTTATATGTTGGCGCTAAAAATCGTGACGGACGAGGTGGCAAAAGACGTTTTATTAAAGTGTTTTTGGAAAGTGAAGAGTCTTTTAAATCTTTTATAGTATTTTGATTGGTCTCGGGCTTGAAAGTCCTTGTATTTAGCCACAAAAAATCAATGGTTTGTGGTGGAAGAGTTTCGAAAAGTGTACCAAAGCAATTATTTTGTGCAAAGAATATAGTAAGTAAATAATGATACTCAATCATGAGGAATTTTATAGTGTTCTTTACTTCTTTTACAGAGATTAATTACGGGTATCATTCTCCTGGCGTATTTATTAGAATTTATGGCTATTCGTCATTATTTTTGTATGAAAACATGTATATAGAGACGTTTTACAAAAAAAACATACAGCCGAATTGAGCCTCCTCCTTTTTGGAAGTCGGATAAAAAATAGGTGGCAATCAACGTACGGTCTACCTGATAGTGAGCGTTAGCTGTCGTTTATGAATATATGCATCATAAATTATAGTTACGACTAAATAGTTTACATATTACGGCGGTTTGACAACCCGTAGAGGTGTTCATAGACACTGTTTCTTAAGTTTCCCTGGTTGAAGTAGGTACCAACGTCAGAAAAAAAATTGCCAGTCATAGGAACTGCCGATAAAAGTGAAAACTTGTAGGCTCAGAATTTGATAGCTTACTTTGGAAACTACGCGGGTGAAACCTGAGGGCGTGGCCATGATTATGGTCATCTAGAAATACTGACGTATTTTTAGATGACCGATGGCCATGGTTTCGAGTTTACCCGAAGATTTCTTATCATTCCCGAGCGTGACGCTAGAATTCAATTCACAGGCCACGAAAAATTTGTCTGTGGCGAGCCAAAAGAGGTGTTCACTCCAAAAACTTCGCAAGAGGAGGGTCCTGAGTTCAGAGTGAAAAGTGAAGGTCTGGTAGGAATGATTGGGATGATCGGGTGATGCGGATGGTTTTGACATATCTAATTTGGCATTTGGCAGCATACGGTCATGAGCTTATTAGCGATGTCCAAATCGATCTACATAATGTAGAAGAAACCGTATGGATTATAGAAAATTGCATCTAAATTATTTTGCAGATACAATATCTTAAATTTCTTTTCGTTTGCATAGTTTTCGTAACAAAGTGTCAATGAAAACTACGCTACATGTAAATTTAATTTCTTATAATAACTATCCTCTATCAGATAGAGGATAGAGTCTATCTGAATGATACCTATCTGAATTATCCATAGACTGATGATGGTATAGAGATAATCTTTATATTGAAGCGCACAGTTTATCATTATAGGTATTTCATGAAATTTTTAATAATTATATTTAAAAAATTACGTAATACCTATCTATGTATTAGTCTTCAAGGTATTCGAATGGAACAAATTTTCCTAAATCATTGATATTTTCATTAGTTATAAGTTTAAATATTCCCGAAAATAATCTTATGCTGGTTGCCCGGAAGAGATTGCTCTGAGCAATAAAGCCACCGTTTGTGGCGCTAGTTCATATAAGTGTTGTTATACAAATAAGTGTTGTTGCATAACTGTAATATTTCTGTTTTTTTGTGTCACAATAAAGAGTAATCTATTTATGTATATCTTATTTCAAGAGCAATAACATTGCTGTTGGCCAGTATTATCTCACGTCAATATCCTAAATGGTATGGGAGTTTCTAGTTTTGAAAAAAATATCAAATACTAAACTACATTTATCAATTTTAGAGATTAAAAAAAATGGTAGACGAAGTAAGTAGCGTTTCCGTTACAACGGTGTACAAACGCTAGCAAACAGTGGCTCTAGCGAATGTAAATAAATTTTGGTATTGTAATTATTTTTACATATTTGTTAACGCGACTTCTTACTTACACAACACCCTCCAAAACAGTGACGTAACAGAAGGGAGGCAAAGGCGCCCCGCCCCGTTCGATGCCTTTAAATGTAGGGCGTTAAAATTTCACAATTAATAATAATATCTTTGAAATATATGACAATCCCATATATTTTTTTGTACCTACTATTCAGATCGACTGAACCCAACAATAATCCTGAAAATCGAGACAATTTCTTTCTTTAGAATAATAGTAACACAACTATCTCATCGTAACGAATCCTCCTATACTAACCTGTAGAGTTCCATTTAAAAAAAAAATTGGCTCGATGGCAAGACAAGGCCCCTTTACAGCTGATTAGTTTTTATTTGACATTATTTTATTGTGTACACAGAATAATTATCTATAATTTATAAATTGTAAGTGACGTTACCAAGTGTTCTTTTGAAATAATGGTTCGAATAAATAAATTGAATTGAATACTCCAAGTTTTAAATTTTGTTTCGATAAGTAGATAATTGCTGTCTATTCGTGATGCAATCATTCCATTCTAAACTACTCAAAGCTGCGTACGAGTATTTTTGTTTCAAACACTTACTTACCTCTGCCTATAACTTTTACTCAAGCAAGGACAAATCCAAAAAAAATATGTACCTAGCTACCTAACATTAAAACACCAATTATAAGTTCCACAAATATTTCGTATGTAGCCGAGTATATAAGCTGTATTAGTACATAAACGATTGCCATCAAGCCACACCCTAATACCAATCTTTATTAAATAAAAGGTCAGCTAGCCTGGTGCGCCTTCAAATGGGTCCAAAAAAATACGCACCTGACTTTAGCCATTTAAAGAAACACATAAGTATAATGGTCAGGCGAATGGTTGCTTGGGTATGAGACAATTATTAGTAAAAAAAATAATGGATTGATTTTAGGGTAGATAATTTTATCGATCTAAATTGATATTTGATATAGGTATTTGATCCGAAGTCAGCTTATTAAAGCTGGTAAAGGCGGATCGTTGGATCTTAGGTACTTACTTTTTTTACAATATATATCATTATTATTTATATATTCATTATTACAGATAAAACTGTTTTGCGCAATAAATCTCAACAGTAAGTAAGTATGGTATTGTATTAAATCTAAAATTGGTTATTGTATTAAATAAAAAAAATGGTTAGAAGTTAAAGATCTACACATCAACTCATCAACAACAGTATAATCAATCAATCAATTACGATCAACAACAATATTACTAGCGGCACCCCGCGGTGTTACCCGCGATGTCTCAGTTTCCGTTATTTTGCCGCGATAATAAGTAGTCTATGTGCGGTATTCCAGACTATAATCTAACTGTATTCCAAATTTCATCCCATCCTTCCATTGCTTAACTAAATGGGTTTTCTGTTGCTGCCACTATTAATTTCAAGTAAGAAGAAAAGCTTGCAAGCAATATCAAAGCTTTAGTTTCAGTTTCAGTTAGGCGGTAGACCTCCAGATCCGTACAGGCGTTCCCACGTGATTGAGCAACAAACATTCAAACTTTCATATTAAAAGAATTACATATTAAAAGAAATAAGAATCTAGACGGATCTATATGAATGTGAGTTTTTTTATGGATGTGAATTTGTTACTCTTTCACGCTAAAACTACTGAATGGCTTTCGATTAAACTCTTTACAGTAAGTAGTACCGCTTAGACATAACATCACAAGCTACTAAATGCATCGATATAGGTAATTATCGACTAAATGCATCGCATAAATATCACATTCTCCACTGTGGCTGCGCCTTTACCTACACTTAAGTTTTGTAAGACCGCGGTAAGCTTAACTTATATTAATTGGTTCAGTAATATGGCGATTTAGCAACAGACCACAATACAAAATGAAGTGAAAACTATGATTCATACCAAAATTTAAAAAACCGCAAACAACTATACGCTACCCAACTGTGCGACCGACATGCTCAAAATGCATAGTCAACTTGCGTCGGTCGGCCATGCCCCGCAGCCATATTCGCTGAGTCGAGTCAATTTAGTCAAAAATAACAGAGCCCCCTCAAAGGGCCGGCGGTTTATTTACAAAAACAGGGCTATAATTCGACTTTCGGGGTGTCCAAATGCCGGGTTATTAAATAATGACCTGCTGCCGAAGGTTTTAATATTTGCTGGGTATGCGCTTGATAAAGGTGCGTCGTAATTTCAAAATGGTAGTATTGAGTTTATAGCCTAAAACATCATCATTATGTTTAATTCAAGGCTAAATTACAACGAGAACTACACTACAATAAATACCTAATTTATTTATTTATGTACGACAAAAATCTCCGAATTCTTCAAAGAATATGATCAAGCCCACTACCAATCGAAAGCGCGCCCAGTAATTTAAATATCTAAGTTAAGTATATAAACTGATACTTTAATATATCATCATCGCTGGTCTCGGTCTTTCGGTTCTTTGCCAATCGAGTCGAAGTTTGTCCTGCGATACAGATTTTGTCGTCAAGCAATATCAATATCATAATATAGGATCTTTCATTTACATGTTGACGTTTGTAAAAGGCTGATAATAATGTTTATTGTTATCTGACATATTTCTGATAGTAGAAATAGGGTACCGGTTTAGATTATGCATTTTCACTCATAGTGTTTATCCCGGAATACCTACCCACAAACGCCAATAAAATAATGGGACAAGATAATAATGTTATCATTATTTTTCCTTCGTTAGAGACAAGTCTTCAGAATACGTGAATAACTTGACCATAAAAACGCTATTAATTGTAAGTTTTAATTATCCAATGTAAGAAATAAAATAACAATTGCTCGGTAATTTCTAGCCCGTCAACAATCATCCAATCAATCCTTGTTATGTTCAGTAATTGACACTGATTTATAATTATTGCACCATTTCACTTAGTTATTGCATTTTATTATATATCTTTTTCAGTGAGTAGTAATATTACAGCAATGAAAAATGTACTGAAATCTCTGTATGAAATTAAAACTCGAGTGTTATGGTTAGTTAATTTTTATTTATGAATACTTACCACTGTTTTATCTGTATTACGAAACCTGAGTTTAGCTAAATTTGGTTGGTCCAAGTACAATTCGTCGAGTCGCAAATACAATTATTTTTAAGTAGGTACTGTTTTTAACAATAACAATTTTTAATAACAATTTTACTAACAATGAAGTGCTTAAAATAATCAGGAACCTCCCAAATAAAAAAACCTGTGGAGTGGATGACATCCCTCCAACGCTTATTAAAGAATGTGTTCAAGAAATTACTCCATTACTAACAGCTCTAATAAATCAATCAATAACTGAAGAATGCTTCCCTGATAAATTAAAAATAGCCAAAATAAAACCTATACCAAAAAAAGGCGAAAACTCAAATGACATCAATGGGTACCGCCCAATATCCCTATTACCTACCATATCCAAAATATTTGAACGAGTGGTATCTAATCAAATGTACGCATTTCTTGAAAAATATCAGTTATTGAATAAATACCAATATGGATTCCGCAAGAACTCGTCCACCGCACTAGCAGTTTACAGCTTCATACAGCAGGTTTTAGATATTTTAAAAGAAAAACAATACGCAATAGCTCTTCTATTAGACTTGACAAAAGCATACGACAAAATTTCACACGATATTTTATTACAAAAGATACATAGAATAGGTATAAGAGGGAAACCGTATAACTGGTTAAAATCATATTTATCAGATAGGAAACAATTAGTTGATATACATCATACAACAACAAATAGTACCATAGAAATAATACTGTCAGATACAAACACCCTAAACTGGTCCATACCTCAAGGAAGTGTTATAGCCGGCATACTGTTTTTAATATTTGTCAATGATCTTCCAGATATCATAGAATCTCCATGCGTGCTATTTGCTGACGACATATCTCTTCTATTTAAATGTCCCTCAGACACCAAAGCTCTTGAAAAAATATTAGAGATACACGAAAATGTAAACTCCTGTATCTCATCACATTGTCTCGAACTAAATAAAACTAAAACGAAATTAATTCAATTCCACCCATCGCAAAGAAAACCAATAGACCTCTCTATAATTGAAAACGCACTAAATACAAAACAAGTACAGTCGACTACACTTTTAGGCATGACCCTAGACACCCACCTAAACTGGCATAATCATGTAAAGAAAATAAAAAATAAAATATCACAGTTCACATACGGATTATCAGTATTAAAGAAAACTACAAATATCCATTCCGCCAAAAGTGCATACTACGCATACGCTCACTCGTGGCTAAACTACGGCATTATAATTTGGGGCAACAGCTCCGATGCAGGTGAAATTTTCGTCATGCAAAAGAAATGTTTACGAATTATAATGAACATTCGTCAACGAGATAGTTGCAGACCTCATTTCATACAACAGAAAATACTAACTCTACCTTGTATGTATATATTAGAGGCTGCAATATTTGTCAAACAACACCCGAACCTATTCACTTTCAACGCAAACACTCGCAGAAACCATCAAATAGTTGCTCCGGAGCCAAAGCTAGAGATAGTCCGTAAAGGCCCTCATTACATGATGTATAAAAATTTTAACCACCTGCCGAAAAATCTACGAGAGGAAACCGATTCCAAAAAATTCAAAAAAATTCTAAAAGACATTTTATTAAAAAAGTGCTACTACAAAATAGACGACTTCCTGCATGACAAAATGTTTCAAAGTCACCGATCTAACAACCTCTGTACGTTTAATGATGTTACATAAGTTATATAAGAATATTTTTTTTTTTGACTATACTCAATTATATTATATAAGAAAATTTTTACCATACGCAACACCCTATGCACAGGGTATAATGTGTATTGCATAGGCACACCAATGTACCTACTCATTGTAAAGCGTGTAAACTTAAATAAATAAATAAATAATCTTAAACTTATATGTACCTACCTATTCTGTTTCACTTAGAAGGGTTCATATTCTTAAAGAAAAGATTGATTTGTTCCCAATCAGTTAGTTAAGTATTTGTTGACCTGGTTTTAGTTTAGTGTATGAATATTTGGCAATGCCTGGAGGTCATGTATATTTAGATAAAAATATCATGAATAATTGCCTAATTAAGCACACTGTTTTTATTACAAACAATAATCAAAATAATTAAGGTTGCAGTCATAAATTAAACAGTTCCCTTTGATCGATTTTTGTAGTCAAATACCTTACGAAGCGCACCTTATTTTAAAGAATGCACTATAATCACACACTTTAATCTCACAGATGGAGATAAGCCTTGAAATGTAATTAAATTAACAAAATCACATGCACCTGTCCTTTTCTAATACCTTTTAAGAGACAGAGAGGACAAATGATGGGTTTCTGTGAATTGTAGAACGTTAAATTAGAGCTAATTTGTTCGAGATGAAGCAGACGTTAGCCGTTTCTGACGTGATCTTTTTATTAGTTTGATAAAATTAGAGTCGTAATGGTTTTGGCGCGAACGGTGAGAAAAGGTTGAAAGATTAGATATGAAATTAGGTCTTCAATTAAATTAAAAAAAAATCGGAACATTCGGAACACAGTCATGTTTAAAGTCTCTCATTTTTGCAAGTTTTGCAAAAGTCACTGATCGTTGCATTGTGATCGGGATAGGTACTTAATCACTAATCACAGAAATGCGAACTTAATAGATGTTTTGATAGGTATGTAAAAACCTGCCTTCTACAATCTACCATCTATGTACACAGTTTATACAATAAATAAATAAATAGGTTTCATTGCATGTCGGACATATAGGTATTGTGTATAGAAAACCCTTTCAAACCTACAGATTAAAGCTCGATGCACAAAAAAAAGTAAATAAAAAAAACACAGCTCAAAAACCTCCATAATTTGCGTAGAAAAGCAAAAGAATAAGGACGTGCTTTCATTCTATAGGATCAAAATCGATTAATGCAAAGCTGCATCGTATTTAAATCGATTTCAGGCCCTTAAACTTCCTGCCCATGAAGTACGAATAATTAATTTTACAATCGATTCAAACCAAATAGATTGCACCCCATCGATTCCAATATTCTATAATCTATTAGTCAGCAATTTCAAAATTGTACCACTAATTCGGCTGCCAAAGTCGCTTCGAAGCGTCATTGTTGCAGTTTCTCTAACATTTCTTCCTTGGTGAAATAAGTTTTTGATTTGTTCAACTGCGATGTTAAGTTGGTTGGTAAAGTAGTGTGCGACTTAATGGCTAGTCGGGTGCGCCCTTTGCCGGTTTTTTACTCTTTTTTGGTCGTTTTTTCATAATAGAAGGTAATATAAATGTGTCGGGCCTGACACCTTTGCGGACCCCACAGGAGGTTGTATAGCGCAATCATTTGTGGGATAATAAAATATTATAATTCTTTCGTCTGCAAGTGGCGACGGCGAAACGTTGTGGTAGTAAAATTTTAACCGACTTTAAAAAGGAGGAAATTCTCAATTACGTTACATGTTTTTTTATTCTATACCCCAATTACTTATACCTATAAGTAGGTATGTTGCGGAATAGCTCCACCAATTGTGAATATAGAATATTAATTTTATTTTCTTATTTGGAACATCATCTCCTTCAGAGGTTGTTTCAGCAACCTACATTTTATTGAAATCGGTGTAGTAGTTTTAAAACATCTATAAAAATCTAAAATTGCATTTTAAAAACTTTTTACTTTATGGTAAGCAACATGCCTGCCCATTAAGGTACGATGCAGCTTTTGTACATGCAAAATCCAAATTACTGCCTAGAACAATCAATAATTATTGTCAAGCAGAGATATACTTATAAGATGATTCATTTCTTTGCTCTGTGATTTCTCGGCAAGCATTGCTCTTACAACCGGACCACAGTGATATTTGCAAATTAGAAATAATGCCAAAGATGTGATACTTCTCCAGAGAGACCCTACAACGAGTCCAACCACTACATACACGAACTTTATAATGTTCGTTGGCGTAAATGCCCAAAATAGGTTACTGAGTTTTGTCAAGATACTTTTTTGGTATGTATTATCTATTACGTTGATTGGTAGTTAATACAAAAACTTCATTAAAAAATATCAGATATTTTCTCACACTATTCTATCTAGCTCCAAACCAAGCAAAACTTAGACTATGAAAACCGATAATATATATCTATCTAGGTACTTATTTACACACAATTAATACACAATGTCACAAATTAATAGAAACACTCAGCCATTGAGCAAATATTGGCTTATTGTACAGATAGTGCAATCCACGAAGATGCGCCCCACTATTCGTCCTAACCGTTTATAGAATATGTGTGCAAGCTTCCGTCAATGTTGAGTGTTATCGGTACACACTAATTACCTATGAATGCACACGCACACTACAATGACTGGTGAATGGTTCGCGACTGACGCTCGGAGCAAACGCGATTGGTGGAAACGAAAATTGGTGGGGCGCGTCTTCGTGGATTGCACTATCTATACCTATGCCATTATAAATTGAGAAAAATCTGATCTTAAAAATCCAAAAATAATTATGCAAAATTTATAGTTTTTGACGGATAAAATTTAGCTAAAACGAAAAATTAAATAAAATGTTTTAAATACCTAGTTGGCGTAGCTTATGATAACATCATCACAAAATATTAGCTGTTATACATTACCTATATCATTGTAAATACATACATAATTACCGGTGCTAATGATAGATCTAAATAATACACTCATCATGATCACATAGAATAGGGCTTCTAATGTCCCACAGCTCTGGGGGTGTAAAAAATATTATTTCCGTTCAGAAATCAAGAAATGACTTCCTCAATCAGCCTTGTTCCCCGCGCCCGCAATGACAAATGACCGCTAGGCGCTTTTAAACATAATTGGTTTGTTGATGGAGCCTCCATCGGTTTATCTTAAGAACACAGTATAAACTTTTCACAAAATGTTGTTCAATCCATCCTAACAAATGATGACAAACAGTCTGTATAACTTAATCTCGTAACATATGGACCATAGACAATTCCCGCCTTTCTCTGACATGTATTTAAATTTCGAACTGGGAGAATTTTTTCTTTGACTCTTTTTTTCTTAATTCGAAGTGTGATGTCTTCTTTTGTGCCAGCAACAATAGAGTTTTTGCAAGTGACGTTACAGTGAACTTTTTTTGAAAAGGGGCCGTTGAATGATTGTTTGTAACTTTTGGGGTCTTTAAAAGCTCATTGATCGATTCTGTTATAATATTAAGTGGTTAATTTGTATCAATGCAGTTCGTTAAGTGTGGCTAATGGAGGTCAATTCGAAATCTATTTGCGAAACGTGATAGGATCTTTGATGTTATTTTTTGGAACATCTGCTGTTCACTGCCTGTTTTTATCTACCTACATACATGTAAGTATTAGCAGTTTTATTTTCAATTATACCAACAGCATATACTACAATTAAGTCATACTGAAACTAATTTTGTCTTATTTTACATTCTCCTGCTATTTTCAGATGCTTAACTACTTATGTACCTACTCGTACATAAGGTAACATAGTTAATTTTCATTGTCTCATCTTTCAACAAAACTTTTTATCCATATCACATTTTGCTGCTTAATTAAATTTGTCACAACGTAAATAATACAGTTTTATAACTTGTTACAAGAAATTATGCCTAATCATATTATCTTTCCAACTCTGACATTTACTGACCAACGACAACTTGTTTTTTTTTACTGCGCACATACCTATTTAGTAACACCAACGACAAATTGTTTTTTTTTTTCAAAACGCGCAGAGATAATAACAGGCGAAGGCGCCGCCGATGCGGCCGGGGTTCAATTATTGCGCCGCTCGGTAATCATCGGAAAATAATCGAGTATTTCGACGCACATCGAATGTCGATTGTCGATCGATAAGCGGTGACGACTTTATCGATTACAATATTTATTTTGTTCTTTTTTCTACTTTATCTAAGTTTGTTCTTAAAAAAGAAGTAAGAAATTGTAAGGATATGCTGTAATCGGTAAGGCTGTTTTTGGTGTAAGGTATAAAACACTGTCTATCATGTTTTCATAGTAATTTGTTTGGTGTGCATTGTTTTTGACTTTCTATGAATCTATCCGACTCTTACTCCTAAGATTGGTAAGCGGTAGCCTTTTGACTTAGCCTTTTTTAGACGAGATAAATGGGACGAGAGCAGGCCTGCATAGAAAACTGCATCGAAATATCGGGGACTTACACCATTTCATAACCACTGTAGCTTAGGCTTGAAAATATTATTTTGTTTTTTTTTCTAACTTAGCTAAGTCTACTCATATGAAGAACTGATAAATTGTAAGGATTTGTTGTAAGTAGGTAAATGGCAAGGATCTACGTACCGATCATGTTTTCATGGTAATTTGTTTGGTGTCCATTGTAAAGACTTTCTGTCCAACTAATATTGTACTAATATACTCCTAGTATTGGAAAGCCTTAGAACAATAAATGGAAGAAGAGCAGGCCTGTTTAGAAAACTGCATCGAAATATCGGGGACTTAATCCATTACACATAACCATGGTAGCTTAGGCTTAAAAACTTTCCTACACCTACCTTGCTCACGCAATAAGAAAGTCAAGGCAATAATCCACCACGCTGGCCCAGTGTGAGTTGGCAGATAGCCTCAAAATAGTCTTAGAATATCCTGGTTTCCTCGCGATGTTTTGCTTCAGCATTAAGTGGTAATGACACTTGGAAAGAATAGTCAGATGTGGTTTGAACCTTCTACTACATGATTGTGAATTCAATGTTCTAGCCACTGAGCCACGACGGTAAATAAATAGATATCGCGTATAACTGAAATATAAATGTGGCGAAAAACCGTAATAGTTAAACAAAACCCAAAGTGAGTCACTGTCGTCTCAAGTGATTCACTGTTAGAAAACCCATGGATTCAAACTACGTTTTATGGCATGATGCATCCTTCCTGCAATTTCAAATTCCCAGTAATCGGGCAAAATATCTTAATTATGAGCATAAAAAAAAATCATTGAGATTTCCACAAAATCGTCAAAAATCTCAAACTACATGATTAATCACAAACGATTAAACATAATTACTTGACCATAACCGGTCAGAGTTTTACAACTTGTCAGTTTAAATAAACAGAAAAATATGTATAATGGCTGAAGACACTATTAAATGATTACTGTTTGATTTAGATAATTTGACGCTGTATTTGGTTAGCAAATTTACGGGTAATTGGTTAACTTTCGAATAACATAGGTGTTTATGATTTTAAAAAGCCGTGTTGGCCTGGGGTTAAAACATCCGTCCCAACGGGTCCGTCCGTCACAAGGTCGTAGGTTCGAAGTAATTTATCAAGTGCAGATGTAGGTAGCTATGTGTTTGTCGTCATTACTGTCTGAACAGAAACAAAGCATGACGAGAAAACCGGCGATTTCCAAGAAAGACATTTTCCGACTTTCGAGGTCATAGGTCACCTGCCAATCGTCACCAGTGTGGTGCATTATGGTCTTGGATACCCTTGTAAGAAAGGCCCTGCGTCCCAGCAGTGAGTACTTATATTGGAATATACATATATGGTAATAAATAAATATTGGTGGACAATTCACACACAACACCATCTGACCCCAAACTAAGCAAAGCTTGTATTATGATGGCGGCCAGATAGCTGATATAATACTTATATAGTTTTAAATACATACTTATTATACATAGAAACACCCAGACACAGTGCGAACATTTTGAATTCATCACACAAATATTTTCACTGGGTGGGAATCGAACCCACGACCCTCGGCTTCTAATGCCAATGCCTACGATTTCCAGACGTGTGAATGAAAGTTGATCGTTCCATATTCGTGGAGATAATTCGAAAAGTGGATTATTCAGAAACTTATTAATTGTAGGTTCCTCTATTTTATACTCTATCATAAAAATAGTTAAGGGATGAAGGTAATTAGTCTTGAAAAATACATAGGCTTCTTGCCATTGCGGGAAAATGAGGAGAAACGGAACTACGCAAGTAAAATTGCAAGGCATTACATTCTACTTTCAGACAAATGTTTCTTTTTAAATACACTTATTTATGAGCTTATTTTATTTAGTTTATCTCCACGGACTTTTGAGTCATTGCGTTTTTTAAATTAAACTTCGGTTTTAACCTTTTTTTGTCATTTAAATACAGAAATACTCATTTAAATGTTAAATCTGATTTTGAAATCTAAATATCCATAAAACTATTTTTTAAAGAGTTTTCCCCTGGTCATTACTAGACTCCATCACCGCCGTATCACGATTTATATTTATGTATATATGCATACATTATCATTAGTTAGGTTTTTAACAGACATTGGAAACTAAATAAATGTGACACTATATATTTAACATGTAGGTAATTAGGTAGGTATTTATTCCATTACAAGTTGGCCATCCCAGTTTTGCACTGGTAGTAATGTATTTAAAAAAATATAGTTATATTTTTTTACTGTGTATAAATAATAAAAGTATGTACCTACGTACTCAAGAAGCCAATACCTACTTCTTTAATTTTAAAAAGTATTAGACTCTAGTATAGGTACTAACGCAAACGCGCCACTAATTCCTACTTCTTCTACGTTTGTTAACCCTAAGTTTGTTACTGTAGAGACTACATGGGACCAACTGTCCAATAATAAAAACGAAAAGTGCCTGAATAATTAACTGGCATAATTTTTTTCAAGCGCTCCAAAAGAAGTATACCTAACTTCGATATACTATAATTGTTACACATAATGTGTTTAACGAACTTGTAATACATTACTGTGTTCCATCATAAATAGTTTTGGCAGCAACGAGATGTAAGAAATGTAATGTCTTATATTTACGCTTTGAGGTACATTATTGCAGTAGGTAGGTTGGTAGGTAGATACCTATTCATAGCGATCACGAATTTAGCTCTATTTAGAGTAAAGATTATGTTACTCAGTCATAAGGTAGCGTTCCATAAATTAAAGAATTTAAAAAAATCGCAATCAGTGTCCAATGAGTTATTCAGTTCAAACTAAAATGTTTTTTTCTCTTTATAGGTAATATTAGTAGATATCTTATCTATCCATTTTTGCAGGTTATAATAAGATAATCATAGGATCGAGAAAAGTGGCATAACTGAAAAGAGGCATATCACCAGCAGTGGGCAATAACGCACTGAAAATGATAATTGATGATGAATTGAATTGAATGATCACAGAATTTCGACTGTTGTGAAAAAAAAATCGGCACTTGTTTTTGTATCATCATTAAGACGTTATTTTATTTATTTATTTATGGCGTGTGTAAACCTTTGAAGGACCCTGATAATTCTTAATTAAATGCTATCAAATATTCGTCTAATTAATTAAGAAGATCAAGATGATGCAAGGTGACCTTCGTAAAATGAGATCTCATTCCGTACGGCAACATTGTTAGTGCTGTGCCAAAAAGCTTAATTATGATGGAGCGTTCATTAATTAGAACATTTAATTAATGGCGTAATGAAATAGTACAGGCATACGAGTTGAAATGAGTTCAAACACTCAAATAATGCTATAAATAATTTACACCCAGGAACTAAAACTTGAAAAATGGTTCTTCTATATGAACATACAAAATGAGAAAAGAAAAAAGCTTACTTATAAAAAGAATGCAACATCTTTGTAAATAAAAAAAATAATACAATTTGAACATACGCGCAACTGTTTTTCCATTATAAAATGATAGACTTAAAAATAAGAGTTTGATTGTTTTCATTTTAATTAAAGGTTATACGCCAATATTCTTTATACACATTTTTTTTAAATATTGTTTTTTCATTTGTGCATTAGATAAGTTTTACGTTTTCTTAATTTACCAAAACTTGAGAAATGGCATTTTAATTATTGAAGAAAAAGAAAACAAAACATTGTTCCTAATTTCTTTGCTTAGTTTGGGGTCAGATGGTGTTGTGTGTGAATTGTCCACCAATATTTATTTATTTATTTATTTAATTAACAAAAATATCAACAAAAATATCTACACATATTCCAAAACCTTTTGAAAATGGAAGACTGAGTGCTAAAGCTTCATTTTGCGACTATAGTAGGTAGGTATCTACAATATTATGATTTTGAGCGCCAATAATAGTTATTTATTTTATTAAACTTAAATAAATGCAATAAGAGAAATACAAATTGTTTTTTAAATTAATGGAATGTTAGAGACAGTTAAATTTTTTTGAAATACCAATGTCAAAAAAAATATTATATAATATTTATCAGGTTTTCAGTCAAAATAAATTGAAGTTTGTGTCTGATTGGGCCTATCTAATCGATAGTTATGCCGAATTAACATGTGAATGATTTTAATTATTTTCTATCATTGTTAGAAAAATTATAAACTTCGGTGGATAGTAGGTAAGTACATAAGAGAAATCCTGATTCCAATAAACTCCCTTCTTTTACTTTTGTAAGCCTAGTGATAGACTGATAGATGGCTAGAAAACTGTTGTAACGTAAAACATTTATGGGCCACTAAATGGATCACAAACATATTTCGTTGGTTCATTTTGACAGCAGCCACTATTTTTTTTAAAGAATCTTTTGTTAATTTTACTAATAGGGATCTACTTTAGGTACTTAAGTTGATGACATCAGTCTATGAAGGTGTTTATCGATCAGGATCAAAAGAAAGAGAGAATGGAGAGAATTAGGGGCGCCTTCGACAAAGAGGCGACTTGTGCAATTTGACTTCTGACATTTAACTAATCATATTTAGGAGATCTGTAGAAATAAATACCTACTATTTTATTTATTGGGAGTACTTAGACACCGGTTTAGCGAAGTCAAATAATAAAAATCTCCCATCAGGCCTTAGATCTTTTACGCTTGTCTACTCGTAATTCAGTGTCTTATAATAAAAAGAGCCTGTACGGTAAAAGGTTAAAATTAGCTTCCAAGACAATAATAAAAGTACCTAAATCTACAGTTAACCCTTTTCAATAAATATTGTTTTCATTGTATTTTATGTTTAGTTGCAGTTGTGCGTTTTAAAGCTAAATTTAAGCACATTATAGCTACATATTTTTAATTCTTTTTACACTCTTTGTTACATTAAATCTATTTCTCCATCAACAATAAACGATTCAAAACTACCTAAGAAATCAACGAGTCAGTTCCAATGTTCACCATCAAGTTTTACCTAGAAAATTTTCACATAAAGCTCCGTTTTCACATAATGATGGTTACTCACCTCCATTGTCAGCATTGTTGGCTTCAAAAGTCTTGCTCGTCATGTGGAAGAGAGCATCCAGTGGCGTGTGAGGCGCGTTGGAGCCCTGGGGCGCCCGGCGCGGCTCGGAACAGCAATCCGAAGCTGAGGAGGATCTTTCAGAGGCAGAGTCGCAGCATTCTGCTGGAGCCATATCCCGCGGCCTCAGCAACCCCAGTGCAGCCAACCGCCATCTTTCTCCGTCCAACAACGCAGCCCCGGCTAGTCGCTGCAACCGCTGCAGTCGCTCGAACCCCGACGCGTCCCAAGGACGAACAATACGCGGCGGCGTCCGCGGACTGTGAGATAAAATGTCCAATATCGAGAAACTCTTCACTCCGTCCCCTCGCCTCTCCTCAGCTGGCTCCGAAGCCATCTTCAGCCGCTTCAAAGGCCTGAAGTAGTCGTGAGGAGACGGCGAGCGAGACGGCGCCGGCGACGGACGCCCAACGCTGATATCGTCTTCCGAACAGCTGTGCCCAGACATCGACTCCTCCTCCATTTCACAGATCCATCACACAACAGTCACCGAATTCGAATTTTTAATTTATCTCACAAGACACGAACACGGGATACGGCTGACGGGTCGACGCGCCTCGGTCAACTGACGTGGCGTGTGACAGCCCTGCTACGGGCGGTGTTCGAAGGCGGGGCCCATTAAGTGTGGACGAATGGGAGCGGTTGATTTTATTGCTGTTGGGCTGTGATTGGTGGATTGTGGAGCTCTAGGCGCGTCGGGCTGTCACACTCGGGTCGCCAATAAAACTTTTTAATCCGGCCCTGGATTGGGGGCGAGATTCGTGGTGTGATTAATTTAGCCGCCGCGGGGGGAAGGTGCGGGGTGGCCCGGGGAGGGGGGTGGTTAATTACCGGGATGAAGACGCGAGTCTAACTACGTGCTCCATTATTTAGCGTCGATAAGGCTGACGTTTGTCACTCGAGAAATTGCCAGTTTTCTTCATTTATACTTCATTGGTTAATTTTACCTAGACTTCGTAGCTAACAATTTGTGTCTTTCAATCATTTTTCTTTTAAATAACTAAGGCTTTTTGATGTTTAAATTAGGTACCTACGTATTTTGTTATTTCAATTGTTTTAACTAACCTGACATGTTTATTTTTCGAAGTAGGTATATTATTTTTTACTTTTTGTAGGTAGGTATAACTACTTACAACTTGTAAGTAGGTACCTACGTACCTACATACGTACATATTACTTACCTACCTAAAAATATTTCTTTTCAGATAAAGCTGCTAAAATCATGCAATAAGCGATCAAACGCAAAACTATTTTTTAAAGTATATAGGTATATTTTAGATTAAATCTTAGTTATTATTTCGAATTATAAATATAGGTAAATATCTACCTATTGTAAGTTACATTTTTTGTGTAATTTGCCTACACGCAATTTCTGTTTCACTCTGAGAGTAGGTATCCAATGAGGTACTTAGGTACCTATAACGCTTTTCGTTCTGACATTACCTAAGCACATTGTGCTTCTACAATAATAAAATTAATTTAAGTAGATACCTACCTACTTTACATCGCTACGTTATTTACTCATCATCATCAACAGCCCACTAAACGTTCCCACTGCTGGGACTCGGGGCCTTCTCTCGCAAGGAGAGAGTTAAGGCCATAATCCACCACGCTGGCCCAGTGCGGGTTGGTGGATGACACATGACTTCGAAAGATTCGAAAGACGTTATTTACTAAATGTAACGATTTTTTTATATAACTTTCATGAGGAAGTTATAATGGGTAGATAGATATATTTGTATGAATCACACCTAATTTATCTACCTACCTACTTATGTTTAGGTAGGTACTAAAATAAAGATATGAATTTTGGTTGACAGGCCTCGTCAATCACATATCTACTCGGCTGTGAGTTTAGTCACTGAGCTAAGCTGAGGTGGTCGAGGGATTGACTCCATCGAGAACAAATATTATACCTATTAGTGTGATGTAAGTTAGTAGGTATCTAGTATTTTTTAAATTATCTACTGAAATAGGTTCTTGACCGCCATTTTACCTGATGTTAAAAGCGACGATACGGTCTACAAAGAAGAAATGTAATATTGGTTTTTAAACCTATTAATTATCTGGCTGGCAGAGCACACAAGCTTTGCTTAGTTCGGGGCTAGATGGTGTTATGTGAAAAAAATTACAATCGATCAGCTCTACCCAATCAGATTGATTAAGTACCTACTTACTTGCAAAGGTCGGTATCTAAACTGTAGAGGTAAGCAGGGTGTAACACTAGGTACCGCGAAACTTTACTAGACTAGTATAAAGTATTTTATAAAAAAATCTTATTAGGAATAGGTAAGTAGGGGAGCGAGGGGCTTGTTGTAACAGTTTTCATAAAAACTACTATATGGGTAGTTCTTACAGTGAAGGAAGAAGTGCGGTGTTACAACTTACTTCGTGTTTGCGGCAAGTTGTAACGTCTATCGGGGCAAGTAGTATCGACAAAAAAAAACTACACTAATACACATACCTCCAATCTTTTTTTTTAACATTATTGACATCTTTCTAAAGTAATCGTTTTCTAACTTTTATCAAAATCAACTCAAATACACTTTATTAGTAACCAACACCCAAAATTTAACGAATTAACAATTTTATGTAGTTAGAGACTACTTATGATCATCATGGGACTTAAAAATCATAGTCCGTAATTATATTATTTTTATCTAAGGTAAAGTATGCTTCGAAATTAAAATAAATAAAAAGTAGGTATCCACAACAGTTACAACAAACTCCATGATATATGATTTTTAACATTGATCACGATAATTAATAAAACAATTTAGGAATCTTAAGGGTTGTTATACGTTTTCGTACGTTATATATAAATTTGAATGTAAATTAGATATAGAAAGTGTGAAATTAGTCGATCATAATAAAGCAAACCAAAATTTTACGTCAGTACAATTTTATATTACCTCGCAAAAATTAAGCGCGTGCACACTTTCACTAAATGTGCCGGCCGGTGGGACACTGGCTATGGCAACATGATGCAGCGTGGTTTATAGGGTAAAACAAATCAAAGATATACACATATATATATATACATTAATAAAGTTAAAGATCCTTGTGAAAAGAGCCTGTTACTACTTACCCCTGTTACAACAAGCCCCTCGCTCCCCTACCTATAACTTACGTTTTCTCAAGAGGTTTACCTACTCAAAAACCTGACAAACATACAAATCCGACCAATTGGTTTAATTTTTTATGTTTGTGATGTGACTCTCGTGAAACGACCTCACTAAAATAAAATTCGGCTTAAAATCAAATTCTGTCACATAGATTTCGTCACCTACCTAATTAAATACTCTCATATCTAAGATATAGAGCTTCATAATTAAATATTCAGCTCTATGTAAGTATGTTCGTAAATATAGTCAAGAAAGTTTAGGGGTCAGGCCCCTGACCTTTCAGTCTGCGTTGCCCCAAATTTTCTTGTAGAGGCAAGTAGCAGCCAACTGCCATAGATCACATAACAAAAAAACATTTCTAAAAGGTCTAAAAATTCTAAATTCTATTTCTTCTATATGTTATAATGTATCACCTCACACATTTGTGTCAGGCGACCGTTATAAACCGTACAAAAATACCACATAAATAGGTATATTTTTAAGTATGAAGTTGAATTTTCACGACTTCACTTACTTAATTTTTTTTTGTTTGTTTTCTTTGACGTCACAAACGAGGTAAATTGTAAATACCCATTTTCATCCTACCACCTCGGAAAGAGTAGGTACTTTTGCTCCTCGATATCAGGGCGCAAAACTCGTTTTTACCCTCTAGAGATTAAAGTAAATTTGAATTTAGAACATCGAACATCGTGTGCACTAAGTTTTTCAATTCAAAACGTAATTAAACCTATTTATTTCTACCTCCTTTGTGCCGAATTCATCATACATTTTTTTTTATTTGTTAGAAACTTAGACTCGGAACCTACTTGTTGTACTCTACCAAATCAACAGCGAAATTCGCGTCAGGGTAAATTTTACAGGAAATAAATAAACGTACTATTCAGAATACATATTTACTATTTTTAGAAAACATGTAGCGAAAGATATTTTTTCATGTTTTCTAAAAAAATTAAATAAAAATAAAATCTCTTTATTTGCGAAAATGGGTAGGTACAATAAGATATTACATTTGTTTTGAGAACTCCATAGTCAACCTTCCGGCATGCAAATTTAAAATTATCCATTACGACAGAAGGACAAAAAAAGAAACAAAACTAAATTAAAGCCGCCTATTCAAGGACTGGCTATTTTGCAATTACAATTTCATGTGGTAATAATAATAATATTCATAAATAATATAATGTGTAATTTATGGTAATTTACATAAAAAATAATAATATTACAATATTTAGTACATAATAACGTCCCTCTTTAAATAATGTCAACAAATTGTTTTGTTTAATTTTTTTTAAATGTAATTCAGAACCAAATTTAAATTAAACCCACCATCTCAAATGGCTAATACTTTACAATCTCACATTACGTAAAACGTCAAAATATTATTTCAATTCTGAATAGTACGTTTATTTTTTTCCTTTAAAATTTACCCTGATGGTAATTTAGCGCTACCATAGTTTAATGCATTTTGGCGGACACTGTTTCATGTACACAGATGAAACTCCTTACCTGAACCGGTCAGCCCTCCATATATTCACGTCATAATGTTAGTGTTAAAACCATGGCTAAATAATTTCAAAGTTAAAATATTAGGTTAAAATCAGGAAAATTTAAAGTGAAAAACCGAAATAAGTGATTCTAGCGACAAAGAAATTTATCTGACGCCAACAAAATACAAAATTGACTGAAACTGTTAATAATGCATTTAGTAATTTCCTCGCTGATGGGGGATGAAAAATTACGTGTTGCACTCGAGTGCAAATATTTTTCACCTTTTGCCCTTTTGATTTCCTTGTTACACTCAGGATTTTTGAATCTCTCGCTGCGCTCGTGATTCAATTGTAGAATCCTTCGCTTGCTCGGTCATTAAAATTGAGCACTGGATTAAAAAGCAACGTTGCACTCCTGTACAACAAATAACTATTGATTTACCTACCTCAAGTAGGTACTGGTCAGGTTGAAGAATATCTCGAATACCTACGGCGATTAATTACACCTTCTACAAAACATAATTTAATAAATAGGTAAGTACTTCATCAAAGGATTAAGAAATAATTCGATTAATCAATAAAGACTTCAACGAGCAAATCATGACTTAATAAAGATTCTAAAATAAGCAGAGTATAATATAAAAATACAAAAATTGTTTTACATTCGATAAATTAGATAATTATAACCTATTTGACTAAATCTAGTGTTTCTTCATAGTCTCACGATAACTTTACTAAGTAGGTATTTATGCAATGGAGATACCCGAAATATTTTGACAGCTATAAAATACATACCGTTGTTCAAATTTTCACCAAACCTGCCCTATTTTACATCAGTTACGCCATCATAAGACCCTCATAATGGAAACTAATTAAAAAAGTAATGTTTACCTAAAATCGGTTACACTAACCGCCATGTTGGCTGTTTGACTTCACGGTCTATAGCCACCGCGCGGAAAAAAGTAACACAGCAATTTTGTGTGCAAAACCAAATAGAGGCGCTACTATCGTATTGTTGAGGTACAACTGTTGGTGAGAATAGTGTCATAATTTCGTCTATGATGTTGTTTCATTTGTGTTCGATTATAAAAAAAGTAATCTAATTTGACATTCCGTTTATTTTTTTATGTGTACTGGCTGGCAAGGTTGATATTGGGGTAGGGCGGGGCTTGGCTGTTGCAATTAAAATTGGGATTAATTTGATTAGGTATAGTCTATGAATACTTCTTGCGAGAGTAACTACGGTACTAAGGCACTTACTCAAAACATTTGCTCAAAGTTTTTGCAAGGCCTAGATTATCAAAATGTTTGATTAAAGATAAATGGGTCCAGAGATTTTTAACATTTGTGGCGTCAAATAAACACTCCATAAGGAGCCAACTAACTGGGACATAGATCCTTCTCTCAGAAGCAAATAAACCACTAGGTACAATTTAGGATGAAACGTGTTCTCGAAAGAAATTTCTTGGAACATGATAGTTTCTTCTTGATATTTTTCTTGACCGTTAAATCCAGTGGTGATAATAAACTTGTGGAAAAATACTAAGAGAAGCAGACGAGTTTCGCACCAACGGCACAATCAAGTATCATGTACGGTACGAAGTAGCCTTAGTAAGTAATGTACCTACTTAATCCCGCTAATACTAGTACAAGTACCAATACAAGTAGGTATTTACTTACCTACTAACTACGTATTTAATTTCACTCAAATCCATTCAGCCGTTACAGAGATATGTGGAAACAAACGCGCACAACATTAGACACTCACAAACACACAAACATTCGCGATTCGCCGATGTAAGATTAGAGTGATAAAAATACAATTTAAAATGACTTTCAAAATTTTTGTTTTTTTAAGTATTACTTAGATAAACATTTGAATTACATAAAATTTACTTCCTGGGTACCTACTGTAAATAGTTTTGGGATTAGAAGTGGCCTAGGTGATTCTAATTTGTTTTCTATGTACGACTATTATTATATACCTACATAGGTAAGTACCGCTCTGTTAGAGATTGAGCGAAAGCATACAAAATTGAGCTATTTTAATTGAGCAAATAAAATAAAAAACAAACATGAATCAACGGAAACAAATAGCAATAAACGAAACTATCTTATGCTATTAAATCAAACATTTCCCATAACCGTTATGAGCGACGCCATATTGTTTCGTTTCCCGCCCAATAGTTGTCCAATCATTTCAATATCCGTTCTAAAATTGATATTGTGTTTGGGTGAGATCCGCGCATTGTCGAGTTATCCTAGAAAACCTTAGAGAGCTGCTTTAAGTTTAACAAATTAATGTTAATTAATTAAGTATGTCCTGAGTGGGAGGTTTAATCATCGATATAAATCAAAAGATGTGCCCTGAGCACCTTGAAATTGTTAACAGATTGCGTCGCGCGTGCGTCATTTACAACTACCAATCTACTTGATCCCAGCATCGCTAGCGGCGAGGAATGTTGCGGTTCTACTTATTCTGGGTGTTGACAACGAATGGCGATAGGTATAAACGTCCGGCGTTCACCGCTTCCTACAATCGACTAGAACGGAAAGAGTGCGCTCACTCTTCCCAACGATAACATAATTCCGTGCGTCTGAAGTTTGGGCGGGCACATCAATTGATTTATATCGATGGGTTGAATACACTTTCATGATAAATACCCACTAGGTCGGTATAATCCTGGTAGCTAATATAGGTAAGTATACTTCATTCTCAATGCTGTCCACAATCAATTATGTTTGTATTAGCTACGCCCCTCGGGGTTACCCGCATAGTTCCCGTACCCGTAATTTTCCAGCAATAAAACCCACCTATGTGTTTTTCCAGACTATAATGTGTTCCTTTCAACCCAATCCGTTCAGTCGTTTCGATGAACCTAGTTCATCGAACCTAGTTTCAGTAAGCCTATTGGGGGTCAGATTGCTCCGATTTCAATATTGGGCGATAATCTTCTATGAAAAAACGCTCAAAAAAAAGATGAAAAGAAAAATACTTCTGATACAATAAATAAAATTATTCCTCAACGAAGGCCTTTAGTGACTAAGATTGTATGCTTACCTTGTAAAGTACCTTCTCGGCAAATGTCTCGTCATCATTGATATATAGTTAAAATAATAATTAGGTATCCAATAATTAATAAATTTAAATTGAAATTATGAAATCATTTTACTATTCCTAATACAGATAATTGAGCAACAAATATCTCACACATGCTTGTAGTGGGTAGGAATTGTATCCACGACTTACAAATCAGTAGGCCGACTCTCTACCCACTGAGCCACGTAGGTTAATGACGGAACTATATCGAAAGGAATTCGTCTTCGTCCGGCGTAATTATTTAACTTCATAACGCGCAAGGCAATAGTAAAGTAAGAATGTATGCTCCCGCCCACTTCCTTCCTATGTCGTCTACATTATCTAGACTCTAGATTGCTTCCACGACCGTTGATTACCTCCGTTCTCTACTTTTCATCTATAGATAGTAAGTATAATAGGTATAGATTATAATAGAGCAGGTATATTAGTTTTGTAAGTGTAGTAATAACAGCTGTACTTGATGATTTCTTATAATTTCGCATTCCATCCTGTTTATACTAGCTAGATACTTACTAACTGTGCGTAAATGCTAGATATAATATATATATATATAATAGATAAATATTTGTGGATATTTCTCACACAATTATAGAATAGACTAGCTATTACCCGCGACTTCGTCCGCGCGAAATAAAGACTAAGGTAAAACAATTAGGTAGGTACATCAAAATCGGTTCAGTTGTTAGTTGTGAAATCGTAAGCGACAAACAGACAAAGCTACTTTCATACTAATTATATGTGTATGGATTGTTCCAATAGTTCCAAAGTTCCATAGTTTTATCTTCAACAATGACGAAGTTCCATATTATGAAATTTCATCCCCTATTTTATTCCTGTGTGGGTCTGATATACAAAATTGTTGGAACAAACATTTATTTGCTTCGTATCAAGTGTCTATATACAGAGTTTCATGGTTTTATCTTCCACGATTGGTAACTTCCATATTGACTTTCATGCTTTCATCTCTCATTTCATTCCCAATTTCACCCCCGTACAGTTGAAAATTACAAAATTGCTAGAACAAACATCCGTTTGTTTCGTGTCAAGTGCCTTTATACAGAGTTTCATGGTTTTATCTTCAAGGGTTGGGAATTTCCATAGTGACATTCATTTTTTTCACATTCATTTCAACCCCAATTTCACCCCCGTACAGTTTGAAATTACAAATTTGATAGAACAAACATTTAATTGCTTCATGCCAAGTGTCTAGATACAAAATTTGAAAACTTTAAAAATGTCGTATTTTCATACAACCGTTCATCCCTTGTTTCACCCCCTTAAAGGTTGAATTTCGCAAAACCCCGTCTTAGCGAGCACCTACGTGCTAAAAGGGACCTCCATGCAAAATTTCAGACTCCTAGCATTTGTAGTTTCCGAGATTCCTTGATGAGTGACCTTTCGCTTTTATATATATATATATAATATATATATATAATATATATATATATATATATAATATAGATGACACAATACGATACAGCCGTTCAGACGAGATTGAGCAACAAACAAACAGCAACAGCAACAAACTTCTAAATGTTCACATTATTGGTACGATTATATTCTAATTTTTTTTGCCAAACTGTACACCAGGTAGGTTAGTAGGTACCTAAAAAGGTTTGCAATGAGATATCATAACTTTTCCTCATTTTTACCAAACTGCATCAAGTACCCAAAAAGATATCTGATAAGTTATCATTATTTTCTCCTGTTAACCAAACTGTAGTACCTACGTAAGTAAACCAAGTACTCACACCCATTTATTTGATACTCATAATATAAACCACAAATAATGAAAAATAGTTATTTGGTACACATTAAAAAACATAATAATCTACATTAAAATTACACAGCAGATAGGTACAATTATTAAAACAACTTGAAATTATAAAAAAAAAATGCAATGTTTTATTTAATTGGTATATAATTGAAAGCTTATTCGATAAGCCAGCATTTCGTTAAGTACCTAATTCTTATTTAAAAAAGTACCTGAAAAGTTTTATGATTGTGATAGGTTGTTTGGTATCAATATCATTCACTCTGTCTGTGTTTTCTATGTACAATAATATAATATATCAACTATCTGGCTCCCATAGTAGGTATAAGCTTTACTTAGTTTGGGGCTACATGGTGGTTGAGTGTGAAATGTCCTCCAATATATGTATATAAATTATTTATATATATACCTCCCACTAGATGGACAGATGACCTCACAAAGGTCGCTGGAAACCGCTGGTTGCAGTTTGCGCGGGAACGTCTCGTACGTTG
Organism: Ectropis crepuscularia; assembly: GCA_963693475.1. Classification (NCBI taxonomy): domain Eukaryota; kingdom Metazoa; phylum Arthropoda; class Insecta; order Lepidoptera; family Geometridae; genus Ectropis; species Ectropis crepuscularia. The sequence continues at coordinate 9,911,610 of OY856361.1, forward strand.
TGAAAATCTAGGGAGGAGGCCTATGTTCAGCAGTGGACGTCTTGCGGCTGATGATGATGATGATTTATGTTTAGATACCTATTAAATAAATTATAATATTACTAGTCTTACTGTTTTTCCTAAATTGTATGCATCCTAAATGGTGTGAACAATAAAGAATTTTCATTCATTCATATTAGTATATCCCACTAATATTATAAATGTCAGTGTTTGGATGTTTGTTGCTCAACTACGTAGTAAAGTATGAACAGATCGGATACACAGAACCTATACATACCCATTATAGTCTGGAAAATAACAGGCTACTTTTTATTCCGGGAAAATCTCGGAAACGGAAACTGCCCGAGCAAAATCTCGGGGCACTGCTAGTACCAACATGATGTTTTTCTAAACTGTACCTACGGACATAGAATATATACGTAGTTTTAGAAAGTTGTAGTATTTTTTAGGGTTCCGTAAAACATAAAAACGGAACCCTTATAGATTCGTCATGTCTGTCTGTCTGTCCGTCCGTATGTCACAGCCACTTTTTGCCGAAACTATGAGAACTACACTGTTGAAACTTGGTAAGTAGATGTATTTTGTAAACCGCATTAAGATTTTTACAAAAAAAAATATTTCGTCAAACCTACACGTCTATCGATAGGTCTTCAAAAATGATGTTGAGGTTTCTAATACAGTTTTTGCACAGAAATCTAAATAATAAGGTAATAGAAATGGCATAACTCTCAAATTGCTTGCAAAACGCTTGTCGCCACATTTCCCCTACCCCCGCGGTCACTACTACATGCGCGTACTATTCCAATACAAATTCACTCTCACACCGTCAGCTGCACATTATCAACCTGGGTCTGTGATTGCACCACACACATCCATAAACGCTTATCAGTGAACCTACTAATACATTGAAAAATAAACAATTTTTCACATTTACGCTAGTGCTTGACAAAAATTAAAACATATCGATATTTCAAAGTACGATCCAATTTTAACATTCGATAAAGGTTATTATTGATTTAATTAATTAGGTGTATTACACTATAACAAAGTCAATATGCTTATAAAATAAGTGAGTCACACGGGGTATACTATTGTTTCGAAAACTGAACTATGTAATTCTGACACCATATGGGCTTAGGTATAGTTGAAGAACAAAGGTTGTTGTATATTTTGTACATCGAGCAACTCGATCTTCCGCGCAAGCACGGAAGAAACAATATTTTTTAGCTAAGGCTTCTTCGCCTTAGCTAAAAAATATTGTGCAAATCTTTGTCATTTCTTGCGGGAGGGGAAAGTTGCACACTAGCGCAAAGCCGCAATATTACATACAAAACATACCTGTACCGATCCATTGCCGACCATACTCACGCAGCCAAATCACTAACACATAAAAAATAAAGCACCATTCACAAATCTAGCCCCGCCCTCAGTGTATTCCACGCCACGGTATATTATCAAACTCCGCGGACTTGCACTTTGACAGAGGTTGACGCTGTGTATGCCTACTCCCTTCCGTGTTGTTCGTTGATTTTGTATGAAAACTAATAAAGTCTTAAAAATAAATGCTTACAATAGCTAAATACTACCTCTGTTACCTTAATATTTATTTTGCACGGATGAACAATCGCGCGTTATAGCTAGTATGTATATACTTTTGTTAATAATTTATGAATTATGAAGTAATGTTTACCGCGAATTAAAAGATTTTACGTATGGGTGTGTACTGTGTACAATTTTTTATCGATATTTTATGTTAATTTATCGATAAAAAAGGTAAAATTTAAATTACAATTTTCATCGTTTATTTTTGGCCAAGTAAAATTGAGCCGTCACAGCACTAGCTCACGATCGCTACCTGCGGTTGCACCATGGAAGATTAGAGATTATGACGATTTCTTTAATTTTACATTACATTGCTGTTTATGCTTGTACCACTCTAGATGTTAATTAGTGTACGCAGCAATGGTATGCAAAACGACGATAACACCAAAAATGAATAACTATCATAGTGAATCATTGGGCTCCGTTTATTTTAGTAAAAAATACTATTTAAATATAATAAAATACCTATCAGTGAAATATAATCTCATTATTGGTATAATTGCAAGTTGTGGAAGAACTTCCACAGTTGTTTATGCTGCATAACACAAGTTTTAAAGATGATTCACGCCAGCCGGTTCGAAGAAGACTAAACTACAACTCGAGCACTGGTGGCCTACAAGTCACCTGTGCGGCGACAATGTCACGCGGTCATGCGACTTCTAGTACCTTATTATTTAGATTTCTGTGAGTTTTTGTCTACACTGAATAATTTACACACCACGAGAGACACTTCCAAATTGCTAAAATGTGTGTCCCCCCCCCCTCTAACTTCTAAAGTAAGAGAATGAAAAAACTAAAAAAAAAATATGATGTACATTACCATGCAAACTACCAACGAAAATTGGTTTGAACTCGATCTGATGAGTAGTTTTTTTTTAGTACGTCATATATACATTATTATTGAAACTTCGATCAAAGTTACAACGAACTAAAAAACTATGTGTACTATGTATATAATGTTACTTGCTGCAACGGAACCCTTCATGGGCAAGTCCAACTCGCACTTGACCACTTTATTTTCAAACTTGAATATCCAAGACCAATCATAAGGTCGACAGGTCGACTCTAGTTTCTCAATTCTAGTTAATAAAGTAGTTTTTTGGTCATTAGACTCCAATTTGCTCAAAACCAGCTTGCTACCATAATGACCCTATATTTGCTGATCAAATTGGTCCCACGAAAATACATCTGCGGAATTCTTGCGAAAAAACTTCTAATTTTAGAGAATGATATCTGTATTTGGGGTTTTTGTTAGAATTGGTAGCCGTTGGGGTATTGAAGCCGTGTTGGCTTAGTGGTTAGAATGTACAATTTACAATGGGGAGCTCGTAGGTTTGAATCCCACCTGCACTTGCCATTATTTTTTAAGATGTACAAATGTATCATCACTACTGGTTTTAATGGTGAAGGCAAGCAACGTGAGGTAACCGGCATGTTCCAAGAACCTTTCGAGATCATGCGTCATCTCAAAGCCTTGATTCGCCCAGTTAAGGGAAATTGTAGCGAGCTGCTTGTGCTGTTTGTATTTTGGTCTTAGCTTTCTGCCTCAATTAATTTATTTTATAAAGAGAAAATGCTGATTTTGGATATTGAAGTAGGTACAAAAACCTCTTTAGCCGCGACGAGCACTTTTTGGTAGAGTACCACTCTGACGTATTGTGGAACAATAGTGCTGTTTCGTACCAAAATTGTAAGTTATAAGTTTTCACTTCTATTGCCTGTCTGTGACTGGCGATTTTTTAATTATTTTTTGTATCTACAAGGGTTGAATTAAGGCAAAGCAACCCTATATTTAAAGGTGGCAAACCATTCCGCCTAAATTGATAACGGAAATAGAATGGGGCCGCCAATGTCATTAGGGAATAGGAACCTCTAGCACCCGAAGCCATGATAGAACGGTATTCGCGGTAAGCACGCCGCATTTGAATTAGTCGAATTCGATTTTTGAACCCCGACCAAAACGAGGAGAGTTATAAGTTTGCCGTCGATGTCTGTTTTTCTATGTATGTCTTTTTTGCGATGATTTTCGACCGATTTCGATGCGGTTTTTATATTTGAAAACCAGTGGTGGTTCTTAGCTATATGGATTTCTATGTAAACACGCTCTAAATCGTATTGACATCAGATGTGATCGCGATCAAGAGTATGCTTACCAATGAATACAAAAATATGATAGATAGATAGAAATACTTTATTGTCCACAACACAAAAACAAAAATATAAGTTCTCAAATCTAGTGTAACAAATGGCGACCTTATCGCTAAGAGCGATCTCTTTCAGGCAACCGGAGGATAGAGATAAAATTTTAGACATCAAAAAACGGCTAAATACTTAATCTCTTTGAACAGATACGAAAATAACAAACTAGGAATAGGTAAATAATGATTTTGGACATAAAGCAACCCGTAAATGGTTCAATAATAGGAATCAAATTCATAATATTGATTCATTATTGGTACGGCACCTACGTATTTTTAAATATGTAAAAAGACGTACCGTACCAAATAGGTATGAATCACGAAAGCCATACCAAACCGAATTGTTGTAAGAGTTGATTTTAGTTATTTTAACCACTTAAGTACAAACCCTTAAAATCTTTACGATTTTCGTTCCCGAACCAAAACCACAAATTATACATTGCCAAACAATGTATCTGTGCAACGCGTCATTATGGTGACTAAAAGAAAGTAATACCTTGTATACTAAAACATCTGTAATTTGTCAAAAAGTAGCAAACACGCAAACAGAAACAATAAGTCAGACAATAGTTGTAATTTGGTAGTTTTGGTGGAGTCGTTTTAACAGAACCACGCTGGACATTAGCATAAGTAGTATCTTTTCTGTTCCCGTTGCTGGGACTCTGGACTTTCTTTTAGATATAAAGATTCAAGGCCCATTATCCACCATGCTAGCTATGGCAGCGGCTTACACTTATAATATTTATGTCCGATTTCCCGAACGCAAGGTTGCGAGTGCGGATCCCCCTCCACTTTTCAGTATTGTAAGTGCAGACGTATAACTTTTTTTTTTAATATTGTTGGACAATTCACACATAACACCATCTGACCCCAAACTACTTGTACTATGGCGGCCAGATAGCTGATATAATTACACACTAGTTTTAACATCAATATGAAAACATCAAATCATAAATTGGTGTGTAGTGTAATCCGTCAATCAGCGTGGTAGATTATGGACATGCCTGTCTCGTGTTTCAAAAAGCCTCGAGATACCTCTGGCAGTTATTTCACTGTCATTATTCTGATTTGAAGGGCAATGTTTCCGGCGAAATCACATGGAATAGAGAAAAAACATCTTGGTTAATATATCTGGATAAAAAGCGCAGTGCAGTGCTAGGTAGTGATTTGGGCTCTTCATGCGCCAATAGCTGCGTATCACTGTGCTGTTATGTGGCAGCCATATTGCTTACGATCAGGTACATGTCCTGCTCGTCTCGTCACTCTATACTATAAAAAAAGTCTCAGTATTAGAAACCAAAAGTTGGCTGCTAATGCACAACGACGAAAAATTAATGAAAAATAGAATACCTTTTACACCTAGCGCCTTTATAAATCTCACTGTTGGTTGTAATTTTCCTTACATGTTTAAGTTTTGAGCAATGAAAATATACCGAGCTCCAAATATTTTATACTTTAGTCACGTTGTGGTAGTTCTATTGTCCACGCGGCAAACGCAATTGATATAATATGCATTTGTGATTCTTATTACAGTCAAATGTTCATAATTACTTTACATGTGACAATGTTTATAGTTGGTCTGAGACGAAAATGGAATAATCATAAATATTTAGAACATTTACATTTAGAACTTCATATCAACATTCTGGCTTGCAATGCTACATTGTTTATTTCAATAAAGGAGACGGCCCATTTTCCATGGGCATTTGCCCCACAGAAAAAGTGCAAGAGACTTGACCAAAATTGGATCATTGTATAGGATTTTTAATATATATTGAGGAACCGTTTATGTTTTTATCCTGCATAGCGGGGTTTGAAAGATATCAACCAAAACATTGAAAAAAAATAACGCCGCAAGTAGGTAATCAAGAACGTGATTATGTACTTACTACTAAAAGAAGGTAGTAAATTCATTACTTTGCGACGTACTGTGCTCAAAATAATGTCGACTCAACACAGAGAAGGACCGGAGATTCGGCCAAACCACAAAAAAAATACGAAACCTTTGGAAAATTAAAGAAATTCCATGTGTTGTGTGAGTTTCGAGCGAATCGATATTCGAACGAATTCTTACTGTACGTAAACTTCAACTAATCAATAAAAGAGAAAAACGTGGCTGACTTTGACTATAAACTATAATCTGTACACAAAGGTACAAATAATAAGAATGTTCAAATTGGGTACTGACCCGAAGACAAATTACGAACTAAACCTTAACAGGCTTATTTAAATTCACAAAAACTTCGCAAGCGTGTTTTAGCGCCGTACAACGCCATCTAGTTTGGTTTTATGGAACTACAGTACCTTAATACAAAATTACATAAACATAGTCATTCAGGTACTTTTAAATCACCAATTTGCAATCCCCGCTTAGCAGGTTAGTATTGAATGTACAGTTTGAATTATTTAATTATATGTTATTTTAATTAAATAACTTGTTTAGGTCTCCGGGGCTAATTAAGTACCTAAACTTGAAACGACTTGGGGCAGAAATGAGCCGTCTCCTTTGATATATTACCAGAACTACTTACTTGCTTAGAAGAAAACAAATTGACTAAATTTGTACTTAAAATTTTGATTTAACGATGAAGGCAATATAGGTAATTTTTGGTCAATTGCCATAAACCTTAAACCACTTTTTGTTAAAGTACCCGTAGCAATTAATAAGAAAAAAATCGAACGAGACAACATTAACGGGAAGTCAGATAATAGTTGTAATTTGGTAGTTCGGGTGCAGTCATTATGACACGTCTGCGTTGGCCTCAAGTTATCATAAGTAATAACCAACGTGCGGGTGGCCTTACATCACATTCTGATTGGATGGGAACTTTGATGCGATGAACTCATCACAGTAAGTTTGGTGAGTAGGTACCTTTTTCGTAGAGGCGCCTCTTTGCAAAGTTCGTCTGTGGAAATACCATACCTCTTGGCTGTTATTCTACCGACAAACAATATCGTACATTTATTTTGTGTGTTTCGCTTTGAAGATGATTACCGAGAAAGATGGGAACATTGATACGATATAGATACTCATCCCAATAAGTTTGGCGAGTGAGTACCTTTTTTTTGTAATGGCAAGTAGGTACTTACAATTTTTTTGCAAAATTCACCTGCGGTAATACCACACAAACATTTGTATGTTATTTAACAGCCAAGCAGCAGACATTACTTCGTTCCGGTTTGACGGGCAATGATTCCAGCTAAAATGTATGATGAAATACAGCATAGTAGCTAGAAAGTCCGATTTCTCGTAGATTCGAAATCGGCACCTTATTTTTTTTCCTTTGAGTATTTTTCCAAATACAGATAGAAGAGTTTGTCATCTCGTTAGAACGATGAAGGAAAATATCGTGAGAAAGCCACAATTGTCTAAGAAAGAGACTTTCTGAGACATTTGTTATCCGTAAACCCGCTCTTAGCCAACGCGGTGTATTATGGATTGTAGGTATGTGACGTTCTGAGGCACCTGACTTCCAACTTTGGGAGCATAAAGCAGAGCTTATGATAGCTATGCTAAATCGAAACGGCTTTTTTACACCTCCAAATACTATATTAAAATTCATTCAGTAGTTTCGAGATTGTAAAAAACCATGTATGCAATATTTTTTGCACATGGTCGCTTAACGATCACGTCAGTCGCGCCAAAAAAAGTTAAAAATGCGAGCAACAACATAAAGTATTCGACAATAACCTTTGTTTTTCCTACTTCCTTTTCACCATAAACCATGACCATCTGCCATCATTTATCAAACATCTCTATCACAGAAATAACATCCGTCACCGACCCGGAAACAGCCGAATCGTCCGAGGGCGTGCTATATTACCCCACATTACTATACCATATTATAGGTCATTTTCAACCCGCCTTAATTTCGAGGTGGGCATTATAACACATCTCTATTTGTGTGGCCTCTAATGTTCTTGTGGAAATATAAAGTTTTAAGTGTGATTCGTTTTTTTAACATATCTATAACGTATAACTAACAACTCGGGTAATGGTAAGCGACGATGATACATAATAAATAAATATTAGTGGACAATTTACACACAACACCATCAAATCTGATGGACGTAGACTTTGGTAGACTAGGTACATTGGGACCTTAGATAAAAGGATCTCTTTATTGTCCACAATTCAGAAATAGACAAACAAAAGGACAAAACTTAAAGCTAGTGAAACAAATGGCGACTTTATCGTTAAGAGCAATGTCTTCCAGGTTCCAGGCAATCAAAGGATTGAAGAGAAACATTAAATATTAGGTACTACAAATACACGAAATACGGGGTTGTGGACAAGTTCAATGTGACGTAAGGACGTAACGTATTATGAATACACAGACACATTAAAAATAATATCTTTACATAATCTCAGACTTTTTTCTCTCAGAAAACTATTTATAGTTTTAGTCATTGATAGTTTATTGAACTGTTTGATTGTAGATATAAGGAATGAAGACTCAAACCGCTTTGTGGATTTTGGAAATATGAATAATGTTAATAACCGCATTGGTATTTTGTAATTTTCCAACTGAAGTAAAAAAACTGTAACAAAAAGTCCAAACACAGATTTTTACATTTTAAAATTGTGCAGTACTTTGTTCCTCTTTGAAGGGTAACGTTTTGGGAGAAAATTGAATATTTTCTCAAAAAAAAAACATTTCCATTATGAGGTTGTGTGGAAGAGATCGCTTTTAGCGATAAGACCGCCGGATGCAGCACTGATTTTTATTATTTTCCTTTTACTGTATTCGTTTTGTGTTTTCAATATACAATAGTTCTCCTTCACGTATTCGTCAACGGCGAAGCAAGCTAAGAACGAGCGCGCGAACATGGCTCGCAAAACCAAGTTTTGTTTTAAATGTCCTATCACATGACGCATGAATCCAATAAATATATAATCCTATTGCGTATATACTAAAGATTATCTATGCCGATGAATACAGTAGAAAATACAATATTGCAGCATTGCATTACCAACATTAGAGGCTATCAGCGCACGCAATCCTGAACACACCACTTACTGCTGATGCTCGCAACTGCAGTAGCAGCCATTACGGGGAATCGGGATCTATTACGAGTGTGGGCTCCTATGGAGTTTTCTGTTTAGATTATGTTAGTATTATATTTGTTTCCTTACGTATTATAATCGTAATCTATAAAATACTAGCGGCCGTTCCGGTTCGCTTGGAAATTGTCGTATATATAGACTAATCGAAATGAAAACTATCATATTACTGTATTTGATGAGGCCACACCTTTACCAGTTATTTTACCGCAAAGTACCAATGAGCAAATATTACCGGTTCCGGAGTTCCGGAACCGGTAATATTTGCTCATTGAAGAGCAATGTTTTGAGAAAAACGACACGAAGAAAATAAATCGTATTTCGTGTCCAGTAACTAGCAGTGCTAAGCCGTCATTTCATTTCATTTACGAGCGTGACGCTTGAGTTTAATCCACAGCCCACAAAAAATCGATGTGTGGTGCGCCATTTACACTTCAAAAATTGCAAAACAACACCAACTGCCATATGTCTATTTGAAAAAATAAATGCTCCAAAAAGGTAGTAATCGAACTTCTTTGAATGACCCTGGACGTCATTGCCTTCATAATACCATGTCCTCACGTTTTCCGACGCAGGTAACATTCATCAATCAAACTTGTAAAAGTCCAGGAATATGAATCAAGTAAATCAATCGACGAGTGTGTCGCCGGGGACAAGCGACATCGATGAAGTCCTCTGACATGCCTGATCACTGGCATTGTTACATCTGGGCGATGGGGTGACCAGGCTTCAGCATGTAAAATAGAATAAGTGAACGGCAGATTTACCGCCTAACTCTCCTGTTTTCTGCCATGCTGTCATTTGTGAAGTCATCGGTAAATTTGGTAAAGCCGATGAAAGCAGACAACTACATCTGCTTTCCGTATACAGCGGCACTGAAAGCAGATGTAATTGTCTGCTTTCAAAGTTAAAGTACTTTATTCATAAATGTACAATTTACACGTTTCATCATCAAATTGGCTGATGACGTCACAAATCAAAGCACGGCAGTAAGCTGTTAGGAAAAAAAAGGAGAGTTAGGCTGTAGACCTGCGGGAATACATTTCAATCAAGTAAATCAATCGACGAGTGTGTCGCCGGGGACAAGCGACATCGATGAAGTCCTCTGACATGCCTGATCACTGGCATTGTTACATCTGGGCGATGGGGTGAGCAGGCTTTAGCTTGTAGAATATAATAATGTATGATGTAGTTGTCAGCTTTGGCGTTAACAAATTGGCGGATGACATCACAAATCAAAGCATAGCAGACAGCAGGAGAGTTAGGAGTTATGCATGTAGAATAGAACAGCAGGTCTACCGCCTAACTCTCCTGCTTTCTGCTAGGCTTTGATTTGTGACGTCATCTGTCAAATTAGAAACGCCGATGAAAGCAGACACCTACATCAAGTGCAGTAATAGGGAAATAAAAGCATAGCAGAAAGCTAGGCGGTGGACCTGCGGGAACCACGTGGTTAAAACCGCGAGTCACTGCTAGTCTCATCATCATCATCATCTTATGTATAAAACTAGCAGGTTCCCGCGGTTTTACCCGCGTAGTCCCCGTGTCCCGTTTATTTTTTGGGATACAAAGTATCTACGTCCCAAATTTTAGCTCGATGCGTTCAGACGTTACGACGTGATTGAGAACATCCAAACATTGACATTTATAATTTTAGTAAGATTGAATATTTGTCTGTGTCCTATATACTCGTAGAACCGAAAACTATACATTTGATAATACAATACAACACAATACAGTTGCGTTAGGGTTTTCTAAATTTTTAATTTATTGTTTCGAGTACCTAGGTATTTGTTACGAATTTCAGTAAGCCATAGATATTCTCCAATAAAAGTCTATTATGATTTAAATTATAACTGTAACATGGTCATCCTACCGAACAATACGGGCTCATATAATTAACCATGACCGATGTACTTCACATTAACGCTATTCATGGAGTCATCAGCAGATGCACGCCCTTGGGGACTCTATTATATCTGGGTAAATCACGATTAAATATGCAGTAGTCTACATTTCAAGGGGAAGTGTGAAATCAGTACACGTCAATGAAATCCTTGACATCATATTAATATTTTATTTTTGAATGGCGTTGTGGCTTCGTTGATGTATGTATTTGGAATTCTATGGTATAAGCAGACCAATAAATGTTCCCATCGCTAGGACTCTGGGCCTTACAATCCTTACAATCCACCACGCCGGCCCAGGGCAGACTTTTTTTTTAAACTATTATAGGTTCGCACTTGACCACCATCTCGCCTGATGTTAAGCGACGATGCGATCTACGATGGAGCGTGCTTACCTAGAAGAAACCGATTTACTCTCGATTTGAAGACACCAATATTGTAACTATCGGAGAAAACCCACTCAGGTAACATATTCCACAACCTAGACGTTCTTATCACAAACGTGGAGTCAAATCTCTTCGTTCGTGTTTTTGGGACATCATCCATGAAACGATGTCGCTTTTTTGAGATACGAGAAGTCCGATAGATTGATGGATGACACGTGACCTCGAAAGGTGCACCGGTAAAGTTGACCTGAATGACTAGGTTGCGGGTATGTGGGTTTCCTCACGATGTTTTCTTTTTTTAAGTTAGCGGCATTACGGCGTGCGTGAGACTAACCCGGGTGCTCCGGATCGGCTGTCATCGTTCTCCCGACTAGACCAGCCACAACTTCACAATTTTGTAAAAACCGATTAAGTAAATCAGCCATCTGGCTCTCATAATACAAAATACAAATGTTGCGTAGTATTGTGTTCCGGTTTAAAGGACAATGTTCCCTGATAAATTGCAGGCTCCGGAGATTAGTCATGAATGACAAGCGCAGTGTAGTGTTGTACTGTTTTCATGTCACTCTTTAGTAAGTAATAAAAGTTGGTGGCTTATTTGTGCTGTGTAAAGAATGTCCACCAATATTTTTCTAATTTGAAATAAACGACTTCAGTTTGGCGGTAAAGTAACTGCCAAATAAAAGGCACCTCCATTTTATTTAACCGTAAAGGTGGCATAGTTAATAGTTACTCATATACATATTTATGTTTGTGTAAGCTCTAAAGCAACAAAAACTAAAAAAAAAGATACGAGAGGCCATGGTCACTTGTCGGAACACGGGGTTTATACACGGGTGTAACAAGAAGTGTCGAAAAGAGTCTTATTACACCCTGCAAAAAGTACTACCTCCTAATCACATAAACTTAATACAATTACTACTACATTTAATTCTATAGTAGTAGGACTCTCAGCATTGTTGCAAAATCCGCCTGGGGAAGTATTACAATTTTCCCAGATTTTTAAGGAATAGATTTGTTTATTTAGGAATTAATCTTATCGCAGGTTTCACACTCTAAACGGACCGAAAACAGTGAAATAAACTTTTAAAATTACAATACTTAAATTTATTAAAAAAAAAATCGTTTTGATAAGTTTGCTGTACCTACTCGTAGTTACAGCCGTGTATGAACTTCATTTCGACATCTATAGACTCTTCGCGCTATTTTAGCCCTTATTACTTTATGGCTTAGTCATATATGACTATGTGATTATGTCACCATCATAATATGACTAAAGTAAGTACAGAGTAGGTACTTACTGAATTTCCTTTGCCGGTGTTGTATTTCGGTTTGAAGGGTAATATTTTTTTATTTATTGAACCGGACGTTATTGACAATAGTCACACGACTTCACAATTGAAATTGGCTGAAATGCTAATATTCTAAGAACTAACTTTACTTTACTTGTCAAATTATTTACAGTAGAGAATCCGAATAACATCAACCTCCACCCTCTGCTTGCTGACTAAAAAATATATAGTATACTTTTCAAAGGTTCCTTTGTTTGGTAATCAAGCCAGTGAGAAATTAAAAACACAAAGTATTTAATTACATTCTAGATCTAATTTTTCATGCTACCCTGGGCTAGGCACAGTACACAATGCACACATACCAATGTGTGCATTGTACACTGTGCAATACATTTTATTTGCTAAAACACATTTTTCATTCGACAAGCAGAAAGTCGATTTTACCAATTTTACTTCGGTTCTTCCTAATAGACTTTTAAATCAGTCCATCTTTTTTCTCTTTACTCGACAAAGAATGTATGCTAATTTTCACGGTTCAACCTAAAACGGTCTAAAAACTTTTCGGCAAACGTCTTTATCGTAAAGTCAACAGATCGTGAAAAAAAAACTTTTCAACCGCTCAAATTTAATATTAATATAGACCACCTTTTAGCGCCTCTGTATTTAGTTGTATTTAGGTGGCTTTTCAAAACCCTTTTGACGTGAATACCAACTTAAGTTTACACTTCCTTTCAGGCTTTTAAATGAAACATAGGTCTTATTGCCATAGCTGTAGACTCAGAATGATTTTGAATATATTTAAAAGACTGTATGTTTGGTTTTGTACTTATTGTCATCTGTCATCGATGGATGTCACATTACGGCTCTTTTGGGCGCTCAAAAGAGACGGGTCGGTTCTAATCGTTTACTTACAGCCGTAAAACGAAACCTGATTTAAGTTCAATGTTGTTTCTTTGAGTTCTGTTGTCGTCACAAATTTTAATGTCTAAAACGATTTGTCTTCTCAAAAATTTGAGAGATTCTTGAATCGCTTAATTATAATTTTGCCAAATCTTTGAAATATGGCGGTAAGATATTTCAATCTATTTCTCAAAGAAAACTTGGTATCGACAATTACAAAAAAAAAGTTTAAATAAACAGCAGTGACAATATTTAACACTAAGTGGCCGTAAAGAGTCCTTGTCCAACAGTTTTATCTATAAAAAGGCTTTGTCAAACAGCAATAAAAATATTTAAAGTAGGTACAACATTTTAAATTATCATATAAAAATACTTTGATAATTTAAAACACTGGCCGTACCTACCGCAAACAAGATAGATAATAATACATATTTGCTTATGTTCCCAAGCGGCATCTACCGTTTACCATCAGGCTATGATTTACTTATTTTCGTTCTTTTTTTAAAGTTTTTTTTTGTCAAGTATCTTGTTTTCCCTATTTTACAATCTGATAAGGGGAGGAGTTTGTTTCTTGATTGGAATCTCTTAAATTCCGGGTAACAAAATCAATAAATTCAATGGTAGACGCCGTGGAGCACATCTAGTGTGTTGTAACCACAGGAATCTAAATAATAATGTACTACTACTACACTTTTTATAGGTATATATTTTTGTGTTATATATTGGGTATAGGTACGTTATGTATAATATAGATTTCCGTGGTTGTAACGATAACCAACGTCTCACCAGTGAACTCTCTTATTTCACTCGACTCCACCTGAAAAACACTACGCGGACTCCATTCCAGAAATGATCTACCCCATAAGATTTTATTAGTTGTCTTTTGATAAATTTCTGTAGACTGAGCAACAAACATTAAAATTTTCGCATTTATAAAATTAGTAGGATAGAGAAGATGGCGGTCAAGTGTAAAATTGATGTTAAGCGACGATGCGATTTACGATGGAGCGTGTTTACCTAGAAAAAAAAACAATTCGCTCTCAATTTGAAGACACAAAGATTGATTGAAGAAGAAGACCATCGGGAAAAACTCAGGTAACGTGTTCCAAAGCCTTGAGTTCTTATCACAGAAGTAGAGTCAAATCTCTTCGTTCGTGTCATTGGAACATCCACCATGGAACGATGTCGCCTTTTCGAGCTACTAGCATTCCGATAGAAAAAAGGGCAAGGTGATATTATATCATGCAGATCATCCGCACACTCTCCCAAGTGTTTCCGACAACCCGATAAGCAACTTAAGTAAGCTTTGCATAGTTTCGGGGTAAATAGTGTTGTGTGCGAAATGTCCACCAATATTTATTTATTAAGGTGTCATTATCAACTTCAGATACATCATCTCACAATGGTTATTGGTTACTGCTAAGTTATGCGTCATAGGAATCTTCCAGTTTTAATGTCGGTTAAAGCGTTATCCAAATATAAATGGAACGTGCTATAAAGCGCAGGTCTTATAACTCTCATACCTCCCAGCCTCAGTACCGAGGCTCTGCGGCCGATTAGCGGTGGCTGTGTCGCGCCTCTCATTACAGACCCTAATTGCGTCGGAGTGCGCGTCACAAACGCGCCGCCCGCTTTCATCTCGCCGCCCCGCGGCCGGGGCATGGTGCGCGAGCGAGCGGGGACTGCAACAGGAAGTCAATTATTTTATTTTTATCGAATTTATAATTGCGCTTGATTGTTATCTTTGCTAATGTACAGTAAAGATGAAGATGAGGTCTATGATGGAGCGCGGTTACCTCGAAGAAGAACTGGTTGTATCCATTGGCCGCCAATTTAACTAGACTTGGCTTGATGAACGCTTTGGTGACGACTTGACGAGTCACTTAAAGTTTACCATTAAACCTTATGAATACAATTAAATGACAATATTTGATGTTGATCACTTACTTTTGATAGATGGGCACTTGATAATGTGAGATTTAAATCAATTTTCACGACATCTGTGATCAAGGCAAATAGAAAAAAAAGACCTAGAAAGAATATTCATTCAAGGTAGAATAGTAAAACAGACAAATTAAATTAGAGTTACATTAACCTATACTAAATAGATGAGCATAATGCTATATAAAACGTCTGCCCATAACAGAACACTGCCAAACAAGAAAACTCCAAACTACTACTTAGCACTGCAATGTCCACAGCAGTTAGGACTCTATAGGTTGAAACTGTATACGGTGATACAGCAATGCCGAGTGCATTGCTCTCAGATATTTAAAATGATTTATATGATAGGAAGCGTAATTGGCAAAGGTGTGACAGGTAGATCCCCAGACGGACTCTGCAAAGAGTTTTACCACAACAATTACCTATCTATAAGAATGATACCAAATTTCAGAGTGCAAATTGCTCAGAATACGGATAATATGTGTCCCAAAGAGCACCATTTCTAAACTAACTAAAATAAGTGAGTAAAATCATTATTGTAACAAAAAATGTCGTTAGATTTTTCACTTCTCAAGCATTAAGTAATATTTTTCTACGTTTATAACACGATGAGATCGCAAATGCACTTCATAATGTATATTTTCTGAAGAACTATTAGCTCGAACACGTTGAATGATTTAATCAGTAATGTTTTATATTCGCGTCATAATTACGCTATAAAATGTACGCTTTGCGCAATAAAATTAACACAAAACAGTTATATTATTCTTTAATATTGCAAAACAATAAACAACAATATTCACATCATAAAATTCACTTTACGCATGCGCCGTAAAAGAAAACAAAACGCTTCCGCTTGTGATAAAATCGCTCTTCGCTACACACACTGAGCACTACACCCAAAACGTGAATGCGGTTACATAAAAATATAACACGATTCTATTAGACAAGTTACATTCTTACTGCATTGAGATAGAGATGCAGAATTTCTTTTGAGATTTTTTTGATTGGTAATTTTAAGTTGGTGTTTTAGTAATTGTTTTTATTCATTTATTGGTGGCCATAGACTCTGAAAGGTGGTCTTAATGGTGGTATCTAATAGCAACGAAAGAGTTATCATCGAGTTATAGTGGATTTGTACTAATTTTATTACGCTAAGTCGGTTTTTAACTTAATATGAATGATATAAAGTATCAAGTTTCGAACGATAAAAAGAATATTTAATTAAGATTGTATTGAACGAGCTGTTGAGTTAAGTAATCTTTACATTTACGGCAACGTTTGGGAATGTGGAAAATTGTAAAAATGCATTGGTTTTTCAGTGAAATTTTCATTCGAACAATTCTGATTATTTATTTAAATCAAATATACGTAATACTATTATGTTGCAAACTGCTGTAAATATTGTTAAAGTATTTTAAAACACTGTATGCAGCTTAATAGGTAAATATTGTTAAAAATTGACAAATCTTTTAGTTTTTGGTGGTTACTCTGTGGAGAGTCCGCCTGGGCAAGTACCCCCCATCATCAACAGCCCACTAAATTTTCCCACTGCTGGGACTCGGGGCCTTCTCTCGCAAGGAGAGAGTTAAGGCCATAATCCACCACGCTGGCCCAGTGCGAGTTGGTGGATGACACATGACCTCGAAAGATTCTAGGTACATGTCGGTTTCACGATGTTTTCCTTCACCGTTTTAAGTTAGCGGCATTACGCACATGACTTCGAAAAGACAGTGGTGCGTTTGGGTTTTGAACCCGGGGTCTCCGGATCGGCAGGAGCCGTTCTCCCGACTAGACCAGCCGTAACTTATTTGCTTATTCCCCACCTTTGCCTATTATTCTACCGCCATGCAGTAGTATGAAAACATTGCTGTGTTCCGATTTGAAGGGCAATGTTTCCAGAGAAATTACTGTGTCAAGAGATAAAACCTTACATTTCCGGGTGACGAGCGCAGGGCAGTGCTAGGTAATAATTTGGGCACTTTCTTCTCCAATAGCTGTGTGTCACTGTGATGTTGCTTACCATCAGGCACAGGTCCCACTCGTCTTGTCACTCTATACTACAAAAAAAAATTGAAGTGTTAAGTGTTAAGACACCAAATTTTGTCTAATATCATCATAAATGATTTACAAACGAACACAAATTTGAAATTATTAAATTAGTCTCCATGCTCATCAAATCCCCACACGACTCAGACGTGCGGCATTCCCCCGCTGTATGGCCATGGAAATATGTTGACCAGAACGTTAGTTTAATAACATTTACTAAGAATTTATGATATGGTGGTTTAGGTTTTCGCGTCTCAAAGACTTTTCAAATTATTTATTTAGTAGTGGTAGGACTCGTGGCAGAGTATCCCCTGGGGAAGTACCACACCTTTGCCAGTTATTTTACCGCCAACCAGTAATGTGCAAACATTATTTTGTTCCGGTTTGAAGGGCAATGTTTCCAGAGAAATTACTGGGCTTAGAGATATAGGTAACATCTTAGATGTTTTTGACACAGAGCTATTGGAACATGAAGAGTCCAAATCATTACCTAGCACTGCGCTGCGCTCGTCACCCAGAGATTGATAGAAGGTGTCATATATCTCTAAGCCCAGTAATCTCTAAATTAATCGCGTAGGTAATATTTAAAGTAATTAAATATTACCTGCGCGATCAAAATCACGGGCAGAAACTAGTAAAAAATAAATCGCAACGTCTTGAAAGAAGCTACCTGAATTAAAGCAATCACATTAAAATTGATTAGTTAGTTTAATACGTACATTCAATTAATTGTATTACACCTTTCTCTTCGAAATATGAATTGAAATCATTAGAAATATTGCTTTTTAGACTTGCGAATTAAAACTACGTACCTATAAATTGTTAGTACTCATGTATTAAGTTTCTTATACAGTTAGGTATCAATTTCAGGAAATCGTACATACCTGGGTCAGTAGAAACTATGACCGAGAATATTCGTTTTCGTAAGCGTAAAATCATAAAAAAGAAGATTATTTTGGAGATTAAAAAAAAATTATTTCATACCTACTATTTATTTTTAAATAATGTGTGAAGAGACGAGCAGGACACGTGCGTGATGGTAAACAACATGCCTGTCACATAACATCACAGTGGCACGCAGCTATTGGAACACGAAGAGTCCAAATAATTACCTAGCACTGCGCTGCGCTCTTCACCCAAAGGTATTATCTCTCTATAAGATGTTTTATCTCTATGCCCTATGATTTCCATGTGGATGTTCCCAAGCCACATACACCCAGCAGCCTAGACCAGACTAGACCAGCCGTAATTTTTAGCATATCGTTAGGTACTAGATACGTAGTAAATAAAGTTTCTTTCAGCTATTTTCATTCTACTCACAAAAGTAATGGCAAAATGCATTTCCAAAGCTGATCCAACTAAAATCCTACAGTGAAATCTGACCCGGGGCGTTCGACCACACGGCGCGCCAGATCGTGATATCAGACAGTCATTATGAACACCAAATGGGTACATGGCCCAAACATTAGGTAAGTACAGCTTCTTATAGGAGTGATATGTACGTTACAATTGTACAATTGAAGACTTTTTTCTAGGGTATATTTACAAAAAATATCGATAACCAACAGCAACCCGCGTATTTCCCGTTCCCGTTATTTTTCCGGGATAAAAAGCAGCTTATAGGTATGTTCTTTCCACAGAAATCAAAATATTATTTAGAGTTCTGTGGCTCTTTCAGATTAAAATAAAAACGTGTTCCAAATTTAAACCTGAACCATTCAGACGTTACGACATAATTGAGCAACAAACATCTAAATATACAAACATTGACATTTATAATAAGTATTAGTAGGATTAATTAATCGATACTTTCTTCTAATTAAAAAATCTTGTGCAAAAACGTTTGCGCTTGCGCTTGCTTCATTGTGACCAATTTTTAACGTTTGCGCTTGCACTTGTTTCATTGTGACCAATTTTTAACGTTTGCGCTTGCACTTGTTTCATTGTGACCAATTTTTAACGTTTGCGCTTGCACTTGTTTCATTGTGATCAATTTTTAACGTTTGCGCTTGCACTTGTTTCATTGTGATCAATTTTTAACGTTTGCGCTTGCACTTGTTTCATTGTGATCAATTTTTAACGTTTGCGCTTGCACTTGTTTCATTGTGACCAATTTTTATGATGTACTTGACCAAGTAGATATGACAATAAGTGAAGGAGTCGTAAGGTTTTGTATAATAAACATGTATTTATATGTACCTAGTATAATAAATAGTAATTCAACCCACATGAAGTTAGAGCAGCTGTTAGTATATCCATGTCATATACCTCGCCCAAAATAAGAGAAAATGTTTATAAATCAGATTGTCGAGACGCCACATAGCTAAGTCTCCATACGCCATACGCCACGGGCGGGCCCTAATTGTAGATAGGAATGAAAGGCCACACACACACGCATGATGGATGGCCTATTAACACGGCTGTCTTAATCCACTTAGGTATTTTGTGCTTGTGTACATTCCTTAATCATTCCCACAGATAGGTAAAAGCGGTCGTATCACAATTTCTGCTGAACCTAACCTATAGTAATAATAATAATAATCCTACTAGTAATATTATAAATATCAATGTTTGGATGTTTGTTGCTCAATCACGTCCTAACGTATGAACGGATTGGGCTGAAATTTGGGACACAGTTAGATTATAGTCTGGAAGAACACATGCAGGCTGCTTTTTATCTCATAAAACAACGGGAACGGGAACTTTGCGGGTAAAACCGCGGGGCGCTGCTAGTAATAGATAATATAGATATGCCATTGGTTTACCGTATCCTATATCCTACTATTCAATCACGTCCCAAAATATTCAATACAATCACGTCGGAACGTCGGGATAAATTTGGAATACAAATAGATTATAGTCCGGAATAACAAATAGGCTACTTTTATCCTAGGAAAATAACGGAAACAGGAACTACGCAAGTAAAATCGCGGGGCACTGCTAGTAACTTTCAAAGTATAATACTAATCACTGTTTTTCTACTATTTTTTGTAAACTTGTAAAAAGAACTAACTCCCTTTTTTGGGATAAGAACGTCTTAGACTGTGGAACGCGTTGCCTGAATGCTTTTTCCTGCAGGGTACATTGCCTCAGTGCGTTTTTCCTCATGTTTACAATCTTGGTGTTCTCAAATTAAGAGTGAATCGGTTTTCTTCTACATAAGCAAACTCTATCGTCATCAACTGCGTCATCGTCATCATCACTCAGGATGGCTATTAAAACAAAAAATAATAATAATTAAAGTACCTACACCAAACACAGTTAAAAAAACAAACGAAGAGCAAGAAGACAGGAGCTCATATATAGGATACTTCAGATTTTAATAGAATCCCATAAACATTATTCCGAAGCTTCTTTCAAAAGTCAATTTAATTTATTTTCATTTATGTGGACATTATAACTAATTATTATCGTGAACAGTCATAAAACAAAGTTAATACTAATAACAAAGTAAGTAAAATAAGAAACGTAAGATTTTTTCACAATTTCATCAAAGTGAAAATAATAGCAATACAACAGCTACGAGTATCTTTTATATGTAGGTAACAATATAACAATATTAGTCAATTTTGACTGGCCTTGTGGCTGAGTGAGTAGTAGCTCTGCCTGCGAAGCCGAGGGTCGTAGGTTCGATCCCCACCCAGTTCAAATATTTGTGTGATGAATTCAAATGTTTGCACTGTGTCTGGGTGTTTCTATGTATTATAAGTATGTATTTAAAACTATGTATTATATTAGCTATCTGGCCGCCATCGTACAAGCTATAGACCACAGGCCCGTGAACAAAATTTACGTAGTAAATGAACCACCAGGAGACCTATGTAGGATGATAGAAAGGTACAAAAGTTACTAGCGGCCCGTGCCGGCTTCGCTCGGATAATAACCTAGATAACAACTAAAGCGCCATCTGCCGGGCTGATTTGTGAATCTAAACTATCCAGGGCCCTAACTAAACGTGTACAAAAAAAATCATTCAAATCGGCCCAGCCGTTTAGGAGGAGTTCATTAACAACGAAAAGTGGCATTGATTTTTAGGGTTCCGTAAAACGTAAAAACGGAACCCTTATAGATTCGTCATGTCTGTCTGTCTGTCTGTCTGTCCGTCCGTATGTCACAGCCACTTTTTGCCGAAACTATCAGAACTACACTATTGAAACTTGGTAAGTAGATGTATTCTGTGAACCGCATTAGGATTTGAACAAAAAAATTAAAAAAAAGAAAAATTAGGGTTGCCCCCCATACTGAGAACTGAAACTCAAAAATGTTTTTTTTTTTTTTTTTTAACTATAATAGGTTTACACTTGACCGCCATCTCGCCTGATGTAAAGCGACGATGCGGCCTACGATGAAGCGTGCTTACCTAGAAGAAACCGATTCACTCTCGACTTGAAGACACCAAGATTATAACTATCGGGGAAAATCCACTCAGGTAGCTCATTCCACAGCCTAGATGTTCTTATCACAAAAGTAGAGTCAAACCTCTTTGTTCTTTGTCATCAAACCTACACGTGTGGGGTGTCTATCTTGTGACGTCTTGTGACGTCTACGTGACGATAGGTCTTCAAAAATGATATTGAGGTTTCTAAAATAATTTTCGTCTACACTGAATAATTTGCGCGAGAGACACTTCCAAAGTGGTAAAATGTGTGTCCCCCCCCCCTCTAACTTCTAAAGTACTAGAATGAAAAATCTAAAAAAAATATATGATGTCCATTACCATGTAAACTACCAACGAAAATTGGTTTGAGCTCGATCTGATGAGTACTTTTTTTAGTACGTCATAAATACACTATTTTTGAAACTTCGATCAAAGTTACAACGAACTACAAGAACTATGTGTACTATGTCTATTATGTTACTTGCTGCAACGGAACCCTTCATGGGCGACTCCAACTCGCACTTGACCACTTTATTATATATATAGATAAGATTCAGCACTATGCCGTCACTTGTAAACTGTCCAACCGAGTACAGTTGAAGCTGTTGAAGAGGGGGTTTCCAATCCTCGATAATTTCTCCTTATTGCATGTTTTTTGTACGGCGGCGGCGTTGCAAAATAATGGTTTAGAAGAGGTATTGAAACTGTATGGAACCAATGCCGTCCATAATAAAATGACCAAATTTACTCTGTGAATCGTCGGCACATCATAATTTTTTCCGACAAACTAAAAATTAAATATCTAAAATGTATAATTTTTATAGTTTCCATGCCTCTTCTAATCTATTATTCCGCAACGCCGTACAAAAATCATGCGATATGGAGAAATGATCGAGGATTGGAACCCCCCTCTTCAACTGTACTCAGTTGGACAGCTTACAAGTGACGGCATAGTGCTGAATCTTATTACTTCATACCCTTCTATCATCCTACATAGGTCTCCTGGTGGTTCATTTGACCCGTAAATTTTGTTCACGGGCCTGTAGTTTACTATGCTTAGTTTGGGGTCAGATGGTATTGTGTGTGAATTGTCCAACCAACCAACCAATAATTTAATGTAAAAAAATTAATCTCCTCATGAACACACCGATAAGGGCTTGATTCACACTTTTTTAATTTTTTATAGCATAGAGTGACAAGACGAGCAGGACATGTGCCTGATGGTAAGCAACATGCCTGCCACATAGCAGCACAGTGACACGCAACTCTTGGAACATGAAGAGTCCAAATCATTATCTAACACTGCACTGCGCTCGTCACCCACAGATCTAAGATATTATATCTGTAATTTCTCTGGAAACATTGCCCTTCAAACCGGAACACAGTAATGTTTGCACATTACTGCTTGGCGGTAGAATAACTGGCAAAGGTGTGGTACTTTCCCAGGTGGACTCTGCCAAGAGTCCCACCACTACAAAATAATTCAGAGACTTCAGAGATGAGACCCCCCAAACCGGAAACATGAGCCTAAAATTACCTACAAAATGCGCCATTTATGGTTTTATATGACCTATTTTGTGTGAGTTAATAAATTTATACCACGGGTAAACATTTCAAAACAGATAAGAACAAAGTGTTCCATCACAAATCAAACGAAAATAAACCCACAACCGTAACACAAAACCGAGCGAATTGATTTCAAAACGCATTAATAGCGAAATTGCTGGCATATGACTAAATAACTTAATGC
Source organism: Ectropis crepuscularia (assembly GCA_963693475.1). Classification (NCBI taxonomy): domain Eukaryota; kingdom Metazoa; phylum Arthropoda; class Insecta; order Lepidoptera; family Geometridae; genus Ectropis; species Ectropis crepuscularia. Next base: position 9,935,081 of record OY856361.1, read on the forward strand.
TCTTCGCCTATCACCAGCATTACAAGACCTCCAATTCTTTAACAATATCTACCCCTCTTAATTTTCACCACATTTTCTTTTCAACTTACAACGGATTCTCAACTCTACAGCTCGAAACTTTGAGTTGGTATTGGAAAGAGTTTTCTTTAAAAGTGGTTGATTTGGGAGGTACGGGAGATCAGAAAAAGATGGTTTCTGATATCAAATGATTCCCCATTAATGGGGCCTATTACGGCAATGATATTACCCACAATTTGGTACATATCAGTAATGGGTTTATGTTCGTATCATACGATGAGCAATTTCAGTGTTTGAAATATGGCTTCTGGGTGGTAGAGATGTTTGTCTAAATTAATCTATAATAGTATTATATATACAGAGCGCCGTTATTGTTTGTTTGTTCGTATGTTTGAGGTATGTGGCCTTAACGCTAAGAGCGACAATAAATAACTTAATATTATCAAGTGTTTAGTGTAAATAAATAAAATAGGTATACCTACTCGTATAGTGTAGTGTTGTAGTTCAAAAAAAGACATTTAACAAACCTATTCGCCGCCCATTATCGCAGTAATTTACTGTTTTGGTTATTTTTGCTATGTATTATTTTTTGGTGTGTCAATAAAGAGTAGGTATCTATCTATCTACTAGTGGAATTAAATATTACATAATTTGAAACGAAGTCGGGAGCGGCCTAGTATCTAATAATGGATGTATCCATTAATATTGGGAATATTTGTGATAAAGTAATCTAAATATGAGTAGAGTGAGTAATTGTGTATACTATACATAGGTATTATACGTACCTGCTGTATAGATTTACGTAAAACGTAGTCACAGTCTAATGAAACTGCTATTCGAATTGCTGTCGTTATCTTTATAGGTTCAGTAGCAGCGGTTTACTAGTTCCAGCTCCCATTCTTCTTTATCGAGATAAAAAGTAGCCCCTGTGCCTGTGTGCGTGAGTAGCCTCAGGGAGAATACGGGTGACTCCCGCTCTGGCGCGTTCCTGGAGCAAAGGTTGGCCATTGCCATTCAGCGTGGGAACGCGGCAAGCATCATGGGCACTTTTGCGCCGGGAGCAGTTAGGGCTGGGTTATTCGGAGATTAGTTTTTAATTATTATATTTTTATTTCTTCAGTATTGTTTCAGTCCTTTGGGTGTGGAAGCGTAACAGACAGAGTTACTTTATTATTTGTATTTGTAGCTTCTTGTCAAATGATAATATATATAACATGAAATAGATACAAAGATTCACGGTTTTGTCTCAAACAAAAACGAACTTCCAAATACACTTTCAAGCCTCTGCCTTTTCTTCCAGATTATAGAATCTATCTGTGTTCCAAATTTCATCCTGATCCGTTCAGACGTTATACTAATAGGTATCCAAACATTAAGCTTTTATAATAGGTATTAGTAGGTTTCGCTTACAAATAAACAGAATGTCTTCACTGCCTTTTCTTCACTGAAACAAGAAAGTTACACAAAAATAATTTTACATATTTAGAATTTCTTTTTAAAATTATATTTCTAATTTTTATTCTTTTATGTACTTAGTAGTGAATTTAAACTCATTATAGCTTTGATAAAATTTTACTAAAAAGGAAACCGATAATAATATATTTAGAAATTATAGGTATAACTTTTTATCAGTTTGAAATTCTAGATCACTACAGTTTTACTACAACCGCGTGAAAATCGGTAGTATACATGCAAATGCATATATATGCATGAGCAGCCCAATAAATATTCCCACTGCTGGGACTCGGGACCTTCTCTCGCAAGGAGAGAGTCAAGCGCTGTCAAAGTCCACCACACTGGCCAAGTGCGGGATGACACATCACCTCGAAAGATTCTAGGTATAGGTAGAGTAGGTACATGTCGGTTTCCTCACGATGTTTTCCTTCACCATCTTTAAGTCAGCGGTATTACGCACATGACTTCGAAAAGACTGGTGCTGTTTGAACCCCGGGGGCTCCGGATCGGTAGTCTCCGTTCTCTCGACTAGACCAGCCGTAACTTTTTAAAATCGAAATCAGTCTACAAAACCTATCAATGCCAAAATCACACATAATATGACAGAAACGCCATACTACCATTCATATATACTCATAGCTGGGCATTAACTCGTTAATCCGTTAATCGTTAATTAACGAAGTTAACATTTTGATTAACGGATTAACTTTTAAGTTAACTTTTAAAAATGTTAACGGACATGTTAACTTCCGTTAATTATGCAGAAGTCCGTTAATCGTTAATCCAATGCCTACTATTTACCGCACGGCACCTCGGCGCGGCAAAAAAAACAGGTTCAGACAAGTATGAAACGAAAAGTGCTGGGCGCAGTATGGCCATATTCGCGGGTTCCTGCAATTTTGCCAGGATTGAGGCGTCATTTTAGCCTGTGGCATGATCGGTTGACGTTATATGAAAACAAATATAATTTTGTTTTCATAAGTCAAATTTCCGATAATTTCGAGTTCTTTTTGGCTGAAATTGGGCATAGACATACTCGAATTTGACTGACGTTTACAATTTAGTTGAATATTTCTCACACATCCTTAGTATGTAGATTATGGTGATCCATAGCTAGTGGGGAACTCCCCGATAAATTCAATCATACTTTCTTTTCGATCGTTTATTTCGTTTGTCTGTATTGTAACTTTCTCTTAATAAAATCGGTGGTAGTTCATTTCCACTAACCAAAGAAAAGTTAAATAAAATGAACAAATCAATGTATAAGGATGAAGAAATAGAGGTATACAATGAAAATTCCAATGTTTAACATCTTACTAATATTATAAATGGCAATTTTTGGATGTTGTAATGTTTGTTGTTTCATCACGTCAAAACGTCTGGGAACGGGAAAGGATTGGGTTGAAATTTGGAAAACAGCCCTCAAACTCTGCAGTAAAACGTCTGCTATCCACGCCTCGCTTTCAGACGAGAACTTCGACATGTATTAGTTCATGAGGGGACATAGATACCTATGCGCATTATGCCCGACGATTAAATTACACATTAAATAAAAAAAATTGGCAGTCATAGAAACTGCCGATAGAAGTGGAAACTTATAACTCAGAATATGATAAACCTTGAAAACTACACGGGTGTAACCGGAGGGCGTGGCCTGGTTATCATGGCATGGCCATCTAGAAAAGCAGCAGCATTTCCTTTTGGCTGATGCATTTCTAGATGTCCATGCCATGATGGCCAGGCCACGCCCTTTCAGCATTTCCCATTGGCTGACGCATTTCTAGATGGCGAATAACCATGATCCCGAGTTTACCCGAAGATTTCTTATCATACCCGAGCGTGACGCTACAATTCAATTCACAGCCCACGAAAAATCTGTCTCGGCGCGCCTAAAGAAGTTTTCATTTCAATAATAAAATTAAAGTACAAAACGTTAAGTAAAAAACTCTACAAGTATTTGGTTTTTTCCTAGCCTGTTAACTTCCAGAACCTAAACCAACAGGTTTTATAAGTTCACTAACGCAACGATATAAAAATCCAATACGCATATTAACGGATTAACGATTAACGTTAACTTCCGTTAATTCTTACGAAATGTAACGCTTTAACGTTTAACGAAGTTAACTTTTTTTGTAACGGATTAACGATTAACGAAGTTAACTATTTCATTAACGGTGCCCAGCTATGTATATACTTACATCTAAGTATCTAAATATATAAAAATCAATGTTTGTCTGTAGGTACTCTGCGTGTCCTTTATAGAATCGTCTTGCCCTTCTATCGGACTTCCCAGATCTCAAAAAGCGACATCGTTTCCAAAAACACGAACGAAGAGATTTCACTCCATGTTTGCGATAAGAACGTTTAGGTTGTGGAATGCGTTGCCTGAGTGGGTTTTCCCCGATGGTTACAATCTCGGTGTCCTCAAATCGAGAGTGAATCGGTTTCTTCTAGGTAAGCGCGCTCCATCGTAGATCGCATCGTCGCTTAACATCAGGCGAGATGGTGGTCAAGTGCGAACCTATCATAGTAAAAAACGTTGACTTTGGACTATTAGATCATGTGATGATCTTTAGAAAAGCTGTTGTGAATAAGCCAAAGAAGGTATCTGAGTTGGTACGACCAATTTTCGACAGGTGGCGTGGCAACGCGCGCAGGGTACAGCAAGCTAGTTAGGTATAAATAATAATCCTTCTATTTAGTATTATAAAATGACAATATATGGTAGTTTGGATGTTTGTTGCTCAATCACCATGGCCATTGTCCCGAATTTACCTATCCGAAAATTTATTTCATTTACGAGCGAGACGCTTGGGCTCAATTCACAGCCCATGAAAAATCAGTGTATGGTGTGCCAAAAGAGGTTTTCAGTAAAAAAAAAATTGCAGTCATAGGAACTGCCGATAGAAGTGAAAACTTATAACTCAGAATTTGATAGCTTATTTTGGAAACCACACGGGCGTAACCGGAGGGTGAGGTGCTGACGCATTTCTAGATGGCCATGCCATGATGGGCAGGCCACGCCCTTCTAGCTTTTCCCATTGGCTGACGCATTTCTAGATGACCAATGGCTATGGTCCCGAGTTTACCCGCAGATTTCCTATCATTCCCGAGCGTGACGCTAGAATTCAATTCACAGCCCACGAAAAAAGAAGTTTCCACTTCAAAAACAAAAGACATGTGTGGTGGGCCACAAAAAGTTTTCATTCAATAAAAATCTATAGGTACCTACTAATATTTTAGGTAAAGCTTAAGAGGTGTTTTATTTGAACGCTCTTATGTCAGGAACTACTGAACCCATTTCAAAAATTCTTTCAATGTTGCATAGGTACGTGATCCTTCAGCGCTATAAGCTATCACATGCACCCTCGGCGGTCCCGAGGTCACCCGGGGGTCTACCGCCTAACGAAAAATGCTTTGACGCTTTGATGCTTTGACATTGCTGTCTCTTTTCTTCTCGCTTGAAATGAAAGAGACGGTAATGTCAAAGCGTCAAAGCGTTTTTCGTTAGGCGGTAGACCCCCCGAACGAAGAATGAATCTATCACTTACGAACGTGCCGATGAGCTTCATTCACAGCCCACGAAAAATTCTGTACCTATGTTTTTTGTTTTTTGTTTTTTTTTTTATTATATTATCTGCGATCAGTCCAAGAACTTTGAGCGGATGAGCTGTGGGTGGTTCTCTTTGCGAGTGTGCCCTCCAGTGAGGACACTCCTCTTATTCCAGTGAGGCTATTCCCTGTCCTGTAACCTCAAGATGTCATGCCTTTTAAGACGCTTGGGATAGTTCTGGCTATTCAGTTGCAGCGCTAGGTTGTTTGGATGTACTGATAGTCTTTCCTGGTAGTTTTTGGAATACAGCCTGATTTCTTCCTTGATGGTGTTCATGTCCAGGTTGTCATGGATTTCATTATTAGTTACAAACCATGGAACATCTGATATAGTGCGTAAGATTTTGTTTTGCATTCTTTGGATGATATTGATATTGGAGTTACTGGCACTACCCCACAGTTGGATTCCGTATGTCCATATTGGTTTAATGATCGTTTTATAAATAAGTAGCTTGTTGTCAGTACTCAATTTACTGTTACGACCCAGGAGCCACAGGAAAGTTTTGAAAGTTGCATTTATTTGTTCTCTTTTGGCCTTTACATGGTTTTTCCAAGTTAATCGTCTGTCCAGATGCATACCAAGATACTTAACCGAATTGCCACATGACAATGGTGCGCTACCAAGGAACACTGGTGGACATTCTCCTTTTCTAAGGGTGAATGTTATATGTACAGATTTGGTAGCACTAGCCCTGATTTTCCATCTCTGCAACCAGTTATCGATTTCATCCAGTCCTCTTTGCAGTGACTCTGAAGCTTCCACTGAGTTCTTACTGCTGGCCAGTATTGCAGTATCATCAGCGAAGGTTGCCATTGTTGTCCCCATCACTTCCGGGAGGTCTGATGTAAATATTGAGTACAGGACTGGTCCCAGCACCGAACCCTGCGGTACACCGGCGAAAATGTTGTGGAATTTCGAAGTATCCTCCTCCACCCTTACTTGAAACATCCTTCCCTCCAAATAGGATTGCATCAGCAAGTAGAAGCTGTGGGGTAGGGTATTTTTAATTTTGTATAGCAGGCCCTTGTGCCACACTTTGTCAAAAGCTTGCTGTATGTCCAAGAAGGCTGAGGAGCAGTACTCTTTCCTTTCCAAAGCATCTCTGATTTTATTGGTGACCCGATGAACCTGCTCTATTGTGGAGTGATGCTGTCTAAAACCGAACTGGTGATCAGGTATAACTTTTTCAGTTTGAAGTATAGGGAGGATTCCTTAGCCGTAGCCTTCGGAGGATGATTTTTTTGCAGATTTTAGACAGGATTGGCAAGAGGCTGATTGGTCTATATGATTGGACCTCATTTGGCGATTTGCCTGCCTTGTGCACCATTATTATTTGAGACATTTTCCACAATGATGGGAAGTACTGAACTCTCAGAATGCCATTATAAAGTGTTGTCAGGAAAACCACAGCCTTCCTAGGAAGATGCATCAGAATTTCTCTAGTGATCAGATCAAACCCCGGTGCTTTCTTATTTTTTAGGTTACCGATTGTTCTCCACACCTCTCTCACTGTAGCTGGTTTGAGTGGCGGCGACATCTGGAATGGTTGTTCGAGGAATTCGTCTATTTCTCTTTCTGTATCCTGGTTGGAGGTTGCATTAGGGCAGAAGACAGTAGTGAGATGTGTTGCAAATAGGTCTGCCTTTTCCATAGGTGATTTGGCCCAATTATTACCATTTCTTAGAGGTGGCTTAGCTTCTGTTGGCCTATTTAGGGATTTTGTAAACTTCCAGAGAGAATAGTTAGTCGAAGCATAGGGTGTCAGAGATTCTAGCTTGGATTGAAGTGTCGTATCATGCCATTCTCTAGTTAGGGTCTTTAAGTCTTTTATGGCCTTGTTAAGTTTTTGCTTATCTTCTCTTTTTCTGCTTTGGTGCCAGGAGCGGCGAGCTTTTCGTTTCTCCAATATCTTTTCTCTAATTGTTGCTGGGAGGTTTGTGGTGCAGTTAGAAGCCGGTAGCACCGGAGTGGACTTCCAAGCAGCTTCCTGGATAAGCGTTGTGAACTGTAGAGCCGCCCCTTCAATTTCCTGTGGCGTTTTCAGAGATACTTTTAAGTTTACATTATCTTCTACAATTTCTCTGAAAGAGTCCCAATCTGTGCTTTTATTAGTTAGCGTGTTAAGTTTCCCGACATCTATAACCATGGTGCTCACGGTAAGCAAAGCAGGAGTGTGATCAGAGGAGCTGTCCATGCATGATTTAGCCTTGACATAGCGTCTAGAGAGTCCCTTGGTAACGAAGAAGTCTAATAGGTCAGGGATTTTTTTGGGATCAGTAGGCCAATATGTAGATTCCCCCGTTGATGCCGCGCATAAGTTATTTGCAGTCAAGCTAGACATTAGTTGTCTACCTCTAGGGGTAATCAGTCTCGAGCCCCAGAATGTGTGCTTCGAATTCCAGTCTCCACCGACTACAAAGCGATCACCCAGTGTTTCAAAGAAGGCAGAGAACATGCTTTCTTTTATTACGTGTTTAGGTGGGCAGTACACAGCAGCGATGTTAAAGTGGCCTACCTTATCCTCTACCGCCACTACGGTCGCCTGTATCTGAGGTGTCTTGTATTCTGGGAGTAGGTAGTGCTTGATTGTGTTACGTATTATTATAGCTGTTCCTGCGTGTCCTGTCCCATCAGGGTGGTTAGTGGTGTAAGTTTTGCATCCTTTAATTTTTATATTTGTCGAACAAGTACAGTGAGCTTCAGAAATAAGTACGATATCAAGCCCATGAACCTTCATCAGGATTTCAACTTCATCCTTGTTTGGTGCCAGTCCATTTGGGTTCCAAGTGGCTAGTTGTAATGCACCTAGTTTGTTAATTTATTGACTAGTGAGGATATGAGTTGCATTAAAGTACTCATTTGTTGAAGTATTAATTCAAATTGTTGTGATTGTTTTGTGAGAATCATTTCCAAATTACTAGCTGATTGGAGCTCTATGATGGGAGTATCTTTTGGTGGATTAGTTCTTTTCTCTGCTGTGAGTGGTGGGAAATTGGTCCATGCATTAGGTTTGTTGTTTTCGCTAGCACTAATCTTTCCTATAGATGTTCCGGTTTTACTTTTCACTCCAGTTTTTAGTTCCGGTTGAAAGTGTATTTTTTTTTGGGGTAAAGTTGAGTTTTTACGAGCTAGGATTTCTTGATAAACCTCACATCCCTTATAGTTCGCAGGGTGGGCACCATGGCATAGAGCACATTGGGCAGGAGAATTCCTGTCGCGTTTGGTGCAATCCGAGGTTTTGTGTGGTTTTGCACATTTGACGCAACGGTAGGGCCGCGTGCAGTAGTTCTTCGTATGACCATATTGTTGGCACCTCTGGCACTGCACTATAATGTTGCTCTTCTTAGGATCTTCTATTAGGATGGATTGATGATAGATATATTTTATGTCCTTCACTTTTTTGTTATTAGGGCTTGGCAGGATGTTGACAAAGAATGTAGAGGTCGCTTTTTTCTCGGGGCCGTATTTCGCATTGATGACTTCACCAGATACTAGGTTACCAGTGTTTTCGATGGCTTCTATTATTTCACTTATTGGGGTAGAATGGTGGAGATTTTTAATGACTATCCTGTAGTTCCTTTGGTCTTTCCTATTGAAGGTGTGACTGATGAGCCCATTTTCTCGTACAAGTGAGATAAGTTTTTTGTAAACTTCTACCTCTCCGCAGTTAATTCTCATCTGGTTCCGGTTAACTATTTTGTAGGTGAATTGTTCTCCTTCTGCAACTGATTTTAGTAAATCTGTGAGCTTTCCAACATTTTCTACTCCATACAGAATTATTGGGGGAGGTTTACTGACTTTCTTTGTAGTGTTCTCGTCTTCATTCTCAGTGAGGTCCACTGGAAGATTACTGAAGCTATTCGAAGTTTTTACTCCTTCTGGAGATGTAGTGTCACAGATATTTCTCTTTTTCCTATCTTGTGTTGGTACTCGTTGCCAGTCGGGGGGGTGAGGACATGATTTAGTAGTTGGATCCGTGTCTATTTGAAGTTCTAGATTTGGGAGCTCTTCAATTTGTTGTGATTGTATGCGGGTGTTTTTATCTAGGGATGAAGACCTAGGTCTTGTGATAAATAGGCTAGGGTGGAATGCCTGTTGGATAATTTTTTTATTATTGGTACTGCTGCCAGTAGCATTTGCCGTCGTGGGAGCCTGGTCATCCACTCCTACGCGGCCTTCGGTAATCAATTTCACACCCGCAGGCCCGGTAATTTTTTAATTTAATTTAATTAATCTCATTATCATTGTACATTTTCATTACTAAAGGTTGGGAGAGTCCTCGTGACACTTTCCCAAGGCATCATGGCCACACTTTTTGGGAGTATTTAATCCCCAAGGCTCGTGGTAGTCTCTTCTAACAAGCAAGAGCCTGTTAGGTTATATGGTTATACCGCCATTGATCGGTCGTCAGAGCCTCGTTGGTTGTCTAGCAGGGGGCACCGCGAATTATGGGGGGAAAATCCGCCGTAGGCTATTCATACGAACCACCTTACGCGTGCAGGTGAGGTTGACAGTCGGGCCAGCTAGATGTAAGTGCTGTTCTCCCCTTACCCCCTGTACCTATGTGATGCGGCAAAATAAGTTTTCAATTCAAAACTTTTTTACACTTTAAGAAGTCAAACTTTGTAATACGACCGTGTTTAAAACAAATGAAACGTTGTAAACAATGATAAACAATAATTGTTTTAATAATCGCTGTTGTACACTAATTACTGCTCACGTTATGCGCTTGCGTCGCGTGACACATGTTGTCATGACACCATGACAGCGAGTTAAATTGTTGTCTTCTGACAAACTAGATGGTTTGTTACATTTAAGCTCTATATCCATACACGGTTTAGAGAAATACTACCTTGCAGTAGTTCATCGCCGTTGATCTTGGGAGAAACGCCGATAATATCTAGAAACTCAAAAGGCTCATAGCCAAAACAACACGCTTGTGCGAAAAAGACTTCAAAGTCTTGAACATCGCCGTAAAATTGCTAGTCTATCGGGTTTTTATCGGATACACTTCGGAGAGTGTGCGACTGATTTACATGATCTAATACCACCTTGTCCTTTTTTCTATCGGAATGCTCGTAGCTCGAAAAAGCGACATCGTTTCATTGTTGATGTTCCAAAGACACGAACGAAGAGATTTGACTCTACTTTTGTGATAAGAGCGTCTAGGTTGTGGAATACGTTACCTGAGTGGGTTTTCCCCGATGGTTACAATCTTTGTGTCTTCAAATCGAGAGTGAATCGGGTTTTTCTAGGTAAACACGCTTCATCGTAGACCGCATCGTCGCTTAACATAAGGCGAGATGGCGGTCAAGTGTAAACCTATAAAAGTTAAAAAAAGGGGTAGGGTTGTCGCTAACAAAATAATATTATAACATTTCTCCAAACGCGTATTTTTTTAAATATTGTAACTATAGAGTTACCAGACGAGCAGTTCATGTGCCTGTTGGTAATCAACCTGCATAACCATAACAGCACAGTGACATGAAGACAGCTATTGGAACATGAAGAGACCAAATTATTACCTAGCACAGCACTGTGCTCGTCATTCAGACATTTATCATGATTTATCTCGTCACCTAGCGATATGTTTTATCTCTATGCACTGTGATCTGACACTGGAAACATTGCCTTTAATGAATTTACAAAGAGTATAGGTACTTAGTGGACCAATACAAAAATAATATAATATAATTAAAAAGAAATACATAATAAATTAGTAGAATATAAAATATATTTTTAATTAAAATACAAAATTTATCTTCATATTATAGGTAGTTTAAAGTTAAATATAAAGTTTTTCCACATAATAATTTTATCGTAGTATCATGTATAAGTAATAACTACGAAATACACAACGGTAATATTTGTGACTTTGAATCTTTGAAATACTAACTTTATCTGCCATAACGCCATCTATGAGTGAGTAGTAACACTAGGAGATATTTATGTAATTGCCACCTAGCGTGCAGTAGCTAAAACATAATAACAACATGAACTGTCAAGTACCAACTACTGTTATGCTAATAAATAAAAATGATCGTTTTGTTGTTTTCAAACGGTCGCTGAGTATTGTTTTTTAAATGGTCCGTATTTTTGTAAGAACTGCCAATGTCAAATTGAATTGTCAATTGTCACAATTCGCGTTCGCGAAACCGAAGGAAACGTCGATCAAAAATTCATTGAAACTCGTATCGTCGTATCGGAGCGGGAATGTAGAAAATCTCGTTTGTTGATTCAAAGTGATTGTACCGACCTTATAAATAAATTTCGCCGAACACGATGCCGCCAAGTAGTTTACGAGTCGTCTACGCGTTCGCCAGAGAAATGCATCCGAAAACAACGGACATTTTTATACAGTACGGAACTGCTGGATTTCGCACAAAGTGAGTAAAATTCTGAGAAATACCTAAAACTATTATTGTAGTTAGTTATTTAGGTCATTATTAGGAAACAAATGTTAGAATATTGCACCTTTCTCTTACGTGTAGGTAATTGCAACGTAGGCATAACTGTGCTGTATTTCCAATTGAAGAATTGCAGTGAGAGGCCGTGAGTCATGATGTATCGTTTAAGTATTATGAATTTATAACGGGAAGCGCTCGATAGTTTGTCTTACATGGTCAATGACATTGTTTATAAGGTAGTGCTGTAGGTTAGTCATAGCTATGCAATACCTGTTTAAATACAGTATGTTTGGAATGCACTGTCAATATGCAAAAGGCCTTGGTTTTAATTGAAATAATCAGTAAAGTCGTGTAATTACATAGTTAATGCAGTAACAGATGTTGTAATGCATGTTTAATATGCAGCAGTTGTTTGCTCGGTGGGGGATATAGCTATAAATAAATTCATCCAAACATAGACTACTAAGTTGATATTTAATTCAAAGTATGTCTCTATATTATTGTCATTATTTAACTTATGTTTGTGAAATGAAACTACCTACCTCTATTTGGTTCAGATATCTTAATACGTAACCCATACAACATTTGCTTAGTTTGGGACTAGTTAGTACTGTATGAGGAATCTTTGCAATTCTGTTTTAAATTGTTTAGTTTGGCTATTAATATATTTATTACTAGCTGACCCCGCAAACATTGTTTTGCCTTAGTGAACAACCCTTGTCACTTAGGGGTATGAAAAAAAGCTAGTAGCCGATTCTCATACCTACAGAATATGCATATAAAATTTGGTTAAAATCAGTAAAGCCGTTTTGGAGGAGTAAGGAAACAAACACTGTGACACGAGAATTTTATATATAAGAAGATAAATAGAGAAATACCTAATTAGCTTTACAATATATTCATTTTAAAATTCTTAACTATGGCAGGAAAGTGTAAAAAACCTATTATGGTTAAAAATATAAAGGTAATATATAAAACTGCGTCTATTACTAATCAAAACTCTTTATGTGCTTTAAACAGATGTTGAATCTAGTTTTTTCATGAGATAATTTATTTCATTTAAGTACATACAAAATGTATTTACATTACATAAAATTATTATGTTGGTTTTTATTTATAAACTATTTTTTAAGTAGGTATTTAAACAATAAATAAATATAGGTAAACTGTCTCAGAGGTTGCATGAAACTGTATCGAAATGTCAATGATGAATATCTCGTCACTAATAATTAATAATACTAGAATAGGCCCATCCAACATTAAAGCCCCCGAGCCTCTATGCAACCTTCGCAAGTCCTTCACCCAACCTACCAAAAATTACCAAGTGACACTTTGACAACTTTATAGTTGAGCATTTTTAAGTTTATGTGTATTTTCAAAAAAAAAACAGCCCATAAGTCATATCTACTTGATTCTTTTTGATTTTTAATGCCAAACCAAATTGGGACCAACTAAATAAACGTTATTCATAATCCAATTGGTAAAATTCTAGTCGCTCTGTTGCCACAAACTGTGAAAATATTATTTTTTGTCAGGTTACAAAGTGACATAAAAAATTGTACTAATGAGACGAGAGTAACATCATTCGATGCATATTTTTTTTACCAATTTTAATTATGTATTTTCCGAAACTGTACAAACATTTAAAAACATCATGGAAATATACAACATAACTCAAAATAACAAAACCACTCAAAGAATAACACAGAAATCAAACAACTACATAATTGAGAAAAATTCTAAAGGCCCCAATCTGGGTGGTCCCCGTGGGGCGTCTGACCAAAACCCTGCCTCTAAATTATACATATGAACCTATAACACCAGGTCACTAGCGTCATCCGAGAAAATATTGAAAATAAAACATGCATTGAACAACATTAAATTGATATAATCGGACTCGCACAAATATGACAATGGGAGGAGGCCTATACCCGAAAGGGGTCCTTAACGTAAAATAAGAAACTAGTATAAAAATAATATGTTAAATGTAAAAAGGAAACAGTAAAGGCTTTTTTTTATTTATTTTATTATTATTTCCCGAAAGTTGATCAACTACCTAGTGAATTGATCAACTAATGACTCTTGTTATTTTCCGGTGACATATATAACTCAATATGGCCCAACATGTAACTTAGTCAGTTCTGCCTTGCAAGCGTCGAAATACTTACTAAAATATGTAGATTCAACCATGTGAGAATTTATATTTAGAGCGATCTAGCAAAAAGGTTCTAAATAATATTAAACCTGGCCCTCTACAAAATTGTGTTGGACACTCCTGTGCAAGGGTATTTATTTATTTTAGAACTTTGTGAAAACACTTGTAATTGCCTAGAATTAGTTCTACCTGGTACCTGGTAGAAACTGACATCAATCAATGCTAAATTGCTTTAAAAAGTGTAAAAGTATAATTAACGTCATTCTAGCCTCAGAAACTTTCACATTAATTGTACTTTTAATTTAAATGAGATTATTATCAGCTAAACAACAACTAAAGATATTCAAAAAAATATTTTTTTAACAAAATATACATTTCTCGTGTTCATAATTTCAGCCACACTTACATTTTTGCATAGCGAAAGTTTTGTAAGCGCATATTCACCTATTTCTGAGAGAAACAAATGAGTGTCACACAGAGTAAGAGGGAGTCTCTCATTTTGTGTATATGATTGTATCAATTGTATGTATCTGTCTACAATATTTTAAACGGTTCTAATATGCATTTAGTTCTAGTAATGAAGTAAATATTCTGTTAAGATTTTTTTTGGTTAATTGATGATATTTCACTGAGGAAAATAAAAATTATGGGTATAAATAGATAAGTCAAACATCATTAACTACCGTTTATTGATATGTGAACCTCAATCCTCTGCTAAATTCACCACAGCTCCCATAAACTGGGCTAAACAAATAAACCCAGATGCTTCATTCACTTCCAGTGAGACCTTTAGTTATCTACTAACTAGAGATATGGCAGAGAGATAACTTACAACAAACAAATTTCGAATCGCATCAATTAATTTGATCTCAGTGCTCGTTAAATTCCCCCCTATGTGCCCATCAGACTGACACCATTCCCACGCTGTATGGCCAGGAAAATATTAGGCCCTTACATATGAAATTGGTGTTTTGTTGTACTGGGCACTTTGATCTCAAACATCTTCTCAAAACACAAAAGCATGAGTAAATAGCTGCATAAATTTGAAATTGGAATTCCTAACCAAAGAGAAGATATTTTTATTTGTAGATGACAGAACACCGTTATCATATATGTAAAGACCTAATATTTTGGGCCAGATAAAAATCTAAGCAGCAACTATTGACAAAAATTAAGAAATACTATAAAATAACTTTTATAACATATTTGCTCGTAAAGGGTCTCTTATTGGACCAATTTCTGTATCGTAATGTATCTTATTACGCACTAGTGCTGTAATGTGTAATGTAAAACGCACGGTTTCAAAATGCTCCGTCCACAGACTAGGTAGAGAGATATGCTCCGTCTAAAACAAACGGTACCTTTTTAAATCTTAGTAAAGAGTTTTTATGTCAGAAAAGTGTGGTCAACATTTTATGAATAAAATTAACTTTGAGAGGTAAAATATAATAAAGAATTATTAAATTTGTTAATTTAATTAATTTAGACCATAAATTACTTTAATTTTTCTGTAACAAAACACAAAAATATTAATTTACTTTATTATTAATGGCATACAGGCTGGTTCTGTGCCGTTGCTTAAAAAAAAGGCGCCGATGCGCGCGCATTGCTAATCTGTGATCCATAGTGATTACATAGTGATCTGTGGTGATTACTTACTCTGTGCTGTGATCTGTGATCAAGTAAATATTATTCCGCGCGTTTTTTTTCGCTGTATTGTTTTTTATTTGAAAATGTCGTCAGAGTTTTGTTTATTTCCTCGCAAATATGTTATAAAACGTCGTATGACATACGTGCGCTTTGATAATTACAGCCTCTGCTAATTATAGCTCTCGCCTTCGGCTCGAGCTAGCAATAAAGCCTCGGCTGTAATTATCAACTTACCGCACTTATATCATAATGTACTATTATCTCCTCCTATTATATGATTAAAGTTAGATTATAATCTAACTTAATGATGATGGTGATGACGAACCTATCAAATGCCCGGTCAGCACGTGTTACTGTTGGCGGAGAGCTATTGGAGTTGGTGGATCGAAACGTCTACCTAGGGCATTGTCTATCTTTTGACCCAGAGCGTAGCAAAACCGAGGTCTCGTGCCGCATTCAACTAGGTGGGGGTGCTTTTGGTAAACTTGATGACGTGTTCAGAGATCGAAAAATGCCGCAATGCCTGAAGACCAAGTTGTTTAATCAATGTGTCTTGCCTAAAATGACATATGGTGCCGAAACATGGACCTTGACCAAGGAAACTGTGCACAGAATAAGAGTCGTACAGAGGACTATGGAGCGTTCCATGCTAGGCACCAGTTTGAGACACCGAGTGCGTAATACGGAAATCCGGCAAAGGACGAAAGTCACTGACGTCGGTAACCGTATTACGAGACTCAAGTGGCACTGAGAAGGCTACGTGGCCAGACGTGGTGACGGCAGGTGGAGTAGATCTCTGACAGAGTGGTTACCGATCGCCGATAAACGTTCCGTTGGCAGACCACTAGCCAGATGGGTCGACGGCATCAGATCCATCGCAGGGATTACGTGGATGAGATCAGGTCAGGATAGAGATCAATGGCACAGGGGTGAAGAGGCCTATACCCAGCAGTGGGTTGATACAGGCTGAAAATGATGATGATGATAAACTGGAATTGCGGGAAATAACGGGAACGGTAACCACGCGCGTATAACCGCGCGGCACTACTTTTAAATTTTATGAAATAGCAACTACCGCACAACATCTTACAATTTCTCGAACAGAATGAAATACTGGCGCTACCTTTGCTGAAATCGAGAATTTGAGAACTATCTTTCTCTGTCAAGTACATTTGTGTTAATAATACCTCTAGATACGAATTTTTGACGGGAAAGTAGATGGAAAGTGGCCAATGATCATGATAGTGCTGGTATGGAAATATTGGATATGAATCTCTGAGGATTCCCTTATCTTGTTGATGCAGGCTGGCAAGCCGCCAACCACTTATAGATCAATTTCAAAGCTGTTTGTTGACCAAATAATATCAGTTTTATTATCCTGCAAGCTTCACATTTCGCTATTTCAGTACTTTACTGCAATAAAAGAAAAAAATATCGCCCACTGGTTTCGCCCCGCGGTATAGCCCGTGAATTAACAACCACTAACTTTAACGAGGTAAAAAGTAGCGTAAGTAAGTGTGTAAACCCAGATAATATACTTCCTACGAATTTATTTCAAATACGTTCAGCCGTTATTGAAATACGTTCAAACAGATATACAATACAAATACAAACGATAGGCAGTAGAGGCCTCTTGAGAACAACTGCCATTAGATCCTTTATAAAGAAAAAAAAGTTACCGACTTTGCCCTTGGGTTTTTCACTGTATAATTTTACTGTGATATTTCTTCTGCTTTCCTTTTTACATCAAATACTAATAATATCATTTGCAATGTCATCTCGTTGGATTCATCAGTGAGAATTTCGAGAAACCTGTCGATACAATCTTGCGATGTTTCTCTCAAACACCAAATAAGAGTAGACGATGATCTCTTAATTTTCCATGCTACCATGCGTATTACTTCTTTGCTGCTTCAACTCGTCGAATTAAACATGAAGTGAGTTTGAAGAAACCTCACTCGATACAGTCAATGTTTTGTGCTGTGGTGACAACCCTGCGATGAATAACTCGAAGCCCAAATAAGAGTAGACGTCGATCTCTTCATTTTCTAATGAGACTACCCGCATATCACTCCTTTACTTACGATTTCAACTCGATGTATTCATGACGGAGTAAGTTTGGAAAAACTGTCAATACGGTCAGTGTCATGTGCTTCGGTGACAACCCTGCCATCAATCTTTCGAAGACCAAATAGGGTCAGCCAGCGATCCTTTCATTTTCTCATGAAAATACCCGCATATTACTTCAGTCTTCTCGTGATTACGAAAGTTATTACAAAGTTTTTTATCGTTTTGTATATAATTTCATTGAAATCCGTCTAACAGTTACAGAGATACGTTGGAACAAAATTACACAAAAAACCCACGAATTTCGCCTCTATAATATAAGTGTAATGTATGAGTGAGTATCTAAATATCTCTTTTCTCACTAATATATTCTAAAAGCACCTCCTCAAATCATGTTTACGCAATAATATTCATAAATCCGCCTACAATGTAGTAGATCAAAGTGAATTGACTGATGTTGACTCAGTTTTACTGTAAACTAAACTGAGACTCGGTAAAATTATTTTAGGATTCACAACATCTAGTTCATACCTACGTAATAGGTCATTTGTTAACCCCCGACCAAAAAAAAGGGGTGTTAAAATAAGTTTGACGTCCATGTCTGTCTGTCTATCTGTGGCACCGTAGAGCTCAAACGGATGGTCCGATTTCGATTCGGTTATTTTATTTGAATGTTAGTTTCCGTGCGCTCCTAGCTTAATATCGAGTCAAGATAGCCGCCTCCACAAAATATTTTTTCACAACCTCTCTCAATATGGGTATCAAATGAAAGGGTTTGACTAGTAGAATACTATACACTATTTATCCTTGTGTCAACCCATAGCATCACTGTTAGGCCACTGGACGTCTCTCTCTTTCTACGAAAAACGTAATTTCAAAATAAACTCGCTAAACTCTACTTTCCTACTCCGGTTCTACTTCGTTTCGTCTGATCGAACATTGTTTGATTAAATGTTCTAACCCTACTCTAATTAGAGTAGGCTTAGAATATTTAAACGGATGAAACGACGGATCGAAGTAGAACCGAAAACCGGACTAGGAAAGTCGCGAGTTTATTTCGAAATTACGTTTATCGTAGAAAGAGACTATACGTCCTGGTCTACCACTAACCAAATAGGGGCTGACCCTTAGAGGTATAACTAAAGTATGTATACTCTAAGGGCTGACCCCACTCGGTTTTACACTTACACACCACATACGTAGAGAATACCAGAAACTATTCCTCAAATATTTAGTTATCATAAGGTCCGTTCAAGTATTACGTAACGCAAATATAGAAGACTAGCAGCGCCCCGCGGTGTTACCAGTGTAGTTCCCGTTGTTTTTTCGGGATAAAAAGTAGCCTATGTGTTCTTCCAGACTTGGTGTTGTGTGTGAATTGTCCACCAATATTTATTAAAAAAAAAACTAATCTGTGTTCCAAATTTCTGTGTTAGGACGTGATTGAGCAACAAACATCCAAAATCCAAACATCCATACATTGACATTTATAATATTAGTAGGATTGTATAAGCCCTAGTAACGAACCGTAGCGTTTTCTGCACCCCTCTGACTCGCCCTAAATGTTACGTAACATCCAAGTGACAATTTTAACCGACAAGTCACCACACAGATTGCCAACTAAGGAAATTTTAATTTCCATGTTATTTATATACATATAAAATAATCATTTCCACATGTACTAGTTTATCATTACCATTGGCTTTAACGGTGAAGGCAAACATCGTATGGAAACCAGAGTATCCCGAGAAAGATATATTTTGAAGACGTGTTAACTTCCAGCCCGCACTTAGCCAGCGTGGTTAATTTATAGGTTTATAACCTTGACTCTCTCCTTATGAGAGAAGATCCCGAGTCACAGCATTGGAAACATGAAGTGGGCTGCTTATGCGCTGAATTTATAATAAAAATGCGTGTGCGGCTAAAGTGAAATAAGAAATAACGATTACTTATAAATTGAATAGGTGTTATAGTAAACACAGTGACACGACAGTAACAGATGCGGGTGAAGGACTAGTATCCATAACCAATACATAAATTTAAAGAAAAAATAGTGACAGCAGACAGACAACATCAGCTGGCTCTAT
This sequence comes from Ectropis crepuscularia, assembly GCA_963693475.1. Classification (NCBI taxonomy): domain Eukaryota; kingdom Metazoa; phylum Arthropoda; class Insecta; order Lepidoptera; family Geometridae; genus Ectropis; species Ectropis crepuscularia. Next base: position 9,954,533 of record OY856361.1, read on the forward strand.
CTTTCTCGCTCTGTCACACTCTGCAGTCCCGAGTTCACCCGAACATTTCTTCCATTACCTTAATTCAAAACCCACGTGTCAAAAATATGTGTGTGGTGCGCCCAGGGTTGAAAAAAACAGTTTATTTTTATTTTATAAAACAAACAGTTCAAAATGTTTTAAACAAGTGTTTTTTTATTGTTTTATGTTTTATTTATTCATTTTAGTTTTGACCATTAATTTCATTTCAATTTGTTTATTTATAGGTATAAAGGTATTTTCAAATTTGCAAAATGGTTATTGGTGACACAGTTATTTTATGTTGCGGGCGTCCTATATTATCTAATCTGTACTAAACGGTTTAGATTCACCTGTATCTTTTAACTAATTTTCATTTTTAACAGGGGAAACCCATTGTATATAATCCAGTAACTTTGTCGCCTGCAAGTATGTAGTAGGATGCGTTAAATCCGGTAGATCTGATTTTTTGCAGACTTGTTTATGATGTTGCTATGACCTAATGATTATCCCAAGTTTGTGACCTCGAGCGACAAACGCAACTTTGTCAAAAATCGAAAAAAAACGCGTAAAAATCGTTTATTTTTCAAATTTTGGCGATTATAACCCTAAACGACTAGTTTTTGAAAAAACTTTTTATGGCGTTTATAAAGTAGACTAAATTTGCTACAATATGATACTAGAATTGTCTCTGTACAGCCAATAGTTTCTGAGAATAAGTCTTTCAAAGTTTATAATTTTTTTCGAACTTCGCAATTTTTTGCAATATTTCAACTCCTACTTGACCACTTTATGGCACAGTTACTGCGGTTTTTAACCCCCGACCAAAAAAAGAGGTGTTATAACTTTGACGTCGAAGTCTGTCTGTCTATCAGACAGACACACATACAGGTCTGTCTCCCTGTGTATCTGTCTGTGTGTGTATCTGTATATGGCACCGTAGAGCTCAAACGGATGGGCCGATTTCGATGCGGTTTTTTTTATTTGAAGAAATTTTTTTGTGTTCATGTTTTGAGCTATTTTTGGTTAATATCGATTCAAGATGGTCGCCTCCACCAAATGGCGGACCAAATATTTCATCACAATCTACCTCAATATGGGTATCAAATGAAAGGGCTTGACTAGTAGACTACTATGCACTATGAATCTACCGGATTTAACGCTTACTGTAATTATAACTGTTATTATAAATATAACTATAAAGTTACTGGAGTAATATACCCTTTTTTATTTAAGAGTTCAATGGCAACTCCAATATTTCTATTTAAATACGGGAAATACCCTACTACTTAGTCCATTGAATTACTATCTTTCGACGGTCGACATAGGGACGTTCCTAGCAGGACCAACGGGGAATTACCTGTTAATTCTAGAGGTATAAATTGGAGTTTTATTAGATAATAGTATTAGATTCTTTATAATGTTTCTTTCAAAAATATCACAATTAATTTTGTTAGTAAGTACAAAAAAATTAAATAAATAGCAGAATAGACTCAACTGGTTTTATGTCAATCTATTTTGAGTCTTAAATATTAATTTATTTTCATTAATTTGCTACGAAAAGTAGGTTTAAACATTGTTTTTTTTTTCTATATGTTTTAAACACTGTTTAAACTTGTTTTAATCTTTGTTTTTAAAGTGATTAAAAACACTGTTTAAATTAAACTGTTTTAAACACTAATTTAAACATGTGTTTTATTTAAAACAACTTGTTTTAATCATGCCAACCCTGGGTGCGCCAAAATAAGTTTTCACTTCAAAACTCGAGCATTTATGAAAGTTTGAAGCAAAAACATTTCACCTACATTACACGTATAGACATTTATTTAGTAAAATCGATAGACACAGACAACAGTAAGCCGATATTGGCAATTAAGATCGCGTTTATCAGTCACACGCGATTGCTCTACCCACTGATAACAATGTAAACATTAGTAATGCTTCACTGACCGACCTAATTTGAGCTTTGTCGGTATGTGATAAGACCTATTTTTGGATTAAAGCGCATGAATGAAGTGATGTCATTGCAAAATACGACGAAAGAGTGACAGATTCGTAAAGTTATCGTTAAAAACAAACTCATCATACTCTGTTAAGTATGCGTTAGGCATAAGTCGTAATGGTATCTCTTAACCTTACAGGCCACTAACTTACCGACTTTTCGGCGCGCTAAAGGTAGGTAGTAGTTTTTATCGAAAAAAAATGTAGATCTGAACGCCTATAAGTTTTGTCATTTTTTCAATATCTGTCACTAGAAAAGAAAGAAAAAAATGTAAAAAACAAATTCTAAATCAAAATTCAAGATCTACCGAAGTTTTCGGCTTTTTAGATCGATAACTATGAACGAAGTGAAAATGAATAAGACCTCAATTATTATGTAGACGGTAAAAAAAAACAAACAAAAAAGTAGCATTACTTTTTTGTTTGTTTTTTTTTTAAATAATCAAAATTTTAGTATCTCAACGAAGAACCGAGTTGTTGTAAAGGAACTGAAACAACTGGATGAAAAAATTGAAACTTTTCGCCATATTTAAGGATGGGTTAACTTTTTTCAAGATGGCGAAAAGTGCACATAGGAATTTTTGGTCGACAATTTGAAGTTAAGTTTTTAGAACCCCCGACTATTATCCAAAATTTGGCTTTCTCGGTTCACATGCATTTCCAAATCTTTGCGAGTTTGGCTGTCTTGGCATGCCATCTCCCTCGGTTCTAATTCTGAGGCAATCGATTTCTGATTCAAACCGAAGCAGGGATGACCATGTCGTAATCGGCGGCAGCCCAACCCGAAATCGTAGTGTCTAAGGTGCCCTTGGATTAGTCGTATTCATTTTTACGCTAGGTGAGAATAGTGTGTGTATGGAATACTTTCATTTTTAGGGTTGCGTACCCAAAGGGTAAAAACGGAACCCTATTACTGAGACTTGGCTGTCCGTCCGTCTGTCATCAGGCTGTATCTCAAGAACGGAGATAGCTAGATACCTAGTTGAAATTTTCACAGATGATGTATTTCTATTGCCGCTATAACAACAAATACTAAAAGTAAAATGAAATAAATATTTAACGGTGGGCTCCTATACAACAAACTTCATTTTTTACCGTTTCTTGCTCGATTAGTCCGTTTCAAGCAAACTAGATGGCGCCACTAGTACACTAAAACACGCTATCGACCTTATCGTTAAAATCGTAAGATAAAATCAAAATTTTAGTAGTACTTTTTGGGCAAAAGCCAGTCTGTGGAAACTACAATGGTTTCTGTATACGGAATTCAAACAAAGCCAAAGAGGTTTTCGCCGTTTATTTGCTAATGGTACGGAACCCTTCGTGCGGGAGTCCCACTCGCACTTGGCCACTTTTATTACCCTTTTTATCTTTACTCTATGGTTGATTGGGAAGGTTAGGTTCGTAAGGCCTTAAGGTCTGCCCAGTTAAAAAACTCCGTTACCACCCGATAAATAAAATACACTCAAATATGGGTCTTATGCCGTGTACGTTAAGATATAGATTACATTGGCAACATAAATTAGGAGACGGCTGTCAGCGAGCGGTTCGCCTATTTGTGTTGCCAATGTAATCTATATCAAAACGGCATGACATAAAGCCCATCTTTCAGTTAATTTTATTTGTCGGTTGGGAGCGGAGTAGTAGGAGTCTTAGATAACGAATGAGTAAATAGATCAGGTTTTTTCCGCACGGTTTCTTTGTCCAATCGTAAGCAGATGAGGTGCATGTTAGCTATGACAACAGAGTGGTGTGCCGCGACAAAAGTATGCCACTTCCACAAGAGCGACAAGACAAGAGCGATCAGACCTGTGATTTCGGTGTAAAGCGTTTGTTCTAACTCTACATGTAAAGTTTTTGGTGGGCGGCAGACCTCTACGCCTCTTGATGCGCTAGTACAAAGTTTGGTAAACAGTAGAGTTATTACAGTTAGTAGACTTACTTACTTGAGGTCAACTGCTGTAGGCACCTTCTATACAAATTGTACTTTTGTTACAGAGCGAGTCTACTGGAACATGTCGTCTACCGCATGGGACTGCTGGCTGTCATCCGATCCAGGTGTAAAAATGGTAAGAACTACATATTTTATAAGATACGGCCCTCGCTCTCACGTAGAGTCAAAGCATTATCTATTCTATGGTCATGGTATAGAGTTGATATTGAATTAACATAGTATAATAACACCTAGAAACCGGGTCCGAGAAAAGTGAGGCAACTCATAGTGAGCCGTTTTGGCTTAGTCTGTTCCAAACTACCATCAGTTGACAACGTATTACCTAATATTAATATATTAGTCTCACAATATCATAATATTTATACTAATATATTAGATTAGTAATATTTTTCGACTGCCAGTGCACTAATACGAAAGTGAGGAATATCTATATCTATCGTATTTATGACTCATAGATCATACCGCTATTTCTTACTTGCTAAATAGATCAGCTAATATTATTAGCGACGACAATGAATTCATAATTTTTGTCTACTTTTGTACATTTTTGGATATTTTAATCAATCCGGAGCAGTAGGTCCGTACTTAACTATCAATAATATTTAGTTGTGTTAGAAAATGACAAGAACAGATAGAAACCAATTTACTTTTTATTAACGTTCAAAAACATCTTTTTTTCCGACAGTTTTTACAAATATCACCTTTTGAGTATCGGCCAATGAGCTAAGTTCAGCGCTAGTGCATGCGTCTCCGACAATTAAAAACATTATTATGGTTTGTGTGGTCCTTCACTGTAGGTAGGTACATACTCCATGACATAAATCTATACTAATATTATAAAGAGGAAAGATTTGTATTTTTGTATTTTTGTATGTATGTAATAAACTCAAAAACTACTGAACCGATTTCAAAAATTCTTTTGCCAAGAGAAAGCTACATTATCACTGAGTAACATAGGTTATTTTTATTACAAGAAAAAAATAGTGATACTTGGAATTTTTTACTAAAACCAACGCAAGGTATAAAAAAAACAGCCATAAAATGGCTTTCATCGCATACGCTGCGGAAAGTACCAATGATAGAACCAAACAATGTTCTACAATATTGTAGAACGTGTTAAAATCTACAAAAAACCTCGCGAGAGCATATGTCTAACTACAGTAATTACGTCGCTACAACTGCTTTTTTACATTTTAAAAGAAGATAAAAATGCCGATCAACTTAAGACCATGCTATTCATACATTTGTTTTAATTCTTATCAAAATAAATTATTTCTCAATCAAGACTGTTTTAATACCTATTGGTTCCTTTTTGAATTATTAAAATCGGATATTCCATTCAAAATATATTACGAAATTAAAAATATCCATCCTAAATATTTGCAACGATGCGACGGCCGGCAGAATTATGAAGAGTGTACATACAGTACAGCGCAGCGTGATTTTATCTCAGAGTACTTCTTTATCATGTACCACGTAGGTACATCGTTTCAAGACTACTCAAAATCAAAGAAATCACTTTGAGAGAAGCTTTAATTTCTCGGTGTCCGTTGAGGCTGAGAGAGTTGTTTGTGGTAATATTATTATTTTGTTTTCCTTCGGAATTATGGCACATTTTTGAAGACAATTTGTGTCAAGACATCAAACATACAGCCCAACAACGAGATCCGGATTATGATGTATGTGTCACAGCCGGATTGTATAGTACGCCGTATTACATTACGGCTAGCCGTTTTGAAAAACGGGGCCGTTTTGTAATGCGGCGGTTCAACGAGTAGCCGCATTGTCATTGCAATACGTTCTTCAATAAGGCGGTCCACGTTCAGTCGCATTGTATTACTACTTATGTTGTAAGGAGACCATATTTCAAAAAATAACAACACAAAATCTAAATTAATTTCATTTATCTGAAAAAATTTATCGATTATTTCGTACGATATTCCGTACAATTTTTTTTTACAACATTTTACCTCTCACTTAAAGTTTGAAAGCCCATAACTTGATATCGGTGACGGTACACCTAAGAAACATGGTGCACTTCCATAGACAAGGGTCTATTATCGGAACATGTTCCATCGTAGATAGCATCGTCGCTTAACATCAGGTGAGATGGTGGTCAAGTGCGAAACTATTATAGTTTAAAAAAAAAGATTTGACTCCGGGTCCCGTCAGAAGCTCTGCGGTCAACCTTGAGTGTCGTTTCTCCATACTCGGCCTGCGCTCCACTACGGCTACTTGCATGGCTCGCTCCACTCAGCTCCTCCCTTGAGCTTCTGGCTCCCGCATTCTTTTAAATACGCTCTAGGTGTAGTAGCGCCAAGACTAGGTGGAGTCGGGGTGCTCCGGGTCGGATCTGGGTCTCATGTAACCAACCCGGTCCGATTTAGTCTTAACAAGGTGGACGGTGGAAACGAAATAGTATCCAAGTAACGCCCAGGGTGACAAGTGCCACCCTAATAATATTGTGTACGATTCCTCCAAACTCCAGAATCCACTGTCACTTTAGCAATTTAGGAACACACAGTATTCAACGCCATAGTTGTTGTTATGTCAGGCAGCGCCATGAGTGTTAAGAATCGGAACTAAAAATTGTCAAAGAGGCGGTTAATCTCTCGCTTTATTACATTACGGCTAGCCGTGTTAGCAATTTAGGAACACACAGTATTCAACGCCATGGTTGTTGTTATGTCAGGCAGCGCCATGAGTGTTAAGAATCGGTACTAAAAATTGTCAAAGAAGCGGCTAATCTCTCGCTTTATTACATTACGGCTAGCCGTGTTGAATAACGTATGGCGTTGAATACATTCCGGTAGTTTTTAAATCAGCTGTATTCAATCCGGCTGATCGTTAAACCGCCGTTTTACAAAACGGCCTTTAACCAACTAAGCCACCAGGCCAGCCTCACCTTTTGGTTTTTAATTTTGATCATTTGGAAAAATTTGGTCATATACCTGCATTTCATTTAGCATACCTACTGAACAAAAAAAGTTGACCCCGTGCGAAGCCGGGACGGGCCGCTAGTACTAAATAAAGTTTTGTTTGGCGAACTTCAGTGTACCTATACTGTTTACGACATCAATCTGCGCTTTGCCTCACTTAAGATTTTAAGATGAAGGGTTTGTTTGAAGATTAGCTATCTAGGCGTTATTAATCTATGAGAATGGAATACTTTGTATAATAAGTATGTATTTAAAATTATATAAGTATTATATCAGCTATCTGGCCGCCGTCATACAAGCTTTGCTTAGTTTAGGGTCAGATGGTGTTGTGTGAATTGTCCACCAATATTTATTTATTTACTTTATTTCCAACACAAATTAATAATCATCCAGCATAAGATAATAATTATCAAGATCAAAAAAAAAATATAAAAAAAATTAGAAGATTGATTGGCAATGCCCTTGGACGTACCAACTACTTTGTAACGATAATAGGTTTGCATTTGACCTCTCCTAATGATAAGCAACGATGCGGTCTACGATGGAACGTGACTATCTAGAAGAAATCGATTCGACTTGAAGATACTCAAGATCTTACTTAGAAGTTCTGATTACGAAGGTAGAGTGAAACCTCTTTAACACATATTTGGTCTTTGTTAATTTCGCGTTAATAAATGCTAGGTATATGGCTCCACCCCTGAGGTACCTATGCTCTACCAAACAAAAAATAATCATCAAAATCGATTCACAATGGGCGAAGCTATGACGTAACACACAAACAAAAAGAACATACAGCCGAGTTGAGAAACACCTTTTTGAAGTCGGTTGAAACCAACTTAAATTTGATTGTACTAAAAACATGCGTTCAGAACAAAACGCTTTTATCTTTACTACCTATCGTCTACAATTCTCTATAAAGAACCTAGTTTAAATATTTGGCAGGGCGCCAGCCTTTCGTCGAACCTAACCTGCTTATAACTAGACACAGGAGCGGATCTAGAAGGGGGGCTATGGGCCCCAAGTCACTGAAAAACCGCTGGAGTATTTTACGAATTAAAAACATGTCGAAGACAAATACATTTGGTCAAACATTTCTCAACTTCTTGAGTAAATGTTTACTAATACAGCGCTCTAATGATTTGTTTTTACTGTGGGTCGATTTATATCTTTAACCGTAAACATAGAATGGATAATATAGATTATAGACCGTAAGTACAGTTGGATTTATAGTTGATGTTCCAAAGATTGGAACGAAAAGGTTTGATTCCGCTTTCTTAATAAGAACACTTAAACTGGAATACGTTGCCTGGGCCAGTATTCCCTCATACGTATGATTGGACGTTTTCAAATCTACCTTTATAGTTAATATGTTTCTTCTATGTAAACTCACCCATCTGACCCCAAACTAAGCAAATATGTACTATGCGGCCAGATAGCTGATATAATCCTACTAATATTATAAGTGTCAATGTATGGATGTTTGTTGCTCAATCACGTCCTAACGTATGAACGGATCGCGCTGAAATTTGGAACACAAGTAGATTATAGTCTGGAAGAACACAGACTTTTTATCCCGTAAAAACACTGGAACAACGGGAACTTCGCGGGCAACACCGCGCGGCACTGCTAGTACTCATATATTTTTAAATATATACTTAATATCCATAGAAAACCCAGGCACTGTACAAATTAAATGAGTGATGATAAAAAAATGACATTTCAATGTCACCGTAAGCCAGGGTGTTACCAGACATTGACTAGGCTTGTTGAGGGCATTATTGACATTGTCAACTATGCCCTGAGTCCCAACTGTCGTAATATCAACTCTTTCTTTTGACCCTAAGTACGTGCTTTGTCTTTGTAAGGTTGCCTGTATGAGATTACTGTTTGCGATAAGACTGCCAATCGTCGCACTAGCTTTAATATATATATTATATATATTTAAAATATATAATATATATTGTTTCAAGTTGAAAATTATTTTCATTTGGGGTGTCAACAAAGTGTATGTATCTAGATCTAAATTTGACTGTAAATTCTGTTCTGGTCTACTGGTCACTTCATGTTCATAGACTGCAAAGTCAAGAAAAAAAAACACAAAAAAAAACCCAAACCAAAATCCTAGATCCGCTACTGCAAAGATGTACTGGAAGTATTGAATACGACTTTGTTACTATTGATGACCTGTCAGAAATGTATGTTAGATAACAAGGCGATTTCTTATAAATAAACTCGACACCGGGGGTCTACCGCCTAACGAAAAACGCTTTGATGCTTTGACGCTTTGGCATTGCCGTCTCTTTTATTTCAAGCGAGAAGAAAAGAGACAGCAATGGCAAAGCATCAAAGCGTTTTTCGTTAGGCGGTAGAAGCGCGGGGGTCTACCGCCTAATCAAAATGTAATTACAGTTCTCATAAAATAAAATCCAGTTTTTCCTTTGCTAGTTGCTCCCGACGTTACGTTTTACATCACGAATAGACTGAAGAGATTGAGGTCTACCACCTGAGGACATCGGTCTTAGCTTTGACATTCTTCTCTCGTTTCTTTTCCTTTGAAATTATAGAGACAGCAATAACAAAGGCGATTTATTTAGGCGGTAGAAGGGCTGGTCGTCTCATCGGAAAATTACCAGATCTCCATCTACCCTCATTTTGATCTTCAAAAATTGTAGGGTTGTCACCACGACACGCAACACTAACCACTAACCGTATAGGCTTTTCCAAACTCATTTCACGATACATACCTACAGTTACATATTTATGAGATGATTCCACTTCGCCTAAAACTGAATCCCGTTTGATTTGGTAGTTATATTGAAATTATGCAAAAGTAATGACTGGAAGGATGATTACAGCTTGAAATATTACAACGAACACTTCCCAGCTTGTTTTGTAAATAACATCCGTGAAACATCAAATATTATTATTAACATAACATAACGTCACCTCTACATATATGAAAAGCTCGTTACAGATTCTTTAGCTCTGACCTCATTCAACCACTCGTAAATAATAACTTTACTTAGGTTTGACCGCCAAACTAGCTCAATGTTAAAATATAAAATACTGATCCTACTTATCACTACATAGTATGAAACAGTCACTGCCCCTCGTCTGTCAGTCCCTATTATATGCTTAGATCTTGAAAACCACAAAACAAATTTTGATGCGGGTTTTTAATAGATTCAAGAGGAAGGTTTATATCTATAATACGCGTATAAAATAGCAATGAAACACGGATAATTTCAAAGGTTTCTAATGTAAAGTCATAAAACACATATTTTGCGCTTACACTGCAAACGCTGGCTGAACCCTATGAGCTAGATCAAAATAATGTGTTTTTTTTTAATGAAGAGTGACGAGACGAGCTGGACATGTGCCTGATGATAAGCAACATGCCTGCCATATGACAGCACAGTGATACGCAGCTATTGGAATATGAAGAGTCCAAATAATTACCTAGCACTGCACTGCGCTCGTCACCCAGAGAACTAAGTTGTTATATCTCTAAGCTCTGTTATTTCACTGGAAACATTGCCCTTCAAACCGGAACACAGTAATGTTTGCACATTATTGCTTGGCGGTAGAATAACTGGCAAAGGTGTGTTCCTTCCTCTGGCGGACTCTGCCAAGTGTCCTACCACTACAAAATACAATGTACAGCAATATTGTACTTTTCAAAAGGTCTACAAAAAAGTTTGCTATAGTATATGTCTGTCTCTTAGGAATAAGCCACAATAAACATTTTATTAGTATGTTTAGTACGCGTTGCACCCGTGCTAAGCCGGAGCGTGTCGCCAGTGTAAAGGTTAGAAATTTTGGATATGCACAATCTTGTAGAAACTGTTGAACGGGTCGAGTTGAAATTCGGAACATAGTTGGAATATAGACTAGAAAATGTGTGAAAGGCTTTGGTATTTGGCCTCAAATGGCCTCTAACTGCCTACCGATCGATTTGCCTGCTGCCTGCTTAACTGCCGTAACCACATTCATATAATCTAATCGAGATTTTCACTTTTTGTAATCGATTTGCGTGTTTAAACTGATTATTATTTTTTCTTTGATAACAATTCGACAATTTTTATATGCATTTTCTTAAAACTTTTGAAGTGCACAGTTTACAAATACATTCTAAATCACTGAATGTCCTGTAGTTACATGGTTTTGTCTTATATCTTAGTCTTATAAGAAGTGTTTTATGAAGCATACTATTAGCATAACTGCATAAGTAGCCCACTAAAATCTCCCACTGATGGGACTCGTTGCCTTCGCTTTCATGGAAGAAATCAAGTCTCTAATGCATCACACTGGCCCAATTTGGAATGTGCGAATCGAAATGTCCTATGTTAAATTACAATTGCAAATTCAAAATTCTATTTTATTATTGAATTGCAAATTCTAGCAAGTAAGACGTGCCAAATCATGCCCATATCTAGGCAAGGACACCCTTGTTTGAAAAAGACTTTAACATCGGCGCAGAATTGCTAATATCGGTTAACAATCGGTTTTTTATCAGACACTGTTCGGAGAGTGTGCAACTAATCTGCATGATTGAATAGATAGATAGATAGATATACTCTTTATTGATACACCAAAGAAAAAGAAATACAGAAAATAAAGAACAATACATTTTAAAGTAGTGCGACAGTGGGCGGCCTTATCGCTGAAAGCGATCTCTTCCAGGCAACCTTAGGATGGATAATAATATTTGAATACCGCTTTGCCCATTTTTCTATCGGGCTGCTCGTGTGCTCGTAGCTCGAAAAGTCGACATCGTTTCATGGTTGACGGTCCAAAGACATAAACGAAGAATTTTGAATCCACTTTTAGAAATTAGAACGTCTAGACTGCGGAATGAGTTGCGTGAGTAGGGGGTTTCCCGACGATTACAATTTTGAAGTCTTCGAGAGTGAATCGATTTCTTCTAGTACCACTCGGGTGATTGTAGACCGCATCGTCGCTTATCATCAGGCGACATAGTGGTCAAGTGTAAACCTATGATAGTTAAAAACACCAGTCTATCACAAATTACGACTTCAAAAATGGAGGAGGTTCTCAATTCGGTTGGGGTTTTGTGTATGTACATATTATGTTACGAGATAGCGCCGCCAATTGTGGTTCGATTTTGATGGTTATTTGTTTGGTTTGTAGGTTATAGTTTAGAAGTTCATCGCAATTCATTCATCGCGTTCATTAAATTTTATCGCAATCGGTGCGGCGGTTTTTAAATTATGAACAAAAAAAAATTAATTTGCTTATGTATTTAGACGATAATATAATAGTGATAGATTCTTATGAAATTTGGTCGAGTGTCTTAATTTAATTTTGAATGGAAGTCGGTTTATGTTCTTTTTTTTTTTTGAGAAAATAGATTATTGGTTTATCAGTTAAAATGTATGTACATTTTTTTACAGGTCGTACAATTGGCATCATGATCACCGCCTCCCACAACCTTGAGCCCGATAATGGGGTGAAACTGATCGACCCTGACGGCGAGATGCTGGAACAGAGCTGGGAGGAGATCGCCACTCGGATGGCCAACGTCAGGTACAAGAGAGATGGAGATAACGATACCTATAGGATAAGTAGCCCACTAAATGTCCCCACTGCTAGGACTCGGGGCCTCGCAAGGAGAGAAGGCCCCGAGTCCTAGACCATAATCCACCACGCTGGCTCAGTGTGAGTTGGTGGATGACACATGACCTCAAAAGATTCTAGGTACGTAAATATCGGTTTCCTCACGATGTTAACCTTCACTGCTTTAAGTTAGCGGCATTACGCACGTGACTTCGAAAATACTGCGGGATTTGAACCCGGAAACTCCGAATCGGTAGTCCATAACACTGTAGGTATTATATTTAAGATTTGGAAAATGTGGGTTTTTGGACGGTAATACTCCTCAAGTTCTCAATGATCCCATTGTGATTTTCGAAACCCGGATTATTGAAAAGTTTATTGGTATCGGTCGGTGGTATAAATAGGTATGATACATCAACGATATATTAGTTTCCTCCGGAACCTCGGTATCTCATTGATTCATTGCAATTACGTAGTTGGACTATCCATAATATTTGGTTTCACAAATTGTTTGAATGTGTAAGAACTATAGTCAGTTGTTTGGTTTTGCAGAGAAAAATAATTATCAAACTACGAGTAATAAAACGTGCCCTAATAGTATGTATGTACGTTGTACAGTAATGTAGATGTACCTACATATCGTGCCTTTGGTGAGACAGACACAATTGAATGTATTGCCAATTTTTTTTTTTTTTTATAGCATAGAATGACGAGACGAGCAGGTCATGTGCCTGATGGTAAGCAACATGCCTTCCACATAACAGCACAGTAACACGCAGCTATTGGAACATGATAGTCCAAATCATTACCTAGCACTGCACTCGTCACCCAGAGATATAAGATATTATGTCTCTAAGCCCTGTAATTTCTCTGGAATCATTGCCCTTCAAACATAGCATTGTTTTCTGTGTGTAAAATATGCCTAACACTTTTGCTACATAAGATATGCTCCATATATATAAACAAAGTTGAAAAGTTTTTAACAATTACGCCCTTGTCTCAACCGAAGCTACGATATACATATATAGAAGAGTGGAAATGCGTCACACCACGTTACATCCGTCTCGGCATACCTGATATTTGACCGATAGCGGTGTACTATTGTTCTTTTATAAATATTAATAAACTTCCTCTTTATACGTTCCTACATAATTCGAGGCGAACAATGCTGACCCCAATAAGACAGATACGGACTTTGATAAACGTTTGATCTTTACTCCGACTTGCTTAAACTATGTCTTGTATTGTATACTAACGGCACAGTTGATATAGTGAGTGTGGACCTTGAGTCATATGCCGTCGGTTAGAATCTTGTATAAAGTCGTAGGGAACGATACACAGTCCAAAATAATCGAGATTCACTCACAATTATTAATTTATCTATAAGTATAATTGGAGTGAAATACCACTTTGCTATATTGAGCACACTGGCCTCTGAGTGACTCCAAAACTAGATCTGATTACAAACGCCGGCACCCAAAATCTTTAGGCCATTGGTCAGCTTTAGAGAAATACGCTGAAATCGCGGAAGTTTAAAAGAAATAAACTTAGTAAGAAGTCTTAGTGGGGTATATGGTTACAATGTTCAGATTTCCCCACTCCGTGATTTCTGTGAGATCATCTTCAATAATAGACGTAACTCCGTTTATTTACCCTCCACCTCGGGAAGTGTGACTGCGTCACGACCAAGGAAATATACATCACCCGCTATCGTGCTATCTTCCGCATAACAATGAATTGTTGTTTTTTTCTTAATTATCCATTTCACAGACTCTGGGGTCCGTGACCTATGCATTTGGGTTCTTTTTTTAGTACATGTATTTCTTGGATTAGGAGAAAAATGGAAAATATATAAATATGGAGAGTAGGGAATATTTTCAACCTGATTCTAGTGCTAGTCTGTTGAATCGATCGCTACCGGTTAGGACTCCGCCAGTAATCGACTCGATATCGTCATTTGTTATTTTCTTTGTCGCCGCCTCCCGGATCAGAGCCTCTACCACAACAGCATATCTGTCCCTGATGGACATGTAAGCAAGTTGTATGTTGTTAATAAGCTAGAGAATAGCGGGGCCGACCACTTGAACCCTGAGGGACACCAGCTTTGATTGGCTGCACCCATTCTAAACATAAACCACCTACATCAACTAGTAAAATCATGTTTTATGTTGGATAGATTAATACTGTGTTGTATGTTGTTTCAGTGACAATGACTTGGAATCAACAACAGAACAGGTGATAAAAGAAGTCAACGCAGACATGGCGCTCAAAGCAAGCGTCTTTATTGGAATGGACACCAGGTACGAACATATTACACTCTTCAATACTAACTTACTAAGTAACAGTAGGATTATCTGCAAAGTCGAAAGGAATGCCTAGAGAAGTACACTTTTTCCAGATATTCTACTGGCAATATTCCTGTTTGGCATCACAATAACTACAATTTGAAAGACAATATTCCCAGCTAAAATATTAAGAAAATATAAGTATCAAATTCTTTTCCCGGTTACTCACTTTACTCTCGATTTTAGCATCTTTTTTTAGTTAAACCTGTCATAACTGCATTACTATACGGTAATTTTTCAAACATAATCATTTCGGTTCGTGTATTCGGGCATTAGATACCTGAATTTGGCCACTTTTTATTACGATTTGAAGCACTTAATATAGTATTTCTCAGTGTATTCCCAACAATAAGCAAAGACTTTTAGTCATTTTATTTAAACATTGAGACAAAACAGATATGTGTGATGATTGGCCTCCTGACATTTTTTCCATAAAAAGTTTCGGCTTCACCCCTACTTCGGCTGATGTTAAGCGAAGGTTCAGTCTACGACGGAGTGTGTCGAACTAGACGAAACCGATTCACTCTTGGTTTGAAAACACAGATTACCTACTCTTTAGATAGATAGATAGATAGATAACTCTTTATTGTGACACAAAAACAGAAATATTACAGTAAAACACTTACGAACTAGTACCACAAATGGCGGCCTTATTGCTTAGAGCAATCTCTTCCAGGCAACCAGCTTAAAGGAAATTCGCCTACGTACATGGTTAGGCGAAGCAAGGTGACATTTCTCCCAATACTACTAATTAAATACTATATAAAACAAATTAATACATAATATACATAAACATCCAAAGGTAAGTAACTATAATTTAACAATAGCAATAATAACTCTACAACATAGTTAAGTACAACTTAAGTGTAACTACTAATTGAAGACCCATAACCCCGAATACAAAAATGATGACTAATTAATATCTACCCACATAACAACAATGTGACATGAAACACAGCGCTATAACTAGCAGCGGACAACTTCATTACTTACGATTTACTGGTGACGACAGCCGTGCATTGTGAAAAGTAAAATTCCTTTACATTGCTCTTAAACGCGTTTAGGGACTGCGACTGTCTTACAGAGGCCGGCAAAGCATTCCACAAGCGAACAGCCTTGACGGAAAAAGAATCTTCATAGAAAGATGTTCTGTGTGATGGAGTGACAAGGTTAAGCGCTACTGCCGCTCTCAAAGGACGGGGACGTGAAATTTCGTGGTAATAGGTCTTTATTGTCCACAAAAGAGAAAAATAACAAAAGGACACGTACTTAAAGCTAGTGCCACAAATAGGACCTTAGTTACCGTAGTTAAATGGGACGTTCGTGTCGATAACTCTACGCAACGCTAGTTTTGTCTACACGAAGCTAGAAGTACTAACTTGAAAAACTAGCGTCGGCATGAGAGCGATCTCTTCCGAGCAACCAAGGTATGGAAAGAATCGTAATATATATAGATAGTGCAATCCACGAAGACGCGCCCCACCAATTTTTTTCTCCACCAATCGCGTTTGCTCCAAGCGTCAGTCGCGAACCATTTACCAGTCATTGTAGTGTGCGTGTGCATTCATAGGTAATTAGTGTGTACCGATAACACTCAAACATTGTCGGAAGCTTGCACACATATACTATAAACGGTTAGGAGGAATAGTGGGGCGCGTCTTCGTGGATTGCACTATCTGTACGGGCGTGATTAGGATACAGTGCATTCTAGTCAGGCAACACAGTCCAGTATTTATCTCTTTATTCCAGGTATACTAGTCCGAGGTTAGCCGCTGCCGCCGTCCACGGTGTGATGGCGTTGAAAGGCACTGCCAAAGAGTTCGGCATAGTCACGACACCCATTCTCCACTACTGCGTCAAGTGCCGTAACGACAACTCTTATGGCACTCCTACCGAAGAAGGTATGTTGTATTATTATCGTGAATGAAAGAAACCTTCGGCTGAACTCGGGACCGTGCTAACGTATTTCTAGATAGTCATGGCGTGTTACCATGGTTACCACATATAACTATGGGAAGACTTATTTAGACGACAATGCTTTGAAGATTTATTCCAGACTAGAAGCGCCCTCCGGTTTCACCCGCGTAGTTTTCAAAGTGAGCTATCAAATTCTGTGTTATAAATGTTCACTTCTGTCTGCAGCGTGCAGATTGATATGATTGCCAATTTTTTTTTAGATTGGCATAAGGCACTGCTTGTTGTTATGCACGCTCCATCGTAGACCGCATCGCCGCTTGACATCAGGCGGTATTTTTTAATTTTTTAAATAAAGAGTGACGAGACGAGCATGGCATGTGCCTGATGGTAAGCAACATGCCTGCCACATAACAGCTCAGTGACACTCAGCTATTGGAACATGAAGAGTTCAAATCATTACCTAGCACTGCATTGCGCTCGTCATCCAGAGATTGTGGTCAAGTGTAAACCTATTAAAGTTAAAAAAAAGGCCAGCCCATAACTTTCAATTATCTTATTTCTACAGGTTATTACGAAAAAATAGTAGGCGCATTCAAGAATATTCGCCAGAAGCTGCCGATATACGGGAATTACAACACGACGCTGTACGTGGACGGCGCCAACGGCGTCGGCGGGAAGAAACTCAACATCATCAAGAAAACCCTCAACGAGGAGCTCGATTTGAATTTGTTCAACCTCGGGGGGAATGGAGGAAAACTCAACTTGAATGTATGTATTTTTTGGAGTGAAAACTTCTTTTGGCGCGCCTAGACAGATTTTTCGGGGGCTGTGAATTGAATTCTAGTGTCACGCTCGGGAATGATAAGAAATCCTCGGGTAAACTCGGGACCATGGCCATTGGCTGTCTAGAAATGCGTCAGCCAATGGGAAATGCTGAAAGGGTGTGGCCTGGCCAGCATGGCATAGCCATCTAGAAATGCGTCAGCCAATGGGAAATGCTGACGCATTTCTAGATGGCCATGCCATGATGGCCAAGCCATGCCCCCCGGTTACACCCGTGTACTTAGTTTGTCGAAGTCATGTGCGTAATGCTGTTAACTTAAAACGGTGAAGGAAAACATCGTGAGGAAACCGACATGTACGTAGAATCTTTCGAAGTCATGTGTCATCCACCAACCCGCACTGGGCCAGCGTCGAGGATTATGGCCTGGACTCTATTCTTGCGAGAGAAGGCCCCGAGTCCCAGAATTAAGAACATTTAGTTGGGTGTTTATGCTTTAAGAGTGCGCCTAAAGCCAGGAAAAAATCAGATTTCACCCGCGCGACGCGTTTCTTAAATGTGATGTATACATAAAGTCGAGAATAGCATGACACAGTTTGGAGGAAAAATCAATATTTAATCAGGAGTCCATTTTTGACCAAGTTTTATTTAATTACTCAATAACTAAACATAAATTTAAAAAAGTGTTCGGTTACTTTACTCGAACTCGAAATAGAAATTTTATTACCAAAAAATAATGTGGGGTCATCGCTGATAATTTCGAGTACTCGAATTAAAACGGGTTTTTTCGGTGTCATTTTTATTTTTTTATTGTAAAAAACTCTGATCTATTTTTAAAATTCTATTCGGTTATTGTGCTTCTTCTTGATTGTACCCACACGTCAATATTTTTTTTGTTATAGTTTTTAGTTTCTTAACTTCAGTGAGCGGCGTCGAAAATGTCCTTTTTTCGTTTTCTGGCTTTAGGCGCCCCCTTAAGTTTGACGACTCTCTCCCACACTCCTTATCTGTTTGTCTCTCTCTGTGTGTATGCTTGTGGCATCGTAGTTCCTCTCAATTGTGCCAAAGATCTTTCCATGCCAAAGGCGTCGATGTTTCATTTTGTTAGCGAAATTTGATATGCATAATACGCGAGTTAGTGTAAAAAAAAATGAAATTTCAGTTCACGTAACTTTAAATTTTTAATGTTTAATTTTACAATGTCAATTTTTTGCATCGATATACAGGGAAACTCGCTCTTTTTCAAAATAACAAGCTAAATGGTTGAAAAACATTGTTGTACTGACAACAATGTTTTTACGCCACTGTAAATAATCCATAATTGATTATCAACCGTGATCATAAAATGAATTTGAATTTATAATTTAAATGTTTGCATATTACTGCTTGGCAGTCGAATAACTGGCAAAAGTGACCCAGGCAGACTCTGCCAAGAAATAGCTTAAATATAAGCGTTTTGTTTTTCTTCCAGTGCGGTGCAGATTTCGTGAAGGTGTCTCAGAAGCCCCCGGTCGGAGTCCCACTAGCGCCGTACCAGCGTGTCGCGTCCCTTGATGGTGACGGAGACAGGATTGTCTACTACTTCGTTGATGACAAGTATGTACTTTAAATCTAAATAACTGTTATTGAACTTCTTTAGGCGCACCTAGACAGATTTTTCGTGAGCTGTGAATTGAATTCATTCGTCACGCTCGGGTATGATAAGAAAGCTTCGGGTAAACTCGGGACCATGGCCCGTCCATCTAGAAATACGTCAGCCAATGGGAAATGCTGAAAGGGCGTGGACAGGCCATCATGGCATGGCCATCTAGAAACGCATCAGCCAATGGGAAATGCTGACGCATTTCTAGATGGCCATGCCATGATGGCGAGGTCGCTCCCTCCGGTTACACCCGGGTAGTTTCCAAGGTAAGCTATCAAATTCTGAGTTATAAGTTTTCACTTCTATCGGCAGTTCCTATGACTGCCAATTTTTTTTTAATACTTTTATAAGTTTA
Organism: Ectropis crepuscularia; assembly: GCA_963693475.1. Lineage (NCBI taxonomy): Eukaryota > Metazoa > Arthropoda > Insecta > Lepidoptera > Geometridae > Ectropis > Ectropis crepuscularia. The sequence continues at coordinate 9,974,038 of OY856361.1, forward strand.
CACTTGACCGCCATCTCGCCTGATGTTAAGCGATGCGGTCTACGATGGATAGCTATGATAAATTGCGAATCCATAATGGCCGCGGCCACCAAATGGCGATTTCCATTTTTTTATAATTCATTCAATATGGGTATATTGCTAGACTAGTAGAATTACACTACGGCAAATTTAAATCCTATACGGCTGCCACCACAATATGTCAGTTTTATTTTGAAAAAAAATAAATAATTGTAAGTTCCTTACACAATATTGTCAATTCCTGAAGCAGCACTAAAGTCCGCTAGCTAACAAATTTAAACTTATTTGCCAAAGAATATCCGCAACCTAACGAATTCAAATTAATCTGCCAGAGAACAAATGCACCTACTGGACGGAGATCGTATCGCAACACTTCTAGCCTCGTACATTACGGAGTTGCTACGAGCGAGCGAGGCAGAAGGACTCAACTTGGGGCTCGTACAAACTGCATACGCTAATGGAGCCTCTACTGCCTACATCACTGATACCCTGGTAAGAAACTTTAAACACAATAAATATTTGTGGACAATTCACACAACACCATCTGACCTCAAACTAAACAAAGCTTGTAGGTACTAATGGCGGCCAGATAGCTGATTAATATTTATATACTTTTAAATATATACTTATTATGCATACACCCAGAAAAAGTACAAATATTTGAATATATATCAAAACCGACAAATGTCGCCAAGTTTTCGTCTGCGGGCTTGCTGGCCACTTCATTGTAAGTCATTTAGTAGTGGTAGGACTCTTTGCAGAGTCCGATGTTGTTCTAGTTTAGTGCAGATGACGTGGGTGCGTGGCTCGGGAACCTCGTCTTAGAGCACCTTAGAGATTAGCCATCAAATCCCGTGGTGCCTAATCACTAATACCAGGAGGCCAAGAACTGCCATTTGCGGTCAGAGCAGTGCGTCTAGAAGTCCTGGGGTGGGGAAGACTATACAGCAAGGAAGATATCTTGGCTGATATTCTTATGTGGCCAAGTAACGGTCCTAAGTCCTTCCAGCGGACACTCGGTGTCGGCTTAGGGCCCGTTCAAGTATTACGTAACAAAATTTGGAAGGGAGGGGATGTCTTGTGAAACGTTACGGTGCAACATAGACGTATTTTTATGACGTGACAACGTCTAATAAATCGATGAACGCCGGCTGCATGCACGAAAAATTGTCCCGTTATATCCCGTTACGCTCATTGTAGGTACGCTTGCGCCGCATCTATCAATGTTTTGTTATGACGTTGTCACGTTAAACTATGGTCCGTACTTTACAGACCGACTTTACAGACAACGAAATTTTACTTAAAAATAATTAGGAAATTAAAATCTCCCTTTTATAAAGATTTTATTAAAAAAAACATCATGAAACGCTGACTGCAGGCAAAGACACTCGAACAGCTATCACTAATCAATTTAACTCACTATCTTGGTGCGAACAGCTATCGCTGTAAAACTCACTATTTTGGTTATGTTCCAGAAAGTTCCAGTGTCGTGCGTGAAGACGGGAGTGAAGCACCTCCACCACGCGGCGCTGTCGTACGACATCGGGGTGTACTTCGAGGCGAACGGACACGGGACCGTCGTGTACAGCCAGCGGGCCAAGGCGGCCGTCAGCAAGATCGCGGAGGAAGGGTGAGGAAACTTGGATAGACAGACAAACGAACGCCACGCAAAAAAATGACATTTGTTACATAAGCTTGTAAAATCACCGTAAAAAATTAAAAAAAATGGTGGACATTTCTCGCACAAACAAGCTAAGTTTGGGTGGAGTACCCAAACTTAGCTTGCAAGATCGTTAAGGAAGGGTGAGGATACTAGGATAGACAGAACAGACATGGAAAATCACAGGCTATAGTAGTGGATAGTTCATACTGGGTCTCCAGAATTGATTGGACTACGATTCCCAACGTTATGTTTAACGGCATTGTTATACCATTCAGTGACTCGGTTAGAAATCTTGGTATAACATTAGATCGAACTCTATCTTGGGACAGCCACATTAAGACGATTAGCAGCAAGATTTTTGCATCAGGTGCCTCACTCAGGCGTTTACGAAACTTTTTACCCACTGCCACTAAAGTTGCACTAGCACAGTCTCTCCTGCTCCCCATCTTGGACTATGCTGACGTCTGTTTTCTTGATTTGAGAGAGGACCAGCTTAATGAACTTGAGCGCCTTCAAAATTATTGCATTAGATTAATATTTGGATTACGCAAATATGATCACGTTTCGCAATTTCGCGCTAAACTCAAGTGGTTACCGATTCGCCAACGTCGCAGTGCACACATTCTTTCTCTTCTGTACAACATTTTATTTAACCCCTGGACACCGCGTTACCTTAAAGAGCGGTTTACTTTACTACAGGATTGTCATTCTCTTCCACTAAGATCAAAAACCAACCTGACCCTGATGGCCCCTTCTGCACGTTCTGTAACTTTTTATGGCAAGTCCTTTGCCTTTCAGGCTGTTCAGTTATGGAACGATCTGCCAGGCTGTATTAGGAAATTGCATCGTTGTTGTCGTTGCCTGTCGTTAAAGATTTTCTTTCTTTCTTTTTCGTCATGGCTTCCATTCGGTAATGCTACCGTACCGTAATTTCGCCAGCGTCTAACGTTTGAACATTGAGAGTGTCTTTGATTTGTCTTTAATTTTGTTTTACGACAGACAGACAGACATCTCTGTCTGTCTGTCGTAAAACAATTATACTTGTCAAAGCTATAACCTCTGTAAATGAAAGTTTTTTTTTTTTTCATCTGTCTTAATGTTTGGAAAATGGCTTATTTGTAAACTAGTAATAATAATATTACTTTTTCGCTTGCGTGATCACATCAAATATTAGATTACTTAGTATTGCGCACCACGCTTTTAGTTTTTCTATCATTTTGCCCACCCCAAGGTTGCCTGGAAGAAATCGCTTTCAGCGATAAGGCCGCCAGCTGTTTCACAAGATTTGCTGTTTTGCTGAGTTGTGAACAATAAAGAATTTTCATTAGTTCAAACAATTGGCATTTGTTACACAACAACAGCTTGTAAAATCGCCGAAAAAAAGAAAAACAAATGGTGGACATTACTCGCACAAACACACCCCACCCAAACTTAACTTGTAAGATAGTTGCGAAAAGGTGAGGATACTAGGATAGACAGTATGAGGATACCGTGATAGATAAGTAGTAGGCGAAATAACGTCACCAAAAAACAAAGAAATTGGTAACATTTCTCACTCAACACAATGTTACCTTATGCTGAGCTTTTAAGATCGCTGAGGAAGTATGAGGATAGTAGGATAGACAGCAGACGATATAGCTTCACGTAAAAAAGAAAAACAATTTCTCGCACAACAGGCCGGTTTTTTTTAAAGTAAAGAACGACGAGACGAGCAATGCATGTGCCTGATGTTAAGCAACACACTTGCCCATAACAGCACAATACCACCACGCTATTAGGACATGAAGAGTCCAAATCATTTCCTAGCACTGTTCTGCAGTTGTCACACAAAGATCAAACCAGAACACGCTTATGTCTGCACATTACTGCTCGCTATATCATTCACCGTCTTCTTCACACTTACCAAACTATTTTATCTGGCTACCATAGAAAAGGCTTAGACTAGTTTAGGGCTAGATGGTTCTGCGTGTAAAATGTCTACTAATATTTATTAATCACTTATTGTTTTTGTTATTTATTTTATTTCTAGAGAACCAGAGCAACGCAAAGCGGCTCAACTGCTTCTCAACTTCATCGACATGACGAACGAGACCGTCGGAGACGCCATATCCGACCTGTTCTTAGTGGAGACCGTGTTGATGGCTCGAGGGATCTCGGCGCAAGACTGGCTCACGTTATACGAAGATCTGCCGTGTCGACAACTCAAAGTCACCGTGCAGGTATGTTCAGAATAAAGAACAGTTGATTTTTAATCTAACTTTACGCAAAAATAGTGGCGTGTTAGAAGTTTAGCGTATCTCTGTGTGTCTTGCTCTCTCGCCCTGTGTGTGAATGTGTATCTCTCTCTCTCTCTCTCTCTCTGCCCCTGTGTATCTCTTTTTCTCTGTTGTTGTTGTTGTCTTTGTGTGTGTGTGTCTCTCTATCTCTTTCTCCCTCTCTGCTCCTCACTCTGTTTTTGTGTGTGGGTATCTGGGTATATATGAATGTTTGTCTGTGGCATCGTAGTTCCAAGACTTATCAAAAACAACGACCTAAAACTCCTTATGTCAAATGAAGTCTCCTCTGCTGAGGCACAAGTCTTCCGCTAACCAAGTCCGAAGCTTTAGGCCATAGTCCACCACGCTGGTCAAGTTGGGAGTTGGCAGACGTCACTTGTCTCAAAGGTTTCCACGCTATGTATCTTCTTCACCGTTTTCAAGTTACATGATTTCGGAACGCCACCAATACAGACAAGACAGTGCGACGCCTTTTCAGATCCAGAGGCCGACCCAAAACCAGATGGAGGACTGTAGTGCAAAGGGACATGAGAGAATGCGAGTTGTCCGATGACGATGTCTTAGATAGAGCGAAGTGGAGAAGAAAAAGCAGGAAGGCTGACCCCACCACCATATGGGATATATATATAGCCAGGAAGAGAGAGCGAGACAGTGGGACGCATGTGATTCCGATCAGAGGGTCCTGATCGGCAGTTGCCGTCCTCTCGAATAAGCCAGTCGTAACTTACCATAGCTATTATTTTGAAACCACACATGTACTTCAAAAACGAATTGTTTTTCCTATTAGTGGTTGCTAAATAGTTAAATTATAAATTTTCTTCAACAGGACCGAAATGCGATCTCAACAACAGACGCGGAGCGCAAGTGTACGTCTCCCGAAGGCCTCCAAGAACGTATCGACTCGCTGACGTCGCAGTACAAACACGGAAGGGCCTTTGTGCGGCCATCGGGCACTGAGGACGTTGTCAGGGTCTACGCTGAGGCAGATACTAGAGAGGTAATAACCTATGTACTCGTAGTAAGCTCTGACCAAATGAACTTGAACATTTCTTACCTCTTCGCACACCCCAAGAGAGAGCAAGATAGAAACAGTAGAATTTGTTACTGTTTTATGTTATGCTTAGTTTTTCGAATAAACTCTTTAAAAAAATCTGATGTTGGTCTTTTGAAGCAATATATTTCTACCATAATGTTTGTAATTAATTAATTTATGAAGCAAAAATATTGTTACTTACCGTTTTTTAGCGAAAATTAAGTGGACGTAAATTAAGAGGAGTGCAGAAAGCTAATATTTTTTCAAATTATGCCTAAAAATACATAAAATTGGTCAGATTCAGAACAGATCGAGATAATAGAATACTTTTATTAACATATTTAAACATTCTATTAACATTATTCACTGCAAAAAATTGTTAAACAATGAGTAATAGCGCTTAAAATATGTCTCGTCACGTACAAAATTAAAACAGTTTAAATAAATCTTATGATAAATTTGCTGTAAAGGGGCAATACAATTAGCGTCTTCTAAACATAAGAATAATAAACAATCAATTAATCATTTTACAAAGTAGGTATCCGAATTATTAAAGGAAGGCAAAGTCACTTCAAAACATTAAGTTAGGATGTCATATTCATCATAATTACAATTCATATACTCTTTTATGCTGTACAGTGTTCTCTCTAATAGAAGTTGCTTTAGTTTAGTTGCTGCAGTTGTTTTAATATTAAATTGTTTTTTGTAGTTGAATTTTGAAGTTGAATTGGCGACTGCTAGAGTCGCCAATTGGTCGAAATTCATTATTTACTAGTAGCATCCTGCGGTTTTATCCGCGTAGTTCCCGTTCCCGTTATTTTCTCTCAATAAAGAGGAACCAATGTGCTATTCCAGACTAATCCAATTCATTGTGTTCCATATTTCAATCCGAACCGTTTAGCCGGTCCGACGTGATTGAGCAACAAAACGTTCGCACTTATAATACTAGCAGCGTCTCGCGGTTTTACCCTTGTAGTTTCAGTGCCAGTTATTTTCCCGTGATAAAGTAGCGTATGTGCTAATCCAGACTATAATCTATATAGATATGGATATATTTCTAATAATCTCTCACCGAGAATCAGGCTGTGTGGCGTATTATAGGAGAGGCATATGTCCAGCAGTGGACGAACACGGGCTGAAGATGATGATGTATAATAATAATATTCAACATTTTAGCGCGATCCGAAATAAAATTCGTTTCATCTTTCCAGACGGCAGATAAATTGGCAACGGAAGTGGCGCAGGCCGTCTTCGAACTGGCAGGAGGAGAGGGGGACCCCCCACAACTACCCGCCTAAACCACCCACCATCTTTGACTACAAGAACACAGTGAACGGAAAAACACTCAAGATTAGAAACAAAAGTATTTGTTAAATTTGCTGCATAGTACGACCAACTTATATGTAGAATGAAACGATGGCGCCACCATCGAAAAACGTTGCCACCTATTACAAAGTTAGACAACATCTGTGTTCTTTTATACTCGTATAACTCAGTAGTTCCGCTTTTGGCTTCACTTCACTTCACTTTGGTTCCACAGATAAGTTGGTGGTATCTTATATTACTTCAGTTTATGTTATTAATAAATATTGGTAGACATTCCTCACATAACACTATCTCGCCCTAAACTAAGAGTTGTGAACTGTGAATTTTACTTCCTGAAATGACAAAAAACAACTACATAATTAGAAAAAATAACTCTAGAATAAACTGGAAAACTGTATTTAAACAGATAATTTGATTTTGTTAAATAATTGTAAAAGTTGTTCAGGGTATATCAGGACCTTAGACCTTATCGTGCTAAAGGCCTGTGTTCATTTTGATTAGTACGAGTGCGAGTGATTAGTGCAGGTGTTGAGTGATTAGTAGCAAATACGTGTGGACACCGATTGATTATTGCGAGTGCATAGTAATCAGTCACGATTACTCACTCGCACGAATCAAAATGCAAACCGGCCTTTAGTAAAAGTGTTCAGTATGAACTTGTGTTTCGACTGACTATTTTGTTGACAATACATACTTATCACATTTAATTGTGGCAGTATATGTTATTGTGTAAAATGCTTGGAACTTCAAATCATAGCAAAATAAAAAATGAAAAAAATATATATTTTTTGTAGTTTGAAGTTCATTCGAATATTCTTATTAAGATGAAAATGTACGTTTTTCCGTTCACTTGCACTAATACTAGGAATAGTCATCACTAGCAACTTATAAATCTAAAAGATAAATTACCTAATAAAATATTTAGTAGAACAACAAATATATGACAGTATTCATTATAAAATTTTATAATGGGCATGAAATGTCAATAAATCGTTTGTGGTACAGCTTGGCAAAAAAGAGTAGAAAAATAATGAAACTACAACTATATTGCAAATGATACTGAAAAATTGACTATATTCTAATAATGGACCCAGTTTCGTTAATAAACGATGATAGATGAATACTCAGCATTAGTTTTGTTGGCCTTCGTGTAATATTTGTTTTGGATGATATTTAAGATGTATATTACACTCGGAATTCATGCAACTTTTGATGATTTTTATAATTTGTTCTCAATCTTTAATCTATTGCATGTCGCGTGACGGTCGGCCGCGGAGTGGGGGTAAAATTAAAGGCGTTCGATAAAGCACCCGAGGCCAATATGGCGGCGTTACAATAATGTCACTGTCAAATTGTAAGAACCGTTAGATTAAAATCTAGCGGCGTTATATTATAACCTTACCTAACCGTCCGTAAGATTATAATCTAACACGTTGTATTCTGACTAAAGCCCGCCATACACGCTACGGTCTGCCGGAGAGGTCTACCTGTGTAGTTATGCCTGCGCAGGTAGACTGGAGTGTGTGTGGGAAGCCTGCACAAGCGACCGGATCGAAAATCAATTCTGTTCGGTTGGACTGCGCAGGCATAACTGCACAGGTAGACCTCTCCGGCAGACCGTAGCATGTATGCCGGCATAACGGTGATTGCAGTTTTTTTTATACATCATACTTATACGTCGGTGAAAATTCATCTTATAAGATCGAGGAATAAAATATCAGCTAAAAATTGTCGTCTTCTGGGGGTCTACCGCCTAACGAAAAACGCTTTGATGCTTTGGCATTGCTGTCTCTTTCATTTCAAGCGAGAAGAAAAGAGACAGCAACGTCAAAGCGTCAAAGCGTGTTTCGTTAGGCGGTAGAGGCCCTGGTCCGACAAAAATCATGCTGAGGTATAGTTTATAGTTCATACGTTTTCTCATTACAAAGTTTGTCGGACTCGTCGCAAAGAAGGCAACCACAAAGTTTCACATAATTATGTATCATGTGTTGCTGAGATGAAAGTTTGAGAATAACATTAAAAATTACCAACTATTTTTCTAGACATTTTAGCCAAGTTGTACACCCTATTTGCAAAGCTTGTTGTAGCTCCGTTCCCCAATCGTTTTTTTTTCAGAAATCAGAATTAAAAAACAGACCAAGAAAACAAATTATTAACCTTATAATAAACATTTTATGACCAATTTTAAGATTCCTTAGTACAACGCCTTACTAGTCTTTTATTGGTGTCTAAGTTTTTTTTACGAAGTTTCAATGTTTTTTTTTTATATCAAAATGTCTCATTTTATAGCTCTCTCACATCTGTAATCTTTTATGCAAGAAAATATAAGTTTTTTCATAGTATTTTTTTTAATTTCTTAAGTGAATGTGGTATTTTCATAAATATGGACTTTCAGGAATACTTAGGTACTTGGAGTAAGCGTCTTGTATGTATGTTTACGCACATACATACAAGACGCTTACTCCATAGTATGTTAGTATTGCCTTTATCCTATTGGGTTTGCCGAAAGGTTAGTAGGCAGTAGATACCATTTGAGGCGAGCTGCTATAATTATAGTCCCTTTAAAAAAAATCTGATAGGGTACATTATTTTAAATGGATGTGATTGCGAAATATTACCAAAAATTTTTTAATAAAAAAATTGGCAGTCATAGGAACTGCTGATAGAAATGAAAACTTATAATCCAGAATTTAAAAGGTTACTTTGGAAACTACGCGGGTGAAACCGGAGGGCGTGGCCATGAACATGGCCATCTAGAAATGCGCCAGCATTTCTAGATTGCGCTGTATATTATTTTATTAAATAACAAAATATTAAAATAAAACTTAATAAAAGTGATTTACTAAAATTTTCTTGCAAACAAGATTGAATAAACATGGAAATGTACAAAGGGTGCATTAACTTTAAGCGATACATAGTACTCAAAATATTTTATTGAAACATATGCCTTTTGTTGCTTTAACCACATTTTTTTATACAATTTCAGAGTTTTTTTTAAATATAATATAATTAATGAGTATAAGTAGTCCATTGGAGTTGCGCTCTTTTTACATGTTTATAATTAATAATAATATATTTAGAAATCATAAAATGTTAGTTTGTCATGTAATATGGCCACGTCTCCATTGAAATAGCTGGCGAAATTGATTAACTACTGTAAACAATAAATATCGATAACAGTAAAATACGATAGTGGCGCCAAACACAAGATCTAGTGCATAGTAGCGTGGAAACTACGTGAAATCTAACTACCAAATACAGCTCATACTAACCGAATTTCATTTAGAAACTAGAGTTCTTATTGGCTTTAACAAATATATTGTTTGTTTTAAGGCAGGAGCGAAAAAATGTATTGTTTACTGCCAATAAAGAAACTAGACGTTATAATGCCTCTCGCTTGCACATTATAGAGAGTGAGCGAGAAACAATTATAAAATCTACAATTTTCGATTTACTTACCAAATCGACAATAATAACACAAGTATGTTCATTGAAATACAATGTAAATAATAATCGTTACTTAATTTTCTTCAAAAAACTTCTTGTAATAAATAAAATAAAAAATACTTTTATCTTATAATCCTACAAAGTTCTGTATTGAAAAATTGTTGTTTGGAAATATGCTCGTCTTTTTCTAAAGTTCAAAATTATTATATATGCTCATATTGTTTATCAAAAATTATTATTTTCTAGTTTGTAAGTGTAAAGTCCAATATCACAAAAGTAGGAACTTAACACAATAGAGTTTTATATGTATTCTATTTTGCATGTATTTATCATTAGTCACTTACACTGCCCGTTTACCAGTAGAATTAGATTTTATTAACTATTTTATTTTTATTAATAAACCATATATAAATTATGTCATATTTATGTCAAGTGAAGAGTGAGAGCACAACGCGTGACATAAAGTCTACCAACAGTGTGACAGACTTATCTGGTTTGGCTGAACTGAGTCACTACTGTCGCGTTTGTTGATTGGTTCATATGACGATCGTCAGTTCCACTTTTAGACGTAAGTTCAAATTAATGTTGTGGTTTTGTGACAATACGGGACAAAGGCCCAAAATTTACGAGAGTGATCCACACCAAAGCATGAATAGTGTATGGAGCTGTTTCCCTCTCCCTCTTCACGGAATAAAAGCATGAAACAGAAATAGTTCGTAAGCGGCTATACGCGAGCTAACATCTGCCATAATACTATTCATATAATATCTCATATCGCCTGTAGGTACTTAGTGTGACATAATTTGTAGATGGCCTAATATAAGTATTATACAGGACAACATTTTGACATAGATGGCTAAATTAAACTCTAAAAGGTTTGAAAGGAAATTGTATGTGTGGCCAAGAAAATGTTAACAAACGTATTTTATCAAATTTATGTTTGTTGGAAAAAAAAATTATACAAGTTTGTGGTTGTTTTAGTTGAGATTATTATGATTTTAAATTGAATAACAGAAATTGAGAAAATTGTACGTGTGATATAAATTTTACTTTTTAAATATTCGTGATTTTAACTCGTATTGAAAGCATTAAAAACAGAACTTACTGCTGTATTCCAAGTATTTACTTAAGGTTTACCTACACAAGCATAAAAACGACAAAATACCTATCTATATATTACAAACATACAACAGTGACTTCTGGATTAGTTGTTCCATGGGACCTTTGGATCAGCGATTCTATTCAACAGTGCCCTTTTCATTACGTTACATGATGTAACGGCTATTAATAATGACAAATACTAAACAATGCTTTCAATATTTGTGATATAAATTACTATAAACATCCCTATTGCATTTATATTTAAAAGAAATTGGTAATAAACTATGTTTTCCAAAACTAACATTTTATATGTACATATGTAACAAAACTACTTGTAAAATATCTTAGAGAAGTTTTGTCACTGTAAAAATATAAAAACAGCCAGTTTGCAATCAATCGACGTTAAATTTAACGTGGGTTTATGTCTCACGAGTTATATTGCAAACTGACGGTAATTTTACGATAACGAATAGGTATAATGAAGCACTTTCAGAAGAAAAAAATCAAATTGCGTACTAGATGGTGATAGTTAGCTATCATGGCATTACGAATAACGACGACCACAATTTGTTTATTTAATTTTATGTATAAAAATATAAATTGCACGGAAAAAAAAAAAATATTTCCATGACTTTGGGGTGATAAACACGCCAATATGTGTGTGATGATGTTTAAAATTAAAGAGATAATTAAAAATATAACTAGCTATATTAAAAAATGTTACTTTAATTTGTGTAGGTAATTTGTCGAATTGTCCGTCAATCAGCCCAATTGTCATAGCGCCATCTATCTTACATTTTTGCAACACTTTTTTTTTTTATCTGAAAACGCTTCATTGTTGGTACGAAGAACTACTCTAATTACGCGACATAAAAATTGAGCTGTGCTGTTCAAAAAAATATTTATAAAAAGTGTACCGTCGCTTTGACGTTTAGATAATTTAAAATTTACTAGCTGACATTCGTAAACGTTGTTCTGCTATGTTTGAGCTATAAACTATCCTACCTCTCACGATCAAACTGCAACCAGTCTTTAAAATCTTGTCTAAATCACGGACATGCAAAGTTATCCGAAAGACTAGCGACCCATTTCAGCTTCGTTCGGATATTACCATATAAAGACCATTAAGTAATCGAAATAAAAACTATCCTATCTCTTAATTACATTTAAATGCCAACTTTCGTGAATAGAGGTTGACTTGGGTGAAGAGTTCACTAGGACCATAGGTGGACCATAGTGACTATGACACTGGATTTTTATAGGTATAGCGGAACAACGTTTTTCGGGCTATCTGATGTATATGACGTATGTCTTTCTACTCCAGCGAGGCTAGCACGGGCAGTGGACTAATAGTCTTTCCACCATTTTTATCCACCTGTCAGTGGATATAATAATCATTTCCACCTTGCATAGCATGGCACCAGGGGAAAGGGATAAAATGTTTCCACTTGACGCTTGTCGTGGACATTATATCTCGCTACTCCCCGCTGTAGAGCACGGACTCGGGAAAACGGAGATAAATACTCTTCAATTGACATATGACAGGGGACAAACTATCGTCTGATTTGGAGGTGGCGATATAAGTAAATCTCTCTCAAACATAATGTCGCGAGCATATATTATAATTATATTTTAATTATATAATTACTCATTTTTATATCTAAATGCGTTATCTATACTAAGGTATGTGATTTAGATGAGAAAATGCTTTATAGTTGTTTACAAAAATAAACCTAAAAAATCATTGAAACTTCGATCTAAGTTACAACGAAGTACAAGAACTATGTGTACTATGTATATTATGTTACTTGCTGCAACGGAACCCTTCATGGGCGAGTCCAACTTGCACTTGGCCACTTTATTATTTAATTTTCTTATAACGGCAATACTGAAGTGATAACGCTACTCCCGCCGTATATCCACCGTGGAATAACTATCCACCGGCGAGTCCGTGCTCTGAAAGTGGACAAAATTGACAAGGGGGAAAGAGATTATTTCCTTTCCCGGTGGAGTAATTGTCCGCTGCCCGTGCTAGCCCCGCAGGGGGTTAAAAATAACGTGTATCTAAGAAAAATGCACAGATACCGTATCAGTTAAGAGATTTGATTGTTTGCAGAATTATTATCTAATCGTCGTTAGTCATGTGTGACGATAGATATGGAGTGCCTAATACGTGGTTTGGATCACAGGGACTGGATAGTCGTGGTTCTACTTAAGAAATATGTACAAATGATAGTTAACTCTATTCTTACCGTTTTAGTAGCTACATTCGAGTAGGAGGAATTTGATAACTAGCGACCAGTGACGTAACTAAACATTGGCAAGGCTGGCAAAATGTCCTAAACGCCTCCAGGCCTCAAATGTAACCCAGCATAACAACTTTAGTAAAAATTAAAGATCTTAATTTCAAATATTATTTTTCTCTAAAAACCTTACAACTAACTTCAATTTCAAAGTACAATAAAACAATAATTTTCCAAATCGGTCCGTTAATTACCTACCTATGAGACTATAATTAATTAGAATGTCATCAATGTAGACGAATTCAACCAAATTGCTACGCGTTATTGAGGATGACTCAAATACAAATACTACTAGTTGGATCAAATATTTTAATGAAAATATTCCAAATCTTTCAAATAAAACTACCATCATTAGGTACTTACGTCTAAAACAACACTGAGGTACCTAAAACAAATGAATCCCTATTTACTTTCGACATGAAGGAATTTGACTTTACCGATATCCTCCTCCTTTTTACCACGCTTTTATTAGAGTTTAGTACTTAGTAAAAAGTGTTACCTACACAAAATAAAGGTAAAAAAACACAGAATATTAGGTATGACAGGATAATACCTGGGCTAGTAAAGATTTTGCTAAAAGGGTCAGTTGTAATTACCACATGCTTCAGCAGTAGGTATAGTTACGCCATTACAACGCTAAAGCCCTGACGGATTTAAACAGTCCTATTTTCTAAACATTTCCTGCGAGTTTACAACGTCAAAATGTGTAATAAATACTTTGCCTCAGTGGCATCCTGATGGATTTAGTATCTCGTCTTCAAGCCTAGAATTTATCGATTTCTCCTAAGAAAGCGCGCTCCATCGTAGACCGTATCGCTCATCAGACGAGGCGGTGGTCAAATGCAAACCTAATATCGATAAAATAGATAAATAGGTACTTTTAGTCAACAGTAGTTGCATGGGGTTTAAGAGTAGAATTTAAACTCATGATTGGAAGAATAGGTGATACCTATGGTGTGGTGCTCGCATAACAAGCCTTATGCTATATTTTCTTAATGAAAAGACATCTATTTTCAATATAAACCATTGTTTTAACAGTTAGCTATTGTGTGCAATCGTTGTGTGAATGTTTTAATTAGTTTATTTGCTATTAATGTTATATCAATAAATCATTATTTACCAACTATACGATTGTTTTGATCTTGAGTTATCTGTAACATAGGTAAGCAACCTACTTTATGTAGTTCCCATTGGGACTCTGGTCCTTCTTTCACAAGGAGAGCGTTAAGTCCATAATCCACCACGCTGAGCCATGCGCGGTCCGAAGGAGGGGGTCACAGGGCACATGACCCCCCCCCCAAAATCGTATATGTTACATTAAAATGGGGCACTACTAGTAGTATTTTTTACTCGATTTATTGTATTTCTACTCGTGACCCCCCCCCCCCCCCATAAATCTGAGGCTGTGTACTGGTGACCCCCTACAAAATTCGAAGCTGGGACCGCGCCTGCGCCGAATAAGTGTGCTTCAGTAGAAGATGACAATCGAAAGGTGTATTTCTTGGAACGTCGATTCCTTACGATGTTTTGCTTCACTGTGAAATCTAGTAGTGATGACAAATTTGTACATCTCCGTTTTAAAAAATACTCGAAGCTGAAGGCGGGATTCAAACTCGCCTCACGACTATGAAAACGTTTCTAGACACTAGGTACTAGGCCACCATGATTGAGAACACAGATCAGATAGGTACCTTCTACCTTGATTAAGAATTATAGACACTAGCAAATGGTGAATATGGTAAGGTACTCTACTATACTGCCCTGCTTATGATAAATACAGTAAGTCACATTTTGGTCGATATTGAGTTGAGTACATATTTGGAATGTAGAGATTAAGGCCTACATTTCTGTATATTCAAAGTTTCAAAATGTCACTCAGAAAACGAAATAAGCTTAAGCATAGTTACAGTAAGGCACGTTTCGCACCAAGGGATCCTTATTATTATTGCAGCATGAGCACATACGGTTGATTTTTTTCAAATTGTTTAACCATTTCCTAGGTACTGCTACAGTAAGTAATTTTGCTATTATTATATTTAAGTTATGAGTATATTTCATCAAGTATCACAAACACATATTAACAGTAAGTACCACTTACTGTTACTTTAAGTGTTGGTAATAAAACATGAGTTCATAAACCTTAACATATAATATACAGTTAGAACATGTTTATTGCATTATATAGAAGGGACTTTCGGCTAAACATTTATTTTGTACGTATGTAACCTGATAGCATCGCCAATTACAGTCTCTATTATATAGTCTAGTCTCAAGTGTTTTTAGGTAGGTACCTACTTACGATTTTTTTTTCGAATTCTAACGTTATGTTTAAGTTTCATTCGAATCGGAATGGCATCTAGATATACCCTTACATAGAAATAATGGCATGTGGCCATAATGTGAGCTAACGCCGTCGTCAAGCCAACCAGGGCTGCCGATGTCCACGCCCTCCTGACAATGTCATCCAAGTCCAAGTGCCATCATTTATCATCGTAGTACGCCGATAGTTTTTGAGAAAATGCTGTGCCCGCTAGCAAGAATAGGGTACAATCCTCAAAAAAAACTAAGTAGCCCGTTAGTTAGATTGCCAAAAAATATTGTAGGTAGGTACCTACACGTATTTTTTCTTTTGTTTCACAAACAAAAAATTACGAAGATACAGCGCTTCGAAGTTTCGTGTGACGTCACTTGTGAGTACGATTTTTACTCACTGGTGACGTCGCGACTTTCGAAGTTTGATGGTCTACATATATCTATCACGATTTTTAATATTAGGAAAAAACAAAAAATACGTGTCCAATATTTTTCCATGATCTAGCTGACGGACTAATGGATGGTGTATTTTTGACCCAGTCCGGTACCCTACTGCAATAGTTATAAAAAAAAATAGGTGAAAAAAAGGGTTTCGTTGTTTGCCAATAGGTAGGTACCTATATCAAAAACTATTTGAGATAATTCAAATTTGAAAAGAGATACAAAAAAAGAAGCAAATTTCCTAAAAAAAAAGTCCTGATTCTCGGAACTGCAGGACCAATATTAATAATTTTCCCTGAGAGTTGAAAATATGTCCGAATAATAAGTAGGTATATACTAAGGGTAAGGGGAAAACGTCTTCAGTCTTGAACATCGCCGCAAAGTTGCTAGCTTATCGGTTATTTATCGGATACACTTCGGAGAGTGTGCAACTGATCTGCATGATCTAATACCACCTTGCCCTTGTTTCTATCTGACTTCTCATAGCTCGAAGCGGCACCGGTTAATGGTTGATATTCCAAAGACACGGACGAAGAGGTTTGAGTCTACTTTTGTGATAAGAACGTCTAGTCTGTGGAATGAGTTGCTTGAGTGGGTTTTTCCTGATAGTTATAATCACGTCTTGAAATCGATAGTGAATCGGTTTCTTCTAGGTAAACACGCTCCATCGTAGACCGCGTCGTCGCTTAACATCAGGCGAAATGGTGGTCAAGTGTAAACCTATAAAAGTTACTAAGTAAATAAAGTTTTTTTTCTGTATTTTAAGGTTCTAGTAGGTACCTACCTATTTCCTATTTGTAGCCTTAATAATAATATAACACTTTATTACAACTACAAATCTTAAAAATAGGTCATAACATTAATAGCATTACAGGACAAATAAATAAGTTTGCAGAGTAATTGGCGGCCTTATCGCTTAAAGCGATTTCTTCCAGGCAACCTTCGAGTGAAGTGGAGAAAAGTCAATAAATACTTTGTAGTGTAGGTGGTATCACTTACTATAACAATAATATTCATTCATACAAATAAAAATATACTTACTTATAATACATAAATATATACTTATATAAATACATATTTATATATACATCCATAATACATAAATATTTGTAGCCGTAGTGGCCTAGAGGCCTAGACTACAATATGGTCAATATGCGATTCACGATCTTATGGTCGTAGGCTCGAATCCTGCCTGTAGCTGCCATTTGAGTATTTTTTTTTATAGTAAAGACTCACGAGACGAGCCGGACATGTGCCTGATGGTAAGCAACATGCCTGCCCACAACAGCCCAGTATAGATAGTTCAACTCATCTGTGCGCGCGGCGCTATGTGTGCGTGCGCTTGTAATTATACAACTTTAATATTTGTTTTGCTCGGACGACGACGACCGCGTCACTGCTACACAAATTAAAGTTGTATAATTACAAGCGCACGCACACATAGCGCCGCGCGCACAGATGAGTTGAACCATCTATACACACGTAGCTATTGGAAACATGAAGTGTTCAAATAATTACCTAGCACTGCACTGCGCTAGACCAGAGATATAATTGTTTTATCTCTATGCCCTGTAATTTCCCTGGAAACATTGCCCTTCGTACCGGAACACAATTAGGTGTACTGCTTGGCGGTCGAATAACTGGCATCTGGCAAAGGTGTGGTACTAGTGTAGTACAAATTTCTCATCATCACTGGTTTTAACGGCGAATGAAACCGGCAGGTAAATTTCCTAGAATATTTCTCATTATAAATATGTGTAAAATTACCACCAAGGAAGGCACTGGATTTTCACGACACAGGACTTCCATCTAGTGTGAGATCCAGGGTTCCTTACATCACTATTGTACTTGCCATATTCTTTTTACTCCAAAGTATCACAAAGGGAAGTACCACACCTTTGCCAGTTATTCTACCGCCAAGTAGTAATGTGCAAATATTACTGTGTTCCAGTTTGAAGGGCAATGTTTCTAGAGAAATTACAGGGCTTAGAGATATAGGTAACATCTTAGATCTCTGGGTGACGAGCGCAATGCAGTGCCAGGCAATGATTTGGACTCTTCATGTTCCAATAGCTGCGTGTCACTGTGCAGACTGTGCTGTTATGTGGCAGGCATGTTGCTTACCATCGGGCACATGGCCTGCTGGTCTCGTCACTCTTTATTAAAAAGAAAAGGAGGTCCTGTATGGAGCGAGCTATCTGGCTCTCACATTTTTTGTATACACTCTAGGTGTAGTAGCGATAAGACTAGATGGAGTCGGGGTGCTCCGAGTCGGATCTGGGTCCTATGTCATCTAAAGAAATATTTATTTCCCGTCTAGTTTGATTTCGGACCGGTTAGATTACATATGACCCAGATCCGACTCTGAGCACCCCGACTCCACCTAGTCTTGTCGCTACTACCCCTAGACGCACAACGTTGTACACTAAGGTGGACGGTGGTGAACCACCCATTTAGGCCTTCTACATAAAACTGCGATGCGATGCGACGCCGCATCGGAGGAAGGGCTTCCACACAAAACTGCGATGCGATGCGACGCCGCATCGGAGGAGGGCTTCCACACAAAACTGCGATGCGATGCGACGCCGCATCGGAGGAGGGCTTCCACACAAAACTGCGATGCGATGCGACGCCGCATCGGAGGAAGGGCTCCCACACAAAACTGCGACGCGATGCAAATTGCTCCGATGCGGCGTTGCATCGCATCGCAGTTTTTGAAGTGAAAACTTCTTTAGGTGCGCTATAGACAGAATTTTCGTGGGCTGTGAAATGGATTCATCAATCGTCACGCTTGGATATGATAATGGATCGGATCGGATCGGATCGGATATGAAATCTTCGGGTAAACTCTGTAAAAACGGCCAGGTAGGTACCAGGGCAACAGAAACAGTAATGAGTTTCGATTACCTACCTCCAACAGCCCAGCGTTTATCTCCAGATACCAGGACAACAGAAATATAAAAGAGTTGCGTTTGCCTCTAGGTGCCAGTACCAGGGCAACAGAAACAGTAGAGTTGCAATATTCTGTATAATTACGTTGATATAAAACTAGATGGCGCAACCATCGATTTAGCTGGCGGTGTTGAAATTATGCGAATGTACATAGACCTACGATGGTTTAACAAATAATTTGTCTTCTGACGAGGTGATAAATAAATTACACAATTCAAATAAAAGTAACACATTTGAGTCACAAGTTTTCACTTCTATCGGCAGTTCCTATGACTGCCTTTTTTTTTTGTGTGGGAGCCCTTCCTCCAATACGGCGTCGCATCGCATCGCAGTTTTGTGTGGGACCCCTTAATAGGCCATGAAACATGAAATTAATGAAAAGTAAGTACAGGAATAAAACTTTCAAATGTTTCACAACACATTTTATTGGTTCCTTCATAATGAAAGGTTTTATTTAGAACATAAATATAACTGAATAACAATCTGTTGTAATATTGATATCATTTCTTGGAATGTCAATTTTGTTTCAACAATTCATCCACACTTTTTTGTAAGGTATTTTTAATGAATTCATAAGCAAATCACGTCAAATAAAAAAACACAACAATTTAACAGAATACATTTAAGCATAATATGTGCCATATTTTTAACACTGATTTTTGAAAGTCTAAATAGTACCTATGCATTCCGGAGAATGCGTGTACAAAGCAAAAGAGTCGCATTTCAATCACTATCAAACATAACTTTAACAATGGGACTAAGCCTGAAAAAAATATTTGGAGAATGATGGTAATGACGATGATTTAAAAATTCCTTAAAAACAGTAATTCTCAATGAAACTTTCTCAGAGGAGTCAAAAAAGTATTTTCTTTTTCTCTCTATCAAAACAAAGATGGCGTCTATGTGACGCCACAATCTATAAAAAAAGTCGACTGTGCCAACAATAGTGCAGTAACTTTAAACATTACCGTAGGCGTTAAATCCGGTAGATCTGATTTTTTGCAGACTTGTTTATGATGTTGGCCTAATGATTGTCCCAAGTTTGTGACCTCGAGCGACGAACGCAACTTTGTCAAAAATCGAAAAAACCGCGAAAAAATCGTAAACTTTTAAAATTTTGGCGATTATATCCCTAAACGACTAGTTTTTGTAAAAACTTTCTTATGGCATTTATAAAGTAGACTAAATTTGCTACAATATGATACTAGAATTGTCTCTGTACACCCAATAGTTTCTGAGAATAAGTCTTTCAAAGTTTATAATTTTTTTCGTACTTCGCAATTTTTAGCAATATTTTAACTCCTACTTGATCACTTTATGGCACAGTTACTGCGGTTTTTAACCCCCGACCAAAAAAAGAGGTGTTATAAGTTTGACGTCGAAGTCTGTCTGTCTATCAGACACACACACATACAGGTCTGGCTCTCAATGTATCTGTCTCTGTGTGTATCTGTCTATGGTCCTGTAGAGCTCAAACGGATAGGCCGATTTCGATGCGGTTTTTTTTATTTGAAGATACATTTTTGTGTTGATGTTTTGAGCTATTTTTGGTTAACATCGATTCAAGATGGCCGCTTCCACCAAATGGCGGACCAAATATTTCACCACAATCTACCTCAATATGGGTATCAAATGAAAGGGCTTGACTAGTACAGTACTATACAGTATAATAAATTTCAAATCACAAAATGGCGAACTCCATAATTTTTTTTTTCACTAATGCCTCAATATGGGTGTCAAATGAAAGAGCTTGACTAGTAGACTACTATACACTATGAAAAATTTATATTTATACCATATTTATACCATTTAGAGGTAGTTGTGAAAAAAGAAACTTATTTCGTAATTTTGTGATTGCGGCCATCATAGATTTGAAATTTGTCATAGTGCATAGTAGTCTACTAGTCAAGCTCTTTCATTTGATACCCATATTAAGTTATTAGTGAAAAAAAAATTATGTAATTCGCCATTTTGTGATTTGAAATTTGTTATACTGTATAGTATTCTACTAGTCAAGCCCTTTCATTTGATACCCATATTGAGGTAGATTGTGGTGAAATATTTGGTCCGCCATTTGGTGGAAGCGGCCATCTTGAATCGATGTTAACCACAAATAGCTCAAAACATCAACACAAAAATGTATCTTCAAATAAAAAAAACCGCATCGAAATCGGCCCATCCATTTGAGCTCTACAGGGCCATAGACAGATACACACAGAGACAGATACATTGAGAGCCAGACCTGTATGTGTGTGTGTCTGATAGACAGACAGACTTCGACGTCAAACTTATAACATCTCTTTTTTTGGTCGGGGGTTAAAAACCGCAGTAACTGTGCCATAAAGTGGTCAAGTAGGAGTTAAAATATTGCTAAAAATTGCGAAGTACGAAAAAAATTATAAACTTTGAAAGACTTATTCTCAGAAACTATTGGGTGTACAGAGACAATTCTAGTATCATATTGTAGCAAATTTAGTCTACTTTATAAATGCCATAAGAAAGTTTTTACAAAAACTAGTCGTTTAGGGTTATAATCGCCAAAATTTTAAAAATTTACGATTTTTTCGCGGTTTTTTCGATTTTTGACAAAGTTGCGTTCGTCGCTCGAGGTCACAAACTTGGGACAATCATTAGGCCAACATCATAAACAAGTCTGCAAAAAATCAGATCTACCGGATTTAACGCATACTACTCCATACATTCAGGCGACAAAGTTCCTGGACTACAAATAACATGAACATTTTTTGTCCAAATCAAAGGTCAATGTCAATTGGGCTAATTGACGATTTTTTTAGCAAATTTTACCCACTATAAAGTTAAAACAGATTGTGAAACTGAGATTATTATGTTGGTTTTTGGTGTCTGTTTTTGCTATTTACTTTTACGGATAATCACATTTTAACTCGGAACCGCCATAGGGCACAAAATGGAATAAGCTGATAGTAGTTGTAGTGCTAGAACAACTATAACAATCAATAGGTACTATAACAATCAATATAATCAATTAATTGTTAATGATAACAAAAATTAACATTATTTTTTATTGTTCTGATAATATTGGTTCATTGAAAAAAATAACCTGTCCTTTCATTTTGTGCACAATATTTTTGACATGACAGATATTTAAGTTAATAGCATTTTCTTAATCAGGGTTGGTCTCACTGTAAAATTTATTTCAAATTATGACTGGAATGCAACATTATTTGGTTTAGTTTTATATTAGACCAAGAGCCCATGCACCCCAGACCTTCGTTATTTTATAAAAGCTGAACGTTTGTCAGAGTATGCTCCCAACACAGTTAAGAACGATGGCCCATGATGAAGTTTGGATCATCCTGGCTTTGGCAGATAAACGGTACTAAAGGTGTACCGATCTAAATTTGTCAAATTATAAAGTCTGATATTTTGGTAATACCTTCAGAATATTATTAAAAATTACACCAATAATTGCTAGACACTTAACATCGTGGTAAGCACTTGCCAGACACCCATGTTGTGTTAATGTTCATGCAATTGTAATTCTACTTGCGCCATAATATGCGCGCTTATTTTTAAACATAATATTTGGGTAACAATTAGCAGCCTAATTATCATAAGCAGCCCACTAAAAGTTCCCACTGCTGGGACTTGGGGCCTTAATACCATTTATTTGCCAAAGCCAGGATGACCCAAACTTCATAATGGTCCATCGTTCTTACCTATGTTAGGAGCATGCGCTGACAAGTTTTCAGCTTTTATAAAATAACGAAGGTCTGGGGTTCACGGGCTCTTGTTCTATATTCTGTATTTCAGCATTACTCTACACATGCAACTATTTGAAAATAAATTTGCATTGAGGCATTTCCAAGCAAATTTACCTGACAAAGATAATTTTCATTTTCGCCAATGTTTCATTGTGTTTAACTTCTCTGACAAAATGAAATGATGGCGCGCCACCAATGCAATGGTGACCTTAACAACTATTTTTGACAGGTCTGTTAGCACCTTGAATACGTCTCATTACCACTTCATTAACTGTCTGTTATAAAGAAATAAAATTATGGACCTAATATTGTTTTAGTAATCTTGCAAATAATACTTGTATTATTTGAGATATTTGTATAAGAAAGACAGAGTTGTTTTGACATGTTTAAGTTGGTAACGAATTTCACCAAAACAAGAAAGCAATATTACTGATGAAATAGTAGATAAGTCTTAACATTTGTCACACTATCTCTGACCAAGTATATTTTTATTTGACATGGTTTTCACAATGGCAACATTTAGTGAAAAAAGTTTTAAGAAATTAAAAGACAGAATACCTAGGTGGGTATAACCTAAACAAAATAAAGGGTATACAATTTTAGCAAATTCAGAGTGGTACAAACATAAAATCAGTCTCAAGAAGACTAATTAAGAAAACCAATGATCACTTAGCTAGTTCCATTAGTTAGCTACAATCAAAGTTTATATTTAAATAATAAAATAAAACATTGAAGTAGGTATTTGGACAAATATAAATGCTTAAAAATAAAAGTTTAGTATAATAGTCCATAATAAGGTCCAAATGAATATGGTAACACTTCTTTATGATTAATATTCATTTTTAAGAGTCTTTTAATCCATTCTGAGCAAACAAAATAAATAAATAAATAAAGGACCAATGGAAACTCTTGTCTCATGAAAACTGTCTCATTCTCAAAGTTGTGTCAAAATAATGAATTTATTTATTTTTATGCCAAGTATGAATAAAGACCATGGTAACTAGAATAAAAGTAATAGTACCTTGATTTATACTTACAAAATAGTTATGAGCAATATTTAAATAAATTATCTTCTTATGTACACTTACACAGTAATATCTTAACATATTTTCAATTTACCTATTTTAAATTCATCAACTAGCCAACACATAACTGCATATTTGTTGTTGCCGCTAAAATATTCAGGGGTCAGAATTTTGACGTGATAACGTCTTATAATTCGATGAAGCCGGCTGCACGCCCGCAAAACTGTAACGTTCCGCCGTTACCGTTAGTTCGTCTTCCGTGCCATGCGGACGAAGCTGAGCGCTGAGGGCGCCACCCGCCGAGTCGAGCGGTATCACTACTCGCGCTATCAGCGTACTGATTTCTTAAGACGTTGTCACGTTCAACTATCGTCAGTAAACCGACTTTACAGACAACCATTTTTATAAATTATTTTTGGGAGATTTTTTTTTTCAGTAGACAAAGTAAGTACTAGTACTTAAAACATTGTTGACTTTATAACATCATTCTAAGAGGATCATATTTCTTGATATGTCAGTCAATGGTGAAGAAAACAGTATTTTATTATCAACTAAGCTGGTGAGCTTAGCA
Source organism: Ectropis crepuscularia (assembly GCA_963693475.1). Taxonomy (NCBI): domain Eukaryota; kingdom Metazoa; phylum Arthropoda; class Insecta; order Lepidoptera; family Geometridae; genus Ectropis; species Ectropis crepuscularia. Next base: position 9,998,250 of record OY856361.1, read on the forward strand.
CTGCCACATTTATTTTTTCGTCAACATTTTCTGTAATGCAAAACTTGGTCCGACAATAACAAATACATAAAACAAAGAATCACCCAATAGGGTAGCGAACTGGGTCAATAATAAACAATTTTAATTAGTCCATCAGCTAGATCATGGAAAATATGGGTTAATAATAAACCATTCTAATTAGACCATTAGCTAGATCATGGAAAATATGGGACACATTGTTCTATCAAATTATTAAAAATCAACAAAGATATAGATCATCAAACTTCCAGAGTGGCACTGTATCTTTGTCATTTTTTATTTGTGAATAAAAAAAATCTAATCAATCAATTAATCAATCTAACTAAGGACTAATTAGTTTTTTTTAAGGATTGTACCCTATTTGGTGTAGTTTAGATTTTAAAAAATTATGAGTGTACACACATTTCGAAGATCCATTTTTATACTGTAGAAGATAGGACTAAATTAATAAACCACATGAATTACTAAGACAGTAGTTGGGGCTTTGTTGGAACCCTCTTCTGTGGATATATTAATATATTGGGTAAATGGTGGGTTCAGCTGCCAAACAAAATTAAAAACCACTGCAATAGAGAACTGCGATAAATTTCTTGCATTCACCATTGCTAAACTTCAACATAATCCTTTTTTCTATTGGCATTATCTATTTAATGCAAAAAAAAAAACAAACAGTAATGCATTATATTATATTATTTTTTGTAGTGGTAGGACTCTTAGCAGAGTCCGCCTGGGGAAGTACCATACCTTTGTCAGTTATTCTACCGCCAAGCAGTAAAGTGCAAACATTACAGTGTTCCGGTTTGAAGGGTAATGTTTCTAGAGAAATTACAGGGCTTAGAGATATAACAACTTAGATCTCTGGATGACGAGCGCAATGCAGGGCTATATAATGATTTAGACTCTTCATGTTCCAATAGCTGCATGTCACTGTGCTGTTATGTGGCAGGTATGTTGCTTATCATCAGGCACATGTCCTGCTCGTCTCATTTCACTTAATTAAAAAAAAAAAAAAAAAAAAAACCTAAATCTTCTGACACAAAGACATAATTATGTAGTGTGACAATGTATAAGATTTAGTTGACTTAAGCTATATGCTTATAATATTCAAAGATTCTAATATCCCTTTAAAAATACTTGCGACAAAACCATGCAACAAATATGCAGTTATAAAATAAAACCTGACAACCGAATATGTGATATTATAGTAGATCCAACCGTTTATCCTCTTTTTGACAGCACCAATAGAACGTAACTGCGCCATGTTACGCAAAAGTTCACTTTTAAATGCGAGGTTTTAAAAATATGACAACTGCTTAAATTTGCTCCTTGATCCCGTATAATAATCATCTTTCACAAAATGAGTCCATAAGTGCAGTAGTTTTTTTATAAATTCCATAAAAAGACAAACGTTTTTAAAAAATTACGTTCTATGGCTATCAACATAGTGATGTTACGAAGTTACGATTGAGATATCGATATTGTTTGTGAACTATTTTTACACGGGTGTTTTCCGTTCTCGGCACATAATATCGGATTTATTTTTATGTAAAACCGTTATATTGATGCGCCTCAGGAAAACATACAGCATTATTTGAAGACGTGTTTATCTCCTGGTGTATATCCAAAAAAGAACAAGGTTATGATGACTGAAACATTTGAATACTTATTAAAATAAAGTGTTAAATAACATTTTGTAGTTAGGTAAATTAACAAAGTTTATTTATGTCTGATGTAAACTTTGAAGAACATGATGTACCATTTTCGTTAATTTCTAAATAAATTAACCTGATATGCTTAATGTGTTAAAATATTTCCATATTTGGCTTAATAATGTCTCATCAGTCGGTTGGGTATTATTTCATCACCCAAAGGTTACTGCTGTACCTGATCTACGTCTACTAGTTGTGCGTCTATAGCACTGTTTTAATAGACTGGACTTATCTAATTTTTCAATAACAGGATGTTAAGCAACTGCTATAAGTAAAATTTATTTAATATGACTCGAAATTTATTCGGGTTTTCTTAGATAGGGACTAGTAATATGTGATAGCACACAAATTATCTTCGTTTTCTATGATTATACTACCACCGCAACAATACTTATGTGTATTCGGTCTGTAACATATAAAAAAGGTAACAAATTTACCCTTATTCTCGGAAATGTATAGGGTATTATCAATACTCGTAAAGATGTTAATGTGATGACATCTTTCAGCGACATGTAAAGCGGACCAGCACGGCGGGCCACGGCCTTTCCCCGAGTTCTAGTGGTGGGAACGAGCCAGAAGACTGGGTATGGGTATCTTTCGCCATTTATGGCATATCCTGGGGTTTGTGCTAGACATAACATAGTATTTACTCATGGTATTTCGGTAGCCTGGAAGAGATCGCTATTAGCGATAATGTCGCCACTTGGTTCACTAGTTCTAGGATAAGTCCCTGTTGTTTAAGTATTATATTGTGGATAATAAAGAGTTTCTATCTTTTTAAAGTCTTTTATAATATTAGTTGGCTAGTAGAGAGCCACCACTTTAAACGTCATTGTTGTATAGTTCAAATGTATAGTATGTATTTGTATAGTTTGAAAGGGATATTTTGAATCCGTTAATTATTTATCTTCTAGTTTGCTTTCTATTCTCTCTCGCTTCGTCTAATGCTGGGTTTCACTCAGTATCTGTTTTTTCTTACAAGTACAGAGTTTTTGTCGTCTAACATAACCACAAATAAAACAATTGTTTATTTTAATACAATTCATTAATTTATAATGTTTTTGGCAGAATAACTGAATTTAAGCTTCTTCTAACTCAAAACGTATGAACATAAGAAAAAAAATTGAACGAAAGTTGTAGGAAATAAACTAGTCTTTAAAAAAGGTCTGATGCGTTTTATTGATTAATCTAATATTTCAAGAGCTATCGGCTGCAATAGAAAAACTGGTTAATTAAATGGGCCATAAATCGTAAACGCTACATGTCACAGAAAAGTTTTCCGGCCACAAAAGATGCAAAATATTATTTTCTACAATAACGACCTCAACAATTTTTGCCCTAAAGTTTATAGTTTCCGAGATATTAGCCAAGCTCGCAGCAATGTTTTACTTTTAAAAATTCGGCAACCGGACTTTGGGACTGATTTTTCGCAGGCAACCCGACAAAATGTCATGTTCTTATTTGCCAAAATAATCTTTAATTTTATTTAATTTCAATTTAATAACCTGACCGTTGCAAAATGCTAGTATCGATGTACCTGTTTATACTTGGTCACAAGGTCACAACACTATAACTGACAAATTAGATCTGCCAAAAAGAAAATAAATGGTTGGATTCACTATAGTAATGGAAATTTTATCAATCTAATTAAAAATTTAGTCAATAGTTTGAACATTCTATAGGTACTTAGTTTGATGGCTATACAGCTATATTTAATGGTACAGGTTTTGCAAACTGATAAGAATTTACCCACAGATAGAAAATGGGATTATGGGATACTATATTATGAGATACTGACATTATCAGTGATTGTTGCTCAATCACATCGCTACATCGGAACAGATTGGGCTAAAATTTGGAGCATAGATAGAATAGGAACACACAGGCCACTTATTATCCCGGGAAAATAACGGGAACATAAATTAAGCAAGTGAAACTGTGAGGCACTGGTAGTATAACAGAGGAATGAAAATTTTATTGGCTGATTGAGCAATTTGTGTGACAAAGTTAGAAATTGTTTTATGGAAAAAGTGACAGTGTCTTGCCGAAAAGTAAATTTGATGCAAAAATATTTTTAGCATGACCCTACTGCCTCTAGGAAACATTTTGGAAACCTTTGAACCTTTACCATCAAACATGCTGTAGAAAGGCACAAAACAATTTTTGAACTATTTTTACTTACATATCACAAAAGTGACTCTATAGCCGATTTAAAATCACTAAAGAATCATATTCAATAGCCTAATTACCTAAGTAAACTAGAATTTGGAACTATCCAAGTGTTGGTCCTAAATAAGGAGATGTATCACAGTAAAAGCATGTTGGCACTTCAGTTTCATGTAGTTCTACCAAGTTGGTACTGATTTCTTGCACTACTTTATAGTATCTGCATCTTCTAGGACCTACTTCTTTGATTAGAGTGTCATATGGAGGTGATAATATATCAAAGAAAGCTGCCGGCACTTCTAAAGCTTCGATTTCATGGTAGTTGGATATTGTTGGGGTCAAAATACACGTCTGAGCATTTTCACTACAAACCCGATCAGTCGATACTGTCGCAAATAACTTTCTTTTCTGATGGAAGCCTTTAGCGAGACGTGCGGCTTCATGTTTAGCCCGTGTAGCGAAGTCTACCATATTAACTACTTCTTTCAAAGGATGTTCTGTGAAACTCCTAATGTTTACCGCTCCAGATATTACCTTCAGCAGCCCGTGCATGTGTGGGTGATCATGCAGAGGCATTTTGAAGCCCGGTTTCAGCACAAAGATACTCATGTTCACTTGACTGTTCTGAAAGACTTCAATGTATGTGCACGGTGCTTTCTTTGGCGCTTCCCAGGTTAAAGGGTCTTCTAAGCTCTGGTCGAAACCAAAATCTCTGGCTACTAACTTGTCCATCATTAATTTTAGCTTATTCAAGTTGGCGTCCAAATCGTGTTTTAGTTTGACGTCGAAGGTGCGGAGCGCTTGCCGGTATGTCGACACCAGAGGCGGTACATTGACGAGGTCCATGGTTGACTTCGTATCATCGCGGTTTTCCATGTGAAATTTAGCTGCACTGATACACAATAATTTTGTTTTCCGAAAAATCGTTAAATAAATTCTGCGGGATGATAACAATGCGCAAGTGTCAACAAACGTCATCTTGAGGTTTGAATGAAATTGATTAATTTGATGTACATAAGCTCAGCTTTTTTATTTTTTACTTTTTTATACCCGTAATTGGTTCTACTGTTATTTTATATTCTTTAACGGATAAATGGAAGTTTAATGTTTAATACCAAAGTTTAACACTACATTATATTAATATCATGACTATGTTTGTATTCATCTAAACAAAAGCAGGTAGTTATCTTGTTTATAACTATTGTCAGCGTCACCTAGCGTTGAGTAGCTAAACCATTGCGACCATGAAAGTAAGAACAGAGTTTTCTGTTCATTGTACAGATGGCAGAGCATACCTAAAAAATCATAATTCCAATAAATCTTTTTTTCTTCATATGTAAAAATTACCAAGTGTTTACTGTTTCAGTAACTCAGTTTTAGATGAAAGTTGTTAGTTAAGCGATAACTGATAGTCTTGGAGTCTAAAAAAGTATCCTCTCTCAAAGTATAAGCTGGTCCGATACCGATGGTGGTTGTGAAATAGATCGTTCTAAAATTTCCGCTTGTAAGATTTATGAAACGTCCGCTGATGCCAAAATGCAGGGAATTGTTGATGATGATTGACACATTCTTATTTAGCATAGTTTTAGAACTCCAAAAATTGCTTAATAACCCAAATAAATTCATTCATTCGTGATCTCTACCGCCTCAACAGCCTTTTCTATCCTACTTCTTTTCGTCCTTCCTTTTTTTGTAGGGCCCTGAGGTCCTTTAGGTCTAAGTACATGAAGGGTAAACTAAAACAAAAAACTGTCAGTCAGAGGGACCTCCGATCGAAGTAAAATTTTAGTAATAGACAGCATTAATATTGCACAATACCTACGCCAAAAATTGTACCTACCTATAGCGATTCCTTTTTAAGCTAATTCCTCGCTAAGACGGGGTTTTGCGTAATTCAACCCCTAAGAGGGTAAATTAAGAAATGAAAGTTTTACATAAATGCACAGGGCAAACAAACCCTTGGGGCTAGAAACTTAAAATTTCGCACTCATAGGTACCTAGGTATATTCCTTTTATGATTTAGTAATCAACTTAGTAATTTAGAAAGGATTTATCAAAATTCTACCCCTAAGGGGCTGAAATAGGGATAAAAGATTGCTTAAAACTTTTATGCGTTGTAGATACTACATACAGGGGATAAAAATTTCATATTAACGGGTAAGCTTATACCCCGTTTAGGTAAATGATTCCAGTCCAGCGACCGAATCCAGCGCTGGATTGCTTACTGGAATAATGGAGACCGGCACTGGAATGCATCAATCCAGTGCCAGTGCATTCCAGTGCCTGTTTACATTATTCCAGTAAGCAATCCAGCGCTGGATTCGGTCGCTGGACTGGAATCATGTAAACGGGGTATTACTTACGCCAACGACTTACAAAACGCGAGGGTAGCTGCGGGCAAAAGGTAGTAATTAATAAAGAGGTTTAAGTTAAAATTTCTACAGGTAAAGTACCTACTTAGATGACGATGGAGTGATTATAATTGCGGCTGGTGAAAGGCGAATGACGATCCGGAGTTAGAGTTCGGAGGATCGGAGGTAAGTTCGGACCCCACGTGCACGGCGTGCACCACTGTATTTTTGAAGTCAACCTGATGCTAACCTGAAAAGATGAAGGAAAACATCGTGAGGAAACCGAAATTTGTCTAGAATCTTTCCACTAACCTGGACCCGGACCCGGAAATAAAAAGCCCTAGAGGTGCTTAGAGTCCCAGTAATAGTAACTTTTTTTTTATTAGATAAAGAGTGACGAGACGAGCAGGACATGCGCCTGATGGTAAGCAACATGCCTGCCACATAACAGCACAGTGACACGCAGCTATTGGAACATGAAGATTCCAAATCATTACCTAGCACCGCACTGCGCTCGTCACCCAGAGATCTAAGTTGTTATATCTCTAAGCCCTGTAATTTCTCTGAAAACATTGCCCTTCAAACCGGAACACAGTAATGTTTGCACATTACTGCTTGGCGGTAGAACAACTGGCAAAGGTTTGGTACTTCCCCAGGCGGAGTCTGCTAAGAGTCCTACCACTACAAAAACATTTAGTTACATTTAGTAGGTTGTAGTCTTGTGCTTATGAGATGATGATGACTGGTATATCTTCAGCCCAACATCTCACACTTAAAACAAACCGTGTCGTGAAGCCGAGGCGAGTTTTATGTGTGGTCTGCGGCGAGGCGGGAGGTAGTTAGGTGGCCAGTAATACCACTTAAATAAATACGTAAATCCCGATCATTGTTACTGTTCAACGTTTCGGCATTAAATGAGGGTGTAGGCTGGCCACACTTTCGGCGCTTTTCCGGGATAGAATCTCTCTATCTCACTAATCTACTACTCTATCTGTCTACCTTTACCGGCTCAAAGTCAATTACACTTTTCGTTTGTTCAAAAAGGAATTTTGAACAAAGCCTTGAAGATCGCTAGCTAAAGTGTTAGCCTATCTGTTTCTTAACGGGCATACTTCGGAGAGTGTGCAACTGTTCTGCATGATCTAACACCTTGTCCTTTTTCTATCGGACTGCTCGTAGCTCGAAAAGTGATATTGTTTCATAGTTGACGTTTCAAAGACTCGAACGACGAGGTTTGACTCTACTTTTACGATAATAACGTCTAAAATGTGGAATGGGTTGCCTGAGTGGACTTTTAAAAATACGAGTAGGTAAATTATTTTAATTAAATCACTATTATACTGAAATATTAATAGTTATTCGGGTGACAAAACATATGATGAAGTGTTTTATTGTTTGTGGGGGACAAAGGGTTTTTTTTTTAATTAAGAGTGACGAGACGAGCAGGTCATTTGCCTGATGGTAAGCAACATGCCTGCCACATAACAGCACAGTGACACCCAGCTATTGGAACATGAAGTCCAAATCTTTACCTAGCACTGCACTGCGCTCGTCACCCAGAGATCTAAGATGTTATATCTCTAAGCCCTGTAATTTCACTGGAAACATTGCCCTTCAAACCGGTACACAGTAATGTTTGCACATTACTGCTTGGCGGTAGAACGGTTGGCAAAGGTGTGGTACTTCCCCAGGCGAACTCTGCTAAGAGTCCTACCACTACGAAATACAATGAAACATTATTATACAAAAAAAACTACTGTAATATGACAATGAATTACGCTTGTACCTACATAATTATTTATTACGATGTCTACTATGATGCTAGCATATAAATTTTGCTCCATAATTTTAACATGTTTTTGAAGTGAAAACTTCTTTAGGCGCGCCTAGACAGATTTTTCGTGGGCTGTGATTTGAATTCATTCGTCACGCTCGGGTATGATAAGAAAGCTTCGGGTAAACTCGGGACCATGGCTAGTCGCCATCTAGAAATACGTCAGCCAATGGGAAATGCTGAAAGGGCGTGGACAGGCCATCATGGGATGGCCATCTAGAAACGCATCGGCCAATGGGAAATGCTGACGCATTTCTAGATGGCCATGCCAAGATGGTTAGGCCACGCCCTCCGGTTACACCCGTGTAGTTTCCAAGGTAAGCTATCAAATTCTGAGTTATAAGTTTTCACTTCTATCGGCAGTTCCTATGAGTGCCAATTTTTTTGCATGTTCATTGTGGTCCCTATATTGCATACCTGGTCCCTATGCATATTATATAATTATATTTTATTATTCTGACTTCCACCGGACAACGGCAAACAAGTTCAAAGGCAATAATAAGTCAAAAAGCACACATGCAATCGAAGGGCACTTGTGGCACTTTATTTGTAATGGGTCTCTGCGGAAATTTCTCTGCTCTGTCGGACTTTTTGTTATTTTTATGTATAAATTGACCGGACTAGGACTTACTAATAGATATAAATATACAATTAACGCAAGTATCTCGACAAGAACCCTTACAATTTTTCCTTACCAAAAAGTGCTAGTTGCAAATTGAAATGTTCACTTCAGAAAATATGTCCTAAATTTCCATCATTCGTGATATCGCGTCATGGCGACCCTACATCCATTTTATAGAGTTGGAGCCTGCGTTGTATCGCAGTTACCCGTAAACCGCACATAAACACAGATAAATTCATCAATACAAATAGTCTAGCGTCGAGCGGTACACTGGAATAATGTCAATGGAGTTATTTACGTCGACTGACACGGAGGTTTGTTTAGTTCTTTCTGATCTGATGACGAATCTTTCAACTCTAATCTATCTATCTATTGCAGTGATTGATAATATCTAATATCTATTATTTTGAGAGCTGGTAGTATATTTTGGGTATGTATGTATGTATGTACATATGTGTGTATTTGAGGCAAGCGGAAAACTTGTCACATAGCTCAAAGAATGATTAAGCCTAGAAATCGGGCCCGCGGCACGCGCATGAAAAGTCAGGCAAATCATAGTGAGCCATATTGGATTAGTCCGTTCGAGACTACCATCAGTAAAGTTGTCAAGGTTCAGCGCTAGTGCATGCGGCTCCGATAATTAAAAACATTATAACGGTTTATGTGGTCTTTCACTGTACATACAGACATACTCCACGACATTAAAGTTTTGTTTGGCGAACTTCAGTACAAATCTGCGCTTTACCTCACTTAAGATGAAGCGTTTGTTTGAAGGTTAGTAGTGGTAGGACTCTTGGCAGAAGTACCACACCTTTGCCGGTTATTCTACCGCCAAGCAGTAATGTGCAGGCATTACCTACTGTGTTCCGGTTTGAAGGGCAATGTTTCTAGAGAAATTACAGGGCTTAGAGATATAACATCTTAGATCTCAGCGAGCGAGCGAGCGAGCGAGCGAGCGAGCGATCTTAGTGACGAGCGCAGTGCAGTGCTAGGCTGCTAGGTAATGATTTGTAATTTTCATGTTCCAATAGCTGCGTGTCACTGTGATGTTATGTGGCAGGCATGTTGCTTACCATCAGGCACATGTCCTGCTCGTCTCGTCACGCTATAAAAAAAGGTTATCGATCTATGCTTAGAGGTACCTACATGCATAGATCGTAGAACCCAAGATGGGCCCTCCCAAACTTCAGGGTGCACGCACGCGTTCTAGTCGGTTGCAGGACGCGGTGGACGCCGAACGTTTTTACCTATCATTATTCGTTATCAACAACCAAAATAAGTAGAACCACAGCAAATCTCGCAGCTAGCGATTATAAGGGTCAAGTAGATTGGTGTTTTTGTAAACCATTTACGATACACACAGCGACGCAGTTTATTACCAATTTCAAGGTGCTCAGGGCACATCTATTGATTTATATACCTCTAGTAGTGAATCGGACGTTTTCACCACTAAGCCACAACTAGTTCGAGATCATTAACCTCAGGTACGTATCAGTCTGCTCATTAAACCTCACTTCAGTATAAAAGTGCGCGTGCGCCGCTACCGTGGAGTCTGCGCTTCGTCAGGTGAGCCGCGCCGCCTGGGTGGCCTTCCCGGAACTTATACTCTGCACCCGGAGATATATGTATTGTATAACATAGCTCTACAAAAAAATGCTGATAGAGAGATAGGCACTTTTTATTTTAACTGCCATATTTTGTTTTCCCCGAAAACACAAAAATCGTCTTCAATTTAAAACCGAATTTCTTAAGAAACCATCTCTAAAAGCCAACACACGTAACGATATATCGTAGCGATTAATCTGTGCAAATGACCATCGACCGTCGCAACTGCCACCGATGAACAATAATCTGCAACGATTTGTCATACACGCGATCGATAAATCTGCGCAAATCGGTTTGCACAGATTAATCGCTACGATACGAGTCGCACAGATTAATCGCTCGTATAACGTTACGTGTGTAGCTGGCTTAAGTCGTCTAGATACATATGTATAAATGAAAGCAAATTTTGGTTTTTGGTCCACATTTCAAAAACCACAATTGATTTCACGCATAGATTAAATATTTTTTTGACATTGACGTCTTTGATCTCACGACACTATAGACACGGTAATAGACTATAGGCCCGTGTACATAGTGTGTCTAGTGTGTACATAACTGATGGGTCAAATGAATCATCAGGAGACCTATGATGTAGAAAGATAAAAGTGTATAAAATAATAAGATTCAGCACTTGAGTTTCAATACTTCGTCTAATCCATTATTCCGCAACGCCGTACAAAAATCATGCGTCAAGAAGAAAAGATCGAGGGTTGCAACACCCTATCTTCACCTGCACCCAGTTGGACACCTTACATGTTTTTTTTTAAACTTTTGTAGGTTTACACTTGACCGCCATCTCGCCTGATGTTAAGCGACGATGTGGTCTATGATGGAGTGTGTTTACCTAGAAGAAACTGATTTACTCTCGATTTGAACAACAACTCTCTCGACACAAAGATTGTAATCATCAGGGAAAACCCACTCAGACAATGTATTCCACAACCTATATGTTCTTATCACAAAAGTAGAGTCAAATCTCTTCGTTCGTTTCTTTGGAACATCTACCATGAAACGATGTCGCCGGCATTGTGCTGACTGTTAATGTTTTATGCTCTTTTATCATTCTACGACTACATAGGTCTCCTGATGGTTCGTATGATCCATCAATTTTGTTAATGGGTTTGTGGTCTATAACTATCGTTATGGACACTTATGTATACAAGTATGTACCTACGTAATATATTTATCATGTTTTTTGCGACTGACCTTGTGGCTTAGTTGGTAGTAGCTCTGCCTGCGAAGCCAAGGGTCGTGGGTTCGATTCCCACCCAGTGCAAATATTTGTGTGATGAATTCAAATGTTTGCACTGTGTCTGGATGTTTCTATGTATTAGAGATGCGCCGAGTAACACTTTTGCCGAGTAACGAGTACCGAGTATTACTCGGTTCCATTTTTTTTCAACCGAGTACTCGGCCGAGTAACTCGGTTCAATCAAATTCCTATTTCGGGCGCGTGAACAAGTACAAACAGGTTACTATTACTACTCATTCATTAGCATAATTTTGATTTTATTGATTGAGATTATCAAAGCTTTCCTAAATTAGTAAAAAATACTTTTTGATTAACTGTTGGCTTAATTATATCTACCTAAATGGGATACTGCCTTTTCGCCGAAAAGTGATTGGCCGATTATCACTGGCCAACCAACGGTTCGTCTATGTTTCACTTTGATAACTAACGATTGTCAACTTTTTGTATGGCAACATTTCATTTGGCAGAATTATTGTTAAACAGATTTTTATAATGACTCAATACGTTCAAGGCACTTATCATTTGTCAAATCTTTCACTACGCCAAACAACTTTTAGACAAATAACGTTTTGTATGTGTATCAGTTCCCTTTTGTACATTTATATTATATTAGAAAATAAATTATTTTTACATGTAATATTATAACCACAGAAATCTCCAACATATGTACACATTTGCAAAATTTCAAAGTTCGGAATGAAGTTAAGGTGAAATAGAAAGGAATCAGTTTGGTTAGGTTAGAACTGTGACCAACAAGGCACAAGCCAAGCGAGCGAAGCGAGCATTCCGCGGCAGCGGCCGGCGAAGTGCCAGAACCAAATCGCTTTTGTTTCAGAACACAGAGCACATACATAAGAAAAATAATTATGAAAAAAATACTCCAATAATACCACCAACCTGTACAATATTTGTTCCAAATGAAAATGGCATCCCTGTAAATAAATTTCGATGAAAAGGCAGAGAACCCTAACTAAATATATTGCTTTTCTTAAACCGAGTATACTCGGCATTCAAACCGAGTACCGAGGCCGAGTACGAGTATCAAAAACCCGCCGAGTATGCCGAGTACCGAGTATCAACCGAGTACTCGGCCCATCTCTACTATGTATAATAAGTATGTATTTAAAACTATATAAGTATTATAAAAGCCTTCTGGCCGCCATCATACAAGCTTTGCTTAGTTTGGGGTCGAATGGTGTTGTGTGTGAATTGTCCACCAATTATTGTATTTATTATTTATTTATTTATTTCCCTTCTGTTGACTCTCCTGGAGTGCTACTGTTTTTTTGAAGTTAAAACTTCTTTTGGCACACCACAGACAGAGTTTTCAAATCGGGGAAAACCACTCAGGCAACGTATTCCACATCCTAGACGTTCTTATCACAAAAGTAGATTCAAATGTCTTCGTTCGTGTCTTTGGAACATCAACCTTGAAACGATGTCGCTGTTTCGAACTTATAACAGCACTTATATCATGTACCTACATATATATATCACCATAAGATTTGATAGATTGAATGCGAATATAATTTTAATTCTCCAATAAATCCCTCTTGAAACCCATCAAAATTTAATACGAAACTTAACATTAACCAAACGGAATCTGAGCTCGTTAAATTTCATAAAAATGTGTGTAAATAAATTCATAATTTACTTGTTTATTTTGAAAACATCATTCAAATCCCTCGAGTGGCAATGAACCGGAAGAGATAAACCTATCTATACTAACATTATAAGGAGCAAAGATTTGTAATTTTGTTTGTAAAGTCTTAAAAAATAAACGGCCTGTTTTGATAGATAATAAATACTCGCAAGATAATCTTTCTGTTTTTTTAGATGATATAGAGAGACGAGACGAGCAGGACATGTGCCTGATGGCAAGCGACATGCCTGTTCATAACAACGCAATAAGAAATGGTGCAAAAATAAATAAATATTGGTGGACAATTCACACACAGCACCATCTGACCACAAACTAAGCTAAGCTTGTACTATGGCGGCCAGTTAGCTGATATAATACTTATATAGTTTGAAATATGTACATACTTAATAGAATAGAATAGAATCACCCAGACACAGTATAAATATTTGAATTCATCACATAAATATGTATACTGGAAATCGAACCCATGACCCTAGGCTTCGCAGGCAGAGTTACTAAGCCACGAAGCCAGTCACATAGCCAGAATAAGAGTGTATTTATTAACACTTTAATTAATTATGTAATTATTATTTTATTGTTTCTTTCAGATTCATTCTTGTTCAAACGTTAAAACGAGGTTTTATTTTTTAAGAACTAGGTAAGAAGTCCTTTGAACATTTTTAACCGTGAATAGTCGCATTTAAAAAAAGTGACGTTGCGATAACTCTAATACTACTAAAAACACTAACTAAACATGAACGATGTCGTGACGCATCGCTAGTTAGTAATATATGTATCAGGTCATATTCAAATTGAAGCCATGGCATCTCAGATCTCAGTAGCCGATAACGCCCGATTTGAAAGCAAGATAGCACGTAAAATAGAATAGCACGTAAAATAATATTTATTGTGAAAACAGTGTATATAGCATTGGTGATACAATTGAGGTAGTTCCAACCACAGAACCAACAGTTCAGTCCTACGAACGTAGACTTGGACCCTGCTTGGTCTTCATCATCGCTGGCTTTAAGTGGTTGAAGGAAAAAAGGGCTTGGCGAAGAAAGCATTAGTGCATGTATTACCTATGTACTTACATAATAGTAAACAGTGTCCTATAAATAAATAAATAGGTAGCTCATTTTTTGAAGTGAAAACTTCTTTTGGCATGCCTAGACAGATTTTTCGTGGGGTGTGAATTGAATTCTAGCGTCACACTCGGGTATGATAAGAAATCTTCGGGTCAACTCGGGACCATGGCCATTGGCCATCTAGAAATGCGTCAGCCAACGGGAAATGCTGAAAGGGCGAGGCATGGCCATCTAGAAATGCATGAGGCAATGGGAAATGCTGACGCATTTCTAGATGGTCATGCCATGATGGTCAGGCCACGCCCTCCGGTTACACCCGTGTAGTTTCCAAAGTAAGCTATCAAATTCTGAGTTACAAGTTTTCACTTCTATTGGCAGTTCCTATAGGTAACTGCCAGATGCGGTTTTTTTTCTTTCAGACTCAAGGTCCATATAAAATACTAGCTTTAGTCCGTGGTTATACCTCCATAGTTTCCATTATTATATTCTCGCGATAGACAGACACCTAGATGTGAGCTATTCCAGAATATATTGTATTCGAATTTCAACCCTACATTATTTAGATTGTACATCGTACATTATCTCATTGAAGTGAGTGGCTCCCGTTGAATACTGAATTGTATTCGTATTCGGTGAAAATATTTTTTTGTGAAAACTGTAAAACTGCGTGAAGTGAATCTACTATATAATAAGTGTCTGTGCCAACTTTAATATAAATATGCATATCACCTATACTTCAATGTGACCTCAGCCTTACATCAATGGAAACTTAAGGAAAACTGGGAAAGTAGTCCTCCTCCGACGTCACGTGTACACTCCTACACATTAGCTGTAAAAGCTATCATGGTCCCATTTCATCGATATTTACGTTAAAATAATTTATATTTTCTGTAGAACGCCATCCGCAATTAGACTACTGTCTCCGGTTACTGATGACTGCGACTGGTGGACGGCGCCGACCGACGGTGCGTAGAAATAAGAGAACAATCAACTAAATCTAACTAGTGTTTTTTTTTTCTAAAATTATTCACCAAGTTACCTTGGATCCTAATACTTATTACAATCTACCCTTATTAATTAAGTCTAGGCTAATGAGTAATTTATATCTAACTTAAATTGCTACATAGTTTATACATAAGAAGGTGCCCATCAGCACTTTTCTAATTGACTCTGTTAAGGGGAAGTCACTTCTTTCACTTGACTTAGCACATTTAATTGTTTTATATTGTACTAGCTGTTACCCGCGACTTCGTCCGCCCAAAAATAAATACCAAGGTAACTCAGGCAGTATGTACCTATTTTTATACTCACACACATTTTACACGGTTACTAAAACAGCTTATAATAAAACAATTTCATCAAAATTGGTTCAGTTGGTTAGGTGTGAAAGCGTAAGAGACAAACGTCTCCTATTTCACCCCCGTAACAGTTCGAAATTACAAAATTGCTAGAACAAACATTCGTTTGCTTCGTGTCAAGTGTCTATAAACAGAGTTTTATGGTTTAATCTACAACGGTTGGGAACTTCCTTAATATTGACATTCATCCCCCATTTCTACCCCAATGTCACCCCTGTACAGTTCGAAATTACAAAATTGCTAGAACAAACACTCGTTTGCTTTGTGTCAAGTGTCTATATATAGAGTTTCATGGTTTTATCTTCAACAGTTGGGAACTTCCATATTGACATTCATCCCCCATTTCAACCCCAATTTTACTTCCGTACAGTTCGAAATTACAAAATTGCTAGAACAAACACTTATTGGCTTCGTGCCAAGTGCCTACATTCAGAGTTTCATAGTTTTATCTTCAACGGTTGGAATCTTCCATGTTGCCATTCATCCCCCGTTTCAACCCCAATTTCACCCCCGTACAGTTCGACATTACAAAATTGCTTGAACAAACATTCGTTTGCTTCGTGTTAAGTGTCTATATACAGACTTTCTTGGTTTTATATTCAACGGTTGGGAACTTCCATAATTATTGACGTTCATCCCCCATTTCAACCCCAATTTCCCCCCGTACAGTTCGAAACTACAAAAGTTCGAAAGAACAAAAACTGACTTCAATTATTATCATTTCACGTCAACTAACTAACTTCTAGTCAAGTAAAAAGTTTACTCGACTAATTTAAGAAGCCATAACTACGTCGTCCAGATGAATAGATACCTACTGGTGGACAATTCATACACAAAACTTTGACTTTTTCCACCGCCATTGTCCCAGTCATAGGTACTCAAACCGCAGTGGTCTTACGCGTGACGATGGCAAAAGACCTGGACCTGACGGCATGACTTTAGTGCCTTGGAAGTTAAGTCGGCCCCTAGTGTGGGACGCAGCTTGCGTCGATACTGTCTGGCACCATCACATCTTCCAGAGATACATAGTAGGGCCAGTTCAGCGACTAATTTAGCTGAGCGTCTAAAACTGCGGAAATATGCAACCCTCGGTAGTGGTTTTATATTTAAGCCTTTTGGGGTTGAGACATCGTGCCTGTGGGGGCCGGAAGCTCACCTCACCTTCAAAAGCCTTTCCGAGTGCTTGGCCGACGCAACGCGTGACCAAAATGCTGGCGTTTATTTGACCCAACGGATAAACATTGCCATTCAGCGTGGTACTGCCGCCAGCATGCTGGGCACGCTTCAACTGGTAGTGGGCTTAAACATCTTGTCATCCAGTTTTTGTTAACATTCAAAAAACCGCCCCCTGTTTTCCATATAATATATATGTACATTGTAAAAACGGGACCCTATTACTGAGACTTCGCTGTCCGTCCGTCCATCAGTCTGTCACCAGACTGTATCACAAGAACAGTGATAGCTAGACAGTTGTTATTTTCACAGATGATGTATTTATATTGCCGCTACAACAACAATAACTAAAAACAACATAAAATAAATATTTAAGGGGGGCTCCCATAAAACAAATTTGATTTTTTTACAGTTTCTTGCTCGATACTAATAATGGTAACAGGTAGACGCTTTAACTGTTCACACAATATTTCGTTTTATGTTTTCTTTAAATAATTAATTAAAATTAATGATTAAGTTAAATAAGTTTTGTAATGGTACGGAATCCTTCGTGCGCAAGTCTCACTCGCACTTGGCCGGTTTTTTAATACCTAATTTAGAATTGATGTCACGTATCTAGGTTACTTACGAACGTGATTTATTCACTACAAAATTCAGTAGGTAAAGTATAATAGCATTCAGTAACCTAACATACTAAATTCAGAAGCAAAGATTGCATCCACAAACACCAACCGCTAAATTTTTAAATGTATTTTGACTTTGGTTGATAACATTACATTACATGTATTCCTGTTTCTGAGACATTACACATTTTCTAATAAATCTGAGATCGTGTTTCGTACCATGAGCTGCCATCTGTAGCATTAATGTGGAAAACCATTAGAAAAGCTAGAAAGGTATTGTCATATGACCTGACGATATAAATATGTCACCTGACGATAGATGAGGGATGGCATATTTCGATGGCAGAGTGCGGTGTGTGTACCAAGGATGAGCTAAGTTTAAGTCAGTTAAGATTCAGTCGGAACTTCCGATTACTTTTGCACCTTCGGTTCCGATTTCGGCTCCAAAATTTTTAAAACGGAGATTACAATCGGAGGTAAGTTGTATAAATATGACAGTAAATCCCTTAGTATTGTAAATAGAAATAAAAAATCCCAACTTCCTAAATCAATTGCTCGTCAATGTTTACCGTGTCCACGTGTTTGGCAAAAAAACATATACCCAATATAAATGTTTCTCCTTCCACCACTTCTGATCCTGCCTATGTCTCCGACTTCGGTTCCGACTCCGATAAATCAAATTTAAAAATTCCGACCGCGTTTCCGGTTCCGATAAAATGACCTCCGTTACATCCCTAGTGTTTACAATGCCACAGAATACTTAGAAGTTATTATGTACCGAACTATGATTAAGAGAAATTACAGGGCTTAGAGACATAATATCTTAGATCTCTGGGTGACGAGCGCAGTGCAGTGCTAGGTAATGATTTGGACTATCATGTTCCAATAGCTGCGTGTTACTGTGCTGTTATGTGGCAGGCATGTTGCTTACCATCAGGCACATGACCTGCTCGTCTCGTCACTCTATGCTTTAAAAAAACTTATTATTACCGTTATTATTTCATTTCTATGTAACTTCCGAACCACACGACAAATATTGTTAAAAATTTGATGAGACCATATTAAAAATGTGTTCTTTCTAACAAAATAAGAATTAACGAAATTGATCAACGCAAACATGAGTTACAACCAAATACACATTCTGACTTTCACCCCTTTCTGCAAGAAAACCGTGCAGAATTTGGGGATTAAAAGTAGACAGCTACCATCTACTTAGTATGATCTTAAATCATGTCAAATTTCATTTGAATTAAATTAGTAGTTTCGGCGTGATCAGAGTTGCCTATACAGACAGACAGACAGACATGAGAGAAAAAAAATGCAGTTTCGCCATCAGTATCGACTATGGAGTGCCCCCAAAATTTTTTTTTCAAAATATCTTCAATGTACAGAATTCGACCCGCTACAGTTATATTATAAGTATAGATTGCACTGCCACTGCACTATACTAACTCAAAAGGTAACTTGTGAAAATTAATTCTATTTTTTTTAAATCTATTTTACATGTGACGAGACTCCCTTCACAGAAAAGTTATCTCTGTATAGAGATTGTATAGTATATTAATACCTACGTGAAGCAAACACCTAGTTTTTATAAAAATTGTGCAGACGGAGTACGGAGCAATATGAAGTAGGTAGGTAAGAGGTCAGTATGAAATTTCGCACACTTACCTATATTTCACAGTCTACGAGTAGGTATTTCTTTATACTGTGCTTAATAGTTTATATACTCCTAGAGTAGGAGTGCAGTCTGCTAACATTATTTTAAAATTAGAATTTTAAAAAAAGTATCACAAAAAGTCAAATTAGGTCAAATTGAGAATAAAATTAATAATGCTTTATGGTCCAGTTTCGATCACTTGGCGAGCGCTATAAGAATATAACAACTTGAAACTTGTGACGAAAAAAAAGAAACATAAAGGACATACAGACAGACAGAAACTCTTTATTATGCACACTAGTAAATTACGAACACTTAAACCATAAAAACAATAACTTAATATCTAGTGCCATAAATGGCGGCTTTATTGCTAAAAGCGATCTCTTCCAAGCAACCATTAACAGCAGGAAAACAAGTCAATAAGAGAACAGTGAGGATAGAGTGCAAAAGCAAGAACGTGAGAAAAATAATAATAATGTGACGTCACTTAATAACATATAACAAACTGATATTAAAAAAAAATACAATAAAATAATAATAGACTTAACAATATTTTACACATCTAATTTAGATATTAAAATAAAAATACAAATGAAAAATAAATATACATAACCAATGATAGTGATCATTCAGGAACAAACAAGAAGTAAAATGAATCAAGAGATTAATTCAGAGAGATAGTGTATCTTAATCTGAGCCTTGAACGAGTCTAAGCTCTGCGCATACCTAATACCCACTGGAAGTGCATTCCAGAGAGCAACCGCTCTCACGCAGAACGAAGACCCATAGAAGGAACTAGTATGAGACGGAGTGCACAGAAGAAGATTATTAGATGACCTAAGATTGCTAGAATGAGTACCACAAAGAAATATAAAACGAGAACTAAGATTAGTGGGTGACATGGGATTAAATAGTGTATTATAAAAAAGAAAGAATATAAAATATGTAGAGTATAGAGGAAGCGGTAGCCTAGTATTTATTGTCTTAAAAAAGAACCGTTTAAATATATTTAACTCGCTAAAAATTTTAAGGTACTTATGTACCTACTTATATGTGTTAATGATTCCAGAGAAATTACAGGGCTTAGAGACATAATATCTTAGATCTCTGGGTGACGAGCGCAGTGTAGTGCTAGGTAATGATTTGGACTATCATGTTCCAATAGCTGCGTGTTACTGTGCTGTTATGTGGCAGGCATGTTGCTTACCATCAGGCACATGACCTGCTCGTCTCGTCACTCTATGCTATAAAAAAAAAAAAAAAAAAATACTTTATGTAATTAGTTATAATTTGTTTCCGTTTCTTTTATTTTCTCAAAGTAAGCTTCGAAATGCAAAAATACCCCAAAACAGAGCTGCAGATCTGGCTGGTGAGTAGCGCGGCACCTCCATGTTGGGATATAATAAATAAATAAATATTGGTGGACAATTCACACACAACACCATCTGACCCCAAACTAAGCAAAGCTTGTATGATGGCGGCCAGATAGCTGATATGATACTTACATAGTTTTAAATACATACTTATTATACATAGACACACCCACACACAGTGCAAACATTTGAATTCATCACACAAATATTTGTAATGGGCGGGAATCGAACCCACGACCTTCGGCTTCGCAGGCTAAAAAAGTTATGTTACAAGTTTTCAGCTTGCCTCAAATACCTACTCAAAATTCGCTGCCAGCATAATAATAGGCGAGACGACTAAAAAAACTAATTAGTCCGTCAGTTAGATTATTAAATATTATTCTACACGTATTTTGAAGTGAAAACTTCTTTAGGCGCGCCTTGACAGATATTTCGTGGGCTGTGAATTGGATTCTGCAGCCCTACTACGAAGTCCGATAAACGATATTATCGGCCGAACTTATGGACTTTTCCTACCTCGAAAGACAATCTGTCGGTTGATAGAATCGGCCGTTTCGTTCGATTCGACTCTCATCCGACCTAAGTCTATACTTAACTTCCGACCGAGATGTATCGATCCGACTGTTTTTCGTGCTAGGCTACAATCCGATTCAGCTGTCGGTCGGATCCGATCATTCGGAGTTTGTTTTCGTAGTAGACCTGCTGGTGTCACGCTCGGGTATGATAAGAAATCTTCGGGTAAACTCGGGACCATGACTATTGGCCATTTAGAAATGCGTCAGCCAATGGGAAATGCTGAAAGGGCGTGGCCTCGGCATCATGCCATGGCCATCTAGAAATGCATTAGCCTATAGGAAATGCTGACGCATTTCTAGATGGCCATGCCATGATGCCCAGGCCACGCCCTCAGGTTACACCCGTGTAGTTTCCAAGGTAAGCTATCAAATTCTGAGTTATAAGTTTTCACTTCTATCGACAGTTCCTATGACTGCCAATTTTTTTTTCTTATATTTCATATACAACAAATGACGAAGATACAGTGCTTAGAAATTTCGAGAGATGTCACGTTATAGTACGATTTTTACTATAGAGTGACGTCACAACCCCCCACTCCGGAAGTTTGATGGCCTATATCTTTGTCAATTTTTGATAATTTGATAAAACAAAAAATACGTGTCCCATATTTTTGCAGAATCACATGACGAACTAATTAGAATGGTATATTTTTGACTCCATCGTCATCCCAGTTATATGGTTAGACTTCTTAGCACGAGAAATAAAAAGAAGAACTATAACCTCCTTGCGTGCGTACGTAAGTACTCGCTTTTTTCTAACTATCGAGGTGTAAAGAGGTCGTATATGTATACGACCTCTGTCATTAACTGCGGTTGTAATGAGGTCGCCGGCATCCGAAGCAGAGTTGATCGCCGTTCGTGGCCTCTAGTGGTTTACAATTGATCAAAAGACAGATGTAGTTGTCTTCGGGCCTTTGGAAACACGCCAGCGCTTTGATTCCACGTAGAGTAGGCAGGTCCAGAGAAAAACCGGTGCTTATAATATAACACAACACAAAGAACAATCATTAATTTAAAATTAAAATATTTTGAGCACAAAAGCCGAAATTATCGCTTAAAGTATATATTCCAGATTAGTTTATTGTTATCACTGTCCGCATCGACGCTTTAACATTAGGTGAGATAGTGGTCAATTGCGAATCTATTTGTCACGACAATCTAGTCGGATACGGAGCCCCTGGTTCGAATCCCAACACTGTCATTTCAAAGTCATGTGCGTATTGCCACTGACTTAAAAACAATAAAGGTATTATTATATCGTTAGGAAACCGGGATGTATCACGATTTTTTCTAGGTCATGTGTCATCCATCAATCCACACTACGTCAGCGTGGTGGATTATGGCCTTGACTCTCTCCTTGTGAGAGAAGACTCCGAGTAATACCTAAACAATACTGGTGTTTAGAGTAGGTAGTCCTAGCGGTGGATATATTTAGTGGGCTCCTCCTGAGTGCTGATGCGAATTTATTGTCAATAAAAAATGAAGTCTCTATTCGTAAACTAACCTGTGATAACAGAAGCATAACGCAGGTTCTTAGTAGATTGGCCGCGGCGAAGCGAACACTGAAACACAAACACAGAACGGAAGCGGTCTTTGTGTCCGTCTGTCCCGCTGATACTCGCTACCGATGCTGTTTGTTGTCTTTGATGTTAGGTCCGTGGTAGAAGCAGTTTCGGTAAAGTGTTCAACGAGAATCGGGATAGTTCCATCACATATCTAAATAACATACTATCACTAAAAATAACAATAAATATTCATATATCACAGAAGTTAGATTTTCGTAAATGTATACCTACTTTATGCAACACCAACGTAGGTAGGCACCTACAGAGTATAATGACATAACGTGCAGATATCGCAACTTTATTTTTTTTAGTGACATATGGCATAATATGCCATTTGGCCTCAAATGGCCCTTAACTCTATTGTCTACCGAACTTTAGGCAAGTGCAAAAGGCACAGGGTCCTACTATCCTAATATTACCGCACTCAACAAATACCTACTAAGGATATCTCGTAAGACGACTAAAAGCAATCTCTTCCAGGCAACCGTGAAACGGAGAAAGAACTATAGGATGAAGGGTGTAAACAAACAAAGATACCAAACAAGACCAAGAGATACGTAGGTACTTAAAAATAAAGTACCTGGGTCACCGAGCTTAGCTCGGTTTAAATACTAAAAATACTTAGATACTCGTAGATTTTCTTAAAAAAAAAAAGAATACTTGAAAAAAAAAAAGAGAAGCCGTCTGGAGGATTCGATCCCGCAGCTATTAATTCGTGACCGCCACGAACGCCCGACTTCCCTTCTGAGCCAATTATGCTGTCACGTCACGCGGCGAAATTTACCGTCGCATTCTATTGTCTAAATGTGACAGTTTTTCATTGTCTAAAAACGCGCATAATATGCGTTTTTTTTAAATGAAACCTAGTTAGATCGATTTATCGTCCCCGAAACCCCCTGCATACATAATTTCATGAAAATCGTTAGAGCCGTTTCCCGAGATTCAGATTCTATATATATTTATATACATATATAGGTACAAGAATTGCTCGTTTAAAGGTATAAGATAAATACATTAGGTATAATAATAACCAGTTATAAAACAATGCAAAGGGACGATATTGGGCTTAAGGGACGTGCTGAGATACGGATTAAGGGAAGTTCGGTGATACATTGGTAAGCATCGATATAAACCAGTAGATGTGCCCTGACCACCTTGAAATTGGTAATAATCTGCGTCTCTATTTGTATCGTAAGTAGTTTACACACAACTAATCTACTTGGCCCCTAGAATCGTTAGCGGCTCGATATGCTGTGGTTCTTCTTATTTTGGTTGCTCACAAGGAACAGTGATAGGTAAAAACGTCCGGCATTCGCCGCTTCGTGCAACCGACTAGAACGGAAACAGTGAACTCACTCTTCCCAACGATGACATGATTCTGTGCGTCCTGAAGTTTGGGAGGGCACATCTGTGCATTGAGATCGTTGTTGGTAAGTATCTATTCCAAAACCCAACGCCAACACCCTCAATTTCTAAAAAACAGTAATTCCCGAACACGTTTTATAATTTTATTAGTTTACAACACGTAATTAACTAGTTTCTGAGAAGAGCGCACGTGACGTGGTCACCTATCTCTGGAAAAAACGTTACAAGAATCTCTGACGAGGTCGCCACTACTACATTTTCAAACAAAATACTTGAAATCAGGTGTAAAAGTTTAGACCAATGAAACAAACAAGTGAAGAATTAACGTGGTTTGTTGATCTCTACTAATAATTTTATGTGATTTTTTGTCGCTTTAAAAGTAAGACAATGTTTATGTTACTGGCCTCTGGATGGGGTGGCGTAGTGGCTGGTTAGTTTTTGACGGGTCGGGCTAGGAGATAAGCGATGTTATCTATAAACAACTAAAAGCCGGGTCACACAGAGGCGATCCGATAGCGATAGCGATCCGATAGCGAGACGATATTTTTTGTAATGTTCGAATTTGTATGCAACCTGACACACAGCAAGCGGGCGCGATCCCATACTCGGTATCAGATCGCTATCGCTATCGGATCGCTATCGCTACCGGATCGCCTCTGTGTGACCCGGCCTTTACAAATTCGAACATTACAAATAATATCGTCTCGCTATCGGATCGCTATCGCTATTGGATCGCCTCTGTGTGACCCGGCTTTAAGATGTTTTACATTAAAAACTTGTAGGTTCAAACTTTATGTTGGCCATTTTATGTTTGCATTGCTGGGACTCTGAACCTTCTCTAACAAGGAGAGAGTTAAAGGCATAATCCACCACGCTGTCCAAGTGATGGATGACGCATATCCTCGAAAGAGTTTCTTCCTTATGCTCTGGGTTCCTAGGATTACGTTGCCGTCACATAGCGGACGTAATATTACGGACGTAAAAAAACGGCCGTCTTTACGGTGACGACATGTGGAAAGTTCCACTGCCGCTACATTACGTCGTCAGCCAGCAACATCAACAAGCAGGAGAGAAAAAGAAGGACCTTGATTTAATCAAGTATGGTATAATTATAGCTTTAATCAGTTACTTGGAGGATGAACTATTAAAGGAGGAAAATAAACGTAGGGTAGAAGATAATTAATTCAAATCGAGTGGTATAGAAGACGCATTAGAACTTTTAGTACGTCGTCGCAGCTCCAATTGGAATTAAAACCCATTCTGTACGTCGTACGGACGTCGGTCCAGTAAAAAAACTCAAAATATATCGATATGGCTTCACCGCTATAATCTTACGTTCGAAAAAAACGGTCACGAACTATTTAACACCGTCAAGACGGCCGTCTTTTAAGTAGCGTCACCGCTTCTTTACGTTACGTTGTTAATCACCGTCTTCTAACAAACCGCGCCATGGTGTTAACAGACAACGTTCTCGTGACGTCATTCACCGTTATATTACGTCCGCTATGTGACGGCAACGTAATCCTAGGAACCCAGAGCATTAGCGGCGAATAAAAACATCGCGAGGAAGTTGGCATGTTTCAAGAATCTGTCGAAGTTATGTCCAACCTGCACTGGGTAATGGTATGGTACGGTATTATCGGTATTATGGCGTTTGACAATCACCTTGCGAGAAAAGGCCCTGAGTCCCAGGGGTGGTACATTTAGTTGGTTGCTCATGCATTATGCAAGACAACAATTAGTTACGTTAGTCACAGGCGCGGTCCCAGCCTCGATTTTTGGGGGGGGGGCACCAGTATGCAGCTTCAGATTTTAGGGGGGGGGGGGGGGGGGTCACGAGCAGAAATACAATAAATCGAGTAAAAAAGACTACTAGTAGCGCCCCGCGATTTTACCCGCCTAGTTGACGTTCCAGTTGTTTTCCCGCGTTTATTAAAAATAGTCTATGTACTCAGACATTTTGATTTTTTTAGATTTTTAATCTAATGTACTTATATGATTTTGGGGGGGTCATGTCCCCCGTGACCCCCCCCCCCCCCCCCCCCCCTGGAGCCGCACATTGTTAGTCATAGGTCATCCTAGTATTCACAAACTTGTTTTTGGAGTGAAAACTTCTTTTCGCAAGCCACATACAGATTTTTCGTGTGCTGTGAATTGAATTCTAGCGACACGCTCGGGAATGATAAAAAATCTTCAGGTAAAATCGGGACTATGGCCATTGGCCATCTAGAAATGCGTCAGCATTTCCCATTGGCCATATAGAAATGCTGACGCATTTCTTGATGGACATGCTTGTGGCCACGCCCTCCGGTTTCACCCGCGTAGTTTCCAAAGTAAGCTATTAAATTCTAGGTTATAAGTTTTCACTTCTATCGGCATTTCCTATGACTGCTACTTTTTTGTTTTATTTATTTTCTAGTAGGTACCTTACATAGTTATGCTAATTAAGTTGATGATTGTAATTAAATTAAATTAAAAATTATATGTATTAACATTTTTCATTCCCAGTTAGTACTGAAAGGGTGAAAGGGATAAATTGCCTATTTCATGGCCACATGATTTAGACCTTTGCGTTTTAAGATTTCTAAGATCAGCGACCATGTGTTTAACTGTGGGCTTATCTAAATGTTCATCATCATCATCATCAGCCGCAAGACGTCCACTGCTGAAAATAGGCCTCCCCCCTAGATTTCCACAACGAACGGACCTGCGCAACCTGGAACCAGCGACCCTTGTGAGGTCATCTGTCCATCTATGTGGAAGGCTGTCCAACACTGCGTCTTCCGGTTCGTGGTCGCCACTCGAGAACCTTTCTTCCCCATCGGTTGTCAGTTCTGTGAGCGATGTGGCCTGCCCATTGCCACTTCGGCTTAGCTACTCTTCGAGCTATGTCGGCTACTTTCGTTCCTAAATGTTATTAGGTAGTAATAATAACAACAAGACGAAACCTCGTGCAAGCAGAGAAGGACATACTCAGCAATTGCCTTGACTGGATTCATGAGGTTACCGTCATGTGTGTCATGATAACGCGCATCACTATAAAATCTCGATTAAATAAAAGTAAATTAAATACTCGTAATTAAACAATTTGCTCGCGAGATCATTGAAAGAAAAATGATTAGCATAGTAGGTACAGTCAATGCTAACACATCAAACAATTCAATGCTATCAGGGAGTAGCCCCGATCGAGCAATGAAATGTCCAACTTACATAAACGCATGCGAGTATACGATGATCACTGCCTAAGAGTAGCCTTGGCCCAGCCCAGGATCAACGCACATCACACACGCATTAATTTTGCACATGACATTACGCGTATCATTATTCAATCCAAATTTATAAGAAGGTATTAAAAAAAATCATCGTGGGCGTTATATCAATACTTCAACATTTGAACAATGAATAGTTTTTCAACATACCTTCGTTTCTGGTTGTGATCCCACTTCTGAGATTTAATAATACTCCGTTATTCGTTCTACTTCTATTATCGTTTATTTCCATGTAGGTACTTAGGTACATAGGTACAACAATTATGTTTTAACAATGCTATAAATTATTACTGCCGACCATCTTTTGGCTCTGATGAGAAAATGAGAATTGAATCTTGTATGCCAACTACCAGACTACTTATATCAATGTTATTAAATTTCATAGGTTGGTACACCGTAAAATAACTGCCTGTAGGATGGTGATTAAGATACAATTAGTTGGTAGGTTGGCACGACCGGAATTCAACGCAAAAGTTACCATGTATAATAATGTGCCTATAAATGTGAAATAACAAAATTCGACTAAATTATGAGTAAAGACTAAAAATCATGACATGTGGGATGTTGATTCATTCCACGATCATAGTCCCAATAGTTGCGTCGAAATGTCTAACATGACTTTTGCTAAACGGTAGGATCTAGAGTCAGGACGTCTACTCCTTTTTTTTTTTTTATATAGTGTGAAGAGACGAACAGGACATGTACCTGATGGTAAGCAACATGCCTGCCACATAACAGAACAGTGACACGCGGCTATTAAAACATGAAGAGTCTAAATCATTACCTAGCACTGCACTGCGCTCGTCACCCAGAGATCTAAGATGTTATATCTCTAAGCCCTGTAATTTCTCTGGAAACATTGCCCTTCAAACCGGAACACAGTAATGTTTGCACATTACTGCTTGGCGGTAGAATAACTGGCAAAGGTGTGGTACTTCCCCAGGCGGACTCTGCTAAGGGTCCTACCTCTACAATTCAACGAAAAACGTAATTTCGAAATACCCTCGCGACTTTCCTACTCCGATACTACTTCGATTCGTCGTTTCGTCCGTTTAAATGTTCTAACCTTACTCTAATTAGAGTATGCTTAGAACATTTAAACGTCAAACAATGTTCGACCGGACGAAACGAAGTAGAACCGGAGTAGGAAATTCGCGAGTTTATTTCGAAATTACGTTTTTCGTTGAATTAGAGTAGATGTCCTGATGCGAATGGAAGTTATCTTTGACACAGCACGCATTGTCAAGAGGTTCCTCACTCTGCAGCTCTAACCACCTATAAGCTCGGGCCCTGCTTTACTGACTGCGGCGGCTTTTATTTTAGTGACTCTATCATCCTTTATCCCGAAATTCTATTAATTATTATTTTTAAGAATGCCGATGTTTGGATGTTTGTTGCTCAATCACGTTGTAACGTCTGAACGGATCGGGGTGAAATTTAATACACAGTTAGATTATAGTCTGAAAGAACACATATTATGCTAATTTTCATTCCGAAACATAATATGAATAGGAACTACACGGGTAAACCCGCGATGCACTGGTTGTCTGAAGTCTGAAATAATTGTTAATGTTCTATCAATTTCGAAAAGTATTCGCGATAGAGGCGCCCCCTATACTTTTTGGCTAAATTATGAAACATCATGAAAATTGAAGCAAGGTAACACCAAGAAATTGTAATAAAACCGCGCAAATACATCGTCCAATGCTCTCGAATACTCAAACAAAATTTCAAAAAACGAACGAAGGAAACGGCTCAATCACAAAAGCTTACTCAGAACGTTTAAAAATCAATTAGCGTTTACAAAGCATACGACGAATTTAACCTCAAACGCCTAACATCACTAATTAGTACTCTATCGCAATAAAACCTCCTTCAAAACTCATACAATTTCCAAAGAAAATTCGAGATATTTATTTCGGGAAGATTGCTGGAGAGTAGACTTGCATGTAATGTAAGACAATTCTTGCACGTGCGCGGTTAGACAAAAATAACATAGACTACTGAGACTGGTTGAAAGGGTGCCGAGTGCGTTTAGCGTAGGATAGTTAGTGGAAAGTCCTAAAACATGTTTTCGCACTGATGTAATCCTACCATCATAAATGCGAAAGTTTGAGTGTTTGTTGCTCAATCACGCCAGAATGGATGAACGGATCGGGATGAATTTTGAAATACAAATAAACTTTAAATGTTTTATTTTTTGTGAGAACTACCCATACTACAAAAAGAGACAGAGCGATGATATGCTTGTTTAAGTATTTTAGGTTGCTACTACAGATATTTTGTAAGATATGAACATAATTACTTGAAATTACTTTTTACAATATTGTGAAAAAAAATACATATAGGTATTTAAAAGTATATACGGTAGGTACTTGTTTAAAAAACAATTTTAAAATGTTTGTCTGTCGGTTTGCTTATTCCGGCTAATATCTGAAACGTATGCTATAAGAAGTAACTTAAGTATACTTTAATCGAAAAAGGTAGAGTTCCTCGAAAACAAAATAAATTAATTTGACATCCAATACCTTGTCTTGGTACAAAAATAAATGTATTGCTCGAAAATGTATAATACTTTCTGTTTCACTTTTTACATAATCCAGCCAAGTTGAATTTTATCCAGGTTACCAGCAGCTACGCCAAAGTCAAAGTACAGGCATTTTTACTCCACTCTGTCTGCTCTCCTTACTACTCGACCGTCCACTGGCCCCGTGTAAACACTGCACCGTACTTCCGACTATAAACAGGTAGGGGAAACAGATGAAAAGTTTACGCTACCGAACATACTCACAAACGATCGCTCGTAGTGTCGAGGGAACTGAGGTATATTAACTACAGTATATTAACTGCATGCAGAGTGATGCATCTGTAGAGAGGAGGAAGGGTTGCCTTCTATACTAATCGAGTAGGAATATTTTAAATGACAAGGTTTTATAGGTTTGACGTGTCTGTCGGTGTGTGTGTCTATGTGGCATCGTAGCTCTTGACTGGATGAACAGATTTTGATTTAGTTATACATTTTATAGTGTGTTAGGAAAAAAATAACTATGGTAGTAATTTTGTATTTTGTGATATGTTACTATGTATGTAATATGTTTGGAATACTGGTGTCGTTTTTTAGTTGCAATGAATTTTCTGATCACAACGGTGTTAAAAACAAATAATAGCAAAGTACGAGTCAGATTCGCCCATGAAGGGTTCCGTAGCAACAAGTAACGTAATACATAAGTTCTTGTTGGTAGTTCGTTGTAACTTTGATCGGTGTTTTAATAATACTGTATTTATGACGTACAAAAAAACTACTTACTACATCGAGTTCAAACCAAATTTCGGTGAAAGTTTGCATAGTGGTACATCACATGTTTTTTTAGTTTTACATTGTCTTATTTTAGAAGTCACACGGGGGCACACATTTTAGCACTTTGGAAGTGTCTCTTGCGCAAATTATTCAGTACTTATAGAAAAAAACTTGGCAGTCACAGGAACTGCCGATAGAAGTGAAAACTTGTGACTCGAATGTTTTCGCTTTTAAATGAATTATCTAATTTCTGTATTACCTTGTCACAAAACTACTTATTATAAAAGCATCGTAGGTCTATGTACATTCGCATAATTTCAACACCGCCAGCTAAATCGATGGTTGCGCCATCTAGTTTTATATCAACGTAACTATACAGAATATACTCTTTACTGTTTCTGCTGCCCTGGTACCTACTGGTACCTAGGGGCAAACTCTTTTATATTTCTGTTGTCCTGGTATCTGGAGATAAACGCTGGGCTGTTACTGTTTCTGATACCCTGGTACCTACCTGGCCGTTTTTACCGAGTTTACCCGAATATTTCATATCCGATCCGATCCATTATCATATCCAAGCGTGACGATTGATGAATCCATTTCACAGCCCACGAAAATTCTGTCTATAGCGCGCCTAAAGAAGTTTTCACTTCAAAAAAATCTATTAGAAACCTCAAACTCGTTTATGAAGGCTTATCCATAAACACCCCACACGTATAGGTTTGATGACTAAAACTTGTTTTTAGTTTTAGTTCTAAGTATGCGACACCCCCAAAATTTATTGTTTTTTTTTGTGTTTTTTATGTAAAAATCCTAATGCTGTAAACGTAACACATCTGGGTACTTACCAAGTTTCAACAGTATAATTCTTATAGTTTCGGTGGCTTAGAAGCGGCTGTGACATACGGACGGACAGACAAACAGATCGAACCCTTAAGGGTTCCGTTTTTACGTTTTATGGAACCCTAAAAACAATTAAAAAGTTTTGATTAAAAAAAACCCACACTACACCTCTGCATGTTCCCATTAAAAACAGACCAAAACACATCTATCATGGGACGACAACACGGTAGGTGTTTCTCCGAACGAAATTAGCATCGCAAAGCAAGAGTCTAATTAAAACCATTATAAACAGTAATTTCCACCATTCGCACAGATACAGCGATAGTTGGTGAAAATATCACAGGTTATTTTATAATTTCTACGTCTAAGTCTGCGCTATTAGGGCTCCCACACAAAATTGCTATGCGATGCGATGCGACAGCGCATCGGAGGAAAGGCTCCCACACAAAACTGCGATGCGATGCGATGCAAATTGCTCCGATGCGGCGTCACATCGCATCGCATCGCATTGTGTAGGAGTGCTAATCTGTGGTCTTTTGGCAAAAACTTTGAACTATGTTTTTATGAACCAGGGTTATTACTACTCCTTCGATAGTAAGTACTACGGTAGAATAGCTGGCAAAGGTGTGATACTTCTCCAGGCGGACTCTGCAAAGAGTCCTACCACTACAGAATAGAATACGTAAACATAATTTGTGTGTTCATCGATATATTCGGCAATTGTGAATCGATTTTATCACAGAACCGCAGAAACATACGGAAACCTTTCATGCGCGAATCCGACTCGCACTTGGCCGGTTTTGTTTTCATTATTTAACCTCTTTTTTGTCCGTTTATAAAAACTAGCTCACGGCGTAAAATGAATTTGTTAAAAAGCGATAAAGCTATAAACATGTTTATCCAGCCCTACAACAGAGGTAGCCTAGCCTACACGTGTAGGGTTGTTTATTGTTGCAACAAGTGTTCGAGTCAATAAGTTTTTATTGTTTTTCAACAACAACGTTTATTTAGTGCGCGGCTGTGGCTGGACATGATTACTGCTCGTTAAAATTACGGTAGATTTCAGTTTATCACGACTAGATAGTTGTAAAAAACCAGCTACCTACCTAACTTTCCAGTTACCGACAACGAACACTTTTTGATCATCTTTTTTGTCCAGTGACAGGTAAAAATAAATTGACATTTGCGCAGGAAGTAAATGATTTCAAACTGGGTTTATAGAAAAAAATATTCATCGGTAGCTTGTATCTGACACAAACCACAATAAGTGAGCACGTTTGCGCCCTGCCTTAAATACTCGTATAATTAGGTAACCGTAAAATGATGTAACAAGACTTCATGCACCTACTTAATTATCATTTGTTTGCTTTTCTTCTGGTCTTTCTCAAATGTCGAAACAGGTATTTTTCTCCCAACTTTACAAAAAATGTCGCAGCATACGGAAATCTACCTACGTGATGCATATAATCCGCCAGGATTCCAATCGTTAATTTGTGCGTATCAGTTAGTACTTACGAGTAATTCTTGTCATGATGTTTAATATAATTCCAGATTACTAGATCTGGTTTAATTTATGTAATTGATTAGTGTTTTGTTATTTCTGTCAGTTTAATTCTAAGTTACATTCTAGGGTCTTTCTGAAACGGGCATTTTCTTCTTGACATCAGTACAGAAATGTCGCACCTTACAGAAATCTACCCGCGTGACGCACATTATCGCGGATTTCAATCGTTAATCACTGCGCCTCAGTTAGTAACTCTTGTCATGATGTTTAAGATAATTCCAGATCACTAGGTCTGGTTTTAATGTTCGCACCAATTTTTAATGAAGAAATTTACCGCTATACTGCAATCATACAGTATATGCTTCCGCGAGCCAAATACCAATCAATTTTTTTTGGGTCGTCAATCGGGATAGATACTTTCGACGTTTTTTCGGACGTTGATCTGTTCAGCCTTACTGACGTGATTGAACAACAAACGTCCCAAAATATATTTTGTACCTACTTTCAAATTAATAAACAAATTTTAAAAAGATCACTTGAATGGTTTCAAGTAGGTATAAATTGAAGTATGTTGTTTGGTTTCTCAAATCAATGATCTACCTGGCATTCCCGAAGAATGTGACCTACGGCCTCAACGGGGAGGATTTGGCCCTTGCCGATTTTTGCACCAACAACCGCCATGCATAGTTTTAATTAATAATGTTTCAGCCGTATTCGGCGACTTTTCTTTTTTTTAAGATTCAGTCGCGGATGCGGCTGAATCTTCTAGCTGCTTTAGCAACACCGTTAGCTTCCTGATCGATGAACATACATAAATATCCCACTATGTATATATTATATATTCTACTATCCTACTACTCTCTACTTAGTCTGTGATCCTACTATAATATTATAGGTAAATGTCAATGTATGTATGTTTGGATATTTAGATGTTTGGATGTTTGTTGCTCAATCACGTCCTAACGTATCAACGGATCGGGCTGAAATTTGGAACACAGATAAATTTTAGTCTGGAAGAGCATATAGGCTACTTTTTATCCCGGAAAAACAACGGGAACAACGGGAACGGGAACAACGGGAACGGGAACTTCGCGGGTAACACCGCGGGGCGCTGCTAGTATCTAATATTCATGTTAGTTATAGTGTATCGATTTTGATACCTTTTTTTGGGTGGCTGATAATGCATCAGAGCTGGTCCCATTAATTCTTTTTCTAAATAAGTGTGGCGGTTATTGAAATTTAAAAAAAAAAACAAGATTTTGCTGACCTTTATCTGGACGTCGTTATCGTAGATGTCACAAAAAATATGAAATTTTGTCGCCTGAGCTTAATTTTTAAACCTTTGACCCCCGTTAGATGTTTTGTTGGGTTAGGCACACTTTGAATCGATTTTTACCTTGACTACCTACTTTAGGCACTTTATTTGTAATGGTAAACTCAAGGTATCTACGGATATTCTGTTCTGTCCGAATTTTTTTTATTGTTTTTAATTGACCGGACCAACACTTGATCTACTGTTGACTGAACAGTAGCTCCAGAAAACTTCTGAAACACTAAACAAAACATTACATAACCGACAAACGTAACACATTTCTATGTTTACCTTATGCGTTTAAATATCTCCAATTTATTTGTCTAGTTCCCGTGCTTTGTTTGAATCTTTTGTGAGCAATTAAAAATCATTCTAGTCATTCTCCTGACAGCGAGTAAACTGTACTGACGTTGACGCGCGCATATATTTATTGTTTTAGTGCCAGTACGACTGGAATGAGCGCAATTGAGCGAGTGATGTAATGTAAACGGGGCTTTTAGAACGTTTTATTTTATTATACAGATTCAGATCATTTATTCGTCATTGCAACGTCTTTTCGTCATACTTTTACCCGACTGAAAGAAGGGTTAAAGTTTTTGCTCGTATCTTGTATGTTTGTAAATATCTTTATTCCCACATATGTACCTTCCAAACGGCGAGACGGATTTGGACAATTGAAATTTCGTGAAATTTGTCTTGACCGCTCAAGTGTCCTTAGATAGTATTTTGTATTTGTATAATGTTTTTTATCTGTTTTTTGCAATCCGGTTTTTTTAATTAAAGTTATTTAAAGTTGATCCTACTAATATATTATTGTACCTAAATGCAAAAGTTGGGATGTTTTGTCAAACAGAACTTAACAGAAATTACCGGGGTTAGAGATATAACAACTTAGATCTCTGGGTGACGAGCGCAGTGCAGTGCTAGGTAATGATTTGGACTCTTCATGTTCCAAGGAACAGTTACTCCGTTGCTCCAATAGCTGCGTGTCACTGTGCTGTTATGTGGCAGGCATGTTGCTTACCATCAGGCAAATATCGGGCTCGTCTCGTTAATCTTTATTTAAAAAAAAAATACGCGAACGACGAGGTTTGACTCTACTTCTGTGATAAGAACTATTATCCAGGTTGAGCAATGCGTTGCCTGAGTGGGGGTTTCTCGGTAGTTACAAATTTGAAGACACTTTGGTGTCTGACAGTGAATCGGATACTTCTACATAGGTGAACGCGCTCCATCGTAGACCGCATCGTGGCTTAACATCAAGCTAGATTGCGCTCAAGTGTAAATCTATAAAAATAACAAAAGAATACTAGTATTTGAACTCTGTTAGTTTAAAACAATTTGCAACTTACATAACGTTCAATAGGCGTAAAATTATCGCAATTATGGCGTCTGAAATCAAATTTAAACCATTCAAAATGCACTGTAGAACTGTAGTCTATTACCGTCTAGACAAATCGAAGCTCTCAAGCGATCTTGCGCAACCAACGAATAGCCAATCGCAATTTATATGAAAACACACTTCAAATCAAATAAATGGAAACACTTGTACATCAATAAATCTCTATCTATTAAATCTTTGCTCTTATTTTTACATGCTTTTTGCTTGCAAAACGTTTATGGTCGTTTAGAAATCTGTGGAGCTTGTTCTAAATAGATAAAGTGATCGTAATAATACTTGAGAAAGTATATATCTCAATTTAAATTGATTTATTAGAATTATTACTTTGAATAAAATTCTCCATTGATAATAAAAATAACTCAAACCCATTTAAGAATAACTCAATGTTATGACGTTTATTTCTTAGATCCTTTTTTTTTTAACATAGATAGTTTTTAGTATCCTCTTTATTCCAGGAAAATAACGAGACGGGAAACTAGGCGAGTGAAACCGCGGGATGCCACGAGGTAATCCATAATTAACAATAACAGTATTTGAACGACTGTTTTAGCTAAAAAGAGAACCTTTTTTTGAAAAACTTTGTTATGAACAACACAAAAAAATATTTTTAAATGGTCTGTGAAATGTAAGAAAACACTACAAGATCTTTGCTCTTAAGATGTAAACAGACAGACGGACAAGCAGTAGCAGATAACGCCAATGGGTTACCCACTTGCTGCCGTGTTTTTAGAGATGTAACTGTTGTGCTGTTACCTAATTAAATTTATCGATAAATCGCTGTAATTATAATCAATACCTATATTAAGTATCATCACATTATTTTGCGTCTTTAGATATTTTCTCTTAGTCAAGAAAATAAAGTTGTTAACCTTTCGTAGTAGATGTAATTAGTAAACTGTGGCATACAATATTTTTCTAATTTTTGTATTTTGTCACCTGTTATAATTAGGTGCTTACTCTAGCAACTACTTACAAACTAGTTCAAGAAAATCTGAATTTGGAAAGGTACTTAGAGTTAACACGTTCCATCGTAGAAAGCAGCGTCGCTTAACATCAGGCAAGGTGGCGGTCAAGTGTAAACGTATAAAAGTTAAATGGCATACAACGGTATAACTTTATCCATTTTGTCATGTGAGGAACTGCGGAACACTGAAGCTTGAGTGGTTTAAAAATATGTTTACACTCTCCTCAATTTTATCTTCCTAATCCAAGACATATAAAAATATAATTGATATAGGGCTCGGATCCTGGAGTTTGTTGGATTGACCGATTTAAATTAAAAAAAAACTTGGGTGGGTGCTTGGACCCGGTAATGACTGTAATTGGGATGTGCGATTGGAAATTAGTACATGGTAAGTACCAATTTCTGGATTCTACGGTATAAATATTACTTAAGTTATCGCGATATTCGTCCAATACGTTTTTTCATTAATTCGATCAAGCTTATTAGGTAAACATAAGCACCCACGCATACTCATACGAACTTACAGTAGGTACTGCTTTCGTTTCATCGATATCGATATTTTCAAACTATTGACAACCAACCCTATTTGACAAAAGGAGTAGACATACTTGAGGAGTAAGTTGTGTGAGTACCACTTCACCTGATATTTATGTTCCGTTATCTCCGCCCCGGTAGGCCTATCTCCTTGACATTGCACAGGAGCTGGCGAAATGGATACTCCAGTGTATCTACCAAAAATTGAGACTATTACTATCTCTTTCACTCCCACGCAAAAAGGTTTGAGAGTGACAGAGAGATAATATAGCAAATACACTTTTTTGTGAGATAGGTACATGTTTTTGACATGTTTTCAATTTGAAGCAGATTGTGTTGGCGCCTGGTAACTTTTTCATGTTGATTTTTATGTTTTTTTTACCACATAGGCAGATTGTGTGTATCAAACATTTGGTTATAATCAAATTGGTAAAGATTATACCACAATCCTTTACCTACTTGGCGACCTGAGGGAAAGTAAACTCAAATTTACGAGACGGACTGGATGAGTAACATAGCATAAGCAGAGCTCACTTATGTTCCCACATACACAAATTTCTGAGACTCAGGCTTTCTCTCACAATATATATGTACATTAATAGCCATAACCAATGAATGGCCTTGAGGCTTAGTTGGTTGTAAGTTGTAAGTCTGCATGCGAATTCGAGGGTTGTGGGTTCAATTGCCATCCAGTACAAATATTTGTATGATGAATACAAATATTTCTTCAGCGTCTGGGTGGTTCTATGTACTCGTATATTATATAATTATTTATTTACAACTACATATATAAGTTTATAAGTATTATATCAGCTTTTTTGCCACCACAGTATAAGCGCTTAGCTTGGGGTCAGATGGTGTTCTAATCTTGTAAGTGTGTGAAGTGTTAAAAAAACCTACCTCACTGGTCACTTGGGGGTTGGCAGATGGTACACATCATCAATAGATGTCTTGTTTAGGACACACCCATTTCCTGTTAAAGCGACAACAAGCACGTACTCGCACTTGGGATATTTTTCCAAAGGTGCAAGCGAGATTCGAACCTACGACTTCACGTATATGATTTCGGGCGTTCAAACCACAAATCCACGGTGGACATGTGACTAGACCGCCGCTGCTTACATTACCATTAAATTTTTTTTCACTTTTATAGGTTTACACTTGACCGCCATCTCACCTGATGTTAAGCGACGATGCGGTCTACAATGGAGCGTGTTTACTTAGAATAAACCGATTCACTCTCGATTTGAAAACACAATTATTGTAACCATCGGGGAAACCACCTCAGGCAAAGTATTCCACAGCCTTGACGTTCTTATCACTAAAGTAGAGTCAAATTTATTCGTTCGTGTCTAAAATGATATTTTTTAAAGACCTAATAGTGACGGGACGTTGAAGACATACACCTGCTAATAAGCAACATACTTGCTCTTATCAGCACAGTACGACCTAGTTATTCGAATATGATTTTTTTTTTATAGAGTAGAGTGACGAGACGAGCACGACATGTGGCTGATAGTAAGCAACATGCCTGCCACATAACAGCCCAGTGACACACAGCTATTGGAACATGAAGTAGGAGGTACTGACTAATTTACTGCAGGACTTTATAATTTATTCTAACTTTTATTATTAATTTTGTTCATTTATAATTTAGTTTTTCGTATTTTAATAAAAAAAATTTGACATTTGAATATTTTTTTTGACCTGTTTAACTTCCCAGACTATTGATTTATGACTTAAAAATTATGATGATTGACTTATTATTATGTGCTATGTATTGTTGTTTAAGTTACCTGAAATAAATTGATTTTGATTTTTTGATGCCTGGCGCATGGCGGTAGAATAACTAGTAAAGGTGTGGTACTTCCCTAGTCAGATTCAAAAATTCCTAGCACTACAAAATTGAAAATATTTAGTTCTAAAATCTAAAGGTAAATTGACACTAATGGTCCACTTTAAACGGCCAGCGGATGATTTACGATAAAGAGTTCATAAGTGCGTCCGAAATCCATAAGTATTCAGGCAGACTACCTTCTTCCGTTGCCAAAAGAATCGCCAACGGACAGGTGGAACCAAAAGTGTTACTTACAAATTATAGATATTCTATTATACTAGCTGAATCGTGCGCGCGTGGCTACGCCATTTATAGAAAATTGGTCGTACCAATTCATATTTTGAACAAATTCGGTTACCTTAGGTTCTAATGACACAATTTTTAAAAGATAAGCACATCGTTGCTGTCACGCAACGAAAGCTCTCAAAAAGCAATATTTCCCCCGTTTTTGTTACATTTTTCATTAATGCTCCACCCCTATTAATAGTAGCGTAATGTTAAATAACCTATAACCTTCCTCGATACACGGACTATCCAACGAAGAAATAATCTTTCAATTCTGGCCAGTAGTTCATGACATCCTTGCGTTCAAGCAAACAAACTCTTCAGCTTTATAATATTAGTATAGATAATGTTGTTTATTATAACTTGTAATAAACAACACAACTACAATACCGACTGTATCAAAATAATATTATATAATGACCAATCACATCACATTAGAAACCTTTAAAATTGTCAGTATTTCGCAACTACTTTATGCGTGTACATTTAAACCATCATCTTGATTCACTTTATCTATTTAAAAAACTGCATCGAAATCTGTAGAACAAAGTCACTTCCCGTTGTCTGTCTGTCTCTAAATATGCTTAGGTAACTAAATAGGTCTCTAAATATCTTTAAAACTACCGAACAGATTACGAGTTTATGCGTACTACTTTTGAGCGCGTCTGTACTGAAAAGAAGTGCCGTGGAATTGGGCAAGCGAATCTCAAGTGGCGCTGCATTTAGCCCGCACTCATGCAATCAGGTTACGGTAGAGTGGCCGCAACCCACATTATAGACAATACAATTAATTTGTTTTGTACACTGAAAATAAGAATTTAATTAGGTACTTCTAAGAATTAAACAGTGAGCGTTCATCTTAGATGTACTGTGATATTATAAAACAAAAACCTAACACTGTTATTTTTAATTTTAAGTTAATAACTCCTCAGACTCTGAGGTCCGTGACCTTTGTTATTAGGGGTTTTTTTTACATAATTATTATCTTGGATTAGAAAAAGAAAAGGAAAATAGGGGGAAGTAGTAGCATTTATAACCGAATTGTGGTGCTCTTTAATTCGATTTTGCTATTTTCTAAGTCACCTCCTTCAGGGTCAGACGTTTCACCGCAATAACATTTCTGTACCCTGATGGCCATATGTAAGTTGAACTCTCTGCGATGGCCTTCGGTGATGCACCCAACGCTCGTCGTACGAACCGACCTATGGCATCGTCAGTGTCTGGACATTACACAGGTATTGTAATTAGTGAGAGTAAAGGCACTGATTCGTCATTATCATATCGTCATCATCACCGATTTGAAGTTCAATGTTTCCAGAGAAACTACAGGATATAGAGATATACCATCTTATATTTCTGAGTGACGAGCGCAGTGCAGTGCTAGGTAATGATTTGGATTCTTCATGTCACAATGGCTGCGTAACACTACGCTGTTAGATAGGAGGCGTAAGAGAAGCCTATGTCCCGTAGGGTGCGAGTACGGGCTGATTTTTTTGTGATAAAGAGTACCGAGACGAGCTGGACATGTGCCCGATGGTTAGCCACACGCCTGCATATCATAGCCCCATGTCACGCAGCTATTAGAACAGGAAGAGTCCAAATGATTACCTAACACTGCAATGCCCTCGTTATCAAGATGAAATGTAACATGATTTATCACTATGTCTTACAACTTTGCACATTATTACTTGGCGGTGGAATAACTGGAAAAGATTTGGTACTTCCCCAGACGGACTCTGCAAAGAGTCCTAACACTACCACAATTGCGACTGTATCAATAGTCTAACTAAAATGCAATGTAAACATCCGTAAATTACCCCAGAACATCACGCCGTACCTTAGTATTAAAGCGTGGATTAAAAAAAAGTACCTCACTCTCCAATCCCGCCAAAGATCGAATATTTTTGTCGACACTTTTAAAAAGAGAGCGCTCCGTCGACCAATTACCGTTAGCGACGTGACGCTCGTCGCCGTCAAACGGGAAAGGAGGCTAATCAGAAGAGATTCAATAGGCGGAAACCTTTGCGAATTACCACGACATACAGGAAGAATCGACGCTGGATTCAGCAGTATGGACAATGTTACAAATTTGACAAACCTTAGGGGTTTTTTGATTTCATAGCTGCTTTACCCGTGTTAAGTAATTTTTGGTAGGGGGAAATGTTTTGAGTTCACGGCACCGGCTAAGGTAGCGGCGTAGCGTCGGAACGGCAGCGGAGGAGGATATGTGCGTTGAGTGCTCTTTAAATTGTGAGTATCGTTTTATATAAATTAAAATTTCCGATCAAATGGCACGGACCAGGCTTTTCGACGTGATTGAGCAACAGACATATTATTCAACTTTCACTTTTAAAATATTAGTAGGATTACTTACGCTTATATACTTTATTATTCTGTTCAAACAAATAAACTCTTCAGCTTTATAATATTAGTATAGATTTTTAATCACCAATATAAAATATTCAGGATTTATAGTCTTTCATCACAAAACATTCGACTTTCATAAATGTTCATTCTTAGGAAACCGGTACGAATTTAATAAATACAAATTTCCTCTTTTCCGTACTGTACCGCTTCCTGTATGACCAAATTATCGAGGATTACCTCAGATCGAAGGAGAAGGGGGGGATGGGAGTTGCCAGTACCGGGAAAAAAGTGGAAATAATTCCTTAATTGCGTAATCGGCCGCTACCGAACCGGAAAACAAATTTCCTATTATTGTAGAGTAGGGCTGCCCAATGATTGGGCCCACCCGAGCGATCCGACCGTTTTTAGGGTTCCGTATCTTGAAAAAACTGGGATGCTATAGTCATCAGCAATTTGCGCGAGGAGGTATATTTATAAACATGGAATAAAAAACATTGGCTGTTATGGGGGCTGTCATTAGAGTTGAGAACGTATAACTCGAAACGTCACTGGTATAGCCTACTTATCCAATTTTGTATACTTGCTGTTTCACGTGCGTTTCAAGGCTTGTTTGTTTATTTTCTGGTTGGCCTGGTGGCTTAGTTGGTAGTAAGTCTGCCTGTGAAGCCATGGGTCGTGGGTTCGATCCCCATCCAGTTCAAATATGTATGTGTTGAATTCAAATATTTGTACTGTGTCTGGG
This sequence comes from Ectropis crepuscularia, assembly GCA_963693475.1. Taxonomy (NCBI): domain Eukaryota; kingdom Metazoa; phylum Arthropoda; class Insecta; order Lepidoptera; family Geometridae; genus Ectropis; species Ectropis crepuscularia. The sequence goes on from OY856361.1 coordinate 10,040,583, forward strand.
TGTTTTCTATGGATAATAAGTATGTTTTTAAAAATATACAAGCATTAAATCAGCAATCTGGCTTCCATAGTCCAAGTTTTGCTTAGTTTGGGGTCAGATGGTGTTGTGTGTGAAATGTCCACCAATATTTTTATTTATTTATACCAACATTCACATTATGCATGTAGTAAAAATCGGCTAATTTTATATTACAAACAGGCACTTCAATTTTATTTATTTGTGTGGTTAGGAGTGAATTTGACCGTGTTTATTATAATTATGGTTCTTTTCTGTTTGAACAATACTTTTTAATTATTTTAGTTAGACGAGCAGAGTGTATTTGTCTTGTGCCTAATAGTAAGCAACAGCTATTGGAGTATGAAGAGCCCAAATTTTAACCTATTACTGCATTGGGGGATTGCATTCATAATTAAGTAATTCGTCAGAGAACTAAAGTCACCGACATAGCTCAGCGTATTAGCAAACTGAAGTGCCAATGGGCTGGTCACATCTGTCGCAGACCCGAAAACCGCTGGGGAGACGGGTTTTGGAATTTGGCAAACCTAGTGTAAGACGCCCTGAGACCAGATGGAAGGACGATATACGAAAGACGGCTGGTGGCGGTTGGAAACGTAAAACCGAGGATCGAGCTGAGTGGCGTATTGTAGATGAGCTCTATGTCCAGCAGTGGACGAATACGGGCTGATGATGATGATGATGATGTAACAATTAAATTTTTGTGCTGCACAAGGTGAGTTGGAAAGCCCTAGTCGTAAGAAAGTCCATCAGAGAGCAGCGGGTCTACCGCCTAAATCTCCTTTCTGCTATGCTTTGATATATGACGTCATCGGCCAATTTGATAATGCCGATGAAAGCAGACATGGTTTCCGTCTGCAGCGGAATAGAAAGCAGATGTAGTTGTTTGCTTATAGCTGCGTCACAAATCAAAGCATAGTAGAAAGCAGGAGAGTTAGGCGGTAGGGTTGACCTTCAGATAATGATTATTATTAAAGCGGGCTCATTAGCGGTCGATTTAATTGAGTTCTTGAAGTATATTTTATTTAAGTAGGACCAAATTTCACTTGGAATCAGAGAAGAGTTCATTGGAAACAAACATCATGACACTGCATTTGACTGGCCTCGTGGCTTAGTGGGTAGCAACTCTCTCTGGGAAACAGAAGGTAGTGGATTCGATGCCCACCCAGTGCAAATATTTGTGTGACGAATTCAAATACTTGTACTATGTCTGGGTCTATCTATGCATAATAAGTATGTATTTACAACCATATAAGTAAATAAGTATTATATCAGCTATCTGGCCACCATAGTGCAAGCTTTAAATTTATAACATCTTGCCTAATGAGATTAAAATTGAACCCGATCAGAATAAATTTTGTAAAAAGTTAGAACGCTAAACGCTATTATTAAAAATGTTACTATAGTATAAACGAATACCTAGATGAATATAAATATATCCCACTCTCACGGCAAAAGTATTAAAAATCGCGCATCTGACTGGCGTAACCGATTTTTGCACGAAAAGTTCGTGCGCAGATAGGGCACGTCAAGATGTCGTTGTTAAAATTATAATTTATGTTAGAAGGTGGTCTGTTTTTAAGTTGGTCTCTCTTTGCACAATCACACCTTCTTACAGTCTCAAAAAATTGAATGTTGTGTTTTACCAGACGTCTCCATTCAGTCCTGTTTGACGCCAGATCCTCCCAGCGAGAAGGCTCTATATTGCATCTCTTCATGTCTTTTTTTTTTTGTTTTGTTTAATTAAAAATAGTTAAGTATCTGTATATACAATACATAGGACATAGGTATTATGTAATTTTATCTACTTATGCTAAGGTTGTAACTGTACAATTTTAATTTTGCTAAGCCCTAACAGGGTAAATGCGCAGCTTATTTTGTCAGCTTTGTATTATCACAGTAAAGAATTATGTATTTGCTGTGGTATTATTATGCAATAAATTATTGATTGAGGTTGGGGTCAGATGGTGTTGTGTTTAAATTGTCCACCAATATTTATTATTTATATTTATGTATGAACTATGAATACATACTTAATAATGAAAATATTTCTGTAGCACAAAGTGGGTGGTTAGCAGCCCTAGCCGTAAGAAAGTCCGTCCGAGAGCAGGTAATGATTATTAGAGCGGACTCATTAGCGGCCGATTGTCCCGTCGACCCGCCCCTACCACCTGACTCGCACTTTCTATCTACAACATGATGTCTTTCTCGACTAACCGGTCAATAAGGCTAATTCTTTGCTGGTATTTTATTAATAAAGTATAATAATTTAATTAAGTATTTGAAATGAAAATCTATTTTTCACTAACCACTTTTTTAGGGGAAATTCTTTAGGAAAATATTTTTTTTTTCATTTCCATTGTTAAACGAGATGCGATTACGCGCGCGTACTCTCCTTGAAAAAGATCGCCAGACGCGATCGAAACTTGAGTCGGGCTTGACTGACTATATTAAACGTGAGTTACCCGTGTATTTATTTAAAATATTTAGGGTTGAGCTGCGGAATGGAGCGTTTAACGCTTTTTGGGTGGATAAAATCTTGTGAGCTCGAGCCACCGACATGCATAATAGCAGTATAAATTATACAGTTTACGTGTTGAGCAACATTGTCTCTGATAAATACTAGAATTCTGAATTAAAAGTTTTCACTTATATCGCCTACACAAGTAGGCAGGTACTACAAAACTTTGACCAGTTATTATACCGCCAAGCAACAATGTGAAAATTTTATCGTTTTCCGGATTGAAAGGTACCTAATGTTTTCAAACACATTTTTGGAGAACGAGACAAATTAATTTATATTCGTGGCGACGAGTAAACTGGAGTTATTTGAACTCAAAAATCAATACTCTCCCAAATTATAATCAAGTTTGCTTTGAAAGACCAATTAAGTACTTATCTTAATATATATAAATCTCCTGTCACGATGTTTGTCCGCGATGGATTCCTAAACTACTTAACCGATTTTAAATTAAATTGGCACACCGTGAGCCTGGTCCAACTTGAGAGATAGGATAGTTTTTATTTCGATTAATAGTCTTTAAATGACAATATCCGAGCGCAGCCGGAATGGGCCGCTAGTTTACTTTACTTTACTGCTGTAGGTAATTTTAAATTAACTCACGTAATAAGTAATAAGGTTTTTAAAGTAACATATTTATTTGTCCTAAATCGTAAATAAAGTAACAACCTGTATGAGCTAAGTGCTTGATTGTTGTGACGTCATTAGTTCAACCTTTTATTTCTTAAGCTATTTTTCTCCTGACGTACATGGAAATAATTGACTACTTTTTATCTCGGGATTTAAAATTATGTAATCCGCGCCTCTGAAACTGTGATTAGAAGGTTGGAAAATACGTAATACCTACCTATGCCCCTTCTATTATATACTTCTAACTTCTATATTCTTCTATTATATAGTTCCCATGACTGAATTTTTTCCCCTAATCTAACCCTAACGGTATATTTCAAAAATATACCGTTAGGGTTAGGTTAGGGAAAAAAAAACAGTCATAGGAACTGCCGATAGAAGTGAAAACTTACAACTCAGAATTGAATAGCTTACTTTGGAAAATGGGAAATGGGAAATGCCGGCGCATTTCTAGATGGCCAATGGCTATGGTTCCGAGCTTACCCGAAGATTTATTATCATTCCCGAGCGTGACGCTAGAATTAAATTCACAGCCCACAAAAAATGTGTTTGTGGCGTGCCAAAAGAAGATTTCACTTCAAAAATATTATTTTAAACACTTCCGATTCACGAAAAATCGACACCCTAAGTCAACATTTTAGTAAACATTGTAATTAACTTCTTGTGTTGAAGAAATTATATTCTATGATTGAAGTTAAACTTCTTACCACGAGAAATAAAGAAGAGAAGTGCTAACTTCTTGCTTGCGATAAGTAGGTAAATACACACACACACGTACTATTTTCTAGATTGTATGACAATTTGAACATAGCCGGTACATGATGTTAAGCAACAGGTCTGTTGAAATGTTACTAGAACTCGAAATATAAATCAGTTAAGAATAATAATTAGATATCATTAAACTATGGCGTTTCCCCGTAAACGACCCCCCACACTGTCAGTCCGTCGAACTGAAGCAACAAGCACACCATCAGTCTATCAATCAATCAATCAACTTAATGCATAATTCGTTCATTCTCAAATATTTTGACCGCGCGTCCAGTAACCAGTATTCTGATGCGTAAACTGAGATGGCTGTGTCAGGTATGCGCAACCATTTTGAGAAAGGGCTGGAAAAATATTTTAATTGTCGTTGGAAAATACGGACGCAACCATTATTTTTTTTTTTTTGGTGGTATATTGACAATTTGTTGCCGCTTATTGTTTTTGAACTGTTGGCAACATTCTTTTTTCTTCCGCCCTTGATTTTGTTTTGGTAAATTCTTTTTCTATTCTATTTCTATTCTACTTTTTTCTACTACCTAGAAGCCTATCCTTAAAATAAAAAAATGTTATTACGAATGTATTTTTTTCTTAAACAACCAATTGTCTACTACTTCCCATTTGGTTCCGTAACCTGTATTTTTTGTATTGAAAGTAATAGACTAACTTATCTACTACACAAAAATAGCAATAACAAATTAATAGGACGCACAAACACAAAAAAAAATTGACAATATAAAAAATCTACGTTTTATTTCAAAATGGTTAGGTTTGGGTGGGATGTTTAATTGTCAAATCAGCTAGTAATAATGTAAACTAAAACTTGTTAAAGGATCTAGGTCGACTAAACCTATAACCCTGTATATTCAAGTATTTCCTAAGTTTTATTTTGATCGAAATAGATAACGCTAATATTTTTTTTCAATTTGCATAAATACAATTAAATAATTTAATGCAAGCAACAAGCAAAAGCTTTAAAGCTCCCATTAGGGAAATCGTTCTTTTTAACCACTATTTTCTTCATATTCGTGTTGTCTTTTAAACGAATGCAGTACTTTTGTAGGGAAAAATGTGAGGATACTATAGTGAATCCAATCATTTATTATCTTTTTGGCAGATCTAATTTGTCAGTTATAGTGTTGTGACCAAGTATAAACAGGTACATCGATACTAGCATTTTGCAACGGTCTGGTAATTAAATTGAAATTAAATAAAATTAAAGATTATTTTGGCAAATAAGAACATGACATTTTGTCGGGTTGCCTGCGAAAAATCAGTCCCAAAGTCCGGTTGCCGAATTTTTAAAAGTAAAACATTGCTGCGAGCTTGGCTAATATCTCGGAAACTATAAACTTTAGGGCAAAAATTATTGAGGTCGTTATTGTAGAAAATAATATTTTGCATCTTTTGTGGCCGGAAAACTTTTCTGTGACATGTAGCGTTTACGATTTATGGCTCATTTAATTAACCAGTTTTTCTATTGCAGCCAATAACTCTTGAAATATTAGATTAATCAATAAAACGCATCAGACCTTTTTTAAAGACTAGTTTATTTCCTACAACTTTCGTTTAATTTTTTTTTCTTATGTTCATACGTTTTGAGTTAGAAGAAGCTTAAATTCAGTTATTCTGCCAAAAACATTATAAATTAATGAATTGTATTAAAATGAACAATTGTTTTATTTGTGGTTATGTTAGACGACAAAAACTCTGTACTTGTAAGAAAAAACAGATACTGAGTCTAATGAAAGCCAGTATTAGACGAAGCGAGAGAGAATAGAAAGCAAACTAGAAGATAAATAATTAACGGATTCAAAATATCCATTTCAAACTATACAAATACATACTATACATTTGAACTATACAACAATGACGTTTAAAGTGGTGGCTCTCTACTAGCCAACTAATATTATAAAAGACTATAAAAAGATAGAAACTCTTTATTATCCACAATATAATACTTAAACAACAGGGACTTATCCTAGAACTAGTGAAACAAGTGGCGACATTATCGCTAATAGCGATCTCTTCCAGGCAACCGAAATACCATGAGTAAATACTATGTTATGTCTAGCACAAACCCCAGGATATGCCATAAATGGCGAAAAATGCCCATACCCAGCCTTCTGGCTCGTTCCCACCACTAGAACTCGGGGAAAGGCCGTGGCCCGCCGTGCTGGTCCGCTGTACATGTTGCTGAAAGATGTCATCACATTAACATCTTCACGAGTATTGATAATACCCTATACATTTCCGAGAATAAGGGGAGATTTCTTACCTTTTTTAAATGTTACAGACCGAATACACATAACACATAAGTATTGTTGCGGTGGTAGTATAATCATAGAAAACGAAGATAATTTGTGTGCTATCACATATTACTAGTCCCTATCTAAGAAAACCCGAATAAATTTCGAGTCATTTTAAATAAATTTTACTTATAGCAGTTGCTTAACATCCTGTTATTGAAAAATTAGATATGTCCAGTCTATTGAAACAGTGCTAGACGCACAACTAGTAGACGTAGATCAGGTACAGCAGTAACCTTTGGGTGACCGACTGATGAGACATTATTAAGCCAAATATGGAAATATTTTAACACATTAAGCATATCAGGTTAATTTATTTAGAAATTAACGAAAATGGTACATCATGTTCTTCAAAGTTTACATCAGACATAAATAAACTTTGTTAATTTACCTAACTACAAAATGTTATTTAACACTTTATTTTAATAAATATTCAAATGTTTCAGTCATCATAACCTTGTTCTTTTTTGGATATACACCAGGAGATAAACACGTCTTCAAATAATGCTGTATGTTTTCCTGAGGCGCATCAATATAAGGGTTTTACATAAAAATAAATCCGATATTATGTGCTGAGAACGGAAAACACCCGTGTAAAAATAGTTCATAAACAATATCGATATCTCAATCGTAACTTCGTAACATCACTATGTTGATAGCCATAGAACGTAATTTTTTAAAAACGTTTGTTTTTTTATGGAATTTATAAAAAAAACTACTGCACTTATGGACTCATTTTGTGAAAGATGATTATTATACGGGATCAAGGAGCAAATTTAAGCAGTTGTCATATTTTTAAAACCTCGCATTTAAAAGTAAACTTTTGCGTAACATGACGCAATTACGTTCTATTGGTGCTGTCAAAAAGAGGATAAACGGTTGGATCTACTATAATAAATACATTTTTGTATAATATACCTATAGAAAATACGCTTGTAACATGAAAAATCAAAAACGGTAAAAACAATTTGGCTAATTTGATTTTAAAACATGTATTTGTGAAAATTGAAGAAAAGTGTAAATGGTAAAAAACTAAAATAAATTAATAGGGTAGGTACAATCCTCAAAAAAACTAAGTAGCCCGTTAGATAGATTGCCAAAAAATATTGTACACGTATTTTTTCTTTTGTTTCACAAACAAAAAATGACGAAGATACAGCGCTTCGAAGTTTCGTGTGACGTCACTTCTGAGTACGATTTTTACTAACGAGTGACGTCGCGACTAGGGCATGGCGGTATTGGACTTCTGACAAAACCGGTATTTTTTCGGTATTCATATTTTTAAAACCGGGATCCCGGTTTTTCGGTATGTTTTCGGTAATATACTTCAACTATTAAAATAGCAGTAAAAAATCATCCGTACGGTACGGTACGGTAAATCCGGTACCTACTTAATTAAGCATCAAAGTAAACAAATATCAATAAATACGAATACATTTTTAAAATACTTTACGCTCGTTCGTTTTATACAAAAAAAAAACAACTTCAAAACCACAAATAAACAATCAAAAGCGAAAAATAAATTAATTTAACTATTATAAGGGCAACTCACTCATCTATTTGATGTCGGAGCCAGTCAACTTAAAAAGCTAGTAGATCGATGTTATGTAAGTAGTGCAAATACTTGTAGGTAGAGAGTATTTATGTATTAGTATGGCTGGTACCGACCTCAAACAGATGAGTGAGTAACGTTTAAAATAGCTATAATAATTTATTTTTCGCTTTTGAGTGGTTATTTGTGGTTTAGAAGTTAGTTAAATTTTTTGTATAGAAATATGTATTACAAGACCAAAATTAAACATTTTGATTTACCCCCGTCTACCTCAAATTTGTAATCTGTACGTCATTCTACTAGTCAAGTCCTTTCATTTGATACCCATATTGGGGTAGTAGTGAAAATAATAATGTAATTCGCCATTTGTTGTGGCGGCCATCTTGGATTTAAAATGTGTTATAGTTTATAGTATTTTACTAGTCAAGCCCTATCATTTGATACCCATATTGAGCACATACCCATATTAACCCATATTGTTGTGAAGAAATTTAGTGCTTATATTTTTTAGTAAATTTAGATAGTTTGTGGAGGCGGCCAGCTTAAATCGATATGAACTAAACATAGCATACATAGCTAAGAACCACCGCACGGAAATTAACCTTAAACTAAAAGACAGCATCATAATCGGTCCATCTGTTTGAACTCTACGGTGCTAGAGACAGACACACACACACAGACAGACATACAGACAGACATCGACATCAAACTTATAACACCCCTTTTTTGTTCGGGTGTTAAAAATTGTTTATTTTGCTCTTTTTAGTGCAAAACAAGTTTTCATTAATACATTTACCTACACTATTTCGTGTAAGCCATGAAAAAAAAACGTAAGACTGCCGCTAAACGCTCATCAAGTTTACAATTAGAAAATACATTAAGTTGATTGTTATTTTCGTAGTCTAGAGACGGCTTATGGGTTTTATGCATCAATTTAATTTCTTTGTTCAAAATACCGAAAAACCGGTATTTGCTTTTTCAATACCGGTATTCAGAATTGCCTCAAATAGTCCGGTATTACCGGTTTTTCGGTAATACCGAATACCGGTATCCATGCCCTAGTCGCGACCCCCCACTCTCGAAGTTTGATGTTCTATATCTTTGACGATTTTTAATATTATGAAAAAACAAAAAATACGTGTCCAATATTTTTCCATGATCTAGCTGACGGACTAATTAGGATGGTGTATTTTTGACCCAGTCCGGTACCCTATTGCAAGGAAAGAAGTGAAAATAACTATTTTAGTTTCCCTGATCGGATCAGTCAAACAAGGATACGTTCAGAATGGTACAAATAAATTTTGGTGAACATTTCCAGACAATACTATCTAGATACTAACTAACAAAGCTTGTATGGGAGCTGAAATAATTATATATATGTACAAACTTATTACTTAAACAGAGAAATACCGATAACTACTAGTCGATAGGCGACTAACCATGATGACTAAGACTACGGGCCACGATTTGATAAACTTTGTCAGAACTGGATAGTTGGTAGGTAAGTCATGAGAACGGATGTTTTCACTAGCTGGAATTTTCTAATTATGCAGTACTCAAAGTAGATATTCGTATCTCTTCGTAAACGTTGCCTAACTTTTTTTATTTTTAAAGTGAAACTTTTATTACAGCACCCCGAACTTTTTCGTCCATCTATTGCATATATTGCGTGACGGTCGGCCGCGGAGCAGGGGTAAAGTGAAAGGCGCTCGACAGAGCAGCCGAGGCCAAAATGGCAGCGTTACTCGTTAAGTTACTTAGATTACTTAACATACTTATTTTCCAAAAAAAAATTGGTAAGACGTCGTAAATGAAAAAAAATCACTTCTACCGTGGTGTAATAAAACCACACAATCTTTTTTTTAATTAAAAATAACATCTTCAATGTCGCCTCTTTCTAACTTTACACAATTTTTGACAAAACTATTTCTTTTTGTGTCTGCGAAAAAGAAATGTGATGGTCTAGTGCTCTAGTGGCTAGCTAGAAGGTCCGGCCTTAAAAATGTGAGGCCGTATGTTCGAACCCGTCTGCAATAGGGTACAATCTATACTAATATTAATATTATAAAGAAGTAAAGTTTGTGTGTTTGTTAAATTGTAAGGGGTAATCTCGGGATCTACTGAACCGATTTTAAAAATTCTTTCACCAATAGAAAGCCACATTATTGCTGAGTGTCATAGGCTATATAAAAACCGAAAAATAAAAAGCCTTCTACGTGGTAGTCCGTTTTGCAAAGTGAATCGGAGAAAAAACGGTCGAATGAAAGCGTTTCTTACGAACGCTGCCTTAACTATGAAAGATTTATTTTTTGAGTTCTAGAGAAAAGCTTGAAAATGCCTACAAAAAAGTCAACGACAGCATATGTCTAACATTTAAGTTACAAAAAGTAGTTTTTTTAATATTAGTACAGATAATTTAAGTTTTAATATTAATAAAATAATTTAAATCGTTTAAAAAAAAGGTCATATGCGATTTTCGGCAAACACTGCCTGTAGTAACAAAAGGAACACGCGCCAATGTCATCAGAGCATGCTTAAAATCATCTCACTTATGGAGTTCGGTTGCATCTCTCAATTTACGAACAAACATGAGAGCCCATTTGAATTATTAACATTATGCCCAACGAAGTGGGCACGGGTCAGCTAGTCCTCAAATAAACTAAGTAGCCCGTTAGTTAGATTGGCAAAAAATATTGTACATGTATTTTTTCTTTTCTATACTAATATTATAAAGAGGAAAGATTTGTTTGTTTGTTTGTTTGTAATGAATAGGCTCCGAAACTACTGGACCGATTTCAAAAATTCTTTCACCTTTGGAATAATGTAGCTTACATTATTCCCGAGTAACATAGGCTATATTATATTTAAAACAAAATTAGGAATCCTTACTAAAACTCCAATAATGTAACATAAGGTGTACAAAAATGACCTGAAAAATTCCTTACGTCGCGTGCGCTGCGAAAACTATTGATGATAGAACAAAATCATTTACTACGACTTTGCAGAACTCATTATTATCTACAAAAAGTGTCGCGACAGCATATGTCTAAATATTATAGTTATGTCATAGTAAGCAGTTTTTTATTCTAAAATATTAATTTATATATGCCGCCTCTTGAAAAGGCTCTTCATTTGTACCTTGGTATTAATCCTCATCAAAATAAATCTTAATTTATATAAATCTCATGTCACGATGTTTGTCCGCGATGGATTCCTAAACTACTTAACCGATTTTATATTAAATTTGCACACCGGGAGCAGTCTGGTCCAACTTAAGAGATAGGATAGTTTTTATTTCGATTAATGACAATATCCGAGCGCAGCCGGAATGGGCCGCTAGTGTTTCATAAACAAAAAATGACGAAGATACAGCGCTTCGAAGTTTCGTGTGACGTCACTTGTGAGTACGATTTTTACTCACGAGTGACGTCGCGACCCCTCACTCTCAATGTTTGATGGTCTATATCTTTGACGATTTTTAATGTTATGAAAAAACAAAAAATACGTGTCCAATATTTTTCCATGATCTAGCTGACGGACTAATTAGGATGGTGTATTTTTGATCCAGTCCGGTAGCCTATTGAATATTTCTCCAAGTGTAGGTAGTACATGTTTGTCATTACCATTGGCTTTGACTGTGAATAAAAACATTGTAAGAAAACCGGCGGTTTCAAGAAATATGTTTTTCGAGGACAAGTGTCATGCCCATTCAGAGTTGCCCAGCGTGAATTATAGCCTTAGTTCTCTCCATGTGAGAGAAAGTCCCAATTACTGGCAGTGAGAATATAAAGTGGACGGCTTATGCTATACTTAGAACTGGGACGAATACCTACTGTTCTGTAAATGTTTGTTGAATTGTCTTATTTCCAATATAAAACATGTATTTATTTTAGCGATGAAATATATATTTAATACCAGTAGCGCCCCGCGGTGTTACCCGCGAAGTTCCCGTTCCCGTTGTTCCCGTTGTTTTTTCGGGATAAAAAGTAGCCTATGTGTTCTTCCAAACTATAATCTATCTATGTGTTCCAAATTTCAGCCCGATCCGTTCATACGTGAGGACGTGATTGAGCAACAAACATCCAAACATCCATACATTGACATTTATAGTATTAGCAGGATGTAGACTCTAGTATACGTACTGCGCTTTCAGTAGTTTTCTAATTTGTAGAAAGTTAATTGAAGTGAAAAGTTCTTCTTTCGCGTTATGCATCTTTTGGTGGGGAACAATCCTACAGGTTCGTATCACAGACTTGGTAATGTAATTTTATGTGTATCAGAAAAAAATACGAAAAAAAAAAACTGTCATTTTTTTACGGTACCTAACAGTTTTTCTGTTTGGAGTATTTACCTCTATAGCAACTTAGATCTCTGGGTGACGAGCGCAGTGCAGTGCTAGGTAATGATTTGGACTCTTCGTGTTCGAATAGCTGCGTGTCACTGTGCTGTTATGTGGCAGGCATGTTGCTTACCATCAGGCGCATGTCCTGCTCGTCTCGTCACTCTTTATATAAAAAAAAAAAGCACAGAAAAAGAATTCCAAGTGTTTTATCCCAGTAGAAAAAAAATGATATTTCTGCTTGTAAAGCATCTTCCTTACGACCGACCACGTTAAAATCGTGGGAGCCTGACCGTCTCAATGTCATACAACTTGTCCTGAACCCTTGAAAGTTATACAAACGATTATAAACTTTGTCACTAGCACCAGTAAGTGTATTTCTCAGTGCTTTAACTTTTAAAGCCTTAGTACAAGTAATTAAGAGACGTTAGTTAAGAACAAGTGAGATACGATACCACCAATGTATTATATAGCTGGTCGATTGCGGGTACTACACATATTTTATTTTAACTATCAATTCTTCTTAAGTAAATTCGATAGTGGTTCCTCTGGTTAAGTTTGACAGTTATGTTGGTAATCCTACAATGCCACCTCAGTGTCTTGAGTGAAGTGTCTGTCAATTTGTTTGAGATCCTGAAGGATTACTGTAATAGGTAGTTTTGTATGGCCATCTGGTGGAATAGATGGGTGCTATAAGTGGGTTTAACTATAATTTAAGAGTTGATTAACCTATCTTAACAACTTGGAAGGATGAAATGAAACTTACTGGAGACTGGAGAAAAGTAGCCCGCGATAGAACACAGTGGAAGCAGCTAGAGGAGGCATTTGCCAAGAGGCAAGCTGAATTGAGAGGCATACCTACTTTAACAAAATGTATCTAAGAACAACCAATTCAGAACATAAAGGGCTTATAAATAAACAAAAAAAAAATGGCAGTCATAGGAACTGCCGAACTCAGAATTTGATAGCTTGCTTTAGAAATTATGCGGGTGAGGGTGGCCATGAACATGGCTATCTAGAAATGCGTCAGCAAGCCAATGGGAAATGCTCACGCATTTCTAGATGGTCATGAACCCCAATTTTTTTTTTTTAATGTTGGTGGACAATTCACACAACACCATCTGACCCCAAACTAAGCAAAGCTTGTGTGATGGCGGCCAAATAGCTGATATAATACTTATATTGTTTTAAATACATACTTATTATACATATAAACACCCAGACACAGTGCAAACATTTGAATTCATCACACAAATATTTGCACTGGGTGGGAATCGAACCCACGACCCTCGGTTTCGCAGGCAGAGGTACTACCAACTAAGCCACGAGGCCAGTCAAGGCCCTAAGATTTCTTGTAATTTCTTACAAAAATCTGTCTGTGGTGAGCTAAAAGAAGTTTTCACTTCAAAAACCACCTATCTATGACTTTTTAACTTTATACCCTCATCTGTCTTCGGAAAATTCATTCATTTACACTTACCACTAAGCACATCAGTGCTTAGTGGTAAGTGTAAATAGGTGGTTAGGTATGTACAAATGTTTCGTTAATAAAAGATATGCCTACATAAAAAATGGTAGGCATAAGGAGTGCCGATGCAACAGAAAACTAATAACTCTAAACAACACTGATGTTGCACAATACCTGCATAGAATCACGTAGATACAAAATGTATCCACATCTGAACTATACAAAAAAAAGAGCCATCAATATCGATTCACAATCGGCGGAGCTATCGCATAGCATGCATACAAAAATACATACAACCGAATTGAAAACCTCCTCCTGTTTTGAAGTGGGTTAATAAGATTTTGTTTTTTGAAGTGAACACTTATTTTGGTGCGCCATATACAGATTTTTTGTGGGCTGTGTCAATTGAATTCTAGCGTCCCGATCGGGAATAATAAGAAATCTTCGGGTAAGTTCGGGACCATGGCCATTGGCCATTTAAAAATGCGTCAGCATTTCCTACTGGCTATCTGAAAATTCGTCAGCATTTCTGGATGGCCATGCTCATGGACACGTTCTCCGGTTTCACCCTCGCAGTTTCCAAAGTTAACTATCAAATTCTGAATTATAATTATTACTTCTATCAGCAGTTCCTATGACTACCATTTTTTTTCTATTTGAAACACTAATAAGAACATGGAGTTTGTCAGTAAGCTTACTTATAAATATGAAGAAACTAAAACAATTATGTTTTATATGATCTTTCAACGAAACTTAGACAAAAACAGATAATTCCATCATCCAATGCAAATAAATATCAGCAAACAGCACCGATATCCCATTTATAGGCCTTTATTACCGCATAAATATGAAGAGTAACCAGACACCGCATCGATCTGGTCACCGGTTCAATTTCAAAAACACTCGCTATCGATCGTATGCGATACTTTGTTCTCATCACATCTATATCATCATGGTCACATCTCTAGAGGAACCGATAGCCGATGCGGTGACGTGTACAAGAATGGAGACCGCGTACTGGCTAAGAGTAGAGTGGAGTGACGACTTACGAAAGGCGACTAGCAAGTGGTTGCGAACTGCAGAAGATTCAAAGACCTTCGCTCAACAGGGGACGATTATTAGATAGACTAATAATGATGATGACACTTTGTTATTCTCACACATTTTTTGAGGATTGTACCCTATTATACGACATTCAAAGTTACTTTTTTCTTATCAAATTTCAATTCTTTCCAAACCCAAAACTTTGCTCGTTACTCTATCGCCAGCGCCGGAGCAATACCTATGAAAACAGTACTGTTTCATTATATTGTGATTGGACAATCTGTCCAGAAAAAATACAGGGCGAAGAGCAAAAATCATCACATATCTCTGGATAACGAACACAGTGTAGTGTTTACAGTATTAGGCAGTAATACATGATTTCCCTGCGGTCTTGCTCGGATGTTTCAATTACTTCGTGACACTGCGGGTGCGGACATTATTATGTGTTGTTTACCGTCAGATGAACGCCTCTTTATCTTAAATCTATTCATAGGTATTTGTAATTACAAACATGTTTATAAATGAGTCTTTAAAGTATAAATAACATCGAAAGATGCATACTCCATTTTACATGCGCGTTAGCAATAAAAGTGAATACAAGCGAGTGACTTTGGAAATCGAGGACAATGTGTACCAGCAAAATTTGACGGTTCCGATATTCGCTCTTAAAAGCTAAAACGGAGTCAAGTGATTGTTCTACAGGCAAATCTGTGTACATACCGCTAGTGTAATACATCACTTTGTTGTAGTCGGAGAGATGGAGGCTTTTTACAAAAAGGATTGTTTTTACGATAGCAGCGTGTCACTGTGCTGTTATGTGGCAGGCATGTTGCTTACCAGCAGGCACAATACATGTCCTGCTCGTCTCGTCACTCTTCATTAAAAAAAAAAAAAAATACCTTCGTTTATATTGATAACTGAAATCTTCAGTATCTTTGCATGGTCGCTTACTAGTCAGTTAGGGTATTTTTTAATGATTTGTTGATTTGTACTAGCTAAATAACAGCGACTTACATACGACTTACACATTGAAACTACACTTACCTACACCATACGCCAATTTCTTTACGGTAGGTAGGTAATTCATAATTAATCTCCTTATATCCCCATGTAATTCATTACTCACTACAACAGACTCAGACTCATTAAATATTTTTCAACTACCTAAGTAATTAAGTTAGTGAGAAAAATTCGAAATCGAAACAAATCCTAAATAGTGAAAATGTACGCAACTCTCGGACTATAAAAATGAGAACACAGGGAGGACCCCTGCCGTCTCGATTGCAATACAACACTTTTATAATGCTTGGCTTATTTCATTATACAGGGTTATTGGTAATCAGCCTGCATCCTTTTAAGGGGATGTTAGGTACATTCAATACGTCAACTTTTGTTCTACAGTTTTAAAAAAAATGATTTTTTTTTCTTTTACAAAAGAAAATTAAAAAAAAATTTGCACGGTCTAAAAGCATCGAACTCTTCGTAACAATTCGTAACAAGAGCGCGTACGCTCTTTAACGCGCAAAAAATGATGTGCCGAAGTGAATAAACACTAAAAAGTCGCTAAACAGTACAAAAAAGGACAACAAACACTATTTTTTTTTGGGTTGTCTATTGAGTTTTAACGAAAGTTGTAGAACAAAAGTTGTTTGTTTAAATATACAGAACATGCCCTTAAACGGATGCAGGCTGATTACCAATAACCCTGTATACCAAGTTTAAACTTTCGCGACTGAAATCTACTTAAAAGTATTTGGATTAACGAATAACGAATTAATTTTGTGTAATATTTCAATGTGCTTTTTTAACCGACTGAAAGAAGGGTTATGTTTTTCGCGCGTATCTTGTATGTTTGTAAATTTCTTTATTCCCACGTGTCTTCCAAACGGCTGGATGGATTTTGATAATTAAGATATCGTTAGATTCCTCTCAATCACCCAAGTGTCCTTAGATAGTATATAATGTTTTTTACATGTTGATTTTTTTACAGGCGGCGTTTTTTAATTAAAGTTATTCATTATTTATTTTGACGTCACGAAAATTATCTTGTATTTGCCTAATTACTAAAATAGTTAGAGTCATCCCCAATACTTACATAATGTAACCGATGGACGCAATTAGCGTTTTTTGAGTTAAAATGTTTGTAAAGAAGCCAAAAAAAATGTATCAATTAAACATAAACATAATTTATTTCATAACCAACTAAGCTGTTACAATTTCAAGGAACCCTACCTTTTGCTTTAGTACTAAATACTGTGTTGCAAAAGGCAGTGCCTTCCGTTAGTTACTACGGTAAAAAAACATGTAACGTATCTAAACATTTTTTACACCAATAAAACATAATTAACACTTTATATACATATAAACATTATAATATTAAATACCTTGATTTTGAGTGAGAAGGTGTTTGTGTGCGTGTGAGGGTGTGTGAGAGAGGGTGTGTGTTTGTGATCATCAATACATCCGTAACAAGCATATTGTTACGGATGTACTTTCTGATTTATGATGATATCAGATACACAGTTAATACGGTTATTGGAACTTTTTTAAGACGTTTTCTATTTCATAGTATGTTTGGCTCAGCAACCATTCTTTTATCGTTACTTTTTGTTTAAATTGCAGTAACCTTTTAATCTTTACCTTGGCATTGAGCAAGTTGTATCAAATCGGTGCCAAATGATAGAAGTCTCTCCAGCCAACTTCACTATTGTAAGGTGGGACAGGACACGTGTCTCTTCTTTTGGTGGTTTTCGGGAGAAGAGGAACAACCTCTCTATGATATCTGCGGATGCTGTGATAAACATAGAGCTTTCTATTACAGTCAACATTTCACTACATCTGTACCTTCTGTCTGTCATTAAAACCTAACAACGCATTGGATCATTTTTTTATTATTTTTTTCTAAAATTATTCACCAAGTCACCTTGGATCCTAAACCTTGGATGGAAGGTACGTACCATGTCGGCTAAAACATTAGACGTACTTTGGCACAATACCATACAGATTACAGATGTACTTATGTGCATAAATATATTAACCCGTTTATGAATTCGGGAAGAAGGCCTAGTTGAGCAAATGTAGACTCAATCAACAGGAATTTAGATTTAAATTAACAGGAACGCGGCTTTCTACCGGTGGGCCCATGCCGTGTAAATTGTACATTTATGAATAAAGAACTTTGACTTTGCCACGTAAGAGGTTGTGGATGCATTGAACAGAACGTATTCCCAGACTTGATGAAGTGATCTAAAATATTGTCTAAATTTTAAAGATGTAAAGGAGCTTGATCAAAAACATTCCAGTTTGTCTATCAGAGCAAGTATACACAAATTGTGTACTGTGGATGTACTCCATAAATTCCCGACCAAAAATGTCCATCATACTGGCGGCATTCCCACGCACCTTGTTGCCGAAATATCATTTTACAGGTATCCTGATTCATTTGACAAGTATCCTGTCCTTCTGAATTATTATGAAATTATGTTAAGAAATTAATTTAATTGTTTTATTTAAGAGCGCTATGACAAAATATCGTTACATCGTACAAAAATTTGTATAAGTATTGTAAATTTTCATGAAGTTTCAATTCTTACTATAAAAAGATTTTTTAATGGCAGATTTAATTAGGTATAATCTAATTTAATTAGATTGACAATTACAATTTAACAAATACAATTAAATTAAATTAACTAGGTTATAATATATTTTTTTTAATTATATGTACATTTATATTTATTTACAAAATGTACACGAACTTAAAAAGTGAATGTGTCATAAAAAGTAGAAATATGCTATCGCTGGCTTTTTTAAAGAACTTTTGCGAAGAAACATCCGTAAAATATGGTTTTTGCGTATCTCAAACCGTTAATAGAACACACGCAACGGTAGCTCTAAAAAAATAAATATTATTCACGTTTTTTTCCAACATTTTGCATTGATGTTCCATTCCTATTATTTACTTCGGTATCGCAACGTGATGTTCAATAGCCTAAACAAAGCCTTCCTCAGTAAATTAACTTTAACTAACAGCGCAAATATGCAACCCTCGGAAGAGGTTATTTGAGCCCTTTGGGGTTGAAACATTGGGCCCGTGGGGGTCGGGAGCTCACTTCATCTTCAAAAGCCTTTCCGAGCGCTTGGTCGACGCGACGCGTGACCAAAATGCTGGCGTTTATTTGGCCCAACGCATAAGCATTGCCATTCAGCGTGGTAATGCCGCCGGTATGCTGGGTATGCTTCCGATTGGTAGTGGGCTTGAACATCTTGATTATCTGTAGACCTTCATTGGTCTAGAGACGTACTTCTTAGCATTCCATGGATTCACCGTGCGGGTGCCGGGTCCATCGTGTGGCAGAGAGAGAAATCTCGAGTAGACCCCGAGACTTGTGACTCGGGCGTAGGTTTAAAAGGGGCCCCTTATATTGACGTACGTCAACACTCACCTTCACTACTCGTATTTCTCTCCCTGCCCAGATAATTCAGGTGTGCTTAGTGTAAGTAGTTAGTTAGGTATGTAGCGTAGTGTAGTTCTCATTGTAATTAAGTTTTGTTAATAAAGGCTCTGCCCGTTCAAAAAAATCTTTACATTAATACCTATAACATTATGACTTTTATGAAGATAAGTATACACATTATTTTCACATTTAATTCTTATGTGTGGTCCATCCCGTGCTACACCTGAACGAACCATTACCAAACTTCGTTTTTTTTTTCGACCTCGTTTCGTAATCTGCTTTGATTTCAAACACGTTGTCATATAATAACCCTTTTTAATATATTTGGCGTCACAGAGACGCTAGATGTTTGTTTTAACTCAATTTTAGTATCGTGTTACATGGCTTTTGGTAAAAAATCCGCGCTGCTCGGCCAGTTTTACAGGGAATGTCAAACTTTTATTTCTCCAGCGACGGGCGAGGAAAAACATAAGAATTTGAACATGAGGAATCGCAATAATTACCTAGCTGCACTGCACCATGTTCATTACACAGATAAATAAGATGATTTATTTGTATGCCCTGTAACTTCTCTAGAAACATTTTCATTTAAACTGGAACACAGCAGTGATGTTTGTTCAATACTGATTGGCGGTAGAAAAATTGGCAAAGGTGTGGTATTTCTACAGGTGGATACTGAAAACGGTCCTACTACTGCAAAGTAGTAATTTGTGCTTCGAATAATATTAAAAATAATCTGTATGAAAATGAATAATTTTATACCATAAATATAATGTGTAAGTACCCGAATGTTACTTGTTGTGAAGCATTAGGCTAGTCTTTGACATACTTGTCAAAGGCTAGGTAATGGTTCCATGTTCTCGCTACACGTATTATAATTTATTTATTTATCAACTACTTGCACACTTACAGTTACGCCAAAACGCGTGTCAAGTTATAACATACTTATAAAACATACAGTTGAAAAGAAAATTATAAAACACTTAAATAGTAAAACGAGTGACTATTAGTACAAAGATAATATAGACACTAACAAGAAAACATATACAAAAAATATAATAATAATTAAACTTACATATATTTGTACACTGGTAACAAACTTAAACAAACATTAACAAACGCATACAATTTAATGACAAAAATTACAACTTCTAGATGCAGAGAGAGCAGAGCGTTAAGTAGGGAAATAGTCTTTGCCGTGGGCGCGTGCTGCGCGGTGCGCGTGCGCGCGGGCGCGGCCGACAGCAGGCGCTGCGTGTGCGGACGCTGGGGACGAGTCCGCACCACGAGCACGAGGCGGGATAGGGTGCTCGGGTTGTCAATTCGGTTGTGCAGCAGCAGGTAATAGTGAACCATAATGGCACACTTACGCCTAAGCTCCAAGGTGTCAATCCCAACCATTCCCGACACGAATAGGGATGGATATAGATACGGATAGTACCCATACAGCTTACTGTATAGGTACCGAGCGAACCGCCTTTGCACCTTCTCTACCATGAGTTTGTACTTGTCTTCGTGGGGTCCCAAATTATGGAGTTGTATTCCAGTTTACTCCACACAAACGCATAGTAGAGAGCGACGATAGTTCTCCTGTCCACGAAACGGCTGGACTGCCTCATGACGAACCCCAAGGATTGATGAGTGCGGCTACATACCTCGGTAATATGCTCGTTAAATGTCAGCTTAGTGTCAAGAGTCAGACCTAGATCACTGATCCGTTTAACTCGCTCAAGAGGGACGCCGCTAATAATGTACGGGTGCACAATTGGTGAACAAGTTCGAGTGAAAGTAATAGTTTTACACTTAGATTCGTTGAGTTCCAGCATATTCAACCCACTCCACATCCCAACACTGTCGATGTCCCTCTGTTGTGCTTCGCAGTCGGCCTCAGTTTCAATAGCCAAGAAAAGCATTAAGTCATCGGCGAATATCAAACACCTAGCCGCCCTGATGACTGTCGGCAAGTCATTCGTCATGACGGAAAATTGAATCGGATCCAATGTACTGCACTGACTTACGCCGGAGCAGGTTTCGTATGGTTCCGAGCGGTAATGGGAAAGCTGAACATACTGGATCCGATTTTAAAAATAGCTACAAAAAAGTTTGAGTAAATTCGGAGTGAATCCGACCGCCGCAAATTTTCCAGAAGTACATCGTTTTGGACGCGGTCAAATGCCTTTTTAAAACCAAAATAGGCCGCAACTACTTGTTGACCACAGTCCATTTTTCTTACAGTGTAAAATACGAAATTTATGTGATATGTGGCGGTGGACCCTCCCGCTCGAAACCCACGCTGCGCGTCAGTAAGGCGCGGGCCCATCTGTCTAGTGATATCCCGGTTTAAAATTGACTCGAACACCTTACCGAGCGCTGAAAGCACAGCTATCGGCCTATAGTGCTCAAACTTTGTAACAGAGCCTTGCTTGGAAATCGGGGTAACCCTCGACACTTTCCGATAATACTTATTGTGACACAGTAACATACAGTGTCGTAGTTTTGGACACATCAATTTATTATTATATCGTCCTCTTACGAAAAACAAATAATTTAGTTCCAATAGCGAGCTTGGCTAGTTCTTGTTGTGACAACAATAGGTGTGTTGTAAGGGTAAAGTTTTTCAAAAAGGGGTTGCTTATGTAAAGTTTGAGATTCACTGAAGCCGACCAGCGAGCGATGCGACGAGCAGCTATTAAGTAATAGCCGTGCACCGGATGTGACCTGTAAATATGCCGCACACTACAGCACAGAGAAAACCATGGAGTAAATCTGGATTTAATTATTTATTTGAAATTTATTGACTGTGATATCAAACCAAAATAATACGAAGAAATGTTTTATTGTAGTTTTAAACATGAACTTTATATCCAGAGAGTAATGATTGCACACTTGGTAAAACAACTTTCTTTTGGATCAATTATGAAACCTTAACATTCACCACAATATCATGTAGTTATTACCTTCAAACAGTTATTAATAATATTTTATCTACTACATTTTTGTTAGTAAGAGATGATATAAGCAATAACGGTTCAATTTGATTCTGTTTTAGTTAAATTATGAAGATGCTCTTGTTAACTGATGTTTAAACTGCTATAGGTATGTATAAATAATATAGGAACCATTTAATAATAAGTCATGTCAATAAATTTATAGAATTAAATTGCTGTGGTTCTAATTTTTTAATTTACCTTCGCGTTTATTAAGTAAGATCTATCCAAAGTTAAATATTTTAATCAAAGTTAGTTTTATAAAATGTACATAGTCACAAAAATACATACTTCACCTTTCAGTAACAATTAAGCGAGAAGAAAGAGAGAGATTTTCTATTAAATAATCTACCAAAATTACATGGACCAACCGACTCCACTGTTTTTGGTTTCCGCTTTAAAAGCGCCAATAAACTAATTACAACAGCGTTAAAGACGTCAATCGCTTGTCTTAAATATTCCACGCCCATACATCACCGCCTCATAACAACATGACACGTCAAGCAATTATCGTCTCTATGCCTATCAAAATCTTAGATTAGAAAATTCAGCACGCAGGTTTACGTCGTACATAAACTAAATAATGTAAACAATTATATTTTCGTAGTTTTTAAAATATAAATGAGCCTCATTGAGGACGAGCGTTCAATGAGTTTAAAAAAAGTTTAAAATAGTGTTAATGGACGTACGGAACCATTTTATGGGATATTAGACAGAGGAAGTGCCTCTACGACCTTTTTATCTGGATTTTTAACGAGGTTGGAGGTTTTATATCCATAATTATGTGTTTTTTTAATGTGCGTAAAGAAGCAATTTGATGTTAGCGAGAGCGTGCATTGAAGCGTGTAACGAGAAAATGGATGCATTGTTCAAACAATCTAGACTTGTGAGATGAGGGAGTGCACACGATGCTAAAAAAATATTATACATAGTAAATATTTTTTTACTAAAAATATATAAAACCTACTATGGTAAGCACACAAGAAGTGAATTCTTCTTCTCTTCTTTCCCCCTGCTAAGAAGACTTAAACCATTGAATATATATGGACTGCAGGGCCGTGGTGTGCAGAGGCTCGAAGGTTGGTGCTGGACCTCGGATGGCGTTTGCGTGACAGAGGGCGCGATTCCCGGGCAGGCTGGTATTTGGTTCAGTGGATTTCCATGGCGATTCAGCGGGGGAATGCGGCCAGTATTATGGGGACCATTGAGCGCGGCACGTGGGGGAGTTTTTATTTGACCAGTAACATAATTTATCTTGTTACGTGTTTTTTGTATTAATGTTTTTTTTTTTGTGTCGACTTTGTGTTATGATTAATAATTTGACTCTGTTTTCTGTGTACTTTTACTGAATAAATTACAATCTTTATCTTGAATACATAATATCTTCAACGCAAAAATCATTGACCCGAAGTTAAATAAAATTTTACCAAAGTGTTGACTAGATAACTTCAGGGTGTTGGTTTTTCGTGACGTGCATCGTAAAAACGTAACGCGTCAAAAGAAGTAAACCTATTTAACTTATTTTTTTATCTATGTAATCATATTAGTTTTATAACTTAGTTATGATAAAGTGGCTAGAACTCTCCATTCGAATCGTAAGAATCTGAAGAATTTTACAAGTTCAGATAATTATGTATGTTTGTTATCACCACGGGTTTTGACGGTGAAGGAAAAGATCGTGAGGAATCCGACATTTTCCAAGAATATTTCCACGTCATGTCAGGAAATTGACTATCTCTTTGCGAGAGGTCTCGAGTGCCAGTACGGTGAAACCATGGACGTATAAAAACTTTTTTTATACGTCCATACGTCCATACGTAGTCCATACGTATAGTCCATACGTCCGTATAAAAACTTTTTTTATACGTCCATGGACATATAAAAACTTTTTTTATACGTCCATGGACATATAAAAACTTTTTTTATACGTCCATGGACATGGACATATAAAAACTTTTTTTATACGTCCATGGGTGAAACGTAGGCATCTGTAAGCAAAGGAGTTCTACAGTTAACGTTTGCTTAGCAAGCTATGTTTAAGAGTGCGCCTAATGCCAGGGAAAAATCAGTTTTCACCCGTGCGACGCGTTTCTTAATGCGATATACATAAAGTCGAGAATAGCATGACACAGTTTGGAGGAAAAACCAATATTTAATCAGGAGTCCATTTTTGACCAAGTTTTATTTAATTACTCAATAATTAAACACACATAAAAAAATGTTCGGTTACTTTACTAGAACGTACAATTAGGAATTTTATTACCAAAAAATAATGTGGGGTCATCGCTGATAATTTCGAGTAGGTACTCGAATTAAAACGGTTTTTTTCGGCGTTATTTTTATTTTTTTATTGTAAAAAACTCTGATCTATTTTCAAAATTCTATTCGGTTATTGTGCTTCTTCTTGATTGTACCCACACGTCAATTTATTTTTTGTCATAGTTTTTAGTTTCTTAACTTCAGTGAGCGGCGTCGAAAAAATCCTTTTTTCGTTTTCTGGCACTAGGCGCCCTCTTAAGGTTTCTCTGAAGAGAAGTGCAATCCCATTAAAACATAAATGTAAAATGAGAGCCAAGTTCACTATTATGATATCTAATGTCTATAATTTGTCAAAATACAAATCAATTAACACACTTCGTTATATCATCAAATTAAACAAAATAAAACATCACTAATAATAAATAAAGTAGCCAAGTGCGAGTTGGACTCGCCCATGAAGGGTTCCGTTCCAGCAAGTAACATAATATACATAGTACACATAGTTCTTGTAGTTCGTTGTAACTTTGATCGAAGTTTTAATAATAGTGTATTTATGACGTACTAAAAAAAACTACTCATCAGATCGAGTTCAAACTAATTTTCGTTGGTAGTTTTCATGGTAATGTACATCATATATTTTTTTTAGTTTTTTCATTCTCTTACTTTAGAAGTTAGAGGGGGGGGGACACACATTTTACCACTTTGGAAGCGTCTCTCGCGCAAGTTATTCAGTGTAGACAAAAATTATATTAGAAACCTCAACATCATTTTTTAAGACCTATCGATAAACACCCCACACGTGTAGGTTTGATGAAAAAAAATTTTTTGAGCTTCAGTTCTCAGTATGGGGGGCGCCCCTAATTTTTGTTTTTTTTTTAAACTTTTGTAAAAATCTTAATGCGGTTCACAGAATACATCTACTTACCAAGTTTCAACAGTGTAGTTCTCATTGTTTCGGCAAAAAGTGGCTGTGACATACGGACGGACAGACAGACAGACAGATAGACAGACAGACAGACAGACATGACGAATTTATAAGGGTTCCGTTTTTACGTTTTACGGAACCCTAAAAAATTTTATGTTATTTTGGTTAACTAACCATCGCGGTCAGCAACTCTACGACTAAATGTTCCTATCAGACTTACAGCATTTTCCCGTTGTATAGCCAGGGAAACATTTTTACTCAGCTACTAATATTCCGAGAGATGGTAGCAAATTTTGGGTGAGTATTTGATGCAAGCTGAAAACTCGTCACAAAGCTATCCTATTAAGTATTCCCCAACACTGAGGTGCAGACCTGGCTGGCTGAAATTTAACCACCATAGACCATATTCAGATAGAGAGTTTCGGCCTCTCTTCCGCAAGAGCTGGTTCAGCTCTGCGACAAAGATCTTAACCCACCACGGACCTCCCGTCTCAACCGCAAACGGGACAATCTCATACGCCGATTCGATTTCAGAGTACTAGGTACGTGAGATTCTACGTACCTACGTACGTATGTACGTCTACGTGAGTTGTTTACTACTTCGCTACAACTCAGCTCCCCATCTACCCTGGTTGTTGACTTCTACGACAAAATAATTAAAATTCCAATGGACGCCAAGTTAATGATCACTACGGTGTAAAAACTGCAAACACGGCTAAGTTTTCGCTTCAAAAAAAAAACTCGTGCGACGTTTGAACTGTGGTCACGTGATTTGAAAGGTAATGTTTTGGTAAAATTGGGCTTAGATATAAAACACCTTATATCTCGGCTGACGAGATTTGCTTGAGACTCTTCATGTTTCAATAGCTGTGTGTCACAGTGTTGTAATGGGCAGGCGTGTCGCTTACGATATCGGGCTATCAACGCACGACTAGCTCGTCTCATCATTCTAAAGGCCTAAACTATAATAGTACATTATGGTGCAAGTGTGTAATGTTGATGATTACTGCTGAGGCTCTATTGTGACCCTACCCTAGCTTTGGCGAGGGTCTTAAGATAACCAAGGACGGTAATCATAATTATACACTTGTAATCATACTACGTTTTCCAACACACTTGTGAATAAAATAATAAGAAAAAATCATTTCAACAGTGGCAAAGAGTCATGAAAAGTTTAGTTTACAGTATTTTTTATGTTTATAGCATTATTTAGTTTGTAGTAGTTGTTTAGTTTTTCGCTATGACGGGAAAACTAAAAGTTTTCTTAGTTACGAATAAAATAAAAGTTGATATTTGAGTGAAAAAATCATTTTTAAGCACGAGAAAACAAATCATTAAAAAAACTCTAACTCACTCGTGCGTAATAGTAATTAAAAAGTCACAGTTTGATTATTATAGGTGTCATTATGTGCCTGATTGCGGTTAAATTAGAACCACTTTATGAGAAAGAGTGTTGAAAAAAAAAATTCTCGCACATCACCTAGTCCCAAACATGACAAAACTTGTAGTTATACCTACTATCCAATATCTGGCTAATTAGTAGACTTGTGAACATTGGAACACAGGATCGGTGTTAAACAAAATGTCTGTTGTTTAAACATCAATTACAAGAATAATAGTCGCCTACTTATTTCCTTTGAGTTAACTCCAGTGGATAATGTTCTGCAACCCGGTTATTGCTGCTTCTGAGAAACATTACGGTAATTAGATTGCGAGAAGCTATTTCAAAGAAAACAGAAGAATCGACGGAAGTTTGTTAATTTTTTATGAGGTGACTACGTTTTGCCCAAGACATCAGATAGTTTTGATATTTGGTTAAGATTTTTCATAAACAAATGTGTTTTATTTACTGTCAAATGTTTAGTGAAAAAGCTTCTTTAGACAGACAAACAGAAATACTTTATTATGCACCAGAAAAATACACACAATCAAACAATATACAAAGTTACTTAATTCTAGTGTCATAAATGGCGTTTAGCCGTGTTGATCTTTTTTTTCGCAGGGATAAATCTTATCTGTGGTCACTGTGGTTACACCTTAAGCCAGCTACACACGTAACGATATATCGTAGCGATTAATCTGTGCAAATGACCATCGACCATCGTAACTGCCACCGATGAACGATAAAATCTGCAACGATTTATCATACACGCGATCGATAAATCTGCGCAAATCAGTTTGCACAGATTAATCGCTACGATATATCGTTACGTGTGTAGCTGGCATTAGCTGCATCACCGACATGATAAAATCGGGTAGTGGTGGCGGCAGCGTAGCAGAGTTGAGACTGTAGCGGCGGAGTGTGACGTGCGCCTTACATGCTTTTAGATGGATAAAACATTGTAAGTTTGCGTCACCCGTTACCGCCATGTATAATAGGGGAGAGTCGGTTATATCGTACCACTTTTTACTTTAACTTAAATATTTCGCCTATGACAAGACTTAGAATAATTAATGGATTTGCAAAATAAAGTCTTATATTTTACCTGGCTAAGCTCGAGAAATCAGATCCATATGTTTACTCTAACATCCAAAAAAATGTTTTTTATAAAGGACTACCATCGGTACGATTTAGCCGACTAGTCGGTTTAATCTTACCACTAAGTTTTTAAATCGTACCATGGGTGTTTAAGTCGTACCACTGAATTTACCAATAAATAATAAAAACACTAAAATTAACCAAATCATTTATTTTTAACTAAGAAATATTATGAATACCTCTTAGGTGATAAAAGAACAACAAATCTATAAGATTTCTTATAAAAATAACATGATTGTGTTACAATATTGAGATCAATCAACACAACTATAATAATAATGAGAAAAATATAGTTACTAGTAATGATAAAAATCGCTACTTGTAATAGAAGAGGACCGTTTCCTCGTAAAACTTTTGCATTTGCTCTTGGATATAGCTGTTTTCTTTTCATTTTTCACTGTTTGGTATTTTTTTGGTTCGCAAACCTTTTATTTCTTTAATTTAACTTTCTTCTGCTTGATCTGTTCTAGTTTATTTTTGTGTAGGGTTTATGTAATTTCAATAACGTTATGTGTAGTGCTCTTCTGTATAGTGTTTTTTTAATATCAGCAGGCGTAGTTTTTAGTTAAATATATTGTTTTTTCGACGTCAATGGTTGTGCATGTATTTCAGCAAGAGAAGAAATCAAATGGTCCTTTTCTTTATTGTAATTTTCTTTACAATAATACAATAATTTTAAAAGAACGACAAAGAAAATGACAAAAAAGAAAAAGACAACAAAGAAAATCATAATAAAAAAGGACGATTTTTTTATTATGATTTTCTTTTTTGTCATTTTCTTTGTCGTTCTTTTCTATTTCTGTAGGTCGTCTTTTTTTCTGACTTTTAAAGTGTTGTAACAGGGATACGCTTCTAAGAATAAATTTTTGAAATTTTATTCAAATTTAATTCTTTGTTTTCGTAAGATAAAATAGCTATTTCTAGGTCTTCCTTATAACATTATATACATTCATAATATTTAATTTTAGCTTTTGAGTCTATAACAATATAAATACAGTCTTTAAAATATACTTAAGTACTTTTAGACTAGTCGGCTAAATCGTACCTACCAGTACAATTTACCCAACTGCGAGTGGTACAATTTAGCGAACTAGGCCATTTTCAAAAAAAAGCAACAGTCCGGTATAACCTCGAAACTTAGACAAGCAACAAAAACCACCAATAATCTAGTATAAAATTGTAATAAAATAATGAAAACTGTGTATCTCTATCTTACCTTGTTTATGAGTCATACCCTTACGAATTTACAACAAAATTTGCAATGACTTCCACAAAAAAATGTTTTTGTCACTCACGGGCACAGTTGTCAAGTCAAATCAATTACAAATGGCGGGTGGCGGGGGGTTGTGCATGGCCACGATTTGGCGTTGCTAGTGTTTAAAAAAATATCCATAAAGTGGGAAATTTAGAAGTGGTACGATTAAAATGGCAGTACGATATAACGAACTCTCCCCTAATAGCAAAATATATGTATGGTGCATAATGAACCTGCAAAGCGATAAATGTGTGATGAATAGGTACTAGTATTCGTTCAGTGTCTGGGTGTTTCGTATAATAAGTATGTATTTATATACTTAGTTGTTAAGGAGAAATAAACACCTATTCAATTTAAAATTAAAGTCGACTAAAATTCCTTTTTTGGTACGAACTAAACACACTTTTCCAATGAGACAGCGAGCTTTCGGAGAACGACGAAAATATCGTCGATGTACTTATGATAACTTTTTGAGATTTTTGCAAACATTTCAAAGACCGCTAAACCGATTTATGTGTGTGGGTTGCGAGTTCGTGTCTACACAGTAAGAAGGATATTAGGAGTCAGTGCCTTTCTAAAGGCCTGTTCCACCGGAGGCGGTACGTACAAAATACCGCGCGAAACCCGCGCGGTGTTTACCGCTACCCACAGCGGTAGCGAATACCGCTCCGCTATAAGCAGGCCTTATTACTACGTTGCAGTGATGCTCTGTTTGAGGAATAAATATTTTTGTAAAACCTAAGTTAGTTAACTTTTTAAAAAAAATAGTGATCACACAAATCTACGGAAATACATTACTAAACTGAACATGATTATCCAAAACAATTATGCTACTTCGATTACAAGTAAAACTAAGACACATAGTGTCTCAAAGAGAACCAGCACGTCCGAAGGCCACGCAGAGAAAGAGAGCGAGGCCCAGTGCGCGACCGCGTTTACCGACCGCTGTTGACCGCGCGCGTTTTTATAGGGCCGATATGGGGGTAGGCAGGTATGGGGTAAACTAGATTCGGTAATACGGCCGTTCCTGACGGCGTGGCGTCCTCGACCGCTTCATCTCCCAACGGAGGCATATCACTCCCAGCCACATCCTTGGCAACCACGAGTTCACCCTCTGCAATATAAAAACGTACTTAAAGCACCATGTTCCAAAAAGTAAAGAGTAGAGTAGTGTAGAGTAGTGTAGAGTAGAGTAGAGTAGTGTAGAGTAGAGTAGAGTAGCGTAGAGTAGCGTAGAGTAGAGTAAAGTAAAAAGAAAAGCGGGTTTTGTACAAATGACTTAAACTGCGCATTTTAAGGCACACGCACAACACCCAGGTTATGTTAACTCGTATATGAAACGGTTAACATAGCAGTACGTTATCATCGTAATATTCAACGATACAGAAAATGAATATCACCGACATAACACAACTACACAGTAGGGAAGTAAAATTCGGCCGAATCCACCTCTATCCATACTGCTCTAACAAAGGGAAGTAAAGCCCAGTGGGCCCACCTCAAACCTTTGAAAAGGGAAGTAAAGCACATAGTGCCCACCTCAAACCTTTAAAACGGGAAGTAAAGCACATAGTGCCCACCTCAAACCGCAAATCATCTCTAAGAACAGCGCTGCACGTGTCCGGGGTCCACTCGCCGCGCCCCAGCACCATGTTGGGCCGCCGCCTGCGGCTTGCCTGCCCGCCTGCAGCTCGTAGCGGTGGTGTGCGGTGGAAGCGTGCGCAGGACCTCGTAAAGGCCGCGCATCCCAGAGTCTTTGCCCGTCGACTGTGCCGTCTCGTTGACGAACACGAAGTCGCCCGCGGCAGATGATGCAGGCTGGCAGCGGGTCACCGGCATTCAACAGTGGCACACCAGCTGCAGTCATGAAACAAAGGTTTCAGTTTTAAAGAGAAAGATAGTAATCAGAGTGTGAAGTCAAGCGAAAACTTGGAGCTATCAAATCTCATTCACGATACTTCTTCTTGAAAGTTTTAATAAATCTTTAAGTTTCAAACTCCAATCAGTTGTAACGGTGAAATTCATATAAAGGCATGCTGCAGTCATTCCCATATATGCATTAAACCACAATGAACAGAGGAGATAAATGAATAGACATCAAATTTAACAGACGCATGTAGACTTACGAATAACTCAAACATGCGAGAGGAGACTTAGACACTACTTCCGATAAACTGCATTGGGCACGAAGCAAAAAGCTATCGCAGACGCTAGCTTCGTGATTCTGTGAAGAGATCACTCGTGAATCCTATCTCAGTTCCACCGTACCTCCTTTAAGTGCTTTAGGATCTGGAGATTCAGCAAGACTTTGACTCTTATCAAGTCTCGGCCGCACCTGACCCTGTTTTATGCCAAGAGTTTGTTTTCACCACTTTAATTCATCATTTGGCCACCTTACCTCATCTAAACGCTAAATATCAGTTTTCGTTCATCGTCAAAATGTTCAAAACCAGACGTCAAAACGAAAGGAATGTACGAACCACCAGCTATCGATTAGGACATTGACAGTTACGCCACGTAGTGACTATGTTTCTGGATTACTGACGTTATCACAGAAAAACTTCACGTTGTTTACATTTCGCAAAGCAAAACTATTGTGAATTGGCTCCTAGCAAAAAGAACAGGTTTCGGCTTTAATTGACATGAGAGTAAGTTTTGTTTGCGTCATTGACGAGAACAGTTTCTTTTAGATCTACCCTCATCTTATTGCAATAGGTTTGTCGATAACTGGACAACCCAAACTTTCATCAACTACCTTCAAATTTTACTCACTTTTTGTCAGAATCTATCCTCATATCCTGGTTGATTGAGATTATAACAGTGAAGAGACTAGTTTTCTTGAAATGCACACTTGTAACCACGGAATGATGAAACGTTCACTCTAGCCGTGAGCGGTTATTGAAGTGGTTATTTGAAGCACTGGCACTAGAGAAAATTACTTTCACTAAGAAAAGCGTTTTAAGTTCAAATTTGAAACTATCAAGTACAGTTGATACCAGTCGATTCACGTAACCAAGACAGTAATTCGCCTTTTGGGGATAATCCCACACGAGCAGGGTGCTCTTTGTAGTCACACAGGATTTCCGATCGCGCGAGACTCACTTAATCACACTAGACACTGACGTTATTTTGGATCAAAACTTGAGACATAGTAATGGATAGATCTCACCGAAGGTACTGCTTTAGGCGCGTAAATGAGACGCCTCGTAACATCTGCGGGGGCAAGGCTTGAAGCCTCGCCGTGTGGTGGTGCTGCGGCCAGCTGAACCTGTGCTAGCCCGACCTGTTCCCAAGCGCCAGGAACTGCCGCAGCGACGCCTCAAGGAGGCTCGGCCACAGCGATGCCTCATGGAGGCTCTGCCGCAGCGACGCCACAAGGAAGCTCTGCCGCAGAGACGCCTCAGGGAGGCTCCGCCCCAGAGACACCACAAGGAAGCTCTGCCGCAGAGACGCCTCAGGGAGGCTCTGCCGCAGAGACGCCTCAAGGAGGCTCTGCCGCAGAGACGCCTCAAGGAGGCTCCGCCGCAGCAACGCCTCAAGGAGGCTCTGCCGCAGCAACGCCTCAAGGAGGCTCTGCCGCAGATCGCTCGTCCAACACTGAAAGCCTAAATAAGATCACCTCCATGGTGCTCCTTAAAGCGGAGATAAAAGCCGGTTCTCCGTACCTTCCATCGAGATTGCCGTAGCTAATGAGACGACATTCTAAATCTGCTATTTTTCTATTTCGATTCTAACCTTACTTTTATTAAACTTCAATCAAATATATAAGACAGTGGGCGGGTGGGATAGAACCCAGAGGATCCTATCCCACTTCTGATTTTGTAAAACCTAAATTAGTTAACTTTTAAAAAAAATAGTGATCACACAAATCTACGGAAATACATTACTAAACTGAACATGATTATCCAAAACAATTATGCTACTTCGATTACAAGTAAAACTAAGACACATAGTGTCTCAAAGAGAACCAGCACGTCCGAAGGCCACGCAGAGAAAGAGAGCGAGGCCCAGTGCGCGACCGTTTTTATAGGGCCGATATGGGGGTAGGCAGGTATGGGGTAAACTAGATTCGGTAATAATATGCTATTGTGAAAAGAATGCGGAGCGGATGAAATGCTGCGAATAGTTGACGGCCTTGTTGCCGGATTTGGCTCTCATGCCTGAGAATCTGAGATTTAAACGCCCTAGCGGTGAATCAGTGGATCACCTTTGAAAAATGCTCTATCAAACAAAACACGAAAAAGAATCATCAAAATGGCGGGCCTAGTATCGCATATTTCTACGCGATAGATAGAAAACCGGTAAGATATTTGAGGAGGGTCTAAAAAAACCGGCACTGTGATATTACTTGTAAAACTACTAATTGTAACATTAAAAACTTTTCTGTAATTGTGCACGGAATACAAACTTTTTTTTTTAAACAAAGAGTGACGAGACGAACAGGACGTCTGCGTGATGGTAAGCAACATACCTGCCACATAACAGCACAGTGACACGCAGCTATTGGAACATGAAGAGCGCAAATCATTACCTAACACTGCACTGCGCTCGTCACCCAGAGATCTAAGATGTTATCTCTAAGCCCCGTAATTTCTCTGGAAACATTGCCCTTCTAACCGGAACACAGTAATGTTTGCACTTTACTGCTTGGCAGTAGAATAACTGGCAAAGGTGTGGTACTTCCCCAGGCGGACTTATTGCTTAATTTACCACAATGAGCTCCTAGAAAGTAAAAGCGAACTGAAGTATTCGACAGCTAGTCTGGATACCGAGAAACCTCTTTATTAGTGAGGCAGTCCATTCAATCAAAGACACAACTGATTGTCTGAAACAGAACTTGTAAACAGTGCATTACCGCTCATCCTCTCAATACTAATATTAGAGATGGGAAATGAATCGTTGTATAGCTATCGATAAATAGTAATCAGACCAAACAAAACTAATTAGTATGTCCGTTAGATTATTAAAAAATATTGATTGTACTTAGGTATTACTTGAGCAATCTTGCTGTGTGAATATGTACAAATGTCCTTTACTCTTAGTGTATTTTAGTGAATGTATTTATGTACGTCTATTTTGTATTATATAATTTTGTAATCATCTCTCTATGTTTATTTATTTTTATGCATTTAATTATTTATATGTACCGTATATGTATAGCATATTTATATTTAATATATAATATATACGTTTGAACGGTATTTGTTATATTTGTACAATTATATATGTATCAAGGAAACCACACCACTGCCCTTTCTTATTACCAGGTTCTAACGCTCAAAGGGTTATCTGGAAGAGATCGCTATTAGCGATAAGATCGCCTTTTGTGCCCAAAATGTTCTAATTTTTAAGTATTATCATTGTATTGTTTTGTGGTATAATAAAGTGTTTTGTATTGTACACGTATTTTTACTTTTGTTTCACAAACAAATATGACAAAGATACAGCGCTTAGAAGTTTCGAGTGACGTCACTTCATTGTACGATATTTACGAGGACGTGACGTCAATACCCTCTCCACGCCGCAAGTTTGGTGAATCTATACATTTGTCGATTAATTGTTAGTCATTTGATAAAATAAATAAATACATGTCCCATAAGTTTCCATAGTCTATTTGACAGATTAAACAGAACGGAATATTTTTGACTCAGTCATCATCCCTAATACGGAGATGGCCCGTTTTCAGGACAAACAAATACGTCCCAAATTACGTTTTAAAAGGTTGAGGGTTTTTCCTAACGCCACATCCTCATACCGACTATTAGTTTATTTTCTTTGACGTAAACAAACATACACAATTTTCACGTAGGAAATCTCTTTTTTTACCTTTTTAGGGTTCCGTAAAACGTAAAAACGGAACCCTTATAGATTCGTCATGTCTGTCTGTCTGTCTGTCTGTCTCCGTCCGTATGTCACAGCCACTTTTTGCCGAAACTATGAGAACTACACTGTTGAAACTTGGTAAGTAGATGTATTCTGTGAACCGCATTAAGATTTTTACAACAAAATAAAAAAATTGTCTACACTGAATAATTTGCGCGAGAGACACTTCCAATGTGATAAAATGCTCCCCCCCCCTCTAACTTCTAAAGTAAGAGAATGAAAAAACTAAAAAATATATGTGATGTACATTACCATGCAAACTACCAACGAAAATTGGTTTGAACTCGATCTGATGAGTAGTTTTTTTAATACGTCATAAATACACTATTATTAAAACTTCGATCAAAGTTACAACGAACGATGTGTACTATGAATATTATGTTACTTGCTGCAACGGAACCTTTCATGGGCGAGTCCAACTCGCACTTGGCCATTTTATTTTATATGTGATGGGCTACACATAAATATGAGTAAATAAAAATAATCACAGCTTATAAGTAATAAATCACGGCTCGAGTTAAAAGTAACTAAATCATAGGTAATTATTGTTGATCTCAATGATTTGATACACATAAACTACTATGTAGTCTAAGTCGATTGATATTTAATACTTATTTTTTAAGTGTACAGTGACAAGACGAGCAAGACATGTGCCTGATGATAAGCAACATGCCTGCCACATAGCAGCACCGTGACACTCTGCTATTGGAACATGAAGAGTCCAAATCATTATCTAGCACTGCGCTGCGCTCGTCAACCAGAGATCTAAGATATTATATCTCTAAAAGCACTGTAATTTCTATGAAAACTTTGCCCTTCAAACCGGAATATAGTAATTTTTGCACATTACTACTTGGCAGAAGAATAACAGGCAATGGTGTGGTACTTCCCCAGGCGAACTCTGGCAAGAGCGTATTATAAAAAAAAAGCAGATCTTCATCTAAAAAAACCATTTGACTCCGGGTGTGCCGATAAAGGTAAAAACTTGAACAATATTATGATGTACAAACACAACAAATGTACGTACATGTCATATTGATATACAGCGGTGTTAGTAATGGTGCGATATGCTGGTAAGTTAAATAGTTTTTCCCCTCACATAATATATACCCAACACACACAAATAAATTTTTACTTCAAAAACATTTTTTTAAACGACAGAGCTAAGATCGAAGTTGATAATACCCCATCTCTAGAAAGGAGAGCGCAGGACGCACTTTACAGCATTACCATTACCCGGTCGAGTTACTCGCACGTGCGGCGGAAGTGTCGTCGGTAAACAAACACGCACATCACTACTCCGGCTAAATAGAGCGCATCACATCACTAATTGCGTACTATTGTTGAGTTAAGATTTTAATGCATTGGGTATACAATTATAAGCGTTGACGTTACTTATTGGAAAATTAAAAATTATGTCAAAACTAGCAGTGCCCCGCGGTTTTACCAGTGCAGATCCTGTTCCCGTTCTTTTTGGGGATAAAAAGTAGCCTATGTGTTATTCCAGGCTATAGGAGTATTAATCTACTTTTAGGAACCAGAAGTGGTATCATATTTTTAAAACAACAATTTAACAAATCACACCAGTTTCTATTATCAAAAAATAAATTATTACAAAAAATCACAGTAATTACTAAAATAATAAATCTTTATATGGGTCATTCCATCGTTTCGGGTGTTACATTCGTACAACAAAAGTATATATTTTTTGTACTTTGCAATAATATTTTAACAATAAAAGTATTTTAATCTATGCGTTTTTAGTTGTTTTATCTAAATTGTAAAATGGTTATAGTTTAGCACATCGATACATGGCTTTTTAAGTCGAAAAGTGGGCGTTTCGGGTGTTACACGATTGTTCCCTATGTTCTGAGTATTTTTACATTTGTTAAAAAATCTGCGAATTTTCTTAGGGAACCATTCCTTAAACTTTCAGGCCTGCAAAAGTATAATATTTACTAACCATATATGACATAATCATTTTCACAAACAACGTTTTACTATTATTTTTTTATATTATTATTTGTTTCGGGTGTTACCGCGGTTCCGTTTCGGGTGTTACGAGTACGAAAATTAATATTTTATGGGGTGTTTTTTAAGCTTCTAGGTACTACAAATTAAAAAAAAACACAAATAGAGATAATTACAATTAATTCTGAGTTATCAAAACTTAAAAAGTTTCTTAAAAAGAGACGAGGGACATATAAACATAACTACTAAAAGTCTTCTGTAATATAACTGCTAAATCAAAAATTTCTTTAAAAAATGTATTAATAATCCAAAAAAAATCAAATAAAATCTTTTTATACATATCTACTCATACTTATAATATACTCTGTTTCAGTAAGGTTTCAGTACATTATAATTTGAAATGTTTTCTTTCAAATTTAATGCAAAAAGAAGATATTAATTTTTTCACCTTGAGTAGCGTTTCTCATGGAATGACCCCTATCTTAAGCAATAGGCACGTCCAACCCTGACCACAGAGTAAGTAATCACTACGTACCCTGACAAGCGTCCGCGCGTCCCGCCAAAAAGAAAAGAAGATCAAGGTTCTAGGTTCCAAGGAGTCGGTAGCTATCCTCATGAAACCTCTTTAGCTGCGTCACATCATGTTTGGCTCCGCTCGCTGCCTAGGTGAAGTTCCTAATACTACATAATTTGTTCTAAATGTCAGGCCGATCCGTTCATACGCAGCGACGAGATTGCATGCAACAAACATTGAAAACTTAATATTAGTACGAGTAGGAATATTTTATATTATAGGTAAGTCAAAATTTATTTTTAACTATTACTGCTCAAAAGGGACATTTAGTTAAATTTCATTTATTTTGTGTTTTAAGAGTACCTCTACATATTATATTCCCGAAATCCCACGTCGCAAATATTGTTTTACCACGCAAGTCTCCGCTAACTGATTTTTAGGTAACATTGACGGGATAGGTAGTAGATATTCGTAGTTCGTTCACAGTAGTTACTTGAGAATCGAAAAGCCACGTGCTTGACCTGATGTCGCCGACTCTCCTATCGTCTAGACAAGTAGCGAGAGACCGCCCGCAACCCTTGTACGTAAAATTAGATAAGAGTGGGAATTTACTGAGTGAATTCTGTGTGTGGTATGTGAAAATATTATAAAAAAATAACTTTAAATTGGTGGTTTTCGTAACAATGATAAATAATTGTTTTTTTTTTAGTTTATTGGTTGATACTTTTTTATTCGGACAACACAACCTAGTCCCATTAATAAAACTAAAGATTCCTGATTGTGTTATAATTTGTACTTATTGTAAATTACAATCCTTTTTTTCAGGTTGATCTAGATCCGCTAGCCATTCCGGGAATGAACAACATATATCTAATCTTTCATAGTTATAATATTTCCAGCAGAAACTTGCATTTTTACTTGCGTAGTTCCTAATTTCCGTATATTTCACGCAATAAAAAGTAACTTATGTGTTAACTTACTAAGAAAATATTATTTACTATTCTTGTAAAATATTATTTTTCAAGTTTGTGGAGAATAAAGATTTTCTATCTATCTATCTATTTACAAACGAAGAATTCGATCTCATTTTTCCAAATACCAATAGTAGGGTCACGAGTTATACAATTAAACATTTGTAGGGCCAACACCAATGGTAAGGGACCATGAAGGAGACACTGAAGCAAAATCGTCTAGTTTTTTTTCTTGTCGCGACTCCTTTTAAATCTGTTTTGCCTATTAGTTAAGTGGCGTGGCAAATCTACTAATTTGCTTTTTGCTTACGACCTTTTTTTTGTGTGAAGGGGTAGAGCGCAGGGCGGCAATATGTTTGAGAATTGAAGACGATGGGTCAAATAACATTGGGTAAAAAGCCGAGTATTTTATCCTTTGAAATCATCGACGAATAAAAAAAGCATATTTAGTAGTTCTTTTATACATACATATTTAATATTACTTGTTTAACATACAATTTTACTTTAATGATGATGACATTCCTAGACAACTAACACAATATTTTTAATTCCACAATTTAGTTTCTCCAAAAAAACAGACTTCAATTTAGAATTCAATTCAGATACTCAACCAAATTTTATGAGAATCTATCACTACGTCATCTAAAACATATAAGAACTATTATAAAAAAAGCCAAATAAAAAAAAAAAAAAGGAAAAACC
Organism: Ectropis crepuscularia; assembly: GCA_963693475.1. Taxonomy (NCBI): domain Eukaryota; kingdom Metazoa; phylum Arthropoda; class Insecta; order Lepidoptera; family Geometridae; genus Ectropis; species Ectropis crepuscularia. The sequence goes on from OY856361.1 coordinate 10,079,683, forward strand.
TACTTGTAACCTAGGTGTAGTTATAAGTAAGCCAACATCATCGACATGAAGACGTGAAAGCAAATTTTAGGTTTTTATTCATATTTCAAAAATCGCCACAACGATTTCGATGAAATTTATAGTACCTATAGAACCATCTCTGAACTATGATCTACCATACAAAAAAAGAACCATAAAAAAATTGTAATCGATTCAAAATTGGCGGCGCTATCGCGTAACGGCTGATGACGTTTAAAAAGTAGATTTAAGGCTAGGCAAAGCTTTTTTATTTCACAACCGTTGTAACTGTCTGCTCAGATATGACTGTATTAAATATATGTATATGTATAGATTAACGTAACTTATACAAGTAGGTATATTTTAAAATAAACAAAAGAATTACGTAAAATAAAAATATGGCAATTGGCGACCTTATCAATGAGCGATCTTTTTCAGGCAACCGTAGGATGGCTGGCAAAAACCTACAATGTAATAAATGAAATAAATAAATATCGGTGGACAGTTCACACACAACACCATCTGACCCCAAACTAAGCAAAGCTTGTACTATGGAGGACAGATAGCTGATATAATACTTATAAAGTTGTAAATACATACTTATTATACATAGAAAAATTCAGCCATAGTGGAAACATTTGGATTCATCATTCAAATATTTGCACTGGGTGGGAATCGAAGCCACGACGACCCTCGGCTTCGCAGGCAGAGCTACTAAGCCACGAGGTCAGTCAATACTTCCCTATTCGACGTCAATGAATGCAACAACAGAAAGTCACATGTAAATTCGTGCTGCAACTCGATAGGGAATGTCGCCACATCGCAAATCGTCTAGACATCAGTCGGGACCGCCCGCGGCCCATCTTGAGCCCGAGTCAGACAGAAGTGCCATTAATGTCGCGTGTGGTCCTATTTGCCCTCAAGAAATAAAGTGCCGCGTTTTTGCAAGCTTCGGCGACCAACCTTATTCCAAAATATTAGTAACGTCAGAAATGTTTAAAGTTACCTACTGCAACTCTTCAAGTTATTTTTTTTAGTAAGAAGGGGAAAATCTTATTAATTCGTGTCACCAATATGCGGCGTAGCGTCGGAGAAGCGGTGGAGCAGAAAAACGAGACGTGCGCTTGAAATAAACACGCAGGAAATCACGTCTATCGTTCACTTGATCCATTTCTGTGTGTAGAAAATGTATTTTTCATCCCACCAGCTCGGAAAGAGTACTTTTGCTCCTCGATATCAGGGCGCAAAAGTCGTTTTTACCCACAGACTAAGTAGAGAGTTACTTTTTACCCTCTAGAGGTTAAAGTAAATTTGAATTAAGAACATCGTGAGTACCTACTGAGGTTTTGAATTCAAAACATAATTTAACCTAATTATTTCTACCTCCTTGGTTCCGAATTCATCATACATTTATTTTAAATTTGTTAAAAACTCATACTCGGGGTTCCGAGTATGAGTTTCCTTGGTGTACTTTTTTTTTAAATGCTTTGCGCAATTTTCTTTTCACGTATGGAGGATAGAGGTAAAGAATGTTATTTCAAATAGCAGAACATTTTAAAATGCTATGAATTAATCAATTGTAATCGAATTGAAGTATGCCGAGTTGCCGAGTTAAATAATTAAATATTATTGACTACTAAAATAGTATAACTAATAGATAATTTCATCTACTTGTGCCGTATACAGAGAGACGTACTTCTTAGCATTCCATGGATTCACCGTGCGGGTGCCGGGTCCATCGTGTGGCAGAGAGAGAAATCTCGAGTAGACCCCGAGACTTGTGACTCGGGCGTAGGTTTAAAAGGGGCCCCTTATATATTGACGTACGTCAACACTCACCTTCACTACTCGTATTTCTCTCCCTGCCCAGCCAAATCCGATATGATCCTACTAGTGCAGCTTTAGATACTCGTTCTAGTATAGAACTTACTGAATTCTACCTTCACGGGAATGATAAGAAATGTTCGGGTAAACTCGGGACCTTAGCCATTGCCCATCTAGAAATGCCTCAGCCTTTCCCATTGGCCATTTAAAATGCGTCAGCATTTCCAGATGGCCATGCTCATAGCTACGCCCTCCAGTTTCACACGCGTAGTTTGCAAAGTAAGCAATCAAATTCTGAGTTATAAGTTACCACTTCTATCGGCAGTGCCTAAGACTACCAATTTTTTTTTTCATGAATTCTGAATAGTACGTTTATTTATTTCTTTTAAAATGTACCCTGATGTAAATTTAGCGCTACTATAATTTAATGCATTTGGCGGACACTTTTTCATGTACGCATATGAAACTCCTTCCCTCAATCGGTCAACTCTCCATATTTTCACGTCATATTGTTATTGTTAAAACCATGGCTTAAACTTAAATTTTAAAACTTAGGTTAAAAACAATAAAATTGAACACAAGTGAAAAACCGAAATACCATAATAATAAGTGATTCTAGCGACCAAGAAGTTTATTTGACGCCAACAGAATGTTTTATTTGACTGAAACTGAAAATGCGCAAAGCGTTTAGTAATTTCCTCGCTAAGGTGGGATGAAAAATTACGTGTTGCACTCGAGTGCAAAGATTTTTCACCTTGTGCCCTTTTGATTCCCTTGCAACGCTCAGGATTCTAATTTTAGAATCCTTCGCTTGCTCGGTCATCAAAATTGAGCACGCGGTTAAAAAGCCACTTTGCACTCTTGTACAACAAATAACTATTTGGGATTATTCCAAATCGGTCCAGGCGTCTTTGTGCTTCCAAATCGGTGAATAGAAATTATTAAATTTTCTCTGAAAAATCGGCTTTAATTTAAAATTAGACTCTTTACTCAGACATTCAACTACATTTCATAAATTTTGCAAAACCACCCTGTTCACAGCCACGGTAATATTACCGCGTCATAACGAAGTTTCGGAATAAAAACGAATACCTTTACCATCGACGTAGATCAATTCTAGATTTTTATTGATTTTTTAAAAACTGTGTAACCATGTTTCTATAAACCCTTTACCACCTCTGAAGTATGATCTACCAACCAAACAAATTTATTTGTACAAAAAATTAACCCGACTTCAAAACCACAAATAGGGGCCTATATTGCCCTCTAAAGCGAAAAATAAATTGACTTACATATTTTTATAAGCGCTACCCACTCACCTACTTGAAGTCGCTGTCAATCAAATCAAAAAATTACCAGATGGATACTATGTACCTGTTGTAGGTACCTAGGCACTCGTAGGTAGGCAATTTACATTGTGAACTACCTTTGTTGAAGTCGCTTAATTACTCGAGCAAAGCCGCGGTTATCAGTTATTATGTATCAAAATGAAACAAGCTGCTGAGTTAATGACTGCAATGCATTCAGTTAATCCGTGCCATTCCCAGCGCTGTTTACATCCCACAGTTGGTTCTCATGATCAACTTTATGATGTTTGCAACTGCATTTTATGTGGCTGCGAAATGCGGGATTAAATTGATTGCTACGTGTTCTCAGATTGCTTCGTAAACGGTCTCGTTTTGGAGGTTTCAGGAAATTTCAGAGTATAAAATGTACAATGACGGATCGAATAGTGGCTTAAGTTGATAGTAATAATCCTGCAAAGTCAAGGATTTGATTCCCACTCGGTACAAATATTTGTAATTTAATCAATTTTACTACCAATATTTGTAGATAGATATATAGATAAACTCTTTATTGCACTTAATTAGAACACAAAAAACAAAAATATACAAAACAGAAAAAAAGACAAAGTATCCATTGGCGACCTTATCGCTAAGAGTGACCTCTTCCAGGCAACGGCAGGATGGAAAAGGAGATTTGAAGAATAAGAATTTAATATTTTGTTGTGGTATTTCTATATCGTATGTATTTGCTATTTATTTAATTAGTAGATAACTCCATATTACAACTGCTATCTGGCACCCATAGTAGGTACGAGATTTATAGCTCCTTTAGCTTTATTATAGCATCCAATATTTATTTATTTAATGATGAGTTAATGACAAAACCTTTCCAGCTCATTACAAGTTTGCGTAGGCCTACAAATATCCTTCCAAATAATATTTTTTTAAATGTGCTAGATGAAGAAGGGACGTCCAGGAAATTCTCGAAAGGAATATTTTTTTTTAGGTGTCGACTTTTTTATAGTATATATTTAATGTAACAACATTTACTACATATTAAATGTATGATAACAACATTTTAACATTAATGTAGGTAACTATTTATATCAACAACGATTTTAACATCTCACAAAATATACCTAACATTTGCTGGGCGAGCTAGTAAATACTAAAATAAAATAATTGGCAGTCATAATAGGAACTGCAGACAGAAGTGAAAACTCATAACTTAGAATTTGATAGCTCACTTTGGGAACTACTCGGGTGAAACCGGACGGCGTTGCCATGACCATGGTCATCTAGAAATGCTAACTTATTTCAAGATAGCCAATGGTAAAATTCCACCCGAAAATTTCTTATCATTCCCGAGCGTGACGCTAAAATTCAATTCACAGGCCACGAAAAATCTGTCTGAGGGGCACCAAAAGAAGTTTTCACTTCAAAAATACGGCCTCAACCACAGTTTAGTTCGTAGTCGCTATTCCCATTAAGGCCGCATTCACACCGCGTCGCGCGTTCTTACAAGGTTGTTCGCGCGGAAACGCCGCGTATTTTCATAATGTCTTCACCCCACCTCGGCCACGCCCCTCCCGTGGTATTCATATGATAATTTTATTGGAGAAGGGATCTTGGGGTGGAAATAGACTTAGATTTTATAGAAGTTTTATGTAACACTAAGCTTAAGAGAGCTTAAGACATAGAGTTCTGTATTCATTCATTCAATCAGCTCTGTAATAATTATATAAGTAATAATAATTTATAGTGACAGGACCTTAGATAAAGAATAAGTACATAGATCAGGGTTTTCCGCACGATTCCTTTGTACCAATCGCAAGCAGATGAGGTGTATGTTAGCTATGGCGACATAGTGATGTGCCGCGACAAAAGTATGACACTTCCACAAAAGCGACAATCGTAAAATGTCAAGAGATGATTGAAAACTGTTTCTGAAACATTGTTGATGACAATGACTTCGTAATTAGATGTCATTGTATATAAAAATCCCGTTTGGATGAGGCATTTTGAAAATGCAAATATACAAAGGTGTATGAAGTATTTTTATAGTGGAACGGCTGTATACAGATTCCACCTTGGGAAGTACAACACATTTGCCAATTATTCTTTCAGATTTTGCCTAGGGAAATATTTTTGTCAGTACCATCAAACAGGAAGGTGCTAATATTAATGTACCTATTCCAGTTGGGCAACGTTCTTTTAGTTAAAGAAATTAAAGGGCTAAGAGATAAATCATCTTATATATCTGGGTGACGAGCGCAAAACAATACCTATTATGAAATGATTTGGACTCTTCAAGTTCAAATAACAGCGTGGCACTGTGTTGTTATAGTCAGACGCTTGCTTACCACCATGCACATGTCCTAGTCGTCTCGTTGTACTCATCTATACAGGGTTATTGGTAATCAGCCTGCATCCTTTTAAGGGGATGTTAGGTCTGGTACATTCAATACGTCAACTTTTGTTCTACAGTTTAAAACAAAAATGTTTTTTTTTTCTTTTACAAAATAAATAAAAAGTGCATTTGCACGGTCTAAAAGTATCGAACTCTTCGTAACAATTCGTAACGAGAGCGCGTACGCTCTTTAACGCGCAAAAAATGATGTACCGAAGTGAATAAACAAAAAGTCGCTAAACAGTACAAAAAAAGGCAACAAATACATTTTTTTTTTGGGTTATCTATTAAGTTTTAACGAAAGTTGTGGAACAAAAGTTGTTTATTTAAATATACAGAACATGCCCTTAAACGGATGCAGGCTGATTACCAATAACCCTGTATAGTAATAAAATAAATACTTAATAAAAATTGATCTACTTACTTTTAACTTTTTTTAGTCCTTTCACTCTATACTACAGAAAAAACCTCCAGGTTCATAGTTGTCAATTTCACCAGTGGTGGCGCCAATGTTTAATTTTGTTAGAGACGTTATGCAATTTTTTTTTCTGAAACATTGGGTTCACCTTTGGTGAAATTGATAACTTTCTTTGACAGGAATATTTGCATTCTAAATCCGCCTCATAGAATAGTTGATTGATTATTTTTACGATTAATAATAATCTGGACTGTCACAACATTGTGCTGCTACGAGTATAAAATAAAAAGTAAAAATAGCCTATATTTCTACTACAAAAATGACAAAATAAATGAGTTAAACCTATATTTAAGATAATTAGTTTCTAAGTTTTCATAGTGTACTATACAATTATTATTTTCTTTTTATAGAATATGAGTAGTAGTAGCCTCTGCAGCGTAGGCCTCTCCTAATCCTTTCCACTCGTGTCTCTCGCGTGCCTTCCGCATCCAGTGAGAGCTACCACAGACTAGGTAGAGAGATACTCTGAGCTACGAGTACCTTTACTAAGTATTTAAATCTCAAATGTTCATTTTCAATTAGAAATTCAAATTAAGAACTTTCGCCTTTAATGAGTTCCATTAATAAAACGATGTAGTAACGTAACATTATGACATAAAATTTCGAATTCCCCAAAAAACTTCTTCCATATTTGAAATCATAAAGCGGTCTCCACACTGGTTGGACTGCAGGAGGCGTGACAACGATTTGTCCCGCGGTGATTTCTTCACTTCACCCGCCCGAGGGCCATCTTCACTGCAGTCCTCTGTAGTGCAATTTACGAGACTTGAGAAAGTTTTCCAATTTCGTCTCTTTATCGAACTTAAAGTCTTGGATGTTGGTCTTGGTTAGTAAGATTCGTAGTATGTGTATACGTCTCTGTCAACATTGCGTACCTACTACTCAAAAATGTAAGCAAAATTTGAATAGCACAACGACAGTGGTCGTTAAAAACTATGTTTTAAATATGAAGTAAGTACGTGTTTGGCATACATATGGGTTCAGTTTTTATGGTTTGATTTGAAAATTGAAAAATTAATCAATATCTTGCAAATCGCAATATTATTAAAATTATCTACATTGTTTTCTAGGACTCCTAGCACAGTCCGCGTGTGGAAACGCCACACCTTTGCCAGTTATTCTTCAGTCAGTTATATTTTATACCGTCAAGCAAAAATGGGTAAACATCACTGTGTGTTTAGTTTGAAAGTCATTTTTTTATAGCAGATATAGAGTGACGAGATGAGCAAGACGTGCCTGATGGTAAACAACATGCATGTCACATAACAGCACAGTGACACGCATTTATTGGAACACGACGCGTCCAAATCATTACCTAGCACTGCACTGCACTCGTTACCCAGAGATATAAGATGTTTTATCTCTATGCCCTGTAATTTCACTGGAAACATTGCCCTTCAAACTGGAACACAGTAATGTTTGCACATTACTGCTTGGCGGTAGAACAACTGGCAAAGGTACGGTATTCTCCAGACGGACTCTGCAAAGAAATCTTACCACCACTAAAATGTTACTAGAGTAATTACAGGGTGTGCAGAGATAAATTAATAATCTTTATATCGGGGTGACTAGCACATTACAGTTTTAGGTAATAATTGGGTTTTTGAAGTGAAAACTTCTTTAGGCGCGCCTAGATAATTTTTTTGTGGGGTGTAAATTGATTTCTACCGTCACGCTCGGGTATGATAAGAAATCTTCGGGTAAACTCGGGACCTTGGCGATTGGGCATCTAGAAATGCGTCACCCAATGGGAAATGCTGAAAGGGCGTGGCCTCGCCATCATGGCATGGTCATCTAGAAATGCGTGAGCCAATGGGAAATGCTGACGCAGTTCTAGATGGCCATGCCATTATGCCCTGCAGGCCTACTACGAAGTCCGATAAACGATATATCGGCCGAACTTATGGACTTTTCCTACCTCGAAAGACAATCTGTCGGTTGATAGGATCGGCCGTTTCGTTCGATTCGACCCTCATCCGACCTAAGTCTATAACTTCCGACCGAGATGTATCGATCCGACTGTTTTTCGTGGTAGGCTACAATCCGTTTCAGCTGTCGGTCGGATCCGATCATTCGGAGTTTGTTTTCGTAGTAGACCTGCAGGCCACGCCAGGCCATGTTACTTACCGTGTGCCGTGTACCGTGTACCGTATGTGCCTGACATATAGGTATCTTGTTCAGCCCATCCCCCTGAACTATAAAAATGTTTTCATTTTAAGCTGAACATGTGAATCTTTAAATAAAATTCTTCTAAACTGTGTTAGGTACTAATTACATGCTTCAATCAAGGATATTAACATTAAATAATTCGAGTAATTTATAATACAAGTAATACAAATCTACTATAAAGTAGTGCATACAAGTACCATATCTAAATGCTGTATTCCATATATTTACCACTAGCGACCCGCTCCAGCTTCGCATGGGTGCAATGCTGATACTTAATTTACCAATAAGATTAGTTATTGTGGGTGATCCCTAAGAGATAGACATATATAAGTAGATTTTTTGTAGACTTTTCTAAGGAGTACAATGCTATAGTACATTATTTTGATCTACCTCATATGGCTCAGCCAGCGTTTGCAGTGTAAGCGTAAAAAATGTGTAATTTATGACAGTACATTAGAAATCTTTAAAATTATCCGTGTTTCTCTGCTATTTTGTGCACGTATTACACATATAAGACTTTTTCTTGAATCATTCTATCTATTAAAAAAAACCTTTATCAAAATCTGTTAGGTGGTTTTGAAGATCTAAGCATATATAGGGACGAGGGACGGACAGACCAGGCGCGGTCCCAGCGTCGAATTTTGGAGGGGGTCACCAGTACCTACACAGCGTCAGATTTTGGGTGGGGGGGGGGTCACGAGTAGGAATACATTAAATCGAGTACAAAAATCTACTAGTAGCGTCCAATTTTAATGTAACGTATACGATTTGGGGGGGGGGGTGGTCATGTCCCTTGTAACTCCTCCCCCCCCCCCCCTTCGGACAGACAGACACGGGAAGTGACATTGCTTACTACGAGTACTATGTAGTGATACTCACTTCCCATTATTCATGAGTAAGATCTCTTACGCACAAGGGCACCTCAAGCGGTATGACTTCGGCATGGGCTGCTCCTGGTACTAATAGTTATTATTTTGGTGGTATAATACCCAATGACAATACCGTCGTATACGTACGTTACGTGATTTGGATCCAAACAGAGTAACTTTTCTCTGGATTTAATTTTACTTACCAACATGCGGATTGGTGGTCAAACAAAAGTTGTTAGCTTTAAAGAAATAAAAGCTCCACTTGATTAGTTAATAAAGTCTGCCAAAATAAAAGTAGAGGTATGTAGTCTTAGTGGACCACGTTTCAGCAGCAGCATACGCATCCCACTTAATGTTACTATTGCGCAGTGGTAACATTCACACATTCTTCTCTCACAAGGCTATAATTAGGGCCATAATAGACCACGCTAGCCCACTGTGGGTAGGTGATTGACGCATGTCCTCAAAAGATTGTGGTGCGCGTGAGATTTAAGCCAGGGGATCCGGATCGCCAGTTGCCGTTTTCAGTTCACACGACACGACAGCTGTTGTTCTTGGAACTTGGAACACTTTTGATCAACCACTTTAAATCAAATAGTAATGTTTCTTAATTGCCTGTCCCTATGATTGAAAAGCAGAGGTTTGATCCCAATTCGTCATTACAGCTGTAGAATTCTTAGCATGAGTGGGATTATCCCAACGATCTTGCTGTCTTCGAGTTGAGGTTAAATTTTTCTCTTATATGTAAACACACTCCATCGTAGATCACCACCCTGATTTACAACGCAATCGGAATGATCTCGACACGAAATCGGTCTTTGTCTTATTCGTTTAGAATGACAGAGACAAGGATCGTCATGCAGTGCCGGAATCGTTTAGATATCTTCGTGAATCAACCTCCACATGGTTACTTACCATCAGGCAAGATGCTATTTTTACAGTTAAGAGTGCCTAAATGAGCAGTACATGTGCCTGATGGTAAGCAACATGCCTGCCCATAACAGCAAGTGTCACACAGCTATTGGAACATGATGAGTCCATATAATTACCTGGCACTATAATGCATTCGTGACCCAGATATCTACGAAGTTTTATCTCTAAGCCCTGTAATTTCAGGCAAGATAATGATCAAGCTTATCAATTATTTAAAAATGTAATAAGTAAACTAAATTACTCATTTGAAAGTCGCCAGTTAAGTCTTTATCCAAATTACCTAATAACGTTTCAGCAATAAAACAAAGTATTCATTAATGTATTGTACTTTTATTAAGACAACTAATTTTGTACTATTTACAAACGTGCAGATAACCATCTACATGAAAACATTCAGTTAAACTTATTTAATAATTATTTACAACGATTCAACTTAACATTAACAAATTTCTACTAACTACGTGCTTACTCTTTGGCTAATTTACTTTGGTGTAGATTACATTTTGTCAAACTAGTCTATTATCTTTGGTTTTAAATCTGTCACATTCAAAAGAATTCAATGACTGACTCTTTCCTTGGTTTAATATTTGAATTCTCATGATCCAAATTACTTTCTTTCTTTGAAGCAAACTTCTGTATTATCGTAACACTAATAACATTTTTTAAAGTTGTTTTTTAATTTTCTATTTCTATGTTACTGGCCATACTTTCACAACTATTTTCGTTGACATCAACACTGTCTATTGTTTTCGATTTTTCTTCGCGTTTTTCTTTTTTTTCTGAACATTCCCCGAACCTATCTGGCCGTGTGTCCATATTTCTTTCTAAGTCGCAGGATACCGGCATCCCAAAGGCAGGGTGGCCGGGATAGTACATGTACGAAAGTGGGATATTTGGGTAGTTCACTCCTAAATGTGGTGCATATAACGACTGTAACACTGCTTGATTGTACGACTCTTGTAAAAGAGTTTTGTATTCAGGGTTTTTAGCAAAATCTACCCCATATACACCAGCAAAGTGTTTCCAAATCGGTGAACCTTCGAGTAAGTTTGGTGGTGTGAACAGAGCTGGGTTTAGACTCTTTCCGAGCATGGGGTTTTGGTATTTGAGATCAGGTAAGCTTGGCTGTCCGTTATTGTTGACGAGGACTTTCACAGCTACTTTTCTGGCATGATTGGCGGCTGCAGCTGCTGCAGCTAGCATTCCATTCTCTTGCATCTGAAGCTGCTTTCTCTTCGTTTTGTACCTTCGATTTTGAAACCAGATTTTTACTTGTGTCTCTGTTAGTTTCAGGCTGGCAGCTAAGTCTGCTCGTTCAGGGCCTGAAAGGTACCGTTGTTGGCTGAACCGTCTCTCTAGCTCGTATACTTGTGCGTGGGAGAATGCTGCTCGGGAACGTTTCTTGCGGGCGCCATTTTGTGGGTAGTCCGGATAGTTAGGGGAGTGAGTGGCAGGTGGAGTAGCGCATTTGCGAGGCTCGTAAAGAAAAGGCTTGTATGATATGTCCGCTGGTGAAGATGTAGCGCGCCTAGGAGACTCATTGTGGGAAGAACGGGAGTCGTAGTCATCTGAAACAAAGAAGAGAAAGTTTAGATATTGGAAGAATTTTTTATCTTTCTGAAAGTAAATGAGTACAACAAGGTAATAATATGTAATGGGTAGTATAATTACGCTTACTGAAACATTAGTTCCATATTTTCTGGCTCCTTTTTAGGGCATTGTCAAGAATGGTGCTTTTATATGCACATGATCATGATGGTTATAGTTAAATTTAATACCCTAAAATCTATTAAATTTGCTAACTGAGCTGCCTTGCTTGTGTGGATGTATCTCGATAATTAATGAAGAGTTACAAATTTACAAATTAATAGAATAGGAATTCGCTTTATAAATAAGAAGAGGTACCAAGTGTAGATCAAATTATTGCACACCAGAACAGCAAACAAATGAGAACATTTGTAAAAAACTAAAGTTCAAAATTCCAGAGCTGCCAGACGTCACCTATTTTCGGATGAATGAAATGTGGACGATTGAGTATGAAATGTGGATGATTGGCCCCTTAGATTGGTCTGTTTCATTAGAAAAAGCTTTAAAATAGTTGTCTGACGAATACATTTACAAATGGAGTATGAGAATTTAAGTGAAGTTAAGTTATTATTTTGGAGTTGTTAAGCAAAACGGCTGACGGAAAGTGTCTGGCAGTATTGGGACCTTGTTTTTAAAGATATTGCCTACAACATACCTGAAAATCACTTATTAGAAAATACATTAAGTAGGTAAGTAATGTTTGTATGTACCTTCATTACCCCATATCTCAAAATTGGCCGTCCAAGCAAGTTGGCGAGTAAGCATGTGTTCTTAGTACTTAGGTACTAACTATACTCAATCGTCCACATATCATTCATCAGAAAATAGGTGACGTCTGGCAGCTCTGGGATCTTACTCTACTACTTGGATTACTAAATTGTCCAAAGACGTTAATTATACACAGAAATCTCTAATTGCAAAGCGCGTTAGAAACAAAAATGAGATCGTTCCATTTTTTTACTTGTGATATTGTTATGTTTTTAGAGTTTTCTTTTAAAAACTACAAAACAATATGAATTCTGTTCATTTCATTTAAGTAAGGCTTTCAATTTATTAACACCTACAAAATTAAGAATTACACAACACGAACCTCTCCCCGTAAACATCATTAAGGACAGTACACACAGTCACAGACGAATCAATTAATCGGCGATCGGTTCACGCCAACCGCGTATAAAGGCGCGTGCACAATACATCCATTACGCAAATTGTCTGCGATCATTAGACCGAAACTATTTAACGGCTAAACGACGGCTAAACGGCTAAAAGACCCTGCGATTTGGGGTGAAAAAGGAAAACGGGTGGAACTAGATTCGTTACTAACAGTATTTTTGCGTGCGTGGCAATCCATTGTGCAAGTTTGGGACCATTTAATTTGTGGTGACTCTGATTGAGGACGTTTCGAAGTTCGCTTAATGAGTTTCTGATAGCGCTCTGATAGCGTTTTTGTGATGATTTTTCCTTTTAAAGCTTTTGTAGAAAGGAAAAGGTTTTACCAAAACGAACTTTTTTTAATATTCTGACGGTGTTTTTTTTATAATTTGGAGTGATGGGTCGAGTAAAACATGCACCTGATAGCAAGAAACACGCCTAACAATAACCACACAATAGTGAGGTTTTGAATTGGCAGCAGTTTTGAACATAAAGAGTTCAAATCACTGTCTAACACTGCCCTACGTGTTTGTCAGCTGGTGATGTGAAGTGGTTTGTGTTTATGCTCTATGATTTCTCTGTGGCATAGAGGACACTTATAATCATTCGAAAACATTATTTATATTCATTTTTTATTCTGAACAGTTTTACTTGCTATGGGACAAATTTACAAATCATGAAAAAAAATGTCTTACATACAAACAGGATGTTTTAATAATCACTTTGTTGTTGTTAAACGTTTACAGAGTTAGTATCTTGAGCCAATTTAAACTCAAGAAGCGCTATGCATTTATATGTAGATAATTTTATACTCTGGTTATAAGTATAATCATTCTATAATTGTTAATTGATGACAGAATTATTGGTAAGCACGTGATTTCCTGAAGACGTTCCCGTACTATTATATCCTATACTAGAACAATTTACTGGTACTACCGTTTGAAGTGTCCACATTTCATTAAATTATTACTGACTAAATTTAAAAATCATTTCATATATTAGTGTAAAACAGAACCAGACTGTTTATAATTTTGTCTCTATAACTTTTCACTTTAACTTCTTTATAGGTTTGTGTGACCCTAAACAAAATAGAGCTACTGTCTGATTAGTAGTAACTGGCGCTGCTGGAATTAATTCGAAACATTCATAATCAAAACTCTTACACGTGCAATATTAAAGTTACAAATTGAATGTCACCACAGTGGTAATATATGTCAATATATTCAGAAAATAAATAGATAGATAGATAGATAGATAGATACTCTTTATTGTACACACCAAAAGAAAACAGATATACAGACAAAGAAAAACAATAATAGCTAGTGCCACAACAGGCGGCCTTATCGCTGAAAGCGATTTCTTCCAGGCAACCTTTGGGTGGAAATGGTTTTTGAAAATTTTAATAAATGGGGTGTGCCATTCTAGACTACATCAGTGAATGTAGATATATACGTTAACACTAGAATAAAAATTAATAAACATACGTACTAATAACAATACATGCTAATACTTACATACTTCTATGATATACTAATATATATACACTGTATATATAATTACTTATGATACTCACTAAAGACAAATATATAAGGATTAAAAAAAAAAAACAAAAAAATAGATGGTAAATAATGACATACTATAGGTAAAACAGGAAACTAATTGTAATAATGACATTCTTATGATTGCTGTTTCGATAGAAAATGTTCTTTGACGTGACCTTTAAAAGACTCCAATGAGGGAGATTTTCTAATAGAAATAGGTAATTCATTCCACAATTGAGCTGCTTGAAAGGCAAAAGACTTACCGTAGTATGATTCTGAACGTGCTAATGGGATCATCAGAGTAAGATTAGTTTTTGATCTTAATGTGCGAGAATGACAATCTTGACAAAAAGTAAAGCGTTCTTTAAGATAGAGTGGAGTTTTAGGGTTAAATAGAATATTGAACAGCAGAAAAAGAATATGGGCATTACGACGCAGACGAATGGGCAACCACTTGAGTTTAGCGCGAAATTGGGACACATGATCAAATTTGCGTAACCCAAATATGAATCTAATACAGTAGTTTTGAAGGCGCTCAAGCTTTTCTAACTGGTCTTCTCTAAGATCAAGAAAACACACATCAGCGTAGTCCAGAATGGGAAGAAGCAGAGACTGTGCGAGTGCAATTTTAGTGGCAGTCGGTAAAAAGTTGCGAAGGCGTCTAAGAGAACCACCTGATGCAAATAGCTTACCACTTACTGTTTTGATGTGACTATCCCATGATAAGGTTTTATCAAATATTATACCCAAGTTTTTGACTGAATCACTAAATGGTAATATATCTCCATTAAAAGTTACGTTAGGAATTAAGGTCCAGTCAATTCTTGAGATCCAGTAGGAACTGCCTATAACAATAACCTGCGATTTCGTGGGATTGACACCCAAACCAAAAGCATTGCTCCATTTACAGATGCATTCTAGATTAGCATTCGTCATTGAAATCGCTGCGTCAAGGTTTTGAAGTGAAGCTTGTGTATAAATTTGGAGATCGTCTGCATAAAGGTGGTAAGAAGAAGTAAGATATTTGGAGATAGAATTAATAAAAATCGCAAAGAGAAGAGGAGATAGCACACCACCTTGCGGAACACCAGCTGTTGTATTACACCAGGAAGAAAAGGTTTCTTCCAGACGAATACGCTGTCGGCGTCCTTGTAAGTAACTACGAAACCACTCGATTACTGGTGGAGATATGTTGATCGACCGTAGTAAAGCCAGTAAGATGTCGAAGTTGACGGCGTTGAAAGCGTTACTGAAGTCTAACAGAGTTAGAACAGTAAGCTTACCGTCATCCATTCCCAAGCGAATGTCATCAGTGACTTTGACAAGAGCAGACACAGTGCTATGCCCTGGACGGAAACCGGATTGAAATGGATTGAGGAGGTAAATATCAAAACCAACGACTCTACACTAAAGTAAGTAAGCTTTCGTTAGTAAGGATTCGGTATAATTGTTCGATAAAAGTCACTGAAAATCTATTTAAACTAATTATAAATTGTTGTATTTGCATCTCGTTTGGTCATCGGTATCTTAAGCCTTTTACCGTTAAATGTAAAACTTGATGAAAAAAAAGTAAAAAGCGTATCATATAAGACGCTGTAGCATTAAATGAGAATTATGAAATGAACTCTATTTTTGATATAATTTAAGAACATCTCAAAGAAAAAGGAATAAAAATAAACGTCCCCCAATCTCAACTTTTTCCATCCAAGCTAACATAATCATTATGACAGTAAAAATTTACATAAAATCGTTGTAAACACGTGCCACGGACTACAAACCCAGTAATTACTAAATTGAATGCCTCAATGGTGCTTTTAAGCGTCATCACTTATAATAATGAGGGAGCGCCGCAAGGCAAGTGACGTCACAGATTATTAAGAGTATCCGCCCAAAATTTCCCCATAACTGGTTCAATATAGGAAAAAAATCTTTTGTAGTTATGTTTGAAAATTTCCGATGGTGGCTCTATCTATCTGCTGTTAATTAGTTGGTTGCGATGTAAGTGACAGCTAAGTGGCGACGTCGCGGCGTTCCACCGGCCAGTGTGAACGCGCCATTACACCGCCATTGTCACTGTCATTTGTGGCGGGCGACTAATTTGAATTTGGAATGTCATTGATTGGTAATTTGTTTTCGTCTTGGGATTACTTTAATTTTTGCCAAAGTGCGTTATCGAAGGCTATTAATAATTTTGTACTGATGATATTTAATGTTATTGAGACGATTGCATTGCTTACCGAATTTTAGGTTATTAGAGTACTTTTTTTTTTTGTCGGACACCGGTATCTCGTGAAAAGCCATGTCGATGATGAGCTCTCTACACTCAAATATGGGCTTTATGTCAAGCAATTTAAAATACAGATTACATTTGCAACTGAAATTAGCAGACCGCTCGCTGACAGCCGTCTGCTAATTTATGTTGCCAATGTAATCTAAATGTGACCAGGCATGACATAAAGCCCATATTTGAGTGCATTTCATTTGTCAGGTGAGAGCGGAGTTCTGTTGTATAAGTGGGCCGGCCGGCTCGCCGTCCTTTGCCGCCGAGAACGAAAACACAAAACGACCCTTTTCAGGGCCACAATATATTTACTACAGATTCGCCACTTTACCCATATAATGTTTCAACTGTACTGAGCGACATTAACACACAGTTGTTTTGAAATTCGTTCGTCGTGAAATATTGGATATTACTTACCTGCTGTAATTGTAATTGGTGAGTGGACTCACAACACGATTTTTCTACGTATAAGTAGTTGTCAATGTTAAGTTCGTTTATTATTTGCGTCCCATAAATAAACAATTAGATTGATTAAATAAAAGTGGACAGAAGTTAAATCACTTAATATACCTAAACAGTTGATATAGGTTCGCGCTTGACTAACGTCTAGGGCGAAGTTTAGCTAAAAATACGATTTTACCAATGATGTGCAAACATCACTGTGATCCGATTTGAAAGGCAATGTTTCCAGAGGTTTATAATACGTACAGAGCGGCGAGACTAACAGGACATGTGCCTGATGGTAAGGAACATGCCTGATCATAACATCACAGTGACACGCAGATATTGGCACATGAAGAGTCCAAATCATTACCTAGCATTGCTCTTCGCTCGTCATCCGGAGATATAAAACATTTTATCTCTATGCTCTGTAGTTTCACTGGAAACATGGCCCTTCAAACCAAAATTACTCAAATATTACAAAAGTCCGAATTACTGCTTGTCGGTAGAAACACTGCCAAGATAATATGGTACTTCCCGAGGCTGACTTTGCAGAGAGTTCTACCACTACTTTACATATTTTATGTAGGATATTCATTGAACTCTTATTTACTTGGTTTCATCAAAGAGGATATTTATAAAAATAATGATTTAACTGTTCTATAGAAAAGGGCCTAAGTAGGTAGTAAATGAGTTACTCGTGCGAACTTAGTGGCTTAGTGTGTGTGCTTAAAGTTAATTTAATAAGTAACTCTGACAATATTAGTAAATGACCATAAAGTACAGTTAATTAATAAGTTTAGGTAACATAAAACCCAATTCCGAAGTACCTACATTAGAAGCCAATTAAATATACCAAACTTTGTTTATCAGAAAATGTGACTAATTTGCAGATTAATAAGTTATGAGTAACATCAATCGGACTAACTTTTAATTCAATAATTGAGTAATTAAAAATAATTACAAGCACAAAGTTCTAAGTAATTTTTCGAAAACAAAAACAAATAAAATACCTATTAAATAGACCACCAGCGCTCCACGTAATTCCCATTCCCGTTCTTTTGTCGCCATAAAAAGTAGCTAATGTCAACCCGATCCGTTCAGCCGTGATTGAGCAACATTCAAACTTACGCATCTACCTATAATATTAGAAGGATGACGCCTCTGTTTATCGATATGAAATGGTCGACCATTTTTTATCCAAATCTAAGGTTTCGTCAATGTTTAGTCTTCATTCTTTGATTAAACCACTAAAACTGATTGGGTAAATAAAGTTTGAGAGACTGTTTCGAAAAAAGTACTACCTGCATAATTTGTACTGTGTCTGGGTTGTGTGTTTCTACGTGTGATAAATTAATATGCATTTACAATTATATGAGTATCTCTAAGGCTTCCATAGTAGGTACCAGCTTTTCTTAGTTTGGGGTCATATGGAGTTGTGTGTGAATTGTCCACCAATATTTATATTTTATTTATTTATTTGTTTATAATATGTATACCTAGGCCGGTGGGAACGTCCGACTCAGTCCTGAGGTCGTATGCTTGAATCCAGACTGAGTATATATATCTACGTTATTATTATTATTTATTATGTTATCATGTGTTTAATAATAAATACAAATAATTCATTTATTCACAGTGAGCTTCGAATATCTGAACTTAGCCTGAACTTGAGTTTCAAAATATTTGTGAATTTTAACCGACTTCAAAAAGGAGGAGATTCCCAAATCGGTTATGTGTTTTTGAAGTGAAAACTTCTTTGGCGCGCCTAGACAGATTTTTCGTGGGCTGTGAATTGAATTCTAGCGTCACGCTCGGAACTTGAAATGAACTCGGAGCAAGAAATCTTCGGGTAAACTCGGGACCATGGCCATTGGCCATCTAGAAATGCGTCAGCCAATGGGAAATGTTGACGCATTTCTAGATGGTCTTGCCATGATAGCCAGGCCACGCCCTCCGGTTACACCCGTGTAGTTTCCAAGATAAGCTATCAAATTCTGAGTTATAAGTTTTCACTTCTATTGGCAGTTACTATATAAATAGATCTAGATGAAATGTGGTGCATTGATAGATTATAATCTGGAGTACCTACCTAAATAATTATATAAACTACTTTTATTGTTTTTAAATTCTCGTGATATGAACATTTATTGTAAATATTACACAGAACTTAATCGCTCAGTCCTGTGTAATGTTTACGAAACTATTTTTAACCCGGTAAAATAACGAGATCGGGAAAAACGCGAGTGTAACCGCAGGTTGCTACTAGTAGGTATATTATAATTTCTGAAAAAGTTTATGTGTGGTTGTCGTTTAGTCGACTATATTCAGGCGTAGGTACCTAAATTTAGTACCTACCTCCGACTGGGTACCTACGCGAAACTTTACACGAACACCTTATTACCTAGCTCATATTTTACAAATTTAAAATTCGTAAACCTTACAAATTTAATAGTCCTACCTAGGTACATTCAAATCTATAGGTACCTATAGTTCAATGTATCTACGCAGGTAACTAACATTAACTGAAACAATCGCCCAAATAACCCTTTTTTAATTGCTGGTTTCTGTACAAAATCTGTGTGTCTGTTTCAGTTAAAACAAAAACCGTGTAGGATATACTATACTATATTAAAAACACTATAATATAATATATTATAAATATACTATATTTTGTACCTTTATGATAATAATGAGTTCTTACAGAACAAATCTAGCATAGATACTCATTAAATTATTCAACATGGATTTCATCACATTTCATGTTATGTGAATTCTATGTCATGTGAATTTCATAACAAATAAGGTGTACTTATTGGACATTTTTAGATTTGAAACTCACCTGATAATTCTGTAACTGGGTAATGATTCTTCCTTGACATGTCCAGAACTCCATCATCAGCGTAGTCGCTGTAACCATTACAATCGTCGTAGTACTTCAGACTTTTTTCAATAACCTCTTTCTTCATTGGAAAACCTTCTTTGTAGCCCTTGGCCAGGAAACTCATCTTCCCGCCAAAATTAGAAAACATTCCATTTTCAAACTTCTCGAATTGACATTTCGCTTCATTTTCCCGCGTCAAAATATCGTTGATCGAAAACGGCGTCGACAAATTCGTCTTTTCATCTTGGAACTCTTTCAATTTAAATTTGGAATCCATTCTTTTTAAAACACTGGCACTGCGCGGCGCGTAACTCGCCTCACCACAAAAGCGTTCCACAAACGAATAAACTTTGCGTGATAGATTGCCCGCCTGTTTGACGTTAAGCCTTCGACAAGGACGGCAATAGGTAATTTTCGTCAGCTTCGCTCGCGAGTTTGAGGAAGACAGAAGTAGTTTAGGGCGGTCGTTTTTTAAAAAAGCTCCTGAAGTAGCGTAAGTAGTGGGGATCGTTGAGTTTTTCTTGAAGATGTTTACGTGAATACGATTTGATCGCGGGGGCGAATGCATATTGTAGTTTCGTAGTGAATTGGTCTTTGCGATAGAATGTTGGTAACGGAAAATAACCTGTGAAGTATTTTTGTAAGTGAATACTTCTTTTGACGTACGGCACACTGGTTTCCATAGGTTTTCCATAGGCTGTAACACTGATCGTCTCGTTGTTAGGTGAAAGGCTCAAGTAAAATTGGGATCGCCTAGTGTTCCTGAGCGACAAAGATACCTATAGTCTGCTGCGCTTCATTGCTGTGTCGCTGTGTTTATTATTTGGACTTGTCAAGAATTGAACAACTAATTAATAATGTGGGTAATCTCTGACTTCTTTCTCATTTATCCCACTAATATGATCCATAATATACTAATAAGTACATTAAGTTTCCATTAAGTTTTCACTTCTGCTGCATAGTCTTCACTTCATTTTGAAGTGAAAACTTCATTATTTTGAAAATGGTTAGTACCTACCTATTTAATTTATTCAATTTTATTCGCAAACTACACAATTAGATCGATGGATTTTATTACCTGGGTATTTTGTAGATAGGTACATGACGCTTAAAAATATATATCTACACATATTACGTGTCTTTAGTTTTTTGCGATTATGTGAGCTTTTCTGAACAAACAGTAGGTGCCTAATATTATATTATTTTACTTTAATAAAATTCTGAATTGGCTCGCAATTTTTTGGTTCGATACGAATTTAGTAGAAACATACCACCTATTTTTAAAGATTTTCCATTAGGTATAGGTATATTGGTACCTACCAAATATTCTACCGCCAAGCAGTAATGAGCAAACATTACTGTGTTCCGGTTTGAAGGGCAATGATTCCAGAGAAATTACAGGGCTTAGAGACATAATATCTTAGATCTCTGGGTGACGAGCGCAGTGCAGTGCTAGGTAATGATTTGGACTATCATGTTCCAATAGCTGTGTGTTACTGTGCTGTTATGTGGCAGGCATCTAGCTTACCATCAGGCACATGACCTGCTCGTCTCGTCACTATATGCTATAAAAAAAAAATTAATCTATATAATTAAGTTTTCTAGAAAAATATTTTCACATAAAATATTCCTAAATCTTCATGACAAATTATAGGTAATATGCAGAGGTTACGTAAATTAAGTTCGAACTTTTTTAAATAATGTATGTATTAATTGAAAATTATTGTGTCTGACAATCATACTGTATAGTTTGCTTATAGGTAATATGTAAATCCCAAAAAATGTATCTAGAAGCATGATCAACTTAAAACAATTTTATCGGATTTGACAATTATGAATTGTGAAATGATATAGGTAGGTAGTTACCCACAGCTCTTTGTCAAAAACAGGTTAAAATATTTAAGATAAAAATATTTGCCCCACATAAAAAAGGTTAAAATATTTACCTACGTTCATTTAAAAAAATATATTGGCAGTCATAAGAAATGCCGACAGACGTGAAAATTTCCATTTTAGAATTTGATGGCTTAGGTACTTAACGTTGTCATTTGTTAAACCCGATGGTACCTACTGTAATACCTACTTAATTGAAAAAAGATGTTGTCAGAAAGCGATAGGTGCCGATGATATGAGTTATTTAATTTTTATTCACCCAAAAAGCGGTGATATCTACTTCAACGCTCCTAAAGAATTATTCACTTTGAAAAATAAAAACAAAGCTACAAATGTATTTTAAACTATATAAGTATTATATCAGCTGTCTGGCCGCCATCATACAAGCTTTGCTTAGTTTGGGGTCAGATGGTGTTGTGTGTGAATTGTCCACCAACATTTATTTTATTATTATTAATGTTTAAATGCTGTCATAGGTATTAAATTTCTGGCAGTGTCATTAATTGAAAGACGCGTACCTATCCAACTTTTTGAATATACCTACAAAAAGTTGTAAATAATTGTCCAAAATTGTTTGACTAATGAAAATTTATATTTTGCAATATCATCACTGTTCATAGAGTTCACAAGTATTTTTATAAAATAACATGTCTGTAGTGTCTAAGGGATAAAAAGTATTTTAGTCAATACACACAAAATCATGCAGTACGCTGCGTCATTTTTATATTTAAAATGCGCACAGTCTACGCCAATTCACGACAATCTGTTTATCCATTGCATCGCATCGCACTTCCTTTGGCGCGTCGCTCTATTGGTAAGTACTTGAGAAGTGTCTATCTGTCCCTTTCACTCCTACAACAATCGCCCTTAGCCTATTCAATCCATCCCTTTCTCCCCTTAGAGCGCCATTTAAACCGACCAATCAGGTGAGACGCAATAACTAAGGAGCCAATAAAAGAAGTGGGAAGTGGATGTGTCAACATAACATTCTTTTTAATTTTTCAGTCTCCGGAAAATTGTGACACGCCGCGTCTTAGGAAAAGTTTGGAAGCGTGACGTACCTATTATGGACTTTATCGTTGTTATGTAGTAAACTTTTTATAAGCTTAGTCTTTTTAAAAACTCATATTCAAAGGTTCCGCGAGCCAAATGCTGTAAACTTTTTGAGTATTTTATTTATATTCCACATTTTCAACGTTTTTAAACGTCAAACGAAATAAATAAAAAGCAAATACTTAGTAATACTAATATAGGTAACATAATAAGAAATACATAGTAATGCTTCATTTTACTACTATTTACTACTATCGCTAAGCAGTCAAGTAAAACATCACTGTGTTCTGGTTTGAGGGGAAATATTTCCAGTGAAATTACGCGGCGTATGGGTAGATATAAAACATCTGAGGTGACGAGCGCAATGCAGTGCTGGGTAATGATTTGGACTCTTCGTATCCCAATAATAGCTGCGTGTCACTGTGTCATTTTGGGCAAGGCATGATGCTTACCACCCACACTTGGAACATGTCATGCTCCTCTCGCCATTCTAATCTATAAAAAAATGTTTTAGGGAGGAAATGTTTTTAAATAGGTATAATTAACGTTTGGTAGGTACTCTACTAAATCTGTTAAAAAATAATTTCAGGGAGGATTTTATAAATAGTACTAGCAGCGCCCTGCAGTGTTACCCGCGTAGCTCATGTTTCCCTTGTTTTTCCGGGATAAAAAGTAGCCTATGTGTTCTTCCAGACTATGTGTTCCAAATTTCAACCCATACGTTCACCGTTCATACGTTAGGACGTGATTGACAAAGCCAACAAACAAACAAACATCCAAACATCCAAATATCCAAAAATCCATACATTGACATTTATAATATTACTAGGATGTAATTAAAAGTATTTAACGATTATTCGTATAAAATAAGTACTTACTTAGGTATTAGCCGTATAAATAGAAATGATTGATATCAGAGTATACTTACGAGCCGCTCCACAAACACCACTTATGGGCACTTGGTGACCACTTTGCCGATGTTCGGTAGAGCTACGAACTGATAGAATCGACTCTCTTAATGAAATTAATCCACCAAAAAGGCCTAAAACTAGGCCCATGTTTTAGGGGCTTAATGGGATATAATATATCCCAATATAAATATATCCGATAAGTATCTTTCCCGCTTTCATTTCATTTACCACTAACTTAAAGCGATGAAAAAAATATCGTGAGGAAACTGACAATTATACCTACATATACCTACCTAGAATCTTTTGAGGTGTTTGTATCATCCACCAACTGGCACTGGGCCAGCGTGATGGATTATGGCTTGAACTCTCTCTTGAGTCCCAGCAGTGGGAACCTGGGAACATTTAGTAGACTTTATATTTAAATGTATGGGATACATTTCGGAGATGGTGCAGTTGATCTGTATAAACGGTGAAACGGTCGGTGTGAAACGCAATGTTTCCAGAGAAATTACGCGGCATATGTAGAGATTAATCATCTTAGGTAAGTACGTACCTATATCTTGAGGTGATGAGCGCAGTGCAGTTCATGTTTAAATAGCCGTTTAACAGTGTACTGACATGGGCATATATACCTACGTTTTTTGTGAATATTACAGGTTTAGATACACTTGTACGCCATCTCGCCTGATGTTAAGCGACGATGCGGTTTACGGTGGAGCGTGTTTAGCTAGAAAAAACTGATTCACTGTCGACTGAATATCGACTGATTGAAGACTGGATTTACATTGTAACCATCGGGAGAAATCCACTTAGGCAACATATTCTACAGTTCTTATCACAAATGGAGAGTCAAATCTCTTTGTTTAAGTCTTTGGAACGTCAACCATGAAACGATGTCGCTTTTTAGAGCTACGCAGCGCAGTCCAATAGAAAAAAGGCAAGGTGAAATCAGATCATGCAGATCTGTTGCACACTCTCCGAAATGCATCCGCTAAAACCTCGATAAGCTAGCGATTTCGGTGATGTTCAAGACTTTGAATTCATTTTCGCACAAGGGTGTCGTTGCCTATGAGCCTTTTGGCACGTCTCTCAATCGATTCCAGAGCCTCCAGCTGATCCATCCCAAAGGTGAAAACAGTACTACCTACTCCATATAAGAGCAAATCTGTGCTTGGTATAACATGAACAATTGTTCAGGTCTGAAGTACCTTTCACCCCTTTGAGTACCCCAGTACTTTCGCACCTTTGAGAGGACACCTAGTTTTTTGGCAGCTAATAAAATTTGCTAATTTCTTAATCGTTAAAGACAAAAATTAACAAAATGAATTCAGTAACGTACATTTTGAATGCGCATCAAGTTAGTTAAATTCAATTCAATAAGGGTAACAACTCAGAAATATTTTCCTAATCGATTTAACCGTCTCCAAGTAGGCACATAATGAAATTGCAGAGATACCTACAAAAAAAAAAAATTACCTATAGCGAATTGAAAATGTATTATTAGATAAACTCGATAAATAGTTTTTACCAGTTTGTCGGATTTGCCAGTTCACAATATTTGTAGATCTACGCTTGACCACTCGACCGCGCCTGCTATCCAAACACATCGACCTCATCTGCGGACTAATGAAATCTAATCCTACTTCCTAATAATACTACGAATGATAATTATAAAGAAAGGAAAGAAAAAATAATTATTATTTGCCAAAGTAACACTTACAACAAAATAGTTTAATAGCTTTCGCACTAGGCTTGACCTGTTTCACTAAAACCGATACGATTGTCCTAAATCTATGGATTGAATGCCTCTAAAAGTTATGTATGAAAGTTGCATGCTTGAGGCCGATTTACATCAGACGAGCGAATCCTCATTTTATCCCCACTGTATCAAACTCATTTGGTGTAAACAAACGTAGAACATTCTTTCGTTGTTTTGTTTGCGTTCGCAAAGATTCTATGGAATATCTATATATGGAAAACGCTAAGGACGATCTTTCGTTTACACTAAAGGCCGATTTAAACTGAACGAACATAGAGCTAGAGCTGGAACAAGATCTTTCTTTCTCGATCTTTTAGTGTAAACGAAAGATCGTTCTTAGCGTTTTCCATATTATTTATTCCATAGAATCTTTGCAAACGCAAACAAAACAACGAAAGAATGTTCTACGTTTGTTTACACCAAATGAATTTGATACAGTGGGGACAGAATGAGCATTCGCTCGTGTGATGTAAATCGGCCTTTAAAGATCGAGAAATAATGCTCTTGTTCCAGCTCTAGCTTTATGTTCGTTCAGTTTAAATCGGCCTTTTTAGATGTTTGGATGTAGAGATGTTTTTTTTATTGCCCACTAGCAGTGGCCCATGGTTTCACCCGCGTGGTTCCCGGTCCTGTTGATATCCCGGCATAAATAATAATATTTGTGTTATTCCAGAGCATTATCTATCTGAACACTAAATTTTATCCTAATCCCTTCAGTAGTTTTGAATAGTAATTACATAAATGGCATATTTTTTAAATTGTTACGACATAGCATTTTTGGTTTAATATGTTTTAAATAATTTCTTTTTGTGACGAGTTAATAGACGAAGATCCTAAATTAGATGAGATTTATTCATTTATGTTGATAAATACTAAAATAAATAATTTTAAATTACGGTGGGACTTATATACCTCTTACCTTAGTAGTGCGTGAAAGAACAAAACACATACATCAATATTTTCTTTAGAGATGAAACGAATAGTGGTTTGTCCGGATACCGGATACCGGATATTCGGCAAGCTACGAGGCCGGAGTGCCGGATATCCGGCTACCGGATATTCGGCCCTTTATCGATTGATTTATCGATTTACGATATGAATTTTGGTGCGGTGAACTTGATCGGAAATATTCGGGTGCGTCCGTAAATCTTTTAAAACCATTTGAAGAAATAACGAAAATTACAAGTTCTGGGCTTTCCTGTATATCTGCGGCAATTCCGCATATTTCTGCATTAAAAAATATTTTGACAAAAACGAGACTGCACAAAGAACACCTGATTTAGCTCGTGTGAGAGCTTCTTTGAAAGCTGAATTGGAAAGTCGTTTTAAATCCTTAGAAGAGAATCCAAACTACCTAATTGCTACTTTTCTAGACCCGAGGTTTAAGTCAGACTACTTAGGAGTTCTTGAAACTGCAAAAGCTAGACAGAAAATCATGATAGAGTATATAAAAAACTCTTACGACGAATCTTCTTCTGACAGTAATAAATCATCGCCCTTTTCAACACCTGCTAAACGAATAAAAGAAGATGAAACTGAATCCAATTTCACACGTGAAGCTCATGACACTTTTTGGAACTGTTTCAATGAAGTAGCAAAGGATAATACTAGTGATTGTCGCGATCAAGAGAAACAAAATCCAATTGCTAACGAGATTGATTTTTTTTAAGACATCTCGAATCGATCGCAATCACGACCCATACATTTGGTGGTCAGTTAATATGCATCAGTACCCACAGTTGTCAAGGTTTGCTAAAATTTATCTTTCAGCACCTGGCAGTAGCGTTTACAGCGAAAGGCTATTTTCAGAAGCTGGTCTGGTATACGAAGCCAAGCGGAGTCGCCTCTTGCCGACAAACGCGGAAAATTTGGTGTTCATTCATCATAATTTACCACTTGTTAATTTTGAGTATTTATTAATGATAAATATAAAATTACAAAAATATTTAATGACGACGTTAGACGTTGGTTGTAAAATTATAAAAATATAAGCGATTATAAAAATAAAAACGGTGTCAATAACCTACTGTGGTAAAATTTGCCCTTTGTAAAATACTGTGGAAATACCACAATTTTACTATTCGGTATCCGGCCGGATATTGAATTACTATCCGGTATCCGGCCGGATAGTGAAAACAAGGCCGGATGGGCCGGATACCGGATAGTTACCGGATATCCGTTTCATTTCTAATTTTCTTACAAACTTTCGAGTTTATAGGTAACTAGCTTTTACCCGCGACTTTGTCCGCGAGAGATGAATGTTATGGTACTGAGGCAGTATTTGTACACCCATACAAAAGTACGTTTACTAAAAATAGTATAAAAATAATCAAACATTATTAGACAATTTCATCAAAAGCGGTTCAGTGGTTTAGGCGATAAAGCGCAACAGACAGAGTTACTTTCATATTTATAATATTAGTGTGGATATCAAGTGTCCAGTTGCAAATTTCATGGTTACATTTTCAACAATTACGAACTTCCGTATGAATTTTCATCCCCCATTTCAACCGCTTTTCCGTAAAAAAAAGTAGCCCATGTTCTTTTTTGGGATCTAGTCTATATGTAACAAAATTTCATTAATATCGGTTCAGTGGATTTCATGCACTTTAGAAATGACAGAATTTTCATACAACCGTCCATCCCTTCTTTCACCCTCTTAGGGGTTGAATTTCACAAAACCCCGTCTTAGCAAGCGCCTACGTCTTAAAAGGGACCTCTATGCAAAATTTCAGATTCCTAGCATTTTTAGTTTCTGAGATTCCTTGATGAGCGACCTTTCGTTTTATATATTTAGATACATATTTATGTAGATAGATATTAGTAGGAGAGTAGGACAAGCTGAACGGGCAAACTTCGACCCTCCATTTTAATTCTCCCGTTCAACTTCAGGCTGGACCACTGTACCTACATATTTTTTTTTTTTTTTTTTTTTTTATAGCACAGAGTGACGAGACGAGCAGGTCATGTGCCTGATGGTAAGCAACATGCCTGCCACATAACAGCACAGTAACACGCAGCTATTGGAACATGATAGTCCAAATCATTACCTAGCACTGCACTGCGCTCGTCACCCAGAGATCTAAGATATTATGTCTCTAAGCCCTGTAATTTCTCTGGAATCATTGCCCTTCAAACCGGAACACAGTAATGTTTGCACATTACTGCTTGGCGGTAGAATATTTGGCAAAGGTGTGGTACTTCCCCAGGCGGACTCTGCTAAGAGTCCTACCACTACTAACATATGTCTGTGTATCAGTGTTTTGTCATTATTTTGAAAATATCACGGTCTTCAGTCTTCTGCAAATGAGTGAATGCACTCTTTCACATTTCGTACATATGGAGTCGTATTCGTATTCGGTAGTAGGTAGGTATTATTTTTTAGGTAAAAAAAAGTTTTTTTCCAGTTTTCTTTTATTTAAAATTCAAACCCCAAGGTAAGCAACATACTTGCCCATAACAGCACAGAGGCACGCAGCTAATGGAAAATGAAGAGTACAAATCATTCCCAGACACTGCACTGTGCTCGTCACCCAGAGATACAAGATGTTTTTTATCTATGCCCTGTAATTTCACTGGAAACATTGGTCTTCGAATCGGAACACAGTAAGTAATGTTTGTATATTACTGCTTGGCTGTAGAATAACTGGCAAAGGTGTGGTACTTTCCCAGGCGGACTCTGTTAGGAGTCCTGCTACTAGTAAAACATCGTCATGTCTAATTTTATCCCCACTTTTTGTGTTGCTTCAAAACGGTTTATTCTGACCATGGACGTATAAAAAAGTCGAACGAAGTCTCACAAAAACAAAAACTGTGTCTATAGAGTCGGCCAGTGTGCTGTCACATTCAAGCTGGCACGCACACAGCGCAGCTACGTCCGATTTTTTTATAGGTCCATGATTCTGACTAAAACTATTTCCGAAATCAACATTAAGTGAGTACCTACCTAGGTAGATATATCAAGAGCAACAACACTTCTTGCTATCGACCAATGCTATCAACCATTCAAAAACCAATTAAAATCAAACCGAACTCATATCAATCGATCAAAGAATCGGATCTTCTTTCATTCTCAATTATCGATTTGTAAACAAATCGGAAAGCACTTACCCAAAGAGCTTTGGAAGTGAACAATGGATATCGATTGTATAATTAGTCATTACCCAACTCTATTATACGGAATTAGAGATGAAAGGGAAATGTTTGAAATTAAACGTTATTAAGTAGGTAGGTATTTTTAATGAGTGAATTAGGTAAACATGATCTACTTAGAAAACATTTCAGTGATTAATAGACTAATACGTGGGATTTTTTTGAAGTGATGACTTTTTTTACCGTTTTTATCACTTTGATCACAGTAAAATATATATAGTACCAACACTAGCAGCGCCCCACGGTGTTACCCGCGAAGTTCTCGTTCCCGTGTTTTTTTTTTCGAGATAAAAAGTAGCCGACAACTGGGTTCTTCGGTTCAGTTCTTCCAGACTATCAACAACAACATCAACATCAACAGCCCACTAAACGTTCCCACTGCTGGGACTCGGGGCCTTCTCTCGCAAGGAGAGAGATAAGGCCATAATCCACCACGCTGGCCCAGTGCGGGTTGGCGGATGACACATGACTTCGAAAGATTCTAGGTACATGTCGGTTTCCTCACGATGTTTTCCTTCACCGTTTTATGTTAGCGGCATTACGCACATGACTTCGAAAAGACAGTGGTGCGTGTGGGGTTTGAACCCGGGGTCTCCGGATCGGCAGCCGCCGTTCTCCCGACTAGACCACCGTAACTTATACTTCCAGACTATAATCTATCTGTATTCCAAATTTCAGCCCGATCCGTTCATACGTTAGGACGTGATTGAGCAACAAACATCCAAACATCCAAATATCCAAACATCCATACGTTGACATTTATAATATTAGTAGGATATTAGTAGGATAGGATAGGAAGTAGGATAGTAATATGCGTCGCCGATTTGTGTTATAACAGTAGATACCTATATAAATCTGTAGGTAGCTAAATAGAAGACGTATTGTGCAAAATTAGTACTAAAATGTTGAGTTATAAATTTTCACTTCTATCGCCATAGCCAATGACTGCCATTTTTAATTTCCTCGGAATCCTAGGTAGCCCTTTTTATAAGCTTTTATTCTACTTGCCCTGTAGTATGTTAGTATGGGACAAATCTTGGAAGTTAAATTAAAACCACTTCCTGTCGTTAGATTAGGTTGAAATTTGGTATAAGTACTTACGTAACCTCGGTGACAATGCAATAATATGGAACTAAATAAAAGCTTGTTCATTTTTGACGTGACAACGTCTTATAATTCGATGAAGCCGGCTGCACGCCCGCAAAACATGACGTCATGTGCCGTTAACGCCGTTACCTGGCCGCATGACGTCATGCGGCGTTACCTCGCTCTAAGGCGTATAGTTGAAGTTGTCACGTTCAACTATCGTCAGTAAACCGACTTTACAGACAACCATTTTTTTTTAAATAAATATAGGTACATATTATTTATATTAAGCTTAATATATGTTTGTTGATTCCATCATGGAGGGTAGAGTAAAACATTGTGATGAAACCGGTGTAGTCCCATGTTCCAAGAATCTTTTGGAATCATGCGTCAGCATACCCTCTCCGGTCCAGCGTGGTGGATTGTGGCCTTGACTCTCCCTCCTTGTGCCGTTTGTTTGTTCCTCTCTCTCAGCGGTGGGAACATTTAGTGGGCCGCTTATGATCTAAGAAACGGCTACGACGAATGATTTAAAAAAAAACGTAAGTAGAAACAAAGTTATGTATTTACTTACTTAGATAGATAAATATGTACCTACCTAATATTGGAAACTAGTATCTAGTAGTGGTAGGGATCTTTGCAGAGCCCACCTGGGGAAGAACCACACCTTAGCCAGTTATTCTGACGCCAAGCAGTAGTGTGCAATCATTACTGTGTTCCGGTTTGGAGGGCAATGTTTCCAGAGAAATAACTGGACTAAGAGATAAAACACCTTATTTCTCCAAGTGAAAAGCGCAGTGCGGTGCTAGGTAATAATTTGGACTCTTCATGTTCCAGAAGCTGTGTGTCACTGTGTTGTAATAGGCAGGCATGATGCTTACCATCAGGCACATGCCCTGCTCATCTTGTGACTCAATATACTTTAAAAAAGGCAGTCATAGGAACTGCCGATAGAAGTGAAAACTTATAATTCAGAATTTGATAGCTTACTTTGGAAACTACGCGGTGAAACCGGAGGGCATGTCCATCTTGAAATACTGACGCATTTCTTATAGACTGGCCTCGTGGCTTAGTTGGTAGCAGCTCTGCCTGCGAAGCCGAGGGTCGTGGGTTCGATTCCCACCCAGTGCAAATATTTGTGTGATGAATTCAAATGTTTGCACTGTGTCTGGGTGTTTCTATGTATAGTAACTATGTATTTAAAACTATATATAAGTATTATATCAGCTATCTGGCCGCCATCATACAAGCTTTGCTTAGTTTGGGGTCAGATGGTGTTGTGTGTGAATTGTCCACCAAAAAAAAAAAAAAAAATCTAGATGACCAATGGCCATGGTCCCGAGTTTACGCGAAGATATCTTCTCATTCCCGAGCGTCGCTAGAATTCAATTCACACCCCACGCAAAAACTGACTGTGACGCGCTAAAAGGTTTCATTTCAAAAACTAATTATAATTAAACCATGTACATACTTAATTAATTAATAATTTCACATACTAATTTGGTGTTAATTGTATCAAAGTTTCTGCGTAAAAAGCCGTAAGTAAGTAACTTTACAATTTTATGAGGTCATGGATTCGATGCACCTCTGACTAATATTTTTCCAAGTTCAGATGTGTACCTTACAAGTTCGTCAACACCATCGGTGAAGGAGTACATCATGAGGAAAACGGCGGGTCCACGAAAGACATCTTTAGAGGATATGCGTCATCTGCTAACCCGCACTTACTCAACTTTTCAACGTTGTGAAGAAGGCTCTGCGATGTAGTAGTGGGAGCAGAAAGTATTTTTTTTATAGTATAGAGTGACGAGACGAGCAGGTCATGTGCCTGATGGTAAGCAACATGCCTGCCACATAACAGCACAGTAACACGCAGCTATTGGAACATGATAGTCCAAATCATTACCTAGCACTGCACTGCGCTCGTCACCCAGAGATCTAAGATATTATGTCTCTAAGCCCTGTAATTTCTCTGGAATCATTGCCCTTCAAACCGGAACACAGTAATGTTTGCACATTACTGCTTGGCGGTAGAATATTTGGCAAAGGTGTGGTACTTCCCCAGGCGGACTCTGCTAAGAGTCCTACCACTACACAGTATACTGAGTATGCAGTGCTACGTGCTACCAACCCTTCTAATGTGTATTATTAAAGTGTGTAAACATTACTGTCTTTGAAGGGCAATGTTTGGAGTGAAATTACATGGGCATATAACAGATGGGTTAGGTAGCAGGATATTAAAAAAAAAAGATATCTAATGAATATTTATGGGTGTTGTTAGGTACCTAATGATTTGATTAGGTAATGACTCTTATTCATTTCAATGTCTGGGTGTTTGTTGGTCAATCACGTCGTAACGTAGGAACGGATCGGGCTAGAATTTGGAACACAGATAAATTGATTATACTTAGTCTGTAATTCTTGAAGAGCATACTTTTTATCCCGGGAAAATAACGGGAACGAGAACTATGCGGGTAAAACCACGGGGCGCTGCTCTGCGCTTATTTTTATTTTTTAATATTTGACGTGTAAATTGTACATTTATGAATAAAGAACTTTAACTTTGACTATATGAAAGTTTACATGTTTGTTTCTAACTTTCCTGAAATCATAAATAACAAAACTACTATTTTCCTCCTAAGGGGAGGGTCTACAGCCTAACTAAAGCTGTATAATAAGCTTTGGTGTTGCGCTCTCTTTTCGTTTCGCTTGAAATTACTTAAACTTAGAGATAGCAATACCAAACCCAAAGCTGATTTACATAGGCTCCACTGTACAAGCTTTGTTTTGTTTAGTTTGGGGTCTGCTATTTTAATAATTAGTTATTAGGTAGTGGTGTTGTGTCAGAAGTCAGAGGTTGTGTGTTGTGTAGATACAAATTGTAGCAGCTCTGTTTAGTCAAGACTCTAGAAAATTTGTAGGGAAATGTTGCTTCCATAGTATTTTTTTTTATTTCCATTACTTTCATAAAAGACTTACCAATATTTTTCAATGTAGAGCAAAATCAAGTAATTCAAATCAATCAGCGACATCTATTAACTATAGTTGACAACACAAGAACATTGTAACTTGCCCCTTGTCTTCAAAATCTGTTCAGTATATTTGGTCGTAAAAGTTTAACTACGTGCCGTTAGATGGCGCGCTAATATACTTTGCTACTCTCAGACAGATGGCAGCACTGGGCTAATTTGTATTTTTTTCAAAGAAACAAGGTCGTCTAGAGCGCGGCGGAACTAGAATGCAATTTTTTACCGTATTTTTTATGGATCTTTTTGAAGTGAAAACTTATTTTGGCGCGCTTAGACAGATTTTTCGTAGAGTGTGAATTGAATTCTAGCGTCACGCTCGGGTATGATAAGAAATCTTCGGGTAAAGTCGGGACCATGGCCATTGGCCATCTAGAAATGCGTCAGCCAATGGGAAATGCTGAAAGGGCGTGGCCCGGCCATCACGGCGTGGCCATCTAGAAATGCGTGAGCCAATGGGAAATGCTGACGCATTTCTAAATGGTCATGCCATGATGACCAGGCCACGCCCTCCGGTTACAACCGTGTAGTTTCCAAAGTAAGCTATCAAATTCTGAGTTATAAGCTTTGATAAAATAGTGTTTTAAGACTTCAATGGTTATAAGTTTTCACTTTTATCGGCAGTTCCTATGACCGCCAATTTTTATTTTTATTTTATCACTTAGGTATTTCTACCATAGAATAGGTAGATAATAAATATTATCTACAACATAAGTGGGTACAAACTTACTAATCACAGTAGGTAGGTACTCAGTAGGTTTTCCAGGCTGTCTGCACAAAGATTTTTGGTGCAGAGTAGGTAACTAGTTTTAACTTATTCCTTTTTTAACCGACTTCAAAAAAGGAGGAGGCTAACAATTCGCTTGTATGTTTTTTTTTGTATCTATGTTACGCGATTGCGCCGTAATTTTGATACATTTACATTTTATCGAAATCGGTGTTGTAGTTTTTAAAATATGAACAGAAAACTAAAATGTTCTTTAATGTATTTAGACGACATACCTACTGATAGATTCTCATGAAATTTTGTCACATGTTCGAATTTGATTTTAAATTGAGAAAATAGATTAATTTACATGATTCCAGTCCAGCGACCGAATCCAGCGCTGGATTGCTTACTGGGATGATGGAAACCGGTACTGGAATGCATCAATCCAGTGCCAGTGCATTCCAGTGCCGGTTTACATTATTCCAGTAAGCAATCCAGCGCCGGATTCGGTCGCTGGACTGGAATAATGTAGGTAAACGGGGTATTATGTTAAAAAATATCCACACCGAAAAATATATGGCAGTCATAGGAACTGCCGATAGAAGTGAGAACTTATAACTCAGAATTTGATGGCTTACTTTGGAAACTACACGGGTGTAACCGGAGGGGGTGGCCTGGTCATGGCATGATTATGGCATGACCATCTAGAAATGTGTCAGGATTTCCCATTGGCTCACGCATTTCTAGATGGCCATGCCATGATGGCCGGGCCACGCCCTTTCAGCGTTTCCCATTGGCTGACGCATTTCTAGATGGTCAATGGCCATGGTCCCGAGTTTACCCGAAGATTTCTTATCATACCCGAGCGTGACGCTGGAATTCAATTCACACCCCACGAAAAATGTGTCTAGGCGCGCCAAAAGAAGTTTTCACTTCAAATACTGACTCTACGCAGCTACATTAGCATGTCGGCAACGCGAACCCATAAGATATTCTCCCACCAAATACTGACAAATAAATTTTCATTTCAAATTTGATTTGAGTGCGATGATGCCACAAACATACACACAGTCAATCACGTCAAACTAATATCACGTTTTATAAAATTTATCGGATCTAAAAATACATATTTCTACGTAGCGCGGTTTTGTTTGACGTCAATGACGTCATAGTGACAGTACCCACATGGCGTCACGGCTGCCCAACGATCTCAGCGTAATGCACAAAGCCATTAACTTACATGAAGTGTTGGTCAAAAGTAGAACTTTTTTTTATGATATATGTAGCTATAGTGTGACGAGACGCATACCAATGTGCATACAAATGTCCGAGTAGGACATTTGTCCTACTAGTACGTTTTATCGGTGAATTTCTTCGTAGCGCGGTTTTGTTAGACATCAATGACGTCATAATGACAGTACCCACATGGCGTTACGGCTACCCCACGATCCGTGCGTAATGCAGAAAGCCTAATAAAGGTCAGTACTCACATACGGTATTACTCGATAGTTTTACTCGAAGTCGAGTAAAAATCAACGTGTGGACCGCAAAACTCACAGCTCGAAGGCTCGCACCGAGCC
Organism: Ectropis crepuscularia; assembly: GCA_963693475.1. NCBI lineage: Eukaryota > Metazoa > Arthropoda > Insecta > Lepidoptera > Geometridae > Ectropis > Ectropis crepuscularia. The sequence goes on from OY856361.1 coordinate 10,115,704, forward strand.
GGCTCGATGGAATGAAGTGTTTGGTAAAAAAAGTACCTAAAAGTAAAGTAGTTAGCCAGAAATAGACCTGACGGGCTGTGCCGGACTTTTGAAGTAAAACTTCTTGACTTGGGAAGTAAGCTACTGAATGTGTTACGAAAAAGTTATAAAGTTAGTGCTGGTAGAAAGAGAGATAATTGCGCGAATACTATGATGGAGATCCTAAAATAGGCAGTCATGGGGATTGCCAAAAGAAGTGAAAACTTAGAAATTTTAGTACTTAGGTATGTACTAAACATCAATAACGTTACACAATACATCACCTATATAGCTATAGATATATCACTATTGCGTGTCGGTGGCGCTAGCTCACAAGATATCGCTCGTAAAAGCAGTCTGCGTCGACTTATAAGTACGACTTCGCTCCCACCCGACAAATAAAATGCACTCAAATATGGGCTTTATGTCATGCCATGTAGGATATAGATTACATTGGCAACAAAAATTTGCAAACGGCTGTCTGCGAGCGGTCTGCTAATCTGTGTTGCCAACGTAATCTATATCTTAACAGTCATGGCATAAAGCCCATATTACGCTGCCACCGCGCCGCCGCGCCGGGCTGCTGAACGGCGCCTGAACGCTCAACTACAAAAAATTAAGACTGCTCTAGGCGCCCGGATGATTGAGCGGACTACCAAATGAATACTTAAATATTTCATCAAAATCAGTTGACCTGATTTGCAAGAGTACGAATACGACATTCGTGACTCTAGATTTTCGTATTTGATATGAATTAATGTGAAAAAAGACAATTTTTATTTATCTTAGTAATCATCATATATTTCATAGATCATAATATATTTTTTCAAACGAAAATGCGACAGTACCGCTACGTTTCAGTGGAATAAATAAATGTGTACTACAGTACTGTAAGTGATACCATAATCACGTCTATTGTATTACGCACAGATTCACCCGAGGGTGGGTCGGGACCAAAGATATAATAATATATCAAACAGAATGTGCACTATTGAATCCTGAGAGTCTACCGCCTAACTAAAGCTGTCTTAGGTTTGATATGGCTCTCTTTTTTTTCGCTTGAAATGATAGAGACAGAAATAGCAAAGCCAAAGCAGATTTAGTTAGGCGGTAGACCCGCCGGTCCGGTAACAATAGTTTGAAACTAAGTCTTCCTACATAGAAATGTAAGTATTATAAACTACCAACATAATAGGTATGTCGGCGATTTAGTCCACGGAGAATTTAGACTACTTCAAAAGTCAAGTCGCTTTTAGCGATAAGACCGCCCGTTGTATCACTAGTCTTACTGTTTTTCCTAAATTGTATGTATCCTATATGGTGTGAACAATATAGAATGTTCATTCATTCAAGTCAAAGTTAACTAGGTAGGTACCTACTGACAAGTATCAACTTTTTGCGTGCGTAGACGTAGATACATAAATACGCACACTTTTTTACCTGACTGAAAGAAGGGTTATGTTTTTCGCGCGTGTCTTGTATGTTTGTAAATTTCTTTATTCCCACGTATCTTCCAAACGGCTGGATGGATTTCGACGATTTATATACCGTTACATTTGTCTTAATTACCCAAGTGTCCTTAGATGGGTATACAATAAAAAAATCAACAGAGTCAATTTTTGGCGCAAAATTGTAAGTAGTTGAAAAAAATATCTAACATATCGAGTAGGACATCAAAATAAAGGGAATTTAAAGACCATTACAAATATGTATACATGTTGTGTAGTTAAATGCCATAATCTTGGTAATTTCATTTCTGTTTTGTTTGACACGCCATCAAAAGTTCAAAAGTACTTACCAATCAATTTTTGCTACATTTACAAAGGCAATAAAACTACACGCTTTCGTTCATAGGAGACTGCCGAAAGGACCACTAAAAAGTACAAAATATAATAAATAATAATAAAACCCGACTAAAAAATGTTTGTCTGTAAAGTCGGTTTACTGACGATAGTTAAACGTGACAACGTCTTAAGAAATCAGTACGCTGATAGCGCGAGTAGTGATACCGCTCGACTCGGCGGGTGGCGCCCTCAGCGCTCAGCTTCGTCCGCATGGCACTGACGACGAACTAACGGTAACGTTACATGACGTCATGTTTTGCGGGCGTGCAGCCGGCTTCACCGAATTATAAGACGTTATCACGTCAAAAACAACAGACACAAACACTACAAAGACCAAAACAAGATTGACAAAATAAAGTATGTGCAAAACATTACTACATAATAAGCTGAAAGTCTAAGTTATAGTACATTATGATATAAGTGCGGTAAGTTGATAATTACAGCCGAGGCTTTATTGCTAGCTCGAGCCGAAGGCGAGAGCTATAATTAGCAGAGGCTGTAATTATCAAAGCGCACGTATGTCATACGACGTTTTATAACATATTTGCGAGGAAATAAACAAAACTCTGACGACATTTTCAAATAAAAACAATACAGGGAAAAAAAACGCGCGGTTTAATATTTACTTGATCACAGATCACACAATCACACATCACAGCACAGAGTAAGTAATCACTATGGATCACAGATTAGCAATGCGCGCGCATCGGCGCCTTTTTTTTTAAGCAACGGCACAGAACCAGCCCGTATGTCATTAATAATAAAGTAAATTAATATTTTTGTGTTTTGTTACTGAAAAAATAAAGTAATTTATGGTCTAAATTAATTAAATTAACGAATTTAATAATTCTTTATTATATTTTACCTCTCAAAGTTAATTTTATTCATAAAATGTTGACCACACTTTTCTGACATAAAAACTCTTTACTAAGATTTAAAAAGGTACCGTTCGTTTTAGACGGAGCATATCTCTCTACCTAGTCTGTGGACGGAGCATTTTGAAACCGTGCGTTTTACATTACACATTACAGCACTAGTGCGTAATGAGATACATTACGATACAGAAATTGGTCCAATAAGAGACCCTTTACGAGCAAATATGTTATAAAATATATTACATTATGTTTGGTGGCAGGCGGGACCCATACATTTTCTAAAGAAAAAATAATTTACAAATGGGTGCCGCCTGCCGCCCAACATAATGACTGTAATATATTTAACTTAGACTTTCATCTTATTATGTAGTAATGTTTTGTACATACTTTATTTTGTCAATCTTGTTTTGGTCTTTGTAGTGTTTGTGTCTGTTGTTTTTTAGTCGGGTTTTATTATTTATTTTATTATATTTAATTACCTCGATATTTCGGCTTTCGGCAACGTTACACCAACCGTGGTCGCTAGAAGTCACGACGTTTCAATATGAGTTCAAATTTCCAAAGTTTGAAAACTATTTATAATTAGGTACACTACTATTTACAAAATTTTGAAGAGCTCAGTGCAGTGCTAGATTATGACAATCTGCGTGACACTGCGCTCTTACGGGCAGGCGTGTTATACCATCAGGCACATGTCCTGCTCGTCCCGTCACTCTATACTAACCACTGTTGGTACTATTTTGTGTTGAAATAAAGTGTTTTGCTTTGTATTGTATACTTACTACAAAAACTGGTTATTTGTTATACAAGAATGCATAGTTGCTTTTTAACCGCATGCTCAAATTTGATGACCGAGCAAGTGACAAATTCTATAATTGGATCACGAGCGCAGCGAAGGATTAAAAAATTAGAATGCTAAGCGTTGTGGCGTTAGCGAGGCAATTAATAGATCTCGGTCATCAAAATTGAGTACGCGATTGCAACTTTGCAACTTTGTACTCTTGTATAACAAATAACTATTAATCTATTGAGTACTTACACATTCCAGATTAGATATAATTTCGTCTGACCGTTACTGGGGCGGCACAGAGCGGGTGTTGTTAGCTTCGTTTGTGCAGGTGCTCGACTGTATACTGTATAGCTGGAACTCTGCTCCTGATCTTGTCTCGTATTACTTACAAGCTATTAAATAACTAAACGCATCGAATTAAACCATAAGATGTGTCCTCCCAAACTTCAGGTTTACGGAATTATGTCATCGTTGAGAAGAGGGAGCTCACTCTTTCGGTTCAAGTAGTTTGCAGGAAGCGGTGAACGCCGAACGTTTTTACTAGGGATGGGCCGAAATTCGTTTTACATTCGGTTTAACCGAACTTCGGCAGCTTGAGCCGAACTTCGTCATTCGGCCGAATTTCGGTTAAAATGCCGAACATTCTGCACTAAATATACTTGCACTATCATAATAGAAACTAATGAAAAAACATATTATCTGTAGTAACACAAAATTAAACAGCTCTTCTTACTAACCAAACCAGCCTTAGAAATCTTTCTTTCTTAATCAAAAAACAAAATTTTACTGCTCTTCTCAACAAGTCTTAGAAATCTCTCTTACTTAATCAAAAAACAAAAATTAAACTACTTTTCTAAACAATAATAATAACATTAATAGCCAACCATTAGAAATCTCTCTAACCTAGTCAGAACACACAATGAAACTAGAAGATCTTAATAATGAGTTTTAGAAATCTTTGCATAGGTAGGTACTTACTAAATAAAAATACTAAATTATATTGGTCTCCTTAATAGTTGGTCTAAAAAAATCTTTACAAGATCTGTAACAAAAATTAAATAAACTTTGCATTCTTCTGACACACATCTTAATAAGGTTCATTCGTAAATTGAATTAGAAAAATAGAATTTACTTCTATCTAGCGTACACCAGCAATTAGGTAAATTTTTCATTTTGCCAACATTTAGGAATCATTTATTATTTAATATTTTGGACTATTATTAAACGATCTTATTAAACTCTCTAATATAGACTAGTTAGTAAAAATAGACAGCTATTCATATTTGAAATTAACCAGAGGCAGGTTATGGTGCATAAACTCTAAAGACTCGGCCTTTTCTGGCAGAAGCCGGTTTCGTTTTTGTTCATACACATTTCCTGCCTCTGAGAAAAGTAGCAACACGAAAAGTCACAACACGAAAAAGCGCAGCAAAATTGAACCGAAGTTCGGCCGAACTTCGGCCGAATTTTTCATTTTTACCGAATGTTCGGCCGAAGTTCATATTCGGTTCAAACCACATTCGGCCCATCCCTAGTTTTTACCCATGTTTACCGGAAGATTTATTATCATTCCCGAGCGTGATGCTAGAATTCAATTCACAGCCCACGAAAAATCTGTCTGTGGCGCGCCAAAATAAGTTTTCACTTCTAAAAAGAACCTATCTACTCTTTTGAATTAAAAAAATGACAAATTTTTTGTTCTCGTAAGCATTGTACAAAAAAATGTAAGCAATATGGCGGGAAAAAGCATTTGTATAAAAAATGGCGGATCAGTCTCGGCGCCTGCGCCTCAATAAATTATATCTGCATTTTGTCAGCACGCCCCGCGCCGCCCTCGATTGGAAAAAAAATAAAGGAGGTTTGTTTGCGTAAAGTCAGTGCCACCACTGAAGTCTTCCGGCACAATTATTGAACTAGATATATAGATTAACTCTTTATTGCACTTAATTTATACATAAACAAAAGTCACTTAAAACTACTTAATTTTTACACATTGCCTTTCTTTTGTTATTTTGAATTACGACTGTGGCTCCACTTAATTTGAATCGTGAATGATGGCAGAAATACTATGTCACTCAATTTTTTTTTAAGACATAGTAAATATTAATTTTTTGAGCCTGCTTTTATGGGCCACCATCGAGCCTGACGTTAGGCGACGATGCGGTCCATGATGGAGCGTCCTAACCTAGAAAAACCGATTGAATCTGGACTTGAAGACACTCAGATTATTTCCACGAAGGCAATGCATTTTAGACGTAGTTTTGGTAGACGGGTTTTGGAGTGGAGACCGCGAATCGGCAAACGTAGTGTAGGACGCCCTGAGACCAGATGGAGTGACGATATACGAAAGATGGCTGGTGGCAGTTGGAAACGTAAGACCGAGGATCGGGCTGAGTGGCGTATTATAGTAGAGGCCTACGTCCAGCAGTGGACGAACACAGGCTGATGATGATGATGATGATGAATGCATTTTAAAGTTTAGATGTTCTTATTACGAAAGTAGAGTCAAACTTTTTCGTTCAAGTCTTACGGTAACAGTGTTGCGAGTTCATTTGTTTTTTGTTTTGACTTAAAAAACGCTCATCACACGCGTTAAAAATACGTTTTATAGAATCAGGACCTTTGGCATAATCGACTCATTCGTGAAGTCACTAATACTGCCAACTTAAAAACGGTGAAGGAAGTACATCGTGAAGAAACCTGCTTGTCGGTGAAGATTCAACCTTTCGAAGACAATTGAAGTCTGCCAACTCGCAACTTCGCTAGAGTGGTGGAGCCACTCTCTACCTAGTCTGTGGGTGGAGCTAGTGGACTATGTCCTAAACCTCTCTACTTGGTTGGGAGAAGATCCGTAGGTACCCCAGCAGAGAGGACACTATGGATTAACTTGGGGTATCGTTTATTAATAGATCAGTGAAATTACAGGGCATGGAGGTAGTAGGTACATCTTTTATCTCTAGGTGAGCAATGCAGTGCTAGGTATTTGGGCTCTTCATATTTCTATAGCTGTGTGTCACTGTGCTGTTGTAAGCAGCCATGTTGTTTACCATCAGGTACGTGTCCTGCTCGTCTCGTCATTCTATAGCACAAAAAAGTCCTCCTACTTTCCAAGACTTTCCTCTCAAATTGTCCTTCACCATTTTACGTGAACAACCTTCAACAATCTATTTATCTGTATCTGATTTCAAATTCACACGCAACATTGCACATTCCACTAACACGACCAATTTAAAATCCATTTTGTGTAAAAAGTTAACCCCTAACCACAGCAGGGGTCATGGGTGACCCACGACCCGTCATGACACCGGGTGCTGAGTTATTGCTTGCACGTTCGACGCAGGCGCAGTGGCGCCATCGACAAAAAATATGACTAAATTTTGCACTTTATTCAAATGTTTTTTATTTTTTGGTTTCGTGACAACACTTTTTTTAATACCTTTGGCAGTTGGGATCATATGGTCTCTACTGCCTAGTGGCTACTAACCACTGGGTTAGCGCAGAAAATGTAGAACCATACTAAATTAAACCAACTATACTTTCGCACGTACCACCAACTATACGTTTAACATATTTGAAAGCTCATAAATATGTAGGTTTATTTGCAACAAAACTCTCAAAAACACGAGACACTCACTAGAATAAGTACAATCTCGCTCTTTTACGGAATGGGTGTTGACACAAACATATGTGGTGGCTTGGTTAAATACCAGATAGGAATTAGGAGGCCAAGGAATCGACCGAGGCATGTACCTATCAAAAGGTTCATAGTCAGTGTTCATCATTGTTCAAAAAAACTTCAAAGTCTCCGTAAAATTGCTAGCTTATCGGGTTATTGCTAGTTTTTTCTGATACATTTCGGAGTGTTCAACTGAGCTGTATCCAATACCGCCTTGCCCTTTTTTCTATGGGACTGCATGTAGCTCGAAAAAGGTGACATCGTTTTATGGTTGACGTCCAAAGACTTATTGAAATAAAAGTTGGATTTGGCTAGATAGTGTTGTCCTGGAATGTCCAGCATTATTTATTAATTTACTGTTATAATGCCCGTTACGGCTTCACTCTAATATACAGTCATATAAAGACAATGAATCGAAACAAAAATTATTTCATTTCTCAAGTTGGATCAAATTACACATAGATGCCAACTTTCGTGAATTTAGTTATATCCCAAAATGGATTGATTTAGTTAAGAGTTCACTGGGAACAAACACATCTTTAAAACAAATATAATGACTCTGGATTTTCATGTACTAAGATATTTATTTGTCCTGTACCAAAACGGTAACAGAAAACCCAATCAATTAATCAATGAATCACCATTGAAACAGAGATTTGAGAAATCATGAATCATCCATCATTTCTATGAAGAAGTAACAATAAAAAGAGATACAGCTAGTTCAGAATTAAATGAAATACTAATACAGTCGTTTAATTCAGTATTATGATGTACGGCGCGTGGGTGTTTGATGTATTAATACCGGGGCGCTTTTAAGGTTATCTCTGGTGGAAGGTGATCTGGTCCGATAGACCGCTACCACGCCATCCGACCGCAATGCCGCTGGTTATACTCGCTTTTGTACAAATATTTATATACGCCCCGCGGTTTCAGCTTTTTTTTAATAAAGAGTGAATTGTCGAACAGGACTTGCGCTTGATGGTAAGCAACATGCTTGCCGTATAACAGCACAGTAACACACAGCTATTGGATCATGAAGAGTCCAAATTATTACCTAGCACTGCACTGCGCTCGTCACCCAGAGATCTAAGATATTATACCTCTAAGCCCAGTAATTTCTCTAGAAACATTGCCTTTCAAACCGGAACACAGTAACGCTTACACATTACTGCTTGGCGGTAGAATAACTGGCAAAGGTGTGGTACTTCCCCAGGCGGACTCTGCCAAGAGTCCTACCACTACTAATATATCCAACGCCCCACGGTTTCATCCATGTAGTTGTCTTTACTCTGTTAAAAGTAGTCTATGTGTTATTCCGGATTATATAAATGACTAGCGGCCGTTCCAGTTTCGCTGGGATATCTTAATATATATATATATATATTACGCGACATAGTCGTATGATGACGCAACCTTAAAAGATAGACACATGCTGTCACGGACTTCAGCGCGCGTCAACGCACACAACGAAAGCTCTCAAAAAGAAATATTCTTGCCCGTTTTTGTTACATTCTTTATTCATACTCCGTTCCTATTGATAGTAGCGTAATGTTATATTATAGCCTTCCTCGATAAATGAACTATCCAACTGAAAGAAAGTCTTTCAATTCAAATCAGTATTTTTCGACATCCTAGCGTTCAAACAAACTCTTCGGCTCTATAATATCAATATAGATTTATTTGTTACTATCTTTCTTCATTTCAATACGTTTGTGCGTTCCGACGTGATTGAGCAACAAACATTCAAACATCTAAACATCCATTCTCTCACGTTTATAATATTAGTAGGATACGATTATAACGCACTGAAAAGTATAACCAGTCCTTGTGTCTTGCCTTCGTGAATTATGAGAAAGCCTCAGTTGAGACCTGGGGGTCTACCGCCTAACGAAAAACGCTTTGACGCTTTGATGCTTTGGCATTGCCGTCTCTTTCATTTCAAGCGAGAAGAAAAGAGACAGCAACGTCAAAGCTTCAAAGCGTCAAAGCATTTTTCGTTAGGCGGTAGAGGCCCTGAAAGTCTAGCTTAAACTGTCTTTGATATTTGCTCTCTCTTTTCTTTTCGATTGAAATTATAGAGACATCAACAGCAAAGCCAAATCAGATTTAGTAAGGTGGTAGACCCGCTAGGTTATTCTGGAATCCCTACAGCTATGCCAAACAGACTGCCGTACTGAAGTGCATCTACGACGCTGAAACTTTGTGTGCCCAATTACAAAACTAGCAATCTAAACTGGTTTTATCCTAAGAAAAAAAAGTCGTTCTACCGCCTCTAAATCGGGTTTGAGTTTGTTATTGCTGTCTCTATCGTTTCAAGCGAAAAGAAAAGAGCTAGCAATATCAAAGCTAAGACAGTTTTAGTTAGGCGGTAAACCCTCGGGACTTACGCGGGTGAAACCGCGAAGCGCTGCTAGTTAATCCTACGTAAAAGTTTGAAAGAATGCATGGATTGACATATGAATTTTTGGATGTATGTATTTATGTTTGTTACTAGTTAACGGAAAAACTACTAAATGATTTCGATGAAATTTGGTACATAGATAAATAATGGTCTGGAATAACACATAGACTATGTTTTATCCCGTGAAAATAACGTACTTGGGAACTATGTGGGTGGAACCGCGTGGCGCTGCTAGTGTAGCTAGCGTGGCGTACATTTTTGCCATTAACCAACATTTATTTAAAATAATATTAGTTAATAGCAGAAAATTACGATCTTTAAAAAACACTATGTATTGATCCAGTTTTCCCTGCGGCTGTTCTCCATTACTAAGCCCCGTACAGTGCGATCGTTAGCTTTTATTTGGACGGCCGACTCCCGTACCAGCGCTGATGTACACTGTCGGCCAATATTTACTGCATCTCAGTTGTTTTTTTTTTCTCTAAAATGTATTCTCACTGGTATATATATAATACCTCTTCTAATCTATTATTCTGCAACGCCGTACAAAAATTATGCGACAAGGAGAAATGATCGAGGGTTGCAACCACCCACCCCTCTTCGACTATACTCAGTTGTCCAACTGAGTATAGTCGAAGAGGGGTGGGAAGCTTACAAGTGACGGCATAGTGCTGAATCTTATTACTTTATACCCTTCTATCATTCTGCATAGGTCTCCTGGTGGTTCATTTACTACGTAAATTTTGTTCATGGGCCAGTAGTCAGTAGTGTTCAGTGGTTCTACCTATTCACGCCTTATTTTCTCGTAATGCAAAGTAGCATAAATATGTGCTATTCCAGAATATAATCTAATGGTGTTCGAATCTGTTCAGCTAACCCAATGCTCAATGTGAAAAAAATAACAATTAAGCTAATTAATATATTCACCAGATAAAGTACCAAATAGAACATAATGGAATATAATTTAGTCTCTACGCTCGTCAAATTACTTACCAAAACTGCCTATCAGACTTTCCACTCTGGATGGCCAGAGAAATGTGCTGGGTCAGATAGATACCTGAGCGGGGATCATGTTCTCTCTCCCTAAAAAGACGACACAAGATGGCAACAAATGGATTACCGTTAAGTATTAAGCAACAATGAGTATTAACTAATTATAAATTATGTTTTCAGTTCTATTATTAAAATTCAAACAGAGCAAAACACCCTTTTATAACTGAAGGTAGAGCGCAATGCGGTGGTATTGGTATCGATTCACACAAGCCCTAAAATAATGTAAAACGCTTCAGTATCTTCCTGCTACTTCGACCACGTAGAATTTAAAAAAGTAATGACGAACTCTGCTGTGATTTATCAACCCATAGAGTCCCACTGATAAGCAACATGCCTGCCACATGACAACACAGTAACACGCAGCTATTGGAACATAAAGAGTCCAAATTATTACCTAGCACTGCACTGCGCTCGCCACCCAGAGATCTAAGTTGTTATATCTCTAAGCCCTGTAATTTCTCTGGAAACATTGCCCTTCAAACCGGAACACAGTAATGTTTCCACATTACTTGCTTACCTTGTCGTAATAGTGCCCCGCTATTTCATTGCCTCGATGTTATTACTTGATTTCACGAATATCGTGAAGTTTAGTCAAGTATCTTTTAAAGTTTAATTATAAATAATCGGAGTTTTCATTTCATTTTCTCTCATTTCATACGGTTTCCAATTTTTCATAGAAATTAAATTATAAAATAAGTTTTATTAAAATAGTTTTTAACTACGTGTGGGTGCTAATTTTGGCTGGCAGTGTACACAGCGATCTTTCTCAGCGTTATCAGTGCACAGTACATGTGCACAGTTTAATGTTCTCATTCTGTTTCACCCGATTAATTGCCGGCGATGATGCGAGGGCAGGCTCAGGGTTATACGATGTATTATATCATAGATATTACACAAACACTATTATTTATGCTATCTATTGATATAGCTATCTTATTTCGCAGGAAAAATAGTTTCTAATTAGGTACTTGGGGAATATAGGGACGAGATTTGAAAACATAACGCATTGAGTATTTTCGAAGGTTATTTTACCGGTTTATCGAATACACTTATCTCGGGATTTATTAAATAAGCTGCAATACTAGTTGATTTTGATTATGATCACACAAAAAAAAAAAAGTTTTGGAATTGTAGGTAGATTTTTTTTAAGTTTACCTTATAGCCGCAGAACTCTTGGCAGAGTCCGCCTAACGAAGCCACGCCTTTGTCAGTAATTCTACAGCCAAGCAGTAATGCGCAAACATCACTGTGTTCGGGTTCGAAAGGCAATTACCACAGGAATTACTGGTCACAGATTACTGAATTGTTTCAGGAATTTGTGTTACTGGCCATAATCATTTTAAATATCTGAGTGACGATGGCATTGCAGCTAGGTAATGATTTGAACTCTTCATGTTCCAAAAGCTGCGTGTTATGGGCGGGCGTGTTGCTTACCATCAGGCACTTGCCCTGCTCGTTCCCTCACTTTGTAGATAAAAACTGCCTTTGTCAGTTCTACCATCAAGCAGTAAAGAGCAAACTAACGTTCCTGAATTTAAAGAACAATGTTACTGGAGTGTGAAGCTACAGAACAGATATCAAATGGTTTACAAATCTGATACTTCAGATGATTAGCACATTAGATGCTTTTTTGTTTTAGTTTTAGTGACGAGACGAGCAGGACATGTGCCTGATGGTAAGCAACAACCGGCCACATAACAGCTCAGCGACACGCAGCTATTGGAACATGAAGAGCCCAAATCATTACCTAACACTGCACTGCGCTCGTCGCCCAGATATCTTAGAAATTACACCTCGAAGCCTTGAACTTTCTCTGGAAACATTGACCTTCAAACCGGACCACAGTAATGGTTGCACTTTACTGCTTGGCGGTAGAATAACTGGCAAAGGTATGGTACTTCCCCAGGCGGACTCTGCTAAGAGTCCTACCACTGCTTGGTCTTCACGTCTAAGAAACTACATGACACTGGGTTGTTGGGTTGTTACCGACAGACTGACTGAGCTGTTATTGCTTACTATCAGACACACGTCTTGCTCGATCCGTCACTCAATCTTATAAACAAACAAAAAATAAGTTTTTTTAAACATAAAAATGCTACAAATTATACCTCATTCAAATCACTTGAGTTGCGTGACGTAGTGTAAGCTTGGAGAGTGATGAGAAGTGGTTGAATAAGTAACATAGTTCAGTGGTTATTTATGATTGTTTGTCAAACGTGTTAAGAACAGTTTTTTAGACCTAAGTACATAGTTCTAAGTATAACAGAGGTATTAATCTCAAAGATATCATATTGGGTCGCTTAGAATTTTAGACTACAAACCATACATCCGGCTTTTGAGTTCGGAAAACTTCTTTGGACTAGTTGATCACTTTTTGGTAGTGGAAAATCTTGTGAACTTGCATCACCAACATGCAATAGTAGCATAGCCCACGTTAGATGCTTTTCGGATGATTAAAATTGTTCGCGTCATCGATGGTTCATCGATGGAGTAATTTGCTGTTTGATACTAAATTCCGAAATCATACATTTTCATTTCTCTCGGCAGTCCTATGAGATATATGGTAACTGTGTATAAGCACCTACTGTAAAAAATTACAACTTTTCACTTCTATCGGCGTATAACTGGCAATTTTTTCTCTAAACCACCGAATTTGATGAAATTATTAAAAATGTTTTTTTGAAATGAAAACTTCTGTTGGCACGCCACAGACAAATTTCGTGAGCAGTGAATTGAATTCTAGCGTCACGCTCGTTGATGATAAGAAATCTTCGGGTGAACTCGGGTTTTCAAAGTGAGTGCTATCAAGTGAGTTATATAAGTTTTCAGTTCTATCGCACTGCCGGCAAGTTGATCGGCAGTTCCTATGGAACTGCCGATAGAACAGGACTGGAAATAGGACTGCCTTTTTTTAATTTTTTTTATTATTTTTAAATAAAGAGTGACGAGACCAGCAGGACATGTGCCTGATGGTAAGCAACATGCCTGCCACATAACAGCACAGTGACACGCAGCTATTGGAACCGAATGAAGAGTCCAAATCATTACCTAGCACTGCACTGCGCTCGCCACCCAGAGATCTGAGATGTTATGTCTCTAAGCCCAGTAATTTTTCATTGTTAGCCTGTGTAATTTTAATAGCTCTAAGAGGTTGGTCCAAGGAGACAGGTGGTGGTATTCCCATAGCCTGAGCAGGTCTCATCCCCGCCGGTGCCGGTGTCGGGACACGTGTTATGGGGTAGATATTGCGTTATCTAGGTGGCGCCGGCGCTACGGGAGAGCAGACGAGCGTTTTGGAACGATCTCAGAAATCGGAGTGACTACTTTAACTCCTCATTTAGAGCTGACATAACATATGCTAAATACAAAAATAATATATTCGTTCCACAAGCAAACTATTCTTTGTATCGTAAGAACTCGTACTGACTGGCCTCGTGCCTTAGTGGGTTAGTAGCTCTCCCTGCAAAGCCGAGGGTCGTGGGTTCGATTCCCACCCAGTGCAAAAATTTGTGTGATGAATTCAAATGTTTGCACTGTGTCTGGGTGTTTCTATGTATAATAAGTGTGTATTTAAAATTATATACCTAAGTATTATATCAGCTATCTGGCCGCCATAGTACAAGCTTTGCTTAGTTTGGGGTCAAATGGTGTTGTGTGGGATGCTCACCAATATTTTTTTATATATATCATCGCTAGGTATCAAAATATTTAATGGTTTACCTTCAGATATCAAGAACTTGGACAATAATCGTTTTAAGATGGAGTTAAAGAACTGGCTATTAATTAAAGGATTCTACAACTTAAAAGAATATTTTGATTATGGAAAATGACGAATATTTGTTATTTTAAAATGGTGTTCCTATTTCATACATTTTTTTGTTAGGTATACTAAAGTTAGATTTTTAATATGTTATAGCTATGTAGGTAAACTTAAGTTACTTCCACATTTTATTATTCATAGTTGTATTTTAACTAAGAACTTGACATAAATTATTACGTTGAGTACCTACTACGTCACTATGTGAGATATATTGCACATCCGTAATTGGCCACGCTGTTTCTACATTTAAGCTACTTTAAGATCTTTGTAAACACAGTATGGTAATAAATGCTTTCTTATTCTTATTCTCAATACACAGATATGCCTTCCCGAACTTCAGAGCGCACGGAATCATGTCATCGTTGAGAAGAGTAAGCTCACTCTTTCTATTCTAGTCGGTTGCAGGAAGCGGTGGACGCCGGACGTTTTTATCTATCACTATTCGCTGCCAACAACCAAAATAAGTAGAACCACAGCAAATCTCACCGCTAGCGATTCTACGGGTTAAGTAGATTGGTTGTTTGTAAACCACATCGCAGTTTATTACCAATTTCAGGGTGCGTTTGGGATATCTCGGGACCTACGTCAGATTAATAATAAGGTCAACCGAAATCATACAATAATCTATAGGTACTAATATTATGTAGTATTATTATAAAGATGTAGAGGTATTTTGTGTGCACGCGCTGACTCAGGAACCACTAAACTGGTTTAAAAATTATTTCTCCGTTAGATTAATAATGTACGTCGTTCCTGAGAACTAAAGGCTATATATGTACCAAGGGGAACCGCTAGTTTTAAAGAAATTGAATTGCTCTACATATCGGATACAAGTCGGCAAGCTATATCTGTCCCGCTAGGGTCGTGGGTCACTCACTTTAGATATGCAAGCCTAGTGATTCCAAACCTAGTCGGATTGATCTGACACGGAATTTCATCTCTCGGTTTTTTCTTATCTGATTTGAATGACAGAGACAAAAATTGTCACTTTTTTTTTAATTTATTTCCGAAACAATAATTATTACATACAATAAAATAAATAATTAAAAAAATAATAAAACCCGACTAAAATAAACAACAGATGAACATTACAAAGACCGAAACAAGATTGACAAAATAAAGTTTGTACTAAAACATTACTTACTACATTATAAGCTGAAAGTCTATGTTAAATAAATTACATTATGTTGGGCGGCAGGCGGCACCCATTTGTAAATTATTTTTAATCGTTAGAAAATGTATGGGTCCCGCCTGTCACCAAACATAATGTAATTGATTTAACATAGACTTTCAGCTTATAATGTAGTAATGTTTTAGTACAAACTTTATTTTGTTAATCTTGTTTCGGTCTTTGTAATGTTTATCTGTTGTTTATTTTAGTCGGGTTTTATTATTTTTTAAATTATTTATTTTATTGTGTATTTTTTAGTGTTCCTTTCGGCAGTCTCCAATGATCAAGACCGTGTTGTTTTATTACCTTTGTAAATCTAGCAAAAAATTATTGGTAAGTACTCTTGATGGCTGTTCAAACAAAACACAATGAAATAACTAAGTACTTATAACTAAGATTATTATTTCAATTATTATTTTCGTTCGTGTTTTGTTTAATACGTCATCAATATCACCTATAAAGCTTCTTTTAAAAACTTGTGTCATCTGAAGGCCTTTGCAATCAAATATATTCGAATGATTGAATTAAAATGCTTGTAATTATTCCAAATGACATTTAACTACACAACATATGTACATATTTGTAATAGACTACAGGCCCGTGAACAAAATTTACGGGTCAAATGAACCACCAGGAGACCTATGTAGGATGATAGAAGGGTATAAAGTAATAAGGTTTAGCACTATGCCGTCACTTGTAAGCTGTCCAACTGAGTAAAGTTGAAGAGGGGGGGTTCCAATCCTCGATCATTTCTCCATATCGCATGATTTTTATACGGCGTTGCGGAATAATAGATTAGAAGAGGCATGGAAACTATAAAAAATATAAATTTTAGATTTTTAATTATTAGTTTGTCGGAAAAAAATATGATGTGCTGACAATTTACAGAGTAAATTTGGTCAACTGATTATGTACGGCATTGGTTCCATACGGTTTCAATACCTCTTCTAATCCATTATTTCGCAACGCCGTACAAAAATCATGCGATAAGGAGAAAATATCGAGGATTGCAACCCCCCCTCTTCAACTGTGCTCAGTTGGACAGCTTACAAGTGACGGCATAGTGCTAAATCTTATTACTTTTTACCCTTCTATCATCCTACATAGGTCTCCTGGTGGTTCATTTGACCCGTAAATTTTGTTCACGGGCCTGTAGTCTACAATGGTCTTTAAATTCCCTTTATTTTGATACCCTACTCGATATGCTAGATAAAATTATTTTTTTCAGCTACTTACAATTTTGCATAAAATTTCGACTATGTTGTTTTTTATTTTTTTTTTAATAAAGAGTGACGAGACGAGCAGGACATGTGCCTGATGGTAAGCTACATGCCTGCCACATAACAGCACAGTGACACGCAGCTATTGGAACATGAAGAGCCAAATCATTATCTAGCACCGCACTGCGCTCGTCACCCAGAGATCTAAGTTCTTATATCTCTAAGCCCTGTAATTTCTCTGGAAACATTGCCCTTCAAACCGGAACACAGTAATGTTTGCACATTACTGCTTGGCGGTAGAATAATTAACAAAGGTGTGATACTTCCCCAGGCGGACTCTGCTAAGAATCCTACCACTACAAAACTTACAAAATTTACTACCTATCTAAGGACACTTGGCTAATGGAGACAAATCTAACGTCTGATTCGTCAAAATCCATCTAGCCGTTTGGAAGATACGTGGGAATAAAGAAATTTACAAACATACAAGATACGCGCGAAAAACATAACCCTTCTTTCAGTCGGGTAAAAATAAATTTGCCCTTAAAACCTCAACTTGTCTAGGACAAATAGTTCTCAAAATGGTTCTTAAAAAAGTGAACATTATGTCTATAAAAAACACCAAAAATCTCCAAATCACCAAAAATGCTCGAACTGAAACTTTCTATGGCAGGTCGTTTACTTGCAGGGCGACTCAGTTGTGGAATGAGTTACCTGTGCACATCAGACTTTCCTCTTCACTAAACACTTTCAAAAAAGATGTAAAACAATTCTATTTGTCGAAATTGTAGACTTGTTGTTGATCGATGTCCTAATATTACAATTACAGCTGTTTTTATATGTTTGTATGTATGTATACATATATATATTATTTGTGTATATATATATTTTTATAATCGTATTTATTAGTCTATTATAATTCAATATTTAAGTACCTACTAGTATTTTTGTATTAGGTTGTTCTATTTTTATAACAAATTTGTTTTTATTTCCGTTATTTATTTATATTACGATTTATGAGTACTTATGTTTTTTTGTTTAGTACTTCTTATTTACGCACCCCATTTTCTGATTTGTCCACATGTTGTTTTCCATCCTAAGGTTGCCTGGAAGAGATCGCTTTCAGCGATAAGGCCGCCCACTGTCGCACTAATTTACTATGTTTTGTTTATTTGTGGTATGTATTTTTATTTTTGGTGTGTCAATAAAGAGTATCTATCTATCTATCAAAAATTAAAAAATTACAATAAATAATGCAGATATCTGCGCGCGCGCGCACCAAGATACGAAACCATTACCAAGATAGATTACGAAGTCATTTTATGCCATTTTAGCCAATGGGATTGTGTTTAGGATGTGAGTGATTTTAAACCCTTTACGAGAGGTTCCTGCATAACCGTCTTCGACGTATTCAACGTCGGCTTGGTGGCAAAGCTTAGAAAACCACCTCGAACTCCTCTTCGCTGCTCCGTGACGACACTTGGCTACCCAGTACCCAGCCCTCCCGCCTCGAAAATGCATGTACTTGCCGGGTTAGGTGCCGGTTTCTGCCTTTTTTTATTTACGCACATTCTAAAATTATCCATATTTTTTAATAATCATAGCTGGCTCTTTCTTTTCAGTACATGAGACAAAAATGTATCTATCTAGCTATATTTATAATGTTCCTACTGTAACCTCATGAATGACTTCAGAGTTGGCGTAGGAGGAGAGTTGGTAGTTCCTTGGAGGTATTTAAATTATGTATTACCAGCAGCGTCCGGCAGTTGTGGGTATACCGTGAGCAGAACCTCTTCACGAGATTGACGCGCGTAGCAACTAGCTCTCTCTTTGAACATAATATTTGGCCGAAGAATATTTGAATAGAAGATTTGGCCCAGCAAACGACGGATAAGAGAAGTTTTAGTTTTAAAATTGTCAAAAAGTTAATTTTAAAACCGCCCGTCTGCACGAACCATCCCTCGATCGCAGCAGAGCAGCGGTATGGTAGCAATACAGATAAAACCGATCTCTACAAATTGAACTGAAAAAAGAAAAATGAGCGTGAGGAGAGAGCCACGGTTTAACAAAAAAGTTTAAAGCTTTTATACAGCATATAACATGTTTTGTTAAAGTTAATAGCTTACTTTTTTTCGTATTAAAATGAAGATAATAGTTTTAAGTGTTTCTTTTTTTTCTTTCTTAAGAAATATTACCTGTAAGAGATTTTACCAAAATTGGGAATGTGTAAATAGGTAAGCTTCACTTTCAAGAAGACCAAAAAATCAAAATAGATGTTATTAATAACTTTTGTTTTGATTATTGAAAATTTTAAGTTCCTTAAGGAATTTAACATTTTATTTTAAAGTTGATAGAGAACTGAATTGAATCTTATCCTATAGCCGGTTTGAAAATAAATACTAAATTTCGATCTGTTAACAATCATCATCACCATCAACAGCCCACTAAACGTTCCCACTGCTGGGACTCAGGGCAGTCTCTCGCAAGGAGAGAGTTAAGGCCATAATCCACCACGGTGGCCCTGTGCTGGTTGGTGGATGACACATGACTTCGAAAGATTCTAGGTACATGCTGGTTTCCTCACGATGTTTTCCTTCACCGTTTTAAGTTAGCGGCATTACGCACATGACTTCGAAAAGACAGTGGTGCGTGTGGGGTTTGAACCCGGGGTCTCCGGATCGGCAGTCGCCGTTCTCCCGACTAGACCAGCCGTAACTGTTAAAATACTTATAACTTATAACAATTCCAGCTCACGCAGATAAAAATAAACATTTCATTTTGTTGATTGTTAAAATGATATTGCATTTACGGGGTTTATTATTTCATTCGTTTTATATATATATAATAAATGAAATGTCTGTTAATATTCAAATGGGGTTTCGTCTGACACTGAAGGAAGGTCTACAAACAAAAATAAAATGACCAGATTTGGATTTCATCAAAAGAAATCCTACTAAAACTTTTATTATAAATGTGAAATGCTCAGTCATGTATCATATAGCAACTAAACAAATTGGTTTGAAATGTGTTGTATTTGTAACTAGGATTTAATCAGTATTTATAGATATTTTATCCCAAAAAAATGTAGAGTTCCTTAGTGATGAGCGTTTTTCTAAATTCTACGAGGGTAAAGAGACTACGTGAGCAAGTGCTAGTTTAAAAACAAACCCTTTTTGCAACTGGTGTAAAAAACAAATAAAACACAGGAAAATGGTATGGAAAGTGAAAAAAATAAAAGAATAACAAAGCATTTTAAGAACTGCATATTAATTGAAAATTAATTATCTTATAATTAATTGTCAATTAATATGTATAATATAATTTTCAATTAAACAATTAATATTCAATTAATATTATCTCACAATTAAATAATATTACAGAAAGGTATTCAAATAAAGCAACTGTATTAAGTGTATAAATTTTATTTTACATACAAAACAATATTAAAATAGAATTAACTAACACTTTGGCACACAGCTGTATTCGATGGCTTTGCTCAAGCTTGTATAGACATAAAACTAAAAAACTTATCTATATAACAAAATAATGGACAGTTTTATAATACTTCTTTGTTCAGTCTAAAAATAGTATTTAAAATTTTCGTTATCAACAAACAAAACTTAAGGGATAATATTTTTTGGTTTCTGTTTCTTCGTAAATACTTTTGGTTTTATTATCAGTCATTATGTTATCCTGATACAAGTCTTGGATATCAGAACTCGTTCCTATTGTGCTATCTAGATCAATCGACTTAGGATAATATTTTTCGGCTACACTACTGTCGTAAGGTAAGCTATCGTCAAAGTATATGGTAGAAGTCAAAGTATCCGGGTCTGCATGGAACGTCCTCTCTTCTATACTTCTGATGTCCAATTTGTCATAAGCCGAGGTTCCTGGTAAATTGATAGCATCTTTATTTTCTGGCTTGTAAAGCTTCCTTCCGCTTGAAGTTTTACTGGGTTTGGCATCAGTGGATGTTGACACTTCGGGTATTTTGTTCCTTTTGCTCTTGTACCGTCTGTTTTGGAACCAAATCTTGACTTGTGTTGGAGATAGATTCAGGCTTCTTGCTAGTTGTTCTCTCTCTGGAGCTGTGAGGTATCGTTGACTTCTGAACCGGACTTCTAAAGCATGGACTTGGTTTTGAGAGAAGAGGATGCGAGGTTTCCTCTTGATGCTTTTATCCTTTTTGTCAGATTTCGCGACGGGCGCCAAGATTTCTGTAATCAAAGATTTATACAAATTTAAAACATGGAAATGAAAATTGAAAACATGGAGTTTCTAAAAAGATACCGCTGTTATTGTGAGTAAAGTAGTCGCTTCGGATAAGTGTGATACATTGCATAAGCATAAGAAGCGCACTAAATGTTCCCATGGCTGGGATTCGGGTATTCTCTTGCAAGGAGAGTGTCAAGGCCATAATCCACCACGCTGGCCCAATGCGGATTGGCAGATGATGTGTAATCTTGAAAGATTCTTAGAACCAGCTGTTTTCCTCAATATGTTTTCTTTCACCGTTAAAGCCAGTTAATGCGGCGCTGCGTTGGATTTACATCAAATTTATTCGAATAGATATCATCTAATTTATTCATTTTAAACGCCGCGCCGAAACAAATACAAATTATCGATTATTATTAAACAAATTTCCCCCAATTAGGTGTCATATAAATTCTACTAATATTATGAATTTGAAAGTATGCATGTTTGTTGCACAGTCGCGTCAGGACCTCAGGACAAATTGTATTGAATTTGGAATACTGTTCTAACCCTATTGTCCGGAATAGCATATGGCATTTTAGTTTTTAACAAACTACGAGAACGAAACCACGGGGCGCTGCTCGTGGAAAAAAAATATCTCACACTGTTTAGCACAATATTTTTTTATACTACAGACTAACGAGACGAGTATGAAATATGTCTGATGGTAAGCAACAAGTATCCTCATAACAGTACAATGTTCAGTCACGCAGCTTTTGAAACATGAAGAACCCAAATCATTATCTAGCACTGCATTGCGCTCGTCACCCAGAGATATAAAATGATTTATCTCTATGTCCTGTAATTTCACTGGAAACATTGCTCTTCAATTCGGAACACACCGATGTTTTTATGTACTGCTTGGCCTCATTAGAATACCTATAACTGGCAAAGCTGTGGTACGTCCCCACGTGGACTCAGCGAAGAGTCCTACCACTTGAAACTTTACTTTATGTTTACTTGGCATTACAATAACTTATTAAGTTATAAATTGCATAACTTTAATATTCTTACTAAATCAGACAGTAATACTCAAAATATAAGATTGGTGTCAACTACTAGATGTCGCCCGTAGGTTCGCTGCGTTTCCATATAGGTACTTTTATGACATAAAAATAAATCCATCTATGTAGGCTATCACTGACAGGTTTCGTACAAAACATTTATGTTGTTGAATTACAAACATACGTTTGTATGTAACACTACAAAACTAAAATAACAGCATAACGCCAAATTTTGCGGTAGAATGTATCTATACTAATATTATAAAGCTAAAGAGGTTTTTTTGTTTGAACGTGCTAATCTCTGAAACTTCTGGACCGATTTTAAAAATTCTTTCACCGTAGGATGTGTACGAGATCCTTGAGTGCTATAGGTTATATATTATGTACCACGGACAAAGCCGGGACGGACCGCTAGATGATAACAAAATGACATAAATTTAATTGCAGAGCCAATCGGTTTTTTATAGGTTAGCGCACTTCATTAAGGATTGTCGTTTAATATCAAGCAAGATGGCTGTCAAATGCAAAAAAGTACTGCGCTGTTATATTGTTATAAATGAGAAACCTCCTTTTTTAATATCGTGTACAGCTATACTTCTTTAAATAGAAAAAACTGAGTTCAGGCGTAATCACATAACATCAGTTCAATTAAAAGAGAAGCAAATTAAACAGAATGTTAAACTTACTGCTGCATTTTCTTGACGATGTATCCTTGTCCAAATGATCCGGTACAATATAGTCCTCCTTCTTCTCGATCACAATCCTTTTTGGTTCAGCTGCCGGGGATATTTCTACGTTAACAACTTCTCTTTCAATATCTTGTTTTGGCGTTTCTATTGCATTATAAGGCGGTGGCATTTCAGCGTACTGATCATAATTCTGGTGATACAAGTTGTGGCAGTACGGATATTGATTGTAATTATAGTATTCCTCTATTTTATGGTCGTGATATACTTCCTGGTTCCAATAATCCAAGTTCGAGTGCACAGGTAGGTTGGGGTAGACTTGTCCAAAGTATTCCGGAGGGCAGTATCCTTGGGCCTGATGGTGTACAGGATCATAATCATAATGTCTTCGTTCATTGCACTTCCAAATATCTCGTTCGTAATAATTCGATTGGTTTATATTCAATATATCCTTAACCAAAAACGGAGTCGTCAAATTCGAGTTTAGGTTTCCATCTTCTAATTTGAATCTATAATTTTTATCCATATATGGATTAGCTTCTTTGTTCTTGTCGTCAGTGAAATAGAATTCGTTTTTGCACTCATTGTAGTTGTGTTTCAAGTTGTTGTTGTTGAATGAAGTGGACACTTCATTGTGTTGCTCGAAGTTTTCCATTTTCACGGTCGCTTAGTTCATTGTTTGGAAATCAATTAATTTCTAACTTGTTGTGTATAAGGCAGGCGTTGGAAGACTGATGGTTAATAGATGGGGCTCGAGGCCAATCCTCGACGCTCCGTGTGTTGTGGGTGGAGCGTGATGGTTGATTCTGTCTCGTTTTAACTCGTTTAAGTGTGGTATCGGTCTGTCTTTGTCTGGCAACTGGGATTGTTTACTACAAGGCGTAAATAAAGCGGATGATTTCATTCCGTTAAGTGATGCCCTTTTGATTCTGCTAATTACTTTGTAATGTCGTGTCGGTGTCCTAGACGGTTTTTTATCTAAAAAGGAGTGTTAAATGTTTGATTAAAAAAAATGTTTATGAAAAACATACGTTTTAAATTAAATTTATTCGGTTAATATTATTAAAAAGATGAGATTATTCGTCAATTAAATCTTAAGTTTCAATTTATCTCACCTCAAATAAAATATAAAAAATGAAAAGTTTTACATAATGTTGTACCTATGACATAAACGGAACATGGCATATGTTTTGAAATAAATGTGTATAATATTGATTACCTATAGGTATTATGTAAGTATGTACCTTTTAATATCAGAGTGTATAATATAGGTAGGTACTATCAAAATTTGATCGCTGACGAAAATCATTATAACCGTAGGTTACGGTCTTGTTCATAATAATTATATTATGTTCAAATGTAGAGTTTGCAGATACAAGTTTTAGTTACCAATTAATTTAAATAAACTAAAATGTACCTACTTGTTGAAATTTTTATTCATTCGAAGTAAAAAAAGACTACGTAATTTGTGCTATTCATATAGCACAAAAACACTTACCTACCTACATGGGCATAATGCATTTATTAATAGTCCACTAAATGTTCCCACAACAGGAATCCTCTCTCATTAAGGAGATAATCAAGGCTATATCGCATTGACCGTGGCGGATGCCGTATGACCTCTAAACATTCTTGGAACATTCCGGTTTCTTCATGATGATTTCCTTCACCGTCAAATCCGGTGAAAAATATTTTCACAACTGCCTTAGTTAACGATAATTAATAGCGACGTATGATTGCGCGTGCTTACCTAGAAGAAACTTATTCACTCTTGACTGGAAGACACCAAGATGCCTATCTATCGGGAAAAACCCACTCAGGCAGCGCATACCACAGCCTACATATTTTTGTTACGAAAGTAGAGTCAAACCTTTTTGAATAAAAAATGCAAATTAATAATTTGGTTATGTTTCTAACAATTACTAAAAAACATTATTATATATGCTTATATGAATAGGTGAAGCAAAATTTGTGGACGGAGGAGAATGAAATATCCCACACGTTAATTTAGGTATTAGTATAGAGAAGGAGTACAGAATGCTATTTTTTTTTAATGCATTAAATACACTAAACCAACAAAAATCAGTACACACTACCTACCATGTATTTGACAATAACATACAATAATCACAAACACGTCCAAAGTCCAGTAGTTTCTGAGATTAGCGCGTTCTAACAAATAAACCATTCATGTTTATAATATTAGGTAGTAACTTGGTAGACACTTCACACACAACATCATCTGACCCCAAACTAAGCAAAGCTTGTAATATGGCGGCCAGATAGCTGATATAATACTTGTATAGTTTTAAATACATACTTACTTATTATACATAGAAACACCCAGACACAGTGCAAACATTTGAATTCATCACACAAATATTTGCACTGGGTGGGAATCGAACCCACGACCCTCGGCTTCGCAGGCAGAGCTACTACCCACTAAGCCGCGAGGCCAGTCAAAGTATAGATTACTAATATTGCTTAATGGCTGAAGTTCTACCACTTAGCAACTACTTGTTACATAATTTAAGAAGTATAATAATCTCGGTAAGAAGTCGGTACGTTTAATAAAAACCTCAATCATTTGGGTCCCCCATTTGTTTACTTGCCCCGGAGAGGTGTTGAAGAAATATGTTTATATTGAACGTCTAGTTTTCATCGCTCGGGGCCAATAAACCTAACACTAAACAAATATTTAGGAGTTACTTGCGAGGGGATGGAAAAAGGAATTTTTGAGATTTATGATTGAGCACGTACCTATTTGATTTTATACCGGTTCAAATATATTGGTTCCTGGTGTATTTAATAAAGCACGTACCTATTTGATTTTATACCGGTTCAAATATATTGGTTCCTGGTGTATTTAATAAAGCACGTACCTATTTGATTTTATACCGGTTCAAATATATTGGTTCCTGGTGTATAAAGCACGTACCTATTTGATTTTATACCGGTTCAAATATATTGGTTCCTGGTGTATTTAATAAAGCACGTACCTATTTAATTTTATACCGGTTCAAATATATTGGTTCCTGGTGTATTTAATAAAGCACGTACCTATTTGATTTTATACCGGTTCAAATATATTGGTTCCTGGTGTATAAAGCACGTACCTATTTGATTTTATACCGGTTCAAATATATTGGTTCCTGGTGTATTTAATAAAGCACGTACCTATTTGATTTTATACCGGTTCAAATATATTGGTTCCTGGTGTATTTAATAAAGCACGTACCTATTTGATTTTATACCGGTTCAAATATATTGGTTCCTGGTGTATTTAATAAAGCACGTACCTATTTGATTTTATACCGGTTCAAATATATTGGTTCCTGGTGTGTTTAATAAAGCACGTACCTATTTAATTTTATACCGGTTCAAATATATTGGTTCCTGGTGTATTTAATAAAGCACGTACCTATTTGATTTTATACCGGTTCAAATATATTGGTTCCTGGTGTATTTAATAAAGCACGTACCTATTTGATTTTATACCGGTTCAAATATATTGGTTCCTGGTGTATTTAATAAAGCACGTATGTACCTATTTGATTTTATACCGGTTCAAATATATTGGTTCCTGGTGTATTTAATAACTGCTTGTTATTACGCCCTGCGCTTTACCCGCGTAGATCCTGTTCCCTTTATTTTTTCGGGATAAAAATGAGCCTATGCTTTCTAACCTAACCTAACTATGTTCCAAATTTCAGCTCGATCGGTTCATACGTTACGATGTGATTGAGCAATAAACATGCAAAAATCCAAACATTGACATTTACATTAATAGAATACAAACCTAAAGCAAACACTTCGGACACCATTTAAAGTAAAAAAAGTATTAAGAGTATTATGTATTTTCACACACAATTTAAATCTCCTGTCACGATGTTTGTCCGCGATGGATTCCTAAACTACTCAACCGATTTAAATTAAATTGGCACACCGCGAGCAGTCTGGTCCAACTTGAGAGATAGGTTAGTTTTTTTTTTTCGATTAATAGTCCTTATATGACGAAATCCGAGCGAAGCCGGAACGGGCCGCTAGTAGTTATATAGAGAATTAATTTTCAATAGGTAAAAGAATTTTCAAACGTTTTATAGTTTACCTATCTATAGCTGTAAAGTGAAACGAAGTGTAGGATGTCTTATTTTTTTGTAAAGTTATGCATAAGCATAAACATTAAACAGCCTACCTACTAAATGTTCTCACTGCTGGGACTCGGGGCAGTCTCTCAAGGAGAGAGTCAAAGCCATATTCCACCACGCTGGCCCAGTGCGGATGATGGATGACACAAGGCTTCGAAAGATTCTAGGTACATTTTTTCTAATAAAGAGTGACGAGACGAGCAGGCCATGTGCCTGATGGTAAGCAACATGCCTGCCACATAACAGCACAGTGACACGCAGCTATTGGAATACGCAGAGTCAAAATCATTACCTAGCACTGCACTGCGCTCGTCACCCAGATATCTAAGTTGTTATATCTCTAAGCCCTGTAATTTCTCTGGAAACATTGCCCTTCAAACCGGAACATAGTTATGTTTCCACATTTCTGTGTTTATTGTGTATTTTTATTTGCTAGGAAGCAGGGACGTAAAAGAAAATGATCACGATATTTTTATTGTTCTTGCTAGCAACTTGGAAGCCAAGTATTAAACATACAGTGGGCGCTCGTAAAATTAACAACCTTTAGCACCATCAAAAAAAAACTTTTCAAACTAATTTTACTACTGACAAGAGAAACATAAAACGTTTCAAATTGCCTATTAATTTTGAGAATGGAAGTAGAGATTCCGGAAGTGATACTTATTGAGTTTTATCCTACTAATATTACATACGCGAATGTTTGTTGCTCAATCACGGTGTAACTGCTGACCGGATCGTGTTGAAATTTATGGTTTGATAAATAGGGATAGTTTTTTTTTTGTGTAGTGTGAGTAGTTTTTTTTTGTGTAGTGAGTGTATGAGTGGTAATAAGCATACGGTCTACCTGATCTACAACGTTCTACGACAATATGCAACATTAGAGATGTTGACGCCATTTTGCCAGCCTGGAGTGGTGTTTGAAGATACCTTTTTTGATTATTTTGTTGTCAAATATTGTAGAAAATACTTACTTTTGGAGGAAGGGAATTCCATAGCTCACATTTACACAAGCTTTATTTTCTATCGCGAGAAAAACACGGGAATGAGAACTACGCTTTAAAATCATAGAGCGCAGGTATAAAATAAATAAAACAGTATAAAAGAAATAAAATTGCTACTTTATTCTAAGGTTTTTCTCATTACGTATTGTTATTTTTCTTTGTAGTTTGAGTGCAATAAAGAGTTTATCTTATATATAAAATTCTCGTGTCACAATGTTAGTTACCTTACTCCTCCGAAACGGCTTTAATGATTTTTACCAAATTTTATATGCAAATTCAGTAGTCTGAGAATCAGCTACTAGCTATTTTTCGTACCCCTAAGTGATAAGGGTTGTTCACCCCAATTATTTTTTTTAATTTTCGAACAAAATATTTTGTTTTTATTTTTTTATAATGTGGCGTTAAAAAATACATACAACCCAAAATGTTTACTCTTTTATCACCGACCCATATTTTTAATAGCCATTTTAGTAATTTAATCATTTTTCATCCCGCTCGATAACTAATAAATTATCGTCGTTTTTGTAAATGTTTTTCACTCTATTTCGAATTAAAAAAAATAATTATTAAAATTTCCTGGAATTTTGTAAAAATAAACATTTATTTTTATTATTAAAGTACCAATGTTACCATTGGTTACCAATGTTAGATTTTTAAAATTTATATGGCAAAACAACGTTTGCGGGGTCAGCTAGTTTATCTATATTTCTAAAATAATATGAACAAAACACTGAGACGCACCGTTCATACACTGGCAGCAGCGGCGGTGGAGGCCACTGGTAAGCAGCCGGCAGTTACTTTTCTCAAAAATATTTAAAGGTGCGTTCACCCATTTGTCTGCTTTATAGCTACAGCTATGACATGCGATCTCTCTTGGATACAACACTTGCTGTCGAATTTTCGATGCATTTTTTTTTTGCATATATTTTTATTTCGATTAATGCTATTTTTATGACAATATTTGAGCGAAGCCGGAACGAGCCTCTAGTAATTTATCTAATTTTAAGAAAACAACCCAAGGCATAAATTTGATAGCTGACTAGTAGATTTTTTCTGTGACCCCTGGACAGTGGGCGCCACATCAATACCGCAGCGTGAGATGTCTGTCAATATAAAATGGAACATGACCCCGGTGCGCGACTCGAGGGTTAAAAAAATGACGTTCGCCACGTGTTACGTCTGAGAATCGACTTCCTATTTGGTTTTGTTCATTGATAGCTAAATTTAGACAAATAAAAGAGCCCGTCAAATTTCAATTTTTTTTTTTAAATTTCAAAATCTCTTTTTTTATTGTGTAGAGTGACGAGACGAGCAGGACATGTGCCTGGTGGTAAGCAACATGCCTGCTACATAACAGCACAGTGAATCGCAGCTATTGGATCATGAAGAGTCCAAATCATTACCTAGCACTGCACACCGCTCGTCACCAGATATCTAAGATATTATATTTCTAAAGCCAGTAATTTCTCTGGAAACATTGTTCTTTAAACCGGAACACAGTAAAGCTTACACATTACTGTTTCGCGGCAGAATAACTGGCAAAGGTGTGGTACTTCCCCAGGCGGACTCTGCCAAGAGTCAAGTCTACTGTTATGCCCGAGCCACACGAGGCTAGTTTTTCAAGCTAGGATCGCAGCCTACTGTTAGTAAGCTAGCAAGCTAGTACTTCTAGCTTCGTGTAAACAAAACGTTGTGTAGCGTTGTCTACACGAAGCTAGAAGTACTGGCTTGCTAACACTAGCTTGCTATACTAGCTTAAAAAACTAGCCTAGTGTAGCTCGGGCATTAGGCTGCGTTTCCACCAAAGATGTGCGAGGAAAATGTGTCGTTACGATGATGTATAGCGGAGCTGTGAGTAATGTGTGGTGCGAGGATGCGACTCCGTCTATGGACTGGCTGGTACAGTATGCCGCAAACCTCGCAACACATTCCTCGTACTCATCCCTAGCACATAACATTCGCACACATCTCTCGCTTATTTTGTATGCGCAAAAATCTAGCTCCGCTGAGCCGTTTCCATCAGAGCTGTGCTGACTGAGGCAAGATAAATGAAGCGATAGTAATGGTCTGTACAAACATATCCCTCGCTACGCATCCTCGCACATCTCTGGTGGAAAAGCAGCCTTATGGTGTGTGTTATGGCGACTGTGGGTGGTTCCATCGCCCCTGTTTGTACGGTAATCGGTTCCCGATGAATTGACTAACACATTAATCATCTAGCTCTATAGACAAACACACTGCATTCATTATGTGTACTTATTGTATTGATTTTTATATGAAACGAGCTTTGTCCTGCGGTTACGCCCCAACTCGAGATATTTTTACATTCAGCCGTCAAGCAGCGTATCGTGTAATGTGTATCACTGTGATCCGGTTTGAAGGGCAATGTTTCCAGTGAAATTACAAGACATAGATTTCAAATTATCTTATATCTCTGAGTGATTGTGAATGATTGATGAGTGAATGATTACCTAGAGCAGGGCAGCGCTAAATAATAATTTGGGACTCTTTTTTGAGATCGATTTCAAAAAATGATTCATTATTAGAATAAGATTTGCCCTTTTTTCTATTGGACTGCTCGTAGCTCGAAAAAGCGACATCGTTTCATGGTTGATGTTCCAAATAATTCGAACGAAGAGGTTTGACTCTACATTTGTGATAAGAACGTCTAGGTTGTGCATGCGCAACCATCCGGAAAAATTCAGTCACTTTTCAAATTAAGGGCCTACCCTGAGCAAATGACCCTGAGTATTTCTTACCTCATCGCACATCGCAAGAGAGAAACAGTAGTACGGTTTGCGGTTTGTCACTGTTTTACGTACACATTTTAGAATAAACTCTTTATAAAATTTAAGATTTCAATTTTTTCAAAAAAATATTTCTACTATGATTTCTACTATGATGTAGTATGATGTGCGTAATCGAATTGGCTATCCGTTGTTGTAAGTATAAAATTTAAATAATAGCGGCGTTTCGAGTAGACGCATGCTAATTAAAATTACTTCAAACAATGGTTTCGTTGTAAGGAGATTTATTAAACATTATATTCAGTAGCAATAAAACATAACTACCTACCATTTATGTTTACCAGTTGATAGGTATATGTTTTGATTAAAGAGGTAGCTCTGTAAACTATTCAAAAAACTTGTTTTGCTCGGGGACGCGCCGTAAGAGTGAATCGGTTTCTTCTATACCTTGATCGTAGACCGCATATCTAGTCACTTACCATCAGGTGATAAGGTGGCCAAGTGTAGAGCTACAAAAGTATAAAATGATAAATATTTTAGTCCTCGATATCATCAGACTATTTTTTTCAGACTATTTTTATGACTAGACAAAATGCGGGATCTACTAAAACAAATAAGTATGTAAAAGCTATGGCGATATATTACGATATATTTTTACGTTACATATTTTTTACGTAAAGGATATGTAAAGGTACGCATATCCTTGCTATGGTTAGACTCTTTCCAGAGTCCCGCTGGGAAAGTACCATACCTTTGTCAGATATTCTACCGCTAAGCAGTAATGTGCAAACGTGACTGTGTTCCGTTTTGAAGGGCAATGTTTCCAGTACAATTACAGAGCATAGAGATATACCTAGCCCCAAAATAAGCAAAGCTGTTAGGTAGATACTCGTACTATTACAGCCAGATAGCTGAGATAATACTTACCATCAATGTATATCTAACTCTATAGAGCTTTAAATCAGGGCTCGCCGATAAATATCAGCGAATATATATCACGATATATTACATCAATTGATTTTTGCCTGTCTAGTGAACTAAAAAAATTAAAGATCACACTGGCAACATGTAGCGAAAAACTACAATTCAGCATAATTTAGATTGTCTCCTAAAATGCCAACCTCATTTAAACAAAAATGTACCTAAGTACAACTCAAATCAACGTAACACCCATATTCCGAAACCATTCGCTAATGACTTCTATTATTTTAAAAATTCTTCTCACATTTTTAAGTGCTTAATCCAATAGGGTACCGGACTGGGTCGAAAATACACGATTCTAATTAATTAGTCCGTCAGCTAGATCATGGAAAAATAAGGGACACGTATTTTTTGTTTTTTTTTTCAAAATATTAAAAATCGACAAAGATATAGAACATCAAACTTCGAGAGTGGGGGCGGGTCGCGACGTCACTCGTGAGTACAAATCGTAGGCACGAGTGACGTCACGCGAAACTTCTACAAATTTTTTGTTTGTGAAACAAAAGAAAAAATACGTGTACAGCCGTGTACAGTCAAAGTTGTGTCATTTGTACCATCAATGGTACAAATCAATGGTACTACTGACATTAAGGCGTATTTTTAAGCAATCTAACTGACGGACTAATTCGTTTTTTGAGAATTGTACCCACAGAAATCTAAATAATTAGCTGGTTGCCTGGAAGAGATTGCTCTCAGCAATAAGGCCGCCATTTGTGGCGCTGGTTAATAAGTGTGTCTCTGTAATATTTTAAGTTTTTTTTGTCACAATAAAGAGTTTCTATCTATCTATCTAATAATAAGGCAAATTGTACCCTATTACACAATGAAATAAGCTTCTTTTTCTTAACCTGGATATAGATATATCGGATATAATACATATATCATCATCATCATCAACAGCCCACTAAACGTTCCCACTGCTGGGACTCGGGGCCTTCTCTCGCAAGGAGAGAGTTAAGGCCATAATCCACTACGCTGGCCCAGTGCGGGTTGGTGGATGACACATGACTTCGAAAGATTCTAGGTACATGTCGGTTTTCTCACGATGTTTTCCTTCACCGTTTTAAGTTAGCGGCATTACGCACATGACTTCGAAAAGACAGTGGTGCGTGCGAATAGGTAGGTACATATTATATATCGGAAATTTATTAACAAATCGGATTTTTTATTTTTATCATAAAAATAGGATTTTTTCGAACCCTGCTCTAAATACATACTTATTAAACACCGGCAGTTCCTGTTATTTTTTCAGGATAAAAAGCAGCCAATGTGTTAATCCAGCCAAATTAAACCAAATTTTACTAAAATCGCTTCAGCCGTTTAGACGTGAAGAAGTAACAAACATACACTCACAAACTTTCGCCTTTATAATACTTATTAGTGTGATAAATAAACATAATTATACACAGAAGAGTACAAAAAAGCGAATCGCAAAAGAATCAACTAAACATTTTTTTTTGTTGCGTAGTTATGTAAGTGTGTATCCCTTTTTAAGAGGGACTCTAAAAAACACTTCATCAGATTAGAGAAATATTTAAAATACGAAGATTCTTATAAAAAAATTTATTCGTAAAGCTGTAGTTATAGTTGACAAGTTTAGCAATAAAATACCGGCTTTATGATGTGAGAACTCGGTTCAAGTGGGGTCTAGATTGTGGAATGGGTTGAAGGAATTTGTTAGCGAAAATTACCAAGTTTCTTTGGAAAAAAAAAACTCTTGCTTAGAGACTACCTGCGTTGGTAGGTACTTAATTGCAGAGAGTACAAAAAATTTAAAGAAACAGGTTTTTTTGTAGCTTAGGTTAATGTACCTACATGGAACAGCAACAAAATGGAATCCAAGAAAAAAAGATGCCGAAGATGCTCAAATGCAAATGAATAATTTACAAAAGGATTACTTACGCTCTGACATGTCGATAGTATTGAAAATTAATCACATTAAAGGTTTTTTTTTTCATATAAGTATGATTGCTTACTTGAGCTGTTTTCCCAATTAACTTGTTCGGGCAAAAAAAAAATAGGTCTTCATACATTTTTACATAGCGTCGCTTAATTTTAGGCGAGATAGTAGCAAATAGTTGTTTTGTCAGGAGTTGTGAGGGTAAACCAAGAGTTGATATTATTTTGATATTCATTTTTACATGTTTTTAAGACTTATGAAATATTAATTAAAATTAATATTTTTTAGATGTTTTGCTTGCATATTCATTTTTATTTAAAAAAAGGAGAGTTTTCGTTACTTTATTCTGATCACATTGTTTTAAATTTTTGTTAAAAATATTATATACCAAAGTTACGTGAAGAAGTATAGGAGTAAAAATATTTTTGTCAACCGGAATTAATCATTATACAGTGGTATGCAGCGCATCTCATTGGCTGTACAGCGGGGGAATGCGGCTAGCGTTCTGGGGCATCTGGGGACTTTTGGTCAAGGGTCAAGGATCGGTGCGCGGGGGACTCTTTGACTGAATTCTCTGGAGTATGTAAATTTAGTAGTTAATATGGTTTATAGTAATAATATTTCATTTTTATGTTTTTGTTGATATAGTGTGTGTTCGTGTGTTTGTTTTTTAACTTTATTATTTGTTTTTTGTGTGTTTGAAATAAATTTATATCAAAAGCTGTTTAAGCTTGTTTTTTTTATTTGCATAATGCCGCCAAGTTAAAAAACTTGAAAACATGAGGAAACCAACATGTACCTTTCATCCTCCGATACGAGTCCAAGCCGTGCGAATATTTTTTGTAGAAGCTACTTTTGTTGTTATATTTATGTTTTGCCATCTATCGGATTTATCTAGTACTATTTTGATTAGAACTAGATGTGAGGTTCAAAACATTATCAAGCCTCATTTGTTGATCACCCTGCCATCTAGTGTTGAGTAGTAAAAGTATTTCATGTATTATTGTGTAAAGTGACATCTGTGATTTCACGTTGGCACTTTTGTATTTTTGGACGAAATGGAACGCTGTTTTCATAGTTTAGTTCATCTTGCAATCCTCTTCAGAGGTTATTCATGTATTAATACTACGTAAATTCACTAGATGGCAGTAGACGTATCAAATAAAAGGCTAAATGAAAGTTATATAGTAGGTTTTAGCAAAGTATAAAGAAAAAATACTAGACTGTGGTTTTAGTCATTGTATTAAATATGCTGTTCTTTGTAGAATCCGTTAAAATATTATAAACGCACCTAAAATGTTAAATGAAGAAGAGAAGTGGCGTGACTACCAAACAAAAATTTTGGACTTCAATAAAAATGGATTTCGATGCTGATGTTTTTAAGTTTCAAAGCTATGAAGCGTTTTCGTTCGTAAACTAACAAAATTAATCAATGGCGCCTCTTTTGATGGAATCGAGAGGTATTATATATTTTTACAAATTGAAACCGCTTGACTGAATAAAAAAAAAGATGTTTACATCTTACATAAAATTACTATTTAATTATTTATCTACCAATCTACCATAATAATTTAATAATCTATGTAAATATTTATTATTTTATTCCTGTTCTGGTAGCGATTCTGAAACCATTCGGTTGCATCCGACACGGAATCTCATCTCTCGGTCTTTGTCACGCTAAACAGATAAGACAAAGACCGAGAGATGAGATTCCGTGTCGGATGCAACCGAATGGTTTCAGAATCGCTACCCTGATAACGTCTGCCGCTTATTGGGTATTAATCATGGGACCAAAATTGCTATCCTCAGCAAGTAAGATCGCAAACTAGGGTTTTTTTTCTAATTTAAATTTGCCACTCCACAGACTCCGGGGTCCGTGACTTTTGTTATTTCAAATCTTATATGTTTTTTACATATTTCTTGGATTAGCAGAAGAAGAGGAAAATAAGGGGGGAGTTGGGAACATTTTAAACCTAAT
Source organism: Ectropis crepuscularia (assembly GCA_963693475.1). Lineage (NCBI taxonomy): Eukaryota > Metazoa > Arthropoda > Insecta > Lepidoptera > Geometridae > Ectropis > Ectropis crepuscularia. The sequence goes on from OY856361.1 coordinate 10,151,274, forward strand.
ACTAGTGCTCGTCTGTTGAGCCGATCACTACCGGTTGGGATTCCGCTAGTAGGTAATCGACTCGAGATCGATTCTTTGCCTAATTGCCATTTGCCTAAGCCGCCTCCTCCCGGCCGAGAGCCTCCACTACGGCTGCATTTCTGTCCCTGATGGCCATCTGTAGGTTGAACTCTCGGATGGTCTTCGGTGATGCAGCCAACGCTCACCGCACGAACCGACCGATGGCGTCGTCGGTGTCGTCAGCGTAGTATGTGAAGGTCCGGGTGTGCCGTGAGATTGCTACAACCGCATGGGGCAGGCTCTCGTGCAGCTTCATGTTTGCCTTGGTTTTGATTGCGATTACCGACTTATATCTCAGTCCCTGAGCTTCATGGATGGTAAGGATACGTGACCCTGTGCCTGACCCATCCCTGGTTTGTCAGGGTCTCCTTCTTCTCTTGAGTGTGAACTAAAAAGAGAGTGTTTGATAGGGTGTTGGGTATTTGCGTTCCCTTGTACCTTTTCTGCTCTAGGGACTTTATACGGGGTGCTAAGGAGTACATACCTGAGTATATTTCCCTCAGCGCAAACTAGGGGTAGCAGATCAAGGAAGAAGAAACAGGCATACCACACTTTTTTAAACTAGGTGGAAATACTATTTTTACAACACATAGAAACTGATGATTAGCAACATGACTGCCTATAACAGCGCAATGCCACACAGCTATTGGAGAGAGTCTAAATCCCTAGCACTGCATTGCGCTCTTCCCCCATTAAAATAAAATGTTTCATATCTTCGATTTTTTTTATCGATAATATTATACCCATCAGCACTTGACTGCCATTTCACTTATTAATTTTAAACGACGATGCGGTTCATGGTGGATCCTGCTCCTGCTAACCCAGAAGAAACCGATTGATTCTAGAGTTGAAGATTCAGATTTTATTATCCATGAACAAATAAATACCCAGTCAGGTAACGCGTTTAAAAATGTACAGGTACCTGGCTGTTTTCTTACAAAAGTGGAGTCAAACCTTTTTTCGAGTCTTTGGAACATCAACCACGAAACGACGTCGCTTTTTGAGCTACAAACAGTCCGAAATAAAAAAGGCAAGTTGGTATGTCCACTATTATTTTTGGAAACATTGCCCTTCAAACTAGTAGAATAGCTAGCAGAGGTGTACCTACTTATAGAGGCCTATCCATTACGGAAACTTTTTCTGATCATTGGGAAAACAGGAAAACACAGGCACATTACAATGTAACAAGCTAGGTATAAAGGTAACCACTTAATTGTACAACCGCCCGCTTTATAGCGTAGATACAATATTTATTGCTAATTGACAAATCACGCACTCGAATTTCCGCCTAATCACAGCACTATCACAAAGGCGATCTCCGAATCGCTCCACCCGAGCCCAATAATCGAATGATAATCGAATAATAATCGAAATCATTCGATTGTTCTAACTCCGCGGCCGTGGGTGGTCAGATCGCTGGCTCTGATTTGTAAACACCAATCAAACTAATCATGTGTCATGTTTCAGCTCATCGTGATTTGTTAATTCTTATTTTGTCTTTTGCTAAACTGGGGATACAGATTTTTATCGATTCTTTAGCTTCGTCATAGAATGACGATGTCAAGGCATCCTGCGGCGGTGTCTAGGTGAGATCGTCGTAGATCGAGAAAGAAAACGTCGACCAACCTAAGGTTCAGTAGACAGTAGAGGCCATGACAGAGAGAGTACCTACGTTAGGTACCCACCAAGAAAGGATTTTTCGAAATTCAACCCCCAAGAGGGTGAAATAGAGGATGAACGATTGTATGAAACCTTTTATTCCTTGGACATATTTGCATGAAATTTTGTACGAATTGAGTACGGCTAAAATAGTAAGTTCCGTATTACAGCATTTTCCAAAATAACACCTAGTTTTATTAGTTTGCCTCATATGTATGGCCTCTACTATCTACTGAACCTTAGGTTGGTCGACGTTTTCTTTCTCGATCTACGACGATCTCACCTAGACACCGCCGCAGGATGCCTTGATATTGTAAGAAAAACACATGTGCGAAATTTTGAGTTTCTAGCTCTTACGGTTTGGGCTGTGCGTTGATCCTCGATTTTCGATCTTTGACCTCGAATAAAAAATTTGCTCACATGGGAATGATTTGGAACTTGCAGAGGTTACTTTTAATAAACAAGTACACGCACATACATACAAACATACATAAATAATAATAATAATACATAACTTTTACAAGTTGCTGTTGATTTATGTACCTTTGAATATCTAAATTGACCGGACTATAAGTAAAATTAAAGCATCTTTGTCGTTAAAGCTAGAAAAGTAATGGGAAATACGATCTCTTTTACATCTACTAGCACCTTGAAATTCTTTGCAAACAGTTCAAATACAAAAATATCAATGTCACTGATCAAAGACTGTCTTTGTTAAAAGTCATCTCGTTATTTACGTCTCAAAGTCAAATATTCATATCGTCAAGCTAAAATTAATCAGCAGTATGTTTTCAACAATCATTGTTCATTTTGCAGTTTATATAATAACTGCGTATACTTTTGACTTCTACGTGGAATAAACAATTCGTTTTGCCTGTGTTTAGACCATCGTGTCAAGAGATGTTGTCAAGCTTCAACAAAATGGCAGGATTTTCCGCGAAACTTCGTGCTCTTACCATCCAGTATCCTTTGATACGAGGCATGCTGTCTTACGGAGTCATCTGGCCGACCAGTAGTATCACCCAAGAATATATGGAAAATGGTACTGTGTTGGAAAATGTGAACCTTGCTCAGGCCGCTCGCTTTGGCATCTTTGGAGCATTCTTCATGGCTCCGGTTTTTTATGGTTGGATGAAGTTTTCCAATAGATATTTTACAAGAAAATCCTTAAGAACGGCTGCTACGCGAGCCACTATCGAACAGATCTGCTATTCGCCTATAGCCATTGCATATTTCTTCTTCGGTATGAGTCTGATCGAATTTAAGCCTGTCCCGGTATGTGTCAATGAAGTTCGGGAAAAGTTTTGGTCCACCTACACGACAGGGCTTTGGTTTTGGCCGTTGGCGCAAACATTGAATTTCTACTTTATTTCAGAGCGGAATAGGATTGTATTTGTAAGTGTGGCTAGTTACCTCTGGACTACATATTTGGCACATATGAAGAGTCAAGATCAGGCTTTACAAAAATCACCACAGAAGCAGATTAAATGATTAAGTTACTTCAATGGTTTTTTCACTCATTGTCCTTTACAAAACTTGTTATTCACGAATATGTTCTTGATCTTTGTCCCTGAGTTTTTTTCAATAAATTCGGTTGTGGAATGAATCACCCGTGGACATTAGGCGTTCTCCGTCTCATATATCTCATCATCATATAGGCTGCTTTTTATCGCGTTAAAATGAATGAGTATTGAATCGCGAGGCGCAACTTAGTCCTAATAATATTATAAGTGCGAAAGTTTAAACGTTTGTTGCTCAATCACGTTAAAACCTCAAAACAGATTTGGTTGAAATTTGGAACACAGAATGTTTTTGAATAGCACATAGTCTTTTTAGTTTTTATCCCGGGAAAGACATGGGAGCTATACAGTTAAAACTGCAGGGCGCAACTAGTGCAAGAATAAAATCAAAATATAAATAGCTAGCAAATTGAAAAGAATGCATAAGTTGAAATATAAATAAACCATTGAAATGTAGTCGCGATGCAACCATAAATAAAATGTAAAAAGTATGGACAGGGCGTTATAAATAGCGACATTGTTCGTCCGACTGTCGGTGTATGGTTTATGGACCAATCAGGATGGTAGCAAGGGATATGGGATTTTTAAAATAAATACTTATATCTTTAATAATGTAGAGTACCTAGCAGTGCCACGCGGTTTCACCCGTATAGAGCCCGATCTCGTTATTTTCCCGGGATCAAAAATAGCCCATGTGTTTTTCCAGACGATTATCTTTTCATTTAAATAATATAGAGTGACGAGACGAGCAGGACATTTGCCTGATGGCAAGAGTCAAAATCATTACCTAGCACTGTATTGCGCTCGTTACCTAGAAAATCTAAGATATTATATCTCTGTGCCCCGTAACTTCTATGGAAAGATTGCTTTCCAACCGGAACATAGTAATGTTTGCACGTTACTGCTTGGCGGTAGAATAACTGGCAAAGGTGTGGTACTTCCCCAGACGGACTCTGCCAAGAGTCCTACCACTACTATCCATGTACCAAATACCTTCAGTAGTTTTTGCATGAAAGATTAACAGACAGAGGTACATCTTACAAAAAACATTCGCGTTTGTAAAATTAGTGGTGTAAGACGATCCAGACAAGTGCCTGATGGTAAGCAGCAAGCCTGCCCATAACAGTCAAGTGCCACGAAACTATTTGAACATAAACAGTCCAATTCTCTGCGTTCAAACAAGGAGGACGTTTTAAATTCGACTATATGTTTTTAGGGTTCCGTACCCAAAGGGTAAAAACGGAACCCTATTACTGTGACTTGGCTGTCCGTTCGTCCGTCCGTCCGTCTGTCTGTCACCAGGCTGTATCTCAAGAACAGTGATAGCTAGACAGTTGAAATGTTCACAGAATGATGATATATTTCTATTGCCGCTATAACAATAAATACTAAAAATAAAATAAAATAAAAACATTATTTAAGAGGTCAAATAATATTTTTAATTTATTTTTAGCTCCCAAAATCAACAAAACTTGATTTTTGCTCGATTAGTCCGTCCCGAATAAAATACATGGCGCCACTAGTAAATATAGAACGCGATATCGAATTCATTGTCAGAATCATGAGCCAAAAATCAATTTTAATAAAACTTTTAGCCTGTCTGCGGAAATTGCGATGTGTAAGAAATTTCGAATAAAGCCAAAGAGGTTTTCGCCGTTTATTTGCTAATGGTACGGAACCCTTCGTGCGGGAGTCCCACTCGCACTTGGCCGGATTTATTTTGTTTCTTACCTCGTTGTTTTTGACTGGGTGAACCGAGTGTGAATTTTTTTTATTCGAAAGGGTAGACTTTCTGCATGTCCCCATATTATTTCAAACTTTTATTTTACGGAAAACTTACACGACCTTACGTGATTTACGCCAGTGCATACAAACTTACGCAACGTATTTGCAAACTGAAATGGCAATGGGCCGCTAATATATTTGTAGTGGTAGGACTCTTAGCAGAGTCGCCTGGGGAAGTACCACACCTTTGTCAATTATTCTACCGCCAAGCAGTAATGTGCAATCATTACTGTGTTTCAGTTTGAAGGGCAATGTTTCCAGAGAAATTACAGGGCTTAGAGATATAACAACTTAGATCTCTGGGTGACGAGCACAGTGCGGTGCTAGGTAATGATTTTGGCTGTTCATGTTCCAATAGCTACGTGTCACTGTGCTGTTATGTGGCAGGCATGTTGCTTACCATCAGGCACATGTCCTGCTAGTCTCGTCACTATTTATTTAAAAAAAAAAAAATATCTGTCGCAGAACCGATAACCGTCGGAGTAGACGTGTTCTTCAGTAGAGACCGCGAATCGGCGAACCATGAGTAGGAAACCTTGAGACTGGATGGATAGAGGCTGCCTCAAAGCTGATGATGCCGACGAAACAAATATACCTACACGAGTCAAAACCCTGTATCTTATGTTATTAAAGGTAATCGTATCTTCAAGCGAGGAGCGTAAAATGCTGCTAGAATGTAATGTTTGTTTTGGTAGAGCTCTTTGTGGAGAGCGCCTGGGGATACCTTTGCCAGTTATTCTACCGCCAAGCAGTAGTGTGCAAACATTACCATGTTCCGGTTTGAAGGGCTATGTTTCCAGATAAATTCTCTAAGCCCTGTAAAGATATAAAATGTTAGATTTCTGGGTGATGAGCGCAGTTAGTGCTATGTAATTATTTGGACTTTTCATGATCCAATAACTGCGAGTCATTGTGCTACTATGTAACAGGCATATTGTTTATCATCAGGCACATGGCCGGTTCGTCTTGTCACTCTACACATATTATAATAAAAAAGTGTTTTTGACGTGATAACGTCTTATAATTCGGTGAAGCCGGCTGCCCGCCCGCAAAACATGACGTCATGTAACGTTACCGTTAGTTCGTCGTCAGTGCCATGCGGACGAAGCTGAGCGCTGAGGGCGCCACCCGCCGAGTCGAGCGGTATCACTACTCGCGCTATCAGCGTACTGATTTCTTAAGACGTTGTCACGTTTAACTATCGTCAGTAAACCGACTTTACAGACAACCATTTTTTTTTATCGAAGGTTTACACTACTTGACTGCCGTCTCGCCTGATCTGTCCTTACCTTTTTTATTTGTAATTTAAGTGCAATAATGAGTTTATCTAACTATCTCTCTCTGTACCTATAATATGTTTACATTATTGATATAATAGGCTAATATATCTCCTCACCTTAACAAAAACATTATAAATACGATATTTAACGCTAACTCCAGAACTGAGTCGTAAAAATTCATTCTTCATATTCTATAATACAATCGTTTTTTGTGGACAAAAACCTGAAGAATGCGTCCTGGCTGTAGGTAGGTTGTATATTATTTATGGACTATCAAAATGGCTATTAGCCACACTCGTCGTTTTGAATCACATTATCATCAACATCATCAGTTTCAATACAAAATCCTACTGATATTATGAATGCGAAAGTTTAGATGTTTGTTGCTCAAACTCGTCGGAATGCCAGGACGTCTACTCTCTTTCTACGAAAACGTAATTTCGAATTAGACTCGCGACTTTTCCAACGCCGATTCTACTTCGATCCGTCGTTTTGTTCGTTCTACTTCGTTTCGTCCGATACGACATTGTTTGACGTTAAAATGTTCTAAGCAAACTCTAATAAAGGCCGATTTAAACTGAACGAACATAGAGCTAGTGCTGGAACAAGAGCATTCTTTCTCGATCTTTTAGTGTAAACGAAATATCGTTCTTAGCGTTTTCCATATTAGATATTCCATAGAATTTTTGCGAACGCAAACAAAACAACGAAAGAATGCTCTACGTTTGTTTACACTAAATGAATTTGATACAGTGGGGATAGAATGAGCATTCGCTCGTTTGATGTAAATCGGCCTTTAGAGTAATGCAGAGTATGCTTAGAACATTTAAACGTCAAACAATGTTGTATTGGACGAAACGAAGTAGAACGAGAGAAGGAAAGTCGCGAGTTGTGTTACTTTAAATTACGTTTTCGTAGAAATAGAATTGACGTTCTGAACGGATCCGGTTGAAATTTGGGACACAGATAGATTTTAATGTGCAATAACACATAAGCTACTTTTCATCCCAGGAAAACAAAAGCAGGAACGGAAACAAAAGCAACACAGGTAAAACCACGGGATGCTACTAGTATTATAAAACGACTGGCCTTGTGGCTTAGTGGTTAGTGGCTCTGCCTGCGAAGCCGAGGGTCGTGGGTTCGATTACCACCCAGTGCAAATATTTTGTGAGATGAATTCAAATGTTTGCACTGTGTCTGGGTGTTTCTATGTATAATAAGTATGTATTTAAAACTATATAAGTATTATTTCAGCTATCTGGCCACCATCGTACAAGCTTTGCTTAGTTTGGGGTCAGATGGTGTTGTGTGTGAATTGTCCACCAATATTTATATTCAAATGCGAAAGTTTGTAAGGATGTACGGACGTATGTTTGGTACTCTTTCACACAAAAAGTACTGAACGGATTTGGATGATATTTGGTGCATAGGTAGATAATGGTCTGGAGTAACACGTAGGCTATTTTATATCCCGAAAAAATAACAAGATCGGGAAGTACGCAGGTGAGACCGCGGGGTGCTGCCAGTCCTAATAAATGAATAGACAAACCTACAGAAAATCGAAACAATACCCTGAAGGAAAAATGTCTAAAATTTGCTATTGATGATTTGATGATTCTTTGGTGGAAAAAGTGCCATTTGGCGATTGTCAGCGTCTTAAGTTAGTACTCGTAGCGCCTCGCAGTTTTACTCACGTAGTTCCCGTTCGTATTATTTTCCTGAAATAAATAGTAGCCTGTGTGTTATTCCAAACCTGTATTCCAAATTTTTCTAGAACTATTTGAGTTAAACCGCCTGGCAACTACTTACTTACTAGTGCTATTACCTAACACTATAATTGTGAAAGTGTATGTATATGCTTGAGATTAAGTGTGTATGTTTCAGATTAAGTATGTATGTTTGAGTACCTATAAGATGCCTGGAGGATGATTATTATCTCTATACCCTGTAATTTATCGAGAAACATTGCTTTCCAAACCGGAACACAATGACGTATGCACATAACTTGGCGGTTGCACAACTGGCAAAAATGTGGTACTACCTCAGGCAGATTCTACTAGAAGTCCTACCCGTTACCAATCGAAAAATTCGATTTTGACCTTGTCATAAGACCTTCGGTTGCATAGCTACGCTATCTCACCCTTATTAAAATTCGCCTGTAAAGAACCAACGATTAATTAGTTATACAATACTGGCAGGCTACCGAACGTCGGGTCAAAGATGCCGAAACGGGTCCCTCGACTTAACGATATCGCTACCAAAAAAAGAAAACAGTACGGTTTACCTGACCCGAGGGATTTTAAAGAGATGTTCGCACCATACTCTAACATGTTTGTCTCTGTGGGGATAATGAAAGAAATAAAAACAAAATTGGCACTTGTGGCACTAGTTAATAAGTATTTGTGTGTAATATTTTAATTTGCTTGTGTCACAATAAAGTGTTTCTATCTATCTATCTATCTATCTATTGGCAGTCACAGGGACTGCCGATAGAAGTGAAAACTTATATCTTAGAAGTTTTTTTAAACTTTTATAGGTTTGCACTTGACAACCATCTCGCCTGATGTTAGCGATGCGATCTACGATGGAGCGTGCTTATTTAGAAGAAACCTATTCACTCTCGATTTGAAGACACTAAGATTGTAACTATCGGGGATAACCCACTCGGGCAATACATTCCACAACCTAGACGTTCTTATTTTATTTTTGTTACGACAAACAAAATTTTGTATTTAACAGCAATAAAGTCTTTTGAATAGACATACTGTTATTACGCATGTCGGGGCCGCTAACTAACTACTAAGCTACAACACATGCTATACTGCGCTGCTCTATACTGGTCTGTACTGTACTGCACTGCATGACATTTTTGAAGTGAACATTTCGTTTGGAGTACCACATACAAATTTTCCGTGTGCTGTGAATTGAACTCAAGCGTCCCGTTCGTAAATTAAAGAAATCTTCGGATTAACTCGGATAATCTAGATGACCATGATCATGGCCACGCCCTCCGGTTACATCCGCGTATTTCCCAAAGTGAGCTATCAAATTCTGAGTAACTCATTAGTTTTCACTTCTATCGGCAGTCCCTATGATCACCATTTTTTTTATTGCCGTAATAGCACATACGATAATGCCTCTCCAAATCTAAAAAAGTCAATTTAAATAGTCTTTTAGACATTTTGGTGCTAACAGCTCTAGAAAATCTTCAAAAACTATTTCACGCTACTTGATAGAGAAACTATATTTTGTCAAAAGATAAAACTGACCAAAATCACGGGACATAAAGTGCGTTTTTTGTCCTCGAAACCGTTTTTTTTCCTCGTAAACTTCTTTCATCACCTGCCGTGAGGTTATTTATAGTTATTTCGTAAAAAAAGAAAAAAAACAGTCAAAGGTTGCTCGATCCGGAATAAGGGTCGACGGTAATAATTGATTTGGAATCTGACGTTTTATTAAATTAGTGTGAAATATTGATGTGAAAACGTTTTTTTTTCTTTATCGATTTGAGTGATCTTATTGTTGTTCCTGTATTTTTTATTAACTCTTAAATGGGCACGCATCTTCTGAATCTAAATCTTTCACACATATTTTTCTATCAGACTGTTCGTAGTTCGAAATAGTTACATCATTTCATGGTTGACGTTCCAAAGACTCGAACGAAGAGGTTTGACTCTACATTTGTGATAAGAAAGTCTAGGCTGTGGAATGCGTTGCCTGAGTGGGGTTTTTCTGTTACAATCTTGTTGTCTTCAAATCGAAACTGAAACATTATCTTCTAGGTAAGCACATTACATCGCAGACCGCATCATCGCTCAACATCAGGTGAGATGGCGGTCAAGTGTAAACCTATTCAAGTTAAAAAAAAAAAAAAACATCTGGCGAGATAGCAGTCAAGTGTAAGCCTATAAAAGTAAAAATAAAACAAAGTGCATTGATAGATAGAAAACTCTGTATTGTGACAGAAATTAATAGAAATATTGTTATTAAAAGGCCTGATGGCTAAAAAAGTAATTAATATTAAGTTTTAATATTTGTCATACAAGAGTGCAAAGTTGCTTTTTAACCGCCTGCTCAATTTTGGTGACTGAGCGAGCGAAGGATTTTAAAATTAGAAATTATTCTTGAAATATCAGTGAAAAATGATTAAGGAAAGTGATTTCAATCTTCGGGATATGAATGCAGAAGCTTAATTAATAAGCGTGCATTCACTGCATGGTACTGTGGTGTTCTAGGAAAGCGTAGCTTACTACCAGGCACACGTCTTGCTCATTATGTAAATATTTCTAATAAAAAAAACAGTAACTCGTTCCACCGCAACACTGCAGTAAATATAAAGCCTAAAGAATTTTATTTACATTTATAAAACAGCAAATTCCTCAGGATCCAGTAAGTATTTCACAGAATGATACTTTCAAGATATGAAAGACACCGAAACTACCATGTAGTGATAAAGCTTACGAATTAAGACTCTGATTAAATCAAAATAGGACCTTAATATCTGGACCTCTTTTCTGTAATAACCCGCAAAAATGTACTGGCGATGTAAAATAAGTACTCAAGCCAAATTAAAAACGTATAAAACAAAATGGCGGCAAAATGATACGATTCGGGTAATTACTTTGATCTCGATTACACAGTCTGTTTTTGGGATTGTGTGCTTATTACGATGTTTAATAAATTATTTACAAGGATTTATATTTTTATTTTTGTAGTCTATAGTTTTTTTGTAATTTATACTAGCGTCTACTTGTGACTTCGTGGTTGTTGATTTTGGAAAATCACAGTTCTCTTGGCAACTCTATAACTTATCGGAATAAAAAGTAGACTATATGCTAACATACTATAAAACAGAGAAACAATAATTCAAACAAAGTACAAGCTTCCGTATCTAAAATATTTAGTAAAAAAAAAAGTATAACCTGTTGAATCCGATTAAAAAGTAGGATGCTATCAATGACTACTTCGTTTATTATACTAGGATTACATAAGGTAAACAAATGAATTTATTTGATTAAAATAACATAAGAATCTCACTTCTTCGTTGTATATCTAGGACTAGCTGAACGCGCGCGCGTTGCTACGCCATCTATCGAAAATTGGGCGTACCTACCAATTTAAATTTTGAACAAATTGGGTTAATTTAGGTTCTAATGACGTGCCGCCGGGGCCGCGGTAGAGTGCAAAAGTGTTCTCGTAGTCCCGGCACTACGGCGCATGGATGTAACAGGGTTTTTAGTGGGTAGGACACCATTGGTGAAGAGTCCCACATATCTACTGTGCTCCTTCCGGGGCCGGTGGAATTCATAAAGAATTTTCCCTGTGAAAAAAAAAAGGTTCTAATGACGCAACCTATACATATGACATTATGCTGTCACGCAACGAAAGCTCTCAAAAAGCAATATTTTTTTCCCGTTTTTGTTACATTTTTCATTCATGCTCGGCTCCTGTTGATAGTAGCGTAATGATAGCATATAGCCTTCCTCGATAAATGGACTATCCTACAAAGAAATAATCTTTCAATTCGAACCAGTAGTTCCAGAGATCCTTGCGTTCAAACAAACAAACTCTTCAGCTTTATAATATTAGTATAAGTAATATACTTATACTAATATAATAACATAAGCTAAACAAATGAATTTATTTGATTAAAAAAAAAACAAGAATCTCCCTTTAACAACGTTCTTCCCTCTAAAGATCCACTCAAAACGATAAAACGGACAAACAACACCATCCCAGTCCAGTCCACTTCAAACTTTACGATCAATTCAGCAAAACCTCCTCGAAATATCCTCGGAGTATTAAACACACAGTCATCAAGGGGTTTATTGGGCCCTCAGACCCTTTAAAGGGGTCTTTAGGTTCCGTAATGGCGAATAGAGGGCAATCTCGGTGTATATCAGACGGACGGTACGATTCCGCAGATCTGGACGTGGTTATTAGTGTAAATTGAGCGCTTTAGCTTACTTAAGTTTACTAAGACTATAATAGGGAGGCGGACTGGGTTGAAAATAAACCATTCTAATTAGTCCATCAGCTAGATCATGAAAAATATGGGAAACTTAATTTTTGTTTATCGAAATTATTAAAAATCGACAAAGATATAGGTCATCAAACTTCCAGAGTGCCCGGTCGTCGCGAAATTTCTAAACATTGTATCTTCGCCATTATTTCTTTGTGAAACAAAAGAAAAAATATATGTACAATATTTTTTAACAATCTAAATGACGGGTTAATCAGTTTTTTTAGGATTATAGCCTATTTTATTAGGTGAATTCAGGGCTATCAAGTTAACTTATGCTAATTGCTGTTGCCTTTTCTGTTATATTCTCGTGACAAATTTAAACCTACAAAGCGACACTGACAACTGAGTAAAATATCACAAAAATAGCCATAACTACTTTCTTTTTGATTTTTAAGGCCAAACCGAATTGGGACCTGCTAAATAAAAGTTACTAAAAAATCGATAAAATTCGAATCGCTTGGTCGCTGAAAACAGCGAAAATATGGTTTTTATCAGGTTACAAAGTGACATCGAAACTCGTCCTAGCGTGACAAGAGTAAGACCAATCGACGCGGTTTTTTATTAATTTCAATGGTGTACATACCACAATATCGCCCAGCATGTCGCTTAGTCATTTCTCCCTTACAATCGTTGATTTGTGATATTTGTACAGTATAAAGTGACGAAACGAGCAGCAAATATCCTTGACGGTAAGCAAACGGCCTGCCTATAACAGCACAGTGACATACAGTTATTGGAGCATGAAGAGCCCAAATCACTATCTAACACTGCACTGCATTCGTCACCCAGAGATATAAGATGCTTTAACTCTGTACCCTGTAATATCACTGGAAACATTAATTCCTCAGGCGGACTCTGTATAGAGTCCTACCACTACGTTACCACTACCACTACGTTCTACCGTGATTGAGCAACATACGTCCAAATATAAATATAAAATATAAATAGTGGTGGACAATTCACACACAACACCATATGACCCCAAACTAAGCAAAGCTTGTATGATGGCGGCCAGATAGCTGATATAATACTTATAAAGTTTTAAATACATACTTATTATACATAGAAACACCGAGACACAGTGTAAACATTTGAATTCATCACACAAATATTTGCGCTGGGTGGGTATCGAACCCACGACCCTCGGCTTCGCAGGCAGAGCTACTACCAACATTAATACTAGTAGGATATTTTGATTCAAATTTTAAGTGATTGTCTCATTTATTAATTTTTTACTAATCATTGGTGGACAATTCACACAACACCATCTGACCCCAAACTAGGGAAATCTTGCACTATGGCGACCACCGGCCAGATAGCTGATATAATACTTATATAGTTGTAAATACATACTTATTATACATAGGAATACCCAGACACAGTACAACTATTTGCACTGGGTGGGAATTGAACCCACGACCCTCGGCTTCGCAGGCAAAGTTACTATCCACTAAGCCACGAGACCAGTCTTGATTGTTTTTAAGTTTTCTTCCTGGATAAATACAAATTTGTATATTTGTAAAATATTTTATCAAAATAATAACAAAGACAGTTCAAAAATTTACTATATTACATTTCAATATCCATAAATAACATTTGTGTATGTAAAAAAATATACTTAATTAAAATGTAGACAAAAATGATTCCTACAAAAAATAATGGTGTGGGCGGGGTTCTCCTGATTGGGTATCATTTACCTGACAAATAACTTTATCGGTCCTTTGTTTTTTACTGTTGAACAAAAAAAACGTTACGGTATGAATTATAAGTCTATTGGAAAATAGGAATCTTGCGTGAAATAAAAAAGAACAGCTCGTTTTAAAAAAATATAGTTTTTACCTTGACCTTAGTTTTGCCTCAATTTCATCTCAAATGTCGCGAAATTATCTTATATATAAAATTCTCGTGTCACAGTGTTTGTTTCCTTACTCCTCCGAAACGGCTCTACTGATTTTTACCAAATTTTATATGCATATTCAGTAGGTCTGAGAATCGGCTACTAGCTATTTTTCATACCCCTAAGTGATAAGGGTTGTTCAACCCAAAATTTTTTTTTTTAATTTTCGGACAATTTTTTTGTTTTTATTTTTTTATAATGTGGCGTTAACAAATACATACAACCCTACATTTTTACCCTTTTATCACGAATCACGAACCCCTATTTTTTAATAGCCATTTTAGTAATTTAATCATTTGACAGTGAACGCCTCCTAAACGGCGGGACCAATTTGAATGATTTTTTTTTGTGTGTGTACATTGATTGTTTGTGTGTGGATTCAAGGATGGTTTAGGTTCACAAACAAGCCCGGCAGATGGCGCTGCAGACAGTGTCTAGATTATGATCCGAGCGAAGCCGGAACGGGCCGCTAGTAATAAAATAAATAATAGTACATTATGATATAAGTGCGGTAAGTTGATAATTACAGCCGAAGCTTTATTGCTAGCTCGAGCCGAAGGCGAGAGCTATAATTAGCAGAGGCTGTAATAATTATCAAAGCGCACGTATGTCATACGACGTTTTATAACATATTTGCGAGGAAATAAACAAAACTCGGACGACATTTTCAAATAAAAACAATACAGCGAAAAAAAACGCGCGGAATAATATTTACTTGATCACAGAACACAGCACAGAGTAAGTAATCACTATGGATCACAGATTAGCAATGCGCGCGCATCGGCGCCTTTTTTTTTTAAGCAACGGCACAGATCCAGCCTGTATGCCATTAATAATAAAGTAAATTAATATTTTTGTGTTTTGTTACAGAAAAATTAAAGTAATTTATGGTCTAAACTAATTAAATTAACGAATTTAATAATTCTTTGTTATATTTTACCTATCAAAGTTAATTTTATTCATAAAATGAAGACCACACTTTTCTGACATAAAAACTTTTTACTAAGATTTAAAAAGGTACCGTTCGTTTTAGACGGAGCATATCTCTCTACCTAGTCTGTGGACGGAGCATTTTGAAACCGTGCGTTTTACATTACACATTACAGCACTAGTGCGTAATAAGATACATTACGATACAGAAATTGGTCCAATAAGAGACCCTTTACGAGCAAATATGTTATAAATATACTTTACATCTTCTTTTGATCGTCACTTTGTGTCGTCAATTTTCTTCATCCTCACATAAGGATAAGTTGGGGATGAGTCAACATCCCACGATACGGAACCCAACCTCATTTTTTCCTTTTGTTTGCGGCTTATAATTAAAAAGTCGAAATTATTGTGATTGGTTTTGGCAAATTGCAAATTGGTTGTTAATAAAATTTCGAAACTTAATGAAGTTGTCAGTGGTGGTTTTGTTTTTAGGGCCGGCGTCCTAAAACATACTATAATTGTCTGTAAAATTAATACAAGGTTGGAAATTATCGAACGTATAATTTGTGGGAATGAGACCGGCGGTTGCGAATAACGAAAGTGATAATTATAATGTTAATAATGTTAAAGCCAAAATTGAGTTTCTGTGTATTAAGTATGAGTCATATTTTTTATGCGAAGAGGTCCCCGAAGCGCAGGCAGTCACCAAGGCAAGCAGATTCACGTCGCGTCGGGTCCCTTCAGGGCTTGATAGAATCGCCCGTGCAGCTCTTTGCTCTTTCATACTTCCTTGCGCTCATCATTGCTAATCACCGATCATCATCATCAGCCTGTCGCGCCTGTATTTGTTCACTGGCACATAGGCCTATCTCATATACCATATACCTACGCCACTCGGCCCAATCCTCGTTCTTAAACTTCCAACCGCCACTAGCAGACAAGACAGCTGCTGTCTTTCTGAACACCGATGGTTTGCTCCAATTCTTGTTTGCTAACGAGTGAGGTGTGAAACTCCTGTCAACTGCTACAACATCACGATGCATTCCAGACTCACGGCGTGGCGGAAATAATTCCTGAGACTGCATACCTCGCAATTATGAAAGTTCTTGGCATTTAAAACGCTGCGACCCTCAACTTCCAAGGGATGTACAGTTTTACAACATTGTTATTATTGTCCCGTTGCAGAGCAAAGGTCTTTTGTTCTACTTTTCCCAGTCTAGAGCAACACAAGTCTTCAATTTATTACTAATAGTGTCTAGTTGGATCTATCATCTTTTTTTCTGGGTTGGCCGGCCGGTCGTAGAAGTTGTGGGACCCAGAAGTGTTGGGTTGGCACAGAGTTGTTCCATCCCTCAACATTTATGACCGGTGGCACCTATACAGCAGAAGTAGTCTATTACTATTAAGTATTACTAGTTATAGATTTGGCATTTAACAAGTCCAAGATATTAATAGTTGATATTATTATTTTGTAAATCAAATGTACCTAATTATAATATGACGAGTCTGTGTAGCTTCATTATGTTCTGTCCTATTCTATTCTTGAGTACTTATTCAAAAAGCGGCCATGCTGAAGTGCTCAAGAAGTTGCTGATACTTTTACTTATACAATATTGAATATTATTTCGCAAAGCCAATTAATATTAGAAATGCGAAAGTTTGGATGTTTGTTGCTCAATTACGTCGGAATGGCTGTACGGTTCACAGGACACACTATTAGGTCACATACATGTTTTTATTCCGGTAACAAATGGATAAATGCTTTAAGGCTAGAAATACCGGGAACCGGTAAAATCGTGGAGCACCAGTAGATATGTATATATATTATACAACATACAAAATTAGCGTTTTCTGTGTATAATACCTATTTACATATAAAGATACAAGAGTAAAACATCCAAACGCGAAATCAGAGTATTGCACATTCACATGGCTTAAAAAAAATCTCTGACACATTTTTAACCCGTCAACGTCGAAACGAGCGTAAACCCGTCATCACTTCATCAAGGCATCATTAAACAGTGTTTAGACTTTAACCCGTTGTTAAACATGGGGCATAAATGTCCCGTCATCGACGTCGCTCGGAAAATAGAAGATAAACTACAGAAGTGTTTATGACAACGAGTGACGCGGTGAAAAGTGACGAGGCTGACATGTGGCGTTGAGGGGGTTAACTAAACGTGAAGTATTTATTTGCGTAGTATGGAAATAAGAAAGTGAAAATTTACTTCTTAATTCTATTAATATTATGAATGTCATTGTTTCGATGTCAGTTGCTAAGTTACGTCGTAACGAACGGATCGGGCTGAAATTTGGAACATTGATAGATACATTTTGGACATTGTATGCAAGAATACATAGGCTACTTTTTATACCGGGGAAATAAAAGGAACGGGAACTTCGCGAGTAAAACCGCGGAGCACTGCTAGTAGCATTATAAATTCGAAAGTTTAAATGTATCGAAACATCCCTATGTATATTTTTGTTACTCCTTCAAGCAAAAACTACTTACTGAATGGATCTGGATAAAATGTATACATATATATATTATGTAGATAATACTCCGAAATAACATAGAGGCTTTATATATCGTAAAAATAACAGAATCAAGAACAATGCGAGTACTGCGTGATATTACTACTAGGTAAGAATATAGATAGATTGACACTTTATTGACAAACCAAAAGAATAGGATACAAAATCTTATATATAAAATTCTCGTGTCACAGTGTTTGTTTCCTTACTCCTCCGAAACGGCTTTACTGATTTTAACCAAATTTTATATGCATATTCTGTAGGTATGAGAATCGGCTACTAGCTATTTTTCATACCCCTAAGTGACAAGGGTTGTTCACTAAGGCAAAACAACGTTTGCGGGGTCAGCTAGTTAACAATAAACCTTTAAAATAACGCAACAAGTTGGCGTATAGTTCGTCTACGGATCTATCACGCACATTTTTAAATATTTAATTTAATTAATTCAAGTTCAATAATTAATTAAATTCCTAGTTCAAATAGTTTAACCCTTAAATACGCGGCACAATTTGCATTACCGTCTAATTACGCGGGTCTTATACGAAACGTAACAGGTCTTAACTGGAGAGTAGGGTTGGCACAACCTTAAAATTGACTTTATTTAGACGAAGTTTGTTTATTTGTCTAAGCTCTAAGCTTGTATCGAGAAAACTAGTCTTTAAGCGGCTACAAATTTATTCTGATATCTCCTCAACACAATTTTATAAGCCTTCCGCTAATCTCGCCCATAATTAACGTGATCTTTACGACATAAGATGATATTACATAATTTAGACGATTTATCTTTTTGCTTTGGTATTTCTACGGCAGTATTGCTCTTCAAACCGAAATACAGTAACGTTTGTATTTTATTGTCAATAGAAAAATTGGATTTGTCGGCAAATATGACATGTAACAGTAGTAGTGACAGAGGTGACTTTGGTTGAATTTTTTGGTTTGCACAAATCCTACTAATATTATAAATATGAATGTATGGATGTATGGATGTTTGGATGTTTGGATGTTTGTTGCTCAATCACGTCCTAACGTATGAACGGATCGGGCTGAAATTTGGAACACAGATAGATTATAGTCTGGAAGAACACATAGGCTACTTTTTATCCCGGAAAACAACGGGAACAACGGGAACGGGAACTTCGCGGGTAGCACCGCGGGGCGCTGCTAGTATAGCCATAAATTTGAAATTGAATTGACATTATTTAATCATTGATAGAACGTCAGATCGCAACAAAAAATGGTCAGTCTAATTGATCGCAAATATGTTTTATCTGTCTACAGGGCTAATAAAAATTAGATAAAACTATTGATAGCTGTTATGTAAGTAATGCTGAAAACATCGTGAGAAAACCGACATGTACCTAGAATCTTTCGAAGTCATGCATCATCCACCAACCCGCACTGGGCCAGCGTGGTGGATTATTATGGCCTTAACTCTCTCCTTGCGAGAGAAGGCCCCGAGTCCCAGCAGTGGGAACATTTAGTGGGCTGTTGATGATTGATGATTAATACCTGTTACCTGTGTTATATACGATAATGTGTTCTCTGGAGTTCTTTTGGCATTATTCTAGACGTCAAGTGGCAGCCCTAGCACAGTACTAGGCGGGGCGCGGGAGGAGGGGTACGAGTAATACAACCTGATGTCTCAATACCTCCCAGTGTGCGAGCCTATTATTTCACTGCCACACGACGACGCTTAGCATGGAGATGGACTTTAAAAAAATGATACCGATGAATTACGCGCAAATCACTTTGATGTTTTTACTACGGTACTAAAAATAGAAAAAGAAAAACAATCAGATGTTCCTTACATAAAACAGTCTTTGTTCTCAATTATTGATTTTTTTGTGGTAGGATTCTTTGCTGAGCCAATTTGGGGAAGTCCACTAATTTACCAATTACTTTGCAGCCTACTACTGAGTTCCAATTTGAATGCCAATATTTCCAGACAAATTATAATAGGGCACAGAAATTAATCATCTTGCATCTCTGAGTGACAATATAGTAGTGTTTTGGACACTTTAGGTATGTCCAAATAGCTGCTTAATTGTGTGCCATAAGCGCAGAAGTAAGAAGAATCGATCGGCAAAAAGGCCGTATAATCAGCCTACCTTACAGGTCCTTATCTCATAAGTAGAGGAAGCCCCAAGTGATTTTTCACTCTGGCTAAGTATTATGTAGTATTATGGATAATGCATGTCCTTAAATAATATCTTTCTTGGGTCGGGCGGTTACTTCGCCATGTTTTTCTTCACCGTTAAAGGCAGGGGTGATGGCAAATGTGTACTTCTACATACATATAAAATATTCAAACGTAAAAAGCAGCATTCAGCAGTAGGTTCTCAATTGTGAAATTGAACGTTTTAGCCTCTAGGCGAACACTGTTTCGCATTACCTAAGGCTGCTCAAGCAATTTTATTTTCATTAGTTTTTAATTTTTGTAGTAATTTTCTCGAAAGCCGCTTCCACAACATACGGCACATACATCCTATTTAGGTTCTACAAAATCATGGTGCATGGAGGTGCACTACAGACTCGTTTATGTTCTCTTCATGCACCCAATTTATACGAAATATGATTTGAATAAACCACAAGGCAAATACACTTCTACCGGCACTAAGATTAAGTCCATTTCAATTTTGTCAGGAAGAAATTTCATAAGGGAATTTCGTAGTCGATTCGATTTTCAAACTATTCGATTTTCGTATTAAAGACAAAGCGTTACAGTCTATTTTTAAAGTAGTGGTCGAATTGATTGAGCGCTTTGAAATTCGAATTCTGTTTTTCAGATTTGAAATTGTCTATTTTTAGAAAAGGCTTAAGCGCTTTCTCCTCGCAGCGTAGACAGAACTGTATTGTTTTATGAATTAAGGTTTACTTTGTTTTATTTAGTAGTATGGGTTATTATTTTTTAAGTTGATAGTAAGTCTGGGTCCTTACCCAACTAGCGAGAAGTAAGTCGCGAGAAAGTAGCGCTATTTGCTACCGTATCGTTCGCCATCGCAGATTCAGGGATATGCAACCTTTATTGTTCTCATTAACGTTCAAAATATTCAGTACCTACAATGGCCTATAGGTATAATTGGTTATTTTTTTTGCCTAAAAATCAAGTATTTTTAGGTGATATCGACACATAAATATTTCAGGACCATGATAAAAACATCTAGGTATGATCCTGTCCGGATTACTTAACTCCGTATTACAAGGGCTAGTTAACGTACAATAGTCAAATAATTATATTGCTACTAAAATAAGTATTAAAAATAAAATTTAAAATCTTTATTTTGAACTGCTCATTGGAATTACACATTGCCGCTTTGATATTAAGTAACGAAATAATATTGTTTTAGGTATCGCCAAAATTTGTGTAACCTTACAAATTTTAAAACAAATACCTCAAACTTTTCCAAGAAAACGTTGACTATCCCCTGGTCAGCACGATGTCACATCTGCCATTCGCATCCGTCCAATCAGCAGCATTATATGTTAATGGCCTATTAGAATATATTCTGCAGGCTTCTTCGCGCCGCCGCTCGCGCCATCCAAAGCACCACATTAACCAGCTCAGCAGACCTGCGAAACCACACAGAAAATCATCACCTAGAGATCAATTAACACTGGTTAACAAAACTAATACCTAACACCAGTATGAGAAACTTTGAACTTTAGCACGACGAGTTAAGGTACATTTAAGTTGAATCAATAAATTTGTGTAGCATAGACGGTGGCTTGTTAAGTTCATTGTTCCTCTGATATCGTACGTTAGTGCTTTGTTATCCATTTTCGTGTTCAAGTGGGTGGTTACTGGCCGATTCTACGAATTTAAAAAATTAAATTCGAAATTCAAATTCCGAGTCGTTCCTAAAACCGAATGCGGTGTCTTTGGCCGGGCGTCCGAGATAAGATCTCCTTTATAATGTTTCAATTAAACAGTAGCTATTTATTGGTGACACCGAGGCCGGTTCATTACCTGAGCTAAGGGATAAAAAATAGAGATGCAAAGAAATGCCGCCCTTTCAAAGTCATCGAGGTTTTTGTTTGTGTGTGAGGTTCCAATTAAAATGTTTTGTTCATTTGATGGAATGTTTTATTAATTAACGATTTTTATTTTAACGGTTTTGTTTATTGTTAGGTACTTAGGACTCAATAAATGTCTTTTAAATGTTGGATATTGAAATTGTAAGTTTTAACGCCTGCATGTAGATTTATGTAAATTTGTTATCATCTTGGATGGCAACTTAATTCTTAAAATGAAGCCGTTTTATCCGTAAAGTAAAACTTGAACAAATATGAAATCATGGTAAGTAATTTGGTTAAATGTACCATCATTTAAATGGTACCTAAGTTAAATGATTCAATTTTTAATACTTTTTTTTATAGTAGATATAGAGTGACAAGGCGAGCAGGACATGTACCTGATGGTAAGTAACATGCCTGTCCATAACAGCACAGTGACACGCCGCTATGGGGACATGAAAAGTCTGAATCATTACTTAGCACTGCACTGCGCTCGTCACCCGGAGATATAAGGTGTTTTATCTTTTAGCCCCGTAATATCACTGGTATTCAAACCGGAACACAGTAATGTTTGCGGCTACTACACTACTGCTTGGCGGCAGAATAACTGGCAAAGGTGTGGTACTTCCCCAGGCGGACTCTGCAAAGAGACCTACCACGACAAAAAAAATTGGCAATCATAGGAACTGCCGATAGAAGTGAAAACTTATAACTCAGAATTTGATAGCTTACCTTGGAAACTACACGGGTGTAACCGGAGGGCGTGGCCTCGCCATCATGGCATGGCCATCTAGAAATGTGTCATCATTTCCCATTGGCTCACGCATTTCTAGATGGCCACGCCATGATGTCGAGGCAACACCCTTTTAGCATTTCGCATTGGCTGACGCATTTCTAGATGCCCAATCGCCAAGGACCCGAGTTCACCCGAAGATTTCTTATCATACCCGAGCGTGACGCTAGAAATCAATTTACACCCCACGGAAAATATGTCTAGGCGCGCCTAAAGAAGTTTTCACTTCAAAAAGTAATCTATCCTACCAACCTACCTTTTGTAATATATAAATCTAATAGAGGTGTGCACCTGATAGTTTATTTGAACAAAATCTTCAAAAAAATGTTGCATGTCAGTGGTAGCATTATACAAACAAATTAGGGCAATATTTCGTTTATTACCATTTTTTAAATGTATCATGACTGTTATTAGATGATATTACCAGATAATTTTTTTTTTAAATTAAATACTAAGATTTTAATGTACTCGTAGGTGGTACCTATTACAATTTACCTACGGTAACATTTCAATTCACCACATTTTCAAGTCCACATGCAGTCCGCAAAACCATAGTAAAACCGGAAATTTTACCTTTACTCAGTTTAAATATCCTAGTATACAAATTAAAAACAATTCGTTAGTACTCAGCAATTCAAATTAATAAACAACATAATTTTACTTTTAACGAACCAACAGTAGCCCTTATGAAGACATTATCGCCTAATTAGGCCTGCTTTATTCACCGATCTCACGAACGGTTTTGAAATTGGAACTCTCAATTCCCGCGCTTTTATCTTTTTACGATTTAAGTTTTGGTTCTGTTTTTTTTTTTTATCTTTTTTCGAATAATTTGGTTCGTTTTTTGTTTTTCGAATTAATTCGAAGTGTGACTGGATTTATAGCGCTTCGTGCCAGAATGCCAGAAACGGGGTATTTTTTTAAAGCTCTGAGTTGCTAATTACGCTGCAGATGGTGTTTTAATAGAGTATAATTTTCTGTATAATATAGATACGTAGATATGGCCGATTGAGAGGATATGATTTTTTAATAAGTTTGAGTTAAGTTTAAACTTTTTTTTTAAAACGACACACTTTTTATCAGCAAAATTAAAAAAAAAAACTTATTTTAGAGATAATACTGTACAACACTATAGAGTTGGTAATTGGGTAAAAATATTACTACCTATTTTGTTTTGTAGATCTAATTAAGCGGTGACTTCCTGTTATTTTCCTATTATTGTCAAACGATCCTTTTAATTATATTTACTATTCATAATTAAATATGTAGCATGTACCTACGTATCTTTTACAGCTAAATTATATTAATTAATTGTTGGGTAGCATTTGGACACGCCACGCTCTAGGTGTAGAAGATCCAATGATTTTAGTGCAGTGGTTCCGAAAATTACATACCTAACGCATAAATATACAGCTGGCAAAATTGGCGATCTATTAGGTGCTCACATATTATGAAATGGGTGTTTTGTCGTACTGGCCACTTTGACCCCAAATATCTCCTCTTTGGTTAGGAGTCAGGAATTCCAATTTCAAATTTAAGCAACTAGAGTTTACTCATACTAATGCATTTTGAAAACCGCAATTCATTTGTTTTTCCCAATTTCATATTTATGCAAGAACCTAATATTAGTAGATGTATAAACATTCATTGTTGTTCTTTAGTCTAGCTAACACAAGAGAGCGGCTGGACTGATTTGGCTTTGGTATTTTGGTTTTGAATTATGTGTGGCAGTTCAGAGAAGGCTTAAAGTTCGCTGAGTCAGCCAGCCAGCTAGTAGATATATACAAAGTAGTATGTACGATGACTTTTGAGAGAGAATAATGTAACTTGGAACAAAACTGAAATAATCAATAAAATAATATTAATTATTTGAAAGGTTTTTATCCGCTTGATACACCGCCTGCTCTTCGCGTTTACAAATTTGGCGGGAAAACGGGTGTCAGGTTACATAATACATAAGTGCGGTGTTTATGCTTCGGCATATTACATACCGGTCTATCAAGCGGTTAAATAATACAAAATAAATAACTATTACAAGCTTTGCTTAGTTTTTTTCTTTTTTCCCGCTTTCAATAATATAATTAAATAGGTACATATGTATATTGCGTCAGTAATAAGTAAATAAATATTTTGGTAGAACATTTACTTTAGTATTAAAATTAAGGTGGTTGTTACACATATTGATTAGGTAAACGGGTAACTCACGTGTAATGAGGTCGGTCAATCCGACTCGAGTTTCGGCCGCGTCCGGCGGCCTTTTTCAAGGAGAGGTGAGAAACTCGAGTCGGATTGACCGACCTCATTACACGTGAGTTACCCGTTTACCTAATCAATACATATTTATTTATTAATTATTCGCAATAGAATATAGGTAGGTACCTACATCATGTGTATATTGCGTATATTTTCCAAATTTGAAAACCGACTTGTTATTTCTTTAACCGATAGTATCAGTGGTATTGTTGGACTAAAATAGGCCAACAACAGATTATACTTAGGGTCCTAATTACGCGTATCTTCCTCTTGCATTTCTGCGTGAAAACGATCGACTCTCGACAGTTGATACCATCATTCATACATTACGCCGTGGCTATTCAAACGCCATCTTATAAAATACGTTCCCAAAGCCTTTAAGGGCAGTATAAGGTCCCATCGTGACGGCATACATGCACAAAAATAAAAAAATAAATCAAAAATAAAATAAAAAAAGACGCTATATCTCGTTATATTATTTCAGAAGACAATAGCGCCAGGATTGTCACATCCCGCGCGCCCCATGCAAATAATCATAAATAAATAAAATAAAAAATTATATATGAGCATCGGACGACGTCTTATTTTAGGCCCCGGGTTTGCTATCGAAGAGGTTTATTATCTGGAAGTGACATTGCCATCAAGGTGGATTTACTGTGTATTCTATAGTGGAAGGACTCTTTGCAGAGTCAACCTGGGGAAGTACCACAACTTTGACAGTTATTCTACCGTTAAGCAGTAATGTAAAAAGCATTCCTGCGTTCCAGTTTGAAGGTCAATGTTTCCAGTGAAATTACAAGGCATAGACATGGAACATTTTGTATATCTGGCTGACGGGCGCAGTGCAGTGCGGTTAATTGGACTTTTCATGTCCCAATAGTTTCGTGTCATTGTGTTGTGCAGGCGTGTTGTTTACCATCGGGCACATGTCCTGCTCGTCTCATCACTCTTTACAATAAAAAACACACTAGAGCGTTTTTCTGAGCATTTCTATCTATGTATGTAATGCAACGTTTTTACGAATACTGGTAAAAGCTCAGTTTTAAAGCATTTCTATGTTAACGTTCCTGCGAATGCTCGGTGCTCTATTCAGCGATACTAAGTAGATACGAATAACGTAACTTAACGCTACTTAAGTGATCTACGATTATGATAGCTACAGGGATCTATATGGACCCAAATCACCTAATATCACTGTCCACCCTTTGTTCTGCATTTAGTTTATTGTCGTTTTTCTTTACTTCTAAGCTGCATCGTATAAATTTATAGATGTAATAAAGAATTATATTATTATTATCACTATGTGGACATGAACAACGAAAGATCGTTCATCCCTCTTCAAATTTCCCTTTAAAATTCCCTGTTATTTCACTTCAAAAGACAAGGTGGTACACTGGTACATAAGATCCTTGTCCTTTCCAGTATCCCTTCCACTCTATATCAGCGCTGTCCATCCAACCAAAGCCCTCTGTCGCTTCGGGCGCCATGTTGGACCCATAACAAATGTCGCCACGTTCAAAATAAAGACCTCGATACCGCGATCCGCATTAACAATGTTCTGTCGTCTGTGGTACCGGTCGAACTATGTTTGACTTGCTTGATAGCGCGGACGAGTAATGATGTCATGTTTGATGATTGAATGATCGTGTAGACGTAGCCTATCGGGAAAAATGTTAGAACAGTTTAAACTTTTTTTTTCATAGACTATACCCATGCGATCTTTATAACAACACTGATCAACCTAACTTTTTATAGAGATTAAATATTTTTTTTACTATTGAGTGCTAAGCATTTTTTCTAATTCTAATATTATAAAATGTCATAGTTTGCAAGTTTGTTGCTCATTCGCGTCTGAATTTCAGATCGAATCGGATAGAAAGAAAGAGCTTTGCCAGATTACGCAAAAATAACCGTGGTAGCATAGTGGGTTCAATTCCCGCCTGCTATGTTGAATATTTTCCTAAGTTCAGATGTACGGGCTTGTTGTAGATACAGGTTTTAATGGTCGAGGAAAACATTGTGAGGAAACCAAAATGTTACAAGAAAGACATCTTTGTGTCATCTGCCAAGCCTCACTTTACCAGGATTGATTCTTGCTTGTGAGAATCCGAGTCCCATTAGTGCTCTACTTCTAGTCAGTAGTTAGTAGTCTACTTATATGTTCTTCAAGACCACAGTGAAATAATGTAAACATACTCTATGTTGCACATAAAGCAAGCAATGGTATTTTAACATAAAAAGTTTAGCGATCCCAAATATTTAAACTCACAAACGTGCATCCATAAAAAATGGATCCTTAGTAGCCCCATTTTTTGAAGTGAAAACTTCTTTAGGCGCGCCTAGACAGATTTTTTGTGGGCTGTGAATTGAATTCATTCGTCATGCTCGGGTATGATAAGAAAGCTTCGGGTAAACTCGGGACCATGGCTATTGGCCATCTAGAAATACGTCAGCCAATGGGAAATGCTGAAAGGGCGTGGACAGGCCATCATGGCATGGCCATCTAGAAACGCATCAGCCAATGGGAAATGCTGACGCATTTCTAGATGGCCAATAGCCATGGTCCCGAGTTTACCCGAAGCTTTCTTATCATACCCGAGCATGACGACGAGATACCAAGATGGCGAGGCCACGCCCTCCGGTTACACCCGTGTAGTTTCCAAGGTAAGCTATCAAATTCTGAGTTATAAGTTTTCACTTCTATCGGCAGTTCCTAACGGGTCTATATGGGGTGGCATAACATTTTTTGTCCTATTTTAGGTAGGCATAACGTTTTTAGGACTAATGATAATTTACCATAACAACTAAACGCATAACTGTCTTCGCATAATGTTAACTAGCATAACCATATATAACATAAAGATAACTTAGCATAGTGTTTAAAGGCATAGCCATATATAGCATAGAGATAACTTAGTATAATGTTTCGACGCATAACTATAAATAGCATAATGGTTAAAGGCACACATTGAGAAAAGCATAACAATACTTAAACATACTGAGCAACGGCATAAACTTTAAACGCCTAACTAAAAAATAAATTGGCAGTCATAGGAACTGCCGATAGAAGTGAAAACTTGTGACTCAAATGTTTTCACTTTTAATTGAATTGTCTAATTTATTCATCACCTTGTCAGAATCACCTTGACAGAAGACAAATTATTTGTTAAACCATCGTAGGTCTATGTACATTCGCATAATTTCAACACCGCCAGCTAAATCGATGGTTGCGCCATCTAGTTTTATATCAACGTAATTATACAGAATATTGCAACTTTTTAAACAAATACACGGGTAACTCACGTATCAATTAGTCAGAACAGTCCGACTCGAGTTTCGATCGCGTCCGGCGATCTTCTTCAACATCTTCTTCAACTTCTTGAAGAAGATTGCCGGACGCGATCGAAACTCGAGTCGGACTGTTCTGACTATTTTATACGTGAGTTATCCGTGTATTTGTTTAAAATGTGTAATAACCACGTTAGTTTTCATACTAATATTGCAACTCTTTACTGTTTCTGTTGCCCTGGTACTGGTACCTAGG
This sequence comes from Ectropis crepuscularia, assembly GCA_963693475.1. Lineage (NCBI taxonomy): Eukaryota > Metazoa > Arthropoda > Insecta > Lepidoptera > Geometridae > Ectropis > Ectropis crepuscularia. Next base: position 10,179,572 of record OY856361.1, read on the forward strand.
GGCAAACGCAACTCTTTTATATTTCTGTTGTCCTGGTATCTGGAGATAAACGCTGTGCTGTTGGAGGTAGGTAATCGAAATTCTTTACTATTTCTGTTACCCTGGTACCTATCTGGCCGTTTTTACCGAGTTTACCCGAAGATTTCATATCCGATCCGATCCGATCCGATCCATTATCATATCCAAGCGTGACGATTGATGAATCCATTTCACAGCCCACGAAAATTCTGTCTATAGCGCGCCTAAAGAAGTTTTCACTTCAAAAACAAGTGTAAAGAGCGGACGGATAAAATACATGGGTGTGTGAAATGCGGGTGGGTACTTCGACAACAATATTTATTATTCGTAATGTAGGTATCTACTAATTTAATGGAATATCTATGCAGGACTATGCAGTAGTATAACAATTTTTGTACCAATTTATGTAGACACTAGCGGCCCGCTCCGGCTTCGCTCGAATAATAACCTAGATATCAACTGCAGCGCCATCTGCCGGGCTGATTTGTGAATCTAAACCTTTCAGGGCCCTACCCAAACGTATACAAAAAAAAACATTCAAATCGGTCCAGTCGTATAGGAGGAGTTCAATGACAACGAAAAGTGGCTTTGATTTTTATATATATAGATAATAATGAGTTCTGCAAAGTCGTAGTAAATGATTTTGTTCTATCATCAATAGTTTTCGCAGCGCACGCGACGTAAGGAATTTTTCAGGTCATTTTTTTACACCTTATGTTACATTATTGGAGTTTTAGTAAGGATCCCTAATTTTTTTTTAAATATAATATAGCCTATGTTACTCGGAAATAATGTAGCTTTCCAAAGGTGAAAGAATTTTTGAAATCGGTCCAGTAGTTTCGGAGCCTATTCATTACAAACAAACAAACAAACAAACAAATCTTTCCTCTTTATAATATTAGTATAGATAACGTTTTTAGAACTTAAAAACCTACATACACCTAAGACATATGGTGCACTTTTTGACTCTGGGTGGGCTCCCGCCAGAAGCTCTTCGGTCAGCCCTGAGTGTCACTTCTCCATACTCGGCCTGCACTCCACTACGGAGGTCGCCGGCTCGCTTCGCTCGCCACCTCCCCCCTTCGCTACGCTTGGCCTCGCATGGATCGCTCCACTCAGGACCTCCCTTGAGCTTCTGGCTCCCGCATTTTTTAAATACACTCTAGGGGTAGTAGCGACAAGACTAGGTGGAGTCGGGGTGCTCCGAATCGGATTTGGACCCTATATAACCTGGTTATATATTACGTAGCACAACAAATAATTTAAAAATGCCTAAATCTCTCAGCAGAGTCCGCCTGGGGAAGTACCACACCTTTGCCAATTATTCTACCGCCAAGCAGTAATGTGCAAACATTACTGTGTTCCGGTTTGAAGGGCAATGTTTCCAGAGAAATTACAGGGCTTAGAGATATAACAACTTAGATCTCTGGGTGACGAGCGCAGTGCAGTGCTAGGTAATGATTTGGACTCTTCATGTTCTAATAGCTGCGTGTCACTGTGCTGTTATGTGGCAGGCATGTTGCTTACCATCAGGCACATGTCCTGCTCGTCTCGTCACTTTTTATTTAAAAAAAAAAAAAAAAAAAAAATAATGCGTCTGAGCAACAGTCGAATTGAATGTAGCACAATAGATTTTTATGATTAAAACACATAACGCCAAAAAACGATTATGCAAAAGTTACATTATGACACTATATGTTATGCTACATTCATTATGACAAAGTAAATTAGGAAAAAAAACTTATGCGATTTAAACGGCACCTTAAAAAAAAAATAGAACAAATAAAAAAATGCTTAAAAACTATTATGCGTCTCATCAATAGTCGAATAAAATGTAGTACAATAGATTGTTATGCTTAAAACACATGACGCCAAAAAATTATTATGCGAAAGTTGCATTATGATACTATACATTATGCTACATTCATTATGACAAAGTAAATTAGGAACAAAAAGTTATGCGTTCTAATAGGCTCCCGTTCCTAACACTGCCAATTTTTTTTTCAAGCTTTCAATACATAGACACGTATTTTTCGATAAATCAAAACTAAAACAAAGACCACGATTTATTAGAACTTTGGGCACCATTTAAAAATATTTGCTCAATTTAAATATCGAATCCCGTCGCTATTCAAATAAGCTTTCACACAAAGCGGGAAAGGGATGACAATAAAAATTGTGCACCCATTTTTACTGACATTGACAAATGTTTGTTTGCTTCCAAAATTCGGTTATATTTTCTTATTACAGCGTGTTAAGGTTTATTTTTGGGTGTGCCGGTGGTGAAATAGGGATGTATTCAAAAGTGGAAGCCGCGCGAGTTTTCCGGGCGAAATTGGAAAAATATGGCCGTTTTTAACAATGGCGGCGCGCCGCGCGCTGGTAGCGCCAATTTGAATTTAGATTAGAAAATGTGACGACGTGCCCTAATATGTTTTTGGTAGTGTTGGGAAAGACATTAATTTAATTTAGTTAATATTTAACAGATGAATAACTCGAGTTTGGTTATGTTTATTGTTAAAGTCTGTGGTCAAATTGAGAATAGATTACCTACTTACTAATGCTCTATGGTAGCAGCTCGTAGATCGAAAAAGCGACATCATTTCATGGTTGATGTTCCGAAAGCACGAACGAAGAGGTTTGACTCTATTTTTGTGATAACAACGTCTAGGCTGTGGAATGCGTTGCCTGATTGGGGTTTTCCCGATTATTACAATCTTGGTTTCTTCGGTTCTTTTCTAGATAAACATGCTCCATCGTGGATCGTATCGTCGCTTTACATCAGGCAAGATGGCGGTCAAGTGTAAACCTATTAAAAAAAGATGGTTGAATTTCACTTGGCGACTACTTAGTTCATAATAATAGTTACTATTTTCTTATCTGTGATTATAGTATTGTTGTGTAGATATTTTCCGGATCAGAGTGACTTTTGACCATACCAACGCTTACTATTAGGGAAGTAGTTAAATGAAGACACATAATATCAGCAGAATGAAGACATACCTAAGTGTAAAAAAAATATAATTTAAATTCATTTTTATTTCATTAATTTTATTTTTAATTAAATCAAATGTATATATACTCAGATAAGCGGCGTTCTAATACAAACTACTTAACTGTTATAGATATAGATAGTGATTGTGAAGATAGTTTTAAAAGCTTTTGAAGCGCTTAAAAAATTAAGAAGTGCTTAAAGCTTCCGTTCACGCTAAGTACTGTCGGTTCTGAAAGATGAAGTTATCTCTTCAGGAAATGCTTTGAAGAAATTTTACTTTTTCTAATAATATAGAGAGATAGATACACTTTGTTTTATTTTATACTAGCGACCCGCCCCGGTTTCGCACGGGCGCAATGCTGATACTAAATAAACTACTAACTAAACTAAACTAACAACTAAATCATACCCGAGCGTGACGCAAGAATTAAATTCAAAACCCACGAAAAATCTGTCTAGGCGCGCCAAAAGAAGTTTTCACTTCAAAAACTTATTTACTCTTTGATTAAAACTATACAGGTAATATACTCTTTGATTAAAACTCTCGAAAAAGAAAATGTTTGATCGGTAACGTCAAATGTTTGACTGGAAATTATGTAGAACTAGAACGGTTTAAATGAGAAAATGAAATCGTTGTTAGGGTTCCGTAAAACGTAAAAACGGAACCCTTATAGATTCGTTATGTCTGTCTGTCTGTCTGTCTGTCTGTCTGTCTGTCTGTCTGTCTGTCCGTCCGTATGTCACAGCCACTTTTTGCCGAAACTATGAGAACTACACTGTTGAAACTTGGTAAGTAGATGTATTCTGTGAACCGCATTATGATTTGAACAAAAAATATAAAAATTAGGGTTGCCTCCCATACTGAGAACTGAAACTCAAATATATTTTTTTCATCATACGTACACGTGTGGGGTGTCTATCGATAGGTCTTCAAAAATGATGTTGAAGTTTCTAAAATCATTTTCGTATACACTGAATAGTTTGCGCGAGACACACTTCCAAAATGGTAAAATGTGTCCCCCCCCCCTCTAACTTCTAAAGTAAGAAAATGAAAAATCTAAAAAAAATATATGATGTACATTAATTACCATGTAAACTACCAACGAAAATTGGTTTGAACTCGATCTGATGAGTAGTTTTTTTTAGTACGTCATAAATACACTATTATTGAAACTTCGATGAAAGTTACAACGAACTACAAGAACTATGATGTGTACTATGTACATTATGTTACTTGCTGCAACGGAACCCTTCATGGGCGAGTCCAACTCGCCCTTGGCCACTTTATTTTTACTATCCTTTTTGCCAGTTTTCAATATTTTCTGAGCCTTTTCTTAGCTTCGACAAACATTTCAAAACCAAAATCAGCCAAATCGGCCCAGCCGTTGTCGAGTTTTAGGAGACTTACGAACAGCAATTAAGTTTTATATATACCTATAGATTATTGGTAGATAATTAATAAATCGAAACTTAGGCCAAATCCAGGTCTAAGTCAAGGGCAAAACCCACCACGCTGATCAAATTTGGGTTGGCGAATGACACTGGTTTTCAAAAAAATTCTTACTTGAAACATTTTTTTTGTAGCAGTATCTCTTTGTAGAGTTAATTTGGGAGAGTACCTACCACACCTTTGCCACTTACTCTACCGCCACTCAGTACTATGCAAACTTGACTGTGTTCCGGTTTGCAAAGGCAATGTTTTCATAGAAATTACAGACCATAGAGATAAATCATATTTTATGATATCTATGTATAGGTATCTGGGTGAGGAGCACAGTGCAGCTTTTGGACAACATTCGGACTCTTCATGTTCTTAAAGTTGCGTGACACTTTAGTAGTGGTAGGACTCTTAGCAGAGTCCGCCTGGGGAAGTACCACACCTTTGCCAAATATTCTACCGCCAAGCAGTAATGTGCAAACATTACTGTGTTCCGGTTTGAAGGGCAATGATTCCAGAGAAATTACAGGGCTTAGAGACATAATATCGTAGATCTCTGGGTGACGAGCGCAGTGCAGTGCTAGGTAATGATTTGGACTATCATGTTCCAATAGCTGCGTGTTACTGTGCTGTTATGTGGCAGGCATGTTGCTTACCATCAGGCACATGACCTGATCGTATCGTCACTCTAGGCTATAAAAAAAAAAACACTGCGCCGTTCTAGCCAGGCGTGTTGTTAACCATCAGGTACATGTCCTGTTGCTCGTTCGCCGCTCTAAACCATAAAAATTGTCAGTCATAAGGACTGCCAATATAAGTGAAAACTTACAACTCAGAATTTGATAGCTCACTTTGGAAACTACGCGGGTGAAACCGGAGGGCGTTGCTAGTCTGGAATAAATCTTCAAAGCATTTTCGTCTCAATGAGTCTTCTAAGCATGGCCATCTAGACTAGGTGGCCATGCTTCTAACATGGCCAATTAGAAATGTTAACCCATTTCTAGATGGCCATGGTCCCGAATTCATCCGAAGATTTCTTTCATTTACTACTTGAGCTTGAGAAGTTACGGCTGGTCTAGTCGGGAGAACGGCGACTGCCGATCCGGAGACCCCGGGTTCAAACCCCACACGCACCACTGTCTTTTCGAAGTCATGTGCGTAATGCCGCTAACTTAAAACGGTGAAGGAAAACATCGTGAGGAAACCGACATGTACCTAGAATCTTTCGAAGTCATGTGTCATCCACCAACCCGCACTGGGCCAGCGTGGTGGATTATGGCCTAAACTCTCTCCTTGCGAGAGAAGGCCCCGAGTCCCAGCAGTGGGAACGTTTAGTGGGCTGTTGATGATGTTGATGACTATTTGAGCTAAATTCACAACTTTACAGCCCACGAAAAATATGTCTGCGGAGCGTCAAAAGAAGTTTTCACTTCAAGAAACATGCCGTTTTTCTTTTATCGTTCAAGCCAATCGTAATGACAAACTTATACAAATTGACGTCGATATAAACCAATGGATGTGCCCTTAGTACCTAGAAATTGGTAATAAACTGCGTCTCCGTCTATCGTAAGTGGTTTACAAACAACCAATCTACTTGACCCCTAGAATCGCTAGCGGCGAGATTTGCTGTGGTTCTACTTATTTTGGTTGTTGACAACGAACAGTGATTGGTAAAAACGTCCGGCGTCCACCACTTCTTGCAACCGACTAGAACAGAAAGAGTGAGCTCACTCTTCCCAACGATAACATGATTCCGTGCGCCCTGAAGTTTGGAGGGAACATCATATTCATTTTCATCATATTCATGGAGACTCTGGAATCGATCGAGAGACGTGCCAAAACGCTCATAGGCAATGGCACTCTTGTGCGTAAAAGACTTCAAAGTCTTGATCATCGCCGCAAAATTGCTAGCTTATGGGCTTTTTATCGTATTCACTTCGGAGAGCGTGCTAATGATCTGCATGATATAATAGCACCTTGCCTTTTCTTCTATCGGAATTCTCGTATCTTAAAAAAGCGACATCGTTTCATGGTTGATGTTCCAAAAACACGAACGAAGAGGTTTGACTCCACGTTTGTGATAAGAACGTCTAGGTTGTGGAATGCGTTGCCTGAGTGAGTTTTCCCCGATGGTTACAATCTTGATGTCTTCAAATCGAGAGTGAATCGGTGTCTTCTAGGTAAGCACGTTCCATCGTAGATCGCATCGTCGCTTAACATCAGGCGAGATGGTGGTCAAGTGCGAACCTTTTATGGATAAAAAAAAATGAAATCGTTGCAAATTATTGACAGTTGGAAAGAGACTCAAAAACGCCGGCGTGATTCAAACTTATGACCTAAAGATAATGCGATAGGACGTTCTTATCACTACGCCATGGCCTCGCTTACTGAATTAAGTAAAATAATTGTCGGTGAAAGTAAAAAAAAAACAATATTTAAGTGCGAGATGTTATCTGTGTAAGTGATATTTCGTTTTATTATATCCCAATGTCATTATTTTAACTTAAAATTAGCATTTCCATAACAGATTATTATAATATTTGTTATTATGGCTTTGGAATTAACATCTATAAAGATTTCATTATGTTTTTATGAACGCGCTTCCCTTCTACACATACTTACCAATTTATGTAAAAACTTAAGATATGGAACCACTTTCGAATGTTTTGGTTGAAGTTAGAAAATTATTGTTGATGTTTGTGGTTAGTTCACATGGCGACGTGTTAAGTAAAATTGGTAATTTTATATAGAAAGCGGCTTCCGCATTTGAAATTAATTAAATAACACCGGAGCATCAATTCACACTTTAATAAAGCAGTAAAACTGTAAATTCCTCACAGATAATAAGTTTCTTTTATCAAGTTTTTATCAACGTGTTGATTGCTATATCTAGAAAGTTTGTTTAGATTTTTTTTTTATTAACTTTTTTTTAAAGTAAAAAACAGCTTACTTTATAAAAATAGCTTACCGCCTACCAAACATTTTCTTTCCTAATCAATCCTCATATTATGAAATTTGGGTTTTCTCACAAACCAATTTGGTTGGGTTTGAAATTTTGTTTGGTTCCCAAACTTGTTGTTTTTAAGGGCGTACCCCGAGCAAATGACCTTGAGTATTTCTTACCTTATCGCACACCGCAAGGAAGAGCAAGAGAGAAACAGTAGGATTTGTCGCTGTTTTACGCTCAAATTTTAGAATAAACTCTTTATAAAATCATATTTTGGTCTTTTGAAAAAAATACTTCTACCAAAATGTTTGTAATGGAATTGTCTATCCGTTGGTGTAAGTACAAAATGAAAATAATGGAGGTTTTTCGAGGAGATGCATGATAACAATAAGTTTATTAGCAAAAAAATAGAACTACCATTTTGAAGCCAAGAAGTTGTAGAAATATATGTATTTTTTACGAGTTGATATTTGTTTTGGCTAATGAGTAGAAGATAGCTCTGAAAACTGGACAAAAAACTCGTTTTGCTGGGGGACGCACCTTAAGTTGAGAGTAAATTAGTTTCATCTAGGTATGCACGCTACATCGAAGACCGCATCGTCAATTTCCTACTTACATATAAAATATTATAAAAAAATTGTAGTGGTAGGACTCTTAGCAGAGTCCGCCTGGGGAAGTACCACACCTTTACCAGTTATTCTACTGCCAAGCAGTAATGTGCAAACGTTACTGTGTTCCGGTTTGAAGGGAAATGTTTCCAGAGAAATTACAGGAGTTAGAGATATAACAACTTAGATCTCTGGGTGACGAGCGCAGTGCGGTGCTAGGTAATGATTTGGGCTCTTCATGTTCCAATAGCTGCGTGTCACTGTGCTGTTATGTGGCAGGCGTGTTGCTTACCATCAGGCACATGTCGTGCTCGTCTCGACACTCTTTATTTAAAAAAAAAACGTTTGTTACGTTTTCACGCAAAAAGTACTGAAAGGATTTGAATGGAATTTGATACATAGATAGATTATAGTCTGGAAAAACACATATACTATTTTTATCCCGAGAAAATAACGGGAATGTAACCGCGGGATCGATTTTAATGTTTTTTTTTGTGTGTGTACAAGTAGATTCGAGGATTGTTTAGATTCACAAATAAGCCCGGCAGATGGCGTCTAGGTTATAATCCGAGCGAAGCCGGAACGGGCCGCTAGTAGGAATATAATTTTAATCAAGGAGACACTCGTACCTACATACTCTAAGATGGCCATTTCTAAGTGGCAAAGTAACTTAATACTAGAAATTTAGATTCGATTAGTCTGTTTTTTTTAATGCAGAAAAAGCGCAGCTCAAGTTAAGTGGTGTTTGCTGGCGGTCTATAATCGGCACCGTGTGTGTTCACAAAGGTAGCGCCACTCACGCTTTCATCTCGCCGACAGAAGCTTAGTGTGGATACAAATTTGTAGAATTATGCCGTAAGTATTACAAAACTTAATTTAAGTTTTGAACGTGGCCGTAATACCCCGTTTACATTATTCCAGTCCAGCGACCGAATCCAGCGCTGGATTGCTTACTGGAATTATGTAAACCGGTACTGGAATGCATTGGCATTGCCGTATTCCATTATTCCAGTAAGCAATCCAGCGCTGGATTCGGTCGCTGGACTGGAATAATGTAAAGTAACTGACTTTCGAGTTTTTATCGGATGCATTTCGGAGAGTGTGTAGCTGATCTGGATGATTTAATACCACCTTGACAATTTTTTTATCGGACTGCTCGTAGTCCAAAATAGCGATATCGTTTCAAGTTTAACGTTCCAAGACTTGAACAAAGAAATAAGTAGGTATCCACTAGTACTAACGCTTAGGCTGTGGACTACGCCGACTGAGTGGGCTTTTCCCAATTTATTGCAGATGACAAGAATTTTCTCTTTGTCCTGTAATCTATTTGGAAACTTTGCCCTGCAAATTGGAACAAATTAGTGTTTTCACGTTACTGATCGGCGATAGAATAACTGGCAGTACTTTCTGTGCATTATTACAAAAATTTGCTTCTTAGAAGAAGAAAAAGACTACAAAAAACATTGTTGTACATAATTTTTAATAATCATTTTTCTCCGAGATATCCAAGTATTGTATAAAGAGTACCTAATAGTGTAACTTTGTAGTGGTAGGACTCTTAGCAGAGTCCGCCTGGAGAAGTACCACACCTTTGCCAGTTATTCCACCGCCAAGCAGTAATGCGCAAACATTACTGTGTTCCGGTTTGAAGGGCAATGTTTCCAGAGAAATTACAGGGCTTAGAGATATAACATACCTATTAGATCTCTGGGTGACGAGCGCAGTGCAGTGCTAGGTAATGATTTGGACTCTTCATATTCCAATAGCTGCGTGTCGCTGTGCTATTATATGGCAGGCATGTTGCTTACCATCAGGCACATGCACTGCTCGTTTCGTCAAAGTTTATTAAAAAAAAGGCATGTTGCTTACCATCAGGCTCATGTCCTGCTCGTCTCGTCACTCTTTATTTAAAAAAAATATAGATAATAGTAATCCGAGGTCTATGGATAGATAACCATGTTTCAAATGTACGATTCAAAAATAGTTCTCTCCATACTAAGCTAGCATACTTGGCGCCTATCAGTAATCCGACACTCATATGCATCCTTCGCGATTAGCTTTCATTTTGCCGAAATCAACACCAATGTTTGAACACCTTTGTCGACTATCCACTCCCTACTTACATGAACGAAAAAATTGCTTAAAATACGCCCAACTTATGTGTAGAACGTACCGATGGCACCACGATCGAAAACTGCTACGACTTTTAGCAAAATTAGACAGCTGTGGCCGTGTTAGGTAGGGCGTCGGTAGTTCCGCTTTTTGTCGTTCTATTGATAACTTGGTGGCACTATACAATTGGTGAGCATTTGCTTTGTTATGACAGATTAACAAAAGGAAGTTAAAATTTGGAGTTGTTGTAAGTACTTCGACAAATACATCCCAGGAAAAAGAAAAAATAAATAAAAAATTGCCTTGTTGTTTTTTTATGCGTGAGGAACTGTATGGAAACAAATGGTTTCAAATATTTAATTTTTGTTAATATTTTAAAAACTGATCCATCAATTTTAGTTTAAATAAAAATGTCGATTTTTGAGTTCACTCGCAAAGTCTATCTATCATTTCGATTAAAAATATAATTATCAAACTTGGAGCTTATTGAAAAGTTCTCAGGTAATATTGACCAGCTAGCAGGGTTTAAGGTCTCAGTGTGCGGGCGCGTCGTAAAAAATATCTACTCTCATTATTTTCCCCTAACGTACCAAAATAAATAGTACCTACTTTAAAAATACAATCAAATCGGGAGCCTCTTCCTTTTTTGAAATCGGTTAATTGTTCTCGCCACTACGTCATTACGAGTGACCAGTTGAAATGAAATAATAATAAATATATCTATAATTTGCCCAGAATGCAGGTAGAGGAACAGTTCTAGAACAAGAACAAAATTAAAATTTTTGATTTGTCCTCGACTACCTTGAATTTGAAATTTTCACAGTATTCTACTAATCAAGCCTATTGAGGACACATATTGAGGGAAACCTCCCTCAAAAAATATTTTATCCATCAATCGATATTATCCAAACTTAGCTAAGAACCACCACAAGGAAACTGACTTTCAAATAATAAGACGGATTCTGCGAAGAACCTTACCATTAATTATAAAAATTGGCAGTCATAGGACCTGCCGATAGAAGTGAAAACTTATAACTCAGAATTTGATAGCTTACTTTGGATACTACACGGGTGTAACCGGAGGGCGTGGCCTCGCCATCTTGGCATGGCCATCTATAAATGCGTCAGTATTTCCCATTGGCTGCTGCGTTTCTAGATGGCCATGCCATGATGGCCTGTCCACGCCCTTTCAGCATTTCCCGTTGGCTAACGTATTTCTAGATGGCCAATAGCCGTGGTCCCGAGTTTACCCGATGCTTTCTTATCATACCCGAGCGTGACGAACGAATTAAATTCACAGGCCACCAAAAATCTGTCTAGGCGCGCCTAAAGAAGTTTTCACTTCAAAAAAACTGCATCAAAATCGGTCCATCGGTTTGAGAGCGACGGCGCCACAGACAGACACACACACAGTCAGACATAAATCGATGTCAAACTTATAACACCCCTCTTTTTGGTGGAGGTTTAAAAATTGAGTATAATTAACGATTAAAATGTACATTTATAAATAAAGAACTTTGACTTTAACTGTATAACTAGCGGTAGCAGTATTTTCCCAGGAAAGTCTTAATTCCCACACAACCAGTGATTTTTGTTACCCGATACTGTGTTTAATTGTTTTAAAAGTACGACAAAATAGGGACTGGGATCAGCTGTCCAACCAGCAATGTAGATTAGTCATACTACAGAGAGTATTTAATTTTTTAAATTTATAAATGTTACTTATTACTACAGTTTTTGATGTCAATATTTATTACTGATCTTATACTCTGTTAAAGAAAGACAGTTGTGCCTTATCTTCACTTATGGTCACTTTTTTCTTCATTTCATTTCCAGCGAAAATAAGCAAGGCTATAAATAACTATTTTAATTTGGTGCTATATAAGTTTCGGTTTGTATTAGAAAAAATAAATAAATAGAATAGATCTTAACTATACAATATTTTCTTACAACTATAAACAAGTAGCTGTTAGTAGTTAGGTAGTTGATAGTAGTTTAGGTTACTGGGACCACGCTAAGGCTGAACATCATTATTCCGTCAAGATTGAAGTCAACAAGGCGGTCAATTGCAAGCCTATTTTCAAAAACATCTCTGTCTCCGGCTACTCTTCATCAAAACATAAACTCATCAATCAATAGTCCCATAGCTTAATCGCATCTCAAATATTTAGCCAAGTCTTTAAATTCCCGATTTAGCGCCATCGCCACTAAACTGGGGTGCTTTTTGCTACTTCTCCCTGTAGCATATAGCTGACAAATCAATTTTAACCTTCTGCAGTTACAATAAAGTTCAATTTATTTGTTTAGTTGCTCCTTCTTTTTTTGGTAACGACTTTTTGCCCATTTGGTTTGTTTGAGGTAGATTAAATTGTTTTAGAGAGGGATTATATTGTATAATTTAGATTTAATTTATCGTGAGAAAGAATAGCTGGAGATAGATTTGTACATTTAAATTGAGATATGGATTTTTTGTTTGTGAATATGAAACATTATTTTAAGCTTTATATTTTCTTAATGGACCTAAGACGAATATGTGTTGTTTAAGGATTTGTATGTATTTGGTACTACTGAATTTCATATTATGGAAATTTAATAATGGATTTTTTTTTATATATTCGATTTAGTTTGTTGATTTTTTATTCAACTATTCATTAATTTTTTTAAGTGTGTTATTATCATGACATAAATTGGTTCTATTCTATTTTTGGTTCTATTCTATTTTTGGTTCTATTCTATTTTTATTTCTAATGTTCTGTTACGAACAGGATGCAACCAACTGCAATGGCATATTAAGAACTCGCATCATATAACCACGGTATAAATCGCATAATTCACGACAATGACGCGTTTTTAGAATGACAGATCTGAGTGGCAGTTGGATGAAAAATATGTCAAGTATGCGTATCAAGCTTCTTTAACAAAATGAAACATTGATATTACATAGAGCCATTAACAAAAAAAAAAAAAACATTAATATCACCTGTAAATGAACCTGACAGAGGGATGTTTTTGAGAGTTTTTACGTGATAATAAGACATATAACAGAATGCATCTGTCATTCAGAAAACACCATATTTTCTATGAATATTTTGTTGTAATTTTAACGAGACTTAAGAAAAATGATATGACGCCTTCAAACAAAGATGAGGTTCTCAATTCGAAAAAGGTTTCCGGACACGGCGGAAAGTTAAGTCAGACTGGACTGACTATGCTATGCTTGAGTTAGTCGTGTATTCATTTAAGAAGCCATTCAAATGAATATCACTTATATGCCCCAAACAGCACCCGTTCACGAGTAGCTATAATCCATGTGCCAGTGACCGCCGCTTTCCTCGACTAGTCACTGCCGCAAGAAGAAGTATTTTTGCAATTCTTTCAGTTTTGAAAGTTTGCTATTTCGGAACATCAAATCCGATGAAAAACAATATACCTACGCGTATTATAAAAAGGCAATCCGTGGATACCAATTACAAATTAATGTAATATTCGCAGAAAAAAACAAAAATCAGCTGCAAGTTAAAAAATCTCAGACACTAGACTAAATTTTATAATCATTTGAAACAAATGCGTCGTTGGCAAGTTTTTGATTTCTGTTGATATTCGTAAAACCGTTACACTCATTGCGATGAAATTTATAAGGGAGTAAGGGACAACCTCCAAAGTATCATCATCCGACTGTATTCGCCCACTGCTGGACATAAGCCTCGTTTATAATTTGAAACCATCGCCGGCAGCCGTTTTCCATCTCTGAAGTATGACGATCTACAAAAAAAAAGAGCAATCCTCAAAATCAATTTACAAATAAGGCAGCTATCGCGTAAAAAATTCCATCTTTTTTGAAATCAGCTAAAGAAGGAAGTTCTATTGTACACGTACCTAGGTACTTCCCAAGTAACAATTTAACGTCGTATAAAGGTTAAGTAAACGTTATCTGAATACCATGCATCGCTATTTCGCTATAATAAAGTCATACTAACGTTATAATAACGTTTACTAAGCGCGAAAATGGCCCCAGTTATACGACCTAAATAGTCGTATAATGGTCATACAGAAAGCTCGAGCCAACTTCGTTAACGTCATTCAACAGTCGTACAAATGTTATGTGATAACCACTTTCGTCGCGCAGTAGTCGCATCCTAACTTTTCGTTCGAAGATTTAATTTAGTGTATAATAAAAACATACTACAACTTACTGCAACTGGGAAATAATAAGGTGAGTTATTTAATTTTCATATCTTGCTTACTTTATCTGTCTCTCATGCTATTTAGTTTGACTGGGAACTGAAGTTTTATGATAATATACCTATGTGAATACTATTCAGATTTTCATGCGCCCTCGTAATTTTGTGTTATAATCATATTTTCATTAACAAAAATAGTTTTATTTTTTTCTAAAAATGTCTGACTGTTGCTTTTGTCGCACACTTACCTCTGTACGACCTGATAATGATGATGATGGTCGCCATGACAGCTAGCTATTAGAGTTCCTCAAAAATATTAAAACCCTTTTCGTATTGTCAATATTCACCAAAATTTATTATTTGTAAATCTATTTCAGGAAAGAACACTTCGTACTGCAGTGCGGTTTTTCGTAGGAAAAATTCATCAAACTTCCGTAAATATGGCCATCTAATCCTTATAAAGTCAAAACCTGACTTAAATGCGACTGCAAGTTTGATTAAAGTCAGGACAGGACTTTAAACGGACATCATGTAATATAAAGGTTATATTTGAGTCGTCAATAAACAACCCCGTCATTTAAGAGTATTTAATTGACCGCTGTAAAACAAGGTACTGATTGTTATATAAACGGCACTATGAAAACGTCTATATAACATCCACGTTGTATAAAGGTTTTCCAAAAACATAATTTGGTGTGTTCAAAACGTTTATTGGACTATAACGTTAGTATGACTATTGCGTTGTCGTACAAACGTTTTAGCTAAGACTGTAAAATAACGTCGTATCGTTTAGTCTCCCCAACGTTGCTAATACCAGTTTACTATGACAGATTCGTCGCACGACTAATTAGTTGCATTAAAGACATCTATAGGACCTGGTAGTCATCTCATTACCATTGTAAGACTGCTATCCAACTTTAGGTCGTACAAGTCAAGACTTATACGACGTATTTGTTTGTTGGGTTATTTTTTCTTTTGTTTCCAGAGAAATTACAGCGCTTAGAGATATAACATCTTAGATCTCTGGGTGACGAGCGCAGTGCAGTGCTAGGTAATGATTCGGACTCTTCATGTTCCAATAGCTGCGTGTCACTGTGCTGTTATGTGGCAGGCGTGATGCTTACCATCAGGCTCATGTCCTGTTCGTCTCGCCATTCTTTATTAAAAAAAAAACTGTGCCTATACCACGATGGCCTAATTGGGATGATGCCTAGATAAAAAATATGCCAAACTTAGTTCATCAGCTAGATTATGAAAAAATATGGGACACGTAATTTTTTGTTTTATCAAATTGTTAAAATTTGACAAAGATATGGACCATCAAACTTCCGGAGTGAACGATTGTGGCGCCACGTTTTCGTATGTATCGTACAATGAAGTGATGTCACTCGAAACTTCTATGTATTGTAACTGCGTATTTTAATAATTATAATAAGTACCTACGTGTGCAATAGAACTTCCTTCTTTAGCTGATTTCAAAAAAGATGGAAGTTTTTACGCGATAGCTGCGTTATTTGTAAATCGATTTTGATTTCAAACCGGAACACAGTAATGTTTGCACATTACTGCTTGGCGGTAGAATAGCTGGCAAAGGTGTGGCACTTCCCCAGGCGGACTCTGCTAAGAGTCCTACCACTACTAAAGTTACAGTTGGGACGGTTGAAGTGAATATTCGCTATTTAAGCTAGGGCTGTCAATAAATGCAGTGAGCAAGTGTACGTCAAAGTCTAGTCCAGTTTGTCCAATGTAGTGTGAAGATAAGAGACCAAGGCTTACGTGCTCGTGGCCTAACTCAATTCCGTGCTTCAGCTTAGATACAGCCTTTGTTTACGCTTTTGTTTGGCCTTGCACTGATCAGATTAGGGTTTACACAAAATTTGAGAATAGAACCTTTATAAGGTATTGTTCTCCGAAAATATGGGGCATTTAAAAATCTTAAGCTTCAAGGAAAATCGCTTAAAACATGGATAATTTCCTCCAGGGCACGTGGTTCAACAGTGTAGTTCGAACCACGTGCACTTTTTTTTCCCGTTGGTTCGACTTTAGAATCGCACCACGTGAACTACTGAAACTTGGAACCGCGTGGTTCGACTTTAGAATCGCACCACGTGAACTACTAATACTTGGGACGTCGTGGTTTGACTCCATAGTCGAACCACGGTGATAAGTTCATCTAGTTCGATTCATCGAAGTACACTCACAGGCACAATTGACGGGCGGTTAACCTTGTTTGTCTGAGGGAAAATCGGGGTCTTACATATTTTATCTGTTAGCGAATTATGCTGATCTTAGTATCGTGTATATGTATGTGGGTTTGTATGTTTATTTGTTAAATAATTTTGATCACTTATCTTGATCAAAATACATGTATTCTCTAATAGTTGCATATGATAGATTTTGGTATTATTAAATCAACACCAGGCAAGATGGCGGTCAAGCCTATTATGTTTGTATAAGTGCGTTTCAGCAAGCTGTGTAGAAAACCAAAACAAACCAATAAAAAGGTGATACCATAACATAAATATCGTTTAATCTTAGTATTTTTATGAAATTGCCTTAAAATATTTTTCACAAATAGGATTCGACTTTATTGCGATCTTAAATACCATATACTTAGATTTGTATTGATCAAATAATTCTATACTATCTTATTTTAAAAGTTATAGAAAGTAATGGTAGGATGATAGAAATATGATTTTAAGTACTAGCAATTTGATCTGTGTTTCTCAAACTCTCAATGTTGCATTCAAGACATTTATACTTCTTTTCATCAAATTATTCTTATTAAGGACGCGCCAATTTTTCTTACATACCTGCCCTATTTTTCTCCTGCCCATATTGTAAAAATGTCCATTACCATTATATTCAAGTATGCATTAATTTTACTCTATTTATTTTTGTCATTAATTTGGAATTTTTAATTGTAATGTAATTTGATTTTAATGTAATGTATTATTTGATTTTTATTGTAATGGGATCTTAAATTGACGTCTGTTTTTTTTTTAAATTATTGACTTGTATTGGGTAATATTTGAATATCTTGAATATTATGACATGTAACTACTCGTTATCAATAAAAAAGTAAGAGTATGACTAAAGAACTCCGAGAAAAAGGTTTCTTGTGTCGTAACGAGTTGAGATAAATTCGCAAACCTCTAAATACGTGTTCCAAATTACGCTCTTTACTATAAAAAGCTTGTATAATTTTCACTCTAAAATGCCATAAATTGTGTGTTATTTTGATCGAAACTTTTGTATGTGTTTCCAGAATATTACATCATAGTGTTATGATCAGTTTTGGGTAATACGAGGACAATTTGAACGAGATTTAATTATTGTTAAAAATAAAATGAACGTTTTCATATATAAGGAAACATCTAAATTACTTTTCTAAGTCACTGGTTCTAGTGTTACATTCTTCTCCAAACTCAAATGCTTTGCCTTTCCTTTTTTTACGTGGGAGAAATAAATGTACGTATGCCCGCCATACTCTCATGATGAAATGAGAGGAGATCTCCATCTACCCTCATTTGGGCTTCAAAAATCGCAGGGTGACCAACACTACAAACAACACTAACCATATCAGGTTTCTCCAAACTCAGTGCGCTATGCACACATTTATTTATTAGAGGCTTCCGCGACGCCGATAACCGTAAACCGGGTAGTTTTCGGTTATTGGCATCGTGGTCATCGCGTCGTAGTTGAAATATATACCTATGTTTTTTATTTTCCAATGCTTCCCGAACCATTCTTGCGTAGTAATGACATTCGGTAGATAGAACCTTCGGGTCGTGGATTTCGATCCAATGACCAATTTTAGTATCAATCAGATGTTCAGCAATTGCAGATTCTTGTGTCTGACGATTTTTTACAGCGGCAATGTGTTGATTGTTCCAAGTCCCAGCAGTGGGAACATATATTTGGGTGTTTATGATATCCATACATTTAGCCTTGTTTTGCGATGAAAATTTAAAAGGGCAAGCAATGAAAGGTACTACAAACTATCTTGTAAAACAAAGGTTGAGAAATGCTGGTCTGTCATATTGAGAGTGACATTGGTTTGTTTACCTTTTATTCACAGACATTTGGAATGAGGCATAAGTGATTATAGAAAGTAGATGATTAATAAAATAGGTTTAAAATGTTTCTAGGGATGACCGTCGTTATTTTAATTCTTACGCAGCTATTTTGACATTTTTGACAAAAAGAGTCCAAATCCCCAGTACTGCGCTACACTGTGTCCGTCACAGACTTAGAGGATAAATAACTAAAGTAGTACTTATGTATACTCTAAGGTCACAGATATATAAATATGTAATGATGATGACGAAATAACTCATTGTCCTTCAAACCAAAACATTGTTATGTTTGCAAAATTTTATTAAGTAGTAAAATAACTGGCAAAGGTCTTGTACATTCCTAGGAAAATTCTGCAAAAAGTTCTTTCACAACAAAGCCTTAAAATAAACTAGGTAATTCACTTTCAACTTGAACACACCAAGATTGTGCATATCTGTAGTAATTTTTAATTAGAAAGACTAAATTAATAAGTAAATACGCAGGAAAATTAATGTATTCCAAAACAAATAGTACGAATTACTACAATCTTACTGGGTAAGATTTTCCATCCCTAGGTTCTGTGAAGTGGGGACAGTTCTAACCATCTGAGAATTTCGTTATAGTCAGTACCGCCCATCATTATAGACCTACATTACCGCCACTTACCCTCAATAAAAATAAATAACAAACCTGGGTTACACCCACAAACACCCCATACTCGCCATAAATAACCTACCCCTCTCATAAAACAATGTAATTTACACATAAGAATAGATTATCTGCTAATACACAAATCGCACAGATTAGAAATGTGCAGATCAATAAATCCTGACAGACGTAATTTAACAATGTGCACTACTCTGTTATCATGAAGTACAGAATATTTCGCAAAGCAATGATAGACATTCCGTAACTACTGAGATTAAAATGAATTTTTGCGATTAGTTAATAACCACATATCGTCGTTTCATTTTCCATCACAAATAAATAATAAATGCTTAATTCAAATTATATTGAATTGTCCATCAATATTTATTTATTTATTTATGAAAAAGATCTCGATAGTAATATACTGCTTTATAATACTTATACAAAAGAGAGTGTATTAAATTGCTACTGAAAGCGAAAAACACGCCCACAATATAGATCCATGAATTAATGTTTTATGTGGATTTGGTAGGTATGAGAAAAGGTTATACAGTGATTTTGCCGTTCTGGTCTACTTCTAACTCTTGAACCGTTTAGCCTATTTTGTATGAACAACTGTGTTTCATTTGCATTCCCTTAATCGTCGTTCATTGACATTAAATCAATTACATGAAGTGTCACGCCACTTTGACACTTTATTCGGCAACAAATTATATGGCCGAACAGCGTTTGCGAGGTCAAGTAGCATGACCAATGTGTCTGATAGGTAGTACATCTGTAGGTTTTTAATCTTTACAAAAGTGTAGTAAGCACATTGTACCTACCGTTATAGTCCGTATTTCCAACGTATTAGAAATCAAATTAGGCTCATAAAACTGATAATGTTGTCAAGCACTGTTTACGTTCAAGAATGTTTACGAAATTCCGCCAGTAGAGGGCGTGCACCGGATGTGTGTCTCGGAAGTGCCGTGTATCATTTGTGGGCGTCAGGTATAGCACTCGGTGTCAAGTATGTTGTAGGGAAGTTTAGGACTTAATGGACTACCGGGCGAATCTAAAAAAGCACATTATACAGTGAGCCTTTTCTATACTAATATTATAAAGCTGAAGAATTTGTTTGTATGTTTGTTTGTTTGAACGCAAGGATCTCTGGAACTACTGGTCCGAATTGAACGATTCTTTATTTGTAGGATAGTCCATTTATCGAGGAAGGCTATAGGCTATTTTAACATTACGCTACTATCAACAGGAGCCGAGCATGAATGAAAAATGTAACAAAAACGGGAAAAAATATTGCTTTTTGAGAGCTTTCGTTGCGTGACAGTATATTATGTCATATTTTAAAGGTTGCGTCATCTATATATATAAAAATCAATGCCACTTTTCGTTGTTATTGAACTCCTCCTGAACGGCTGGACCGATTTGAATGATTTTTTTTTGTATACGTTTGGGTAGGGCTCTGGAAGGTTTAGATTCACAAATCAGCCCGGCAGATGACGCTGCAATTGATATCTAGGTTATTATTCGAGCGAAGCCGGAGCGGGCCGCTAGTCTTTTATAAAATAACATTAGGCTCTTGTACCTACTGGCTTCCAATGTCTACCGAATTATGGAAGTTTGGGCTGACACAGAAGGCGCAGAATCCTACGAATCTAAACTATAATGCAGATAATCGGCAAGCTATGTTGGACTCGCCATCAACCCCTAACCTCAGCCGCTAACGGTGGGTAAGCTTTCGTATTATTTTTTCTCCAGCGCACAAGAACACCCAAGGTACGCGGCCGCCTTGGGGACTAGCCAGTAAGTGGGTGCCAGCCGTCTACATGTCTGGACCTCCTTCGTCCCTCGCGGTCAGGTTTGTGGTCCCGCCTCAAACCTCTTTTTAGCTGCAGAGGACAGAGAAAGCGACGCATCGCAACACTAGCACCTCTAGATCTATTCAATCTAAACCCAGCTTGATAACAATGCTTCTCAACATAAATTACCAGGCTCATATCCAAAGCCAATCTTGTGCGAAAAAGACTTCAGTCTAGAACATCGCCGAAAAAATTGGTAGCTTCTTGGTTTTTTATCGGATACATTTCGAAGGGAGTGCTACTGATCTGATTCCACCTTGCCCTTTTTTCTATCGGACTACTCTTAGCTCGAAAGAGTGACATCGTTTCATGGTTGATGTTACAAAGATTCGAACAAAGAGATTTGACTCTACGTTTGTGATAACGTCTAGGCTGCGGAATGCGTTGCCTGAGTGGATTTTTATTTCGATGGTTACAATCTTGTTGTCATCATATCGAAAGTGAATCGGTTTCTCCTAGGTTAGCACACTCCATCGCAGCTTCACATCAGGCAAGATGGCGGTAAAGTGTAAGCCCATAATTGCTAAAAAAAAGTGTTTAAAGGATTAGTATTTTGTTATTTTTTCGTCATATATTCAAAGTTTGTTAATATTATTTTACAGGAGGTATAAACTCGTGCAACCCATTAAAATAAGAAACGAATACCAAAACATAAACAAAGCTATTATCGAAATCCAGCCCCGTTCTACGATATCATATGTACAGCAACCAGATATAACGATATCCAACAAAATACCTCTTTAAGTTTATTATGTCTCCACCGGCATACATACTGCTGAATTATTCTGATGTCTTGAGGGGGGTCGAATGTTCAACGGTGAGCACATAGCGGCCTTTCAATGTGTTTTATTGAGAATTGAAGACATGGGAAGATAGAATGGAATTTGTGTATGTAAAGGTTAGCTATGCTAGGTATATATGACTGTTTTCTTTTCGTTATATGGCCGTATGGTTTTTTTATCGCGTACATTATCAAGTTACGGCTTGTCTAGTCGGGAGAACGGCGACTGCCAATCAGGAGACCCCGGCGTTTAAAACCACGCGCACCACTGTCTTTTCGAAGTCATGTGTTATCCACCAACTCGCACTGGCCAGCGTGGTGGATTATGGCCTTGACTCTCTCCTTGCGAGAGAAGGCCCCGAGTCCCAGCAGTGGGAACATTTAGTGGGCTGCTTACGCTAAACATTATGCAAGTACGTATGTATAAATTTATACTGTGCGTTATATATACATATTTTATGTTCGACTGATCTACTTGATCTAATATTACTCTCCTACCTTTTGCTAGGTGCTATTAGATCATGCAACTCACCTTGCAGTCACATTAAGTTGTTGAATTATCTCTAGGGTCTAGGATGCACCACGTGGATGTTCCCGAGCTTCACATTCCATGTTAGTAACGCCTTCTGCGACTGAAATTCGATAGACAGTAGAGGCTATCAGAGCCTAACCGTCATTATTATTTTTTGGTTTAGTGACGAGACGAGCAGGACATGTGCCTGATGGTAAGCAACATGCCTGCCACATAACAGCACAGTGACACACAGCTATTGGAACATGAAGGGTCCAAATCATTACCTAGCACTGCACTGCGCTCGTCACCCAGAGATCTAAGATGGTAAATCTCTAAGCCCAGTAATTTCTCTGGAAACGTGGCCCTTCAAACCGGAACACAGTAACGCTCACACATTACTGCTTGGCGGTAGAATAACTGGCGAAGGTGTGGTACTTCCCCAGGCGGACTCTGCCAAGAGTCCTACCACTACAAATAATTATTGTACTTAAATGTCATTACTCTCTTTTTACCTATTTGTTCGTATAAAACCCATAATACTTTTTACTTTTAACAAAGAAAATTTTTGTTAGAAATTTTATACAAAGACTCTGTGGCCACAATAACTATAGCAGGCTATTTACAAATCCAATTTCGGCAATATAAAATCCGACGCATAATTTTATTGTTTTTGGGCCCATTACCCAAATACGGAGTTATCCTACACGCTCACATTACACAGAGCTTCGTAATACTTACTTTCCAAACGACTTACATTATGATAATGTTTAACTTCTTCTTGATACTGTTATCAGGGTGAGAGCAATAAAACTAACCTCTTTACGAAACCGTCCAAATATAAAGAGCGCATTTATTTTTCTTCAACATTTGTTTTTTCTATCCGTATACGTGCCGTTCCCGTAAAATTTTCTGTGATAATAAGTAGATTATTATTTGTGTTTTAAATTTCAACACAATTCGATACAAACATCTAAACTTTGACATTAACAATATTACGTGCATTTATTACGTTTAAAAGATTGCTCTCGTTTTTCACTGGCTCTTTAGATCTTTTATAAATGGGTTAGCCCACTACGCTGTTAGACGTAGGTTCGATTGCCACCGGGATAATTAGTTTATGAAATGTACCTATATGGTTTTTTTTTGGAAATTCACTGTTTTCGTAAGTATCTATTCCAGGTAGTTACATCCATTTTTTTTTAATAAAGAGTAACGAGACGATCAGGTCATGTGCCTGATGGTAAGCAACATACCTGCCACATAACAGCACAGTGACATGCAGCTATTGGAATATGAAGAGTCCAAATCTTTACCTAGCACTGCACTGCGCTCGCCACCCAGAGATCTAAGATGTTGTATCTCTAAGCCCTGTAATTTCTCTGGAAACATTGCCCTTCAAACCGGAACACAGTTATGTTTGCATATTACTGCTTGGCTGTAGAATAACTGGCAAAGTGTATAACTTGTAAATCATTTTTGTTTTGGCGTTTTCAATAAAGTGTATCTATCTATCTATACATACTTACCTACATCAATTATGTAATAACCTACACATCATTTGATAAATAAAACTAAACGAGAGGTAATCTAAAAAACATATACGTCAGTTTTTAAAACGAAGTAAGGTTAAGAACACAAGAGCTTATGTAAAATCACTATTTTTTTAAGTATTATGGTGAAGGAAAACGTGGTCAGATTGCTTATATTATATCCACACAGTATTTTGAGCCTTTTTCTTCAATTATTTATTTATGTAAAATAAATATTGTGTCAGCTATCAGGCTTTGCTTAGTTAAAGCTAAAATATTGCTTTGTGATGTGTTAGGTTAGTCGCCATTTTTAAACACATAAAAACCAATCACAAAGAAATTTAGCATTTCAAAAACTTTTCCACTCACATTTAGGTAAAATGCCGAACGTTCCAATTCGATCATGCATAGCTTATCAGTTCGAATGCAAATGGCGATGCCTTTTTATTACAAAAAGCATTCCTTTGTCAAAGAAAAGAGGCAATCAAACTGAAATCCAATTCAGAGAGACTCCCTTTGCAATAAAATCTTATACGCCTACGTTTACTATGCAAAAATCGTTTAGCGAAACGATAGCAAACCGATGGTTTTATTCTGGTAAGGAAAGCTTACGATTCTAATATTGATGATCAAATGAACTTCTAAGTAAATTTAGATCATTGTGATTTATGAGTAATTTCATTCATGCTTCACTCTTGTGTTTCATACATTATCTTCGAAATAAATAACGAAATATTAAATAAAATCTGAAAATTTTGTTTTGTATTCAAAATTTTTGCCACATCAAACAGACAGTAAGTGTTCTTTCGAAAACTCACTCAAAATTTTAATTATTGATATCAGCGTCATTTTTGAACTTACTTTCTGAACTCTACATTGACGTAGTCTCAGATTCTACACTGTTTTATTTAAAAAAATGGTTGTCTGTAAAGTTAGATTACGGACGATTATTTTTGGCCATCAAGCCATTATTATTATTCATGCCGATTGGCTTTATATCGTTTATTGCGTTCACTCACTCGCTCGCTCGCTCAGGCGGAACCTCAGTACGGAACGTTTTTCGTACGCGCAACCGGCGTTTATCTGTATAAGTATAAGACATTATCCAATGTTACAAACGTCAGAAACTGAATAAACTTTCTTCCAACACAGAAGCTTTTTCACTAGAAAATGTTCGAATAAATTAACACATGCCTATGCCGGAGTAAATATGAGTTTCTTTACCCGTACCTTTACTTGCCTTCACTTTTACTTCTTTTTTATTTGTACTTTTACATATCTTCCCTTGATTTTCCTACGAGACAATAATCCAAACTTTCACATCCTACTGCCTACCAATGTTGTAATTATAAAACGTAGTATGTGTAATATGTTTTGAATATTTGGATGTTTATTGCTCAATCACGTCAGAACGACTAACCGTTTAGTCAACTTGAAATTTGGAACACAATCAGATTTTAACATAGCTTAACACATATACTACTTTTATGGGCGTAAAATAACAGACACGGGAACTATGCAGGTACAACCACGGAGCCTTGCCAATTGACAGAATTAGTAGCATAAATAAATTATTAAAAATATAAATTGACAGTTTGAAAATCATCGACAATTTTTCCTCCAGAATAAGCCTTCTCCATAACTGTGAATAAAAAGAGTTGATTTTCAATTCGGCCCCGCCCCGTAGGGAGGCAATTCCCCAGATCGTGCGATACGCCGATACGCGCCACCTCCCGGGAAATACGGCATGCAAATTTAACAGTCACGTATATTGGGGAGGTCTAGTCATCTAGAAGCTGTCTAAGCCCTGTGGGGATTGATATTGGAAGAAACGATACCAATTTTGCTACGGTAAATTGTACACCTAGATTTGAATATTAAAATACTTAGGTTCTTTTTTTTTTACTGGTGCTGGTTGCTTAAAAATAGTCGCTAAAATAACTCTTGCGAGCTATCAGTAGACTCTTATTTCTAACAAAAAGGACCTAAATTAATTAAACCTTTACCTATTAAAGGTATTATGTTCTATTATGTTTTTGTTAATGTTAGCCTTTTTTCTCTCAAATGAGATGTTGTGAGTTTTTTTTATCTTTTATAAGCTTACACTTGACTGCCATCTCGCCTGATGTTAAGCGACGATGCGGTCTACGATGGAGCGTGCTTACCTAGAAAAAAACCGATTTACTCTCGTTGAAGACACAAAGAGTGTAACTATCGGGGAAAACCCACTCAGGCAACGTATTCCACAGCCTAGACGTTCTTATCACAAAAATAGAGTCAAATCTCTTCGTCCACGTCTTTGGAACATCAACCATGAAACGATGTCGCTTTTTCGAGCTACGAGCATTCCGATAGAACAAAGAACAGGGTGGTATTAGATCATGCAAATCAGTCGCACACTCTCCGAAGTGTATCCGATAAAAAACCTATAGGCTAGCAATTTTTCGGCGATGTTCAAGACTTTGAAGTCTTTTTCGCACAACTGTGTCATTGCCTATGAGCCTTTTTGCGATCTCTCGATCGATGCCAGAGCTTCCAGCTGATACTTAGCCGATCCATCCCAAAGGTGCGAACAGTACTCCATACAGGAGAGAATCTGTGCTTGATATAATGTAAGCAACTGTTCAGACTTGAAGTACCTTTGCACCTTTGAGAGGACACCTAGTTTTTTGGCAGTTAGTTTAGCCCTGGGCTCGATATACGAGCCAGAGTTGAGCGTAGAGGTCATAGTTCAAGACGGTCAGAAACCGGCACGGACGACTTCTAAAAGTTGGAGTCAGTTGGAAAGGACTCCTTTTAGTGGAGAACAGACACGCCTGGGTCTTACTCTCGTTGAACTTGACCAGATTGGCATCGCCCCATTTAGACACCGCCTCAAGTGTCGAGCTCAAACGCTCGATCAGACTCTCTCTCAGTACCTGAGTTTGCTGTCCACTGGCTTTCGCGCTAGATATGTAACTCTCTACAACGGTGCTATCATCTGCGTACCCAAAGATACCGAGCTTCAACAGATCGTTGATTTGTAGCAGGAAGAGCGTCGCAGAGAGTACCGACCCTTGAGGAACTCCGTCATTGATAGCCATTTGATCCGACGAGGAGCCATCAATGACGACTCGTAAGATTTGGATCGATCTCTCAAGAAGTCCGATATCCACGCAATGAACCCAGGAGACAAACCATAGAAAGCTTGCTTATAAGGCCATCTTGCCGAACCCTGTCGAAAGCCTTCCATGATGCCATGCTCATAAAATAGTATTAATAGATTCTTTGTAAATCTGTCAATCAATTAAAGGTGATCTGGAAGAGAGCTTTTTAATAGCAGTAAGATCATCTTTTGTGAGCATTACGTGTTCTTATTTTATATGTTACTTATTGTCAAGTTTGTTTGTGGTACCAGTAACGTATTTTGTATTGTATTCCATGCCGATTGCTTGAAAGAGATCGCTTTGTGACAATAATGCCATCATTTGAATCCATTGTTTGTAGATTTTTACGTTTATTGCTACTTTTAAAGTTGACAAAGTAAACAAAAACGAAGGTAATGTAAATTTTTTAATTAGTTTATTAAACATGTTTTAGTTTCGAAAAAGCAGTAGACAATTTTAACTATATTAAACACAGAAATGTTAATAATTATTTAAATTTCTAAATAATTACGTAACAAAATAAAATGAGTATTACGACCTTCAAAACGAATTAACAAAAAATGGCTATGTAGTTAATTTATACGCTGTAGAAGTAGGAGTGAGAGGTATACCAGCAAAATCTCTCTATAACCTGCTGAAAGACCTTGGCTTGTCCAGAAGTGCAGTAAGTTCTATACTAGAACGAGTATCTAAAGCTGCACTAGTAGAATCATATCAGATTTGGCTGGGCAGGGAGAGAAATACGAGTAGGTAGTGAAGGTGAGTGTTGACGTACGTCAAAAAGGGGCCCCTTTTAAACCTACGCCCGAGTCACGAGTCTTGAGGTCTACTCGCGATTTCTCTCTCTGCCACACGATGGACCCGGCACCCGCACGGTGAATCCATGGAATGCTAAAAAGTTCGTCTCAATTTAATTAATTCCTAAATTCATAACAATAACGAGGAACGAACCAACAAATAACAGTTAAACAAAATAACGTAACGTTAAACTTTAAATTGATCGAGATAATCGTTTCTAAGACAATTACTTAAAAACGACTCAATAATTAAGCTACTTAAGTAAACAATTAAACGACTTAAGTTAATTTTATACGTGCACCCGGTTTTAATTAAGAAATTAAGATAAGGCAGTGTATACACAAATAAAGCATCTTATAATCTACTCCGGAAGCCAGCGGAAGCGTTCCGAAACGAGACCGCGTTCAAATGTGTGCATAATAAAAGGTTCGAAATTCGAATTGAAAATTTTAGCCCCTACTATTTGCTGCGTAAGTATCACAATACTGAAATAAATTGGTGGACAATTCACACACTACACCATCTGACACCAAACTAAGCAAAGCTTGTACTATGGTGGCCAGATAGCTGATAGAATACTTATATACTTTTAAATACATACATATTACATATAGAAACACGTGAGGACGCAACCACAGCTTGATTTTGGATATTAGAATTAGATTAGGTAAATGTGTTGTTCTGGTTCTGATTAAATTGGAACTAGAAGTAAATATTTCATTGCATTTCTTGTCTTATGTTTGTCGTCTAAAAATATGTTTTTTTTTGTAAATGGTCAAAACTATCAATGTAGGTATACATATTGTATTTGAAAAATCAAATTACGTTTTATCCGTGGTCTCAATTTTTAATTTTAAGTACGATTGTTCATAAAGCGTTCTTTTTAACCGACTTAAAAAAAGTAGGTTTCTCAATTCGACCGTATACATACCTATATATTAAATATATTTTTTTGTACCTCCCAAACTTTGGTTCCTTGTATTATAATATTAGCAACACTTAATAAATAAACAACACTGTTTGAAACTCGAAACGATCTCGAATTCTCGAACATCCCTCGATCGAGTTCCAACAATACCTCCGCCAATACAAAGCGTAGCGGCCAAAACATAAATTCCAATTAAGCAGAGGTGTCACAATGGACTCACCAATTTTATCGCTTCGCTGACGTGTCATTAGAATATATTATCTCTTAACTTTATTGTTCGCTTTATTATGACAGCGGGCGACGGGCTTTGTCGCTACCAAAATGCCGAAACGGACAAGACAGACTTGGGCGATAAAATGGATAACTCCTAATGAAATAATAAATTTTTTTTTAGTATTTTTCACAATACATTGAATCTAAAGTAGATTATTATCTACACCTTTGATGTCTGGCATAAGTATTGTATTAGTTACTTAGGTAATGGTTTCTTTATAAGTTAACGAAATGTATTTTTGCCGATATAACAAGGTCGATCATAATGTACAAATCTTTTTAACATATTTATTTATAACTAGCAGTGCCGCGCGGTTTCACCTCCATAGTTCGCATTTCAGTTATTTTCTCGCGATTAAAAGTAACCTTTGTTCGATTCCAGACTATAAACTATCTGTGTTTCAAATTTCAACCCGATCCGTTCAGCATACGGCGTGATTGACCAACAAAAATGCATAGGTTCGATCTTTCGCATTTTTTGTTTTATTAGTAGGATTGATTTTCCAAAAACCTTAACTTATTACCCTTGATGCAACTGTCTAGCGAAATATTCTTGAGAAGTTGGTCGATACTACTTTCTACAAATACCTACTTAATACTCAATATAGAGATAGA
Organism: Ectropis crepuscularia; assembly: GCA_963693475.1. Lineage (NCBI taxonomy): Eukaryota > Metazoa > Arthropoda > Insecta > Lepidoptera > Geometridae > Ectropis > Ectropis crepuscularia. The sequence continues at coordinate 10,209,018 of OY856361.1, forward strand.
AAATGTTTACCAACTTCAATCAATTTAGTGCCGTATTACACAAGCCTTGTGGCTAAGTGGTTAGTAGCTCTGCCTGCGAAGCCGAGGGCCGTGGGTTCGATCCCCACCCAGTGCAAATATTTGTGTGATGAATTCAAATGTTTGCACTGTGTCTGGGTGTTTCTATGTATAATAAGTATGTATTTAAAACTATATAAGTATTATATCAGCTATCTGGCCACCATCACACAAGCTTTGCTTAGTTTGGGGTCAGATGGTGTTGTGTGTGAATTGTCCACCAATATTTAATTATTTATTTTAAACCCTCTTACCGATTTTGATAAAATTTACGTGAGACTATGATCTACCAAACAAAAAAATAACAATTCAAAAATAGATGATCACAATTGGCAGCGCTATAGCGTAACATACATGCAGAAAAATTGGCAGTCATAGCAACTGCCGATGTAGGTTAAAACTTATAACTCAGAATTTGATAGCTCACTTTGGAAACCACCATCAACCAACCATCAACAGCCCACTAAACGTTCCCACTGCTGAAACTCGGGGCCTTCTCTCGCAGGAGAGAGTTAAGGCCATAATCCACCACGCTGACCCAGTGCGGGTTGGCGGATGACACATGACTTCGAAAGATTCTAGGTGCATGTCGGTTTCCTCACGATGTTTTCCTTCACCGTTTTAAGTTAGCGGCATTACGCACATGACTTCGAAAAGACAGTGGACAGTTTGAACCCGGGGTCTCCGGATCGGCAGCCGCCGTTCTCCCGACTAGACCACCGTAACTTATACACTGCTTTGGAAACTACGCGGGTGAAACCGGAGGGCGCGGCCACGACCATGGCCATCTAGTAAACTATGCTAACGCATTTCTAGATGGCTAATGACCAGGGTCCCGAGTTTATCTCAAGATTTCTTTCATTCCCGAGCGTGATGCTTGAGGTTGGTTTGAGGTGCAATTCACAGTCCACGAAAAGTGTGTCTGTGGCGCGCCGAAAGAAGTTTTCACTTCAAAAATACACAACCGCATTGTTGAACCTCATCCTTTATTGAAGTCAGTTAAAATACGTAATTATTTAATAGGTACTTACATCTGTTTTTATTTCGTCTGTCCCCAAAACCCACAAGGCCAAAACACATCAACATCTGTCGTATCCTAAACCTAAGAATGGTATCTATGATCTACGAAATGAATACGTTTTGTGGAACGGATCGGATAAGGCTTTTGTAAACGCGTTCTTTGAATTCTTTTACAATTAGTTTAATAAATAATTAGGGCATTTTCTATTATGAATTAACCGAAAACAAATATTAAAATGTGTGAATAGGTTAAGTAGGATCGTAGATTTATAGTTAGAAAATAGAAATACCTACGACCAATAAGTACGTATTCTTATTCTATATATTACTAGCGGCCCATTCCGGCTGCGCTCGGATATTGTCATTTAAAGACTATTAATCGAAATAAAAACAATCCTATCTCTCAAGTTGGACCAGACTGCTCACGGTGTGCCAATTTAATTTAAAATCAGTTAAGTAGTTTAGGAATCCATCGCGGACAAACATCGTGACAGGAGATTTATATATATTAAGATTGTCTTTACTTAAAAATTTGAGCTGGTTTTGGCTCGCATCACCTTGGAGCAAATGTTTGCAATTTATAGTCGCAATTTCAGAGTCCATAGTAAAATTGTTTCGTCGTAATAATTTTTTTTCTGATAAACTAAATAAGTACCTACCTAATTTAAAAATTAAACATATACAATTGACTCAATTATATTAGTGAAAATAAATTAAATAGCTAGGTAGCCCAATACCGTTCCAATGATACAGCGAGCTTTCACTATCGCGTAATATCAAAAAAAAATGCCGCAAATTGAAAACTGCCTCCTTTTTGGAACGAAGTTTCTCCCGACAGGCTTGGAGCATAATATAGGGATTTTGCTAAACGACCAAATTGATAAAAATGTGAAACTAAAAGCGTAAGAAAAATATAATTACGGAAGTGAAACGTAAAACTGCCAACTTTATTTTTCAGCTGATCGTACCATAAATAAAAAATTGGCAGTCATAGGAACTGCCGATAGAAGTGAAAACTTGCTGTTGCCCTGGTACTGGTATCTAGGGGAAAACGCAACTCTTTTATATTTCTGTTGTCCTGGTATCTGGAGATAAACGCTGGGCTGTTGGAGGTAGGTAATCGAAACTCTTTACTGTTTCTGTTGCCCTGGTACCTACCTGGCCGTTTTTACCGAGTTTACCCGAAGATTTCATATCCGATCCGATCCATTATCATATCCAAGCGTGACGATTGATGAATCCATTTCACAGCCCACGAAAATTCTGTCTATAGCGCGCCTAAAGAAGTTTTCACTTCAAAAAAATAACTTTTTTTTTGCAAATTCTGTATATTACCTGAAAGAACTTCGTTCCTACCTGGTGTCTATAGCCTCATATATGTTTTGTTTAAAAATAATTAAACGCGTATAGAATACAACGCTTTCGGCGCAGACGTTCTACGTAATGCTGTTAACGGTAACAGACAGTAAGGACTGCCAACAAGAATAGTGATAACCATCGTACTAATACAGCGAGCAACATGGAAGGGAGTAGCCTTAGCTAAAAAATATTGTTCAAATCTTTCTGTCATTTCTTGCGGGAGGGGAAGTTGCACACTAGCGCAAAGCCGCACTATTACATACAAAACATACCTGTACCGATCCATTGCCGATCATACTCACACAACCAAATCACTAACACATAAAAAATAAAGCACCATTCACAAATCTAGCACGCCCTCACGCCACAGTATATTATCAAACTCCATGGTCCACGCGGACTTGTACTTTGACAGAGGGGAAACGCTGTGTATGCCTACTCCCTTCCGTGTTGCTCGCTGTACTAATATAATAGACGCAACAGTTTGTATGTTTGTTCCTTTTTCACATCGGAACGGCTGAACATATGACTTTAAAATTTAGAACACAGTTAAATTGTGGTCTGGAATAACATATTGGCTACTTTTTATCCCGGGAAAATAAATATAAAGGGAACTACGTGGGTAAAACCGTGAAGTTCTGCTAGTAAACCATAAATTTACAAACTATGTATTTTAGAGCTATTCCCCCTTACAGCTTCATTAAGCTCGTGTCGTAAACTACATGTGACACTAACATTCGTTCCATTTTATTTTGTCAATCAATGTTCCCGTGAAATGCAGTAAAGTGAACAAGATGGCTACTCCTCCTACTACAGTCGATGACAAAAGTGCAACAGGATCCTGACATTTATTTCTGAGCGTTAATTTAAAATATGTGACGAACTGTTATAGTTGGCTTAGTAAGTGAGTTGATAGCAAGTTTGTCTGCAAAGCCGTAGAATATGGGGCTTATTCCCATCCAGTGCAAAAATATATGTGCCCCCCTCAACTTTATGATATATATGTATATGAACACAAATCCTCTTCCTGGACAATTTTCCTAAACAATTTTGGCCTAAAAGCCATGCGAAAAACTAATTTTTGATTTTGAATAATTCACAGTTTTTTTTACAAACCTACTGTATGTATAATCCTACTAATATTATAAACTAGCAGCGCCCCGCGGTGTTACCCGCGTAGTTCCCGTTCCCGTTGTTTTTTCGGGATAAAAAGATTTAGATCTTTTTAACCCGGGGAAATAACGGGAACGGGAACTACGCGGGTAAAACCGCGGAGCGCTGCTAGTTACTAACTTAAAAACGAATATTTTTTAATACATAAAAATCCAAGGACATGATGTTTGTTTCCAGTGAACTTACTCTTTACCAGGTGAACCGATATTCACGATAGTTGGGATTTATGTGTTTCTAATATGTATATATATGTATAATATGTACATATTGGATCCAACTTGAGAGATAGATTATTTTTTATTTCGGTTGACGGTCTTTAAATGACAATATTCGAGCAAAGCCGGTACAGCTCGCTAGTCGTTTCTAACTATATCGAATGAAAAAAAATACATCGGGGTAAATCTATTTCTATCAAATTAAATTTGCAACATTTTTTAACAATACAGCGCTGTCACTACATCTACAAACGCTTTGAGCAGCCGACTGTACTGCGACTCTCTTTGTAGTGTTTCAAGTAGCTCGTCAGCCACTAAACCGCTCCGTGACGCTCACTGAAGTCTGCACGACTCCACCGAAACTTTTAACTTTTACCGATAACCGCTTGGCGTATTGTATTGTACAGTTTTACTGCTAAGATTAAATGCGAGACTTTGGCGTGGTGGCGAAATAGCTAGAACGTATGTTTTGTAGTGGTAGGACTCTTTACTTAGCCCACTTGGGGAATTACAACATCTTTGCTAGTTATTCTACCGATAAGCAAAGCAGTCATGTGCGAATATTACTGTGTTCTGGTTTGAAGAGCGATGTTTTGCAGATAAATTACACAGAACGTCCATGCCGTATGCTTCCAAGCCGTCGACGATGTGGCTAACAGTTTCTCCCAGGCGGAAAGGAGCATATGTGAAAATGCATTTCCTCCACATACAAAAAAAAAATCGACACAATTTTGATTTTTTTTCTTCCGATAAATTACGTTTAACATACCAGTTGGTCGGTCGGTCTTTACAGCAACTTTGTAACGAATTGTCGTAACCGACAAGGGCGGCACTACATAGAAATCATTTGAACGTGGAAGAGGCGCCAATTTTGCCGTTCGACGTTTGAAAATTAGTGCTCGTATGAATTTCAAATAGCAGTTTACGAAGACGTCATCGTAAAACTGGCAAGTTTATCCTAAAGGCCGGGTCACACAGAGGCGATCCGATAGCGATCCGAGACTGGATTTTTTGTAATGTTCGAATTTGTATGCAACCTGACACACAGAAAGCGGGCGCGATCCCATACTCGGTATCGGATCGCTATCGCTATCGCTATCGGATCGCCTCTGTGTGACCCGGCTTTAAACTGGGAGGTAGTAAACGGATTTCATATTTACTTCAATTTCTGAACCTTAACGTTAAAATTATGGTTTGTTTTTAAATCATTATTGTTCATGAGGCGATGGAGCGACCGCCTTCTTGCCTGATGTTAAAACACAACAATTAAATTTTAAGAAGCTTTTACTTTTAAAAAATAGTGCTTATGTATGCACGCAAACAAGTTAATACTTCTTGTCTTTATTCCTTGTACTAGGAAGTTTAACTTTAACCATAGTATAAAAAAATGAAAAATATTGGTGAACAATACACACTCAACACCATGTAGTCCCAAAGTAAGCAAAGCTTGTACTATGGGACCCAGATAGATGATAATATTAACACTTACATATTTTAAAAACATACTTATTATACATAGAAAACACACAAATATTTGTGTTCATCGCACATAAATATATTTGCACTATCGAACCCACGACCCACGGCTTCGCAAGCAGACGTACTACCAACTAAGCCAGCAAATGAATGTATGTACGAGTATGTTACGCGATAGTTCCGCTAATTGAGAATAGATTTTGATGATTCTTTTTTTGTTTGTTAGAATTAACTTCAGATATTTTTTTGTTCGTTAAGGCCGATTTACATCAGACGAGCGAATGCTCATTCTATCCCCACTGTATCATATTCATTTGGTGTAAACAAACGTAGAGCATTATTTCGTTGTTTTGTTTGCGTTCGCAAAGATTGTATGGAATTTATAAAATGGAAAACGCTAAGAAATAGATAATAAGAATTAATCAAATTGAAGTTAGCTCCAATTTACAATGTTTACTAGAATGTTGACTAGCTCACTTCAGGATGGAAGTTTTTCGTGACGGTATCTTCATAATTTTTTCGCTAATGCGCCGAACAAAGTATCATAAATAAAAAATAAAAAAAACGGTCGAATTGAGAAACCTACTTTTTTTAAAAGTCGGTTAAAAAGAGGTAAACAATTTCAAAAACAGAATCATCAAAGCAAGACTAACGCCACATTTGGCGCGTCGCGGCGTCTGCCCCTGTCGCATTACGACAATGTGCGATCCGCCCCTTCCGGCGGTAAGTGGCGCCACCAGACATTGTCACAGAGCTATTTTTAAACTGAGACATTGGTTTTCCTTTTTTTTCTGAATAAAAGGAGGACGTTCTCAATTCGGTTATATGTTTTTAGGGTTCCGTACATCGTTAAATCAGAACCCTTATAGATTCGTCATGTCTGTCCGTCGGTCTGTTTGTCTGTCCGTCCGTACGTACATCTCAGCCACTTTTTGTCGAAACTATGAGAACTACACCGTTGAAACTTGATAAGTAGGTGTATTCTGTGAACCGCGTTAAGAATTTAACAAAAAAAAACAAAAGCCCCATACTTAGAACTGAAACTAAAAAAAAAAAATTTCATCGGCCTCTGCTAACTCTCATTTTTTTCTACACTGAATATTGCGCGAGAGCCACTTCCAAAGTGGTAAAATGTAACCCCCCTTGTAACTTGTAAAGTAAGAGAATGATAAAATTTAAAAAAATGTAATGTCCATTACCAAACAAACTTCCAACGACAATTAGTTTGAACTCGATCTAGTGAGTAGTTTTTTTTAGTACATCACAAATACACATTTACCTATTAAAACATCGATCAAAGCCACAACGAACTACAAGAACGTATGTATTATGTTACTTGCTGCTACGGAACCCTTCATGAGCAAGTCCGACTCGCTATTGACCGCTTTTATTTAACTTTTATAGTTTGACACTTGACCACCATCCCGCCTGATGTATGTACGAGTATGTTACGCGATAATTCCGCTAATTGAGAATAGATTTTGATGATTCTTTTTTTGTTTGTTAGAATTAACTTCAGAGATTTTTTTGTTCGTTAAGGCCGATTTACATCAGACGAGCGAATGCTCATTCTATCCCCACTGTATCAAATTCATTTGGTGTAAACAAACGTAGAGAATTATTTCGTTGTTTTGTTTGCGTTCGCAAAGATTCTATGGAATTTATAATATGGAAAACGCTAAGAACGATCTTTCGTTTACACTAAAAGATCGAGAAAGAATGCTCTTGTTCCAGCTCTAGCTCTATGTTCGTTCAGTTTAAATCGGCCTTCAGAGATAGATATATAAATGTTATCGAAATCTGTAGCGGTTATCAATGAAATTTGGTCGAGTGTCTGAATTTAATTTTAAATTGGAGTCAGTTTAGGTTTTTTTGAAGAAAATTAAATGATTTAATAGGCATAGGACAGCGTTTCACCGCCAACTTGCCTGGTGGTACCTAACTATGGTCTTCCTTAGATTCGTGAAAATATCGCATGATTACGTACCTACATGTTTATTCGTATCATCATTTCATAAGCATCCCACTAAATGTTCCCACCACAGGGACTCGGGGCCTTCTTTCACATGTAAATAGTCAACGCTGAAACCCACCACACTGGCCCAGTGCAATTTGGTGGATGACACCATGATCTGTCGGTTTCCTCACGATGGTTTCATTCACAGTTTTTTAGTTATTGACATATCGCACATGATTTCGAAAAGACATTGGTGTGTGTGGGATTTGAATCAGGGACTTCGGATGGGCAATAGGGTACAATCCTCAAAAAAACTAATAAGTCCGTCAGTTAGATTGCTAAAAAATATTGTACACGTAATTTTTCTTTTGTTTCACAAACAAATAGTTACGAAGATACTGAGCTTAGAAGTTTCGCGTGACGTCACTCGTGCGTACGATTTTTACTCACGAGTGACGTCGCGACCCCCCACTCCCGAAGTTTGATGTTCTATATCTTTGTCGATTTTTAATATTTTGAAAAATCCCTTATTTTTCCATGATCTAGCTGACGGACTAATTAGAATAGTGTATTTTTTACCCAGTCCGGTATCCTATTGCCTTTCTTTGAGAACTAAAGTCACTGACATAGGTCAGCGTATTAGTAAACAGCAGTGTTAGTGCAAAACGTAAGACCGAGAATCGGGCTAAGTGACGTATTATGGGAGAGGCATGTTATGTGGCAGGCATGTTGCTTACCATTAGGCACATGTCCTGCTCGTCTCGTCATTCTTTATTTAAAAAAAAAAGAAATTGGCAGTCATATCAACTGCCGATAGAAGTAAAAACTTATAACTCAGAATTTGATAGCTTACTTTGGAAATTACACGGGTGTACCGGAAGGCATGGCCTGACCATCATGGCATGGCCATCTATGCGTTAGCATTTCCCATTGGCTCACGCATTGCTAGATGGTCATGCCGTGATGGTTAGGCCACGCCCATTCAGCATTTCCTATTGGCTGACGCATTTCTAGATGGCCAATGGGCGTGGCCCCGAGTTTACCCGAAGATTTCTTATCATACCCGAGCGTGACGCTAGAATTCATTTCACACCCCACGAAAATTCTGTCTAAAGCGCCTAAAGAAGTTTTCACTTCAAAAAAAAAAGAGGCCTATGTCCAGCAGTGGACGAATACAGCCTGATGATGATGATGATCAAATACGGTAAAATCTTAAGAAAGTAATGGATGACTGAAAACTATGCATACATTTATAGTCTTACTACCTAACATAATAATTATGTGAGTGCGCCTAGGAAAAAAACATATTTCACCCGCGCGACGCCCTTCCTAACGTGATATGCATAATAAAGTCGAGAATAGCATGACACATTTTGGGGGGGAAATCAATAATATTAAATCAGGAGTCAACTTTTGACCAAGTTTTATATTATACATAATTTTACATAAATTTAAAAAAGTGTTCGGTTACTTTAATGGAACGTAAAATTAGGAACTTTATTAACAAAAAGTAATGTGGGGTCATCGCTGGTAATTTTGGGTACATGAATTAAAACAGTTGTTTTCGGTGCCATTTTAATTGTATTTATATAAAAAACCTTGATCTATTTTAAAATTCTATTCGGTTATTGTGTTCTTCTTGGTTGTAACTTGTAACCATACGTCAATGTTTTTTTTTTGTTATAATTTTTAGGTTCTTAACATCAGTGAGCGGCGTCGAAAATGTCCTTATTGCGTTTTCTTGCACTAGGCGCCCCCTTAATTAAGTTGGTGATTGTATGTGCCTATATACATTTTTCATTTTACTAAAAAACAGAAAAACATTTCTCACGACTCTTATATTCTAAAAACGTAACAAAATATCGTGAAACCATCCGCAATAACACAATTCGAACAATTTACACATGATTAAAATTAAAGGGTGCGTCCACAATGACGGATCTCTTTATTCGCCAAAAGTTAATTTCCTCCCTCACACCGTACAAATTCAAGCCGGGAGGAATACAATACGGTGTATTTGCTTATCTTTAATTGATTCACTCTAACCCAGGGGGTGATAAGGATTAGCTCTATTCACACTGACTTTTACAAGGGTAGTTCACCCTTAACGAGGGCAAAGAGTAAAGGGGAGTTGGGTGTGTACGAAAGTGCCTATCGAAGCGTTGCCTCTGAGAAGTTTGGCGGTATGAATAACATCTTGCTTTAACATTTTTGAAGTGAAAACTGCTTTTTGGAATAACAAAAATTTAGGAGCTCGTCTCATAGTCCCATAACGGTTTCCATGAGCTATATGTAGGTATACTGAGTACATGTGTGTATTTTTTGGGTGTATACAAAGCGTTGAACGTCTACGCAAGCTTGATTGTGTTTATTCGTACTGTAAAAAGTTATAAGTAGGTACTCGTATTCACTTCTATCATCAGTCCTATAACTGCCATTTTTTTTTCGTATAGGGACTAGTCTTATCCTACTATTGTACTAATGTTATAAATGCGAAAGTTTGGATATTTTTATGTTTATTGTTCAATTTTTATTGTTCAGTTTGAACGGCTCGACCATCTGTCCACCTGTTCCGTTCCGGGTTGATATTTGCAACAAGGTCAGATTATAGTATGGAATAGCACATAAGCTACTTTTTATCGTGTAAAAATAACAAGAACGTGAACTATGCAGGCCAATTGCGGCGCGCTACAAGTGTAACAAAAGATAAATGAGTAACAATACATTTCAAGAACATTTTTTCAATTTTTTTTCTTGCTAGCTACAGTTTTTTGTCAAAATTCCCTTCTACACAAAAATCTAAAGTTTTCCACATCCGTCTTCCTTGCGCGTGCGTCGCATTATCGCGCGTACGTCCGTAATGCGATACGTCACGATATGACGCGATATTCGTGAATTACAAGCGTTTATCGGAACGCGTCGTGTGGCCCGAGCCTTACGAGGGGGCCGTAATGGGTTTAAGGGATTTGCCGCGTCAGATTTGTTTGTCTAGTTTTGGTTAAGGATTTCATATTTTTGGGGTGTTTTTATTGGGAATCCGGATTGAACGTATTAAAATTGGCAGTCATAGGGACTGCCGATAAAAGTGAAAATTTTGAATATAGAATTTTAGTTATTACAAAACTATGTTGCACAATACAACATTTGTACACGTATGACGTGAGCTAACAAGATTTCACTGATCTAACGCGCACGTTCCAGCCACTGCTCCGCTCCCGCTCCAACGCTACGCCACTATACGCCATACTAACATTAGCATGTCAGCAATGCGAACCAATAAGAATTTCCCGCTCCAAAGATTGTTTAACACGACTAAAAAAGTATTTACCTCATAACTCTGATAATAAACTTAATTTTGTTTCTTTGTGTTGTTTTAGACATCAGAAGCGTTGAAAATGTATATCCCGATGATTGTACATACTTAAATTTAAGTAAGTAAGTAATGTTTGTGACCAGCGCAGCGTAAGATTTGGGTAAACATTTAAAATTATTATCCCCAAAATATCTAGAGTATTTTAAAACTTTGTAAAACTATGTAAAACTTTAAATATTTTTCGTTCACGTAAGCCATTGGGAATATACCTAACGAATTCATACTATATTTTTACCAATTTTCAGCAGCCAACGTCAACCAGCTTAAACCGGATGCCGTGTTAATAAAACGTCATTCACTCTTTTCAATAAAGCGAGGAAAAAATGGCGGGTTGTCGCTCGTCGCCAAGTCAGCGGAGTGGACGGCCGATACCCGGGAAATTGGAAAAACCCACGGATTTCCATGTTCGAATGCACATTTTTAGACGCACTCGAGTTGCAACGCGCCGAATTTGAAATGCTGGCCAGTTGCATTTCTTTTTTTTTTCGTTCATAAATCGAGACAATGGCAACATTGTTTTTTTTTTAGAAAATGGAGGGAAGATGACCTACGACTTGTTCATTTTCATTTCATTTTCCAAATAGGATGACTGTATATGACTTTTAAGTTTTAATGTAGGCTGTGCATTCATTAATGTATTTTGGAAAACTGTTTGAATAACATGTTATCTTAAAAAATTCTAGTAAAAGTAAGGGGGCGTCCATAAATTACGTGAGGTGTTTAAGGGGGGGAGGGGGTCGAGTCAAATCTCATCTAATCTTACGTTGGAGGGAGGGGGGGTCTCGGCAAATATCACGCAATTTATTTTCCTTGAAACAAAAAAAAATACTAATTTGGTCCATTTAATCCAGATTGTACATGCTTAGGTAAACGTAATCGTAATACGAACGCCCCTCGGGCTGGATCTACGCCGTCGGCGTCGCGACGTCACACAAAAAAAAATCATAACAATAACGAAACCATATTTTATGTAAACGACAATGACAATTGATATCTCTCATATCTCTCAGGCATCAAAATAAACTAATTATGGAGTATTTTTATTTGTTTCATATGTTCAAATTTTGAAAACCATTTTGTGGGTCGCGAAACAAAAAAAATAAATGAATAAGTACTCAAATAGAACACAAAGAATAAAACAATATAGCGTGTTTACGTAAGAAACCCACATCTTAAAAAATCTCACGTGAGATTGGGGGTTGGGGGAGGGGGTTGAATAAAATCTCACGACATCTCATCAGAGGGGGAGGGAGGGACAGAAAATTAAAAAAAAGACCTCACGTAATTTATGGACGCCCCCTAAGTAAGTAGGTACCTACCTCCCAGTTTTTGTACACCAAACAATTATTGAAGTGAAAACTTCTTTAGGCGCGCTATGGACAGAATTTTCGTGGGCTGTGAAATGGATTGATGATCACGTGATCATCACGCTCGGATATGATAAGAAATTTCGGGTAAGCTCGGGATGCTAGAGCGAGAAAGACAATGTGGTCAACAAACGTGCCAGACCGAGAAAGATAATTGTTAGAGGAGGACATGGGACAATAGATGATAGATACTCTCTCTCTCTCTCTCTCGCTGCTCGCTACCGGTTACCAGTGTTGACACTTTAGCGACTTTGTCGCTGAAACTGGCGAATTTTTAAAACCTTTTTAGCGGATTTAGACGACGTGTTACCGACAAAGGGGAATATACTAGTGTAGTGTAGAAGGTTGGAGAAGGAAAAAGCTTATGTATTCTTCCAGACTGTTATTCCCTTAATAATTCAATCAAAACCGGCGACTTTGTTTCATAACTATTTGGCGACAAGCTCAAAATCATAGTGGCAACACTGACGGCTACCAACTCCAAAAGACTTTTCTTTGGGCGGGAAAACACGACGGGTGCTTTATAATTTTCACAATCAAATTAATTAGTTTTGCTGTGTAAATATTTCGTTTCTTTCGTGTAAATGTATAGTTTTGTATACATATAGTCAATAGTATAAATAAATATGAGCGTCGCTAGCGACGGGGGTGACCCCGTAGAACAGACCAGAAAAAGAAAACTATTGAAGCCAAATCCAAGTGAAAATGTTTCTTACAAACTATTTAGAAAACCCCTTTATAAGAGAAAGAGACTATTCCCAGAAAATCATAGTGGAGTCTCCAGTGTAGTGTATGTGGAATCGACGGAACAGGAGAAAGTCGGTAGGTAACAAAAATCCTATTACACTCACCAACCTTTTTGCGGACAATGTTAGGGGCATCATAGGGGTGCACCGTGTGAATGCATACAAAGTTGGAGTAACTTTTAAAAAGCCGGCCCCGGCCAACAACTTTTTGAACATGGACACTTTTTTTACTAACCATAAATGTGTATACAATCTGGCTGAGTAACCTTAGTATTTATTTCGCGCGGACTAAGTCGCGGGTAACAGCTACTTTGTATATAAATAAAATTTCAATAAATATTTACTTTAATTTCTGGCTTGTTTTACTCGTTTATTCAACTAATACGATCCATAATATTTTATTATAATACGACATACCTACCTAATACAAAAATCAGCTAATGAAGTTTTCACTTCTGCCGTGTGGTCTTAAGCACACACCTTTTTTACTTTGTTTTAAGCACGGTAAACAAATATAAAATTGAACAAGTATTAAATTTATGTTTATAAAATAATAAATCTTATTTGTCTTGGATATACCGTAACCTGAAAACGACAGCCTTTTACTTTTTTTTTTTACCAAAGTTTACATTTAACCAAAATTTAAATTAAACTTGCACAAAAACACAAATGTATTTTGGCAGGAAGGACAATATGTATAACAGAATGTCTGTCTAGTCAGCTAGACAGACCATTACATAAAGCGAGTTCCATTACATGTAAATGTAATGGAATTATAAAAAAATAAGAAATGGTATTTCATACTGTTGGAATATCAGGGAAATAAATAGTAGTTTCATCAAAGTAAATCTATTGTTTTTTTTGTACACAGATTGAGGTCCCAATGAAGTCCTTAATTCCTATCTATTGACATTTCACACATAAAATTACCAGTACAAAATAATACGTCCCACAAACCCATTCATAATTTCCAGAATGTGAGAACTCCAAACATTTTTAAGCTATAGCTTACGCGCGTAAGCCACATTTGAATTTTTTATTAATAAAATAATAAATCCCCAGATTATGGGTGTCATTAATATGGCAATAATTGTGGGGTGTTCTTATTATTAATTTGGTTATGAATAATTTAGGGTGTGGGTGTGGGGTAGATTTAATAACATACGTTGCGTTACTTTTTCATTGACATTGTGGTTCTACTATTTTTTTGTTTTCCCTAGTCGATTGTTTTTTTACTGTTTTAGATTTATAAATATATTCCTTTCAAGAGATTTCTTAGTGCTACCTATATTTACGTTTACCTACAATATAAGTTCAAAGTGCGAATGTTTAAAAACAGTTATTCTGTTGTTTTCGTGGTCGAACCCATTTACACTCTCTTTGGTCGAACCCAGATCATTCAAAATTGTGTCAAAGTATTGATAAGTTATTTATACGTTTATTGCCAAAGAATACGGAATACGCAGCGGAGCATCAGCGTCGATACGGTAATACGCGCGTATCGGGCCTACTAATGACATTAGGAAAAATATCGTCGTACGCTTATCGTGAAATGTTTCCATTAGCTCACGAAAAAATCCTCTATGGAAAGTACAATTATTGGCATCTCCATTTAAGTAGTGATTACGACAACGAAAATAGACGAAGACTAGCAGCGCCCCGCGGTGTTACCCGCAAAGTTCCCGTTCCCGTTGTTCCCGTTGTTTTCCGGGATAAAAAGTAGCCTATGTGTTTTTCCAGACTGTAAAATATCTGTGTTCCAAATTGCAGCCCGATCCGTTCATACGTTAGGACGTGATTGAGCAACAAACATCCATACAATGACATTTATAATGTTACTAGCAGTTCTCCGCGGTGTTACCCGCGAAGTTCTCGTTCCCGTTGTTTTTTCGGGATAAAAAGTATCCTATGTGTTCTTCCAGACTATAATCTATCTGTGTTACAAATTTCAGCCCGATCCCATCATACGTTAGGACGCGATTGACCAACAAACATCCAAACATCCAAATATCCAAACATCCATACTTTGACATTTATAATATTAGTAGGATTGACCAACAAACATCCAAACATCCATACATTGACATTTATAATATTATTAGTAGGATAGTAGGATTACTCGTATTATAACTCCTCTTATTCTAATTCTATTATCTATTCTATAATAAAAAAGCAGACTTACTTGCCAAAGCGGGAACAAAAAAGAACATCAGGGCAGACATAGCGGAATTGTGTAAGCCAACTGCTTCAGAAACGCGGAACCTGCTATGTCTACACATAGAAAAAGAACAACAAAAACTTTGGGATAACTCCGTAAAGTGCAAACACACAAGAGCGGTGTTCCCACTGATAGATAAAAAAGTTACTAATAAACTCCTAAGTCTATCTAGATCAGATCTTCGTCTGATGATAGGCTTGATCACAGGTCACTGTGAGTTAAACTACCATCTTCACAAAATAGGATCTACTGACAATCCCCTATGCAGAGGCTGTTTGCGAGAGAACGAAACTGTGGAGCATGTGCTGCTACGCTGCGAGGCCACGAAAAGTATAAGACTAGAATCGGGACTCTTTGAAGGAACTCCATGTAGAGAAACAACATCTGACGAAATGGGAGTGGAACTAGTTTGCCAGCGCCCCAAGGCCGTGCTCCGATATTTTAAAGAGCTGTGCTGGTTTGGGTAGGCTGGCCGGGGGGAAGTGCACAATACACCCCTAGCGGGACGTCAGTGCAGGTCGATCACCCCCACCCTGAATTAGAATTAGAACTCCTCTTATTCTTTTTTTCTTTTCTATTTATCACGAATTGTGTTGTAGTATGACTCTTTATAGAGTCCATCAAGGAAACTAGCACACGTTTGCCAGTTTTTTACTTGTTTACAATGTGCACTTACATAGGTACATTTGTTGGCACCTAAAAACTAGAACGAAATAATTGTAGTAGACTCTGCATAAAGGGCGCGACGACAGTAGTCATTTGGTACCAGATCTATCACCAAGCAGTGAAGTGCAAACATCACTGTGTTCCGGTTTGAAGGGTCTTGTTTTTGGGATAAAGTACCTACCTAGACCTACATGGAGATAAATCATCCCATGTGTCTTAGTGCGAGCCCTTTGCTGTATTGGCTAATGATTCAGACTCTTTATGTTCCAATAACTGCATGACACTATGCTGTAATTGGTAAGGGTATTGCTTACCATCAGGCGCATAACTTGCTTGCCCCGTTATCATTTTATAAAAAAAACCCTTTGCCTTCAATCATAGTAGGCGGTGGTAGTACGTAGGTACCTTTTTTTTTACCATTTATAGGTTTACACTTGACCACCATCTCGCCTGATGTTAAGCGACGATGCGGTCTAAGATGGAGCGTGCTTACCTAGAAAAAACCGATTCACTCTCGATTTGAAGACACCAAGATTATAACCATCGGGAAAAACCCACTCAGGCAACTCATTCCACAGTCTAGACGTTCTTATCACAAAAGTAGAGTCAAACCTCTTCGTTCGTGTCTTTGGAACATCAACCATGAAACGATGCCGCTTCTTCGAGCTACGAGAAGTCCGATAGAAAAAAGGGCTAGGTGGTATTAGATCATGCAGATCAGATGCACACTCTCCGAAGTGTATCCGATAATAAACCGATAAGCTAGCAATTTTTCGGCGATGTTCAAGACTTTGCAGTCTTTTTCGCACAAGAGTGGTATTGCCTATGACCCTTTTAGCACGCCTCTCGATCGATTCCAGAGCCTCAAGCTGATACTTAGCCGATCCATCCCAAAGGTGCGAACAGTACTCCATACAAGAGCGAATTTGTGCTTTATATAGCAAAAGCAGTAAGCAGTATACCTATATCATGTAGGTGGTAGTACCTATTGATGGTAGTGTCATAGTCCGTCAATCTGTGAGAAATGCAATTATTTAGATCAACATTTATCGTGGTATCATGGAAACAATTCCCTCCAATATGGTTCTCGAGCCGCTTCAGGTGTTCCTACATTATAAATGATACTTCGCGAGAGCTGATGATTCTTACGAGATTAATACCTTTGATGCTGTAGTAACCATCGTATAATCTGTGAATGTTAGGGTTCTGTACCGGAATTGATACTCTTCAACGTAGTAAGCCTGGTATACAAGCATCCATTTATTATGAAATGTATCTGTAGTTATATCGGTATTATACCGGTTACCTGGTCCCCACTTTGGATAGTTTTGTGTGAGAAATAACATTAAACAAATTTGGTTCTAACGTATCTACGTAGTAGTCGTTCCAGAAATCTTCCCGCGATGAAAAATAACGAACCGATGTGTTAATTACATTTTTTTTAAAGACAAAAATTTAACTGTATTCTAAATTTCAATCTGATCCTATCAAGGATTCTGACGTGATTGAGCAACTAACATCCAAACTTTATCATATTAGTATACTACATAATTGCGATGCTCTCATAGTGTAATTTTTTTTTAGGTTTGTATGTTTTTCATGTCACTGGTTATACTGCACTTTATTGGATAAAATACTTATAAAACCATATTTTTTAAACTGAAACACGATATTTGAGACTTCAAAAAAGGAGGAGGCTCTCGATTTGGTGGTATGTTTTTTTTTTGTATGGATGTTACGCGCTATCTCCGCAAATTGTGAATCAATTTTAATAATTATTTTTTTGTTTAGTAGATCATAGTTTCATATAAATGTAATTGAAATCAGTGTGTCGACATTACAATGTTTTTTTTCTTGCTGTTACTTTCGCACCATATCCTCAAATTGTTTTTCGCTTTCTCATATTTTGGCAATTAATGGTTGCCTGGAAGAAATCGCTATAAGCGATAAGGCCGCCATTTATGGCACTAGTTATAAGTTATTTTATTTGCTATTGTTTTTTCACTGTATAAGTCTTCTGGTGTGCATAATAAAGTATTTATGTCTGTCTGTCTGTCTGTGGTCGTTTTTGAAATATGAACAGATAACTAAAATTTACTTGCATATATCTCGATGTGTATAATCGATAGCGATTGCATTTTATGAAATTTGGTCGAGTATCTGAATTGCATTTAAAATTGAAGTCAGTTTTTGGTTTTTAAGAGGAAAATAAATTATTTGTTCACACCTTTAACTAATATTTGAACATTATTGTTTAGGGACAACTAGCAAAGATGTGATGGTGGTTGAAAGTCTGGTGTGCTGATTTATCTGGGCGCAAAGAAAGAGGAAACGTCACTTCAAAAACTTTACACATATGATACGGAACATAGAAACTGCGGTTCCGGTATGCACTTGACTGCGTTCATTGGTAGTAAGTGCCATGTAATCTGTGTATAGGCGTCAACAATACATAATGGCCAGGAAAGTGTGATACGGATTACAGATGAGCTTTCATAGCTCATTAGGCCTCATTTTTAATGTGCTGGTACACATAGGCACATGGTATAATATTTGTTATAATTTATGGTTGCCATGTTACAATTTTTTTTGAAGTAAAATCTTCTTTTGGCTGATCACAAACAGATTTTTCGTGGAATAATAATTTAATTCTAGCCTTACGCTCGGGAATGACAAGAAATTTTCGTGTGAACTCGAGACCATGGCCGTTGGTCATCTAGACATGCGTCACCATTCCCCATTGGACATCTAGAAATGCGTCAAAATTTCCCGTTTGCTATCTAGAAATGTGTCATCATTTCTAGATGCCCATGGTCATGGCCACACCCTCCAGTTTCACCCGCGTAGTTTCTAAAGTGAGCTATCAAATTCTGAGTTACCTATACGTTTTCACTTATTTCGGCAGTTCCTATGACTACCAATTTTTTTATTGTAGCTTGGTTCTATCTTTAATCTTCAAATAGCGCCCAATTGACTTATAAGTGCTGTCGTTTGGTGAAAGTAACTTGTGACAGAAAAACTGGCGTCTTATAATCTGATTATGATATCTAAATTTCGCGATACAGCGTGGAATTGCTGCCAGTTTTCTTGTCACTTTTCATTTTACTAAGATACTTTCAGAATCTTTTTTTTTGTATTTTTGTTAATGGTATTGTACATTAGAAATTAAATTATAATTAACTTGTCTCTAGTTATTTACCGGTCTTTGGAAAATTTAGATATGCTTAGGGTGCGAAGTTAAATATGGAGGTAGCATAACATGGCTAAGGTATGCTCTACGTATATGCGTAAGTATAGTAAAATTACAATATAAGTACTCGATAAAAGCCCAACTTTGAAGGGCAGTAGAGGCCATTGAAGGCAAACTCCTATAGGACCATACATATTAAAAATATCCTAAACAATCTTTATTAATAATTACAAACGTAAATTTAAAAAAAAAACGAAAACTTAGGCATGAATACATAGTTAGAAAATTGAACATTTTTAAACTAGATATGATCATGAACATTAAAACATGACTTTTCATTGCTATTGGAAATTATCATGTACAACTTTCACAAATCTATAAAGAATTATTTAATTAAATTTTGTCATCTCATTAGTAAAAAAATGTTATTTCTTTATTACCTTTGAATTATTAAGCAAAATAAAGATTCTCAACACTTGTTAGCAAAACAGATGGGCCTGTTTCGAATTCGAATTCTGGTATTTTTTATTCTACGAATTCTAAAAAGATAATAAGTTTCAAATTTTCGTTTAATGGTAGACAACACATAATTCTGCTTCCCCCAAAACACCTGAGCATCACGGGTGGCCAAACCAACTTTGCCTAACCCATTAGTCCGGCATTATCGAACGATAAACATGCAACGTGTGAAATTATTAAGGAATTGAGCTTTTGGACGTGAATTGTTTGTGTAAAATACTGGTTTCCTACAATTACCATGACGTTTACTTAAAAAACTGGCTATCGGAACAGGTTAAGTAAAACTTGAAATTTGGTAGTGATAGGGTGTAATGAGTGTTATAAAGAACAATAGAGTCAAAAAAGCCCTTGACTATATCGTCTAAGTAGGTTTTTTTATGTGAAAACTTCTTACTCTAGCTGCGTTGAAAACTTTTTGGTGGTAGGAGAAAGTCTTATGGGTTCACGTATCAAAATGCCCAGTAATGAGGCACAGCGTTGTAGCGTAAGATAAACAACGGAGTGGAACGTGCGTGTTAGATGAGTAAAATATTGTGAGTTCGCAATATCAACATGCGTTAGTTAGTTAATTAGTTTTTCTTTTAATAAAGAGTGACGAGACGAGCAGGCCATGTGCCTGATGGTAAGCAACATGCCTGCCACATAACAGCACAGTGACACGCAGCTATTGGAACATGAAGAGTCCAAATCATTGCCTAGCACGGCATTGCGCTCGTCACCCAGAGATCTAAGATGTTATATCTCTAAGCCCTGTAATTTCTCTGGAAACATTACCCTTCAAACCGGAACACAGTAATGTTTGCACATTACTGCTTGGCGATAGAATAACTGGCAAAGGTGTGGTACTTCCCCAGGCGGACTCTGCCAAGAGTCCTACCACTACAAAATTAGTTAGTTTAGCGGGGCTTTTTCCGCACCTAGCCTCTTTATTGGGCCATTGTGCGTGACTCATACTTCCCTTTCCTACTCCAACCAGCCCAGGCCGTCCCAGAAGGCAAGCATCTTGTTAAGGTTGCGACAGGCATCCGGAACAGATGACGGAGATTGGAGGAGTCCTGCCCGTTGATCTGCCACGTTGCTGCACTCCACAAGTACATGCTGTGGCGTTTCTTCTTCCTCCATGCATCCTCTGCATAGGGAACTGTCTGTTACACCTATGGTATATAGGTGCTTATTTAAGGGGTTGCTTTTAATGTTGTCCCTGTTTAGTCTGATGAAGTTGTGGACAAGTTTTTAGATGCTTCCGGAATAACATTTTTGAAGTGAAAACTTCTTTAGGCGCGCTATAGACAGAATTTTCGTGGGCTGTAAAATGGATTCATCAATCGTCACGCTTGGATATGATAATAGATCGGATCGGATATGAAATCTTCGGGTAAACTCGGTAAAAACGGCCAGGTAGGTACCAGGGTAACAGAAACAGTAAAGAGTTTCGATTACCTACCTCAACAGCCCCGCGTTTATCTCCAGATACCAGGACAACAGAAATATAAAAGAGCGTTTGCCCCTAGTTGCAATATTCTGTATAATTACGTTGATATAAAACTAGATGGCGCAACCATCGACTTAGCTGGCGGTGTTGAAATTATGCGAATGTACATAGACCTACGATGGTTTAACAAATAATTTGTCTTCTAACAAGGTAACAAATACATTAAACAATTCAATTAAATGTGAAAACATTTGAGTCACAAGTTTTCACTTCTATCGGCAGTTCCTATGACTGCCAATTTGTTTGTTTGCCGGCATCATATATTGTTATTCCATTCTGTTAAACGGCCTTCTTCGGTATTTCTACGGAGCCATGTTTTTATTTGAGCCTGGGGTATAGGCATTAGTGGTTTCAGTCTATGTCCAACATGCGTAACAGCAGATTATTTGTAGCTATACAGATGATGTACTGTGCAACGTTAGTGTTGTTTAGTATTAAAATTCTAAGTGAAAAGTTTTCCCTCAATTACCTAAGTGAATTCAGTCAAATTAGTTAAGTCCCTCTGATTCTTTTATAACTATTTTATGACGGTGCCGTAAATAGGGCAGTGTAACGGCGCCCAGGCATAGATCGCAGGCTTTGAGGGCACAAGAATGGCCACATCAGGCAGGACTATTCTTTTTCGGTTTGATAAATAATAAGTTTCCGCTGCGCCTCTAGTGCTCGATTCCTACACATATGTGTATGCCTACCTATAACCTACATACATGCCAGTATCGTCAAACTAGCCTGGTGATAAAAAAAACAAAAGCGCAATTATAGAAGCTAGCACAGGGCGCAGAAAAAGCTATTTATGGGACAAGGAGAGCCATACTAATCTAACCTTACTAGGTTGCTAACCGTAATTAATAGCCTACGCAGATACATAGAGCATTTTTTAATACTAAGAATATTATGTAATCTGCGTGAATGCATGCTGAAATCTCTATGCCACGGCAATTTATTTCAATATTCTTTCACCATTGAAATTTGACATCATTAAGAAGTAGTTATTTAGAACAAACATTGTTACCTTTGTTACATGCCATATATTTAGAAATGTTTGCACATTACTCCGTTCACGTTTGAAGGGAAATGTTTCCAGTAAAATTACAGAGCATACCTAGAAATAAAACATCTTATATCTCTGGGTGACGAGAGCAGTGCAGTATAGATAATGATTTGGACTCTTTATGTTCCAATAGCTGCGTGCCACTGTGCTATTATGTGGCAGACATGCAGTTGCTTACCATCAGGCACATGTCCTGCTTGTCTCGTCATTCTACACTACAAAAAAAATTAGCATTCATAGGGACTGCCGATAGAAGTGAAACCTTATAACTCAGAATTTGATAGCTAGCTTTGGAAACTACGCGGGTGAAACCGAAGGGCGTGGCCATGACCATGAGGTCAATTCACAGCCCACGAAAATTCTGTCTGTGGTGTGCAAAAATAAGTTATCACTTCAAAAAACATTGTAGAAAAATCTGCATACCTCAAAGTCAAAGTCAAAGTCAAAGTCAAAGTACTTTATTCATAAATGTACAATTTACACGTCAATAAATAAAAAATTAAAACAAAAGAAAGAGCATACAAATTGTATACATTTTCAAAGTTTGTGATCAAATGACTACTTTACTGTATTATAATAATTATTGTACAGAAAACTGTCAAGCATTATGTGAGTATAATATGTTTTTATAACAATTGTACTGACCCATGTCAAATTTTTGTATACATTTTTATAGGACTTTGCCATCACTCTCTAAAAATTCGGTGTAACTATAAAAAGTTTGATCGATAAGCCAGCACTTTAATTTGTTTTTGAAGCTGCCGAAACTTGGGGCAGATACAACTATTTTGGGAAGAGTGTTATAAACTTCAGGTCCCATAATGTGAGTTAGCTTCCGTGACCTTGTGAGAGAGTGTGATATGACATCCAGCTTGTCCGCGTTACGTATGTTTCGAGAATGTCTCTCTCCTCGCGTATTGTATGATTCTAGATTATTTCTGACATACACAGCCACCTGATAGATCAATATAGCGGGTAACGTAAGTATACCAAGCTCTTTGAAATATGGTCTGACGGATGTGCATTGCGATACGCCAACGATGGCACGTACGGCACGTACAATTATCTACTCTTCTTGTAGTGGCAGGACTCATGGCAGAGTCCGCCTGGGGAAGTACCACATTTGTCAGTTATTCTACCGCCAAGCAGTAATGTGCAAACATTATTGTGTTCCGGTTTGAAGGGCAATGTTTCCAGAGAAACTATTTCGCAGCTATTGGGTGACGAGCGCAGTGCAGTGCTAGGTAATGATTTGGACTCTTCATCTTCCAATAGCTGCGTGTCACTGTATGTGGCAAGCATGTTGCTTACCATCAGGCACATGTCCTGCTCGTCTAGTCAATCTTTATTTAAAAAAAAACTTAAAACTAACAATTACCAAGATAAGATAACTAAATTAATCCACACGCTGGAATAGAATTAACCGCATTCACTCTCAATCCCGAACAAGTACACTTCGTGTCAAGATAATTGTATAAGTTAGTTAATTACCTCGTTGATTCATTGCGCGAACCGCGCCGCCTGACCCTATTACACCGCACGCCATGATTAATGATCTAACTGAGAGACTTGAAATTGAAACATGTAGGTTATGTAGCGCTTAAATGTCTTGTGCGATTTTGCATCGTATGACTTCGATTTACATGATATTAGTATGTATTTCATAAGCAGCTTATTTATCACGTCAGTTCTCGCAGCTAGGATTAAGGCTTTCTTTCCAAAGAATCAAAACCGTAATTCAATGCTGGCCAAGTGCGAGTTGTCGAACGGCGCATGTTTTTGAAAGACATAGCTTAAGCTTAAGCACTCATGGAGCAATTTTCAGCCGCGCCCGCTGCGGTTGCAGACCCGCAGCTTCTGTAGAATGCAGATATATACCTGGGTAAAAATTGAAAACACAACTCAGGACGTCTTTTACCCCCGCGGCGCGCGCGACTGGTACCACGTTCGCGAGCGATAATTTCGCCCGCGGCGGCTACGGCTGCGAAACCGCAAAAATCAGCGGTCTCGTAAGTTCTGAAACAAAATCGTTCCATGAGTTCTTAGCCTTAGATAGAGATAAACAAGCCACTACATGTCTCCACTGCTGAGACTTGGCCTAACTCTCTTTCACTCTACCTTAAATATAACTACATAGTACAAAACAAAGTCACTTTTCGCTGTCTGTCTGTCCTTGTGTATGCTTCGATATTTAAAACTACCTAACAAGAGATACATATTCTCCTAATCCTAAATATGCGTAAAAATTTGGTTTGAAGCAAATACGCGATGCACTCATCGCGATGCACCTATTCTGAACCCCAACTTTTGATTAATAAGCCCCCGACGCAACGATTACGAAGTGTTTTACCTAAGTTTGGCGTCTCTCCCTTTCCGTCTGTCTGTCCGTCAGCGTGCAAACGTACCACGCCTCGCAGTTTACCTGTGCAGTCCCTGTTCCCTGTTACTTTCCCTAGTTAAAAAGTAGCTTAGCGCTATTCACTAATACCTACATACGTAAAAAGTCTACTTTTTGTCTCGGAAAAGTAACGGAAACGGGAATAGCACGCCTTAAACCGCGTGGCGCAGCTAGTTTGAAATAAAATTTGGAATCAACAGCTTACACTAATAACCACAAACCTATTTATTCCCATAATTCGATTACATATGTATATTAGTCAATCGACGCCATTTTGTTTTTCATTTACAGCGAGATGTTAATCTTATTATCGTGCGATTTGAAATTGTAATGCTTAGATCGAAACAGTAAACTTCGGAATTTAATGACTATTAAATGCATTGGAATACATTAAACTATTCGTTTTATAGCTTTGTTATCTATTAAAAAAAATACTTACTTCACATGCATAAATAAAGTATCAATGCTTCTAAATTTTTGTGATACAACTTAATAAATACCAGAATTTCAATACAAACCATAATTGGTATTCGAAAATGTTTATTTATTCCTACTAAGACTATAAATTGGAAAACGTGTTTGTTTGTATGTTACCGACGCCATTAAAAAATACTAAAAATGTTTTTTTGCCAGAAATGGTTGTGTGTGAGAGAGAGAACATGATTTGTTGTACTCTTCTGAGTAATGGCGTAGCTTTATTACGTGATGAATTCAAATTTTAGATGCCCTATGGGTTGCATTCATTAGGTGCCCTATGGGTTTATGGATACCGGTCTAACTAACCCAAACTTTTTATTTTTGATTTTTTTATTTATTCATAACTTAAAATAAATGTGAACAAAACCATCGGCACTTTTAAAACTCGCAGCGGTTTGTCCTAGTGCTAACATTCTCCACAAACATATAAATCCAATTTTAATCAAATACCAAAATTATAAGTCTTAAATGCAATATAAATCAACATACATTCGATATAATATAGAAACTTACGTTTAACTACGGTTTAGATAGATGATAAGTTAATTATATTGCAGCGACAAGCAATAGAGGCCGTCTTAGGGTAACTTCTAGGACATTTTAAATAAAAAATATCACATTGTATTTCTCTGGAATCATCCGTTCCGAAAATACACCACCGACATGTTTTTAAAACAGTATGTAATTGAGTCAAGAATCAAACCGTTCTAGGCTTACACAAAGTTAATTCTAGATACACAATAATCAAACTGTTATAGGTTTCCACTAGAACCCCATCTCGCCTGATGTTAAGCGACGATTTAGTCTACGATAGAGCGTATTTACCTAGAAAAAACGGTAAACGGTTCACTCTAGATTTGAAGATTTCAAGGTTTTAACCATCGGGAATACCCCACTCACATAACACATTCCACATTCTTGACATTCTTATCACAATTGTAGAGTCAAATCTCAAAGAAACGAAGACACTTCTTCGAGCTACAAGTAGTTCGATAGAAAAAAGGAAAAGTGAAACTAGATCATGCAAATCATTTGCACACTCTCCGAAATGTATCCGATAAAAACCCGACTAGCTTGACTGACTTTTTCACACAAAGGTGACCTTGCCTATGAGCCTTTTAGCACGTATCTCGATCGATACCAGAGCCTCCAGCTGATACTTAGCCGATCCAACCCAAAAACGTTTATTTCAATTGTATTAAATCAAGTAGGTGAGTACTTTAACTTCCCGTGGGATTAACTACACGAGTAAAGTCACTAGACGCACCTAGTTACAAAATATTACAAAATTAACATCAATATAAATTAAGAATACCAAGCCAGAGTTATTCGAGTACAAGTAAAAACGACAATTTAAAAATCATTTCTCATGGCTTGGCGCGCCAGATATGAGCCCGAGTCAACAGAAACAATTACTTAATGTCAACGAAAAAGATAATTTAATAATTGTGCTCGATGATATATGAGGGGTCTACGCCCACCTGGGGTCTCTACGGGTCTCTATATTAAAATAACCGATACTTTGCCCAGCATTATTTATGCGAGCGCCTTGAAAGTTACATCTTACTCTGAGCAACTCGTGCATTTGTTAAAAGAACACGGTAATAGTCGTTCGGAGATTTCTAATGTCTCAATTTCTACAAAAACACAAACCATAAACAACCTTACAATCCACAATGAAAGGTTTGAATTTCAGTGCATCGTTGAATGCACGAGCTTTGAATCCTAAAACCAAAACAGCGTACGTTCTAAGGTCTGCGCCAATGAGAAAAAAGCTGTAATAACGAAGCCTGAAATTCGAAATTCCAAGTTGCATCGAGGCACGTTTAAATTATGTCTTGTTTAATGAGTCTCTATTACCTCCGATTTGTAACGTCTTAACTGAAATTTAACAAAATTGAAATTAGAGCTTTAACGTATCGGAAAACCGGTCGTTTCGGCGTAACCTTGTGAGAGTTGTTAGGGTAGAGATGGGAAGAGTCGGTATGCGCGATGTTTTCACCAAGAACACTGCCATGTAACTAATGCAGGGAATCTACATATCATTAAGAGATGTAGGTTCTGTCTGTACGTGTGTACTGCTTTGTTCGTTATATTTACGATTGAATATATTCGTATTTATGACGTCGATGCGTGGTACATTGCATTCAATGTAATACGGCGAGGCACTCGCTTGTTCCTAGACGCCTATTGTATTGGAATATTATACTCTGGATTTATAGTTATTCCCTTGCATTAGATATGGATCGAGTTTTATCACGAGTCAATACTATATGACCATTACGAATGATTCTTGAAACTAAAAGCTTTTATTGTAATGCTTTGTGAAAGCTACTTTTCGAGGTTATTTCTGAAGAAATATTTTATTTACAACTTTTGTTTTACAATATCAAAATAACCCGACTTTACATGACTGTCAAAGTCAAAGTACTTTATTCATAAATGTACATTACTCATTTTATGTAGCATTTCCAGATTCAGATTCCAGATCGATTCCAGAGCCTCAAGCTGACACCTAGCCGACCCATCCCAAAGGTGCTAACTGTACTCCATACAGGAGCGAATCTGTGCTTTGTATAACAAAAGTAATTGTTCAGATTTGAAGTACTTTCGCACCTTTGACAGGACACCTAGTTTTTTGACAGCTAATTTAGCCTTGGACTCGATATACGAGCCAAAGTTGAGCGTGGATGTCAGGGTAACCGGCACGGATACACCTCGAAAAGTAGGAGTCTGTTGAAATTGACTCCTTTTTGCATAGAACAGACATGCCTGCGTTTTTCCCTCGTTAAACTTGGCCAAATTGGTTTCGCTCCATTCAGAGACTGCCTCAAGGGCCACGTTCAAACGCTCGATCATACTCTCTCTCAATAGCTCAGTTTGCTGTCCACTGGCTCTCGCCAGTAAATGTAATTAAGTGACGTTTGATATTGAAATATCAAAACCAATAAATTGATTATTCTTAAAAAAACAAGAATCTCCACATATATTTAAAATTTTTAATATTTTTAAGGGTTCCGTAAAAACGGAGCCCTTATAGATTTGTCATGTCTGTCTGTCTGTCCGTCCGTATGTCACAACCATTCTTTGCCGAAACTATGAGATAGGTCTTCAAAAATGATGTTGAGGTTTCTAGTATAATTTTTGCCTACGCTGAATAGTTTGCGCGTGAGACACTTCCAAAGTGGTATAATGTGTCCCTCCGCCCCTTCTAACTTCTAAAATAAGAGAATGATAAATTAAAAAAAATATATGATGTACATTACTATGTAAACTACCAACGAAAATTAGTTTGAACTCGATCTAATGAGTAGTTTTTTTTGGTACTTAATAAACACATTATTATTAAAACATCGATCAAAATTACACCGAACTACAAGAATTTATGTATTACGTTACTTGCTGCTACGGAACCCTTCATGGGAGAGTCCAACTCGGACTTGGCTGTTCTTTTTATAATCCATACAAATTAAACAAACACATTTCAGCTATAGCTATAGCTATAACTATAGCAGAACTGATTTAAATGAAACATTTGTAGTTTTGTATAAATAAAGCCCGGGAAGGGATATAAGTGATTTTTTTAGTCCGAAGAAAGGGTTTTTACGAAAGTTTGTATTACAATTTAGTATATCAAGTCAACTCAGTCAGTCAACTTTTGGGGCTAAAACCTTAAAACAAATTTTAAGACAAGCAAATTTTTTATTACATTTTTGAAGTGAAAACTTCTTTTGGCGCGCCTAGACAGATTTTTCGTGAGGTGTGAATTGAATTCTAGCGTCACGCTCGGGTATGATAAGAAATCTTCGGGTAAACTTGAGGCCATGGCCATTGGTCATTTCGAAATGCGTCAGCCAATGGGAAATGCTGAAAGGGCGTGGCCTGGGCCTCATGACATGGCCATGTAGAAATGCGTGAGCCAATGTGGAATTCTGACGCATTTCTAGATGACCATGCCATGTTGGCTAGGCCACGCCCTCCGGTTACACCCGTGTAGTTTCCAAAGTAAATTCTGAGTTATAAGTTTTCGCTTCTATTGGCAGTTCCTATGGCTGCCAAATGTTTTTTTTGTTTATTTAATTATATAAAATTAAGAATGACATTAAAAAAAAAAGGTTTTACCATTAAAATGGGAACATTTCTATTAATAGGTAAAGAAAGTCGTAGGTTACTTTACGGGCACAGCTAGAACTAAATAAATCCCACTAATTTTAAAAATCAATAAATAATAAATACGAGTAAATAAATATTGGTGGACAATTCACACACAACACCATCTGACCCCAAACTAAGCAAAGCTTGTATGATGGCGGCCAGATAGCTGATATAATACTTATATAGTTTTAAATAGATACTTATTATACATAAAAACACCCAGACACAGTGCAAACATTTGAATTCATCACACAAATATTTGCACTGGGTGGGAATCGAACCCACGACCCTCGGCTTCGCAGGCAGAGCTACTACCAAATTAAGCCACGAGGCCAGGCAATGTTCGGACGTTTCTTGCTCAATCACGTTTTAACGTATAAACGGAACGGGTTGAAATTTAAAACACAGATTATAGCTTTGAAGACACAAAGGCTACCTTTTATCACTAAAAAAATACCGGGAACGGGCACTACGCGGGTAAAACCGCGCGGTTTTACTAGTGTTAAATAAATAAGTGTGTATATAAACATACCCTAGTAATTTCCCAGTCTACAATGCAAGCCAACAAAAATACCCGCTGCCTAAACACCACATTGCACTTGTGGTTGATTGCGCATACCGCAGATAAAATCTCAACCATTATTGTCTTAATTGATTCGTTCTACCCAGCGATTGTAGGGCTTAACTGGCTAATTCATAGATTTATAGCCTGCGCTCTATCTATTACCCGACGGCTAGGGGTTCCGTATAATTTATTAGGTTAGGTTAAGGCTAGTTTTAGATAGAAGTTAAGTTACTTGTAATTAAAAAGTACACAAACATTGTGTACATCAACATTATGTACCTACCTATTTACGTATTTACCGCGAATCAGTAGAGTTATAATGCGAGCATATATTTGTGTTCCGGTTGGCAATGTTTCTAGAGAAATTACCGGTAATCTAGGTAATTATCTTCACAATTAATGTCCTACTAATACTATAAATATCAAAGTTTGGAAATTTGTAGCTCAATCAGATTAGTTAGATCAGATATGTGAGAAGACCATATAGGCTACATTTATCACAAAAAATAACGGGAACACAAAGAGCTTTCACATACGTTCACAACCGTTCACTTTCTTTTACAGCATAGAGTGCCGAGACGAGCAGGACATATGCCTGATGGTAAGCCACATATGCCTGATGGTAAGAAACATACCTATGCCTGCCATATAACAGCACAGTGACACGCAGCTATTGGAACATGAAGAGTCTAAATCATTACCTAGCACTGCACTGCGCTCGTCACCCAGAGATATAGGTAAGATGTTTTATCTATGTGCCCTGTAATTTAATTGGAAACATTGCCCTTCAAACCGAAATACAGTAATGTTTGCATATTACTGCTTAGCCTTAGAATAACTGGCAAAGGTGAAGTACTTCCCCAGGTGGACTCTGCAAAGAGTCCTATGGTCCTAATAGGTACTACAAAATATAACTTAAATACTTTGTGACCAAATCCAAAATCCAAACGACCCTCACTGACACCTAACTAAAACTGTCTTAGCTTGGAAATTTTTCTTTTTATTTTCGCTTGAAATTGTAGAGAGTAATAATTGTGTTGTTTTTAACTATTGGTGTTGTGCGTGTGATTTTTCCACAAGTATCCATAATTATTTATGGAATAGCAAAGCTAAAGCTAATTTTGGTAGGCGGTAGAAGGGCCGATCTACCTGAAATCAATACTAATATTATAAAACTAAGAGTTTGGTTGATTGAACGCGATAATCTCAGGAACTACTTGACCGATTTCAAAAATTCTTTTACCATTGGAGATTTACATAATGTCTGAGTGCTATGTGCTATACTTTTTATGTACTACGGGCGAAACCGGGCTGGACTCTTTGCTTAAGAGTGCGCCTAAAGCCAGGAAAAAATCAGATTTCACCCGCGCGACGCGTTTCTGAATGTGATGTACATAAAGTCGAGAATAGCATGACACAGTTTGGAGGAAAAATCAATATTTAATCAGGAGTCCATTTTTGACCAAGTTTTATTTAATTACTCAATAACTAAACATACATTTAAAAAAGTGTTCGGTCACTTTACTAGAACGTACAAATAGGAATTTTATTACCAAAAAATAATGTGGTGTCATCGCTGATAATTTCGAGCACTCGAATTAAAACGGTTTTTTTCGGTGTCATTTTTATTTTTTTATTGTAAAAAACTCTGATCTATTTTTAAAATTCTATTCGGCTATTGTGCTTCTTCTTGATTGTACCCACACGTCAATATTTTTTTTGTCATAGTTTTTAGTTTCTTAACTTCAGTGAGCGGCCTCGAAAATGTCCTTTTTTCGTTTTCTGGCTTTAGGCGCCCCCTTAAACTTATGGCAAAACAATGTTTACCGGGTCAACTTCTTTGCCTTTGTGTTAATTAGTATATGTTAGAGTTACGTAGGATATACCTACGCGAAGTTCAATTAATTTAATACAATGTTTCTAATGAACATGACAGAGATGAATTAGTTTATAGTCAAAATAACACGCGTGGTCTAAACTTTTTTAGACCATACGTACCTACATTTTTTATACAGGCCAATTTGTTTTATTGTATGAAATCACCTCTGGCTTCTAGTCAATGTAAAGAGTCAATCGCAATTAATAAGTACCTATTTTAATTTTCACGACAGACGGTGACAAGAGCATGACGGTAGGCAACACGCCTATTTATAAAAAGCACAGTGCCCGGCAACTTTTTGAACGCGAAGAGTCCAAATCATTGCCTAATATTGCTCTGCGCTCATCACCCGGATATTACAGATGATTTATCTCGTAGTTATGTAACAAATGATCTGAGAGCATTGCTGCCTACAAACTGCTGTGCAGTTTGGCAGAGTTTAATATTTTGAAAAATGTTACTTATATTTTTGTGGATTAAATAAAAAAAAATAAAAAATAAAAAAAAACGTATCTGGAAATATTGCCTTTCAAAGCGGAACACAGTAACATTATCTTCATTACATGTGATGAAATATCGTCTAGCATATTAATATGTATAGTTATGTTTGTGTGCTTGTAGATCCTATCATCTATCATCGCATATAATTGTAGTTAAGCATACCTTATCTTATAAAAAAACTGGTCTGGTGTTACAAAGACATACAATTTCGTAAAAGGTAACCCAAAGACATAAAGCGAAACACGAAGCAATAAATCCAACATAATACCTATCGTGCGAAATAAATTCCACACAGACCAGACTACCACATTTATCCCAATCCGCAGTTCCCAGAGTTTCACACATAAACCAAAACTACACATAAATAACGATACAACTATAAAACTACACATAAATAACGACACAACTATTAAAGGAACAGAGATGGCAGCACCGGCGCATCGGCGCTGTCATAAATTTGAATATTTCTCTGAAACAAACCTCGGTGGATAAAATACGGGCTTATTGTCAACGAGTTAGCCGTCGGACGACGTAATAAAAACAGAAAAATGGCGGTTTTCGTGTCGGAACTACTAGCTACAGAGCAAGCTCAAGAAAGAGATTACACACTGATTTTACTAGCCATTTTTTAAAGTAAAAAACTTAAACTTAAAAGTAAAAAGCTTATAGCTATAAGTACTTTTTGGTAGAAGAAAATGTTAGTTCGCGCTACCGACATGCCAATACCACAGTCTATTAAATCATACAGTCGTTCGACGAAGCCGGCTAGACGAAGCAATCATGCGGGGCGTGCGGGGTGAGACGCGGGAAGCGCGCTCCTGTATTGCCTACATTACAATGTTAGTATTACAGGAGCGCGGCTCAGGGCTGACGTTTTCCGTATGTTTTAATTTTATTTTGGCGCCACGTTTTTTGTTTGCGATAACCCTACCCGTGTCTAGACATTATCGGCGTTTCTCAAAAGATCAAAGGCCATGAACTACTGGTAGTATTTCATTATACTGTGCTAATATAGTGGTGTAGCGTCGTAGCGGCGGTGGAGTAGCATAGCGGGATGTGCCCGTTAGACGTTTTTTTGATGGGTGAAAACTTACAAGAATGGGGAAGTGTTGCCATTTAAAGGAGTAGCAAGTCAATGTCAAAGTAAGCAGCTAAATGATGTTAATGTATCTTAACATGATTTAGATCATGGATCCTTGGATCATGTTAATTTACGTTATTACAAACAATACCTATAGGTACATGACTAAACAAAAAGAGTGTGCTTAAGACCGCACGGCACCAGTGAGACTTTCATCTATCATCACGAAATCTCAGAAACTACAAATTCTAGGAGTCTGAAATTTCGCATAGAGGTCATTGCTAGCACGTAGACGCTCGTTAAGACGGGGTTTTGCGAAATTCAACCCCTAAAAGAGTAAAATAATTGAATGAATTGAACTTGAAAGGATGGGGGGATGAAGGAACATAAATGCACAGGGCAAACCCATAGGGCTAGGCTATAACTTAAAATGTCTCACACATATTCCTTCTGTGATCTATGGATGTGATGTAGGGATCTACTAAAGAAGGATTTATCAAAATTCTACTCCCAAGGGGTTGAAATAAGTGATAATTTAATAAAGTTTGGATGAAACGTTTTATTCGTTGTACATACAGGGAATTAACATTTCATATAAACGGTTAGCCTTACGTCAAGGACTAACAAAACGCGAGCATAGCCGCGGGCAAAAGCTAGTTATAAATAACTTTAACATCAGTGAAGAACAACGGAGTGTATATTTCTTACTCCGGTACTCTCGACGTTCCGGAGTTCATGCGGTTGAGCCTTTCATTTCGGAGCGTGACGGATCAGCTGCACATACAGCGTACGGAAAAATGGCGGTACGGTGCTTCTTGTTTGGGTTCCCTTGGCGGCCCTGAGTTCACCTGAACGAACCTTTTCTTTCAGATCGTGACTATAGTAACACACTGAAAGTACACGATTTTTTTAAAGTTTCTACTTGCCCTGTGATTTTTTGAAGTGAAAATTTCTTTAGGCGCGCTATAGACAGAATTTTCGTGAGCTGTGAAATGGATTCATCAATTGTCACGCTCGGATATGATAAGAAATCTTCGGGTAAACTCGGTAAAAACGGCCAGGTAGGTAGATACCAGGGCAACAGAAACAGTAAAGAGTTTCGATTACCTACCTCCAACAGCCCAGCGTTTATCTCCAGATACCAGGACAACAGAAATATAAAAGAGTTGCGTTTGCCCCTAGGTACCAGTACCAGGGCAACAGAAACAGTAAAGAGTTGCAAAATTTTGTACAACTTCGTTCCATCAGAATGTCCCTTGACACCTCCCAAGTATTTTAAGTTTTCACTTCTATCGGCAGTTCCTATGACTGGAATTTTTTTTATTAGGTTTTATTCTACTTGCTCTCTTATATTAGAATGGGACAAATCTTGCAAGTTATATTAGAACCACTTCCTGTCGTTACATTAGGTTGAAATTTGATATACTTACGTAACTTCGGTGACAATGCAATGATATGGTACTTTTCTTCGTTTTAGAGCATTTAAATAAAAAATTTTTTTAAAAAAAACATTTCTTTTGCGAAACAAACAAAAAAGCGAAGATATAATAAAATAAAATACTGAGCTAGGAAATTTCGAGAAACGTCACTTCGTTATATGATTATACCAAGACACGTAAAAATATGATTTATTTATTTTTATGTCGCGTATATTATAGGTACGTCCGCGTTTGATGACCAACGCTTAGTAAGTGACGGCGTCAAAAACGACTGAAAATAAATATTATAAAATAATATAATGAGCTAGTTATTTGTTCGCTGCTCTGTGTTAAATTGAGATATCCCGCGTATGCGCCTGCGGCGATGCCTAGCGGAATTTTAATGCGAGCGCGACACTGATGTCGCTAACCATCAGTATGTACCGGGAATTTATTGCACGCTGACTTTATATTCAAATTTATACGATTTTAAAAAGGAGAATACAGACTTACAAAAAACTACTTAGTACCTACTAATATTTCATACTAACGTCTCTGTGACATAGCATAACCCACTAAATGTTCCCACTTTTTTAAACAGTTTAGGTAGAGTGAGGAGACGAGCAGGACATGTGCCTATTGGTAAGCAACATGCCCATATTAGCACAGTGACACGTAGCATATATTTAGATAACATTACTCAAACAATTCTGACACAAATTAATAAAAGCTAGCAACGCCCGCTCTTTTACCTACTCTCTGAAGTTCCCGTTCCCCTTATACTCCGAGATAAAAAGTAGCCTATATGTTCTTACGGAGTATAATCTATTTGTGTTCAAATTTCAAACCGATTTGTTCGTACGTTATGACGTGATTGAGCAACAAATATCCATAACATTAAAATGTATATTGTTAAGCAGGATTATTGGTCGTAGGAATAAAATACCTATTAGACATTGTTCAACGGAGCGGTTTAATTAATACATTCAAAATCTCATAAATCACAACAAAATTCCAATCACAAATTTAATCTAAAACCAAACAAAAGAACATAAACGATCAATTACGTCACAAATCACAATACATCACTTTCAGTCAATTTAACCTAACCCTTACTACCAACATTACATAGGGACTGCCCAATTTATTATCTACCACTGAACAATTGTAAACCCAAAATTGATCATATAAATCTGGCAGCTATTGTACTAAAATTAAAACAGTGGCTCCGACATCCGATGCTATTAATATTGGTGGATCATACAAAGCGCCCTATGATTTGACGACAACTAATCACAGATAAACGTACACGTGTACACCATACCTTAGACTTTATCATATCACGGCATAATGAGCTCTTTGCCTCAAATCACAAGGTGCAATTTAGTGAAGAATGATTGTGGTAGTTAGGTGGTTGCGGGTTTGAAATTGAGGGTAGTTTTAATACATAATCTGAGTATTAGCATCACAAAACGTTCATTCATCAAGCACATCAACCCGTGATTGTAGACGTGATAAGAAACTAAGCGGTTTGATGCTAAAATACGGATATAGAGTTAATAAAACCAGTTGATTAATTATTAACGGACACATTAAAGTGTGGATAGACTAAGTACCCGGTTTTAAGGTTTTCTCCGTGTAGTTCATAATCCCGTTATTTCCCCAGGATAAAAATACTCTGTCTGTAATTTCAGACTACTACTAATCTATGTGCTAAATTTCATTCGGATTTCTTTAGTGAGTTTTGCGTGAGACAGTAACAAATATTTATACATAGTACTCACAACATTTTGCATTTAGAGTATTAAGTACCTAAAGATAGTTCGATTAGGTACACATAGGTACCTACTCTATGTTGCACTTAATAGTTAATTTTATTTTTGATCGCAAGGTAGGACTACAAAACGAATATATGGAACTGAGATTTATGACGGACTTATAAACCGACGGACGGACGGACGGACTTGCCGAAAGCATATTCTTCCAAACAATCTGTTTCCGTAGGCAAAGTGGTAATTTACCACACTAATATTATAATGGCGAATATTTGTGTTTGCAACAGTGTACGTTTGTTCTCACATGTCTTTGTTTCGGCTCAATAGTTTTTAATTAATGTTGCAGAACGTATTTGGATTAATACATAGGTCACTTTTGATCTCGTTTAAGTTAGTGATCATTGAACCGCTACACTGTAAAGCGTAGCTGCTACTTCAAAATCTAATCAAAAAAGCTTCATGTGAACATTTAACGTGGCACTGTGCGACAAAAGTTAAGACATAATACAATGTGTAGTGGTAGGACTCATGGCAGAGTCCGCCTGGGGAAGTACCACACCTTTGCCAATTATTCTACCGCCAAGCAGTAATGTGCAAACATTACTGTGTTCCGGTCTGAAGGGCAATGTTTCCAGAGAAATTACAGGGCTTAGAGATATAACAACTTAGATCTCTGGGTGACGAACGCAGTGCAGTGCTAGGTAATGATTTGGGCTCTTCATGTTCCAATAGCTGCGTGTCACTGTGCTGTTATGTGGCAGGCATGTTGCTTACCATCAGGCACATGTCCTGCTCGTCTCGTCACTGATTATTAAAAAAAAATATTGCAAGCTAATTTTCCACACTAGGCCGGTCCTGTGTCGTAGAAGAGAGCACTTAATAACATATTTTATACAATAATACTCGTAATATTATTAAGCAAACTTAAAATGAACGGTGGTTTTTACCATTTGTGGGTAAAAATGAAAGACAAGGCTACTAGGGCCTGTGTTTCAGAAGTACAAGTAGATTTTTACAATTTGTGGGTAAATGATAAACAAGACGGGCAGTTGCATACTTTTTCACAACTTATTGAAAATAATCACATCTTGAAGTACCTACTCTTACAAAGTAAAACGCTGTGATTTAGTTATTTGTACCTATAGTTATAATTTCAGATACGAGTAATGAATCTGATTGAATAATAGCTCCAGTATTTTATCTCAATAGGTTTTGATCACTACTCGATCATCTCCACCTTCAAATTATAGGTACATACGTAACTAAGCATGCGACGTTTAGAGAAAATACGAGTATTTGCAACTCTATGTAATTCCCACATCCATTGCAAACAGCCAGATCAAAGATACCAGACAAACTAATTATAGTAAACTACCTCCCTCACCGAACCCTTCATTCGGTATTTATGCAATTAACAATAGATCTAACTACGTTTTATTACGTCTGCTATTTGTAATTAAAAGATTTTCATTGCATCCTTAAACTAAATAATGGCTAATTGAAAATAGATGAACTTACGGCTGGTCTAGTCGTGAGAACGGCAACTGCCAATCCAGAGCTCCTGGTTCGAATCCCACGCGCACCATTGTCTTTTCGAAGTCATTTGTACATATATCGCCGTTAACTAAAAACAGAGAAGAAAATCATAGCACAACATCACAAAGAAAGCGATGTGGCCAAATAAGTTTTTCTATTGAGAGAGTGAGGAGTAGAACAATTTGATGAAAAAGGTTGTCGCCAGAAAGAGTGAAGGTTTCAAGACAGCTCACTCCCGCAATGGATAGACTTATTTTTTAAATAAAGAGTGACGAGACGAGCAAGACATACGTTTGATGGAAAGCAAAACGCCTACCCATAGCAAATGGAGCTAATTAAATACGAAGAGCAAATAGCGGTGGCAAAAAACTATCTAGTACTGCTCTGCGTTCGTCACCCAGACATACCTATAAGATAGTCCATCTTTGGCCTGTAATTTCTCTAGAAACCCATTAAACCAAAATGGAGTCATGTGTGTGCATTATTGTTTGGCAGTATAATAACTCGCAAAGATGTGATTCTTCCACAGGTAGGCTC
The DNA here is from genome assembly GCA_963693475.1 of Ectropis crepuscularia. Classification (NCBI taxonomy): domain Eukaryota; kingdom Metazoa; phylum Arthropoda; class Insecta; order Lepidoptera; family Geometridae; genus Ectropis; species Ectropis crepuscularia. Next base: position 10,247,219 of record OY856361.1, read on the forward strand.
TGAAAACAATCCTACTGTTACAAAAAAAGTTACAGTTGACGTTTTGCTTAGTACACATAAGTTTCCTCACCATAGATTCCAGGTTTCCACCTCGTTAAAGACAGTATTCCTGATAAACTTAACACTTGGAAAATTACTCAGACAGCAAAATGAAGTACAACATTTTAAAGTCGAAATTAAAAATCCTCACAAAACTCCGCAAGCGAGCATCAAAGGCAAACAATTTCGCTGAAATTTAAACTCAGAATAAACACAGCTGCCTGAAAAAGGCAGTGGAATTAAACAGGTTATTAGTTGAAAATTACCCGTGCCCCAACTGTAATGTCGCCGGTAATAAAGACTCTGCGTTTCAGTGGACAGGGATATAAAATATACGAGTATACTAGAAGAGAATACTCAAATAAAAAAAAACTGGCACAAAAATTTACCAGTGAAGGACTGGTTAGACTTTTTTTATAGTGGTGGAAATAAACTTACGCGTAGGTACTCTTCCGCTCGGTTTATGTCAGACTCTACACCTAGAGTGATTATCTACTAGCTAAAACCTCCACAAGGTTCCAGCTTTGCTGCATTTGTAGTAGTGGTAGGACTCTTAGTAGAGTCCGCCTGGGGAAGTACCACACCTTTGCCAAATATTCTACCGCCAAGCAGTAATGTGCAAACATTACTGTGTTCCGGTTTGAAGGGCAATGATTCCAGAGAAATTACAGGGCTTAGAGACATAATATCTTAGATCTCTGGGTGACGAGCGCAGTGCAGTGCTAGGTAATGATTTGAACTATCATGTTCCAATAGCTGCGTGTTACTGTGCTGTTATGTGGCAGGTATGTTGCTTACCATCAGGCACATGACCTGCTCGTCTCGTCACTCTATGCTATAAAAAAAAAAATATATATGACGTTAACGTTGCCAAACCAGGTCTACCTCAGGGCAATATCCCGTTACCGGTGCATCTGAACAGCCAAAGCACAGTGGGGGTCTACCGCTGAACGAAAACTGTCTTAGCTTTGATTTTTCTCTCTCTTTTCTTTTCATTTGAAATGATAGAGATGGCAATAGCAAAGCCAAAGCCGGTAGAAGGCAGGGATCACCTCGGGGATCAACCAGACAATACACATCAGACGCCCTCACGTCTAAACACTTCCTTCCCACCGATGATCCAGACAGCCAGCCCTTTCACTATCTCCATCCAGTTGCAAAGGACAGAGAAAACAACGTATCGCAGTATCGCCACTCCGCTCGCGATCTTAACTAGCTCAGATACGAACGCTGCCTGTGCCATTCAACCCAGGGTTGCCCGTATCGTCAAAGTTATGGAGCGCTAGACCCTGGGAAACAGCTCACTCAACAGAAATTCGAACAAAATAAAGTGATTTTCCGATGATATCAGAGGTGCGAAACCCTTAGTGTGGAAGTCTAGCTGACAATTTTGTTTCTAATGTTATATTAATCTGATTATTTAAATATTTTGGCTAGTATTTTTTACCAGTAGACTAACCACCGCATGCCAAATATTTAAGAGCCAAAAACCTATCTGTATATTACCAATTTGGAAGAACACAAAAAAAAAATTAACACAACCCAGCCTAAGAAAAAAACAGTAATGTCAAACCACAAATTAGATATTAACAGGGTGTTGATCGGCGATGAAATGAATCTCGCCTAGATTCACAACTCACCAGCGGGGGCACAGGACGAGGCATTATGCAGCGCTGTGATTAGCCGAATATCCGTGTGACGTGCACTACTTTCTACGAATGATCGGACAAAACGAAATAGATAAGATATTTAAAGACATTAAAGATAAATAAAGATATTAAATAGATAAAGATAATTAAAGATAAGATATTAAAATATGGGTACATAAAATAGAGTTATGCAAACTTCAAAGAAGAGCAGGATGCAAAGAAAGACATCAACAGGCTCCCATTTCGTTTTAATTGTGTAGATTTGTGATGTTATGTTTTTGTAATTATTGCATTAAATTACTTACTTGTGAAATGATATACCGTCCTTTGTAAAGCTGGATGTCCTGCTATTCTTTCCCCACCATTTCACTGAGCAGAAACCCATACTTTATAAATGTTTTTGTTTTTTTTTTGCCAGCACTCTTTCGTCGGAATCAAAAGCCTGACTGGCCATTCTCGCATCAGGTTTAGTGCAATTATGCTAATGAAACGCTAATAGGGGCAGTCGTACGATCAGTCAATTGGGTATATTGTCTTTGTGTGAAACGAATTAAAAACTACATAATTGAGCTTCAGGTTGTTTCATCAAAAACCGTTTTTATTATTATGTATTTTCATATCCAGTATTTCCCTAGACAGTCATGTTCTCCGCTCGAAAAGGGGGTGCTGTGGAGCTGTAAGCCCATCCCCCAGGCGGAAGGGGGGTAATGGAGGCGGCCGGGGTAGGGGGTGTCCTTAATTACCGCTGCTTTTATAGTTTTAATGAGTTCATTTTGGACCGGGGCTAACAAGCGGCGTAATACCTATTTAAACCAATTTTGAAATTAATATTTGAAGGGATGGGATGGGGTTTATCGATATCGTTATTTTTTATGTATTTTGGATTGTTTTTAAAGTGAATGCAAGTGTTTTTCTCATTGTAAGTATTTTATTTGTTTGTATTTTAAGACAAAATGAGTAGACTGGGATGAAATGAAATAGGTTACCTACCTATATTTCTCACACAGCATTATTTAAGCCCAAAGTACGTAAGTAGGTATGAACCTACGATGCGAATCAAGTAATTAATGTAATCTTATTAACTTTGCAACTATTAATGTTTGTGTGTTGCTTATTAACGCCAAGTTAAGTTTGATTTTATTATTTGAGCCTGCACATGCGAATTCTGCAAATTTTATCTCAAAATAGATAAAAAATCTTTAGAGAATGATTTTTTGTACAAGCTCCATGGCCATAGACGTGGATCGATACCGTATAATCTACATTTATTTATTTATTATTTGCCTATTTTGTCTCAATGTTGAGCAAAAGGTCAGGCAATTCAGTCCAGTCTTCACGATGTTTGAAGAGGTCGTATTTAATATAATTGTAATAATATTACGATAGCGTAATAAATGTAGTGTATGAGGTATAACTGCATTACTTATTACGTTACATAAATGACATCATGTATTTGTTATTTTAAATACACATAAAAATACCGTATTAGTAAAATCTACACATTTCAAGGTAGGTTTTTATAAATACTTCTGCAATAGAAAAATATATTGAAGTCAATTAAAAAAATACGATTAATAATAATGAAAAATAGCACTGATTTGAAGACCGATGCAAACAAGAATAATATAATTATATTTGTAAATCCATTCTATCGATACTCTTAATTATAATTACTGTCGCAGACCATCACTAAAATGTTTATCAGCGCGCTTGCCGACGGTCGGTTCGACTATTTTGTCGATATTAATTAAAAAGGGGTCCGTGTACAAGTTAATATTAAAGAAAATTAAGTAATCTCCCAACCGCACAACTTTGTAATGAATTTTCGCAATACACAAAAGTTGGCTTTCGTATAATACCTACAGGTATAATGTCGGAGGTTATAATACAAAGTTGTTTGGAGAAATACAGTAGTATTGCTTTTGTTTCATTGATGTGAACACTTCTTTTCCGGATACAGATTTTTACGTAGGCTGTGAATGAAGCTGATCGCCACGCTCGGAAGTGAAAGATTAGATCGGGTGAACTCGGAACCGCCGAGTGTGCCCCAGCGAGAAAGATACAGTCAGCTGCCCTTCACTACTGTGTTACTGTGTTTTCTATAATATATGAGACGAACTTCTTAGCATTCCATGGATTCAACGTGCGGGTGCCGGGTCCATCACAGAACAGAAATCAAGTCCATCGTGGGGCAGAGAGAGAAATCGCGAGTAGATCCCGAGACTTGTGACATGGGAGTAGGTTTGAACAAAAAAGAAATGTGGAACGCTTCACAATTTTGCGTGTCATCCTTGCACAGGGATTAGAGAAATTAATATAAGTAACTAGCTGACCCGGCGAACTTTGTTCCGCATTAGATACGATAAATGAGAAGACTTTTGATTTCATCAAGGTCAATATTTTATTTGGATAACTAATGTCAATTCAAAATAAAGTGGCCAAGTGCGAGTTGGACTCGCCCATGAAGGGTTCCGTTGCAGCAAGTAACATTATATACATAGTACACATAGTTCTTGTAGTTCGTTGTAACTTTGATCGAAGTTTCAATAATAGTGTATTTATGACGTACTAAAAAAAACTACTCGTCAAATCGAGTTCAAACTAATTTTCGTTGGTAGTTTACATGGTAATGTACATCATATATTTTTTTTAGATTTTTCATTCTCTTACTTTAGAAGTTAGAGGGGGGGGGGGGACACACATTTTACCACTTTGGAAGTGTCTCTCGCGCAAGTTATTAAGTGTAGACGAAAATGATTTTAGAAACCTCAACATCATTTTTGAAGACCTATCGATAGACACCCCACACGTGTAGGTTTGACGAAAAAAAATTTTTTGAGTTTCAGTTCTCTGTATGGGGGGCAACCCTAATATTTCTTTTTTTTTAGTTTTTTTGTTCAAATCTTAATGCGGTTCACAGAATACATCTACTTACCAAGTTTCAACAGTGTAGTTCTCATAGTTTCGGCAAAAAGTGGCTGTGACATACGGACGGACAGACAGACAGACAGACAGACAGACAGACAGACATGACGAATCTATAAGGGTTCCGTTTTTACGTTTTACGGAACCCTAAAAATCATAATGATTATTTTGGCCATGTATTTTGGTGCATGGGTTACACTCTTTAGTGAAGCACGATCATTTGATGTTTGTCCGGGAAGCAGCAATTGACTACAAAGCCGTATTCAGAGCGGATAAACGCATGATGATCATGAAGTAGTTGCTGCAGATCTTGAAGAATTGCTCATTACATTGCTGCATTTATCTCTTGACGTCTGGGGAAGTACAACACCTTTGCCATTTATTCTACCGCCAAGCATTAATGTGCAAACATTATTGTGTTCCGGTTTGAAGGGTAATGTTTCCAGAGAAATTACTGGGCTTAGAGATATAACATCTCAGATCTCTGGGTAGCGAGCGCAGTGCAGTGCTAGGTAATGATTTGGACTCTTCATTCGGTTCCAATAGCTGCGTGTCACTGTGCTGTTATGTGGCAGGTATGTTGCTTACCATCAGGCACATGTCTTGCTCGTCTCGTCACTCTTTATTAAAAAAAAAAAAAAAACGTCGATTAAGTTGTTCCTCCATGTTGACCATGAAGTATATTCGTAAAAAAATATGCTGTGCATCTTCAAGATGAGAGACGTTGTAAATTAGATGGTTCTCTTTGACGTATCAAATAAACCATACTCAACCATAGACAAAATTACATTTAGCTGTCATTTCCGCTTTCGACGTTTTATGTCACGTCACACGCGGTCGTTGTCTGACGTCTCACGGGAACGTAATAAAAAGTGTCCTATGCCCTTCTCCTGGTTCTAAGCTACCTTCCCACCAATTTTCAGCCAAATGAATGAAATTAACGAAATGAATGAAATGAACAAAATGAACGAAATGAATGAAATTAACGAAATTAATGAAATTAACGAAATTAATCTCAGCCATGACGTCACCACAAAATCATGACGTAACCACAAAATGACGTTTAGCTGTCATTTTTGACGTTTTATGTATGATGTCACACGGGAACGCGGTCGAACGGGATATTTGTAGTTTTTTGACGTCCTACGGGAACGTGATAAAAAGTATCCTATGTCCTTTTCCTGGTTCTAAACTACCTCCCCACCAATTTTCAGCGAAATCGGTTCAGCCGTTCTTGAGTTATAAATAGTCTAACTAACACAACTTTCTTTTATATATATAGATACATTTAAAATTGCAGTTTTGTTTATCATTTTTTACTCGTATCCTACTAATAAGATCTGTAATAATACAAAATCCAGATAATGATGTTTTCACTTCTGCCGTGCGATCTTCAGCACTCACATTTTTTTGATACCTATTAAGCAGTGCTTGGCTTTAAAGTCGTGGCTTAGTGACTAAAACGTGCAACGTACATGGTCAGATCGTAGGTTCAAATCGCACCCGGGGTACGAATAGGTACAAAGATCTTCATTGCTGTTTGCAGGTAAGATAAGACCGGCGCGGTCCCAGTGTCGAATTTCGGAGGGGATCAGCAGTACAGAGCCTCAGATTTTGTAGAAATACAATAAATCGAGTAAAAAATACTACTAGTAGCGCCCCAATTTAAGGTAACGTATACGATTAGGGGAGGGGGGGGGGGGTCATGTGCCCTGTGACTTGCGCCTGATGGTTAGCAAAACCCCTACACATAACATCACAGTACCCACCATAGAGATATTTGAACACGAAGAATCCAAATCATTGCGCGTCCAAACTGTGCTCGTCATTCACAGATATTCGATTATTTATTTTCTATGAGATCATTTATAATCATTTAGCCTGTATTTCCACTTTTTATTTTTATTTTAGAGTGGCGAGACGAGCATGACATGTGCCTGATGGTAAGCAACATGCCTGCCACATAACAACACAGTGACACACACAGCTATTGGAACATGAAGAGTCCAAATCATTATCGAACACTGCACTGCGCTCGTCACCCAGAGATCTAAGATATTATATCTCCAAGCCCAGTAATTTCTCTGGAAACATTTCCCTTCAAACTGGAACACAGTAACGCTTACACATTACTGCTTGGCGGTAGAATGACTGGCAAAGGTGACTGGTACTTCCCCAGGCGGACTCTGCCAAGAGTCCTACCACTACACTGTACTACACATTGCCTTTCAAACCGAAACACACACAGAGAATGAGAAGGAGAGATGTCAAACTCAGTACTATATCAGCTATCTGGCCGCCATAGTATAAGCTATGCTTAGTTTGGGGTCAGATGGTGTTGTGTGTGAATTGTCTACCAATATTTGCATCGAGAGTTAAAAATCGATGTCAATGGAAACTTTACAATTCCCAAGATCACCCACACTAACATACAAAATTACAGACACTTAACTCCACACCCACAACCAACCTACGTACAGTCACCCTCAACCCGTAGGCACCTACCCCCCTGGGGGTTCTCCCTCCTAAGCCCGGGATAATGGCCCCACAATTATCGCCCTATTAAGTAGTAGGGGCCCAATCGACGACGGGACCGCTGCGACCGCTGTGATGTTTTATGGCGGTGCATATACCTACGTACCGAGTATGGGTTTATGTTTTGTTAACTAGAGATTACCTAACGTTTGACAATCTGTGGGCGATATTTTACCTTAGTGGTGAGGCGTTCAGAAGCGTCAGGTCGTAAGTTCAAATGACACCTGGACTTCTTAGTAGATATCAAGCGTCAGAAATTTATACCATATTGTCCAATTAAATTAGGATTAGGAAATTAGGAGTTGGCTACAATTTGTATAAACCTTTATTTCGGTACCCTAAAACTTGTCTAAAAACTTACCTATGGTAGGGTGTCTTCAGATATCCCTAGGTCAAAGGTCAAAAAATCGATTTTTTACACATTTGCAAATATCTCGTTTTCTATGGGGTTTATACTAAATATATACATATTTGTATTAATTACAATTATTGGAGAGGATTAAATTTCAGATTCAGAGATTTAAATTGGAGATTCTTACCTTTATTTGACAAATGTTCTACAGTTAATAAATAGTTTAGTGGTAGTAGGACACTTTGCAGAGTCCGCCTGGTAATAGTAGAAGGACTCTCTGTAGAGTCCGCCTGGGAACACATCTTTATCACATCTTTTCCAATTTTACCGCCGCTGATAAGGCCGCCCCGTGTGGCATTACCTTATAATGTATTTTTTTTTCAGTAAAAACTTTTTTTGCGCACCACAGACAGATTTTTCGTGGGCTATGAATTGAATTCTAGTGTAACACATTTGGGAATGATAAGACATTTTCGGGGAAACTCGGGACCATGGCCATTGGCCATTAGCCATCTTGAAATGCGTCAGCGTTTCCCATTAGTCATTCTCATGGGCATCATTGATTGAAATCTCTCTGCTCTGTAATTATCATTCCACTGGACACATTGCCCCTCTAACCGGAACACAGTAATATTTACACATTATTGGCGATAGGATAACTGGCAGGTGTGATACTTTCCCTGGCTGACTTTGCACAGAGTTTTATCACTACAAAACTGTTTTTAAATCCGAGGAAAATTCCGAACAGTAAATTACTCTAACTTGTAGTAAGGGTATGACTAACCGCCCACACGCAAACAGATTCAATATCGCCTAATAAGAACCTCAAAGCGCGGCCGACAGTAGAAATCATTTGTACACTAAATACACCTAACGAGTGATGTGACTCACGATCGATTTTATTATCGAATAAGATCCGGATCAAATGAAGTATTCATTCGGTGTTAAGTTTAGGGTTCCCTGCTCAAATGTTACTAATATTATAAATCCAAGCTTACAGGAAGTTCGCCTACATACAAGGCTAGGCGAGGTAGTGTTTAGTATATGTACTAAGTAGTTAATAGCTGATGGACGTTTTTTGACGAGATATTTTAACTTAACTTATGTACACGTACATAACAACACAGCGATTTAAATTTGATCATTAACAGCATCATTAGTCGCCCTCTTTGTATTCTCACATCTGAGACTCGGAGCCTTCCCCCACAGGGAGAGAGTCAAGGCCAAATTCCACCACTCAGGTTAAGTGCGGGTTGTTGGATGATGCATGTTCTCGAAAGATCCCTTTCCTCGGAACGTGCCGGTTTCCTCAAAACTTTCATCGTTTGCCTCGGTCGTTGTTGTTTTCCCCGAATAAACATCCGGATTCCCAGGACCATTATTTTAGGTACCAAATTTCATCCAAAACTAGAATCAAACCTGGGACCTACGACGATTACAAATAAACGTTTTCGATATAAGCCGTGGTAGATATTTATTACCTGTATAATTGTTATAACACGGAGATTTGAATTTGAATATAAGAAGCTCTAATCAAACCATTGCATTGCATTCTGGACTACCTATTCTCAATTATAACACATTGTACCTATCCATTATTTATGTTTTAGGAATGCTCTGCAAAAAATATCAAAAGTACCTTGTAAATGCATTTTTCTCGGTCTTGATCTTTATTGCTATGTGCCATGACAAAATATTTTGCTTTGTGTCATTGTTTTTGTAAACGTAAAACACAACAAAAACGTATGTGGGACGAGGGAGGCGAATGACGATATCAACATCCATGACATCATCGATAGATTTCGATTAACCATATTCATCGATTAAAACTGGATAATTTTACACATTTCAAAAATAATACATCATACTACAACGAAAGATATTCTTGAACTTGGAACTGAAGACATTAATATTTTACATCAGGTGATATATTAATGGCACGGGACCATCAGGGTGTTAACTTGTCACGCACTTGTCTGGTTTTTAATGCCTGCCAGTGTTGACAGAGACGTAATCAATAAATCACTCGGCACAACAAAGATTTGAATGTGTGTTGATTGTGCGTCGCGGGAACACTTTTCACGTGATTTAGTGGTGTAATCAAAACGATAAAAATACATCGATACTATCGATATGGCTTTTTACGGCACTATTTCAAGAAAAGAGTGTTTTTGAAACAGTTTTTGATTAAAAAATTGAATTCTAGCGTCACGCTCGTCCATTATAAGAAATTTTCGGGTGAACTCGGGACCATGGCCGTTGGCCATCTAGAAATGCGCCAGTATTTCTCATTGGCTATCTAAAATCTAGATGACCATGGTCATGGCTACGCCCTCCGGTTTCACCAGCGTAGTTTCCAAAACGAGCTATCAAATTCTCAGTTATAAGTTTTCGCTTCTATCGGCAGTTCATATAACTGCCAATTTATTTTTTTTATTTTTTTGCGATATCATTTTTAAAACCGTTCTTGGAGTTCTTGACTTTATCGGTTTTAATTGAATGTAAATCTTCTATTTATATTGGTTGTATACAATTTGTGTAGATAACATTACACATTTTATTTCATGGAAGAAGTCGCTAGAAGTTGGTTATTAGTTTAAAATGTAAAATTGGAAAGTGCAAAGTATTTTTTTTATTTCGACTAAGCCTCTAGAACACCTTTGTTATCGTCACAATGTATTTTTGTATTGGTAAAACTTTTTGAAGAACCACTTGAAGAAGTACCACATTTTAGACAATTATTTTACCGCTAAGCAGTGAAATCAAAATATCACTGAGTTCCAGATTAAATGTCATTAGTTCCTTAGATGTTATAGGGTAAACTTTGGGTAATGAGAGCAATAATTTGATATTATCGTGTTCAAATAACAACGAAGTATTGTGCCGTTATGAGAAAAAGTATTACTTTGCAAGTTCTGTTCGTCTTACATCTAATCTGATTCATTGCGTCTCACTCTTCTTCTACTTCTTCTTAACTCTAACTTTCTCTAACTTCTCTCTGAGAAGTTGCATCTCAGACATGCTGTGTATTTTTACCTAGTTGACTTTAAAGATGACATTTAAAAATCTTGAGGTAAATGCATGTACAAGTACAATGATGCCGCAAAATCTTAAATCATTTGCAAACTATAGCACGATGTTGTAATCAAGGCTCTTCAATTTAGGTGGTCCAACGAAACTTATCGATATCGATAAATACATCATTGTCTCAATCATTTTAAGAGTCTCATTGGTGGTCCGGCGATGCTTTGATCAAATCTGCCGAATCATGGCACGCGATTCGAATGCGACGATGATATGAGTCTTGTGTCATTCACCAAATCTATCGATAATTTTCAAGTTGTTGTCACAGCTCTATAGTAAGAGAAATAGAGCTGAAATTGCCTTGATAATTGTTTTGGAAATAGCAAGTAATTTTGTGGGTTATATGAGATAAATCGGTGTCTATTAAACTGTTATTATACGTCTATTGATGAGAGGTTAATAAAATATTGTTAGGTAGTTTCTTGGCAGCCAATGTGCGGCAATTTCGTTACGAAGCGATTTGGGTACATCACTTTGTAGCTTTCGAGATTGAGGTCAAATTCATTAGTGGTCTTGTGGATTGAATTTCCGATTTATTATAATCGATTTCATTTTAACCTACTTCAAAAAAGGTTCTTAATTCGGTTGTATGTTTTTTTATGTACCTATGTTACGCAATAGCTCCGTCAATTGATGTTTTTTGTTTGATAGATCATACTTTAGAAGTGGTCCCATAACAAATAACCTACCTACATAAATATATCGAAATCGGTGGAGTGGTTTTTGAAATCCATATCAACAAAAATGTGAAATTATCTTGATGAAGTATTTGTTTTCCCAAAACGTCGTTGTCTCATTGGAAGTGTGTTTAAAATATTTTTTTTTAAACTAAATACGTCCTTTTTTCGATGGAAATCAAATTATTATTTTTTTAATCCAGTAAACTCTAAGTCTTTACTTTTTCTTAAGATATCTAAGAATAATATGAATTTACCTCTTATCTATTATTATCTTATCTATTATTTATATGCGTAAACGCGTGGCTTTAAATTAATTTTTTGGCTGTTTCTTTTCTCCATTCAAAAGACTTGATTTATTTTGACGTCACAAACATCGATAATTTCTATTCCAATATCAATTTTCTCAAAAACGAGACACATTTTTAAATAATACTCAAAATATCGTCTACAGATTTCTATATGACTAAAGACTGAACTCAAAAAGCGACCTCTTCCTATCAACCAATCATAAACAGCCCAGTTTATATTTCCATTGCATGGAACTCGGGGCTTTCTGTCACAAGAAGAAATTCAAACGAAATCCAACACGCTACCCAAGTGCGAGTCTGCGAGTTGGCGGGTAATAAGATGTTTTTCTTGAAACATGCTGATTTACGCAAGATGTTTTTCTTCACCGAAAAGCCAGTGGTAACGACAAGCTCGTACTTGCTCTTGTAAAAGTACTTAGAGGTGCGGGCGAGATTCAAACCTATAACTTCGCGGTTGTGAAATAATACATTCTTACCTTTAGGCTTGCCATAGCTTCTTAAAGATCTAACGGTCTATCTAAAGATCTAACCAAATAATTGATAGAAGAGTGACTGAAAAGCTAAAAAACATTTTTCTCGCACTCTCAACCCAACTCGGTACGCCAACTAAACAGTTTATAAATGCCCACTCACATAATGGTTAGGCTACATTAGTCCGGTTGGCGCCCCGCTGTGTCGAAATTGCGCTAAAATTGGCCCCCCATGGTCCGAAATCACTAACACATTAACTTTATTACCCCGATATTGAGTGCGGTAATTTGCAAGGGTACGTTTGTTTTGGTTAATGATGTATTGATGTTCTTTATCGTTTTGAGTAATGAAACGTTTTTGTTTATAATTAATATTAATATTATCGTCTTCTCGTGATTATGATCGTTGTAACGCGAAGAAGACATTGAGACGATAAAATCTGATACATAAAAATGGATCATCATCCAAATGTATGTGCGCTCATGAATGACGGCACCAAATTTGATGATTCTTTGTTTTATGCATTTGTAATTGTCAGAACAAAGTTCGCATATATAAAAAAAAAATTAACGAAAAAAAAAAAACCGATGGCGATACGAAGTTCGCCAGGTCATCTAGTAATCGTTGATTGTCTTTAAAGATCACATAAATGAATTATATTTGTCAAAGCTGCAACCTCTGTAATTGTGTGTTTTTTTTTCTTTTCCTTTTTCCTTTTTTCCCTTTCGTGTATTAAAAATAGCTTATTTGTCATTATTAGTGGTTATGACTATTTCTTTTTACTTTATCTAGTTTACTTATTTAGCTTGCTGTGATCTCTTCAAATATTAGATTCATATTCTTTATTTCTGTAACCGGTTAGTTATTTGTCTTTAAAATAAATAAACAAAAAACGCATTCCTAAGACTAGTGAAACAAATTAATGGCAATTATATCGCTAAGAGCTATCTCTTCCAGGAACCGAACACTGCTCAAATACATGACAGGTTCTCGAATTTTATTTCCTTAATTGCACTGCATTAATTCTATTTTTCAAAAGTCAGATGTCCGATCTTGCGATCTGTCAAAGGGCTATGGAACGCAGTATTCTAAACGTAAAGCTAACTGACCGGATTAGAAACACCATACTGCGTTCCAAGACTCAAATAGCCGATGTGACCCAAAAGGCTGCTAGTTTGAAGTGGAATTGGGCTGGACACGTCTGCCGCATGTCAGATGATCTTTGGGCCAAGATCACTACACAGTGGAAGCCAGACCGCAAAAGACGTTGCGGTAGACCATCTAAGCGATGGCGGGATGACCTCGACAAACATCTCAATGATTGGTATATACTGGCTCAGGATAGAGATAAGTGGAAAAAGGGTAGGGAGGCCTTTGCCCAGCATTGGGACATTTCAGGCTCTTAATAATAATAATTAATAAAATTCTATTTTTGGATAACAGTAAGATAAACTTTGTAATGCGTTGCCTAAGGCCTACTGTCCACGCACGCGTTTTTGTCGAATGCATGCATCTTAGAAACAAACGCAAGACGTGCGGCTGTCGTGTCGTTGTCGCTTCGTGGACACAGACTTCATTACTTGTACGCAAGATGCAAGCATTCGTCTTGCATCCGACAATTGTCGAAATCGTGCGGATGTCGTGCAGCTACGTGGATAATTGGCCTAAGTGAATATTTCCTGATTAAATTTTCCCGCGAAAACAACCTATGTGCTATTCCAAACTAATTTTAATTCAAAGTCTTGTAAATTTCAACCCGATCCGTCCCTCTACCGCCCAACTAAATCGGCTATGGCTGTCTATCATATCAAGCGAAAAGAAAAGAGAAAGCAATATTATTGCGAAGACAGTTTTAGTTAAGTGGTGGACCCTCCAGTTAGCTCTTGATTGACCTATCAACATCCAAACATCCAAGTTATCACAGTAATTTATGACATTAGTAGGATAAAACTGCAGCCACTGGAAATATATTTTAATTTCTTCATAGTTTACGAAAAGGTCGGATTTTAATAAACTTTTACCCGTGTGCAGCCGCGACAGACCACTAGTCTTCCCATAATACGAATATTCAAAGTATTCAGATATCCTCTAAACTAATATTTTATCTCACAACATATTCTGAAACGATAAATCGTACGGATTCTCAGCATTCCTACTTACGAGGCACTTTGATCAATATTCCAAAAGGAAAACAATCGCGAGAGCAAATGAAGTCATGACAATGGGCCAAACTCAAAAAGAAAAGAACATAAAAGTTGTACAACCTCATCGTAAAATCAACCCAGTATGTATACAAGTTAAGGTTTGTTTCTGTAAAAGTATTGTGGAGGCTTCAAAGGCCAGGTTCTTGACTTCAATTTGCATATTTTCATCCCTTTTACTCGTGTAAGGATCGGTAAATAGTTAAGATTATTCGGTGAAGACACAAGTCAGCATTTTTCTACATGAAGACAAGGTTGGTTGGTGTTTTACACGATTTACAAAAACAATTATAGAAAATATTAAAAATTTAAAAATAGTAATTTTATTTTAAAAATTTAAAAAAAGTAATTTGGATAATAAATATAGTAATGTCATTTGGGTTACCTACCTGGAAAGTTTTATTGGAATTTTGAAAATTGATAATTCTATAGATTTTGTTGCGCGCTCTAAAATTCGACTTTGCCGCCGCCGCCATATTGAAAAAATGGAACCTAAAAGTAGTTTCTTGTCAATACCTCCTTTCAGACCTATTTTTTTATTTTTTATTTAGTCAGTAGTTTAGAAACGAGTGTGACCGCCGCAAAGTGTACACTTTGGTGTACACGCGTTTATGTCAAAAATACAAATTAATTAATTCATAATGCTTAATAAATTAATTTAATAATTTCTAATTTATTTGCTTTCAGGTGGATTAAGCGGTTTTTTTGGGTTATAGGCGATTCGCCACAAATTAAATTCGCCACAAAAAAAAGGGTGTGTAAATTCGCCACAATTCTATTTTTGAGATAAATTAAATGTGGTACCCTTATCGACAAAAAAAGAAATTTATAAAAATTGGTATGAAAAAATATTTTTTGGGTAATATCTTACTATTGCTGTTTTTGCATCTAATATAGGTATTAATTAACATTATAAGAAAGCAAAACTAAGTCATTTGTAAAAAAAAGTGTTTGTGGAAAAACCAGGATATCTTGGAATTTAACAATATTTTTTTGCCATTTTTTACGATTAACGAAAAATCGACATATTTTATTTCTTTTACTGAGGTTTTGTACGTTTATGTATCTAAATTGCACTATATTTTTGACGTGAAAACGTCTTATAATTCGATGAAGCCGGCTGCACGCCCGCAAAACATGACGTCATGTGCCGTTACCGCCGTTACCTCGCCGCATGACGTCGTCAGTACCATTCCATCAGTATTTTCTTAAGACGTTGTCACGTTCAACTATCGTCAGTAAACCGACTTTACAGACAACCATTTTTTTTTTAATTTTAAAATTGATATTTAATACTCTACAATCAATATTTTAGATGATATGTCGGTTTTTGGACGCCGCGTCTATGCCGTAGCGGCCTTGCGGAGCTCTACTTTCAGCGTTAAAAAAAGTGTAAAAATAATAAAGATTGAGTTCTAGGAATTAAACCTGTATGCTGGAAATTTACTTCTCCTTCAGGATCTTTTTTATCTTAATCATCATTAGTTATAATTAGTTACGAAATTATTAAGGAATAACTAAATACCATCATTTTGTAATCTTATATTGTAAATAACTATCGCAATTTTGTATGTGCTAAAAAAATCTTAAAAACAGTTTTTTTAGACGTCATTCCGAATCGAATGAGGTATCATACATGTTTCTAGGAGCTTTAAGTCTATTTTGCACGTTTTTGAACTTGTTGACTAGACTAGTAGGTTGTAGCCGCTTCACATTGGCTTGAAACTGTCCCGCATTTTCCATTTGTTGAATTTTATATGTATGTCATTAACATTAGTTTTGCCGTAATTATTTACGATATATTGAATATATAAACTTACAAATAGTATCTACTTACCTAAATATTAATAAAAAAAATGCCTGCTAAGTTACCTTCGTAACAATCACCTACGTGGTAACTGAAAATTCAAAACGTTATTTTTTCGAACGAGGCTTACGATTTATCTTACTGAATCGAAAGTATTGTTTTTCATATTGAAATCTTTATGCATGGTTAGAAAACCAATTCAAATAAACAGTAATTCAAATTTTTCATGAAGGTGACGATGTGAATCGTAAAAATGAGAACTATCCATTAACACAAAAAACAATAGTTTAGTGTTTAGACAGATTTAAGCTCAAGAGCAGTCCTGCATGAGAGTGTGACCCCGACCAACCCGAAACGGTCTGGCACGTGCTTGTCGATTGTCCCCGATTCATGGCCGCAAGACATGAGCTCGAATCTATGTGATCGACAGAAGGCTGGTTGTCTCGGATCTCCACAACATCTTAGCAGATCCAGATGACAGAACACGGCTCCTGTCCTTCATGGAGAGCTCATTCCGCATAGCGGCCAAGAGAAACTCTACTAATTCAAATACGCGCCCCCTTTCGCCACCACACCCTACCCCGCTGTCCGTGGACGCCGCGTGGAAAGCGGTTCCCGCCCAACATAACTCCTCGAAGAGCATCTCCATCAAACAACTACTGGAGAACGCAGACCGAGGAGAGGCAGGGATCCGTATCCGCGGAGTGGCTCTCTTCATGGACAGCAACAAAGAAAGATTCGGAGTAAGCTTTTGCTTCGCCTGGGAACGGGAACGAGCCCGTTTGTCGCCTGGATTGTCTTGCTTGCTTAATGGGAGTACCGCAAAAGTCACAATGAAGCGGAAAACCTACGACGCTATGCCGGTGTGTGAGGTAGACGGCCACCGATTTCGGTTGGTGCGATCGAAAAACAAAACGATTGCACTAATAGAGTACTCGGAAGGTCGGATGCCTTTCACACAAGCAAGGCGAGCCGCGGGTAAAACACGCCGGGTGATAAGCGTGGATGCGATGGCAGTCGAATATTCAAGAGCGAGAGTCGCAGACCGGCTGGGTTGCATTGAGGCCTCTAAACATCATGAGGTTGTTGTATATGAAGATAGGGGAGAAAATTTAAGCTTCCTCAGAGCCCCTTCGTACGACCAAACAAATGCAACTGACAGTTGGGGACATCCTGTTCCTAGTTCGACTGTTCAAACCGGCTCCGAAAGGGCACATCAGAGGGCAGCCGCGGAAAAAGCCGCAGGCAATCAAAGCGGCAGCCGAGGAACGAACGCAGCTTTCGTGACTGCCTTCAACACAGCAGCCAGGAGCATACTCCGAATCACATCCCATTCATCACACCCCTTGACGACAAAGACCCTCACAGCAGCTTCACAGCAACAAATAAGCCGAACGAGAGCCGATATGGGCCAGGTAGAACCGCCCCGCTATGTCACGGCTTCGGAGCCGCGGAGCCATGCACGTAACGCCTTCATCGAATTCATAGCCACACTGAGAGCGACAAGACAAGTCAACCTCAAGACCTGCGAAAACATCTTGCAGTCCTATAGGCTAGGAAGTGAAAGCCTCTTAAAGGCGAAACTCGAGGAGGCCGAAGCAGCTATTTACAATAATGTCACTTCCCGGGTCATCAAGGGAACCATGACAGGACAGTATATGGCAGCTTACAGTGCAGAAAATGGCTTCGTGACACTGAAGGAGATAGAGACAGAGCGCGCGGGAGTGCCTGTTTATGCGACACCACAAAACGACCCAGTTGTAGTTACTGCCCGATGCACCAAGATTATGCTGGACGATAAGATCCTAGAGATGGCCAAGAACAACGAAAGGAACTCAAAAGTCAAAGCTGATGGGAAAACTGGGAGGTACCGAGAATACAGTGGGTCAACGGAGTTCCAGGATGTGGAAAGACAACATGGGTGATAAGAAACTTTGATGTGGATAAGGACGCCATCACCACAACAACTGAGGCAGCAAAAGATCTAAGAGAAAAGCTATCGCACCGTATCGGAAACCTGGTTAAAACCAGAGTGCGAACCATGGCTTCTGCTCTGGTAAATGGTTTCGGAAGAGAAAGTTTCAGTCGCCTCATGGTGGACGAAGCTCTCATGAACCATTTTGGAGCCATTGTGATGGCTTCAAGACTGTCTGGTGTTGGTGAAATTGTCCTCATCGGAGACGTCAATCAGTTGCCTTACATCGACAGGGAAAATCTCTTCGAAATGAGGTATCACCGCCCAAACCTGGTAACAAAGATCAGCCAGGAGTTGCTCTGCACACATCGAAACCCAATGGACGTCGCATATGCGCTGAGGGAGATATACTCCGGTATGTACTCCTCAGCGCCCCGTATAAAGTCCCTAGAGCAGAGAAGGTATAAGGGAGCGCAAATACCCAACACCCTACCAAACACCCTCTTTTTAGTTCACACTCAAGAGGAGAAAGAGACCCTGACAAACCAGGGTTATGGGTCAGGCACCGGGTCACGCATCCTTACTATCCATGAAGCTCAGGGATTAACATACGAGTCGGTAATCGCAATCAAAAAACAACCAAGGCAAACATGAAGCTGCACGAGAGCGTGCCCCATGCAGTTGTTGCAATTTCACGGCACACGGGGACCTTCATATACTACGCTGACGACACCGACGACGCCATCGGTCGGTTCGTGCGGCGAGCGTTGGCTGCATCACCGAAGACCATCCGAGAGTTCAACCTACATATGGCCATCAGGGACAGAAATGCAGCCGTAGTGGAGGCTCTGGGCCGGGAGGAGGCGGCTTAGGCAAATGGTAATTAGGCAAAGACTCGATGTCGAGCCGATTACTAGCGGTAGAATCCCAACCGCTGGTGATCGGCTCTACCAACGAGCACTAGAGTTAAGTTCGAAATGTGCCCAACTCCCCCCTATTTTCCTTTTCTTCTAATCCAAGAAATATGTAAAAAAAAAACAAATGACAAAGATCACGGACCCCGGAGTCTGTGGAGTAGATAATTCAAATAAAAAAATAAAAAAAAAGTGTTTAGACAACAATAGTGATAGATGGATGTTTAAACTTAATATACAAGGTTTTATCCAATACAATAGCTATTTTAATTTGAAAATCCTGCTACTTCTCCAGTTTTCTTATGAAATTGACATATCCTTTTTTTAAACGCCATCTATCGAATAAAATCCGAAACATGTTTTTTTAAACTACAGTTCATTTGGCTACGTTTTGTTGTCGTAACACCCTTGAGTTTTAATCCCGATATAAGAAAGAACTAATATTCGTTATTGACTTATTGAATGACATGTGAGTAATTTTCAGCAAAATAAAAAATAACTTTATATTTCTTGTCCACGTGTGGGCTTACAACTTAAAACTGGCAACTAATAATAGCATTCCTGCTTAATGGTGCATTTATACATCGCTAGTGTCACTCTCATTAGTGAAAAATGCAAGACTATTCGCAAATTTATATCGAGCTAGGTGCTTTTAATTTTGCAAAGTACCAGCTGGCTCCGTAAACAATGTTGTACTATAAACCAAATTAAATGTCTAGGTAATGTAACAAATTCATTTACATAGTTGTCAGTGAACGACGACTAAATTACCTATTTATATTTTGATTTTGTATTGTTTTGAATTTACTTGGAGGAGTGGAAAATATTTAGCTAGATGTCGAGAACGCGTTAAAGCAAGTTTTTTACCTAGTTCATAACTAGTGATAATAAACAACACATTCATAGTTTCATTCCATTTGGTTTTGTATTTCTGGATGTCAGTTTTTTTCCAGATTTACAAAATGAGATTATAAATAGTTTTAGAATTTGCTAAGATTAATGGGACGCCTATGATGGGTATCTTTTTTTAGTGAAAACTGTTTTGAGACCATTATAAAATTTTGGTAAGAATCTGTTAGTCGTCTTTGTTTTTAATTCATTGTCAGCATCGAAAAAGTTCGCATACTATTATGATTTTAGTAAATAATAATGAATATTATTTTTATGACACGTAACCCGACAGATTGTAGTACCTAAGCGATTTACAATTGTAGCCATTATAGCACCTAACAGAACCCCATTTTCGTGAGTAAAGTTTTAGGGTAGATAAGTGTGTGTAAGTGTAAGGGTATGTAACATTTTTTATTCATCATAGCATACAGTATTTATAAATAAATAAATGAAATATAAGTTTTGCTTTCAACAATTACTTAATACAAATATCATAGTAATAAACATAAATTAACACAAAAAACACACGACATTGCCATAGCACGGCAAAATGCACGGGACGCTTTGAGTGTTAATTTTTTTCCTGATGAATCACAAGATTTAAATATAGGCAAAGAAAATTCCAACTTTGAGACCAACTCAGGCATTTCGAAATGTCCTACAGACTAGTCGTCATTTCTTTTAACTTATTTAAAAAATCCGGTCACTACAGCAGCATGGCCACCCCAGTGACATGTAACGGTAGCTCCCACGTTGTCGTATTAATTGGCTGTTATTTACTGAATTGTAATTGTTCCATGTTTTTACACTCACATTACATGTGCGTCTTACTTTGTATCGATTCTACTATGTGTCTATGTTATTTTTCATTAAATATCTATCTAAACACAATTATTATTCAAAAAATATCTTTAACTATTCTCTTTTTTTCTAACGTTCTTGAATAACAATAATGGGTAACGTTATAAAAATCGATAATACGTTATTTTGAGGTTTTCTTATTAATGGTGGTGTATTAGGTGATAACATTAATTAAAATGATTACATATAAATTGAAACACACCGACACGATAATAACAGCAACAGACATCAGCTAGCAGCTGACTGTATCTTTCTCGCTCGGGTAGATACACTAGGCGGTTCACCCAAAATAACTTCTCACTTATGAACGTGACGATCAGCCTGATTTAGGAAGTTTACTATGTTTCTACGAAAAGCGTAATTTTGAAATAAACTCGCGACTTTTCTATTTCGGTCCCACTTCGTTTCGACCGATCTATCATTGTTTGACGTTTAAATGTACTAAGCCTATTCTAATCAGAGTAGACTTGGAACATTTAAATGGACGAAACGACGGATCCAAGTAGAACCGGATTTTGAAAGTCGCGACTTTATTAAGAAATGAAGTTTTCGTAGAAAGAGAGTAGACGTCCTGAATCTACGACAAATTTATGTGTGATGCGGCAAAATAAGTTTTCACTTCAACAACCCGTGGTGTGACGATTAAAATTTATATAATTAATAATGTGTATAAATCATAACTCAACCTCATCATACAGCCATGTGACAAGTGAAGTGTGACTCTAATTGGAATTGTTACATGAGAAATCGCTAACTGTATTCACACAATCGTGTGAAATTACGTTTATAAAGCGATTATAGTGGCATAAACCTCTTTCACTGGATTCTTGTCATATCTAACTAATAAAAAATGCTATGCTACGTAGCAGTTCATTGCTAGGTAGTAATTGAGTCTCTTCATGTTAAAACATTGCCTTGCCTTTTCCACTACAGGACAAGTCGGTAAGTCGGCCCAATACCACCCATACACTGTGGATATTCCAAAAATCCATACAAAACGGTTTGAATTCACTTTTCTCGTACCTACAGCTTTAGAGTGGAATAAGTTGCCGGCCTCCTTGTTCCCTGAGAGATACAATCTAGAACTTTTCAAGGTCAGTTCTACTACCTACCCATTCAGGGTAGGTACTTTCTAGGTCAACGTGCGTCATCTTCGACCACACCGTCGCTTACCATCACGCGAGTTGTTGAAAAAACAGCTGCTTGTAACTGTGTAGTTACTCAACGAGGTAAGGAGCATGTAGTGAGCAATCCAATGTCTTCTTAAAGATCAGAATGAGGATTTAGCGAATCTGACGAAAAAATAGTGACCGATATAGCCCACAGAATTAGCAAACTGAAGTGGCGATGGGTTGGTCATATCTGTAGAAATTCTGACAACTGCTGAATTAGAAAGGTTCTAGAGTGGAAACTGTATATTGGCAAGTAGAATAGAAGAGGCTCAACCCAGGTGGAGTGAAGATCTGCGAAAGGTGTCGAGTCGGTTTCGAGATCATGTGTCATCTACCAACCCGCACTGGACCAGCGTGGTAGGCGCCTTGCCTCTCTCCTTGCGAGAGAAAGGCCCCGAGTTCCAGCAGTGGGAACATTTAGTGATTATGCTATATTTTTTTAACAGGCAGACCCTTTATTAACAAAACAAAATAAAATACAATGAAAACTAGGTACACTACGCTACATACCTAACTAACTACTTACACTAAGCACACCTGAATTATCTATAGACCAATGAAGGTCTACAGATGATCAAGATGTTCAAGCCCACTACCAATCGGAAGCGTATCCGGCGGCATTACCACGCTGAATGGCAATGCTTAGGCGTTGGGCCAAATAAATGCCAGTATTTTGATATATTATTAGTTGCTGATTAAATCATATTTAATTCGACACTGCATGTTTCATGTTACATTCCGTCTCATCTTTTATTTCTAATATTGAATGACGTGCGAACCCCGTAACAACAGCTAGTTAATCCCGCTTCCCACTTGCTTGTATACAGCAGGCGAAGGTTTAATTACTAATTAACGATATCGCGGATGCCAGTGCCAGCACGCATGTCAGCCCGTCACTTAACCCTTAAGTGCACACTGTAGAAATTTTATTGGTGTTTTTAGAACAAACTTTTTTTAGATGCAGGCTTGCAGGAGACAAGGCTTTCGCTACGGGATCGAACTAAGAAAAATGTGAGACTGAAACTACGGTGTCTATCGAGAAAAATCTAATTATACCGGAAGTGAAGCGACTGCCCGTGACCATGCTGCCAGCTTTATTTTTCGATGAACATACCATCCTACTATACTATCCTACTAATATTATAAAAACAACGGGAACAACGGGAACTTCGCGGGTAACACCGCGGGGCGCTGCTAGTAACTAATAAAATTAAGCATTTTATTGCAATTTGTGTTGTTTCTATATTAAAGGAACTTTGTTCCTACCTGGTGTCTCATGATACCACTTCTTTTTTGGATATTAACGCACTTATAAAACATTACAATATAGTAATACGCTTACCCATAAAGCACAGGATGACATAGCTGTGGGAGCAGGACGAGTCCAAACTTTTTACACTAGGACTACGCTGCGCTCGTCATCCAGAGATATACTTTGATTTTTCTGCGAACATTGTGTTTCAAACCGAAATACAGTGTAGTAAGCTTGTTATTGTCTTGTTATCTGCTTAAAAATATAAAAAACGTACATCTTTTTAAACTCATGTAAATCTCAATTTAGTTTAGAATACTTGAAATGTAAATGTTATTATCTTTCAGTTCAAATTTGCAAAATATTATGGTAAAATTAGATGCCATTTTTGCGGCAAGTTTGTCTATGAATTTGCAATTGCTTTTTTCAATCTGTCATCTATCTATCATCACGTTAAAGAACCCATGTTTGAATTAATCGTATAATGAACTCTAATTAACTATTGTCACAAGAATGTAAACCATACAAAAAACTTTTTTTATCTAAACTTTTAATAGATCGTTGGACAAATTGAGAAGCGTGGCTATGGGCATTGTGGCAGTAGAGTAGAGATCGTGGCGGGAGAGAAGTTTCGGTACTACTGTGCACTATTCCCCCTACCCGCTGCGGCCTTGCGCGGTCACCAAAGTTTGATGGCAAACGCGGTGCAGCTGCAGAGGAAGCGAAATCCCGTTATTGGGCGTTTTCACAAAGATTTATACTCCTCTTAGCACTTATTACTTTCTGGAACATTCCATTTTATGACCGCATTTTATACCGAATTCGTTTTACAGTAGTAACATTTGGTTCTAAGATATGTTAATACGACTGTCTTTTTGTTTGTTTCGAAGCAAATGTTACTGTTCAAATATTACTCAAATTTGGTTTGGTTTTCTGAAACATTTTTGTGAAAATGCCCTATTGCGGTACGCCGCTCTCCCTATCCTATACAGCCAAAAAGTGGTAGGAAGTTGGTCCAGAGACCTGACTCGTCGCGGGGGACCAGGAGTGCTTAGACGCGGGTTTGTCTGGCCCCGGTTACTAGTTAAACCTTGAGGTAGTCACGGCATATCCTGGGTTCTGGATATGTCGATGGCGGGGTTTTGCCCCAAAAAAACCCAGAGACGGGGAAGGTAGGTTCACGGAGTAATGCGAGGGTGCTCCCTTGTTCTCGGCGTCAACGCTAGAGTTGAATCCCAGTGGAAGTTTTAGTCGGTACCATTATTAAAAAAATAAACATTTTCATATATCTGAGCCCATTTTGACAAAAAAAATCAATAAGTTTTAAAACTTTATTGATTTTTTTTTACTACTACATAACGTATGTGACAGTAAAATTTTATCAATATCATACTCGTTTTGAAGTCTACACCAAAAATATGCATAGAACAATCTTAATTATGAATCGTAATTATAAAATATGAAAGACCTTTCACTTGTTAAATTTTATAAAGCGTAAGTATTAAATAACCCTCAATAAAGTATTAAATAAAACTCATCCGTCCAAATGAACAAACCATAAAAACAGTTACACGAAAATCATGTTTTTTAATCAAACATAAACACTCATTAAAGGGTTAAAAGCACTACCATAACGAGCCATCGCTACTGGCATGAACAACTTTTTTCCGTCTGTCTCTTTCTTTCTTTGTTGAGTTCGTGTTGTTGTCTCGTTCTGTCGTAATTAAGGTAGTACGGTAGCAATGGAAGAAATTAGTTAAAGATACTTGGCCTCGTTCTGTAGCTTGTGTCAACAGACAAGTAGCGGGTCGCTTTTTGTCCGTTTTAATTTCGAGCCTTCTTTTTGTTTGTTTATTGGGTCGTTTAGTTGAAGCCAGTAGCTGGTGGGTAATACACGATCCAGTTATAATGTATGTACTGGATGCTAATATACTGTGTAGATTTATTTCTGATACTATTACGCGTTACGCGGTATTTTTCTTGGTAGATTTTCGTTAGCTATTTGATTTAATTAGATCAAATAGATCTCGTTATGAATAACATAACCTTAATTTCATTGTACATTTTACTGACTTAAGCTTTTAATTAAGTGACACATAAATATTACAGACATTTTTTTATGATTTGGACATTCGAGTTTTTAAACATGTCTAGCACAGATTTTTTTATTTTTTTTGTTTAATTTAACACTCCACAGACTCTGGGGTCCGTGATCTATGTCATCACAATAATCTTTTTTTATTTACATAGTTCTTAGATAAAGAGAAGAAGAGAAAAACGAGGAGGGGAGTAGGAGGGGGATGAACATTTTAAATCTAATTCTAGTACTATTTAGTCCGATTTCGTCTGTTGAGCCAATCACTACCGGTTTGGATTCCGATAGTAATCGACTCAACATCGTCATTTATTTTGTCTTCTGTCTTTAATGGCCATCTGTAGATTGAACTCTCGAATGGTCTTTGGTGATGCAGCCAACGCTCGCCGCACGAACCGACCGATGGCGTCGTCGGTGTCGTCAGCGTAGTATGTGAAGGTCCCCGTGCGGCGTGAGATTTCAACAACTGCATGGGACACGCTCTCGTGTAGCTTCATGGTTGCTTTAGTTTTAATTACGATTACCGACTCGTATGTCAATCTCTGTACTTCATGGATGGTAAGGATGCGTGACCTGGTACCCGACCCGTAACCCTGGTTTGTGTCAGGGTCTCCTTCTCCTCTTGAGTATGCACTAAAAAGAGGGTGTTGGGATGGGCGCCGGGTATTTGGGCTCTCCCTTATACTTTCTCTGTTCTAGGGACTTTATACGCGGTACTGAGGAGTACATACCTGAGTATATTTCTTTCAACGCATATGCAACATACATCGGGTTGCGATGTGTGCAGAGCAACTCCTGGCTGATCTTTGTTACCAGGTTCGGGCGGTGATACCTCATTTCGAAGAGTTTTTCCCTGTCGATGTATGGCAACTGATTGACGTCGCCGATGAGGACAATTTTGCCAACACCAGACAGCCGTGAGACCATCACAACGCATCGTTGCTTCATATAAGGAAATAAATGACGGCCAGGTTTTAAACCAATTACATAACAATTATTAAAAATCATATATCTGAAAATAAGTGTAGTATTATGCATTTTATTCATATTGCTAATATTAATCGTTTATTGTTTCAAAAATTTGTATAATGCATATTGTTCATAAATAATAAGTTGACCAAAAAGGTAAATTTTGTATCGTTTGCTATCTCACGTTTACAAGAAATAATCTCAATGGTTAATTTTTGCGTCAGCATATTTTTGTGGATATTGTTTACAGCTATATATTTTTTTTTTTTTTGAATTTATAAAACAGTTTATTTTGTTTACAGAACTCCGCAGATTATAATTGTCACACAATCATCAATCCATCAATAATATAAGCATAACTTCTACTATGAATTTCACACAGCTAATAAATAAATAAATAAATAAATTTTATTGACTAATTACAAACATCACACGTTGTTATAAATCTATGGTAAAACAATAACATTTCACAATAATTCAAGTTAGACAACCTTGGTACCCAAACTAGGTGTAACCTGTATGATGGCATACCAAGGCCCTCCACCGCCATAATGCCTTTGATACATCAATTTATGTGTCATACATATTTATATCATAATCATAAAATAAATATTTTATTCATATTTCAAACTATGAAAATATCTGACATGTTCGGAAGTGGGGAAACCTTTTTATTCACTTATCTCAAATAACAGTATATGACTTTACAGGCAATCCAATGTAATTGTAATTATGATTGTGTTTAATGACATATATTTAAGTAGTTATGCAGTAATTACTTTAGTCAAAGGCAATTTTCTAATAAATAAATAATAACTGTGTCATCAACGATTTTCTGTCAAACTGTCAACAACTTGACCAAGTAATTGAACTGTCAATAACTTGACCGAGTAATTGGGTCATTTCCAATTAACAACTCATTAGCGTTCGCTTGCGTTACACTCAAGGGTTAAATTATTGCTTGACGTATTTTCCTAAAATTTCGGGCAATGTGTGAATATGAAAAATGTGTTCTTTGTTCAAAAAACAACAAGATAAACGACCGAATTATTTTTTTAATTTCATGCAGTGGTAATTATTTTGGCATATTGTTAACTAAATTATAATAATTTGATATCTCCAGTTAAACACCTAAAGTAGCTTGAGAATAAAAAAGTAAATTGCGATTGCGTGTTGAAGAACTATCAATCACCCGCGGTTTCACTTGATAATGTACAGCCTTATAATAGTGGTAATTAAATAATTCGCTATTAATTCTACAATTTCACAACATATCTTAGCACTAGTCAACACAGTTTATGATTCCATGGTCTGCAGAGCAAAAGCGATCTCTTTCAGGCAATTTTAGAAATAATTTACTGTGAACTATTTCGTTTCCTGCTTAATTTAGTAAAATACATGACATACATAAAAATGTCTTGTCACGTTGTTTGTCCACGATGAATTCCTATGTTAATGAACCGATTTTAATCAAATTTAAACAATGTGTAGTATGATTCAACTTTAGAGACGTTCCATATCTCAATTTGTCTGTGCGTTTCTATGTATAATAAGTATGTATTTAAAACTATGTAAGTATTATATCAGCTATCTGGCCGCCATCATACAAGCTTTGCTTAGTTTGGGGTCTGATGGTGTTGTGTGTGAATTGTCCACCAATATTTATTTATTTATATTTATTTAATTATAGTAGCAATATTTGTTTTGGTATTTTTATTTATGAATTGTTTGTTTATTTTATAACATAACTAGCGGTCCGCTCCGACTTTGCCCGTGGTACAAATATAGCCTATAGCACTCAGGGATCACGTACATATCCAAGGGTGAAATAATTTTGGAATCGTTCCAGTAGTTCCTGAGATTAGTGCGTTCAAACAAAAACACCTTCAGCTTTATAATATTGTTATAGATTCGACTGAGCCGGAACGAGTCGCAAATTTCTCATAATATTCAATTTTAACACACGTTTTGTATTTAACATCATTTGTAATTAGGGTCTCGGAAAATTTTGACTACGTATTCGAACCTACCACCTCTCGAATTCTGAACTACTCTGTTTTTTTTTTGTGAACGGATTAGTCAATGTAAACTCAAAAAAATGCCAGCCATAGAATGATAATAGAAATAAAAACTTATAACTCAGAATTTGATAGCTCACTTTGGACACTATGCGGGTGAAACCGGAGGGAAGTGCCCTCTGGTTTCACCCGCATAGTCTGGAATAAATCTTCAAAGAATTGTCGTCTAAATAAGTCTTCTAAGCATGGTCATCTAGACTAGATGGCAATGCTTCTAACCATAGTCCCGAGTCCCGAGTTCACCCGAAGCTTTCTTTAATTTACGAGTGTGACGCTCAATTCACAGACTACGAAAAATCTATGTGTGGTGTGCCAAAAACAGTTTTCATTTCAAGAATTTTGTGTTTCCCCCTTGTCGCCGTGTCCGCTTGTAGAATACAAAGTACTTGTATACTTTTAATTCTAGCAGACGTAACTATGGATACAAACCGTCGCCTAGTTGTCAAAATTTGGTCTTATAGCCACATTAAGCTCTTCTCAATTTGACCATAGACTTTATAGTCCGAGATCCCAGAGCTCCCAGACGTCACCTATTTTCTGAAGAATGAAATGTGGACGATTGAGTAGAGTTAGTAAGTACTAGAGATGGGCCGAGTACTCGAGGTACTCGGTACTCGGCATACTGGGCGGATTTTTTGATACTCGTACTCGGCCGAATAACTCGGTTTGAATGCCGAGTATACTTGGTTTAAGAAAAGCAATTTATTTAGGTGCTCTGCCTTTTCGACGAAATTTATTTACAAGGATGCCATTTTCATTTGGAACAAATATGTATTATACTGGTTGATGGTATTACTGGAGTATTTTTTTCATAATTATTGTTTGTGTTCTAAGAACTAAGAACTAAGTACTAAGAACACATGCTTACTCGCTAACTTGCTTAGACGGCCAATTTTGAGATATGGGGTTTTAGTTTGGGGCAGTTTAGGGGATGATTGCCCCCTTAGATGGGTCTATCTTATTGGAAAAAGCAACAAAATAGGTGTCTGATGAACATATTTACAAATGGAGCATTAGAAGCGAAACGGCTGACGAAAAGTGTTTGGGAGTATTGGGACTTTGATTTTAAGGATATTGCCTACAACATACGCGAAAACCACTTATTAGAAAATACGTGAAGTAAGTAATGTTTCTATGTACCTTCATTACCCCATATCTCAAAATTGGCCGTCTAAGCAAGTTAGCGAGTAAGCATGTGTTCTTAGTACTTACTAACTCTACTCAATCGTCCACATTTCATTCATCAGAAAATAGGTGACGTCTGGCAGCGCTGGGATCTTACTCTATTAACAATAAATAAAATAATGTTTATGCGTTTATTTAGGCTAAAGAGTTTGTTTGAACGCTAGAATCTCGAGAACTGCTGGTTCGAAAAATTTTTTTTTTTGGAGATTCCATTTAACGAGGAAGGCTATAAATATAACATTACGCTACTATCAATAAGAACGCAGCATGAATGAAAAATGTAACAAAAACGGAGGGAAACAATAAGGATTATTTCCCTCCGTTTTTGTTACATTTTTCGAAGTTTCGTTGCGCGCGCTGACGTGCGCCGAAGTCCGTGACAGCATGTGCCTATCTTTTAAGGTAGCGTCATTTTAACCTAATAACTAAATCTGAGTTTATACGACCAATTTTCGATAGGTGGCGCAGCAACGCGCACATGGTTCAGCTAGTTCTATCTAAGTCTATTTTGTTTATTTATTAGTTTAATGTGTCTCTTATGCATAATAAACCAAATCTGTATTCTATATTTCGTCTCTAGTACTTTTTTACTTATAGAAGCTACTAGAAATGCCCCGTGATTTTACCTGTGTAATTCCCGTGCCTATTATTTTCGTAGTATATGTATTCTTTCAGACTATAAACTAACTTTGTACCACACTTCAGCCTGATCTGTGCACAAGTTACGATGTGATGGAACAAAAAACAAATTAAACCTGTTTGTTGATTTCATACTCCTCTATCGGTGCAACTTTCGTAAAAAAGGTTTAAAATATCCTTACAATGCAAAGTTATTGCTCCACGTAATAATACATAAACAACACAGTAGTCTAAACATTCCAAACAGTCTACATTATCTAACGGATGTTTTCCCCCACTAAGTTAATTTTTTTTCCACAACTTTGTAGCTGCGCTAACTGCAATAATATACTGTAAAGTAACTTTTTATGCACAAATTACTGTAAACACAAAACAAACTACTGACCAAATTATTCTCGTTTAATTAATTACTGATTTTTAACGATCCGTTTTAATCCATAAATCATTAACAGACAGACAGACAGTAGACTGGAAATCGTTTTGCTTCAGAATCGGTTTATTTCTACTCCATCGCCCCGTTTAAACGCTATTGCAATATTAATCGCTAAATAACTATATAATTGGTATTTGTACTGGCATAACGATCTTTACAAATATACCTTTAGAGATACGTATTATTTATCCGGCCAATTGTATCCCGGAAGAGTCCGGCATAATTTAATCTTTATGTAATCCTTTGACGTTTTGTATTATAAATGAAGATTTACTATGGTACGTTCATGTATCATTCATATCTAACTCTCATTTCACGGTGTTTATAATCGTAGGTACTCCTATGTAATGGCTTGGTTGTTTTTAGTATTTTTTCTGTAAGTTTGATAGGAATGAGAATAGCTTATAAAGAATTTCGCGCCTTGAGGGTAAAGGTTTCTTCTTTCTCCGTTCCGCCCTAAACCTCCTTTTTTAATTGCGATTTTAGTATTTTTCGTGGAAATTATGTAAATAATTTAACCGTCGTTTATTAAGGTCAAGTCATTTGCATAAGATGTCACGTCACTTTGACTTATCGTTCGTCATTAAATTATTTCTTAAAAAACGTATCTTATTAATAATTAATAATTTGCCACATTCTTTTACACACCTGTCAACTTTTTTTTTGAAAATACCTCATTGAAGAAAAATTTCAGCAAAACCACTTAAGTACACATTTTATTCGTATATATATATATCTATATACATATGTTATATTTATGTTATTTAAGACTTACAGCTATTATTATTGAGGTATTATATATTCCAAGACATAATTTTTTAATTGTGTTTTCTTTTCAAATGTTAGAGACGTTTAGTATCCACCGTTTCTAATTTAAATATCCTGTCTTCCTTTTCAAGTATATTTTTTCAAATAAACGGTTGCCTAGCAAATATTGCTTTAAGCGATGAGGTTTTGCTACTTCAGATGCATTTTATTTCTAAAATTAAGTACAATAATAATCATGTAGTTCATCTGTCTATTTAATTACTTCAAGGGTAACTAACGTGTGATAGAGTAGGATTGGAGCGACTATAATAGTCGTTATTTCACATGTTAGCTACCCATGTGAGCTACCCATGACGTAATTAAATATCTGTAACAACTAACAACTACTTCAGTTTTTCTATTCGGCATTTTTAACCGTCCGATACCAACGCAGCGCATCCTTACTCGATTACGGTCATTACAAACAAATTCACGATTATCGATTGTCGGAAAACTAGGAAAAAATCACTCAGCAAAGCATTACTGTCTGAATAAGAATTGTTAATTGTTTTAAATTACAATTTATTAGGGCTCGAGCGAATAACAAACGTAATGGTAAATAATAGTGGTATTTCTGCAGAAGATAAATCGCTTACAAAGTAAATGGCTTGTTGGTATGTGAAATAATTAAAGGGTAAGATAGAAAGTACTATAGGATTTTTTATTGCTAATAGGTTAGTAATAAGTATTCTACTTTCACTTTTATCTGATACAAAAAACAAAACGGCGTCAAACTGCCACAATGAGAGATATGAGTGGCAGTTATGAACAAATTACTATTGATATTTGACGTAAACGATTCAAATTTCTATAACAAGATTACACTTTAAATAACGATTGGTACAATTGAAAACACATAACTATTTTGACAAATGTCTGCATTCATTTGACATTCTGAAATAGCAGCATTACGATTTGTTATTTTGATGTTTTGATTTAGGAGCTTAATTTGACATGACAGTTGATTGGTCAACAGTTTGTCAATGCATTTTGTCGTAGCATTTTCCAAGGAAAGCGACATTTCATAAGCCGAAGGTTAAACAACGTAATTACGTAACCCATTTCCCGCCAATGTTAGCAACAAATGTGCGCGCCAAAAATTCAAGTGGAATTTTCATTCCATTCTTATAAATAGGAGTACATTATCATAACTTTTACAACATAGTATAAGCATAAATGTAGTAGGAGACTCCATTCTTCGATACAATTCATTTTGATGTAGAGTAGCTAGATTTATTTGTATATTTTTTGTAATACATCTGATAATAATGAGCAACTCACCTGCCCTAAACAGTACAGCGCTAAAATTAATAGTAAAAAAACAAACAAATAATAGTAAGTGTACGTGTACATGAAAATTGATCACTAAAATGATAAAAATAAATTTCGTTCTTGATTACAAATTTGTATTTATCTATTTGTATTGTTTGTAGGTATCTATTTGATCAAACGTCACCAATTTTGTATTTATTAATGGTATTCAACAGCTTTTGTGTAAATTTACACCAGTTCAACTACTTCATCAGGGGAATTCTAATCTGAGGCCAATATTACCTCACAGTATTATATGATAGATATATATCATATAATACTCTGAGTTATTGTACTCACAATATTACCTGATCCAATCATTGACAGTTGCCGTATGGCGATACATACGTATATTATTACGAAACTCAATATCTTTTGTTTGAAGACAAATAGTTTAATTGTTTGATCACCTGATTTTTTTGCGGACTGTACCTATGTTATCTATCAAAGTGGTGGGTTAGCAACACAGGCGTCACTTTCTTTATCACCGCAGTTTCTCACTTGACCGACGGCTGATAGTTACCACAGACACTAATGCATTCAATCGTAAGAAAAGACCGGATTCACATTACGACACTAAAACTCAGTCGGTCGACACTTGTATGGATAGACAGTAAAAAGCCATCCGACTCATTTTGTAGTGATAGGACTCTTAGCAGAGTCAGCCTGGAGAACTACCACACCTTTGCCAATTATTCTACCGCCAAGCAGTAATGTGCAAACATTACTGTGTTCCGGTTTGAAGGGTAGTGTTTCCAGTGAAATTACAGGGCTTAGAGATATAACATCTTAGATCTCTGGGTGACGAGCGCAGTACAGTGCTAGGTAATAATTTGGACTCCTCATGTTCCAATAGCTGCGTGTCACTGTGCTGTTATGTGACATGCATGTTGCTTACCATCAGGCAAATGTCTTGCTCGTCTCGTCACTCTTTATTGAAAAAAAATACGAGTATACAGTCATTATTTGCAACACAATCTCCAAATAAAAGGTCACTCAAAATCAGATTAAAAAAAGTATTTTAGTTTTTAGAAGACTAAGTAGTAGCTTTAGTAGTAATAGTAGGTATAGATGTACCTACTTGTACTAGCTATAGTGTTTACTATAGCCAGTACACCAGGTACCAAACAGGTACAGATATCAAATCCTTCCTTATCTGGGGAGATATGGAAGGATTTGATACTTTGACGGAATTGGATTGGATACCGGCCTGTAAAGCGGCTAAAGAAACTTTTCACTTCAATATAATGTTTATTCATAAACATTATTGGCCTGTGGTATAGAGGGCAATCATTCCAAAATAATTACAAGGCAAAGATATAAATAATATTCACGGACCTCATAATATTAGCCGTATTGATATTAGTAACGAATAGCTATAATAACAATATTATTTAATGATGAATAATAAATACCTGTGTGGCACTGTGCTGTTATGGCATGTGGATTTTCATCCGGCGCATTTCTGACTCGTCATATATACCACTCAACATTAAAAAAAATGGCAGTCATATAAACTGCCGATAGAAGTGAAAACTTATAACTCAGAATTTGATATCTACTTTGAAAACTACGCCGGTGAAACCGAAGGGCGCAGCCATGAGCATGGCCATGGTCCCGAGTTTACCCGAAGATTTCTTATCATTCCCGAGCGTGACGACAGAATTCAGTTCACAGCCCACGAAAAAACTGTTTATTGTGGCGCGCCAAAAGAAGTTTTCACTTCAATAAATAATAATAAACAAATAGCCGTGTTTCGGGATCACGTACAGTGTGATTCCAGCCTAATGTTTCAATCTCAATTGCAATAGCGTGTTACTGATTACGTCGTCGAGGAATCGACAATCGAAGCTGATTACTTAGTTGCCTACATTGTAGGGAAAGTTTGCGATAAAATAACTATTGTTAATAACTTAATTATTATTGTCTTTAATTAATGACTCAATTGAGTTGATAAGGGCATTTTTATTTCGTCATCTTTCAACAAAGTTTCAATATTAATTATAGTAATACTTAGTATTTTTAGTTACATATATCCCAATGCTGGATCTCGGGCCATTCTCTCGCAAGGAGAGAGTCAAGGCCATAATCCACCATGCTGGCCCAGTGTGGGTTGGTGATTGGCACATGACCTTGAAAGGTTTTAGATACATGTCGGCTTCCTCACGATGTTTTCCTTCACCGTTTTAAGTTAGCAGTATTTCGCACATGACTTCGAAAAGACACCACTGTCTGTCAGGTACGCGTGGCATTTGGACCCTGGGTTTCTGGTTCGGCTGTCGGCGTTCTTCCGATTAGACCAACCGTAACTTTTTAGTGCGTAAATTTTTAGTTAAATCAACTTAATTAGGTTAGGTAAGTAGTGACGTTACTAACTATAACTCATAGACAGTTTTTATGTGTAGTTTCATAATTACTATTTGATTTATAAAACTATGATGTCTAAGGTTAATTTAAAATTTAAAGTAATACATTTAAAATTAACCTTAGACACTCGGCTAAACCTATTTTTTTTGTAAATAAACTGATCTTTAAAAAGGGTCTGGTGCGTTATATTGATTAATCTATTATTTCAAGAGTTATCGGCTGCAATAGAAAAACCGGTTCATTAAATGGGCCATAAATCGTAAACGATACATGTCACAGAAAAGTTTTTAGGCCACATGAGATGCAAAATTTTATTTTCTTCAATAACGACCTCAATAACTTTTGTCCTAAAGTTTATAGTTTTCGAGATATTGGCCAAATTCGAAGCAATATTTCACTTTTAAAAATTTGGCATCCGGACATCGGGGCCGATTTTTCGCAGGCAACCCTATACCACCGTGTTCATAATAAAATAATCTTCAACTTTATTTAATTTCAATTAAATAATCAGACTGTTGCTAAATGCTAGTATCGATGTACCTGTTTTTACCTGGCAACCCAAGAGTTTTTTTTTTTTAAATAAAGAGTGACAAGACGAGCATGACATGTGCCTGATGGTAAGCAACATGCCTGCCACATAACAGCACGGTGACACGCAGCTATTGGAACCGAATGAAGAGTCCAAATCATTACCTAGCACTGCACTGCGCTCGCCACCCAGAGATCTGAGATGTTATGTCTCTAAGCCCAGTAATTTCTCTGGAAACATTACCCTTCAAACCGGAACACAATAATGTTTGCACATTACTGCTTGGCAGTAGAATAAATGGCAAAGGTGTGGTACTTCCCCAGGCGGACTCTGCGAAGAGTCCTACCACTACAAAAAAAGAGTTAAAGTTTAGTTTAGTTTGAGTAAACTAGAGTTGTGACCGGAAAAGAATAGGCAACCTAACGTTTTCATATTCAATGGGCTTCATACTTTCGATTGGTATAGAATTTGTCTAATAATAATCAAAACGTTAATTATTATTTTTATTAATTAATCATATTCTGGACTAAACTCTGTTAGGCAACCCATATGCTATAATATCTATTGACCCATTCAATTTAATATAAAATACGTTTCATCAAATAAGCATCTCGATGCAGGTCGTTGTATAGCGGGATCTTAGACCAGTATAATAAGTACGTATTTAAAACTATATTAAGTAAGTATTATATCAGCTATCTGGCCGCCATCGTAAAAGCTTAGCTTAGTTTGGGGTCAGATAGTGTTGTGTGTGAATTATCCATCAATATTTATTTATTTATTTATTTATGGATACCGGCTGCGGCGGTCGAAGCCGCGAGCTGCGCACCAGGTCATAGTTAGTTAGTTTGGCGGGGTCTTTTCCGCACCTAGCCTCTTTATTGGCCCATTGTGCGTGACTCATACTTCCCTTTTCTACTCCAAACAGCCCAGGCCGTCCATGAAGCATATTCTATCATATCTATATTATCTATTCTATGCCAGAAGGCAAGCATCCTGTTAGCGTCTATCAAATTAGCATCCTATTAAATTATTTTTAATGGTAAATCTTAAAAGTATGATTTTACCACCAAAAAAATCTTCAAAATTGATTCACAAGGCTGAGGCTCGCATACCATACATACCTATATTGTTCTTTTTTGAATTATGTAAAACAGAAATTACTGTACGGGGGTGAAATTGGGGTTGAAATGGGGGATGAATGTCAAAATGGAAGTTCCCAACCGTTGAAGATAAAACCATGAAACTTTGTAGGAACTCGACACGAAGCAAACGAATGTTTGTTCTAGCAATTTTGTAATTTCGAACTGTATGGGGATGAAACTGGAATTGAAATGGGGGATGAAAGTGTACATGGAAGTTCGTAATTGTTGAAGATAAAACCTTACGCTTTCAAATTTAAGCAACTGAACCGATTTTGATGAAATTGTTTACAATTGTTTTAGTAAATATGCCTGGATATACAAATAGGTACTGCCTGAGTCACCTTAGTATTTATTTCGCGCGGACGAAGTCGCGGGTAACAGCTAGTTGTATTATAAATCACAATATTCACGACACAGTCATCTCCCAAGACGATTTATGAAATTGTAAAAAAAAATAAAGCTCTTAATCCCTTATACCACTTACAAGATTACAACACCTCACGCTAAACAAACCTCCTAAGTCGTAATTTTGATCTTTTGTATTCATAATTGGCTTAGGACCCACACTACCATTTTTAACTTCAGACGGATGGCGTTACGATTGTATTTTACTAAGAAAGTAATAAGTTATTGTATAAAGTATCGTAGTTCAACTTTTTCGCCGGTGATTTTATATTGTGGCACGGAGTTCATAAAGGACAAAGTCAGCGGGTGTATATTTTTTGACAGATACTTGACGTTTCGTATTGATCCTTTGGTATTGAATAGTTCATAATGCAGATGTTTTCATTGATTGAAGGTATTGCAGTTGAGAATGAAATGCAATGGTGGGCTTGAACACAATTGCTTTGTTCGTAGAAGGATATCATGCTGTTATGACAATTATTGAAATCAGTGGTTTAAGTACGATTATGTTAAGATTTTTTTTTTGTTGTTTTTCAAGCCTGGAGACGATTCAGCATCTTGTACCAACTTAAAATTAGTTATAAATTTTATTAGAAAAAAAAACGCACGTGACATTTTTAAATTTAAACGGAAAACGGAGCTTAATTTTAAGGGCATTACATAACATTGTGGTTAAACATCGTGCATTTTTTTAAATGTTCTAAAAAATGTTCCTTAACCATTTTAGATTTAAGAATATCAAGTCATTTAAAAAATATTTTACTATTACTTTGCTATTATTATTCAAAAGATAGAGTCTTCAATAGATCGGATATTCAGACAAACAGACATCTCTCATCACGTCAGGACAGGATCCTGAGAAGTTGCAGGAGAAGAGGTTCTTAGTGGTACCTACGGTAACTTAAAATGAATCTGATGGATTTTATAAATACATTATACATCAATATGGTACAATACATATTCCTGAATATTTTGTTAACAACCAGAACGCATTCTAATCGCGGAAGTTTTAATATTTACCTAAAAGTGATTGACATATACTTTCAAATTGGAGTTGTGAGCACACTTAAGATAAGAATAAATTTTAGTTATAAAGTTTTTATACCCTTGTAATATATCCATTTGCCAATAGTGGACACTCGACCAATCTTCTTAATAAAGGCCCAATCATCAAATTACACATTGCTAAATTTTGTTCACTTGACATTTCATGTTGTGTCAGTTTGACAGCTGACAGTATTGTCCGGTGATTGGCTCATTGTCGACCCGGGCTGTCAGTCAGACGCGGGGTTTACTTGTAAACAAAGGGATTTTGATGTATTGTTTGGCGCTATCTACAAGACGCTTAAGTGAGATTTATCATATTTTGAAATATTAACTTGTTTTTTTTCTGTTATATTTCATAATTTGAATTACAAAACATATTTGTTCATCTGTTCATCAACTGTAGCATGGACATGTTTCTAATCAATAGTGAAGCATACGGTTTATTTCAAAATCGGTTCAGGCATGTCCAAGTAATCTTAGAACAAACGTAGGTACACAAAAAAAAATTTTCGTCTAATTCAGACGACTGTTTTTAATTGATTTAAAAATGAATCCATTTAAATCCCTTGTCACACCATAACTCAAGAATCTTGTATTGGCAGCGCCTCGCGGCGTTACCCGCGAAGTTCCTGTTCTCGTTGTTTTTTTTGGGATAAAAAAGCCTATGTGTTCTTCCAGACTATAATCTATCTGTGTTCCAAAGCCCGATCCGTTTATACGTTAGGACGTGATTGAGCAACAAACATCCAAATATCCAAACCTCCATACAT
The DNA here is from genome assembly GCA_963693475.1 of Ectropis crepuscularia. Taxonomy (NCBI): domain Eukaryota; kingdom Metazoa; phylum Arthropoda; class Insecta; order Lepidoptera; family Geometridae; genus Ectropis; species Ectropis crepuscularia. Next base: position 10,286,055 of record OY856361.1, read on the forward strand.
TGACATTTATAATATTAGTAAGATAAAAGGTTCTTATGTATGAAAAATAAGCACCTGATGATCACACATTTTAAATTAATTCACATGCGCTAGATTTAATCCAGCCCAAGGTACTTAAATTTCAGCCACATCGACGGCCTTTTTCAAGAAGTGTTTGCGTATGAGCGCTGCTTGCATGACTAAACGAGCAGCAGTCACATGCCAAGGGCTCTTTCTAAAAAAAAAGAAATATCCATAGAAAATACGGAACATTATAGAATAAACCTCATCTATTCGGTCAGCCAATTTCACTATTTACATATAAATTCAAATAGTTTTGTAAAATAAAAAACTTTAAATTTTGCGTTGGTTCTTTTTCCTTCTGTCCTTCCACCTACACTCGTCAAAATTAACCAATAAAATTGGAATCCACCCGGTTTGATACACTCCAACACTTCACAATGGACCCAATCGTTTTCACATTATAACTCCGACTGTACAATAGACACCCGAGTTTTTGAAACCTTTTGAAATATGCCAGGGAAAAATACATTTGAAGATAAAATTACTTTACGAGCAACCTTTAAATTTATTGAGTTAATAATATTACAAACCCTTTGAAGATTAATTTAATCACACACAATACAATAATAAAATAATAATAAAAAAAATATTGCGGCAAAAAATAATGCAACTTGTCTATAGATACTTAATAATACATCTTGCCTTACATGCTATTTATTAGACTCTCAATTTCAAGCAATAGGGATGTCAAGCAATAAGAAAGAAAAAGTGGCTATTTAGGACTTACATACACAATATTGGCTACTTACTCGTATATACAGCGGTGTTAGTTACAGTGACGCGAGTTCAAATGTTTTTTCCATCATGAAAAATGCTCAACGCACCTATATCTGAAAATTTCAGTGAAAAAAAATTGTGACTGGTCCAATGAAAACAAAGAGACAATTTGTATGTGAACTTTCATAACGTTGATTTGTTTTGTTAAATATTAATGATAAAAGCCGGTTACTATATCTAACTAGCTGACCCCGCAAACGTTATTTTGCCATATAAATAGAGGTATGAAAAATAGCTAGTAGCCGATTCTCAGACCTACTGAATATGCATATAAATTTTGGTTAAAATCAGTAAAGCCGTTTCGGAGGAGTAAGGAAACAAACACTGTGACACGAGAATTTTATATATAAGAAGATAATTAATAATTTATGAGAACTTAATTAAGTTTAGTTAAACAATTAGTTTCAATGCCAAACATAATATGTTATTATTTACAAGACGGTCACAGGTGAGCTCTCCGAAGTTGTCCGGAGCGTGTATTCAGATTCAGACCTTTATTAACTGTCAAAAATCAAAATATTTATTGCGTTTAAAAACTACTCTTACGAAATAGTACCCATTATTGTTTCGTAACAGTAGTTTTTTAATAATAGCTACGCAAAAGGAAAAAAAACATGAATTTAACATTTGATGCACATACAATGCTCGTGCTGCTAAAAAATGTTAATTAACTAATGGATAATTTATTGAAAAATCACGAAAAAAAGTTTTGAATCATGGATTATTCTCGTAGTGGTAAGACTCTTGGCAGAGTCCGCCTGGGGAAGGACCACACCTTTGCCAGTTATTCTACCGCCAAGCAGTAATGTGCAAACATGTGTTCCAGTTTGAAGGGCAATGTTTCCAGAGAAATTACAGGGCTTAGAGTCCAAGGCTAAATTAGTCGACACAAAAGTAGGTGTCATGTCGTCTCAAAGGTACGACGATACTTTTAGTCTATTTTACGGTATAGAGTGATGAGACGAGCAGGACATGCGCCTGATGGCAAGCAACATGCTTGCCACATAACAGCACAGTAATACGCAGCTATTGGAACACGAAGAGTCCAAATCATTACCTATCGCTCAACACCCAGAGATATAAGCTGTTTTATCTCTATGCCCTTTCTCTCTATGTGTTTCACTGGAAACATTGCCCTTCAAACCTGAACACAGTAATAGTTGCATATTACTGTTTGGCGATACAGTAATTAGCAAAGGTAAATTTACTTCCCCAGACAGACTCTGCAAAGATTCCTATCACTACAGTCTGAATATTAGCTGCTCATGTTATATCAAGCACAAATTTCGTTCAGTGTACTGTTCACACCTTTGAGATGGATCGGCTATGTACCACCTGGAGGCTCTGGAATCTATTGAGAGACGTATTTACGTTTTATGTCTTTCCATTCGATATCACATAAACTAACTTTAACATTTTTGAGACATAAATACATCACAAGCTGTAGAGGTCTTCTTGTAATGGAATTTCAAACTTAAAATACAAATTCACAGCACTTTTTTGTATGGATTTTTTCAGCCAGAAAAGATGCCACAGCGTCAAAACCACCCATATCTATTGAACCAAACATAGCATCATGTTCTTACCATTCATACTAAACCTTAATCCCGAAATGATGGATTCGTCATGTTTTTTTCACGCATCAGAATCTCAAAAAGATTTAGCAGGTGTAAAATATGAAGTCGTTGATGTATTGTGGGAAAAATTTCAGGTATGTTGCCACTTTTACGGTCAATTAATTTGCTATGCTTAATGGTATAGCTGTTTGGATGGACCAATAGGTAATATTTTGGATTTTTATTTTGTAAACTACGTGCCAAGGATCTGCTATTATTAGGGTTCCGTTAAAAGTAAAAACGGAACCTTATAGATTCGTCATGTTTGTCTGTCCGTCCGTATGTCACAGCTGATGAAACTATGAGAAACACACGGTCTTTAAAAATGATGTTGAGATTTTCAAGATTATTTTTGCCTACACTGAATACTTTGTGCGTGAGACACATCCAAAGTGGTAAAATGTCCCCCCCCCCTCCCCCCCTCTAAACTAAGAGAATGATAAATTAAAAAAAAAGATATACCTTGTAAACTGTAAGATTACCATGTAAACTTCCAACGAAATTTGGTTTAAACTCGATCTGATTAGTTGTCTTTTTTGGTACGTCATGAATACATTATTATTAAAACATCGATCAAAATTACACCGAACTCCAAGAATTTATATAATACTAGCGGCCCATTCCCGCTGCGCTCGGATATTGTCATTCAAAGACTATTAATCGAAATAAAAACTATCCTATCTCTCAAGTTGGACCAGACTGCTCACGGTGTGCCAATTTAATTTAAAATCGGTAAAGTGGTTTAGGAATCCATCGCGGACAAACATCGTGACAGGAGATTTATATATATTAGAAGATAAGATTAAGATGTTACTTGCTGCTACGGAACCCTTCATAGGCGAGTCCAAATCGCACTTGGCCGCTGTTTATTGTATAATGCAGAGTGACGGGAACAAAACAAACGTTTGATGAAGCTGATGGTAAGCAACGCGTAGGTATACCTATAACGATAAGTGTGGCGATTAAAAAACTGATTAGTCCGTCAGTTAGATTACTAAATAAAATTGTGCCTACTCCTATTTTTTCTTTTGTTTTTCACACACAAAAAGTGACGAAAATATTGTGCTTACAAATACATATATACCTACGATTTTTATATAGACGTGACTTCATAGCCCTCCACTCTGGAAGTTTGGCGATCGATACTGATATATTTATAGATATATTTTTAGAACTAATTCGAATCCCGCCCGCACCTCTAATTTATTTTTTCAAGTAGATAGATAGATAGAAACTCTTTATTGTGATACAGACAAATTAATAAAATTACAGTGAAATACTTATGAAATAGTACCACAAGTGGCGGCCTTATTGCTAAGAGCAATCTCTTCCAGGCAACCATCACAAAGGAAAAAAAAAGCCTACATACAAATACAAACAGGGACGAGTGACATTAATTAAAAAAACTATTAAACATATATTCCTAAAATAAAATAATAAATATTAACCAATAAAAAATAATAATATTATGCTTCCATAATATTTAAAACTTACATAAATAAGTGATAACAACAAATAATTACCTATACTAAGACAGTAAGAGTGCGGATATTATGCACAGTGATTCAAAAACCGCCAGAAACGCGAAACAATTACAACAAGTCTAAAACAATAGTGCTACAACTTGCTAGTGTCAACAGTGTTGCATTGTGATAAATAAAAATCTTTTACTTTGCCCTTAAAAACGCTCAAGGACTGCGACTCTCTCACAGAGGATGGCAAAGCGTTCCACAAACGGACAGCCTTAACAGTAAAAGAGTCCCCATAGTAGGAAGTCTTGTGTGATGGTGTGGTAAGGTTGAGTGCCACAGCAGCTCGCAAAGAGCATGGGCGTGAAGTTTCGTAGCAAAAACAGAAACGTTCCTTAAGGTACGAAGGAAAGGTAGGGATGAACAATACATTATACAGAAGTGATAAGATGTGTGCATTTCTGCGGAGACGAATTGGGAGCCACTTGAGCTTAGCGCGAAATTGAGAAACGTGGTCATACTTGCGCAAGCCAAATATGAACCGGATGCAGAAATTTTGAAGACGCTCAAGCTTGTTCAGTTGTTCCTCGGTGAGATCAAGGTAACAAACATCGGCATAATCTAGGATGGGAAGTAGAAGTGACTGGACAAGTGAAATTTTGGTGGAAGTAGGGAGAAAGTTGCGTAACTTCATCAAAGCTCCAGCCGCGGCATACAACTTCTTACTAGTGACTTGAAGCTGCGGTCCCCAGCTTAAGCAGCGATCCATGGTAATGCCCAAATTCCTGACAGAGCTGCTGTAAGGTATGATGGTTCCATCAAACTCAATCTTAGGGAGAGATTGCCAGTCGATATTGGATATCTGCCTAGTACCACCAATGATAATGGCCTGTGATTTTCCAGGATTCACACTCTGCCCAAAACACCTGCCCCACTTACAGATGGTAATCAAGTCTAAGTTAATTGTGTTAATTGCTTCAGAAATTTTGGACAGAGGGGCGTGAGAATAGACCTGAAGATCGTCAGCGTACAAATGATAGGAAGAGGAAAGGTTAAATGAAATGGAGTTTATAAAAAAGGAGAAAAGCGGAGGAGAAAGGACCCCACCCTGAGGGACGCCAGCAGATATCGAACACCAGGAAGATAAATTATCCTCAAAGTGAACTCGCTGCCTACGACCACTGAGATAACTGTCAAACCAACTGATAGCAGAATGTGAAAAATTAGAAGAGCGTAACAAGGCCAGGAGAATGTCATGATCTACGGTATTGAAGGCATTGCTGAAGTCTAGGAGCACCAGCACAGTAAGTTCACGATTTTCTACCGAAAAACGGATGTCATCAGTAATCTTCACCAAAGCACTAACCGTGCTGTGCCCCGGACGAAAACCCGATTGAAAGGGATTAAGTAACTTATAACGGGAAAGGTATCTACTAAATTGATTATGAACAAGGCGTTCGAGAACTTTAGACAAAAAAGGAAGTATTGAAATGGGCCTGTATTCCGAGAAAGACTTAGGGTTAGGTTTTTTTGGAAGAGGAATAATTTGGGCATCTTTCCACGTAGCCGGAAAAACACCTGAGGAAATGGAGGTGTTGAAAATAACACATATTACAGGAAGGAAGAACTCAAGGACGGGGACCAACATGTTACGAGTAATGCCATCACTACCTACTGCATTAGATGAAATTGAAAGGACACTCTTCCTGACCTCTTCAGCAGAAAATTCGTTAAAAATAAAAGAAGGGTTGCTCAAGATAGGTAAATCAGAAATTGAGAGAAGGGTGCTGTTTTTAGTATGTAAGTCAATATTAGATGAGGAAGAGAAATGCAGATTCAGCAAATCAATGTCGAGATCTCTAGGGACACTATCAAGCCGAGATTTCCCGATCCCCATCGACCTCAGGAATTTCCATACCTTGGCAGGATCATCGTTTTCGACGGAACTGTGAACATGACGTCTAAGAGCGTCTCTGCAAGCCGTATTACAGCGATTACGGATTTTAACGTACGCTGCTCTAGTGCGATCTGACGGACGGCACTTGTAATTGAATTTGGCACAGTCTCTTTTGTGCATTAACAGTTTAATGTCGCCTGTCAGCCAAGGTGCTGGAAGGTGTTTAACTTTGATAGGCCGCAAAGAAGCATGTTTATCGTACAACTGTATAAGAGTAGAGTTGAATATAGTAATCTGGTCATTAACACACTCAGCTTCAAAAATTGGCGACCAGTCAATATTTTGAGCATCCGATTGAAACGCTTCCCTATTTATACCACTGAAATTACGCTGGAGAATAATTTTGGGTTTGGATTTGGGAGGTCGGACTTTATAGGACAAGAATATTAGATCATGGTAGGAGAAACCAGCAGGACACTGTCCGTGTTTGGCAACGTGTTGAGGAGAGGAAACCATGATTAGGTCGAGTAACGAAGGAGTACAGTCAGGAAAATGATGCGTGGCGTTCAAAGGTAGAATTTGCAAGTTATAGGATTGGGTAATGGATTGAAGGGAAAAAGATCGGTGATTCTGTTTACGAAGGTCGGTGTTAAAATCACCCATTATTATAGTGTGTTTGTAAAGGGGCAAAAGATTTTCGAGCAGAGTTTCAAATGAAGGAAAGTAGTTGACAGTCAAAGAATGACAGTAAAAAACTCCAAGTAAAATCTTAGTATGAGACAGATTAATCTCAATAAACAAATGTTCTCCAGCGTTGGCTGGAGGAGGTTGGACTGACGTTTCAATTACCGAGAAAGGAATAAATGTGACCTGAGGTATATGGCGACGCCAACGCCTCGGCTGCCCGTTCGGTCATTGCGAATAAGTCGAAACCCAGGCAACGAGTAAGAGACAGAAGAAAGGCTAGGTTTTAACCACGTTTCTGAGACCAAAATCGCATGAATGTTTCTATCAATGAGATATGTTTGAATATCATTAATGTGACACGGAATACTTTGAGCATTGATATGTATGGCATTGAAATTTTTAGAAACATCACAAAAAGTAGCAGAAAGCGTATCAGATAGTGTAGGAATATTTGCAAAACTGTTGTCACCGGCACTTGAAGCAGTAGAACAAGGAGAGAAGAAATCAAAATTGTTAGAGCAATGACTATCATCCAACAAATTATCCATTAGGTATTAATAATCAATATTTTTCAAAACAAAATCAAAAATATTACACAAAAAAACAAAACAAAAATAAAATAAAATTAGTTACTTAATCTGAAAAATAAGCGACATACTTGTGTGCCTAAATGTTTGATTACACTTTTATAAAACTTAACAGTATTTACATTTCGCACAACCACATTTTACAAAAATTGCCAACATGTACAATCATTTGATTTGAAAAAGAAAACTCAAACTATATACTATTTTACATTACTCAATCTATGTCCAAATCTATAAAAAAATATATAAATATAAAATCACGACATGACATTACTCAGGTAAGACTGACAATAACAGAACAAATGACAATCACTGAATGTGACACAAACAGAAATGACAAGTACACACGACTGACAATTAAACATGAATGTCATCTATACGTCAGTGTCACCACCACACAAATCATAAGCAGTAAAACAAGCAAGAAATTTACAAAACTAAAAAACGAATTGTAATAAAATTAAAGAGGGTGAAATAGCATTATACTACCCGAAGTGATAACTTATATTAACAGACACAGATATAATATGTACATCGTAGTGCAAAAATAAAAAATAAGTCCAACAAGCAGGTCAACGAAGGAACGTCGACAAAAAATGCGTTGCGTCGAAAAAATGCCAGGCTTAGCGGTTACGCCTCGGTCTAGCGCCCGTAGCTGGTACTGTCGGGCCATGCGCATTCTTCTGTATAGCAGACGGCAGCAATTTCTTGAGGACAGCACCGCCACCAGATACAATTTTCTCAAGTTCACAGCGGCTACTAATTAGGTGGTGCTGACCATCTGTGAGAATGTGGATGTAACCATCACGAGTCCAGCAGCTTTTGACACCGAATCGCTCTCTAGCTGCCATAAATGTATGGTGCCTAGACTTTGAGAGGAACTCAGAGAGAGTAATATTAGTGCCCTTTAAGGATGATTTTAATGACCATAGCTTACTCCGGACCGCAAGATCTTGAAGTTTAAAAAGAATAGGTCTAGGCTTGCCATCGTTAACCCTGCCCATGCGCTGGCAACGGGAAATAGAACCAGTGCTGAAAGTGTCCAACTTAAGATGCGCAGTGACTGTGCTTACAACTAGTGTTGAGATGTCTTCCTCCTTCGCCTCTGGCACACCATGCAAAAGCAGTATTTTGCGGCGACTGCTCATCTCCAGCCTATCTACCTGCTGAGCCAGCATACCCATCTGTGACTGGAAATCTCGTAACACTTGCATGGTGAACATCTTGAACTGCGCAAAGTCAGCTGCAAGGCTGCTGGTGGGGTTACCTGGAGGTGGAGTTTTGAGCAGCTCACTCTCAAACTGTTCCATCCGCTTATTTAACGCTTCCATCATGTCCACAAACGATTTTGAAGTGCTAGTCATTGTGAGGAAATTGATGTGCTCAGGATGAAGACACTCTCAGTATGTATAAAGAGATTTAATATGGCAGAACAAAGTATATCGCTTAAATCACTTAATTTAACATGAATTAAGCCAAAAAATTCACTATTTATATTAAATATCACATAAATAAATAAGAGCAAATTTTAACTTTGTTGTCACTTCTACCCCCAAAAAAAAAAAAAAAAGTACCTACAGATGTATAAGTTTGTCTTTACGATTGGTTTTAACTATGAAAAAAAACTCGCGAGGATATTGAACAATTTCAAGAAATACATCTTACAAGTACCTGCTTCTTCTGATAACTTATAGCTTTGACTTTGGTAAAAGAAGTCCCTGATTCGTCGATAAAATGTGACGCTTATGTTTACTCAATGGCTAAATAAATCAGAATGAATCCCACAAACTAATAATCATAAACATCCTCAAATGCATCACAAATCGAGAAAAACAAAGTGTTATCGTTTTTATGAACCATAAACGTTAATTGTGAACAATAATTGCAAATATAATTGTAATAATAATTAAAAGTTATTGCACATCAAAATAATCTACAGGTCAAAAGACGACATCAACTTCAGTACATAAGTATAACTAAGCATTGAAGTACTGAGAAAGTACTTAAACAATATGTGATATTCATTCAGCTCCAATCTTAACCCGTTGCGTGCGGTCGATATTCTAACAGTCTTTGGGTTCGTGTGCTCATTTAGTCGTTGAATTTTTTGTAGACGCCGTCTAGAAAAGTAACATTGCTAGCTATTCTACTCTACAAGTATTACTGTCTGTGTTTGGGTTTGAAAGACAATAGACAATTTCTAGAGATTTTACAAGGCAAAAAGGAGATAAAATATCCCTAGACAAAAAGTGCAGAGCAGCGTTATGCAGTAATATAGACTCTTTATTTTGAAATAGCTACGTGGCACTGAGGTGTTATAAACAGACATGTACTTACCATACTCGTACCGTCATTCCATGTGACAAAAAAGTTTTACGAGGTAAAACAAAGTGTAGGACACCCTGAGGCTAGATGGAGTGATGATTTACGAAAGAAGGCTGGTGGCGGTTGGAAACGTATTTCCCGTATTTAAATATAAATATTGGGGTTTCCCCGTTGAATTCAGGTCAAACGGTATTTATATTAATGGGTTCCCCCTGTTATAAATAAACATTAGTTAGACGACACAGGACACAGGTGAATCTAAACTGTTTAGTACAGATTATAATTATATAGGTAGGTACTCACGCAACAAAAAGTAACTGTGTAAAATAATAAATAAACCTATAAATTAATAAATATAATGTCTATTTGATATGAAATTAATTACCAAAACTAAAATGAATAAAAAAAAAACACTTGTTTATTTCCAACCCTGACAACTACCCGATTTATCACTACGTAACGTGTTAGCAGCGAAAGTGTTAATTTTATTATCTTTATGACTTTAGTACCTAATTATAATAGCGCGATATAAGTAGCTGATAATAATTGCGAACTCGCTATAATAATAAAATAATTATTTATTCTGGCCATTGAAGATAATCGTATCGGTTCAACTGCTGAGTAAATGTCATTGAGAATAAGTTAGTAAAGGAACTAAGCTATTACAACTACTCTAATATTAAATAGGTGAAAGTATGTGTGTTTATAAGTCTATTCCTATGTATATCTATGACAACGAACGGCCTTCAATGAAATTAAATGCATATTATCTTATCTGGACTGAATGGTGGCCAAGGCAAGAAGAACGGAGCGTTGGACGTCCACCAGCAAGATAGGTCGACGATATTGTAAATATAGCAATCGAACCTAGACGCGATTGGCACAGGACCGAGGCAGATGGCAAAGTAAGAGAGAGGCCTATAGCCAACAGATATAGAGAAGGCTGTAGATGATGATAACGATGGATTAACACTACTGCTACTGTTTAAATTTAATCCCGTGAGCTTCGCGAGGTAGCTTTTTATTTCCATCAATTCTCATGATGTCGCCGGCTGGACGCGGTTTCGTGTGGCGGCGCTGTCTTATCGAACTTGTAAAGAGGCGTGGCTTAATTTCGAATTCGTGAATTTCACTTAGCTATTGCCAGCGCCTTAAGCAGAGTAGACATCCAAATTTCGCATTACGGAGTAATATGTATTCGTAGTGCAGTATAATTTCATAATAAATTACAGCTGGTCTGGTCTATTCGGCTGAACGGCAATTGCCGATTCGGAACCCCTGGCACAGATCAGAATATAGTTACCCCCTGGTTCGAATTCCACATTCACCACACTGTCTTTTTGAGGTCACGCGTGTAATGCCACTAACTTAAAAAACATTGAAGGAAAACACCGTCGGAACATCGGCATGGTCTAAGAATCTTTCGAGGTCATGTACCAACCCATATTAGGCCAGCGTGGTGGATAATGACTTGACTATCTCCTTGCGAGAGAAGGTCCCGAGTCCCAGTAGTGGGATAATTTAGCGTGCTGATTGTGGATAACACCTATAGATTACCTATAAAATATACATATATAATTATACATACATACTAGCGGCCCATTCCGGCTTCGCTCGGATAATAACCTAGATACCAACTGCAGCGCCATCTGCCGGGCAGGATTGAATCTAAACCGTCCATGGGAACCCTAAACTTTAATAATAAAAATAAATGTATATTTTAAAAAAACAATTTTAGATTTGCACTAAGCTCCGGGCAATTTTAATCGAAATAGAGTGAAAAACATTTACAAAAAAGACGATAATTGATCAGTTATCGAGCGGGGTGAAAAATGATTAAATTACTAAAATGGCTATTAAAAATAGGCATTGGTGATAAAAGGGTAAAAATTTAGGGTTGGATGTATTTTTAATGCCACATTATAAAAAAATAAAAACAAAGATTTTTGTCCAAAAATAAAATTTAGGGGTGAACAACCCTTATCAGTTATAGAGTAAGATCCCAGAGCTCTCAGACATCACCTATTTTCTGGATTTCACCTTACCCCATATCTCAAAATTGGCCGTCTAAGGAAGTTTGCGAGTAAGCATGTGTTCTTAGTACTTACTAACTCTACTCAATCGTCCACATTTCATTCATCAGAAAATAGGTGACGTCTGGGAGCTCTGGGATCTCGGACTGTTAGGGGTATGAAAAATAGATAGTAGCAGATTCTCAGACCTACTGAATATGCATATAAAATTTGGTTAAAATGAGTAAAGCCGTTTCGGAGGAGTAAGGTAACTAACATTGTGACACGAGAATTTTATATATAAGAAGAAGAAGATATTATTCATAGGACACCATAAACACAGATTACCCAAATCTAATGTACATTAACATAATATTTAATGTATTCGTTATCTTGTGGCGTGTACTTTTTCTTGTATTTTAACCGACTTCCAATAGGAGGAGGTTATCAGTTCGACTACAATATTTTTTAATTACAGTGTTCGTTATTGTCACAATAAACGTTTTTTCATAATATTTTACCTTCACAATTCACTCCAAGTTAGCAGTGCGACCATAAAGTGCTATTTTTACATATGCTATGGTTTCCTTACTGTTTTATCTTTGCCGCGGTACCGTTCGTCAAAAATCTCATTTTGTTTGCGCCAAAATACAGCTTTTTGCTCGTAAACTGAACTAATTACTCTCACATAAAAATTTAATTACTTAAAGTAATAAAATGTTGTGTACAAATGTAAAATCAGCTCATTAATATTTTTATAACCTAATTTTGACTGATATGAAAAAGTGATTTATATAAAATAAAATAATTTTGGTATCGGACTGAACTTACTGTGGGTTTATCGATTAGTTATCTGTGGTTTACGTAGCTGCTCAGTTTTTTTTAATAACAATTTATTAAACAAAGTATATATAGCCAAAAACCATAGATAGTTATCGAGTGGCTAAAATGGCAAACTCCACAATTTTTTTTAATAGTAAAAAGTGACGAGACGACATGTGGCTGGTGGTAAGCAACATACCTACCACATAACAGCACAGTGACACGTAGCTATTGGATCATGAAGAGTCCAAATCATTACCTAGCACTGCACTGCGCTCGGCGCCCAGAGATCTGAGATATTATTATGTCTCTAATTTCAATGGAAATATTGCCCTTCAAACCGGAACACAGTAATAATGTTTGCACTTTACTGCTTGCCAGTACAATAACTGGAAATATGTGGTACTTCCCCAGGCGGACTCTGCTAAGATTTCTACCACTGCTACTTATTTTAAATTAAAAGTTTTGTGATAGACATCTAAGGGGAAATAACAAAGCTTAATACATTAGCTACAAAATTGTGTTTGGTTTAAAATTCAACTACTTGGTTTTTTTTTTAAATAAAGAGTGACGAGACGAGCAGGACGTTTGCCTGATGGTAAGCAACATACCTGTCACATATCAGCACAGTGACACGCAGCTATTGGAATATGAAGAGTCCAAATCATTACCTAGCACAACTTACGTCATAAAATAATAATTAATATATGTATATAGTAGGACAGTATCATAAAATCTTTGTTAGGCACTTACAGCCACCCTAGGGGTAATAAGACCGACTGTTTGAAACTGTTAGTTTAAAATTGTTGCCCAATCACGTCGAAGCTCCTGAACGAATCAGGTTGAAATTTGGAACACAGATTGATTGCAGTCTGGAAAAACACATCGACTTTTCATTGCGGGTAAATTGTGTTATATACTTTATCCGAATGGCATGAAATAGGTAAAAAGTCAAAGAGAATCAATCAGATTCTCGTAAATACGCTTTCAGTTTTTTTTACGTATCTATTGAAACTGTATATCTGCGTAGATCGCTTTTAGTGATAAGGTCGCCAATTGCTACTTTATTGGTTTTGTTGTAAGTAACTTTTGTTTTATTTTTAAATTAAGGGCGTGTCCCGAGCAAACGACCTTGAGTATTTCTTACCTTATCGCACACCGCAAGAAAGAGCAAGAGAGAAACAGTAGGATTTGTCGCTGTTTTACGCTAAAATTTTAGAATAAACTGTTTATAAAATCAGATTTTGGTCTTTTGAAAAAAATATTTCTACCAAAATGTTTGTAATGGAATTGTCTATCCGTTGGTGTAAGTACAAAACCAAAATAATGGAGGATTTTCGAGGAGATGCGTGATAACTGCAATTTTTTTTTTTTATGGTTTCGTTGTGAGCCGATTATTTAAATAATGAGATCATTAACATAAAACTAAAACTACCATTTTGAAGCCAAGAAGTTGTAGAAATTTAATGTATTTTTTACTAGTTGATATTTGTTTTGGCTAATGAGGAGATAGCTCTGAAAACTGGACAATAAACTCGTTTTGCTGGGGGACGCATCTTAAGTGCAATAACGAGTTAATCTATCTATCTATCTATATCGGCGTAGATCGTTTCATTGTTGTAAATCAGGTAAAATGGTGGTCAAGCGTAAGCCTACCGAAGATAAAAAATGTTTTTTGATTAGCTGTCAAAACCGCCATGAAATAGTTCCGTCGACTGCACCGTAACACTGATAACCTCTCGACTGCGGTGATGTGGTGTGTAGAGCTAACAATCTAGTAGAATTGACAAGTTTTTTATTTCCAATAAAAAAAACATTTACTTATTTTCGAGATAAATCATAACATGAAAAACGAATTCTGTGAATAAATAACACTAATAAATAAATAGCACTATTCAGCTTTTTCTACGATATTTTTAGAACTCGTAAGGTTGTTATTCAAAAATGTTTTAAGTACATAATAAAAATGTGACAACACCATATTATCTAAGCCAAGAGCACTGACAGAGAGGCAATGCCTAACCAATGATAGAGCTAAATCGACCTAATCTAAGTCGAGACTTTTCGCTATACAACAACTATTGGAACCAAGACAAATTAATTCTATATTGTGTGTATTTATATTACTCTATAGAAACCCAATCCTACATCTCTCCTGCCAGCGGTACAGGGTCCAAGTTACCGGCTGTTAGGGCTGCAGAGTGAAGGATCTGACAATAGGTGATACGTGGGTAGAATTGGTGACTATAATATCATTTCGAACCATCACCGCACTGCTCTTTAGCTGTTGTATAAATAGTTGACGGGCGCCCTGAATCCGTATATCCCGTATATCATAATATCTTTATAGCGATATATAGGTAATATAATATAGATGACACTGATTAGGTAGTACAATCACACCATATCAAGCCTTTCGGCATGCAACAAAACCAAAAGCTTTTTTACCGTAAAACCGCCCATCATTAGGTATTGTTATTACATTTACCTAGCAAAGAGGTAACTTTTAGTGCCATATCTATCCATTCCCACGTCCCCATATCTCGGAACCGTCAACAATGTTTCGTAGAATTTCGATACGATATTTTGTTAACTACCAACATGGATCAATTATGTTGATAATTAACGCGATAATTAAATAATTTATTACCTCTATAATATCAACAATCGTTCAAAACAACGGACGACAATAATAAACTTTTCATTCGGTAATAATGACGTTAAAACATTAAAACCGTTAGTTTTAATTGGTGCGCTTTACGACTTATATAATGCTCTTTTATCGCAAGTTCCTTAATGTATGCTGATATCGCTCTCTTTAGCGGTGAATGAAAACATCGTGGGGAAAGCAATTATTGCTGCAATCCAAATAAACGTTAGGATACTAACCACTAAATCCAATGCTGGGACTCGGGGCCTACTCTTGCAAGGAGAGAGTCAAGGTCATAATCCACCAAGCTGTCCCAGTGCTGGTTAGTGGATGACACCATGACTTCGAAAGATTATAGGTACATGTCGGTTTCCTCACGATGTTTTCCATCACCGTTTTAATTTAGCGGCATTACGCACATGACTTCGAAAAAACAGTGGTGCGTGTGGTTTTGAATCCTCCAGGGGCTCCAGACCGGCAGTAGCCGTTCTCCCGACTAGATCAGCCGTAACTTACTAGAACAGCCGTAATAGACTACAGGCCCATGAACAAAATTTGTTGGGTTAAATGAATCACCAGGAGACCTGTGTAGGATGATAGAAGGGTATAAAGTAATAAGATTCAGCACTATGTCGTCACTTGTAAAGCTGTCCAACTGAGTGCAGTTGTAGTGGGGGGGTTGCAACCCTCGATAATTTCTCCTAGTCGCATGATTTTTGTACGGCGTTACGGAATAATAGATTAGAAGAGGTATTGGACAATTGTACAGCTTACAAGTGACGGCATAGTGCTGAATAATATTACTTTATACCCCTACATAGGTTTCCTGGTGGTTCATTTGACCCATAATTTTTTTCCACGGGCCTGTAGCCTATATCTTAAATTTAGAGTATGCAGCACTTTTTAGCCCTAATCTAAGCAAAACTTGTGCCCATATATTTTTAAATTCTCCATTATTCAATTTCGGTAATACCCAAAACAGGTTCTACTAATGCCATAAACTAGCAGCGTCCCGCGGTTTTACCCGTTTAGTTGCTGTTCTGTTTAATTTTAGCTAAGAAAAGTAGACTATGAAGCTATACTTCCAGACTGTAATCTGTCTGTGTTCCAAATTTTTACACGATTCGTTCAGGCATTTCGACGTAATAGAGCAAGAAACATCTGAACATCAAATTACCCACACTTTCGCATTTATAATATTAGTAGGATATCGAAGTTTAAATGTTTGTTGCTCGATCACATCACAACGGCTGATTGGATTGGGTTGAAATTTCAAACACAGATTATTATGGACTGAAATGACACAAAAGACACTTTTCATCCCTTGAATACGAGTTTAACGAGAATGGGTGAAACCGCGGAACACTGTTAGTTAAGATATGTGTTATTAGTAGAGTCTCGCAGTTTTACCTACGTAGTACTCATTCCCATTATTTCCTCCCAATAATAAGTAGCTTATGTTCTATTCCAGACTGGGTATGTTCTGACTGTGTTCCAAATTTCAACGAAACCCAACACATTCCGATGTGATTGAGCAACAAACATCCACACATTAACATTAATAATATTAATAGGACTAGATATCAAACATTCGGTTTCGTTTGAAAGTCCTTTTTTGTTCGGATATTACTCTATGGATAATTAATACACTGATTAATTTATTACAGCTATTCTAAAATACGCAACTTCCTTCTTCACCTGCCAAATGAAAAAGTAAAGTAGAAATAATTAAAATACTTAAGTAATCATAAAATCGCATACTAAATACTTGCACAGAAGTTGTTAAAATTATTAATTAGCAATTACTTCCCAAATATGGCTACACCGACATCAATACGCATTACGTCGCGTAATACGCCTTAATTGGGTAAAAATTACAAGAAATCAGGGTAATAGTGTGAGAGCTGGCGTGCATTTTAGTTAAGGTACGAATAAAATAGCAGCACCTAAAATGTTCACAAATCTACAGAAAATACTTTTAAAATCTACAGAAGTTACTTTTAACTGAAAAAGCAAACAGCCAGATATAATTCTAAAAATGAAACCATTAAACTCATTTTACTCATGTTGAAAGTGAACTAATTATTTATTCAAAGCGGACGGAGATTTTAATTTACAAAAAAAGACATTAAAGACGCGTCGAATGCAATAAGTGAATATCGTATGGAAACTTATCATAATATGGAATGCTTTTGGTATGTTCTGTGTATATGTTTAAGCCGGTTTTTTTTTGTGAAAGCACGCGGGGGCACCCATTGCCTCCATATACACACCGGTGGCACACTGAGTTCTCCAATAACTTATGGACTTACGACTTTCGATGATTATCGTGCCCTCAAAAAATAATTGACTAAAATAGCCTGTAAGTATACTTAGCAAATTTTATTTAGCAGAGCTCTGTGCCTTCTACGCTAGCTCAAAGCTTAGTAAAAACCTGAGGCCGACAGAGGAGATCTAGATATTTAATAAAAGATTTTAAAAAGACATAACAATCACTATATGTAATAATGTATGTAATAAGCTGTATGACACTGATGTTACGGACTAGCATATTTTTTACTATCAGGCACATATTATGCGCGTCACGTCACTCAAAAAAAAAGAAAAGACAATCATAGAGGCTACTGATGGAAGTGAAAACTTTTAGCTTAGAATTTCAGTAGTACAGAATACTAATCTAGCACAATACATAACCTATAGCTACAGATGTACTGCTATTACGCATGACGATGAATCGAACCCACAAGATTTTTCCCTGCCAAAAATTCACAATGCGGCTAAAGAATATACGCTAAAAAAACGTGTTATACCTATATACTTTTTTTTTTAATCTTTATTTATTTATTGAGGGTCACCTATATACTTATAATATAAAAACAAACTTTTACAGTAGATGAAAGATCGTCAGCTCCTAGACTACATTCATGGAGGAAGTGTTTTAATGAACAGTCTCACTGACAACCACTTACCCGTTAATTGCAGTTACGGTTACAACCAGTCGTTAATTACCCGATATACTTACTCATATTAACTTATACTGGTTACAGTAATACTTACTGCGGTACCTACTCCAAATATTTACTTAAGACCGGTTTAAAAAAGTCTACAACCGAAGTGTAGGCTTTTTTTAAACTTTTATAGGTTTACTTTTTTAGGTACACTTGACCGTATTCTTTACGTACTATAAGATACGGATGGTCTATCGGGAGAACGGCACCTGCCGATCCGGAGACCCCGGGTTCAAACCACACGCACCACTGTCTTTTCGAAGTCATGTGCGTAATGCCGCTAACTGAAAACGGTGAAGGAAATCATCGTGAGGAAACCGACATGTACCTAGAATCTTTCGAAGTAATGTGTCATCCACCAACCCGCACTGGGCCAGCGTGGTGGATTATGGCCTTAACTCTCTCTCTCCAAGGCCCCGAGTCCCAGCAGTTGGAACATATTATAGTGGGCTGTTGATGATGATTGATGATGACCGCATTCTCGCTTGATGTTAAACGTCGAAGTTATCTACGATCTAGCGTGTTTACCTAGAAGAAACCGATTCACTTTCGATTTGAAGACACAAAGATGCCTGAGTTAGTTTTAGCCATCGGTATAACTAACTCAGGCAACGCATTCCACAGCCTAGAGCTAGACGTACTTATAATAAAAGTAGAGTAAAAACTCTTCGTTCGTGTCTTTGGAACATCAACCATGAAACGATGTCGCATATTCGAGCAACGGGCAGTCCAATACAAAAACTCGTCGTCGTATCTATCAAAGTTTCAAGTTAAATCAAAACGGGGCAAAAACATATGTTTGTGATTAATTAATCACAATGTCGTGTAACCCAAGCTGACTTTAGTTATTTTTTTACATTAGCTTTGCTACTGACCGCCATTTTGTCTCATGTTAAAGGACGATGCGGTCTACGATGGAGCGCGCTTCTCCAGAAAACAACTTATTCTAAACTTCAAGACACGCAGGTTATAGTCATCACCAGCTATACCAGATTATGATTCAAGTCATTACGAACATCAACCACGAAACGATGTATCTTTTTGGAGGTACGACTAGTCCGCTAGAAATTAGATAGTGGTATTAGATCATGCAGATCAACTGCACACTAACCAAACTGTATCCGATAAATCCCGATAAACTCTCGTTGCGACTCATTTTAAAATTTTGAGGTATTTTACGATCAAGCCAGTCCTTGCTCCTTGCACAAGGGGATAGTTGCCTTCGAGCCCTCTTTTTTTTGAGATCAATTTATGTTATAAACGTCATACATATCAAAAAAAAAATGTCTATAGGTACACTAAAATTTCACAGATTTTGGGCTCCCATAGATCACATAGCCGTAGCCAAAGAAAACCAAACGAAACAGGAAAGACCACAGACGCATTCAACCCCTCATCGACAATAAAATTTCCAGATTCGTCTCAGGTCAGACAAAGCAAGATAAAAATTAAATAAAATCTCTTAATTAACCCGGGGTCCAGCGCCGGCTAACGACAAAGCGACCGTCGCCGGACCGGTTATAAAAAAAAACACAGATAAATAAACATAAGTACGAGCTACCGCCTCCTCGAATTTCGCTTACAAATTGTACCCAGTTTTGGGTCCATGAAACTATACAATTCAACGCAGTAGCACAACTCACGACGCAGTTAAATCACTTTACACTTTTGATAAATTACATACAATTGAAATTGTAAACGTAGTGTAGGACACCCTGAGACTAGATGGAGTGACGATATACGGAAGACAGCAGGCAGTGGATGGAGACGTATAGCCGAGGATAGGGCTGAGTGGCGAGCCATGGGAGAGGCTTATGTCCAGCAGTGGACTAAGATAGGCTTATGATGATGATGATGATGAAATTGTATTGGTTAATTAAAAATAAGAATGCATCCGGGTATAGCTGTCTAATGTATACAAATAAAAACTAGCTGACGAAATAAATGTACGAGTATGTTGCTTGCTCTAATAAAACAATTACACCTAATTGGAAAATATTTTGTATTCTTTATCAGGAAAAAGCTTTATTTAATTCTGACAATAATTTTCATCTCATAATAAGAATGAATGAGACAAAATGACACAGATTTTTAATAGGTATAAACATTTATAAAAATTGACATTTCATCGTTTAACCAGAATTTGAACCGATTAACATTATTTACTGCAAATAAATCTCAAATCTGGGTCAAATCTGTGTTATTGTTAAATAAAAAAGTTATTAAAACTAAAACCCTTGCCAAAATAGTTTATGCAATACATATTGCTTGTATAGTAAGTAGGTTCAACACAAATTGTTGTACATAACAAAATGTTATGTACAACTCGGAGAATAATAAAAAATAATTCATATCATCAAATAATTTTTTGTTTGTACCTATTTTAGCAAGGATTAAATGAATAATATGAATATGAATTCGAGATTTATTGTGTAGTAAATATGTAATTCATTAAATAATTTCTTTTTGAATCGTAGACCATCAAAAAAGATGGCAGACAAGTGCAAAACGATCATTCATTTCAACAAAAATATAAACATTGCAAAAAATATCTGTAAATACTTTAATGTCCCACTTAAATATCCCAGTCTGCTGTCCTAATAATACAAAACCTAGTTTAAGCTCAATTTTGTCTCCTAAACGTTTTAAATTCGTTTGACAACTTAAAGTATCTAGCCGATAATAAGTAACATTCCACATGACTTATTTCACAAAATGTCAAAGTTAAATCAACCCTAACGTATGTTAGCTACTGAACAAAAACTGTACTACGTTAATAGCTCATAAAACTAATGCGAGATAACCAAGTGAATTTATAATTATCATTAATGGCATTAAACTATTAACAGCTACCGGAAAATACTAAGAATAAAGACATAAAAATAAATATATGTGTAGATTGTTTGATAACACTTTTTAATATTGGATAAAAGTTCGGCTGGCTTTGTGGCTGAGATTATGATTATCGTTGAATTTCGTTTAAACCTCTACTTGGGTATACTTTGATGATATCTGTGAAATTAAAGTTTCAAGGAGTTTTGGTAGGAATAATTATTTGTTGTTGATAAAAAAAATGTCTTTTATTTTGTTTGTATGCCTTATAGTTTAATTAGGTTCAAGTTAGGCAAACATTTATGTAATCGGAAAGACTGTAGTCTTCAAGATAGTTTTTTTTTATAAGGATCTATTGCAGTAGGTCTCAGATGACCTCCACTTCCTACCCGTCTTTCGGCTAGCGCTACTAGCACTACTAACTTCTTGCTTGATAACTAAAATTTACTTGCACACATTCGTACGGTTTCCAGCGACCTTTGTGATGTCATCTGTCCATCTAGTGGGAGGTCGTCCAACACTGCGTCTTCCGCTTCGTGGTCGCCACTCTAAAACCTTTCTTCTCCATCGGTTATCTCTTCTGCGAGCGTTGTGGCCTGCCCATTGCTACTTCAGCTTGCTTACTCTTTGAGCTATGTCGGCTACTTTCATTCTTTTCGTCCATATGAAGCATACCTGAACGCATTCCAAATACTTACCACAGTCACTCACCGTACTCATCGTTTTAGTTACTAGTTCATCTACACTTCCTTGTGCAGGCTTTAACTATAACTTATCTATTCTGTCATTATCCAACAGAAGCACCATCAATCATAATAAAAAATACAACGCGCTTACTCCCAAATAGTCAACTGATACAATTTTAACAGCCCTCTCATTATATTGGTCGTTTAAATAAAAATATGTTAGTATTTAATAGCTTTTCGATTTCAGTATTAAAAAAGTATGGTCATTAAATTTTATGTTTCACGTTTATGAGGCTTGACACGTCCTGACATAGCGATAGCGAGCGGTTTTCTTTGAGGGGCTGAAGGTAGAGTTTGGTGGGACTTGGTTTTACTGTCAGCGATAAGAACATAAAAGATTCAAATTACTGTCTAGCACTGCACTGCGCTCGTCACCCAGATAACCTATAAGATGAACTTTTGAACTAGTAATTTCTCTGGAAACAATGCCCATGAAACCGTAACACAGAAATGATTTATTACAACTTGACGATAAAGTAACTGACGAATGTGCGGTACTTCCCCACACGAACTCTGCTAAGAGCCCGACCACTAATAACTTAATGGTAGTATAACTGAAAAAAATCCGGTACTTCCCCAAACCCACTTTGCAAAGAGTCCTACCACTACTATAATGGATAAGATCTTCAATCGCTATGTAGATATTATGTTTGTTTGTAATTCAAACTCTTCATGGTGATAACTGCATGACACTTGACTGTTATGTGCGGACTTGTAGCTTATCATCAGGTGTATCTATTGGTTGTCTTGTCATTATGTGCTATGAAAAAAAAACAATGTATTAAGCCTCTCTGTAGTAATGCATGCCTTCTGTAAAATGTTATTTTAATTACTTAATTTGTGGGACGGTTACTTAAAATAGTATCCTATGATTCTTACCCCTCTGCAATATATGTATTTTGTATTTTTTTATTTTAGTTTAGTACTTAATTTGCGGGACCACTGCTTAGAATGGTATCCTATGATTAGTCCGCTATCAGTGCCGCCAGACCCCAGCAATACCGCAGCAATCAGAGCCGCGGCCCGATGCCCGATATCGGACAAACAAACATAAAAACGCACTAAACTTTTACGAGGCTCTGCGGTGAACTATGGGAATTTCGGGGGCGTTTGAAGTCAGATCCCTTGGAGTCAAACGTTTGACATTTCTTCTGTCTTTGTTACTATGTATTGTAGTGAGGCTGAGGGAACTGAGAGGACTGAGAGGCTGAAACTAGCCATGGACGAGCGATGGCAACGGAGCGATGATGTCTCGGTACTGTTCTATAACTTTATCTATACTAATATTATAAAGCTGCAGAGTTTGTTTGTTTGTTTGAACGCAAGGATCTCTGGAACTACTGGTCCGAATTGAAAGATTCTTTCTTTGTAGGATAGTCCATTTATCGAGGAAGGCTATGGGTTATTTAACATTACGCTACTATCAACAGGAGCGGGGCATGACTGGAAAATGTAACAAAAACGGGAAAAAATATTGCTTTTTGAGAGCTTTCGTTGCGTGACAGCATAATTATGTCACATTTTAAAGGTTGCGTCATTAGAACCTAAAGTAACCGAATTTGTTCAAAATTTGAATTGGTACGACCAATTTTCGATAGATGACGTAGCAACGCACGCGCATTCAGCTAGTTTTGTATAAAAAATAGCATCATTACAGTATCAATAAAGTAATATCTTCAAAACTGTTTGTCTAGACAAACCTTGTTGACGCTTTAAGGGCGAATTTTCATTTATCTGTAACTAGCGATCCGTCCTGACTTCGCCCGGGGTACATAATGTATAGCTTATAGCACTAAGGGATCAGGTACATATCTAAGGGCTCCCACACAAAACTGCGATGCGATACGATGCGACGCCGCACCGGAGGAAGGGCTCGAACACAAAACTGCGATGCGATGCAAATTGATCCGATGCCGCATCGCATCGCATCGCAGTTTTGTGTGGCAGCCCTTCCTCCGATGCGGCGTCGCAACGCATCGTAGTTTTGTGTGGGAGCCCTAACGGTGAAGTAATTTTTGAGATCGGTCCAGTAGATCCTGAGATTCGCGCGTTAAAACAAAAAAACTCTTAGCTTTACATTATTGGCTTTATATTATCTGTAATAAATATTGTGGTTTCGGAAGTTATAAAAAAATAGTAAGTATTTATAATTTTAATAGGATTAGGTACAAATTTAAATTAACTTGGCACGGTAGCTGTACTTCAATGGTCCCACATTCATAGTCGCAATTAAGACATGCCACTGGATTGGTCAATCGTTCATTGATGCATTCATTCACTGAAATAGCACGTTATCTCGTCTGTCGATGCGCAGGAAGCCATAAAACACTCGTGCTGTGAATCTATCACTCATTCAACGTGTCGACTTGGCTTTCTTTACGTCAAATCAATGGACGCAGTATATGCGAGAATTCAGACATGTCACATTTTGAACTGACTCTGAAAATCCGTACCGTACCATCACTACATAGTATAAAACAAAGTCACTTCCCGCGTCCCTCTGTCCCTTTGTATGCTTAGATCTTTAAAACTACCAAACAGATTTGGATGCGGGTTTTTTAATAGATATATTATAAATATAATTATTAGATTATACTGACATTGTGGCTAAGGTTAAGGCTAAGGTTATTAAGGTTATTTGGTTTGGTTATTAAGGTTAAGGCTTAGGCGGTAGACCCCCCGGTACCGCAATGCAAACGAAAACTATTTTTTCTGAAATATTAGAGTGACGAGACGAGCATGTGCCTGATGGTAAGCAACACGCTTGGCCATAATAATACAGTGAGACGCAGCTATTGGAACATGAAGACTAAATTCGTGTATATATAAATAACAAAAAGACTGGCCTCGTGGTTTAGTGGGTAGTTGCTCTGCCTGCGAAGCCGACGGTCGTGGGTTCGATCCCCACCCAGTGCAAATATTTGTGTGATGAATTCAAATGTTTAATAATAAATAAATAAATAAATATTGGTGGACAATTCACACACAACACCATCTGACCCCAAACTAAGCAAAGCTTGTGTGATGGCGGCCAGATAGCTGATATAATACTTATATAGTTTTAAATACATACTTATTATACATAGAAACACCCAGACACAGTGCAAACATTTGAATTCATCACACAAATATTTCCACTAGGTGGGGATCGAACCCACGGCCCTCGGCTTCGCAGGCAGAGCTCCTACCAACTAAGCCACGAGGCCAGTCACAGTTTGCACTGTGACTGTGTGTTTATGTATAATAAGTATGTATTTAAAACTATATAAGTATTATACCAGCTATCTGGCCGCCATCATACAAGCTTTGCTTAGTTTGGGGTCAGATGGTGTTGTGTGTGAATAATTGTCCACCAATTTTTTTATTTATTTTTTAAATATAATTATGCAACATACCAGAGTTTCATCATCAATTTATTTTGCTCATTTAAAGTTGACGTCAAAGGAAACAATTAGTTCATAAATTCACGATTCAGTCCACACGATCTATGGAAATACCGTAATAAACAATAAATGGGAATACCTAGATTATAACCGTATTTGATTGAAGAATTTCAATTATTTTCGTTTAAAAATAAAACCTATTGTTAATATTAATTAGGTCATGAATGAAATATTATAAACGTTTGTTTTATTCATATAAATTCTTAAATAATCACCAATTAAACTTGCTTATTTTTTTTTCCTGTCCTCCTGTTCCAACTTCGTTTTGGAGTTTTTTTTTTAATTTATTTTTTTATTTAAAATTGCTACTCCACAGACTCCGGGGTCCGTGACTTTTGTCATTTCAAATCTTTTTTATTTTTACATATTTCTTGGATAATCAGAAGAAGAGGAAAATAAATTCGTTTTGGAGTTTTGAATTAATGAATTAATATATAACCGACCGAATAAATAAATAACCGACTTTAAAAAAGATGGAGGTTCTCAATTTGGTTGTATGTTTTTTGTATGTATGTTACGCGCTAACTCTGCTAGTAATTGTGAATCGATTTTGATGATACTTTTTTTTTTGTTTTGTAAAAAATACTTCACATGTAATCTTATACCCAGTTTACATTATTCCAGTCCAGCGATCAAATCCAGCGCTGGATTGCTTACTGGAAAAATGTAAACCGGCACTGGATTGATGCTTTCCAGAGCCGGTTTACATTTTTTCAGTAATCAATCCAGCGCTGGATTCGTTCGCTGGACTGGAACAATGTAAACTGGGCATTATATAAATTTTATCAAAATAAGTGAGAAGGTTTTTGAAGTATGAAGAAAAAACTTTGCTTACATGTATCTGGACGGCGTAGTCATAGTTTTTTATGAAACTTAGTTGAGTATCTGAATTTAATTTTAAATGGATGTCAGTTTATTTTTTATTTTTGAGAAAATGGATCATATAGAGCAGAGTCACATCGAGTGTTGCCCTTTCCATAGCGCGTTGAGCGATTTTGAACTTGTGGACCGGCCCTGGGGTCTACCGCCTAACGAAAAACGCTTTGACGCTTTGGCATTGCCGTCTCTTTCATTTCAACCGAGAAGAAAAGAGACAGCAACGTCAAAGCATCAAAGCGTCAAAGCGTTTTTCGTTAGGCGGTAGAGGTGCCTAACTGAATCAGCTTTGGCTTTTCTATTCCTGTCTCTATAATTTCAAGCGAAATCGAAGAGACAGAACCATATCAAAGCTAAGACAGGTTTAAGCGGTAGGCCCTCCGGTTTACCGTGAGTATCCGAGTATCCATGTAATCCATGTTTTGGCTTCGTAGGTTATGGCAATAAGGTACAAGTTCGCGCGGAGACCGCGACGCGAGACCGAGACAGGAGACCGAGACCGGAGACCGCGACAGGCACTTGACACTATGGAATTGTATGGACGCCAGTTCGCGCTGAGACCGCGACGGGAGACCGAGACAGGTCGCGGTCTCCGCGCGAACTTGTACCTTTACTGACCAAATTATTACAATTCAAAAATCATCTTGTAGCCTTATTCCTTGACTTGACTTTCTTCTTGTTTTTTTTTTTTAACTTTTATAGGTTTACACTTACTTGACCGCCATCTCGCCTGATGTTAAGCGACTATGCGGTCTAGGATGGAGCGTGTTTACCTAGAACAAAAACCGATTCACTCTCGATTTGAAGACACAAAGATTGTAACCATCGAGGAAAACCCACTCGGGCAACGTATTCCACAGCCTAGACGTTCTTATCACAAGAGTCAAATCTCTTCGTTCGTGTCTTTGGAACATCAACCAAGAAACGATGTCGCCCTTTCGAGCTACGTGGCAGAAGGTTTTGAGTCCCAGAAGAGAGAACACAAACTATGCTCCTCATGCATAGATGTTTGAAGCAAGTAATACATTGTCTCTATATTCCTTTCTTGACACTATTCTGAAGGAAAACGTTATCTCGACGTCAGCACAACGGAACAATAATTGTTACATTATAATTATCGTTATAGTAATTATAAATTACTGCATCCGTCATTGACGATTGTACCACTTGAGAAATGCGTCTCATGATAAGACTAGCTGTATGGCACAACCATCTCAGCCACAATAACCAAACCAAGTTTTTGTACCTAGTAGTAGGATTCTATGCAGAGTACGCATAGGGTACCTACCACACCTCTTCTAGTTACCTACTCTACATAATCATAAGCAGCCCACTAATAGGGTAGCGGACTGGGTCAAAAATACACCATCCTAATTAGTCCGTCAGCTAGATCATGGAAAAATATTGGAATAAGCTGCGCTGCCAAAAAAATGACGTTTTGTCTAATATACTCTTAACCCTCGTAACAGACATTTTTGACAATTGACAATTGACAGTACTGGTAAGTACATACATAAGTGTTGTTGAGATTGATGACTAGGAGCGCAGCGGGAACTTATCAGGGAGAAATCGACAATAGGTATAATAGGCCTTCCTGGTCTGTCCATTCAACGCCCTCCAGAGTCTACGCCCCATACCACCATGCTCATGCCGGTAGCACCACCATATTCACGGCACTGATCTATCTATAACCGATATAGACCGAGATTCAATTCAATTCTGTTTATTACTAGATGTACCTACACCTAACTGCCAATGAGGATAATTATATGACAATAAAAGTAATTATCCTTCCTTTCATTACACAATACAATCATCACCCACTTAGAGATTACATCAATAAAAT
Source organism: Ectropis crepuscularia (assembly GCA_963693475.1). NCBI lineage: Eukaryota > Metazoa > Arthropoda > Insecta > Lepidoptera > Geometridae > Ectropis > Ectropis crepuscularia. Next base: position 10,313,711 of record OY856361.1, read on the forward strand.
TATTTATGATGTCATTTATAACGTAATCATGTATTTATCCTTACTTTAGATGGAATGACATAATATTATAATTTTAAATTAGGTATACATTGACAAAGTCCCAGTAATATCATTAATGCGATAGTTTGGATGTTTTAATGTTTGTTATTGTTTCACGTCAGAACGGCTGTATGGGTCGGGTTAAAAAAAAATATAATAAATAATTGAAATTTAAATTAATAAATAACTTAATAAATAACGGAAACTGGCTGATACCATCCTTAGTAAGCTCAACGAATCAGCGGAATCACTGATTAAGTCTTATAAACTCAGTTCTCTAAGCCCGCACTCGTTGTTTTTCATGCCAACCGACCCCCAGGAAATTACTAAAGCAGTTGCTGGTCTAAAAAATGACAGTGCACCAGGTCTCGACGCAATACCGTCTCAACTTATTAAAAAATCCCTCGACTCTCTTATAATTCCTTTAACTTATATTTTTAACATGAGTTTAGAGACTGGTACCTTTCCGAACTGCTGGAAAGTGGCAGCTGTGTCTCCCATTCATAAAAGTGGTTTAAAAAGTGTTCCAGATAACTACAGGCCTATCGCACTTCTCAGTATAGTCTCTAAGATACTGGAAAAACTGGTGAACTCTAGACTAATTAGTTATTTAGAAAAACACAAACTTCTGTCCGACAGGCAGTTTGGTTTTCGTCGTGGCAAGTCGACATCAGATGCCATCTCTCTTTTTTCTAATCTAGTGTCTTCTTATGTCGACAACGGCAAAAGATGTCTCTCTGTATTCCTCGATATGGCGAAGGCTTTCGACTCACTTTCAGTTGGCTTGTTACTTAAAAAGCTCAGCGCTATTGGTGTTAGAGGTGTTGCTCTCCATTGGTTTGAGAGTTATCTGTCAAATCGCCGACAATTCGTAAAGTCTAATATCTCTAACGTACCCAGCGATATCTTACATATTGAGTATGGCGCTCCACAAGGCAGTATTTTGGCTCCAACTCTATTTATTTTGTATATGAATGATCTTATTAACATCAAACTAGAGAATGCCGATATAATTGCGTATGCAGATGATACAGCGATCATATTTAACGGGAAAACTTGGAAACAAGCTTACGACTCTGCTAGAGACGGATTATCGATCGTTGCGAGAACTCTTGACAGAAATCTTCTCACATTAAATACTAAGAAAACAAAGTTTATTGCATTTTCAAAAACCTGTGTGTCTCTTCCGCCTTCTAATCTAGACCTAAAAATCCACTATTGCAGCTCTATTTTCATATTACCGCGTATTTCTTGCACGTGTAACTCTATTGATCGCGTTGATCACAATAAGTATCTGGGGGTAATTGTGGATGAAAATCTATCTTTTAAACAACATGTACTCCACGTAGCAGGACGGACGCGGAAACTCATACACGTTATGAAAAATCTCCGAGATTGTGCCTCAATACCACTCTTGAGACAAGTTTATTTTGCGCTGTGTCAATCAATAATACAGTACTGTATTGTTGTTTGGGGCAGCGCGGGGCAGACCATATTCATGACGGTTGAGAGAGCTCAGAGAGCTCTTATTAAGGTAATACTCCGAAAGCCCTTCCGATTTTCAACGGACTTACTGTATAAAGAATTTAAAGTGCTCCGTGTTCGACAACTCTTCCTGTATTATGCCGCCTTGTATACTCACAGAAGCTTGAGGTCTCGTCCCGACTATAGCCTAATAAAGGACAAGCGTGCTCTCTCAGGTAGGATCCCAGTGCCTCGGGTTAACTCTCTGATCGCAAAACGTTGCCCATTGTACTCCTTCCCATGTGTTTACAGTAATATCTGTAGAAAACTAAAGAGAGATCAACATGACCTTCCTCTATATTCATTCAAAACTAATGTCAAGGACTTACTCCTAAATATGTCTTACCATGCAACTGAAGGTTTATTCCACAGTATTTACAGCGACAAGTGGACTCGGTACTGAGTGAAGCGGTAATAATTATTTTTCTTACGTTTCGACTATCCCAATGTATAGTATAGTAGTTTTAGTTATAGTAGTTGTAATATATATTGTTATAGTAGATAATGAATAGTAGTTTTACGGTTCTACCTCTATATGCAGTATTTCATAAGTTAAAAATTTATTCAATAGTTAAGTAACATAGACTTATCTTTCAAATTACCGTTAATAATTAACTTTTTCCATTCTTACACATAATTATATTTGTTTTTATGCACTCGGGCCTCAAGATACAAGCTATGTGCTTAGTTTGCGGCCCACTGATATACTTGTACCCACACATACGGACCGAATGAGTATTATAATGACTTGATAATTTACTTATGTATGTGTTTTGTTAGTCTCTGTGTTTAATAAAAATTTCATTTCATTTCATAATATAACACAAACCACAGAGTACTCAAAGTATCTTTGTATTATTATACTTTCTTGCCTTGTCTTGATCTGTGAGCGGCGCTTCTACCGCCTAACTAAATCGGCTATCGATTTGCTAATGCTGTCTCTATCATTTCAAGCGAAAAGAAAAGAGAGAGAAACATCAAAGCTATGACATTTTTCGTTCGGCGGTAGACCCCGCGGTTCACGAATGCAGCTCAAAAGCATGAGCTGAGAGCTGAACCGTAGCTAACATTTTTCTTGAGACTTACCCATAGCTTGTACTACCACCAATCCCAAATACCACAATGAAATAAAGTTTTGCTTTCTTAAATGTTAAAACCGTCTTGGTAAAGATATCGAAATTTGTTAATATCATCTGGCGATCGCTATTTTAGTATCTGAAAGTTCATCTGTCAATCTTATTAGGTACCTATTTTATTACATTGTGAGTCTTCTCGTGACCACTGCTGCTGTAGCTCTCTTGAAACGATCGAAGTAATTATATTATAGTTTTCTACGTGATTATGTCATCGGCCCGTCTTCAAAAGATGGGCCGATGACATAGTAAAAATAGCGGAAAAACGTGGATGCATACAACAGAAGATAAAGAAAAGTGGAAAAAAATGGAAGAGGCTTTTATCCATACAGGGGCCACATACCCTGTATGATTTTCCCGCTATTTTTACTATGTCATCGGCCCATCTTTTGCTCTACAAGCGTAGAAAAAAAAACAATATTTTGTTTAAGTATATTGTAAAAAAAAAATGTTAAGTGGAAAATAAAGCTATAATAATAACGTGATTATGTGATTGTAAAGTGTTTAAACATTATTAATCCTATTACCATTTCGATGTAGTTCCTACTGGGTGGTAATCGCGGACCGAAGATTCCCTGACATGCGGCAGAACAGAATGTCGGCTGAAAATAGACCGGTGCGGTCTATCAGCCGGTGCAAGATTGGATTGTCTCTGCACGACGGTCTGTTAGCATCTAATGAGCGTGGCGATTTGAATTCTGAGACATGTAAGGTTGTAGGGATGGATAGATGTTTGTTATCGCTGTCAAATTTAACTCTAAATTTGCTTGTTATTACTTTGTGTGTGAATTGTCCACCAATATTTATATTTATATTTATAACTTAAGGCCGGTTTGCATTTTGATTAGTGCGAGTGCGATTGCGAGTGCGGGTGAGTAATCGTGACTGATTACTATGCACTCGCAATAATCAATCGGTGTCCACACACACCACTCAACGCCTGCACTACTCACTCGCACACGTACTAATCAAAATGAAAACAGGACGTCTACTCTAATTCAACGAAATCGTAATTTCGAAATAAACTCGCGATTTTCCAACTCCGATTCTACTTCGATCCGTCGTTTTGTCCGTTTAAATGTTCTAAGCCTACTCTAATTACAGTATTCTTAGAACATTTAAACGTCAAACAATGTTGTATCGGACGAAACGAAGTAGAACGAGAGAAGGAAAGTCGCGAGTTTTTTTTCGAAATTTCGTTTTGGTAGAAACAGAGTAGACGTCCTGGCCTTTAAGCTATACCTAAAGCAAAAGTGGAAGTAATGTATAATGTTTCTGTATCTGACATCTACACTGATTCATAAACATTGTAAAATGTTTGAAGTTACTTTATGTGAAGTCGATGATATATTTTAGTAGTAGATACCTATATTTACCTATAATTTTTTTTATGTTGCAATAGGACCTATGGTTTTAGATGACCATTTTTATCTACCCAACTTTGGTATAGTACAGAAGATATAATCATAAATTAGTCCACTTCACATCCTCACTATTTGGACTCAGGAGTTTATATCAAAAGGAGTGAGTCCAGGCCATAACTCACCACGCTGGCCAAGTGCAAGTTGGCACGTGTCCTCGAAAAAAAAATTTTTTTTTAAACACGATGGTTACCATGATTGAATAAACTTGCAGAAAAACGGTGAAGAAAATTGTGAGGAAACCGGCTTATGCCAAGAATATCTCGAGGTCATGTGTCATCCACTAACACACACTGAGCCAGCGTGGTTGATTGTGGCTTTGATTCTCTCCTTGCGAGAGAAGATCCCGTAAGTATCCTAGCTGTCGTAATATTGTTGTGGGCTGCGTATCCTAGCGCATGTATTGCGCATCGCGTCACTTTATATTAATTAAAAAGTATATTTATAGTAATTAAAAAATACACATGACTTAGCTCGATAATTTTGCCAAATTTTTGTCAAAAGCTCCTAATATGTTAACTCACTTGTCCCATCCCTACCCGTCATCTAAAACCGATCCTCTGTTCTCCCTCACGGGCCATTAACATGATTAATTCGTGCAATTACGCACCAAAGAGCCGGTCCGTATTACAACTAAATGAATAACTTATTTTTAATTAGTCTGCAATCGCCAGCTTCTCTGCCAGATTAATTTGCTTCAAACGATGCGGTAAGTATGTTTTGGAACAGAATCTTATTGTGAGTCAACAGATAGTGGTCCAAGTATGAGTACTTACGTACCAAGAAAGTTATGAGTTTCGCAAGAAATGTATGGATAAATTAGCCATTGGTTTTACCCACGTCATTCCAAAGATTATAGATGAAAAGTAGCTTATCTGTTATTCCACACTATTGTCTATATGTGTTCCAAATTTCAACTCGATACGTTTAGCTGTTACGACGTGATTGAGCAACAAACATCAAAAACATTTAAATGTCGAAACTTTCGCATTTCTAATGTTGACAGGATTTTCTGTGATTTTTTGATTCAGTTGAAGTTGATTCTTTTTTGCGAAGAACAGAGCAACACTCTAGCATATTTCTGGCCAGATTGGCAACGGCCCATGCAGAGACTGCCTCAAGGACCAAGTTCAGACGCTCAATCATACTCTCTCTCTCAGGAAATTAATCCTCTTGAAATATCTATAAATCTCAGAAAATTATCCTGAATTTGTTGCCTACTGGCTCTTACGCTAGATTGTAACTCTACAACGGTGCTATCATCTGCGTACCCAACGACACCGGGCTTCATCAGATCGTTCAAATGTAGCAGAAAGAGCGTTGCAGAGAGCACTGAGCCTTGAGGGACTCCCGCTTTGATAGCCATTTGATCAGGCAAGCAACCATCAATAACCATTCGTATGGATCAATCCTTAAAAAAATCTGATATCCGCGCTATAAGCCCAAGAGAAAAATCATGATCAAAAAGTTTGCTTGTAAAACCATCATGCCTTCGACGATGTAGAGCTAGTTGATAGTATTATAAACGGATATGGCAGAATTTTTTTTCTGGGGTCACCTAGTAAATCATAAAATTTAACTTTGTATGATAATTAAATTAAGTTGTTAAGTTTTAATTATCTCTACATGCAACAATGTAATAAAACCTGATAATTCTCAATCCATCCTAAGTTTCCACTCATCATAATGACATAGGGGATTTATGAATATAAATATTTTGTAATAAAATCAACTCTCAGACGTAATTCTTAACAAATAATAAGCAATTTAGATAAAGTATTTGGTAACTATGAAATAGGTCAATCTTCGATGTAGGTAAATTGTAACTCATAAAATTTAATGTGCGAGATAAAAATGTTGACGAAAACAAAGAGTAGCTGTGTTTTGAACAGATTTTCAATACAGGGTGGTAAAAATACAAACGAAGGATAATGGGATGTCTGGACGCACTGATAACGAATCACACTTATACAGCTATGAGACCTACAAATTGTATCAATAAAGTCTAGTTGACAGTAGATGCCACTAGAGATAAACTACCATAATCACTTAACAAAATAACGTACAGATTTATTTACAAGGTATAATTCACCACACTAGTCCTGTGCGAGTAGGCGAAAGACCGAAAAATTAAGTCTTGTATTTAATTTCATAGATTTTAAAAACAACTTCGTACAAACCGTACTTTTGTGTCACTAAATTAGGTGTGTAGATAAGTACTTAGGTATTTGTTAAAAGTTATAAATAATGTATCAGAACCAGATTAACTTCTTTTCATTTCATAGTTTCTCCGCCTTGGAATCTTCTCTCGAGTTAGTACCGTTCGCAGTGGAAACGGCTGGACCCTGGGGTTCTGAGACGAGGGCTTCTGTGGCCGTCTTTATAAGGAAGGTGGACGTGATCCCCGCTCAGGTCTCTATCTGACCCGAAACATTTATCTGACCATACAGCGTGGAATTGCCGTCAGTCTGATGGGCACTTTTGGTCAGCAATTTAACGTGCGCAGTGACTATATTTAGGACTCCAAACTTGTGTTTCTTGTAAATTGACATGTATATTTTTCATACATATTTAAATATAACTTCATACAAGTTGGTTGCATGATGGATCATTCATTTATTGCGTATCATAAAAACAACTCCCTGAATGAGACGCCACTATCAATACATATCTCTGTGTCCCGACCCCACTCGCTATCAGACAATTAACTTTAATGGATATTATTTAAATTAGTTCTCTTCACTCAATTGACAACATATTATCAGTTAGGTATTTACATCATCGGTTTTAAATACATTTCAGACCTTGTCTCAGTTTTAACAGAGTATTAAATCCTGTGTAGTGTTGTGATTGATCTTTGTAAGAGGTTAATGAAGTTTTCTGAAAATCAGAATGAAGTAATCTGATTTCACCCTTGACTTTTCGACTTTTCTAGAATCTGTACTACATCTAGAATTTAATCTATGACGTTAGACGACTAGACTTTAATTTAAATAATATCTTGTACTTTTTAGTGAATCACATTTAAAGTAGGTAGGTACAGTCCGCGAGGTATAAGCTGAGCTTTGCATTAGTGTGAGTGATCACCAAAAGTACAGTCAGACGCAGGACGCTGTGACCTTGTTCTCTTAATAAGGTGTCAATTTTATATTCAATAAATCGTTGTTTATTATGCAGTATCAATTGTATATTGGTATAAACGATAGGCCTGCCCTGAATACGGTATTCGGAAATTTTAAGTAAATAAGTTATACGTAGGTGACGGATCTCATGCTTTTCCATTAAATTTTTTCTGTTATTCTCTGTCCTTGACCATTTGAATCCTAAAAGAGATACTTCTTTTCGCAATTACCATATTGATCCTGGATAGTTAATGTCAGCTTGTTGTTTAAGAGATTGTTGTCTGACTGTACTTTTGGTAATAGATGCGTATGCATGTGATCACTCACACTAATGCAAAGCTCAGCTTATACCTCGCGGACTGTACTTACTGATCAAATTAAGCAAATTAACTAAAATAACTACTTTTAACTAATTTATAAAAAAAGAAGTCTCAATTTAGAGAGGTATTTCAAATTCTCAATTAAGGTATGTATGTTTTAATGTATGTTCACCAGTTGTTTATACGAAGACGCCTTACCTAATTCATTTGGAAATTGGAATATTTTATTTTGTTACCTATATAATTATGTATACTTACTCATACATACATATGTATATACTTACCAGTCCACAGCTGAACATGATGAAAAGCAGTCCCGCGAGGCAGTTCCGCAAGGGCGGTGGCAAGGGTCAGGGTCGTTGTCAGGAGTGAGAAAAGTGACCCTGCGACCCTGAAGTGACCATGCTGGAGAAATCTGTGGGGGTTTTAGTCGGGTGCACCATGTGTCGAGCGCGACAAACCTCACCATGCCCCTGCATGGTGGGGATACGTAAATGTATTTCCCCCACGTTAAAAAAATGCGTGATAACCAAAAAAATACAAATTAATCCGTCAGTTAGATTACTAAAAAAACATTGTACAAGTACGTTTTTTCCTTTGTTTCACAAACAAACGAAGATTTAGTGCTTTGCAGTTTCGAATGACGTCACGTCTATACACGACTTTTAAGAAGAGTTGATGTCACAACCTGGAAGGACTCCTGAAGTTGGATGATCTATTATAATATCTCTGTCGATTTTTTAAAATTTGACAATACAAAAAATAAGTGTCCCACATTGGTGGGACTGTCATGTGACTAGTCATAAAAGTCCCATAAAAAAACTGATTAAAAAAAATAGAGTCCCACATTTTTCTATAATCTACCTGACTTACTAATTAGAATGGTAATTTAACACAGTTATCATCTGAATTATTAGATCAGGATCTACTCTCTTTCTATAAAACGCAATTTCGAAATAAACTCGCGACTTTCCTACTCCGGTTCTACTTCGATCTGTCGTTTGGTCCATTTAAATGTTCTAAGCCTACTCTGAAGGCCGATTTAAACTGAACGAGCATAGAGCTAGAGCTGGAACATGAGCATTCTTTCTCGATCTTTTAGTGTAAACGAAAGATCGTTCTTAGCGTTTTCCATATTATATATTCCATAGAATCTTTGCGAACGCAAATAAAACAACGAAATAATGCTCTACGTTTGTTTACACCAAATGAATTTGATACAGTGGGGATAGAATGAGCATTCGCTCGTCTGATGTAAATCGGCCTTGAGAAGAGTAGGCTTAGAAAGACGAAATGAAGTAGAACCGGATTAGGAACGTCGTGAGTTTGTTTCGAAATTACGCTTTTCGTAGAAAGAGAGTAGACGTCCAGTACTTAGTAGTCGTGGTGGTTAAGTAGCTAGAAAGTACGAATTCGAAATCGTGAGGTAATAGAGTCGCATCCTCGCCTATAACTCTGATTAATTATTTTTTCATATAAAGTTGTACCGAGTTTGTCACTGCTGCTGGCTTAACGAAAAAGACTTACGATTGCAAGAAAACATCGTGAAGAAACAGGCATTACCCATGTTACAGGTAAGTCAACTTTTGAGGTCTTGTTTCAGACGCTAACCTGCACTTGGCCAGCGTGGTGGATTATGGCCTTGGCTCATTCTTTTTTACCCGACTGAAAGAAGGGTTATGTTTTTCGTGCGTATCTTGTATGTTTGTAAATTTCTTTATTCCCACGTATCTTCCAAACGGCTGGATGGATTTTGATGATTCAGATATCGTTAGATTTGTCTCAATTACCCAAGTGTCCTTAGATAGATAGTAAATTTAAAAAAACAACATAGTCGAAATTTTATGCAAAATTGTAAGTAGCTGAAAAAAATTTTTTTATCTAGCATATCGAGTAGGGTATCAAAATAAAGGGAGTTTAAATACCATTACAAATATGTACATATGTTGTGTAGTTAAATGTCATTTGGAATAATTACAAGCATTTTAATTCAATCATTCGAATAAGTATATTTGTTTGCAATGCCTTCAGATGACACAAGTTTTTAAAAGAAGATCGATAGGTGCTATTGATAACGTATTAAACAAAACACGAACGAAAATAATAATTGAAATAATAATCTTAGTTATAAGTACTTAGTTATTTCATTGTTTTTGTTTGACACACCATCAAGAGTACTTACCAATATTTTTTTGCTAGATTTACAAAGGTAATAAAACAACACGGTTTCGTTCATTGGAGACTGCCGAAAGGAACACTAAAAAGTACACAATAAAATAAATAATTTTAAAAATAATAGAACCCGACTAAAATAAACAACAGATAAACACTACAGAGACCGAAACAAGATTGACAAAATAAAGTATGTACTAAAACATTACTACATTATAAGCTGAAAGTCTATGTTAAATCAATTACTTATTATGTTTGGTGGCAGGCGGGACCCATACATTTTCTAACGATTCAAATAATTTATAACATATTTGCGAGGAAATAAACAAAACTCTGACGACATTTACAAATAAAACAATACAGAAAAAAAAACGCGGATCACAGATCACAGCACAGAGTAAGTAATCACTACGGATCACAGATTAGCAATGCGCGCGCATCGGCGCCTTTTTTTTTTAAGCAACGGTACAGAACCAGCCGATATGCCATTAGTAATAATAAAGTAAATTAATATTTTTGTGTTTTGTTACAGAAAAATTCAAGTAATTTATGGTCTAAATTAATTAAATTAACGAATTTAATAATTCTTTGTTATATTTTACCTCTCAAAGTTAATTTTATTCATAAAATGTTGACCACACTTTTCTGACATAAAAACTCTTTACTAAGATTTAAAAAGGTACCGTTCGTTTTAGACGGAGCATATCTCTCTACCTAGTCTGTGGACGGAGCATTTTGAAACCGTGCGTTTTACATTACACATTACAGCACTAGTGCGTAATAAGATACATTACGATACAGAAATTGGTTCAATAAGAGACCCTTTACGAGCAAATATGTTATAATAGTACATTATGATATAAGTGCGGTAAGTTGATAATTACAGCCGAGGCTTTATTGCTAGCTCGAGCCGAAGGCGAGAGCTATAATTAGCAGAGGCTGTAATTATCAAAGCGCACGTATGTCATACGACGTTTTATAACATATTTGCGAGGAAATAAACAAAACTCTGACGACATTTTCAAATAAAAACAATACAGCGAAAAAAAACGCGCGAAATAATATTTACTTGATCATAGATCACAGCACAGAGTAAGTAATCACTATGGATCATAGATTAGCAATGCGCGCGCATCGGCGCCTTTTTTTTTAGCAACGGCACAGAACCAGCCGGTATGCCATTAATAATAAAGTAAATTACTTAATATTTTTGTGTTTTGTTACAGAAAAATTAAAGTCATTTATGGTCTAAATTAATTAAATTACATAACGAATTTAATAATTCTTTATAATATTTTACCTCTCAAAGTTAATTCATAAAATGTTGACCACACGTTTCTGACATAAAAACTCTTTACTAAGATTTAAAAAGGTACCGTTCGTTTTAGACGGAGCATATCTCTCTACCTAGTCTGTGGACGGAGCATTTTGAAACCGTGCGTTTTACATTACACATTACAGCACTAGTGCGTAATAAGATACATTACGATACAGAAATTGGTCCAATAAGAGACCCTTTACGAGCAAATATGTTATAAAATAATTTACAAATGGGTGCCGCCTGCCGCCCAACATAATGTAATTGATTTAACATAGACTTTCAGCTTATAATGTAGTAATGTTTTAGTACATACTTTATTTTGACAATCTTGTTTCGGTCTCTGTAGTGTTTATCTGTTGTTTATTTTAGTCGGGTTCTATTATTTTTGAAATTATTTATTTTATTTAATAAAGAGTGACGAGACGAGCAGGAACACATAACAGCACTGTGACACGCAGCTATTGGAACATGAAGCGCACTGCACTCCGCTCGTCACCCAGAGATTTAAGATATTACATCTCTGAGCAAAACCCTTCCTTATGAAAGCAGACCCCGAGTCCCAGCAGTAGGATAATTAAATGGGCTGATTATGCATTGCATGCCTTTTTAGGCTCGTTAAAGTTTTTTGTGTAACCCTGTTTTGCAAAGTGTTTCTTCACAAGGTAATTTAATATTTATTCAACATAGAAGCATTTCTATTCTGTATAGTAATATTGTCAGCACGCTTCCAACAGATAGTAGGCTTCAATATCTCACAAATTTAGATTTGCTTAGGTAATTAGGTATGGTATGTAGTGTAGTTTTCATTTTCTATTTCAACGATCTCAACAAAAATATGTGCCCTCCCAAACTTCAGGGCGCACGGAATCATGTTATCGTTGGGAAGAGTGAGCTCGCTCTTTCCGTTCTAGTCGGTTGCAGGAAGCAGTGCCCGCTGGACGTGTTTACCTATCACTATTCGTTGCCAACATTCAAAATAAGTAGAACCACAGCATAATAATATCTCGCCGCTAACGTCAAGTGGATTGGTTGTTTATAAACCACTTACGATACACACAGAGACGCAGTTTATTACCAATTTCAAAGTACTCAGGGCACATCCATTGGTTTATAGCGATGTTCAATTTAGTCTAGTAAAGGACCTGCCAAAAAAATTATGATAAGTAAAACGAGAAATACTTTTCACCATAAAAGAAATATATTTTCAAATCAACTACAGTAGATATAGATTATACACAAATCAATGTAGTTTTAATATTATGTACAACATTTTTCAGTTCATCTTACAATAGTAGTAGCTACTAACTAAAAAAAAAAAAACTCGATAAAGAAACTATGAAACAAATAGGAAATAAAACTAATTTGGTGAATAGGTAAACTCTTCAATAATTCAAATTTAATTAAATTTATGATTTATATAAGTACTCCCTAAATTTAATATTTACAAATAATTTACATTTTTATTTTTATAAGTACTTTATGACTTATGAACATCAAGCAATCATTCGCTTAGTTTATAAAATAAATTATTTTAGACAAAAGTAAGTCTAAGAATTCAAATCGATTAATTTTTCAACTATATAGGAATCCAACTATAATGGGGTGTTTTGCAAAATACAAATCTAACTGTCAAAGGTCTGACTTCAATAAGTTTTTGAGAGAAAATGAAATATTGGCGCCACACTTGGTGACATTACGAACTATATTTGACAAGACTATTTGCAACTCGAAATCACCTTATACCATTTCCCGTATCCCGGTGCTTAGAATGAAAACAGAATATTATTTAGGGGGAAATATTATTAAATATATATACAAAAATTTACTTCTACTTAACAAATTAAGTAGAAGTAAATTTTTGTCTGGTTAAAGTTTTCAAAACTGTACATCTATTTAAAGTACATCCTTGATATTAAATCAGTTTTTTATCTAAAATTGTTTTTAGTTTTTACTGCCAAAAGAAAACGAACATTTAACTTCCGAATTCCAAACATGGCACACATTTCATTGACTTTGACGGCACAAAACTTGACTATTGATTTGACTTTACATAAAAATGTTATAGTATTTTGGCTTCGTGGAAGCTTTTGTGAATTTGGAATACGGTTGTAAGTACTACCACTCCTAAACATACATACATAAAATAGAAAAATTGATGAACAAAATTGATAAACTATCAATTTATTGTCATAGAATCGATTCACAAATATATTTGAGAAAACAAAACACTATTGAATTCCAAATTCGATTCCCGAAAATTGGCGTTTTGACTATTGATGTCCAGTTGGAGATGGCGAGCTTCCCGATACAGGTGGTTGTACCATCGCGAGGTGGGAGGGGTGGAGGCCCATGGGGGGCATAGGGCGGCCCCCCATCATGGGGTGGAAGTACTGTTGCAGGGCCGTCGAATGCGCGTACAAAAGGTGGGGGTTCCGGGAAAATTGCGCCATTTTGTACTTCTCTGCCTCCGCCTCGTGGACTCGTTTCGCTTTTGCTCGTCGATTTTGGAACCAGATCTTGACCTGCAAAAGAAAACTTCAATTAGTCAGCAAAATCACATGTCGCAATATCCTACCAATATTATGTTTGGGTGTTTGTTGCTCAATCTTGTTGCAGCTTCTGCACGGATCGGGTTGAAATTTGGAATACAGTTAGATTGTGGTCCGGAATCATAGGCTACTTTTATCTAAAAAAAAAATACGGGAACGGAACTACGCGGGTAAACCCACGGAGAGCTGCTAGTTTTCAAACCACGTAATATTAAGACGTGAATAGTATCTAAGTAAGTATACTTTTCTGGGGAGTCATTTTTAGCTCTCATTTTCAAAGAAAATGCAATTTTAGTTTGATACTAATTAATTAATATGATTTAAATCAAGCGTATTTATCATAATATAACAATACCTACTTATTTCTAAATTAATAAATTACGGTATTCAATAAAAAAAAATACTAATTAAGTTGTTCACCGATGATTTGTCTAATTCACACCTCGTGTTGATGTATATAAAATAACTGTGTTTTATGTTTTCATCGATGATATATAATAGCCTAGAACAATCTATGTAAATCGGGTTATTAGACCCAAGACGATTTTTGTATATTAAAACTATGACTCTCGAGATTAACTCAATCAAACACAAATAAAACAAATTTTTCATCCAAGATACATTTTAGTGAAAATATTGATGTGATGTTAATCGCTTGTAAATAAAGAACCAATGCCTTAATTTAATTATCAAAAGAGATTGAAACTCTAATATTTTTAAGCCTATATTGAACAGTCTTCTGCGGCTAATAAAAAAGATTAACTTTATTAGTCGTATCTGAAATTATGTTGTCAATGAAGTTGATAAAGTCAAGGTTTTGTTAGATTGAAAAGTTCAAATAACTGATCGTTAAATCACGATTCAGAGATAGTTAAAAGTTCAATTAGACTAATTTTCAGAGATGTTTGATGTTTTACCTCGTTTTTAACATGTATTGTACTTGACCGTCATTCCATCTAATGTTAAGCAATGACGTGATCTACGACGGAGCGCGATATCTTACAAGAAACCAATTTACTCTCTTCCTCTTAGCGACTCCTTTATATTCATATCCATCCATAAGTCTTCTTTTACCACTCTACCACTTATAGATTTAAGCTTTCGCGGTATTTTTGACGTGATAACGTCTTATAATTCGATGAAGCCGGTTGCACGCCCGCAAAACTCTAACGTTCCGCCGTTACCGTTAGTTCGTCTTCCGTGCCATGCGGACGAAGCTGAGCGCTGAGGGCGCCACCCGCCGAGTCGAGCGGTATCACTACTCGCGCTATCAGCGTACTGATTTCTTAAGACGTTGTCACGTTCTATCGTCAGTACCTAAACCGACTTTACAGACAACCATTTTTTTATTCATATCACAGGACTTACAGCTGTTACAACCACTGTAGTAAAGAAACGACAGAAGAAATTGCAAGTCATCTCATTGTGAAATGAGAAGATTGCCATTTACTCTCATTGGATCTTCAAAAATGCAGAGTTGCTATCACGAAATTTACAACACTTACCGTATCAATAATTTAGATCGCGATTAATGCTCCAGCTACACGAGGGTAGTTTTTCAAGCTAGGATGACAAGCTAGTGTCGGTAAGCTAGCAGGCTAGTACTTCTAGCTTCGTGTAGACAAAACTAGCGTTGCGTTGCGTTGTCTACACGAAGCTAGAAGTACTAGCTTGCTAACACTAGCTTGCTATCCTATCTTGAAAAACTAGCCTCAGGTAGCTCGGGCACAAAGTCTATGAATTGTTTTCACTACTGTCCTCACGTGGTCCTAACAAAGGTTTCTGGAAACCGCTGGTTGCAGGTTGCGCGGGACCGTTCGTTGTGGAAATCTAGGGGGGAGCCCTATGTTCAGCAGTGGACGTCTTGCGGCTAATGATGACTGTCCTTACACACTGGTATTGTTTGATTATTTCATGGACAAAGAAAGAGATGAAAAAATAAACGTATGATTCTCACCTGAGTTTCAGACAGGCCCAAGCTTGATGAGAACTCTGCTCGCTCCGCTATGCTCAGGTACTGCTTCTCGACGAACTTGCTTTCCAGGGCTCGGAGTTGCTGAGCAGTGAACGGTGTCCGTGGCTTCCTGTTCGGTTTGTGCTTGCGGAGGTTGCACTTCAGCTTCGGAGGTTCGCCGTTTATATCTGTGGAAGACAAATATGATTTGTTTACTTTAAAAAAAACTTCTTTATTGATAGTCTTATAAAATACTAGCTGATCTTGCGTCCGTTGCTACGCCACCTATCGGAAATTGGTCGTACCAACTCAGATTTAGAACAAATTTGGTAAGCTTAGGCTATAATGACGCAACCTTAAAAGATAGACACATGCTGTCACGGAATTCAGCTCACGTCAACGTATGCAACGAAAACTCTTAAAAAGGAATCTTTTTTCCCGTTTTTGTTACATTCTTCGTTCATGATCCGCTCCTATTGATAGTAGCGTAATGTTATACAGCTTTCCTCGATATATGGACTACCCAACAGAAAAAAAAAATCTATTCAGACCAGTAGGGGAGCGCGGGGTTAGAAGTTACCGGGGTAAGTTGTTCCGATTGAAATAACTCCGTGAGGAAAAGAGATAGGAATATTCAATAAACGCGTCATGACTTGCAATGCCACAGCGCATCGACGGCGGCTATCTTAAACAGGCCAGTGGCGCCGGGAATATTGGATCGACCGCATGTGCGTCGCTGATTCACGTAAGTAAATATTTTCGTATTTATTATTTTTGGTCTATTTCATGAATTTTAACAATTTGCGTTGAGTGTTTCATTGTTTCAATGTAAGGATTTATCTATTGTTGTGATAAACAATGCGTAATTGGCGTAAGTTTTGTAACTTAACCTACATTTTGTGTTTTTTTCAACTCGTGTGATTGGGGCTAGATGTTCCTTTTTTCTGGGGCAGGTTGTGACCTCGGAACAACTTGCCCCAATTCATTTGTACCAATAATGAGGTATCATTATAATCATTATAACCAGCTTTTAGTAGTCCACTGCTGAAGATAGGCTTCCCCCAACGAGGGCCAAAATGAGGCATTTATTTTATTGTTATTTTCTTTTACAGCATGCGAACTTATAAAAGAAAATCGACCCGAGGCTTAATATCAAAGGAGTTACTGCAAACAGCAGCAAATGCAGTTATTAATGACGGCAGAAAAATTAAAACTGTTGCGAGAGAGCTTGAAATTTGTCATATGACTTTGTACAGATTTGTAAAGAAAGTAAGATCCCGAGAAGAAAATATCACAACAGGCTACAAAAAAACAAGAGCTGTGTTTACGGAAGAACAGGAAGATAAGTTGGCTGACTATATATTAAAATGTAGCTCAATTTTCTTTGGTCTTCTACCAGAAGAACTCAAAAAATTAGCGTACGAATGTGCAGTAAAATTCAATGCTCCCAATATTCCACTATCTTGGCACAAAAATAAAAAAGCTGGTCCTGATTGGCTAACTGGTTTTTTAAAAAGAAATTCTCATCTTGCTATAAGAACACCGGAGTCAACTAGTGCCAGTAGGGCAACATCTTTCAATAAGCACAACGTTGGTGATTTTTTTACGAAACTAAGCACAGTGTTGGATAAATACAAATTTCCACCTTCAAGAATATACAATCTAGATGAAACGGGCGTCACCACAGTCTTAAAGCCGAGGAAAATCGTTGCCAAGAAGGGAGTTAAGCAAGTAGGGGCCATAGTATCAGCTGAACGCGGGACATTAGTTACTGTCGAACTGGCTGTAAATGCATCAGGTCATACAGTCCCTCCCATGTTTATATTCCCGAGACTTAAATACAAGGATTTGTTTATAAAAAGTGGCCCACCTGAATCTATCGGCGCAGGAAACGGTTCAGGATGGATGACAGCCACGGAGTTCCTGATATATATGGATCATTTTATCAAGCACACGAAACCATCACCTTCAGATCCGATTTTGTTATTGCTCGATAATCACCAATCTCATATCGACATCAATGTGGTGGAGAAGGCGAAATCTAACTCCATTATAATGCTCTCATTTCCGCCTCATTGCACACACCGCCTACAACCACTAGATGTTGGAGTAAATGCACCTTTCAAAAACTATTGTGCAAAAGCTCAGGACAATTGGATGCGAAATAATCCGGGCAAGACAATGAGTATCTATGAGATACCAGAAATAGTTAAATACGCATTACCTCTTGCAGTGACTCCCGTAAACGTCATGAGCGCTTTCCGAAAAGCTGGTATTTGGCCTTTTGACCCCAATGTTTTTACAGAGGACGATTATTCTCCGTCATTTGTTACAGATCGCCCTTTGGCTTTAAATAACGCCTCTGAAGCTACATCTTTAGCTATTTCAGATAATATAATTACGAATATTCCAGAACTACTCTCAGAGACTATTACCAGATTAGACGATTGTGCACCTGCAACTGTAAACATCAGTTTTGGTGAAAACCAAACCTTTGATACGCCAGGGTCATCAGGGATTGTTAATCTGCCTTCACCTTCTGGTGTCACAGAAGAACAACTCGGAAAGTATGCCCCTTTTTCTCCAGAAAATATACGTCCTTTTCCAAAGGCGCCTCCAAGAATTGGAACTCAAAGGAGACGTATAAGGAAATCCACCATTTTAACGGACACTCCTGAAAAACAGGCCTTAGCAGAAGAGCAAAGCAAGAAGACAAAAGGGAAGAGTAAAATAAGTCAAGAACATAGAAAAGGAAAGGGAAAAGGAAAGGGAAAAGGAAAGGGAAAAGGAAAGGGAAAGGGAAAGGGAAAGTCTGTTAAACGACAGGTTTTACATACAAGTAGTGAAAATTCTGAGAGTGAAGAGGACGGCTTAGAGTATTTTTGTCTAGTGTGCTGCGATAGTTACTCTAATTCGCGTTCTGGAGAAGAATGGGTTCAATGTCAAGATTGCAAGAACTGGGCTCATGCTAGATGTACGCAGAATCCATCTTTATTTACATATGTGTGCCCGAACTGTGATTCTGAAATATCTTCTGAAGGCTAATTATAAATTATTTGTTTTTTTTTTTTTTTGCCTATGACGGCGTTTTTTATGTTTTTGTTTATTGATAGTTTCAGCCTAAGACAAGACATTACTGTGATTAAAGACTGAAATAATTATAAAGGCTGATTATAGTTGCAAGTTATTTCATAAGTTTCTAATGTTAAATAATTGTTGAAGTACAAATAATGATTAGCACTGGTTAAAACTTAAAAATGTTTTATGATAATACGTAGGATATTGTTGATTATATAATACTTAATAAACATACTTGATTTAATTATTTATTGCTTTTCATTTCAGAAATTAAACCATTAACAGAAATCGTAACAATTTACCCCGACTTCTTAACAACTTGCCCCGAGCCGGGGTAAGTTGTTACTTTCCGACTATGGTCCTAAAAAAATGAATAACAAATAAATCTCACAGCCAATGACCACGATAACTATATTAATAGTAAAGTGAAATATGTAAGTTAATTTATTCATAGCATAGAAATAATAAAATCAAATATCAGGTATAAAAAAATTAGGTTAACTAAAAATCGGAACTTCTAGCCCCGCTCTCCCCTAGTAGTTCCCGAGAACCTAGCATTCAAACAAACAAACTCTTAAGCATTGTAATATTAGTATAGAGGACGATTACATGTTTTATTAAAAAATACAATTTAAAATGTCAAATATCTAAATACTGCAAACACTATTTGGAGTAGACTAATTTAGTCTCCGCACTCGTCTAATCGTCGACAAAAAGTGCCCATTAGACTGGCGGCATTTCCACTCAGTATGGTCTGAGAAATATTTTGGGCCAGATAGAAACCAATATGTCTTTGATATACATATATTTGAAGTGAAACCTGCTTTAGGAGCGATAAGCACTTTTTGGGTGAAGAAAACTCAAGCAATTCGCGTCATCGTCACCGAACGCTTTCCATAAGTTATGTGTATACGACTATACGTATACTTTTTGGGTGATACGTTAAGCTGGCGACACCGAATATACCAATTAGAAGTCTCCTTATCAAAACTGATAGCTTAAAACATAAAATTTAAAGTAAAATAAGTACATTTAAGATACAAACTACTAATAAACGTTTTAATGAGTGAATCCCACGTAATCCGTTGAAATGTTTCGTCGATGTAAATCGTTAATAGCGAGCAATGTCTTTAGTGTAAATATCTGGGATAAATCAAATTCTACTAATTTTGATTACTGGAGTTCTTCCACCTACGGTAGGCAATTACCGAAATTTACTGCCATCCGATAGCTTTGTGGCGACGCCGTTCAACTTGGGAGCTTCTCTTTGGAGATTATCTAAATCAAAATTCACTTCGAGATTTTTATTCAAATTATGCTCTAAATTATGTCACTGATAGTAAGTTGGTATTTTCACTATCAAATGTGGTCGTTTGTCTTGTTATTGACGTAATTATATGCATTTTAAACTATATGTTATCGAAGTATTCTTTGCGTTTGCATTCCTTGATGTATCATTCTGTGGATTCAGATATTATCTACATTTATATATATTTTAAGTTAGTTAGATATTTGAGTACATATTATATGTTTTAACTAAATATGTACTGGTAGTTGACTTAATAATCTTGATTATCTTAAGACCTTTATCAGTATTTGATAGAATTCAGTTGTGCTTGGGTTAGTTTGGTATGTAGTGTACGTATCGCAGTTTTCATTGTAATTTAGTTTTATAAATAAAGTATTATAGGTAGCCCTAGCCACCGTATGTAGTAAGTTAATTATACTTTTATAATAGTACTTCAAAGCAAAAATGGTATTTTTAAAGTTAGCACATCTACAATTAATTTTATATACCTACACATAATAATGTAATCATTGGTATTCAAATTTAATACAGTTCAAAATGTGTGTTTTGAAGACATCGTAATTTTAATTAAATAGATTTTAGAGCTAGGATTATATATAGGTATATTCCGCCTGGTGTGTCAAGTCGACTTCTCCGTCTCTCCATCAAGTGCTTACGTTTGCCAATTGTACCCCAAAGCAGAAATGAGCAAATTATTGTGTTTTCGTTTGAAAATCAATGTATCTAGAAAAGCTACATGCGAAATAGATAGATCGTCCTATTTATCAAGGTGAAGAAAGCAGTGCCGCGCTAAGTATACAGTAAACTATTCATGTTCGTCAGTTGTAAAACTGCGCTGTTGTGCAAGCTTATTTCATACTATCAAGCAAACTTGCCTTGCCATTCTATCTTATAAAAAAAAGATTTCGTATGTTTTTAATTAGTAATGGCATTATGGTAAAGTAAATTATTATTATAAAGCATGAATCAAAGAATACGATCGAATCATAAGGAAATTTTAATGTTACGTCTCAATAACACAAAAGGGTGCCGAATAACGCTTGGAATTTCCGACCAGACCGCCATACCCGACTCGCTTTCATAAATCGTATAATAAAACTCATATAAACACATACATATAAACCAAAGTTAAGACCCAGAAAACGATACCGACCGCGATCTGGGTACGATAAGAAATCAAGCAATTCTCATCTTATTAGCGACGAAATTAAAACGCAAACCTTGATTTTATTATCTCCCGGATGAACATATAAAAATTATAAAAACTCCTACACGTTTATAGAAAGATTTCAGATAAGCTTTGTCTATTTCTCTACTATCAGATCCATAAAACATCACGATTTCCTCTGATCTTAAACATTTACTGGACCAATTAAGCTTTACGATCTCGCTGTATGAATGAAACAGTTTTTCTTAGCATTGTTTTATCTATAACTAATTTATATTTTACGGCCACAATTCGTCAATCAAATGTCGTAATAGTATTTTTGACTAATGAATGATTATTTTTATTGACGGTCACAAAGTTTAATTTATAAATCGAGTTAATTGAATTGCATTAATGGAATATAACCTAAATAATTATCTCATACTAATTGGTATTTAAGTACTAATGAACGTTGGATGTTGATTGATAGTTGAACACGTGCTTGAAGTGTCGAAACGTTAAGATTGCTTTCACCGTTCCCAATTTTAAATACCATTAATTATGTTTTGACACGTTTCGAGATTTACGAATGATCTTTAACGCGTGTTAAACCCAATTGAAACACTCTATTTGTAAACGTTATTTTAGTTGTAACAACTACTTGTCATACTCAATTGCACAAAAAAATATACCTACTCCATTAAGCGAATGTATGTGGATTGTTTAAATTTGAAATGTGGAAGCGTGGCGCTTAAAATGTCGACGTATTAATCCTGAGCTCACGGTTGCCGCTTAATAGCTAATGGCCCACAAAAAAGGTGGAAAAAAAAGTAATGTATGTGACAGTTTAAAAAAAAAAGTCGAAATGTTTAATGTCGTGTTTAGCGGACGTCAAAGCGAGCACCGACGACGGGCGGAAATAATGAAGAAGCCGATATACACGAACGAAGACTCTTTTTTTTTTAATGACTTAGAAAAAAATGTTCACATGCCGTTGAAAAGTAAACACTTAGACACCCTTTTAAACGCTTCGTTTAGATACCGCTGATGTATTTTAAGGTTGAAAATTCGATCGATAAAGAAGTTAAAACGGTGATATCCAAAACATTCACCCAAACAGACGCACGTGTGCTCAGATCTTAAATTACTCAGTAGCTAAATTACCTCTTTATAAATACACTTATAAGGGACTGTCTTCTTCCATTCTCATCTTAATTGCACAAAGAGATATCGACTACAGATGTTGTGTTCTAAATTACGTTCGTGTTGTGAACGACGAAAGATATACGGGACGTTTTAAATGCGACCGTTTTCCATTGTCAAACGTCATAATTTTCCTTTTTTAAAACTCGCGTCTCGAATGAATTATGAAAAGTGCTTGTGAAGATTTTAAATATGGAATTAGGATTTGTTTGCCGACGGTACCTAATGCCGTGCACTGCTAAAAAGACAGTTGATAAATTAATGAGCATGCTTGCTTTTTGTGTGAACGGTACCATTAATCGTGCGAATCGTGGTATGTCATTCATTCCAATATTTTAAACTGACTGTATGCTTGACGTTTTTGTTGTCTGTACAGACGAGGCGAACATTCTCCTTGTCTCCGAAGATACTTTACATTTTTCAGTCTGCATTTACACGATTTTCATTATCGCGTACCTACAATTCAAAATGTACTGTAAAATTAAACAGCGTTAAACGTAAAATCGTTTAACGTCATCGTGATTTACGACGTAAACTCTCAATAAAATCTTAAAAACAAGACATCTTTTTCGCACGTTAGCAAATGTCAAACAACATTTTAATAATAATGTTTATCGACATAAATATTAGAATAACCCATTTGCCTCTTCACACCACAGCTAATTTAACTAACAAAAATATTCTACAAGCAGAAAATTTAATGATACAACATTTGGGTAACAGAATTCGGTAGGTGGACTTAATGGCTTCGATTTCGTGTTCATAAATTATGGTGTGCACAAAGAGTAGGTTGTCAAAGAATAGTTGGGGCTATTAACAGATCTGCCCGGATTCTTCCGCCCACAGTATTTATCCTGGGATCAAACGGGATGCCTACAAGGGCCATTCATCAGTGAGCTCGATCGTCCGCTCATAAAACGCGGGCCATAAAGAACGCGGAAGCTACGGAATAAGCACCCGTTAAGTATTATGTTGGGTTGAAGAGGACGGGATTTATTTTGTTGTTTTTTATTATGCTTTTGTTTTTTGTTGATAAAAAGATAAAAATGAAAATGTTTACAGAATAAACTTATGTTGGCCATCTTCTTAAGTATAAAAGGTTTTTAAAATACTACGTTCTCTTTTTTGTATAGTAGAGTGATGGGATGAGCAATACAAGAACTCGATGGTAGGCAACACGTATGCCCATAACAGTACAGTGCCACGGAGCTGATTCAACATAAATAATCCAAACACCTAGCCCTGCACTACGCTTACGTAGGTACTTATAACGTATCCAAGGGCGGCCATGGTCTTTGTAGCTTATTAAAAAAATAACTTAGATGAGTCGTTTCAGAAACTAATCTTATAAACTAAACTTTCTTTTGTTAGTAGTATAAAAGTCACGGGACGAGTAAAACATATACTTGGTGGTAAGCAACACGCCTGCCCAAATCATCATAGTGTTATACAGCTACTCAAATATAGATAGTGCAAATCACAGCTCAGTATAGCACTGCGCTCGTCACCCAGATATATAAGTTGGTTTATCTCTTTGCACATTACTGCTTGCTTGTAAAATAACAGGTAAAAGTGTAGTAACTTCTCTAGTGGCCCTACAATAAATACTCCTCTTTTAAAACTAATCTAACCTATTTCTAGATTCATTTCCCCCACATGAAACTATAAGTAAGTACCCTTTTTTGAAGAATATAATAATTTTATTTTATAAGTTATTTACCCAAAGACGTCCATAATCAATGGTTTCAGAGATTATGTCCTCCTTAAAAATAGGCCTAATTTAATCTTAACTCCGCCAAATCCCCAATCACTCAATCCGCGCAACTCGCCGGTAATAGGCAAAACACATTTTTTAAACGAAAATAAATTTTAAAAATGGATGTCCCGCCAATTTAACGGCCATTCTTTAAATGATCTATTAAGAACGCGTTCACAGCGATACAAACGTTCAATGGGACATTAGTATTTTGGCATCGCGCCAACACTTGACAGAAGCGTTTGACTGCTTGTTAAACACAAACCGGGGCTTAAACGAGGATCAAGTGACGGCCCGATAATGAATATGTGTTTTTGTGTTTTGTGTAGAGTGAAATATCTGCCTTTTTGTGAGTTTAAAAGTATTCGTAAGCGATTTGAATATCTGCAAAGAGTTACTGCAATCGATTGGGTGTTTCAAGTTTTATAGTCGTTATTGCAGACCATTTCGAATTAATAGTAAATGATAGATTGCTGGTTAGATTTATTGAGCATTTTGTAGCTAACGTTGATTTGGATCTCTTAAAAGTTATTGAAACAAAGCGATAAATAATAAGCTATGCTGGTTACATTTACTAAGCGTTTTGGTAGCGAACGTTGATTTCAATATTGCAAAAGGTAGGTAAGTGCTAAAATGTAGTGTCTTTCCCGCTTATGGTTGCTATTATTATTATTAAAATATAGACTATTACCAATGTCACTTGAGCTCATCCAAGGAATTTATTATGCTGAATACATTTACCAACGAATGTTTTAAAAGATCAATTACTGCATATGCTAATTAAAAATCAACACAATCTTTGAGCTTTTGCGCAAAGTCAAATAAAATGTATTAAACATCCTAATGCTAAGAACTTAAATCAATAAAATCAGGCTAAAATTGTACTTTGGAATACGGCGGTTTAAAGTTAATTTGAAAAACTTTTATGCAGCGATTTAACGTTTCACCATTTAGCAATACTGAACGATAAAACAGTGGTTTCAGGTTCTAACATGCAAAATAGGAAATCTTTCTTTTTAAATTGTTTTGTTTTTTAGTTGACTTTCTGTTTCAGTCAACTAAACCACAAATTTAACATAAATGTCAAATCAAAATCAAAATAGGAGTACAAGTTTTTAATATTGGTATCGTAGGTATTGTATAGATTTATTTACAATATAAACGTTCTTACAAGTAGGCGAGGCAACCACCTGTCAGATTTTTGAGCACAAACAAATCGATACCGACATTTTCAGCAATTGTTATGTCAAATTAACTCAAAGAGACTAAAATAGACTGAATTTATGTCAAAGTTTCTATCACGCCGATAAATTGCACGTGTCACGTAAATAAATACACATTGACACTTGTGTTTGTTTTTGTAATAATGTGATTAGTGAATAATTAATCAATGGCTTGATTAAATTGCTATGCTAATCTTAGTAAAAGAATCTACAATTAAATTACATGAAATAAAATGTTTCAAAGCTATGTTAAACAAACTTTTCTGCTAATTGCTTAACTGATGTAATTTTTTACGGTAGGTACGGAAATTTTCGTAATAAAATTGAACTACACCTATTTATCTTTTTATTTTTATGGTAAATGTTTTGAAATTAGGTACAACTTATTATGGATTACTTAACTCGTAAATTATAACTTACTGCTTAACAAAAGTATTGTATCTAGTGAATTACGAAATTTGCGGTTTGATCTGGTTGACAGGTCAAATGTACAAATAAAACTTTACCGCCATTTTGTTTATGGTTTGGTTTTTTAAACCCAAAATATACGAGTATGTGTCAAAAACGTAGTATTAATTATGTATTTGGAAGACATTCTGAAACTCAAATTAAATTGAATAAATATCAATACAATAATAAACATTGGTCAACATTTAATCAAACAATATCTTCCTCTTACATAATGCCCATATGCAAATCTTGTAAGGACTATGGATAGCAAATAAAATTGATAAAATTAAGTATTCAAAGTATTATAGTTAATTAATATTTAAGATAGGTATACCGTTCTAACATTATCTGTTATGAATAAAGAAAGAGAGAGTAATAATTTACTTGCAATTTTAGTGGGTATCTTATGAATAGATTTTAATTTCATGTTTTTGCTGTCGGTACCGCAAATAGAGCGGTGTCGCGACAGTTTTGTTGCGCATACTCGGTAATTGATTGGGAATGCTTCTATAATTAGGAGCGTGACTCGGTTGCTGACGCTACTTCTATACGTAGTTATGAAGTTGTTTGTACTTGGTTTTATTTAGATTGACTGGTAGTTAGTTTTAAATACTTTGTTCATCTTATTATGATGCTTTGAATTTCGAAATTTTATGTACTTATTGTATTTTATTGTTTATTATTGTTTCCTTACTGGCCGTGCGGTAGCAGGCTAGCTAGCTCTGTGAAGTGTATTTAATTCTGTGCGTACCGTTGTGTGCTTTGGTTAAAATGTTGAAGATTTTTTTATGGGCGAGAATTTTTTAGAAGTCAATTTTAGCCCCGTTATAAGTACACATAGAGTTGATGTTATTAATCTAGCTATCAACTAGACCAGTAAAAATCTATTAGGCGCGAACAGCGCAATACATCATCATCATTGTATGTATGTATGTGTATGAATAAGTAGGAAGGTTTAAAAAAAAATAATTGGCAATGTACCTATTCCAATCTCGCAATGAAAACTCCAAAATTTCAAACACAAATTCTAGACTTCCAAGATATAGGCTTAGCCTAGTATGGTGTCAGCCAGCAGAAGCATACTTTTAAATGTTGAAAGAATATGCCCAGCTATTATAATTATACATGATAAGCTATGTGACTGTAACAATAAACCTTAACTTGATTTGTTGCAAAAAAAATTATTACGTCTTTCTTCTACAGCAAATTTAATTTCACCATAATCGCTTCCAACGCTTCCCTTTGAAAACTCAAGAATTGATTAAAATTGAGCCTAAAATTTATTGATTCTAATACATAATAGTAATCTCTATTAATTATGATAATTACATTATTATTATTCACATTAAAAGTTATGGCCCTATCAGATTTCACGTTCCATTCTCGAACGATTCATATCAATTTAGAAAAAAAAACTTAAGTATTACAAATGAGTTATTAATAATGTATTTTATTGGAACTCATATATTCCAATTATGTTCTTTATGTCGTATGATAATTTAATTGTATTTGTAATGAAATTAAGTGGGATTTGAATAAGTATTCTGCAAATTATTGGAATTGTTCTGGTTCATTAGGTAATGAGTTATATTTTATAGATAAATATCAGTTCGTTAAAGTATTAAAAACAATATTATTTACAATAACGGCGATTTATTGATGTGTTTTTGATTTAAATAATATTTGTAAATTAAAAACAAGTTTTTTTATTAATATAAAAATGTTATGTTTTTATGTTAAGCTCGCTAGCAACAAATTTGTCTCGTCATAACTGTCTAGGTACAATTATCTATGTCGTTAAAATAACATAAATAAATGGCGTGTAGAGAAAATTTTCCACTGAATAACTTTTGTAAAAAACAAACTTTTTTAGTTTGAGAATTAATTTTCATTAAATATGAACTATAGATAGTGTGATTAACAAAAGATTGATTGTTATCCATTTGTTATCTATTTTTATTTATTAATTTTTATTTGTTATGATTTTGTCCATCTAACTTCACCACTAGAGCCTCTCTCATTTTTTTTATACATTCAAGAGGGAGTCAAGACCAAAATCCAGCACACTGTCCCAGTGTGGGTTGGTGGATGACGCATGACCGCCAAAGATTCCTGTAGCATGCCGGTTTCCTCTCGATGTTTTCCTTCACCATTTTTAAGTTAGCGACGCTACGCACATGACTTCGCAAAAGACAGTGGTGCGCGTGGCTTTGAAACCGGGGCTCCGGATCGGCAGTCTCCGTTCTCCCGACTAGACCAGCCGTAACCATAGATACCAGTAACTAATCAGAGAATGCCTCGCGTTAATTATTAATAATAATTATAATAAATAATAACGATTGCAAATCATGCGTGCCTCCGTGGCTATATCGCCTTTCCAACTGCTCAGCCAATTAATTAAATTGAAAATATAGATACAGGATTTAATAGCATTAAATACCGTGCACTTGACAGGTGGCCAGGTATTAATTACTGGACTACATCGTAAACTGGAACGAGTTGCTGGTTCCAGTTAGGGTTGCCACTTGCCAATGTAGTCGTTTTCCCATATCTATAGGTAATAACCATTAAATACAAAGAACAGTAGAGACGTATTATTATTATATATAAATATTATTTTTCTTTCCTGTATTTATTTACGTAATTTACGACATTGAACCCTTTATGATTAATATATGTTATGAATAATAATGTTTTCATCTACTATTTTTTTGTATTTCTAGTAGGTAAGAATTATTGTGTTTTACAAACCTACAAGACATTGTATTTTAGTATAAAATATATCCTGAAGTGTCTATCCATGTGCTTGTTATTAAACTTCTTCTAAACGACTGTAGCGATTTTCATGAAATTCTTAATGTAATATGTTAAAGTGGATCCGATAATGGTTTATGTATTTTTTGTACAGGATACCCTCTGGGTCGCGGTCGGGTCCGCTAGTATTAATTCAATTTTTTTATTTCGAATCTCTGGCTCAGAAGTATTAATTTTAGTAAATAAGTGGCAAGAAAAGTTTAACAGCGCAGATATCTAAACCATCCGTTTTAAGATAAGTCGACTGAATTTAACCGATAAGAGAGGGACGAAAATATTGCACCTTAATTACAATTATCATAAAGGTGAAACTACTTAGACCCGTTATGATAGACAGAAAATGCAATGACATTTTCTTACAAACTTCTAATCTTATGGAAGTACCTGTTTAAATTTCCAGCTATCTAGCTGAAGTGAAAGATTACAAATTACATACTTTTTGTTGGTACTTAAAATCAAAGACAATATTTAAGCTCTTCAAACTAAGTCTAAGTGATTTTTGAGTGTGCATTAAAATTTTTGTGCCGTATTCCGAATTGAATCTTAAAGTGAAAAATACCTGTGTCACAACTTGTTGTAAAATTATTGACAAAATGAAATAGAGCATTAAATTTTCGACATACATAATTATTTATTACATAATACCTATGACGTCATGCGATATTAAACTCACAAAATTAAGCAGTCAAATTAAATAATACATCGGTTAGTCATAGACAATAATCTATAAAACCAAAAAGGTCGAATAGCATTCCAAAAAGTTCCAATAACAAAAAAGGTCAGAGCGCTCTAAAGGAGTTCCGTAATTGAATTATAGAATGATCCTCTAATAAAGAGGTTCTCTACATCGTTATTAATATAAATGTTTCTGTCCGTACGTCTGTCGGCGGGGTGCCGTCCACAGCTTGTGTGATAGTTACTTGGACTCCCACGCCGGCCGCCCAGGTACTTTGATACTAATAGTAAGACTTGAAACACTTAGTTAATATGAAATTACCGTCTATAGACTTCAGTTTATTGAAAAAAATAAAACAGATTGTACACATTGTACCATATTTTATTATATCAAACTCCGTAACCAGTACTTAGGTACAAACAACATACATACATGTTTATTGAATTGGGTAAACGATTAACTCACGTGTAATATGATCGAAACTCGAGTTTCGGCCGCCTCCGCAGTGCCAAACGGGCAGCCATCGCGGGCGTGCACTCTCTTTGAAAAAGGCCGCCGGACGCGGCTGAAACTCGAGTCGGATTCTCCGACCGTATTACACGTGAGTTATCCGCTTACCCCATTAAATATATGTAATAACCACGTTAATTTTAATACTAAAACATACATGTCCTTAGAAGTAGGTATATTACAGACGATTTAAGCAATTAAGCAAATCTGTAATTTAAGGACACCTTTTGATGGCTAAGAATTTAATTTCCTTGGAAAAAACAAAAACCGACTTCAATTTATAATTAATCTGAAACACTCGATAATACATATATCACATTTTTGTGAAATCAGTGCCTATGTACTTCTCCAGGCTATATTCAATTGTGTTCAAAATTTCAACCCGATCCATTCAGCTGTCCTAATGTGATTGAGCAACAAACATTCAAACTTTTGTTTTCATTACAATATTAGTAGATCGTAGACAGATGGGACAAGCAATATATTCGTCTGATGGTAAGCTACAAGTACATAACACCGCAACGTTACGAAGTATAGCCGGTGTTTTGTGGCGCTCTTTGAAGAGGCTCTATATCAGTAATTCTACGGTCTAGCGGTATTATTTTAACATACCTGTGTTCCGTAATGACGAAAGATTCTAGGTACATGTCGGTTTTCTCACGATGTTTTCCTTCACCGTTTTAAGTTAGCGGCATTACGCATATACTTCGAAAAGACAGTGGTGCGTGTGGGGTTTGAACCCGGGGTCTTCGGATCGGCAGTCGCCGTTCTCCCGACTAGACCAGCCGCGCCTCCTACCTGTGCCTACATACCTATACATCATAAACCTAAAACAAAAACATATTAGCTTAATTTACGATTCCAGTATAGCGAAACCTAGATAATTTATCATTAATTAACTCTACTGCACGCTAAAAAAATTAGATGCAAAACCGCCTCGGTAAAAAAACGAACATATTTTTTAATATTTCCAAGAAGGTCGGGTCATTATTTATGTGATTCCGAACAATATGCGCGGAACGTTTGGGCCGATGACAAATTATTCGATTTGTTGTGGTGTGTTATTTAATTATTATGATTAATACCGATACCAACCGGGTTCTTTTAAATCACGTTGTTTTTTTCCTTCGACCACATTTCTTATATGGTTTGATTCAGAAACCTCCTTCTCTTTTGAAATCGTGTAATAATATTTTACCTAGGTATACTTGTGGTGACCGGATTTCTTCATCTAAATTTAAATTGTCAAAATTAAATTTAAAAAAAATCTCTTACCCAAAATCCCAGGGACGCTCTTGTCGCTGATATTCATTGATGAATTGTATATTTTTATCTGTAGGTACTTCATGTTTGGTTTGCCATGCATGCATTACGAAAATATTAAATTACATGTGAAACTGTTGTTAAAACTAATGTCACGAAATTAATTTCATGCCACTAATTTCGTAATGTAATTCCGACTTAACTGTGGGCCTCATAACAAAACTCAAAGTCACACAGCGAGCTATGGAGAGAGCTATGCTCGAAGTCTCTTTGCGCGACAGAATCCGTAATGAAAATCTTAGCAAAAGAACGAAAGTGGCCGACATAGCTCAAAGGGTAAGCAAGCTGAAGTGGCAATGGGCAGGCCACATCGCTCGCAGAACTGACAACCGATGGGGAAGAAAGGTTCTCGAGTGGCGACCACGAACCGGAAGACGCAGTGTTGGACGGCCTCCCACTAGATGGACAGATGACCTCACAAAGGTCGCTGGAAACCGCTGGTTGCAGGTTGCGCGGGACCGTGCGTTGTGGAAATCTAGGGGGGAGGCCTTTGTTCAGCAGTGGACGTCTTGCGGCTGATGATGATGATGATACAGACATTATGTTTGCATGTAGATAGTTGCTGTGTTTTTATTTTGTCCAACAACAAGGTTAAATGTGATACCTACTTACGAAAATCTAATAAAGAAATTTAAATGATAACGATTTTGCAGCTTCTGTATTGGCGTCAGTAGTATAAAGAAAAAAAAAAGATTTCGTCCCAATACCTTATCGCTATCAAATTTATCTTTTAAAATTAACAAATTTCATAGTCGCCGACGCCACTTATAACATTCATAAAAAGTATAAAACAGTTATTCACCCGATACCCATTGATTTTATTTAAATTAACATATTTATTGCTTTTAAAATATCTGAGAACTGGCAACTAATGATGTATTTTAAATTTTAAATTCGGAATGTCATTAGCGTTCCATTTTTAAAAGCGCTACCGGTGGTTGTTCCATTTGCAAATTGACGTCTCAAATCGCACGGCTTGTTTTCGTGAAGGAATGCCGCCGAAAAAGAGCGGACTTTGCCGAACATTTTAATGGCTGTTTCTAATTGGGCAACGCGTAGGTCGAGGCCACGGGACAAATGCAACCAAAAAAAAAACGAACGCGCGAAAAGAAAGCTGCATTTCGATTTGAATTTCGAAGCTCGCGTGTTTCCGTTGAAATAGGCCGGTTAACTTCGCAATACCGCTGTTTGAGTAAGTAACTGTAAGTTAACTAGGCAGTTAAACCAGCTCTGTTCATTGTCTAATGTCGTTCAGCCAACGGCGTTAAGTTTTAGCGTGTAGTTCTCCGAAGTACTAAAAATATATGAGTTCTACAGAACCGCTTTACTTGCCATTTTAAGATGTCCGCCCAAACGAATTTAAGCTTTAGCGTAAATGTTTTAGAGTTCATAAAGTACGATGGTAAAGGAAATTGTTTTCAAGCGTTTTACTAATTTGCTCGTGCAGGAAACACGGATGGCGTGATGAGGACTCAGTACCGTATAATCTTCGCTTCTGATGTTATCTGTAAGATTTATTATTTACTGTCATCGCCCGAGAGATGGCAGCACGCGTCACTGACTGCTACCGGACTTATCTCTCATTTTACACGATTAACAACCTTATTACAACGAGTTAACGCAACCTATTTCATCTTTGCGGACCTCCCATTGCGTTAGAAATATGATTGATCGTGAGATTCGTTCTATTTTTAATTGCGAATGCGAAAGGAACAATAAAAGTCGGTTAATGAAAATAATTGTTAAAAAATCGAATTAATCGATTTATTCGGGCGTCGATCGAGCGAGTCGCACGCAAACGAATCGATTAACCGCTTCGTTACACCACTTGCCGCCAGGCGGAGCTACGCGTCAATAAAATACTTGTAAAACTATCGCGAAATGAATTAAAACAGATGGCGAGCCAATTAGGAGAGGCAACCGTGCGAGTACAGAACGAAAAAATATTTCCATCACGTCAAATTCGACTTAAAACCTTTGCGTGTAGAGTACATTTCAGATTATATAATTGTATAGTAATGGGGTTTCAGGTTACACGCGCTAACGAGAGTACTGGAAGCGATAAGCGTTCCGAGTTATACTGATAGACAAATATGGATATATTTATCATTAAGTTTGCGCCGCAGCGAACGTGTTATATGTCATTATACTGGACTAATTAGATAAAAGGTGGTAGACAAATTCGCTACCGGATTTGTAGTTACGTAATGTGTTGAATAGGATTTAAATTATGTCTTATTTGTCTCTTTTAATGGTGTTGGCAGTTGCGAATATTATGTTGTAAAAAATAGACAAATGTGTGCTTAGTTAAATATAATATGTTGTTGCGTTAATAGGGGCATTGAGAAAGATTCCCCCAAAACATTTTAACATAGTTGTATATGTTAATTAAAACTGTGAGAGTTTTATAACAAAACATATAAGTGACATACAACTAACCAAGTTTGCTCTATACGTTTTATGTGACCAAATTTGAATTCAAATTTGCAGATAAAAAAAAATTGGTCTTCTATACTAATATTTTATGCACTTTAAATACCGAAGTACCGTACATATGCCAGGCCAACCGCCAACTTTAAGCATACATCACTGTGTTCCGCTTTGAAGGGCAATGTTTCCAGCGAACTACAGAGCAAAGAAAAACCATCCTTTAAGTATATTGGGTAACTAGCGCGGTGCAGAGCTAGGCAGTATTTGAATTATTCATTTTTAAATAGTGGCAGATGAGACAATTTATTTAAGTTTTTCCCACGTATTTTCTCCCTTCAGACTGGAACACAATAACATTTGCTACAATGGGTAATCGTTTTGCTAGCAATCAGGCTCGTCCGTCTATCTTACCTTGTCCCATCACTCTATAATATTTAAAAAATGTAACCGAGTGTAAGGAAAAAGCTTTCACCCTTTTGGGCTTAGTAGGTGTAAGGTTTTCTACGTAGTAAACCTAAAAATAACTTTAATTTAAAAAACCCGACTACAAAAATCAACACGTAAAAAACCATACAGGTATAGGTATTACTTAAGAACATTTTGGTGATTGAGACTAATCTAACGAAATCTTAATTATCAAAATCCACCCAGCTGTTTGGAAGGTTCGTGGAAATACAGAAATTTACAAACATACAAGATACGCGCAAAAAACATCTTTCAGTCG
Source organism: Ectropis crepuscularia (assembly GCA_963693475.1). Taxonomy (NCBI): domain Eukaryota; kingdom Metazoa; phylum Arthropoda; class Insecta; order Lepidoptera; family Geometridae; genus Ectropis; species Ectropis crepuscularia. The sequence goes on from OY856361.1 coordinate 10,347,909, forward strand.
GGTTGCATGTAAATGGTTAAAAGTTTTTCTATTCCTAAATACTTTCAATGGTTTAGTCTTTTACTAATAGATTTTTTCATACATTGCCATAAAACGACAAAACTACCAATAAATATAACAATAGGCACTTTATTACTTGAAGTAAATTAACTAATTACTAAACACAATAACTCCACTATCGAGTTATCGATTTCACAAAATCGATGTTTAGCACCGATTCCGATTACCGTAATCAAATTACCGACACGATTACAACTCTAGTATTTGCAATCTCTGTAATTTATAGGTAATCTTTGTAATTTACGAGTAATCTTTGTAATCTATCGAGAAGTAATCTTTGTAAATCGATCGAAGGAAGTTTATGATGCCGAAATGGTATTATTGTTCAGTGAGTGTGAAATGAAAACTTTTATTAGCCGCACGAGTTTCATAATGCTTTTAGGTATAGGTACTTATACATATTAGAATAATACAAAGTTATAGTTTTATTATTGTTTGTTACGTTCTATTTATTGATCCATAATTAGACCAATACAAAGTTATTATTTACTACTTTTTATTAGTTGTCAACTTATTGATACATATTAGATATCAGCGATAGGTACAAAGTTATGACATTATTTACAATGATATATTTATTTATTGTGGTGAAACGAATATTCGAAATTTCTTTGAGGAATCACAATTCTCAAAATCACTAGTTACTTAGTAAACTATATTAAAAAACATAACGGGAAATTTATTGCAATATTATTTTAAGCAATTTTAGTGATGTTTTATATTCAGCCAGAAAAACCACGAGTAAAAAGTAATTTGTCCCTCAAACACTATTCCCTCGCTAATAAAGTTCTAAAAGCGTATATATTCTTTCTACATTCATAATTGATCGCTACCTGGGCCGTATCAGTCTACGATCTCAGCACAAAGCCCGTATTGGACCACTGAAAACAAAACATGAGAACCTGCTTGGTTATCGGATTGGGGGGACCAAGCTGGGGTGAGTAGTGGGGACATTACGGTTTCTGGGAAGTTTAAAACCAAACTACGTACGCGTGCTTGTATTAAACGTGTAACTCAGGTATATCTTAAGGTAGATAGATGTACGAGTATATATTTAGTGTGAGTTTTTAACCCACTTCCAAATCTTCCAATACAGTTGAAGGTTCATTATTAGGTTGTATGTTTTTTTATATATACTGCTCCGTCAATCTTCAATCAATGTTGATGTTTTTTGTAAAAGATTATAGTTTAGAAGTATGTATTCCTATATAAAGTTTATTGTAGTCGGTGCGGTGGTGTTTGCAATATCAATAAAAAACTAAAGCTTTACCATGTCTGGATAACTGGGCTTTATGGTAAAATGTTATGTAATTCATTCGAGTGTCTGAATTTAAAAATTTAAGTCAGTTTGTGTTTTTTCGTTGAAGATTCAATGAAGTAGAATTAGGAAGATTTTTTTTATTTGAAGGTTTGTTTATTTAAATTAATTTTTGTATGTCTTAATACATGGTTCACTTTTATTGTGTAGGTAGATTATAGTGTCACTTTATTTGCAAGGAGTTTTTTTTATTGTATAAATATTGCATACGAGACCAACAGGACAGGATGTGCTTGGTGACAACTATGACACAAAGCAATTAAAATATGAAAAGCCTAAATGCACCTATGACTGCACTGCACTCATCATCGAAAGACATCGATGTTTTATCTCTATGCCCTGCTTTCAAATAGGTCTCTTCAATTGTTTAGCTTTTTAAACATTAAAATGGTTTGTTTTTTCAAATAAGAACATCTATGGATTTGATAAATAATGTTAATTATTGGAATGCTTTTGTTTATACTTCCGTTCAAAACTTTTAGAATAAATTCCTCAAAGTGTAGGCCACCCTACTCCGCATTGGTATATTTATTTGAGCGTAGGTATTCCGTGGTAGGTATTGAGCTCTCACAGCACCACTCGTATACGTATTAATACGTTTCCCTATTTGTTTACGAGCCTCAATAATGGGCTATTATTGCATCGATTGCGAACTGGCATAGAGTAAACTGGGCTGTACAGAAAGTATGCTCTAACCCAAGAGAGCGAGAAATTCTCAACTCTAGCCTAATGTAAACCGGTGACAAAAAATACATAATAATTTTTTTATGGTCAAACAACATACATATATTTTTTGACACATTATTGAGGCAGAGAGAAACTAAGAAAGAGGGAGAGACAGAGTGAAGTTTATGAAATGTAGGTACTTACTATTTGAATATTAGCCGTGGTATTAAGAAATTTTAATGACTTACGAGAGCTAATTGTTACCAATTAGATAAATAGTTAAATGTTTAAATGCGCAATGTTTTCAATATAAGTTTAAACGTATACTGAAAACATTGCGCAGGAGTCTCGTGACCACGGTCGCTGTATCTATCATATATATTGTACCAAAAAAATATACAACACTATTCAAGTCGGGTACAGCGTTGTTCTAAAAATAAATAAATATTGGTGGACAATTCACACACAACACCATAAATATGACCCCAAATTAGGCAAAGCTTGTAATATGGCGGTCAATCTGATATAAGTAATACTTGTATAGTTGTAAATACATACTTATTATACATAGAAACACCCAGACTCAGTGCAAACATTTGAATTCATGTTTATGTCGTTCTAATTGTATATTGCTAGAGTTCACGCTATTATAACATAATATTACGAGTACAATTTTGTTGATGAAAACGTATGTCAAAAAACTATACTGTGACTTAAAATTGCAAATGTTTAAAGAATTAAAAACACAAAAACTCTCTTGTGAAAGGGTCACGAAGTTTTGTAGTTTTTTCTATACCTTTTACTCTTTGCCGTAGCTCTAATACCTATTACGTAAAGAGTAACAATGTGCTGATTACCTTGGTAATTGATTCCCTATTGCTATGTGTAGAGGCAATTCAAATAGTAAAGTGGCTATTGAAATAGGCGATTGGAATGAAAACAAATGCAGTTTACTCCATTCGTGCGACGCCAAAAAAAAAATGCAGTTCCATTACTGAAACGCGGGAAAATTGAAAAAAAAAACAGTTTGGATTTCAACGCCAAATGTAAAATTAATGTATGCGGTTTTTCTCAGCATTTATAATTCTTCACAATTATTCTTAACGGGAATATAATTGACAATTGTTATAATGGTATAATTGGACCATGATAAGATAATTAGTGTCATTTAATTACTGCTTTATTATGAAGGTTGCATCACAAAAAATAAACTTTTGTGTTATTAATCAGTTTTAACGTGACTACTTTTAATACCGACATAAACCGTTATCAAATACCTTTTTGAATTGCTACTGTTATTTATGCTTTATAAGTAATCGAAAATACGTGTATCTGATAGTATCAGTATATTTTTTAAAAACTTAAAACTTGCACCTCTACCTGAAATAGTTACCACGATTTATAAGTTTTGTTACGTTCAGAAAAGACAATAAATAGAATTTTTTTTTAATAGTAAGTAACTATTATGTCTTGCGTCCATCTTGGAAAAATATGCGAGCTGGAAAATTTTTTCATGTTTCCGAGTTAACTATGTGTTATGGACGTTTGAGATGGCGAAAAATGATATATTAGTATTGTATATAGATGTAGGTATTATTTGTTTTTGACTAGGTGATGAACATGACGATAATTTTCAAAACAAGAAGTTTAGTAGGTATATATAAATAAACTATACCCGTAAATATACTAGTCATATATAGAGGTAGTATACTCGAGGAAACTAATCACTTAAGTAAGTTTTTAGTAACTTGTTGTGAAAATTGACTTTACGATTTATTTATGCTGTAAACGAATTAAACAATCGATTAGTTGTTTTTTGAGTTTCGCAACCAGTTGCGAACCTTAATAACGATAATGATCATAACAGCATAGTATCGAATATAATCGAATTGGAATCGAATAGAATCGGATAGAATTGAATAGAATATATTTTATCTACAGTTTCCAGGTACAGTCACAGTCAGCGTTAGTACCTATTCTAATGAACAAAAATTAGGTATAATCAAGTTAAAAAGTGTATTTAATGTAGCTCCATTCGTGATGGCTGGTCATTAAGTCCGTTGATTGCATGACCACGTGCACTTTTCGTTATTGTGCTCCTTGCAAATTATTTAATCGTTAATTTATTTGCTTTGTGAAAATTCTCTGTACAATTCTGGTTTTAATTTTCAATTGTTTTTCAGTGGTATTATTACGCTAATGCAAAAATTTTGTTAGTGAGATAATTCGTTTAAACTTCCTAAGCAATTCTTTAAATTTGAGTTTTTGAACTTTGAAATAAATGAGATTAATTTGAAATGGAGATTGTTTAGGTACTTTTGATTGTATATTGTACATTTATTCATTTGTTTGTTTTGAGAGTTTTAAAAACATTTATTGAAGCTAATGCATTCAATTATAATAAACATTCTAATTATATTATTTGTCCAAAAGTTGATGTATTGTTTCAAGTAAAAATATACGTGGATAAAGTTTTCCACGTAGTGAGATATTATAATTTTTATAGTATATTTGCTGAAAAGATGCATGTACTTTTTGTTGCTGGAACAAAAACTACGCAAGCAAAGCCACGGGGCTTTATGGAATTATCCCAAATAAAATAAAAAAACATTTTATTATTTAATCTAAAATAAATAATTGGTTTGTGTATTTTATGCATTGAGATAGGTGTACGAAACACTGAGATCGAAGAAAATATAGCTATGATCGAAAAACATAAATTCTTCCTTCAAAATTGTTAATTATTTGAACTTAGTGTGTACTTATTTATCATGAAACCTAGAATAACAGTTATTTTTACCAAACGGTGCATATTTTCCGCATTAATGACGTCTTTAATAATTAAATATAATTTATTTGTACTGCATATTCACGTCATGTCGCTCGCATGGTTTCCGTGCCAACAAACCACAGTAGCAAATACTACGCGAAATGGGCTTTTGTTTTTTGCCTCCTAGCGTGCCAGGTAACGTAGGTAATCATTTAAATATAACTACTGTTTATTTGTTCTTTGCATTTCTACCAATTTGGAATGAAAACTGTCAACTTTATCAGCTATATATTTTATTTGTTTATTAAATTGAATGTACGATTCGCGTCCAGTTTCGAGAAAAGAATGGGGTTTTAATGCGCCGGGCAAAGATTACTAACTATATAGTAACTCAGTTTGTTCGACTCTGGCAACCTTCAGTCCATGATTCCCCGAAACAGCGTTAGCAATGTTAAAAGTTTGCCAGTGGTATCAAATAACTGCTATCTCAGTATTTAAGTGTCACAATGATTCAAGTTAAAAAAGGTTAAAGGGTTGCTGATGACTGACTGATTTGAAACTGATTTCAGAAGCAAATTAAGAAGCAAGGTTAGTCGACTAAATTCAGAAGAAAGCTCAGAACCACGTTTGATGTAAGCAATCTTCGTTTCTGAGTTTAGAATGCAAAATTGATTATGATCTTTGTATGCATGTAATGCAAAACTCATGTAACTCATGTACATACCTACTCTTTTATTACAAGCGATTATTTTTGAAGTTATACTCGATATAGTGTTCCAAAACAGGAACGCTGGGAAAAATGGTATGAGCGAATTTTTTATGATATGTGTGCACTGATAGTTATAAAGCGACATGAAGAAGTTGGCTGATAACTGTCTCTTCAGAGCGATTTTTGACCTCCAAATGCGACACACTGAAGTTAGCGTTAATTGCCCTAGTGTTATAAATAATGTCAATGTTTGGATGTTTGTTTCTCAATCACGTAGTAACGTCTGAACGGATCGGGCTATAATTTGGAACATACTCGTAGCTAGATTACAGTCAAGAAGAACACATTTGCTAATAATTATCCTGGGAAAATGTTGAGAACGACGTGAACGAGGAGTACGCGGGTAAACCCGCGGGGCAGTGCTAGTACTAGCTAGGCACTAGTAGTCGTATGTATGACTGCTTCCGTACGGATCTAAGCACAAACTCACACTTTTATTTGTATAGATATATCTGCGAGATCGAAAGAGTAAAACATAGTTTTTCCAACAGTTTGTATGAGTGATTGATTAATAAGGCAAATTTGTAGGCGCTCACGGATGCTACAAGAGAGCTACCTTTATTTACACAAATAATTAGGTGTGCGTCTGGCGTCATACTGACTCGAATGATGAAATATAGTTATGTACATACATACGTATACCTGTGGCAAACATGTGTGGTCAGACCAATGAACAGGACATTTTAACTGTTTTATTATTTTTGCACATAATGTACCTATTTTAATTCATTGACGCAGATATATTTATGAAAACAATATTTGTAAACAGGATACTGAAGGAATCAAATTCTTTTATGATGAGGTATTCATTAATATATCTTATATTAGAAAATATCGTGTCATGATGGTTATGTTTGTATCTGCTCTGGAAAGGCTCTATCGATTTTCATGAAATGTTTAATGTGTATTTGGTAGGTAATTTACTAGGCACTAAATATGTTTTAATTGTAATTTTAGACACTTTTCTCTCAATTAAAAATTTACAAATTTTTTGTACCAAATTCAAAATGATTTAACCGTTGTTGATTGACGTGAAGTTATTTTATTACTTATTGCATTTGTCATTTGTTTACTGTGTAAGTACTTTATTTTGTATGGTTTTAGGTACATTTATTTATTGGTACATATATACTCAATTAATAAACCAATTACTTTTCAAACAAATTGCACTACTTTGTACCAAGCAAAACAAAAATTATAAAATTTTGTTAATAAACAAATGCTAAGAGGTTATCAGTTCTATTTCTAACCAACTAATGAGCTTATACCTAAATGTTTTTATTTGACATATTTTACAAATTTAACGTAAAATACCTACTGATAAGAATAAATATTTAAAAAACAAATCAGGTTATATTAATTTAAATAACACCACAAAAAATATGTAAAAAAAAATATTTAACAGATACGATTAATTGCAAAGAATAGTTAAAAAAAATGATTTCATTTACATTTTTTATGAATTTATAACGTGTAAACGATAATTTAAAGAATCGAGTTCTAACAAAATATGGCTTCTGTCTCTGACCTTTGTATTCCAAAACTATTCTTAAGCATAATATTGGTGATTCTTTACATACAATTTTAGCCTCAACAGGTACTATGTTAAGAATTAACGTTTGTAAAATGAAAACATTAAACATTTTGCAGAAAACCTTATTTATATATATATATATATTCTCATTTCTTAGTAGCATATTATGTACCACAAGCCGTTCGACTCCTGCAAGAAGCATTCATTCACGAGTATGACATATGCGTCAGCCGTTATTCTCCTCTACCATATCCTGTAAGACGAAGGTAACCAACGCAAGAAAAAAATGAAAATATGTATATTACATAATTATTACAAGTAGGTACATTGTATGGTACAATTTAGATTCAGGATAATTAAGCAAGCTTACGTAATGTCTTGTCGCACATTTCATGTCAGAAGCCTTTGAAGAAATATGAGCCAAGCACGGGAGCCAAGCATATCTGCAATCCACCATATTTTTGTAGAAAATACTCAGATTTAATTAATCTCTGTCCATTTTAATTCTCCCGCATTCATTTACTCTATTGCCGTTTTTGGCTCTAAGTTTTTCTGTAAAAATGGCGACACAAAAAATTGTTACATCTACCTATGTGATTCGTGAAAGACTTGTATGACGGTAAGGATGACACAGAGGTTCGTTAGTTAGAATACTATAAAACTAAATACATTTTGTTTTGGCAGTAAGAATAAATTATATTCTCATTAAATTACTTATAATATATGTTCCCATCAAACTAACATTACCAACGATCTCAATACATTTGTTTTAAATTGGTTTATATCGATGAATATTACAAAGGCGAAAATGTATAGGTACTTTAGACCTAAGTATATATATAGCTACTATAGTACCTGGATTAACACAGGCTATTTTATATAACGTTAAAGTAAGTGGTTCCCGTAGGATACTCAATGAATTGATTTATTTACGCGAATCGTATTTGGTTATTATTATATTACGGGTTACAACTAGTAAAGGTTAGATATACTTGAGAATAGACATTCCTATGCAAGTAATATTATAGACTCTTAGCAGCTGTGTAAATTAGAATTAAAAAACACATATCCCTTAGAAATATTCCAGACCCAATTTATTTATAAGTGGGTCTTGAATAATACTGATCACTTAGAGTACCATCAACGCGTCATTATGGCACTTATTACAAGAAACGAGAAAATAAAATCGATATCAAATTTATTAATCGAATAGACTTCATAAAAGGTCACCCAAGTATCGAATGATTAGCCGAGTAATTGAATAAGCATGTAACCGGTCTAGTTAAGTAAGTGCGTATCAGCATTATAACGGAACGTTCTGCACGCGAATTTCTTTATTCTTTGGTAAAAATGGCGGGAAACTGAAATTATTTTGCAAGGAGTTTGAATCATTGATTTGTTTTTTTTTTTGTTACTTGCCAGTATCTAGGTTTTATCGAAACGAATAAAACTCAAAAAGTTACACATGAACATACGTATAATACCTTCATAATTATTATTATCTATGTTAGGTAATAAGCTATATATTTTTTTTAGATAGCTGGTTACACACATACAATTTTAAATATCCATTGAATAAAAGATAAATTACCGAATTAGGAACTAAACTATTCTGGTATTATTGTTGCGGAATCAGGATAACACATTTAAGGAGACATACCATTTATGGACGTCGAATGTTTTTCCTTCCTAGGTCTTTCCACAAGAGTTTGTGATAACCTTTTTTTAATAAGATTGACCACGACTTGCTTATTGTTAAGCTATTATTCTATTGGTATATTACGGCCTAAGATGTAATATGTATGTAATAAGTTGAACAGGCAGGTACTAATAAAGTACCTGTCTGTTCAACCCTAGATATCCCATCACCAAGACACCAAGATCTTCAAATCTAGAGCTAGCAGTAGGTTTGATAGGTGTTTCTTGATAAATACAACGTAGTAGGATTGTATCTGACAAAGGTTGTATTTACCACAAAATCGGATAGAGTTAGTACCTTTTCCACAGTTTTGATGTGCGTATGATAAACGTATACCTACGTGATATATACCTATTATTTAAATTATGATAATAAAAATTCGTTTAAAGTCTTTAAAAACAAAAAAAAACCTGTTGAATCTTTTGAAAAAAGACCATTTAAGATCTAATATATTTTTCATCCCACCAGCTCGGAAAGAGTACTTTTGCTCCTCGATATCAGGGCGCAAAAGTCGTTTTTACCCTCTAGAGGTTAAAGTAAATTTGAATTTAGAACATCGTGTGTACTGAGGTTTTGAATTCAAAACATAATTTAACCTATTTATTTCTACCTCCTTGGTGCCGAATTTATCATACATTTATTTTTAATTTGTTAAAAACTCAAACTCGGAACCTCTTTGGTGTACTTTTTTTTAAATGCTTTGCGCGCAATTTTCTTTTCACGTATGGAGGATAGAGGTAAAGAATGTTATTTCAAATGGCAAACATTTTGAAACGCTATGAATGAATCAATTGTAATCGAATTGAAGTATGCCGAGTTGCCGAGTTAAATAATTAAATATTATTGACTACTAAAATAGTAACTAATAGATAATTTCAACTACTTGTACAGTACAAAATAATGTAGTAAATTTAACATCAAATAAATAATTACTATTTTGAGAAAACATGTAGGTACAATAAATTTTAAAGTCAAAACTTCTTTTGGCGCGCCAAAGACAGATTTTTCGTGGGCTGTCAATTTAATTCTAGCGTCACGCTCGGGAATGATAAGAAATCTTCGGGTAAACTCGTGATCATAGCCAATGGCCATCTAGAAATGCCTCAGCCTTTCCCATTGGCCATTTAAAATGTGTCAGCATTTCTAGATGGCCATGCTCATAGCCACGCCCTCTGGTTTCACACGCGTAGTTTCCAAAGTAAAAATCAATTTCTGAGTTATAAGTTACCACTTCTATCGGCAGTGCCTATGACTGCCAATATTTTTCTTTCATGAATTCTGAATAGTACGTTTATTAATTTCCTTTAAAATGTACCTTGATGCAAATTTAGCGCTATTAATGCATTTGGGCGGACACTTTTCATGTACACATGAAACTCCTTACCTCAATCGGTCAACTCTCCATATTTTCACGTCATATTGTTATTGTTAAAACCATGGCTAAATAAACTTAAGTTAAAACTTATAACATTGAAAACAAGTGAAAAACCGAAATACCATAATAATAAGTGATTCTAGCGACCAAGAAATTTGTTTAACGCCAACAGAATCGACTGAAACTGAAAATGCGCAAAGCGTTTAGTAATTTCCTCGCTAGGGGGGGATGAAAAATTACGTGTTACACTCGAGTGCAAAGATTTTTCACCTTGTGCCCTTTTGATTCCCTTGCTACGCTCAGGATTCTAATTTTTGAATCCCTCGCTACGCTCGTGATTCAACTTTAGAATCCTTCGCTTGCTCGGTCATCAAAATTGGGCACGCGGTTAAAAAGCCACTTTGCACTCTTGTATAACAAATAACTATTATATAAACACGATAAGTATTTAATTGACAATTTACTGCTTCTTTAAGCTTCGTTCCAAGTAAAATTTTAGGTGTCAAATGTCTCTCTGCGATGATGACAACACCTTTTGTCACCGTTTATTGTTAGTCGGGTTGTCTGTTTGTGTGTATTGTACATTATAACTAAAATCTTTAAAATCTAATTGAATCCCAAATCGTAAGAATACCTACTCCAATGTTTCACAACCACTCCTCTACCGCTAGCTAAAATGGCGATAGGTACCTAAGTCAAAGTTCTTTTTTCATAAATGTACAATTTACACTTCAAATATTAATATAATAAAAAAAAAAGGAAATAGCATCATACAAACAGTATACATTTTTAAAATTAATATTTTCTATTGTCCTCTCTTTTATTATAACCAAAAATAAAGAAAGAGCAATATAAAACCACAACAATTTTAGCTAAACGGTAGACCCGTGATACAAACAAGGCTCTTTCGTGATTTCTCGAGGCCACAGTTCCGAGAAACCTTATTTTAGACCTTTTAGTCCCAATAAATTATACGACAAGCGACATATTGAGGATAAGCAGCCAATTATGTGCAATCGTGTACTATTAGTAGTGCATAACCACTTTATGTCAATTAGTTTATAGGGAATAAATCACGGCTTCGAAGAAGACGGATCCAAGAGTGATCTATTGAAATCCTAGCTGGGAGTTGATTGTTTAAATGCTTTTAGTAACGCTATAGGCGAAGTATGAAGTCTAGCGTTATTCTTCGTTTTTTTTTTTAAAAGAGTGACGAGACGAGCGGGACATTTGCCTGATGGTAAGCAACATGCCTGCCACATAACAGCACAGTGACAAGCATCTATTGGAACATGAATAATCCAAATCATTACCTAGCACTGCACTGCGCTCTTCACCCAGAGATCTAAGATGTTATATCTCTAACCCCAGTAAATTCTCTGGAAACATTACCCTTTAAACCGGAACACAATAATGTTTGCAAATTACCTACTGCTTGGCGGTAGAATAACTTGCAAAGGTGAGGTACTTCCCAGGCGGACTCTGCCAAGAGTCCTACCACTATAAAAATAATCACCTTTATGTTGACAAATGTTTTGTTTTTTATGTTCTAAATTACTCCATATTTTAACTATCAAATATTTTATATTTCTGACATGTGTTATATTGTAATCTACATACCTGTCCATGACAGTACAGTGCCATGAATCTATTTGAATAAGAAGAGATCAAATTACTGCATTGCGCCTATCACCCAGAGATATCTCTGATTTATCTTTGTTTTCTGTAATATGTCTAGATACATTATCCTTCAAACTGCAATACAATATTTGCATATACAAAAGTGCGGTGCTTTCTCAAGCGGAGTCAGCAAAGAGTTCTATTACCTATAAGAATATTCTTATAGGTATTATATATTAGATTTACGTGTATATTACAATGAATCATATTACATCAAAATGATTGAGAAAAAGTATGTGATTTTTTTTCCAAATTAGGTTAGTCACAGAAAAGCGCGGTAGAATTATCTCCGGTGCCTGAACGCGCTAGATTTTTTTTTCTATTTACTAAATACTTATCTTTTAAATTATCCTAGCATTAGTATCAAGCTCCATACAATATTATTAAAGACGATTAAACATTTAAAACATAAGATATTAAAACTGAAAACGATTTAACCTTTTACGCGTGCTTGCTAAAATATGCAAAATCCGCCATCTTGCCTCGATCCCGCCATGTTGTCTACAAAACAAGGGATATTGTTTACGGATTTCGTCTGATCCGTTATTTATGTCTGGATTGTCTTCGTTGTCGACGGTTCGACTGGTTTTGCAAGGGTGGATCGAAAGGCTTAGAGCTAGGGTTACCAACTTGTTTCGGTTGATTATACAATTTTTTTAAAGAAAATTATAAGAACCGTAAAATATAAATGAAACATTTATTGTAAATAAAATATACCTAGGTACATAATTTTTTTACTGTTGACGTATAGAAACAATTTCTTTTGTAATAACACTAAATAAAAAAATAGTGCGTAGAGTCCCTCCGCCGGGAAGGAGTGTAACTTTTTACTCTCGCTTTGTCTCTTTCTATTCCCCCTCCCCCGCAACAGTGCATCCATACCCCCTCCATGGTAATGTTAAACGTTTAATGCAACCTTGTTGGAAGTAGCCTAAGAAGTATTACTTCAATAACTCAATATTGTCGACATTTTTTTATAACACCTACTACCTACCTACTAGGTATATACTGCTTGCTAGTAAAAATTAAGAAGAACATTTTAATAATGATTGTTACCTATTATTGTATATTTTTAATATGACCTATTGTATATTTTTAATATGTATATTTGACCTTTATCTATTGTCTACCAAACTTCTTAAAATACCTTTTGGCGCTGGCAAAATGTCGTCTACATCTTTTAAGTTGCACATATTGAGAAGCGACGGCAACTGCTTACCATCAGGCGGACTTTATGCTTATTGACATTAATCCCATAATAGTAAATATCAATAAATAATGACGTCTGACTCTATACCTACCTAACAATAATATGAAAATACAGGCGTTCATAAATACTGCATTAAAATTACTAATGGCGTCAATTGTACCCATTTATAATCGTTAATAATTATTCCAATTAGAATTACATATTTATAATTATATGTTACCTAAGTATAAATTCAACACTCATTGAATGAGGCTAAACCAATGCCAATTAGAATATATTATTAAATTTATATACGAAAAATTCTTGTCACATTGCAAACCACCATTAACAGAGAGGTCTACTTACAACAATACATAGAATTAATGAATAATAAAATGAAATAAGCCACAGGAAACTTCGATAAAAGCAATCAACTATGGAAAAATAAGTTTTAACAATTAATTAGTTATATTTATTTTATCCTTATTGCAAGAGTTTACTGAATAAATATGGGTAATTCCAAATATTGTTTGTTTCAAAATCCCAATTGCGATTAGGGATAATGTTAAATATGGGCATAATTATAAATTATTATTATGCATATAATTAGCTGTTACATGCATACTCTCTTTTTATTCAATGACGTATAAGTTTTTTTTTTTACTTTTATAGGTTTACACTTGATCACCATCTCGCGTGATGTTAAGCGACGATGCGGTCTACAATGGAGCGTGTTTACCTAGAAGAAACTAATTCACTCTGGATTTCAAGACACCAAGATTATAACTATCAGGAAAAACCCACTCCGGCAACTCATTCCATAGCCTAGACGTTCTTATCACATAAGTAGGAGTCAAACCTCTTCGTCCGCGTCTTGTGGTATATCAACTATGAAACGATGCCGCTCCTTCGATCTATGAGAAGTCCGATAGAAAAAAGGGCAAGGTGGTATTAGATCAGGTAGATCAGTTGCACACTCTCCGAAGTGTATCCGAAATTAAATGTATTAACAAACAAACACGTTATTATTGTAGGTCTAAAGATGAAACTCTAGAAACAATCAGTATGATTAAGCCCACTAGAAGTCCAAAGCGTGCTCAGCATGCTGGGGGCATTACCACGCTGAATACCAAACCTTTTACGTAGAGCCAAATAAACGCCAAAATCAAAGACGTCAAATGTAAAAGACACACAAAGGCTGCTCGGAGACCTGATAAAAAATCATATTTACATGTGTTGGTGACGAGTGTAATGATTCGGATTATAATATCGTCTAGTATCACATTCACGCACAGAACATGCCATAATATAAATAATTTAATAAAATCGTCTGCAATCCAAGGATTAATAAAAAAATACACGATTTTCACCGCGACGAAATCAGACTGTTACGTTCGGGTATACTAAAATATTGTAATGACGTTACTTCATTCACTTTCTCTTCTTCTCTTGAGCGATTTCCACTTGAAAATGATTTCTCGCTCACTCGCTTTGTTGATCTTTTTGCGTAGCAAAAAAAATTCTTCATCTATGGCCAAAATGTTGGTCATGCGTCAAAGGTTTTTTAAAAAATGAGATGAGCTCCTTGCTCGAGCCCAATATCTCACCGCCAAACGGTTCAAATAAACGACATGGGATCGAGTATGGCTAGGATATTGGCGTTAAAAATAAACCCGGCGTACTATATTATTCAAGCTGTCGTGGGGGTTAATACGGCCGAAACATAGACTTATATAAGGACCTGGCCAAAGGTGCGACAAAATGGCACAATCGCGTTGGGCCTAAAATTGCATATCTTTAGGGCCATGCGACATGCGACTCAGTTCACAGCGGTCAGTGCGCGGGAGGGAGTGATTAAGTTTTTGCTGGCCATTCACACAGACACAGCGAAGATACGATACTAGAGCGCATATCCAGAAAACAGTTCCGTGTTAGATCGCAAATCGGTCGATCCCATATCTCTGATATATCTATACCTACTAATATAATAAAGCTGAAGAAGGTCTTATGTTTGAACGCGCTTAACTCAGGAACTAACCTTCCGGACTACCTTCAAATTGGAATAATGTTGTTCCACATACACATTTTCAAATTTGCATACCAAAAGGTTGACTATGGAGCTCTGTATACCCTTTTATTTTAAGATCATTCTGTACCCATTTTCTCAAATAAATAAATTATGATTATGACGAACGGACCGATTTCAAAAAATATTTTACCGTTGGATATGGACGTGATCACTGAGTGCTATAATAGGCTATGTATTATGGACCACAGGCGAAGCCGGGGTGAACCGCTAGTAGATAATAAATCTGAAAATCGGTGTTCGGACAAACCAGCTCTCGAACATTCTTAGCCTCGCACAAATCAAATATAGGTACTACTAATTAAAAGTAAAACAGAATGGTCTAATGAGCCCTCATATTACCTACATAAATTGCAACTAGACTTTTTTTAAACTATGTACATAAAATATATTAAAGCTTATTTTGGAAGAAAAAGCTTACTATTCAGTAAATGATTTCTTGAATGACAAATGCTTAAACAATACATAATACATGTACTTGCAATGTAATTTTAACAATTGACGTCTACATTTTGTGAATTTATTTAAAAAAATCTATATTATCTGTAGATTCCATAGATGCTGAGGACTGAGGACAAAAATCGCGGTAGAGCTATAGGTACTTACTAGGAATTGTGCGGATCCCTAGGCCTTCCAACCTTATGGGTAGTGAGGCCTGTGTTCATGCTCTCCTAATTACGTCAACATTCGAAAACGATATTAGAGATTACTTTATGTCATTGTCAAAGCTTTAAAGAAATTATTTTCGTATGTAAAACGTACCCGAATGTCGGAACTTTTGGCAACAATGTTAGAGATTCCTTTTCGAAATGATCTAAGCTCAAAATAAATTATTTTCACACATAAAGCGTACACAAATGTCGGAACTTTTGGGCTCTTCATGCTCAAATGCCTGCATGCGGTAATGAGCGTGTGTTGCTTAACATTAGGTTCTTGTCCAGTCGTTGTGTCACTTGTTATTGTTACAAAAAAAATAATTAATTAAATGCCATCATTAATAATTTCATAGTAGGTACGTAATTAATTGTTGAAGTACGTCATAACTCGTCACAAAACGCTGGAAATGATATAACAACACAGTTATGTTATTTCTTGAAATTCTTGTTTCTGGAATTGTATCTGTATTAATGTAATAAAGCATGTTAGGTTTATGTATATTACATAACAGGCAATAAGCGGGTGTATCCCATTTTGTGTTATATACATTCATAACAATGCAAATTTATAGATTATCTACATATAATTGTTTGTTCAGTGTCTGGGTGTCTATATAAAAAAGTATGTATTTTAAATTAAATAAGTATCAGTAATCCGAAATTTAAAGTACAAGTATATAAGTACATAGCTTAGTTTTGAGGCTAGATGGTGATGTATTATAAGGAGTAAAAAACAAATTACATTATTAATAAATAGGCTGTATGTATTTTGCTCAATCAATTCATATCAGAATGGAACTGAACGGACTAGGACTTTTTGCAAACTAAACCAATTTTAGTCGAAACTTACACATAGGTACTACCTACCTACCAACTTAATATTCTTCTTACTACAACATTATTTATATTAATTTCATATTAAACCATAAAAAGTAGAGTTCCTTTTCTTTCAAAATATACGCGTACAAATTTTCACATTTGCGGAAAATAAAATATAACTAAGTTAACGTAAATAAAGAAATTATGTCGAATGTAGGAACTTCTGAGCTCATCTTTGCATTACGGGATATATGTTCATCTAATGCATTATATTTTTTTTTGACTATGTATTTGCCAGAAGCCAAATATGTGGTCAAATGCAGATGTAAGTACATGAAATTCATGAATTAGCTCATTGGATCCAAAACCTCGATCAAAATCAAAAACATTCAATCCAATGTAGTATAAAAATAATCTACTTTGTACAAAAATGCAGCAAATACAAGGCTAGAATAAGAAAAACCTAAGAATAACTACTAAATTTAAATTCATCACGACGATAGTGACAGACATAAAATAAAGTTTATAAATTCTATTAAAATAAACTGAATTTATACAAACATATCTAAACACGTGCATAACTATGAGTGTGAGCTATAATGCATTTAGTAAAAACTTGTAAAATAAAAATTAGAAAAGTGCGTTTGCAAATATTTATTCGAAAGAAATTGAATAAGTGTTAATTTTATTTTAAATAAATACTAATTTACAACTAAAATAAACAAAAACAAAATTCTGAATTTATAACCGACGCATTTAAAAAAGCTCCAGACCAATAATTTTAAAAGCACAAAGTGTTAATTACTTGAAACAGCTAAATACGAACGTGTTAAAAGTTCAAAAAATATAATAATTAATGCATTAAGAACATTAAATAGAAAATTGCGAAATTTTATTTTGAAAATCTAGCTATAGAGGCCTACAAAGCTTTACTGTTAAAAATAAAGTAGAGGTTTATTTGCGTAGCATGGATACAAAGATAGAATGGTTAAATGATAAAAAATGAGATTGTACTAACCTGTTAAGTGTCCGGCGAATGGAGACTGGAACAATGATCCATAGGAAGGCACGACGGGCGGTGGTCCGGGCCAGCCCAGGCCGAACCGCGCCGCCGCAGCCGCCAGCATGTACGACGGCGCACCATTCAGCCCCGCTTGCGTCGGCGTCGGCCGCACTACCCTACTCTTATCAGACGGCCTCTCATCATCATCGCTCCCTCTACCATTCCTCAAATCCTCCACATCAACTATCGAATCTTCTTGATTGAACTGGTGAACAGACTCTTCGTATTCATCATCCGAAGACGTAACAGCCGTCGATGTGTTCAAGTTCAGCGGCGTACTCGACGGTCTTGGAGAATGTGACTTTCCACCAGGCAGCTCAGGTTGGGACGATGGCGATTGACGTAACGGAGATTCAGGTATCGTTCTGTGATGTCTGATTATTTCTGCAGTTTCTTCAGCGGTCGGGGCTTTTGTGTCTGCCAAAATGGATGCGACGCTGAAGCTTAATATGCGATTGGGTTTCGGAGGTTCGGTAGCTTCGGCTGGGCTGCTAGGGTACCTTGAGACGCTCTGTATCGCCATGTTCACTTCGTCGTGGTATTGTTTCTTTAACATTGATTGAGTTCCATGTGCACATGTACCGGTCGCGGTGTACGCATGCGGGCGCGTTCGGAGGCTGACTGGCGGTCGGGCTTCGGTGGGTGCCCTCGGAGGCGCGAGGCGGGGCGAGACAGGCGCCGCCTCGAGTCGGGCCGTCCCATTCCACCAATCGACCGAACTGATCCGAGCGGGGAGCGGAGAGGACGCGATTTAGCACGCTCTTATCTCGTTAGTCTCCTTTGTAATACTCGATTTTTTTTTTGTAAGAATCAAAACATAATTACCTTTTGTAGGGGTTCGCGCGTTTTGATCGCGCTCTTTACGTCGCAGTATAAAAATATAATGAATGCTTGTTAAATCCTTTTGAGCGAATCTTGCCTTTGTGAGATTATAGAGGGTACAGCGAGCCTTGTGATGAGTTCGGCGCACGGATCCGTTTCAAATTAGCCTCCGTGATTTACCGTTGCCTGGTGACACTTATTCTGTGTTTTGATTTGTTTATGTTGAATTATTGTTGCTTCGCTTTTAGATTTCATTTCTTAGAATCAATTCCTTGTGAAATTTCTCGCTTGCCTTTTTCTTTCTCTACCTATTCAGTTTCTATTGACATTTATGTTTCACAATTTATAATGACCTTTTCACGATTTATACTTTTATGCTTCCTATACTTCACTACTTTTATTCGTATTTCTTATATTTAGAAATGATTGGGTATTTAAAGTTCTAGTTGTAGGTAACCAAAATTAAATGGCACTGTTGTTTTACGAAAAGTAGTTTTAGTAAAAGAGGTATCTAGGTATCTTCATAGTCCTAAAATTAAGTAGGTACTCAATTATTTTGTAGCTAGTAGTACATTCATAAAAGAAAACATATCTAATGACTGTTACTTTTATGTGAATAAAATAAACAAATTGTAAATATAATAACTGACTCTAAGCATAGATCCGTTATACAGATACCTATAGGTATTTATATCACACGCGCTTTTAATTAATTTTATTTCAAATATACTCAGATTAGATCATATAAGCAGGTAGTTTGTATTTTCTATGGCAGATTTTTTTAAAGCTACTTATGGCGATTGGTGCCAGATGGCCTCTAATATCGACCAAATATTAGTTTAACGCAGCGACGCAATGCCCTACTTACCAAAACTTAATAACAATACTTCTATAGACTCTTACCTATATGAAATTATGGTCGTTAAGTGAAATAAAATTATAATGATGGATTAGCCATGTTATTATCATTAATGTAAAATCAACTGTTGAAATTTAGTTGTTACTTTTCTTATAATTCATAACTCTCCTTTTGATTTTTGATATTTATGACTGACTAGTGGTTCATTCCGGCTTCGCTCGGATATCTTAATAAACAAATTACGCGACACACGTTGTTTATTCGCGATTTGATTGGCATAAAAAGGTTATAATAACACATCCTTAAAAGATAGACACATACTATCACGGATTTCAACCCACGTCAGAACACGCAACAAAAGCTTTCAAAGAGGAATATTTTTCCCATTTTCGATTCCGATAGCTCCGCCAATTGTGAGTCATACGAAGGCGAAATTGATAGAAGAGTTTGGTAAAAATTAACAAAAGTACTATTATATCAATAATAGTCAGTACTATTATACAATAGTAATTCTACTCCGAAATCTCGATCTCTCATTGGAGCAATGCGTGTAAGTAGCTGGCCTATGTATAGGTATTACATTGTTTCACAGAGTTTATGAAAATGTCGGTCTTATTATTCAGTTGCTTGGCTTTTTAGAATAAAATAATTATTCCTTCCAAAATATCTATTAAAACTGCTATCGTCCCTCCCTATACCGGTTTACTTTTTTACCAGCCACTTATCCCTATTTAAATAGATTTAATAGACCCTTTAAAACATCTTTAACTACATTAGACACAGTCAACTTCCTATCACTTCACACCCGGTTTCTCTCGAAATAAACTTACAAGGGGACATCACAATATTCCATACGTCTACCAACGCCCCAGAGATTCCCGTGAAAATTTGGGGTGATATCTATTACCCCTACATCCCCTCTCTCTTTCACTCTCCTCATTTTTATATATCCCCGTCTTTGTCAACGATAGTTGATACTAAATGGCTGTTTAGTATTCGAAAGGGAGACAGTTAATTACGTAGGGAGCGAAGAAAAATGGTAGATGTCGATTTATTTTCATTTTCTGTGTCCATAACTCTTATGATGAAGGGGGAAGGTTTATTTTTGTGTGCGCGTGGATGGTTGTGGTTTGGCCGTTGGGTTTTCTTATTAGATGAATGAGGTGGACGCGATATTAATACGAATCTATTATGGATGCGACGGGTGTGTATTGATTTTGGATAAACATCTGGTTGGGGGCAATCTTTAGACTCTTTGCTTTGTGAAAGAAAAAAAATAGGGATGTCTATCCTACATCGGTCCTATAAAAGGGGAAAGTTTGAGAATTTTTGTCGATGTTTGTTTATCTTTCACGCAAAACCTACTGAAAGAATCGGAAAAATTTAACAGATATATATAACTAGCTGATCCGTGCGCGCGTTGCTACGCCATCTATCGAAAATTGGTCGTACCAATTAAAATTTTGAACAAATTCGGTTACCTTAGGTTCTAATGACGCAAACTTAAAGTTAGACACATGCTGTCACGCAACGAAAACTCTCAAAAAGAAATATTTTCCCCCGTTTTGGTTACATTTTGTATTCATGCTCCGCTCCTGTTGATAGTAGCGTAATGTTAAAATAGCCTATTGCCTTCCTCGATAAATGGACTATCCAACAGAGAAAGAATCTTTCAATTCGAACCAGTAGTTCCCGAGATCCTAGCGTTCAAACAAACAAACAAGCTCTTCAGCTTTATAATATTAGTATAGATAATGTGGAGTGACACATAGGTAGACTATTTTTTGTCCCGGGAAAGTAACAGGATTGGGAGCTACACGGGAACCACAGGGCGCTGCTAGTCAAATAAATACGTTTAATTTGGATTTGAATTGAAAAATGTTGACAAACATGTTGTAGGTTCAAATCCCATCTGCATTTTTGAATAATTTTCTATGTGTGGATAAACGACTTATTGATTACTGTAAGATTTATTGTTGAAAAAACCATCGCGAGACAAACGAAATACTCTAAGTACGAAACTTTTTGTAGATATGTGAGATTCTGTAGTAAATATCTAAATACATATAAATATTCGTGGATAATTGGACATTTCTAACACAACACCATTTAGCCGCAAACTAAGCACTTGTAGTTAGTAATGTACTAAGTATGGGAGCCAGATAACTAATACTAATAAACACTTATAAACTTATAAGTATAGTACTATGTAGTACATTTTATAACACAAACAGTACTCTACGGTTCCAGAGGTGTGGTTCACGATCCCGTTATTTTCATGCGATTAAAAGTAGCCTATGTGTTACTCCAGAGAGTAATTTATCTCTGATCCAAACAAACTGCCTGAGAAACAAGCAAAGTAGTCAAGCCCCAAGAGGCCAAATCTGGGCAAAACCGGTTTTTGGACTTTAAAATCTTATTTTTTCATGTTAAACATGCTCGATTATTAGTTTATTTTGATGCCTAAGAGATAGGCAATAATATTAATTTGTACATTGTCGTTTACAGACACACAAAATTTGGTTTCATTTTTTTGTAATTATTTTTTGTGTGACGTCACGACGCCGGCCGCGTCGCGAGTCGGGCTTAATTTAAAACATCCAAACTTTCGAATTTATAATATTACTAGCAGCGCCCAGCGATTTCTCCCGCGTGATTCCCGTTCCCGACATGTTTTCGGGATGAAAAGTAGCCAATGTGTTAATTCAGACTATAAAGTATTTGTGCCCCAAATTTTTCAACATGATGGATGATGTTGTGTGTGAGTCGGACAATTCACACACAACACTATTCTGATCCCAAACTAAGCAAAGCTTGTACCTACTCTGGCGGCCAGATAGCTAATACTTAATTCTCTAGTTGTAAAATACATAGAAACATCCAGACACAGTACAAATATTTTAATTCATCACACAAATATTTGCACTGGGTGGGAATCGAACCCACGATCCTCGGCTTCGCAAGGAGAGTTAAAACATAATATATGTATTTATAGATAATATACATATAGATGAACATGTATGTAGGTACAAAATGTATACATACGGTCGAATTCAAAAATGTCCTTCTATAATTTAAAATCGTTTCAAAATTTAAAACTGCAACAATCCAATGTTTTTTTCCTATTTATAGGGTTCCGTAAAAAGTAAAAACGGAACCCTTATGGATTCGTCTTGTCTGTCTGACTGTCCGTCGGTATACATCAACAACACCATCAACAGCCCACTAAGTGTGAGGAGGATTCTCTCTCAAGGAGAGAGTTAAGGCCATAATCCACCACGCTGGCCCAGTGCGGGTTGGTAGATGACACATGATTTCGAAAGATTCTAGGTACATGTCGATTTCCTCACGGTGTTTTCCTTCACCGTTTTAAGTTAGCGGCATTACTGCTGCGGGGTCTCCGGATCGGCAGGCGCCGTTCTCCCGACTAGACCTGCCGTAACTCACCACAACCACTTTTTCCGAAACTATAAGAATTATATTATTGAAACTTGGTAAGTAGATGTATGCTGTGAACCGCTTTAAGATTTTTATCCACAAATATAAAAAAAAACAATACATTTTGAGGGTGTCCCAAACTGAGAACTGAAACTCAATATTTCATCAAGCCCATACGTGTCCGTATCTATGGATAGGTCTTCAAAAATGATATTGAGGTTGTTAGGTTCATTTTTTTTTCTAAACTGTATATATTGTTTTTTTTTCCGAAGTGGTAAAATGTGTGTGTCCACCCCCTGTAACTTAAAAAATACTTACATAAAACTACTTATAATATTAATTACCATGCAAACTTCCACCGAAAATTATTTTAAAGTCGATTTAGTGATTAGTTTTTTTAGTAAGTTATAAATACAATATTATTAAAACATCGACCAAAGTTACAACGCTACAACAAGAACTTGTGTGTTGTGTTACTTGCTGCTACGGAACCCTTCATGGACGAGGCCGACTGGCACTTCGCCGCTTTATTCAGTATGTAAATGAATATCTATTCCTATTAGTAATTAATAAACTAAAATAGATGTAGGTACCCACAACCGGGAAAAATGTACCATAAAAGTAATTAGTATTTTATGCTCCACTTATTAATTAAATACTCGTAGCATGTTACTATTGAAATGTTTTTTCCTGAAATTCTAAAATTAAAATTTCAGATTATTTCCCGTATACCTATATATGGCAGTATGTTTTAAATGGTCTACTCTTAAAACGGAGTATTCAAGAACTAAATATAACTAGGAAACTAATGACTCCAAACTTGTTGAAACTAAATTAATGACTCCAAAACTTGTGTTCGTAGTATTTAGGTATTTGACATTTTAAATTGTTATTTTTAATGAAACATTTGACATGTACCTATAATTTTATAAACCTAGCAATAAATATTTGAAAATACTGGTTAAATTAATTAAGAAAAGTTTGATTGAGGCTTAAAAACTTCTCCAGCCTCGTCAAATATTATTAGAGCGTTTTCATGAAAACGTTTACCCCTATTGGTACTTGTCACTTTCGGGAACATTCCATTTTTATAGTGATTTTCTTTGATTCCATTTTTTTTTCTTACACTTGCTACTACTGTCTGTCATTATATTTAGTTATTTCGATACAAATGTTACTACTACTGTAAAACCAATTTGGTACAAAATCCGATACCAAAATGAAATGCCCCGGAAAGTGACAAGTGCCAAGGGAATTTATGTGAAAATGCCCATTTTGTATATCTTGATATTGTAAATATTTATAAGAAACGGCTATAGCTTACTATCACGTCATTAATTTATCCTAAACACAATATAAGCATTTATTATACCGTCGACAGCCCGAGCCGTGGTGGTCATCTGGGGTGCCCTTATTGAGCTAATCTTCGTACGAAATGTAAAGAAATACAATGTCAAGAAATGAAAAGAAGATCTAGAATTAGATGACATAAATAACACAACCGAATAAAAACCGGAAATGAAAAGAAGACGAAGAAGTAGAAGACTAGTATTTTATTTACTTACTAGCTCGCCCTGCCCGCGTTCCTACGCCACCTGTCGAAATCCCTGTAAAACCTGTAAAAATCTCAGATTCAGACCAAATTTGATTAGCAAAAGTTTATAATGACCCAATCTTAAAAGATGGACACATGCCGTCACGGCCTTCACCAAACGTCAACGCATGCTACGAAATCTCTCAAAAAGGAATATTTTTGCCCGTTTTTGTTACATTCTTCATTCATGCTCCGCTCTTATTGATAGTAGCGTAATGTTTATCCTTCCTCGACAAATGAACTATCCAACAGAAAAACAGATATAGTGTGCCTAATATAGTGTTTTTCAGTCCGACAATATAAAAAAAAATTAACTTCTTTATTCAAAAGTGGCCGCTGAAAATCTTAAAAAATTAGAAGTCACGAAAACATGAATGAGCGGTTGTAATTAGCAAATATCTCATCTATGCACTGATGAGCTTAAATTTGAAACTTCACTGCCACAGTGTAATCTTGACAGAAAGACATCTCACGTTAGTTTTACTACATCCTACTAATAACATAAATGTTTAAGTTTGTATGCTCGTTTCTCAATCACGTTGGAACACACAGAATAAAATCTGAAATAGTATCTACATTTACTTGCGCGAAAATAACGGAAAAGAAAACTACGCGGGTAAAACCTCAGGGCAGTGCTAGTTTTTTATATTAAATGATTATATTAGCAAGATGCCTCCCCGTAACAAACACATTGCATTGCCACTATTTGAATATGAATAGTCCTTATAACTGGACGAGCACTGAATTATGCTCGTCACTCAAAAATGAACGATGATTTATAAAAACATTGCTCTTCGAACTGGAACACAATAATGTCTGCACTTTATTGTTTGGCGATAAAATAACTGGTGGAAGTATGGTACAACTACCCCTGGCGGATACTACAAAGATTTTTACTCGCACCAATCCATCATTAAAACATTCTTGAGTGGTGACACACACCGATATTGTTTTGCGATAACACAATAATTATATTATAAATACGTTTAACGGTTCTAATTTGTATGTCTTAATTTACATCATTACTCATAATTTAATTTTATCAAATACCTAATATGAAAATTTTATATGGTTACAATCATAATCTATACTAATGAACACATTGGTAACAAATTTTAGTACCTAATCAGTGAGGATTATTACTTTGCAATCAGTCATTACAGTTTAACATTATTTTTTAAATAATCATATGATTTTTTGGTCTTTACTACTAATATATAAAATTCTCGTGTCATGGTGTTTGTGGTCCTAGTTCTCTGAAATTACTGGACTGATCACATTTTTCTTTTTTGTTTTATAAGTATGAACATGGGTAATTAAATATTAAATTCAGTATTTTCTTCTTTCGTAATTAATGAGCTTATGTGTTATTCGAGATAACAATCTGTCTGAGTAACAAACTTCTGCCTGATCCACTCATTTTTTAAGACGTACCTAATTGGGCAACAAAGAAACATTATTACTCTAAACGATTTTTTTCTGGAAACAATGTCTTTCACTCTGAAATCCTACTAATATTATTAATGTGAATGTATGGATGTTTGGATATTTGGATGTTTGGATGTTTGTTGCTCAATCACGTCCTAACGTATGAACGGATCGGGCTGAAATTTGGAACACAGATAGATTATAGTCTGGAAGAACACATAGGCTACTTTCTATCCCGGAAAAACAACGGGAACAATGGGAACGGGAACTTCGCGGGTAACACCGCGGGGCGCTGCTAGTACGGTAATATTTCCACATTACTGCTAGATGGTAGAAGAACAAGCAACGATGTGATATTTCTGTAGGTGGACTCTGTAAAGAGACCTGCCGCTGCAAAATATTTTAAAGAGCTTTCGCAGACGACGAATTTTTCTCCGCGGCGGAGAAAAAGTACCTACGCTCTGCGAATAAAAAAAATGCTTTGATTTTGCTTTTTGTACGTGGTTCTTTGAATCCCTCGAATACTCGAAAACTCGACACAGTTGTAAGCAATCTATTTTACCGTACAAAAAAGACCGCGGACTAAAATTCCTCGTCTGCTGATTGCAATAGAAAGATTGCCTACTGTATCCTATTTTTCACTGTGACACTACTAATGTAACCAGGAACACGTCAATTATCACAGAGCTTGCCGTTAGTCGTTTCTGAACGCCCAAAAAAATGATTTATGAACGAACTTTAATTTTTTTATATGTCTTGTAACGTGAGACCAGTTATGATGTTACAAATTGTCTATGGCATTTGGTAATGATTAACTAGGGATGGGTTGATATCGATAAATTTAGCTAACGTAGAATACGTTGTTTCTTCAAGTGTGAGTGATATATCTTTGTTGTTATTTCATATTTTTGCATTTCGTATTCTTCAGTGAAATCAGGATTTTTGTTGAATTGTTTGTTGTCTCTGTGATTTAACCTACAATTATAACGTACGAAAACTTGACCCCTCTACTTCTTAACACTTCCTTCTCTACTTTTACACCCTATTTTTTATAAATGTTTCAATGTGTCATTTTTGATCCATTTGATTAAACTTAGTTTTAATTTTTAATAAGTGAAGATTTTTCTGTCACTTTTCTCACGTAAAGGATATAGTGGAAAGCACATTTTAAGATTAAGTGAATCTGATGCGTCTTATTTTATTCTCAATATTAAACTATCGATAAATCTGTTCAGGACAACACTATCGTCTCCAAATTAAAATGGAAATATTAGTCTAATGATGTATTTAGTTATTTACTCTGCTACGGTACATTTTTGACTTTGGATTCTATTTTGACATTTGTGTTAATCGCGCGCAGGTGTGTCTATGGAATGTGCTATGCGTTTCATAGAGCGTGGCACGTAGGCAAACATTTGTCATTTTAATGTCATTTTTAAATTTAGATCATAGAGTTATGAGATTTTTTACACAGATTTATGTTTTTTTTTCTTTGTATGTTTGTGCAGTCATTATTTTGGACTGGATAAATCAATCGTTCGCTGGATAAATAATATTTATTGTTCTCTTTGTACACAAATACGATCCTTGCCAGTTCTTACCTCCCGATAATTACAAACAGGCCATAATTAATAGAGGTAAGCGGTACATACGCCAGTTTCGTTAACTTTGCTGGTGAGTGAGACCACCTTGTCAGGAATCAGGAGATCTACTTATAAGTCTATGGAGTGAAAACTTATTTTGGCGCACTTCATTCAGATTTTCCGTGAGCTGTGTACTGAACTAAAGCGTTACGTTCATAAATTAAATAAATCTCCGGGTAAACTCGGATGCTCTAGGTGACCATGGTTATGGCCACGCCCTCCGGTTTCACCTGCGTATATTCCAAAGTGAGCTATCAAATTCCAAGTTATTAGTTTTCACTTCTATCGGCAGCCCCTGTGAATGCCAATTTTTTTTCAAGTAATAAGTCAGACTACATCATCTAGAATAATAAATCAATGAGTCAATACTTGTACAAGAAAACAATTTTCGCTCCATCAATATCGATACATTTTTTTGCAACGCAATGCTCTGGCAATAGGTCAGTATTTAATAATATTCGTGTTATATAAGTTTTTTGCAGCTCGTCTCTAGAGGTGATACAACATATTGGAAGTTCGTAATTTGTAGCCACATCACAAGCGTAGTGCGGGGACTGCAATTATCTCCTGTAGTGTTGCACTATTCATAAACATTACCCAGCGGCAGCGGTATTACATTAGTGTAGGAGGGACCGCTGAGCAGCTGAGCGAGAAGTGCGTGGACGCTTTTTGGATGGGTGAGGTACTTTAATGCGCTTAAAGGTAGCTTTCTAATCTATTATTACTAAATAGACTAAAACAGATTTACGTAATGACTTGACTTTAGTTTATGGATCTCATTGAGTCTTGATTTTTTTATAGTATAGAGTGACGAGACAAGCAGGACATGATCCTGATAGTAAGCACATAACAGCACAGTGACACGCAGCTAGTGGAACATGAAGAGTCCAAATCATTACCTAGCACTGCACTGCGCTGGTCACTCAAAGATCTAATATATTATATCTCTCTGTGTAATATATTATATCTCTAATCTCTCCCTGTGATTTCTCTGGATACATTGCTCTTCAAACCGGAACACAGTAATGTTCGCACATTACTGCTTGGCGGTAGAATAACTGGGAAAGGTGTGGTACTTCCCCAGGTGGACTCTACCTAGTTGTGGTAGGGAAACCACTACTAATTCGAGTCTACGACTCGATTTGAGTTAACAACTTTGTAAGGTGCCTGCGACTCGACTTGAATCTATGACCCAACTTCAGTCTATTACTCGATTTGGGTCTATGACTAGATTTTAGCATGTGACTAAGGCATTTTTTTGTTAAAATGAAACAAGAAGTTTTACCTTATCAGTTGACTCGAATCTATGCCTCAATTTGAGTCTTTGGCTAGAATTATGTCTACGACTCGACTTGAATCTCTGACTCTTGTGTTTGTGACTAAACATGAGTCTCTGTTTCTCCAATACGTGAACTCATTTGTACGATCCCCGAACGGTATTTTAATCGGTCTCAGATAAAAGTTTTTGCGCGGGTAAAATATTCAGGGAGCAGCGCTTATCGACCAATTAACATTGCCGACACAAAATGGCTTCTTCGCTCCGCCATTTTGGAGATGCGAAAAAACGGATAGTAGATTGTTGTGTGTCTTATATCCTATTAATATTATACATGTGAATGTATGGATATGGATGTTTGTTGCTCAATCACGTCCTAAGGTATGAACGGATCGGGCTGAAATTTGGAACACATATAGATTATAGCCTGGAAGAACACATAGGCTTTTTATCTCGGAAAAACAACGGGAACGGGAACTACGCGGGTAACACCGCGGGGCGCTGCTAGAGGGCGCTGAAAGATATATCGTAGATTTGTGTCCTTACAGAGGACAATTTTCAGGCATAATCGACCCTATCAGAAACTGTGTCTGTGTATGTCGATATTTTATAGAGGGTTACTGGGGGTACTGATGATTTTGGGGTGAATGTCGCCCCTTATATTCGGTTAGGTCCTGGTGTATTCCAATGGTCCTAAAAATTTGCAAAGTATTTTTTTTTTCAGTCACATTATATCATAATTCTGTCTTCTGAAAAGCGAGCGCATTCCAGTGCTAGGTGATGATTTTGACTCTCCATGTTCCAATATCTTCGTGTCACTGTGCTGTTATGGGTGGGCATGTTGCTAACCATAAAGCACATGTCCTGCTCGTCTTGTCACTCTATACTATAAAAAGCAACACTTATGTTACGTTTTCTCACTCATCCAAACATCCGAACTGAAAATTCATAATGGGCGTGTTATTTAATAACACGTAAAAGACTTCGAATGAATGGCTTAAAATGGCATTTAAAATACAAGATACGTCGAAACTTTGTATAACAATTATTTAATTAGACAGTTTTTCAAATAAATTAAAACTTTTGAGCTACCATTCGATCTAAGTTCTAATTTCAATGTAGCGAAAGTAACAGTCCAACTCTCACAAAAAGGTCCCATGGCACGGTCAACGTTTCGTACGACCTCAAACGATTCTTTATTTTTTATGAGAATTTGAACAAAAGCTGGGAGGGCGTGTACGGGGACCATTAGAAGTAGATTCATTCCATTGTGTGCTTGTTACGGTTGCTCCACAAACGCTGCCGCACTGTCTAGCTGACCGTAACTTAGTACACTTGAAAATTACAGATTAACTGCGGTCAAACAAGAATGGCATAGGAGACGTAGTCACGCGCATTCCTCTTAAAAATACCTACTCCCGAATGCGATTGAAACT
This sequence comes from Ectropis crepuscularia, assembly GCA_963693475.1. Taxonomy (NCBI): domain Eukaryota; kingdom Metazoa; phylum Arthropoda; class Insecta; order Lepidoptera; family Geometridae; genus Ectropis; species Ectropis crepuscularia. The sequence continues at coordinate 10,378,089 of OY856361.1, forward strand.
TAAGCTGAATTTCACGTCACAAAGTAAAGTTCTAAACGCGGCTAGACGACTTTTGACTGTTTAAAGCCATTCAAGTCTGTTTACGATACAACTAATTATTTTGTTTGATAATAATCCAAATAATTTAAACGACGTATGTACATCGTGCATCGTGCGTAATACCGCTAACTTAAGATGGTGAAGGAAAACATCGCGAGAAAACCGACATGTACCTAGAATCTTTCGAAGTCATGTGTCATCCACCAACCCGCACTGGGCCACCGTGATGGATTATGGCCTTAACTCTCTCCTTGCGAGAAAAGGCCCCGAGTCCCAGCAGTGGGAACATTTAGTGGGCTGTTAATGATATATGATGGTACATCGATTTAAAATCATTTAAATGAAGTGTTTTGTCACTTAAATAGGTACTATCACCTGTTTTTGTCATCAAATGGTGCAATTATTAAATTACATTTGTATCTAATTATATCTTTGAAAGGAAAACTTTTTTTGGCGACCACACAAATTGTTCGTAGGCTGTGAATGAAGCTGATCATCACGTTCGGAAGAGAAAGACTCAATCGAGTGAACTTGAGACCGCCGAGTCTACCCGAGCGAGAAAAATACAGTTAGGTGCACTATTCGATGCATAATAACTCTACGTAATATTATTTACTGTTACCATTTAAATTACAATTGCGAATTAAGTTTTCACATTTGTCATGTGTCATAAGCACACACATTTTTTTTAAATTCAAGACTATACCTAAAATCTTTCAAACTTTGTCAAAAAATCTGTTTTATGTAATAAATAATAATAATAATCGGTAATAAATGGTTCTGCGATAGAATTACCTGAAATTTTATAAAAATAGAAAAAGAAAATAATGTACCGCCAAAGGAAATATTTTATTTTTGAATATTAGCCCGTTTTGAATAGACGTTCCTCCGAAGGTAACCAACATTTTTATGTATGTTGTGACAATTTTGCATATACTGCGCAGGCGGTCATTGTAAGATCAAACCTACCACATGGCGCCTACTTCACGCTAAATCCTTAAAATATGACAGAAAATCATCGCATTTCACGCCCATATATGGTCCGTCTTTATTCCATTAATTAGTTTTGAGGGCTTAAGAACCATTTCATAATGAATCACAATACCCAGACGACGGTTTTAGTTGAGACCAATAAATAAGAATGTATCTATGAGATTTTACATAGACGGAAGCACTGTATTCTGCACTCAAGACAAAATGTTTACTTTGTAATAATGATTTTTAGTTTAGCTATACGAATCAAACTAAGTTATAAAAACTCTACTACATACATAGCTACTGGGCTGAGGGGAGAGCGATGGTAGAGTATTCACTATCCACTGCTTAAGAAAGGCATATATGATGATGATGACATACATTGCACTAAGTTTATCTGAATTATCTGATGAAGGTCTAGAAATCATTAAAATTAAGATAATAAAATAATTAATATTTTTAGGTTCTCTTTATCATTGTAACTTTTATTATAGTAATAAATATTTTATTTTATAATTAAATTCTGACCAATTCAAAATTAATGTTCAATATAACTAAGAACCTTGCTTTTTTTCAATAAATAAACAACTTTCTAAAGAAAAAAATTGCAAGGATTGATATCCTAGTACCAACATGATGGTAACCTTATGGCTAAAAGCAGTTCCTTATGGAGTTGACGTAACACGCGTGAAAGAAACGTGGTCCTACTGTTATTTTCCATCATACTATATTGTTCATACTACTTGCTTGTGTAACTAGTTCAGCATTTTATGCGGATGATTTTATTGGCGTTTCAGACTCCAAATCATTTTATTGTGACATGGTTGTTTCTTGTTAAGATTTTGTTAGTTGAAGGCGTTATTATTGTGTCCATTGTTAATGAAGAACAGATGTTTTATCGAGAATTACACAGTTAGTCAGTTACACCCACACTGATGTATTTAATATTTGTTGTATAAATGTGCACGTGGTCTTTTTTAATTACCAAAATCAGATTAATTGAGTGCTTATTCTAAAATCTAAGCGTAAAATAGTAACAAATGCTACTGTTTCTCTCTTACTCTATCTTGCGCTGATGAAAAGGGAAGGCACGCTCAAACTCATTTGGTCAGGCTACGGCTTTAACTGCTTAAATTTAACGGTCAAATGATATTCTAAATTTAAAAGCTTCTATTTGACATCCATAATTTATACTAACTCTTATTGAAATACAATTTATGTTCTTTTTCAATTTATTATTTCTTAACCACAATAGCTGAATGGCTGTTATTTTGGTGACTCTCTGAGGTGGTCCTGGAGGCTTTGTCATTTGTAATAGTTTAGAGCATCTCGAAATGTTTTTGCGCAATAGAAAACGAATTAGCCGCCATTGTCCATGAAAAGCAGGTGTAAATGTGATACTGTTCACACTATGCACCACTTCAGAGCTTTTTAAGGGATGTTTTAAAGTTACTGTTTTACACAGAAAGAACATAAAAACAAATCACATTAGTATTATAAATGGCAACGTTTGGATGTTTGTTGCTCTTTCGCGTCGTAGCGTCTAAACGGATAGAGCTAAAATTTGGATTATTGCCTGGAAGAATGCATAGGTTATTTTTTTATCCCGGAACCATAATAGAAACGAGAACTACTCGGGTAAAACCGCGGGGCATAGCTGGTGTTACATTTATTTATTTATTTGTTTATTAATTAAAACGGCAAGTCGCCAATTACAATAATTAACATAATTCAACAAATCTGTCCAATATCTCCTAATGTAATAAATGTAAATACCTTCATGAAAATATATAGAAAAACAAATTGCGTGTTAGTGGACGCACGCATCGTTAAAAAAAACTTAACGCGTCAAAAAAAGTTAAAACGTCAAATACTTCTAGATCAAAACAATGTTTTTGAAAAACAAATTATATCATACTCTGAAAAAGCCGTAAAAGGTGGTCAAGCCAGCACGAGGCATTGTCCCTTTTTGTCCTTTAATGACCACTTTCAATAGCTCTGAAGTGGTCTTGAATAGTTCGTGAAATTGACGAAAATTGGCGACAGCTGGCATTCCATTGACGGATAAAACAGAAGTATGCCGGTTAGATTCAGGAGGACAATTTGGGTGAAGTAATTGGATGAGCTTAAGCAAGAAATATGCTGAACAAATTTCCAGAAGCGAATTAAAATTTAATAGCGCAACTAAAAAAACGAGTGTTTTTTCCTATGCCATATAGCCAGATTGTTGCATCAATTGCCACTTTGTATCTGTGTTTCCTTAGAATCTAGAATTATAAATAAATATTGGTGGACATTTCACACACAGCATCACCTAGCCCCATTCTAAGCAAAGCTTGTAACATGAAAGCCAGATAGCTGATAAAACACTTATATTTTTTTTATACTTACTTATTATTATAAAACACCCAAGCACAGTCCAAATATTTATATTCATCACACAAGTACCTACAAACTCTGTGAATGAATGGAATTCAGAATAGATTTAGTATTTATTTACGGTTGAATTTCGACCACTTGAAAAACACTCAATACTCAATACTCAATACTCAAATGTTTATTGCGTCATATGTACAGTACATGCATGTGGTGGTAAAAAAAATGTGGTTATTACATATGGCCCTGTAAGGGCATGGCAAAAGTGGCAACGGAACGTTCCATTTCCAAGTCGTCAAATTTGTCGTTAAAAAAATCATGTAATCTATAGTAACACTTGATTTCTAGTATATTCTTTAGACATTTTATAAAAGTGTAATTTTGTTCCAAGTCCTTTATGTCATTTGGCAGCTTATTATATATTTTTATAGCCATTGAGTGTGGGCCAGCGCTATGCATTTGTAATCGAGATTTAGGTTCTACAATTTTGTGCCTGTATTGAGATCTGATATTCCATGGAGTCTTCCGAGGTTTGTCTGCAATTTTTTCGAAGAAGTCATTGTATTTTCTTACAAATTTACAACATTCCAAAATATATAATGAAGTAAGTGAAAGTATTTTAAATTTGACAAAGTATGGTTTGTGAAATTGTTCTATATTTTTGTCGGGATTTTTTATATTGGCCAGGATACGGATACACTTTTTCTGGGCCACAAAGAGATTGCCTGCGTCCACACTATTTCCCCAAAGGGTAATACCGTATCTCAGCCAAGATGAAGCAAACGCATTGTAAGCTGTTATTGCTGTATTTAAGTCAGACGCCCGTCTTAGTTCTTTTAATGCATAAGTAAAACTGGATAATTTTAATTTTATTTTGGTTATGTGTTTTTTCCAATTCAGATGCGTGTCAAGCTCTAAACCTAATAGTGTCGCCGAACTCACACATTCTAATTTATTATTATTAAAGTAAAATTCAATGTCAAGGGGGTTTTTTTGTGGGGGTCTAAATTGTATTATTTTAGTTTTTGCAAAATTTAAGTCAAGACAGTGGTCGGTCATATAATTATTTATACCATTAAATAATTATGTCAGTTAATATTTTATTAAGATTAGAATTATTTTTACATGATGTCAAAATTGAAATGTCATCTGCGAAAAGAACACTAAATTCAGTCAAAATATTTGGTAGTGTGTTAATGTAAAATAAAAACAGTATACATCCAATTACACTACCTTGGGGGATTGAGTGGTTAATTTGAATAGGCGCTGATCTTATTCTGTCAATTGTCTTGCTATCAAAGTTAAAATATTCTATTTCTACGTATTGTTTTCTGTTTTTTAAATAGGATCTAAACCAGTCATGAACTATACCTCGTATTCCCATGTCATATAATTTATCTAACAGTATGTCAAATTTGACCCTATCATATGCCTTTGACATGTCAAGTAGGATTCCTACTGCGTAATTTTTACTATCTAAATTTTTTAATATTTCTTGAACATACTTGTATACTGCCAGGACTGTAGATCGATTTTTTCGAAAGCCGTGTTGAGCGTCGTCAAATATGTCAAATTTTTCACAAAATGAATTTAGACGATTTTGCATAACCTTTTCAAATATTTTAGAAGATATAGGTAAAAGCGCTATCGGTCTGTAGTTATTAGGATCCAGTTTAGAAGATTTCTTGTGGATTGGTTTCACTAGAGAGATTTTCATTTCGTCTGGAAAACTGCCCTCGTTGAACGATTGATTTATGAGTAAATAATAAGGGAGGGTTAGTTCTTCCGCACATTGTTTTATCAGCACCGGTGGTAATTCATCTATTCCGTAGCTGTATTTGCCTTTTAACCACTAGCAGGTTACATTACATAGTAAGTAATAGGTAATACTTATATCTGTCCAATTTCCAGAATATTAAGATTAGATAATTATTGAAGACAGCTGCTATTTCAATGGCGAATAAAACAAAGCTATGCCAGTTTGATTAGGACGGCAATTTGAGAAGTACCTAATTGGATGAGTTTTGAGACAAGAAACTCAACCAATAATTTGGAACAGAATTTACACTAAACACATTTTCGTTCTTACTCTGCTCTGTTTGCCTCTTTGGAATGTATCGTCTAATCACTAGCTCTGGTATCGATCTAGAGACACGCTTGTTCGAAAAAGACTTGAAAAGTTGCTAGCAAAATTTATCAGGTTTTAGCGGATACATTTCGGAGAGTGTGCCACTCGGAATGATCGTAGCTCGACATAGAATCTTTCATTCGTGGCTGATGTTTCAAATATTTGAACGAGGAGGTTTGAATCCAGTATTGTAAATCCAGTTTCGTAATAAGAACATTTAGGCCGTGGAAAGTGTATTTGTGTATCCTGAGTGAGTTTACAATCTTGATATCTTTAAATCGAGAGAGAATCTGTTTCTTCTAGCACGCTCCATCGTAGACAGTTCGTCGTTTGATTGATTTGACAAGCGAGATGGCCGGCAAATGTTAGTAACGTATAGAAAACAGTTAAAAGAAAAAAATAAACGTAGTAATTGTTTGGAAAAAAGCTAAAAATTGCACCTAGTGATAACGAAAACAGGTAATAAATAAATAGTACTCGTGTCTAAGTGACGCGACATTTTAAATTAAATTACTTCAAATTGATGATCATCGGTTAACTTAGTTAACATGGTTAACATGTTCATACAAAATAACGGATTCTACCGTAAACGGACTTTTACGATTTTTAAAAGTGAAAATTCCTGTAGCAGCGTTTACAACTTTTCAATAGAGGAAAATCTTGTCGGTTTGCGTCACTGACATTCTAATAATGTAGCGTAGAGCAGTGGAGCGATTGCTGCGCGTAAGACGCTTTTAGATGGATGAAATCTTGTATAGTACGTAGGTACTGTATGTAACTCTAAAGTTACGGCTGGTCTAGTCGGGAGAACGGTGCCTGCCGATCCCCGGGTTCAAACCCCACACGCACCACTGTCTTTTCGAAGTCATGTGCGTAATGCCGCTAACTTAAAACGGTGAAGGAAAACATCGTGAGGAAACCGACATGTACCTAGAATCTTTCGAAGTCATGTGTCATCCACCAACCCGCACTGGGCCAGCATGGTGGATTATGGCATCATAAGTACGAAAGTAAGTAAACAGCCGCAAGGTGTGTCACAGAAGGCCCGAAGCACGGGCGCCGACAGACAAACAAACACGGCTTTGACTGCGCCGCCCCAGACGAATTAGCCGCTCTTTGTTTATACTCACCGCCACTTGAGATGAGAGGTTTGCCCTTTTGAAGGCAAAGCTTGACCGCCGCAGTGGCTGCGAGCGACCAGTCTTTCTGCAAGTGGAGACGGTGCAGTTCGTTTAATTTTTTTTTTTTTACCAAACTATTCCTAAAAATCCTAATTCTACTAAAATTATAAACTCTAAAATTTGAGAGTATGTAATAAGTGTGGTTATTAGATATTCTTTCTTGTAAAAACTACTTAAAATATCTATATCATAATTGTAATAATATAATCAATGCAATAGTTTGGATGTCTGTTGCTCTATCACGTCGCGACGAATCTGACTGAAATTTGGAATGCAATTAGATTGTAGTCTGGAATAACACATAGGCTACTTTTTGTCGCTGAAAAATAACGGGATCGGATAGAAACGGCTTAAAACGCGGGGCGCTGTCAGTAATTATTATATTTTGGAAGACAGGAATACTTACTAAATATTAATTATAATAGTCCAAGATCCCAGAGCTGCCAGACGTCACCTATTTTCTGATGAATGAAATGTGGACGATTGAGTAGAGTTAGTAGGTACTAAAAACACATCCTTACTCGCTAACTTGCAAGCGAAACGGCCGACGGAAAGTGTCTGGGAGTATTGGGACCTTGTTTTCAAGGATATTGCCTACAACATACGTGAAAATCACTTATTAGAAAATACGTAAAGTAAGTAATGTTTGTATGTACCTTCATTACCCCATATCTCAAAATTGGCCGTCTAAGCAAGTTAGCGAGTAAGCATTTGTTCTTAGTACTTACTAACTCTACTCAATCGTCCACATTTCATTAATCAGAAAATAGAGGTGACGTCTGGCAGCTCTGGGATCTTACTCTATAACTACTGTCGTTAGATTAATAAAAAATGTTAAGTACACATATAATTATTTTTTTTTCACAAACAAAAATTACAAAGATATAGTGCTTAGAGCTTCAAAGTGACCTCACATCAAAATATGTAGTTATATAGACGTGACGTAAAACCCTCAACTCCGGAAGTTTGATCATCTATATCATAGCCGATTATTAATAATTTCATAAAACAAAAACACGTGCCCAATATTTTAACTGACCGATTAATTGTGGCGAATTTACACACACTTTTTTTTGTGGCGAATTTATTTTGTGGCGAATCGCCTATAACCCTTAATTAGTATAGCTGATTTTTTGCCCAGTCGTCTCCAACCTTTCTTATTCGTTAAACATTCAGACTTAATTCTGTAGTTGATAATGATTACGATGTATAATTATTATTAACAATTTATTATGGCTGACTTGTTCATAGATATTTTCCAATAAAAAAATTGGTAGTCATAAGAACTGCCGATAGAAGTTTTAAGTTTTCATAACTCAGAATTTGATAGCTCACTTTGGAAACAACGCGGGTGAAACCGGAGGGTGTAGTCACGACCTTGGCCACATAGAAATGCGTCAGCATTTCAAGATAGCCAATGGGAAACACAGACGCGTTTTTGAACGGCCAATGGCCATGGTCTCGAGGACACCCGAAAATTTCTTATCATTCCCGAGCGTGACGCTAGAATTCAATTCACAGCCCACGAAAAATCTGTCTGTGGTGCGTCAAAAGATGTTTTCACTTCAAAAACTTTGACTTTGGCTTACATTGCTAGGAATTTCAAACTGGAAAATACTTCAAAATTCCGTTCCGGGTGCGCTGTCCACTGGAGGATTACCGAGCAAGCGTGACCGAGGAACGTCGGCGCCACACTCGAATAATTAAAAAACTGCGTGTGGTATTTAATTGATGTCAAATATTGACACAGACACGGCAATTAGTTGTGGTGCCCGCCGTGACCCGACGACGCCGCGCGGGCCACGGTTGACCGCTCGCGACCGCGGCCTCTGGGGACTTGGGACAGCTTTTTTAACTACTACTAATCATTGGTAGTATTTAGGACAAGCTTTACGATTGAAATTTTTTTAAAAGGCAGATTTTTCAGCTTCAACTCTAGATGTTAATCGGGCAGAGCCTTTATTAACAAAACTAAAATACAATACAATGCGCTACATTCTTGATTAGTAGCGCTATGTGGATTAGAGCGACTATTTCACACAACTTACCTACATTTGCGATTTTTTCTTAATATAAGGGGTAGATAGAGCCTTTACTGACAAAACTAAAATACAGTTTTTACGCTTTCGCAATTTTTACATAAAATGTTTATATAGTATGGGGTTTCTCTAATTAAGTCTGCAGTAACACTGCTTAAACGTCGAAGTAAATAACAATGATTTACGTCCTGCTTAAGCCCCATATTATTTAAACATTATAAAACTAAAATACAATGAGAACTACACTACACTACATACCTAACTACTTACACTAAGCACATCTGAATTATCCATAGACCAATGAAGGTGTACAGATAATAAAGATGTTCAGGCCCACTACCAGTCGGAAGCATGTCCAGCATGCTGGCGGCATTTCCACGCTGAATGGCAATGATTTCGCTTTAGGCCAAATAAACGCCAGAATTTTCCAAAGTCGGAAAGTCGGAAAGGATTTTGGCTCTTGATTTGTAGCGCTATGTGGGTTAGCTATGAGGATTTGGTCATTTGGATTGGGTCAAAAATATCCCATTCTAATTTTTCCGTCAGGTAGATAATGAAGCAATATAGTGCTCGTATTTTTCTTCAGTTAAATTATTAATAAAAATCGACGAAGGTATAGATAGATCTTCAAACTCACGGAGCGGGGGTTGTGACATCGCGTCTACATACACGTCACGTCACTCGAAACTTCTGAGCTCAATGTCTTCGTCATTTTTTGTTTCTGAAACAAAAGAAAAATGATTTTACAATGTTTGTGTGCGCTAGTGTGCCTATGTGCGTGTATGTGCTTCAGTACATGCATGCGTCCGTAACGTGAGTATAAAGCGCCGGTGTCATGCAGAGTCGAAATTTCTCAAACATTCTCAAGTCCATAGCGTACCCTGTCCTCTAATAACGCGTCCTCAGTTAATGAACAGTTTGCGATCAATTAGGCAATTATCGGGTACGTCCGGCCGGGGGCCATTATTAGAATAAACCTAACCCTTTTAAGAGGCGCCATCGTTTTTAGGCACGTCAACTGGGACAGCAGAACTCGGCCAGAAAACAAAACTAGAGACTAGAACTTTTTCGGTACAAAAACTTACATTAATGGCCTGTTTTCATTTTGAGTGTGAGTGAGTAGTGCAGGTGTTGAGTGAGTAGCAAACACGTGTGGACACCGATTGATTATTGCGAGTGCATAGTAATCAGTCGCGATTACTCACTCGCAATCGCACTCGCACTAATCAAAATACAAATCGGCCTTTACTTTTCTGTTTCACTATCACTACATAGTATAAAACAAAGTCACTTCCCGCGTTTTTCCGTCCCTATATATATGCTTAAGTCTTTTAAACCATCAAACAGATTTTGTTGCGGGTTTTTGAAGTGAAAACTTTTTTAGGCGCGCCTAGACAGATTTTTCGTGGGCTGTGAAATGAATTCTATCGTGTCGCTCGGGTATGATAAGAAATCTTCGGGTAAACTCGGGACCATGGCTATTGGCCATCTAGAAATGCGTCAGCCAATGGGAAATGCTGACACATTTCTAGATGGCCATGCCATGATGCCCAAGCTCCGCCCTCCGGTTACACCCGCGTAGTTTCCAAGATATGCTACCAAATTCTGAGTTATAAGTTTTCACTTCTATCGGCAGTTCCTATGACTGCCAATTTTTTTAATGGATAGAGTTATTCACGAAGAAGGTTTATATGTATTTTAATACGTGCATGAATGCAGAGAAACACGGATAATTTTAAAATTTTGTAATGTAAAGTCATAAATAAACACATTTTTTGCGCTTACACTGCAAACGCTGGCTGAACTCTATGAGCTAGATCAAAATAGTATAGAGCAATATTGTACCCTTTCAAAAGGTTTCCAAAAAAGTCTGCAATAGTAAATGTCTATCTCTTAAGAATAACCCACAATAACCATTTTTATTTCTATATTTAGTGTCAGCATTGCACCCGTGCGAAACCGAGGGGGGTCTTTAGTTTAGTATAATTATACACACTGTCATTCCTACACAGAACTATCAAATCGCGGCCGCAAACATAACGAGAAATTGTTCAACATACATAACTTTTCTTACTACTTTCTCTTTTCTAATTAATTAAGTACAACAAACCTAGTGCCCAAAACCTCTATCAATTCAACTACAACACAAAATACACATGCATGTGGGTAATTTATGTGGCTTTTAAGCCTTTTAAGTATTCGTGTGGTATAGGTGAGTCGCGAAACAAATGTATTAACCATTTAATTAAGCCAAAATGCAAAACAGCCGACCCGAGGCCAAGGGTAGCGGGTTCGAATCTCTGATTTACGATCGAGGTAACGATTTTGCCAATTACCTGTAAACTGGCCGTTGCCGATGGCTTTCCTTGGATTTTGACAATACCTAAGGTTTTGTCTTCGATCGGGTTAGGTATTTTCAGATAAATTTAAATCTTTTTTTTTTAAACTTTTATAGGTTTACACTTGACCGCCATCTCACCTGATGTTAAGTGACGATGCGGTCTACGATGGAGCGTATTTACCTAGAAGAAACCGATTCACTCTCGATTTGAAGACACCAAGGTTATAACTATCAGGGAAAACCCACTCTGGCAACTCATTCTACAGCCTAGACGTTCTTATCACAAAAGTAGAGTCAAACCTCTTCGTCCGTGTCTTTGGAACATCAACCATGAAACGGTACCGCTTCTTCGAGTTACGAGAAGTCCGATAGAAAAAAGAGCAAGGTGGTATTAGATCATGCAGATCAGTCGCACACTCTCCGAAGTGTATCCGATAAAAAACCGACAAGCTTGCAATCTTGCGGCGATGTTCAAGACTTTGAAGTCTTTTTCGCACTAGAGTGTCTTTGCCTATGAGCCTTTTGGCACGCCTCTCGATCGATTCCAGAGCCTCAAGCTGATACTTAGCCGATCCATCCCAAAGATGCGAACAGTACTCCATACAAGACCGAATCTGTGCTTTGTATAAGAGAATGATGATCTGCATGATCATATACCATCTTGCCTTTTTCCTATCAGACTGCTCCACCCCCTACGCTAGCCCGGTGTGGGTTGGTGGACGACGAATGACGCAATACATGACCTCGAAAGATTCAAGGAACATGTTGGTTTCCTCATGATGTTTTCTTTCACCTTTTTTTGGGAGCGGCGTCACGCATAACATAACTTCAAAACGTTAGCGGTGCGCGAGGTATTCCAACTAGGGGCTCCAAACCGGCAGTCGCCGTTCTCCCGACTATACCAGCCGTAATTTAGTAGATCATCCGTAACTTGATGCTCTTTAGATGGCCAGAGTCTAATTGTGGCAAATGGACTATACTTTATTCTATGCCAATAAAAAGGAAATAAAAGAGTAATTCTCGAAGTTAGCGAGGTAATGGCTTAATAAGCTGGTAGCAAACGTAATTACAAATTAGAAGCGCGCGCTCGACGCTCCCTCGATAGCTGAGATACCCGAGACTTAGGGCCATTCTCCCTCTGTAGTATTCTCCTATTCTCCACACGATTTTAGTAGTGGTATGTCACTTTGCAGAGTCCTTTTTGGGGTTCAGTGAAACGTAAAAACAGACCCCTTATGAATTCCTCATGTCTGTCTGTATGCACGTTCGTATGTCTCAGCCACTTTCTTCCAAAACTATAAGAACTATACTGTTGAAACTTGGTAAGTAGTTGTATTCTGTGAACTTTATTAAGATTTTTTTTTTCAAGAAACTCTTTTTTTTTGTCAAACCTATACGTGTTGATGCTCCAACACGTATAGGTTTGATGAACCTATACATGTCTATGGATAGGTCTTCAAAAATAATGTTGAGATTTTATCTGTTTTTTTTTTCGATACTGCATAATTTGCGCGAAACACACTTCCAAAGTGGTAAAATGTGTGTCCCTATATTTTCTAAAACCAGAGAATGATCAATACCAAAAATATATGATGTACATACTTACATTACCATCCAAACTTCCACCGAAAATTTGTTTGAACTCGATCTAGTAAGTACTTCTTTTAGTAATACATACACTATTATTAAAACATCGATCAAAGTAACAACGAAATACAAGAACTTTTGGACTACGAGTATGTTACTTGCTGCTACGGAGCCCTTCCTGAGCGAGTCCGACTTCCACTTGGCCGCTTTTATTGTACACTTGACTTGTAGTAGTCGGACATTTTTGGATTGCCCACAATTAGATTCTGGCCATCTAGAGAGCATCAAGTTACGGTTGATCTTCTAAGTTACAGCTGGTCTAGTCGGGAGAACGGCGACTGTCGATCCTGTGCTCCGGCTTCAAATCTCAGGCGCACCACTGTCTTTTAGAAATTATGTGCGTAATGGCGCTAATTTAAAAACTACTGTGAAACTGTTTGTGGGAAGCACCACACCTTTGCCAGTTATTCTACCGCCAAGCAGTATCGTGAAAACATCCGTGTGTTCCGATTTGAATAGCAACGTTTCCAGTGAAATGAAATTGCAGGACATAGAGATAAAACATCCCGCATGCATCTGTGATCATTTTCCAACTGCGTAAGTACAAGTTTATCAAACCCACTGGCTTTAACGGCAAAGGAAAATATTGAAATAAATCTCAATTCAATGAAATAAATAACTAAATAATTACGACGTTTTTCGATGTTACATCTTCTCTAGTTAGTTAACATATTATTGACCAGGGTGGTGGAAAATGGCCTTGACTCTGGCCTTGTGAGAGAAGAACTTGTTTAAAACCTTACCCGTCAGTAAAAACCTTATGTACTTATATTTATTTTTATAAAAAACTGTGCCTGTGTGCACAAAACTTTTTCATTGAACTATCTATAGTTGTCGCAACACTAAAAATGTATAGAGTAATTATTATTTCATGATAAACCCCAAGCTAAAACATAAGAACGCAATTTTTATTCTATAATTTTTTTGTTTTTTGGATCTTCATGTTTTCAGTATATCTTTACAACAACCGGTTTAAATTTACATTTTATTTTTATAGTTTCAACAAATTGCTTCTTGCGGAATAGCCCCGGGTCTTAACCCTAGAACGCGCACGATCTGCAGAAATCCTTAATGGGTTTAAGTACCCGAGGTGTCCCGGCGTAATTTTACCTGTTAGGTTTGTCGCAGAATAATACGCAGATGGATAACTTCAAAATCAACAAAAGAAAACATTTCAATTATTATAAGAAGCTACCTAAAGCTGTTCAACATTATTGTTATAAATAATTTTCTAATATCTATTTAAACAATGAATGGCTACGATTATGTTAGATTCTAATAAAAAAAACTATAGCATTCTATAAATATAGGCTGGTTGCCTGGAAGAGATTGCTCTCAGCAATAAGGCCGCCATTTGTTGCGCTAGTTTATAAGTGTGTCTCTGTAATATTTTAAGTTATTTTTTTTCGTGTCACAATAAAGAGTTTCTATCTATCTATCTATCTAAATACAAAAAAACGATATATTTGGCCCATCAGTTCAATAGCAATGGCCACAGACCAAGATGAATACCAGGTCACCAGTAGGACTATTTTTTATTTCGGCAGTTAAAAACAGCAAATGAGATTTTACTCTTACTCAATTTAAATTTCTATAAATGGAACAAAATATTAAATTTATACAACGAACAAAACATTAAATTTAATTTCGATGAAAACAAAAGAAACGACTTAATAAAGTCAAATCCATTCTAATACAAAATGACACCGTTTAGTTTAAATATTATCACCTAAACCAAGCAAAAACCGTGAAGATAAAAAAATAGTCATTATTTTCTAAATTAGATCACTATTTTCTATATCACTAGAGTCAATTTTGTATAAAGTCGTGACTCTGCCTATTGTGATATTCTGTGATTGTACAGAGTTTATTTGGTCTTTTATCTGAGCTTTTCGAATTGTCTATTAGGGCCCTAACGAAGCCTTTATAATGATTAGTGTGTTTTGTGATTTTGGCGATAATTTTGTAATTGACTGTTTAAGAAAGGGCTAACAGCAAATGAGGTGGAGTTATGTGCTTTGTTGGAAGGTAAAAGGTGTGGTCATTGCACACTGTACAGGTTATCTGTACGACACCCGTCTATGTGGTACTTATACAACTTTATTTGTTTAATAATAATTATGTACTGCAAAATTCACATTTTTAAGCAGTAGTACTCTTTGCAGAGTCTGCCTGCGGAAGGAACAAAAGAGAAAGCCAGAGAAATTACAGGGCTTAGAGATATAACAACTTAGATCTCTGGGTGACAAGCGCAGTGCAGTGCTAGGTAATGATTTGGACTCTTCATGTTCCAATAGCTGTGTGTCACTGTGCTGTTATGTGGCAGGCATGTTGCTTACCATCAGGGCATATGTCCTGCTCGTCTCGTCACACTTTCTTTACAAAAAAAAAAAGGAACTTTGCCAGTTATTCTACCATTAAGCAGTAACAAAAGTAACTGTTCATTCACAGTTAATTCCGGTTTGAAGGTCAATATTTTCAAAGAAATTTAAGGGCATTGAGATAAATCATACATAAATATCTGAGTTATTAATAAAGTGAAGTATTACGAGTAGATAGTAATTTGGACTTATATTATGTTTAAAACAATCCAAATTACATCACTAACTTAAAGTGGTGATAGTTTACGTTTATCTTTATGCCTGAGATAATCTTAAAATAACAATGGTATGCTTTGATAAAGAATAAGATGCTATGAGTTATTGTTTTAGTATTCGAAACAGTTGTTTGATGTTGAAACTTGTATAATTCTACATTTTATATCTATTAGTTTTGCATTTCGGACGAAATGAAAGCGAACTGCTAGTATCATACAAATTATACAAGTAAGACTTCAACTAACAATTATGATAAATATTTTAAATTTATAATCAAATAAGAATTCACTAAAAAAATCTTACTTCTTCGAAACTTATTTGATTATTTATGAAATACAGTTTTTTGCGGACTAAAACCCTTAAAATACTTGATATTAAACAATTTTTGTGGAGATACATAAATATATGTATGTAGTTAAATATTATCTATTTTCGTTATGATTTTAAATTGTATCTTTTAACTATTATAGAAAAAGCCAGAAGTTTCGCAAGCGGAAAAGTTATTCTACTGGGAGACCTAAATGCGAAGATAGGTCAAAGATTACCTGAAGAAAGTATAATACTAGGCCCATACTGCTATGGAAAAAGAAACCCCAGAGGCGAAAAACTTGTCCAATACGCACTAAAAAATAAATTCACAGTTATTAACACAATATTTAAAAAAAATAAAAAAAACCTATGGACATGGATTACACCAGATAAACAAAAAAGAAATCAAATAGACTTTATTTTGAGTAACTACCCAAAACTCTTTACTAACATAGAAATCATCAACAAACTATCGTTTCCAAGCGACCATAGACTCTTGAGAGGAACAATAACTTTTGATAACCAAAAGACAAGTCGAGCTACTTTCGACTCAACCCCAAAAGTCACCCTATCCAACGTGAAATCACAAGAAATATATCTCTCTGCCTTAGAGAAACAAGTTGCACAAATCAACTGGGAAGTAAACGATAACATTGAGTCATACTACCTCAAAATAGAAGCATCCATAAGGGAAAGTTTAAAAAACCTTACGCTAATTAAAACAAAGAAGGAAATCATATCCGAAGAAACCAAAAATCTAATAAAAAAACGCACAGAAATACAACACAAGCCTTCAAAAAATAAGGAGGAGAAAAAGGATCTTTCATCGCTCTACAAAACTATAAATAAACTACTTAAAAAAGATTATGAAAATTACAGGATGGAAATTATTGAAAAGCACCTACTAGCCACGGGAAGCCAAAAGAAAGCCTATAAACAGTTAAATTCAGAAAAAAAATGGATTCCGACATTGAAGGCGCAAAAAAACACAAAAAAGCAACAAACTAGAAAGGACCTTGTAAAAATTGCGTCCGATTTCTACACAAAACTATACGCCGATAAATCTGCCGAAAACTATACCTACGAAAAGCGCCTAGAAACAGACGAATGGTACTTGTCAACACAGCCCTTCTACGAAGAAGAAATAATGATAAAAATCAAAAAATTAAAAAAAGATAAAAGTCCGGGTGTGGACAATATCCCAAATGAAGCTTTGATAGTTGGAAAACATCTACTGATAGGCCCACTTACAACTCTCTTCACAAAAATACTAGAAGAACAAGAAATCCCTATCACATGGGCAAAATCACGGATAACTCTTATATACAAAAAAGGAGACCCAGCGGATATAAATAACTACCGACCTATTAGTCTACTACCAACATTGTATAAGCTATTTGCAATGTGCCTGGAGAAAAGAATGAATCCAACTATAGAAAAGAATCAAACAGTTGAACAAGCGGGTTTTCGTCAAGGTTATTCAACTACTGACCACATACACACCTTAGAGCAAGTAATAGAAAAACATGTTGAATATAAGAAAAATCTATACATAGCGTATGTCGACTACGCAAAAGCATTCGATTCCATTTCACATAAGAGTATATGGGATGCATTAGAGCATCAGAATGTACCATACATATACATTAACATTCTCAAGGACATATATAGAAAAAGTACAAGCAGGGTCAAATTAGATAGACTAGGCCCAGAATTTAATATCCGTAGAGGGGTGAAGCAAGGAGATCCGCTATCACCAAAAATTTTCATAGCCGTCTTACAAAATATAATGAAAAAACTAGACTGGAGCAAAAAAGGAATAAACATAGACGGAAAACATCTCAGTAACCTACGATTTGCCGACGATATAGTCCTTTTCGCCAATACATCAAAACAACTAGAAGAAATGCTGACAGAACTAAGCACTGCTAGCGAAAACATAGGCCTACAACTAAATACTTCAAAAACAAAAGTAGCTACCAACGGTCCGAAGAATTACATACTAATAAATCAAACACCTATAGAATATGTCGAGAGCTACATCTACCTCGGCAAGCAAATATCATTTAAAAACACAAGACACCAAGATGAAATAGACAGGAGAACAAACATGACCTGGAAAAAATACTGGAGCTACAAAGAAATATTAAAATCAAAACTTTCAATTAAACTGAAGAAAAAAGTGATGGATTCAAGTCTATTGCCCTGTTTATCGTACGGTGCCCAAACCTGGATCTTTAACAGAAACACTATGTCAAAAATACGTACCTGCCAACGGGCTATGGAGAGGAGCATCCTTGGCATCAAAACCATCGACAAAGTCAATAGTAAAAAAATCAGACACAAAACCAAAGTGATAGACGCATTACAACACGCACAACGCTTGAAGTGGAAATGGGCAGGACATATCGCCCGTTCTTCTGAAGAAAGATGGTCTAAACGAGTAACAAAATGGGCAGGTCCGGGAAGCAAAAGAAAAAAGGGCAGACCAAAAGCTCGCTGGATAGATGATATATTTCAACTGGCAGGAA
This sequence comes from Ectropis crepuscularia, assembly GCA_963693475.1. Taxonomy (NCBI): domain Eukaryota; kingdom Metazoa; phylum Arthropoda; class Insecta; order Lepidoptera; family Geometridae; genus Ectropis; species Ectropis crepuscularia. The sequence goes on from OY856361.1 coordinate 10,396,252, forward strand.
AAGACTGGATTAAAACAGCTAATGATAGGGAAAAATGGGAGCAACTGGAGGAGGCCTATACCCGTAAGGGGCCATGACATATCGACCCGAAATAACCTACTTGCTTAACATAGTTTTTTTTGTATATTTGTTAATGTCATGGAAATAAAAGGCTTTTTATTTATTTATTTATTTATATCTTTTAACTAAATTATTTTTAATTCGCATTATTTAAGTACACAGCTTATACCTACTAATATTATCTTCGATCTCTCTCGAAAGTAAGTAGCTCTATCTATCTGCCACTCTTTCACCCCTGAACCGATTTACCGATTTGAAATGAAATTTAGGACAGACATACGCTAGAGCAATGAGACAGAAAGGAAATAGGCTATTTTTAATACGGAAAAACAGTTTTAAAGGGTTCAAATAGGGTATGAAAGTTCTCCTCCCTAAACTTCCTCTGGAAAGACCTAGGATGTTACTTGATCAGATAAGAATCAATCAAGTAACATTTCCAAGTCTTTCCTGTCCTACCCTTGAACTTATACACACACTGCTTGAAAAACGATGAGCGCCCATCGATATAAACCAATGGATGTGCCCTGAGCACCTTGAAATTGGTCATAAACTGCGGCATCTCTATGTGTAAGTAGTTTACACACAACCAATCTACTTGAACCCTAGAACCGCTAGGGCGATATGCTGTGGTGTTATTTTGGTTGTTGACAACGAATAGTGATGGGTAAAAATGTCCGCCGTTCACCACTTTCTGCAACCGACTAGAACGGAAATAGTGAAGCTCACTGTTCCCACCGATGACATGATTCCGTGCGCCCTGAAGTTTGGGAGGTCACATTCATGTATTGAGATCGTTGTGAGTGCCCATAAAGTTCTCATTCAGGTTCAAAAAACAAAACAAACTCATAAGTTATAAAAACGGCGACAACCAATTCGAAGCCCCAAATCCCACGGGTACCACTGTCTTTTCGTAGTAATGTGCGTAATTCCTTTTACTTAAAACGGTGAAGAAAAGCATCACGAGGAAATAGACATGTACCTAGAATCTTTCGAGGTCATGTGTAATCCGCACCGGGCCAGCGTGGTGGATTATGGCCTTGACTGTCTTCTTATGAGGGAAAGCTCCGAGTCCCAGCAGTGGGAACATTTGTAGTGGGTTGCTTATGCATATGCAAGAAAATCCCCACAGAAGGAAGTTGTTGACTGATCTCTATGGTGCCCTACGTGGAGGTTCCTGTACTACGCACCCCAAACATTCATCCACTTTCTTCGACCGGAGATATAGTATATAGTAGTATTACATAGTAGATATAGTATATAGTAGCATTACATTATAACATACAGTATCATTCGCACATTTGCTTGGCGGTAGAATAACTGATATAACTTAGACCAGTGTCAATAGCTTTTGAAAACAAAATAAGTATAGAGTGAAACCAAAAACAAAAAAAAATATTTTTAACAAAAAAATTACAGTGTTTCTAAGATATAAATAGGCAAATTTTGATCAAATTTTATGAGTAATTTTTGTTTTTTTTTTACATGAGAAATAAAATTAAAAACCAAAAACTTTGTAAATAACAAAGTTATTTATAAGCTTTTAATTTTTTTCAACAATTTGGATTTTTCTCATAAATTTTGAGGCTATGTAAAAAAAGTGTCTATGCAAAAGTTGTAGATCTTTTTATTGCCTATAACTTTGTCATACAATTTATTTCCATAGGATTTGTAGTTTTGCCGGAAATCGAGATAAACCGTTTTTACCCTTAAAACGGACCCCCCCCCCCCCTTCCACTTCCCGACCTCAGATCTCCCGTAAATTATTTTTCCTTTCACTTTTGTCATGTTTTCTTTCTCTTTTACAATGGGTTTCATTCTACTATTAATTATTTTTGTTTTTTGCCATTTTCAAACGGTTCTGCACTGGTCTAAACTGTGGTATTTCTCCAGGTGGGCTCTTCAAAGAGTATCACTACATTACATCTATCTTCCAATACGATTTTAAGACACTCGTAACTTCAGTTAGTTCACTATTTCATATGTTTGTATTCATGAATTCCTTGAACAAACTGGTATAATGTAGCCATAGAGGCAGGTCCGATGCGAACCGGCCCGGCCGACGCGTCGTGACCAGACCGTTGACGCGCCCTAATGAAGTTGTCGCACTGGCTGACTTGTAGCCGGGAAATATGGAGAAAGCTTTTCGTTTATAAAACATAAATATGAAGTAAAAATATTTTTGTTCATGTTGTTGTTTAGTAGATGATCTTATGGGTTGGCATCATCGTCATGCTGTGGCAGTCACGGGGGGTCACAGGTGCCATGGCCTCCCCCAAAATCGTATGCGTTAAATAAAAAATCCACAATATTTTAAAATAGTAATAAATAGTAGTAAATTAGTAACGTATTTTTTATTTCATTTATTGTGTTTCTACTGGTGACCCCCTAAAATTTGAGGATGCGAGACGTGACGAGACGAGCAGGACATGTGCCTGATGGTAAGCAACATGCCTCCTGCCACATGACAGCACAGTGACACACAGCTATAGGAACATGAAGAGTCCAAATCATCACCTAGCACTGCACTGCGTTCGTCACCCAGAGATCTAAGATGTTATATCTCTAAGCCCTGTAATTTCTCTGGAAACATTGACCTTCAAACCGGAACACAGTCATGTTTGCACATTACTGCTTGGCTGTAGAATAGCTGGCAAAGGTGTGGGACTTCCCCAGGCGGACTCTGCTAAGAGTCTTACCACTACATAATGTGGTAGCATAACATTTTAGGACTAATGATAATTGACCATAACAACTAAACGCATAACTGTTTTCGCATAATGTTTACTTGCATAACCATTACTTTAAGGTACAAGTTCGCGCCGCGACCGCGACACGAGACCGCGACCGAAGACCGCGGCAGGCACTTAACACTATGGAATTGTATGGGCGTCAGTTCGCGCCGAGACCGCGACCGCGACCTGTCTCGGTCTCCTATCGCGGTCTCGGAGCGAACTGGCGCCCATACAATTCCAGAGTGTTAAGTGCCTGTCGCGGTCTCCGATCGCGGTCTCGTGTCGCGGTCTCGCGTCGCGGTCTCAGCGCCAACTTGTACCTTTAGCATGCAGATAACTTACTATAACGTTTAAACACATAACCATGTATAGCATAAAGATAACTTATCATAATGTTTAAAGGCACACATTGAGAAAAGCAGACGGTAGGTACACCTAAGAAATATTATACACCTAAGAATAAATATGGTGCGCGCTTTTTGACGCCGGGTGGGCGAACAGCTTAAAAATGCCTGGATAGTGTTGAATCTTATTATTTTATACCCTTCTACCATCTTACATAGGTCTCCTGGTGGTTCATATGACCCATGCATTTTGTTCACGGGCCTGTAGTCTATAATAGGTAGTATGAATGTAAATGTTTTGATATTTGGATATTTGGACGTTTGTTCCTTAGTCACGTCGTAACGTCTGAACTGATTGAATTGAAATTTGGAGCACAGTAAGATTATAGTCTGGAAGAACACTGGCTACTCTTTATCTCGGGATAATATCACGAACTACGCGGTTAACACTGTGCTATAAAATTAAAGCCAATCTCCACCCTATGTGATCCCTAGTAGCTACTAGCTCTCTGGGTGGTAGTTATTACAAGTCATTAGAGTTGAAGACACTGTTTTATACACGCTAGCTATCTATGTATTGGTACGGTGGCTTCAGTTAGTACGGAAAACAATTGAACAAGGTGGTGGCAAAATGGTTATCGGTAACACTGGACTTGAAAGGCTTGTAATTGTAATGCCACTCACAGTAATCATTTTATGCACGGTTGAATAAAAAAATTAAAAAATATTTTTTTTATTATTTTAACTCCAACGGTTATCGGTTCTGCGGCAGATATAAGTTCATTTCCTTTTGTTAATGCATTGACCTGTCCGTAACCTTGGTTCTCTGACGGATCACTTCTTCAACACGAGTAGTACTACCTCATTGTAAAGCTGACGGAAAGGTACACGTTCAAAGCCCTGTAAATGTATACACCCTACTGCATTCTTACGAGAAATACCAAGAAACTTTCGACGTTATGTATGTAATTATGTATGTATCAATTGCTCCGCGCAATAAAAACCACAACATTTCACTACAATGTTGTCATTGAGGGCTTAAATGTTAACATGTACAATGAATCAATAATACTCGGTCCACATGGGCACAGAAATAGAAATGAAACAAAGTGAATGTTGGTCAACTTCAATGACTGAAATAGACTTCTCCCACAGATCTGATGAATTCTTTCTTCAAGAATCCCACTAAAATTAAGCCTGAAGAAGAAGCCTGAAGCCTTAACAAGGTTTGAGTTTTTCATAACAGTCAAGAAGCTGATGACAAGCAGGATTTTACATAATAAGTTTTATACGAGTATTAGCGATCATGGATTATTATTATCCGAGGATTTTTGTTTGAAAGAAGTTTGAGCAACTCTAGCCTCCGAGTTAACTGGCACCAAATTTTAGTGGGATCCGATCCATTCCAGCTCAATTTTGGAAATTTATTTTACCACCATCACCTTGAATCACTGCTGGATAAAAATCTCTCCTATATACGCCACTCACTCAGTTCGATTCTCAGTTTTACATTTCCAACCGCCACTAACTAACTGCCTTTCATATATCAGAACGTTATTTCATTGGTGACACTAAAAGCCGGGTCACACAGAGGCGATCCGATAGCGATAGCGATCCGATAGCGATCCGGATAGTATCCGAGTATGGGATCGCGCCCGCTTGCTGTGTGTCAGGTTGCATACAAATTCGAACATTACAAAAAATCCCGTCTCGGATCGCTATCGTTATCGCTATCGGATCGCCTCTGTGTGACCCGGCTTTTACAGAGCGCTTACCTACACTACGTTTACCGATTCGCGATTTACATTCCAGAACCTATCCACCCCTTCTGTTATCGACCCAATGTCTGTCTCAGTTTTTTTTCCACTTTAACAGGTTTACACTTGAACATCTCGCCTGATGTTAAGCGACGATATAGTCCATGATAAAGCGTGCTTCAGATCAGTTTTGCTTTGACGATATTTGTACCAATATAATCATTAAGTAAAACTCACTCACGCATTCCAAAACCTAGGTCTTCCTCTTTTCACAAAAGTAGAGGCAAACTTCTTCGAGTCTTTGGCATGTTAACCATGACACGATGTCGCTTTTTTCAGCTACGCTAGGTTTCCCTTTTCGCGATCTCCACTTTACAACACGTCTACTCCTATGGTTATCGGTCTTACGACAGGAGACAGACAGATAACACTAGTATAGATAATATTCAAGAACCGAAGGTATACGTATAGTGCAGCACCATTCATGGTGTTTCCATGTGTGCGTTTCAAATCAGGCCAGCCGTGGAAGCATGGGTAGCAGTCTATCTTCATTTCCCATGGGCGATTCCCACATCAGTTAGCTTCGTAATTTGCTAATGTAATTTACCTGTTGAGTGAGAAGGTACCGTGGAAAACAGTGACTGATTTTTCAACATGTAGAAAACAAACGAACGAGAGAAGAAACTATTTTATAAAAGTTATAGCTCGTAATTTCCCCTTTACAAAGGACTATTTGCGGAAAAAAATGTATTTTTGTTGTGTTAATTTTCAGTAATCTAAAATCTGATAAAACTGTAGCATCAACTGTTTAGTCCTTATAACGTTTGAGCAACATAATTATAACTGTCACATGTATTTAATTATTACAAATTGCGCTCATTTTCATCCTAAATTAGAGTAGGTAATATGTTATGTGTAGGTAAGTAGAATGATAAAGTAACGAGACGAACAGTTTGATAGTCGAGATGATAAGCAACGCGCCTGCTCAGGCGTGCGCCTTAATACGAACTTTTTAATTCAACTAAAATTTTCAGCGATCTCTATTTTGTGATATAATGTGTATCAATATGGCTGAAATTTTCAGCTGCTAACGTTTGGAGTTAATTATTATAGATAACTTGCGGCCCGTTCCAGCTTCGCTCGGATAATAACCTAGATACCAACTGCAGCGCCATCTGCCGGGCTGATTTGTGAATGTAAACCATGGAGGTCCCTAACCAAACGCATACAGAAAAATTAATTCAAATCCGTTCAGCCGTTTAGGAGGAGTTCACTAACAACGAAAAGTGGCATTGATTTTTATATACGAGTAAATAGATTAATTTTAGTTTTGGCTATTGACAATATGTTTTAGGGGGGAAAAAATAGATTTTTGTTTTAAATGCATTATATTTAAATATTAACATATTTTAAACATGATGAATTTGCCTTTACGCAAAACCGTTATATTTTTGAATTAGCATAATTTTAACAGGTATTTTAACTATGTATGTAGATAACAAGCACATTGTAACTACGAATTCGAACACTACAACACTCATGCGTGTCAGTCACCATAAATCTTATAATTTCCGTGAAATTGTTTTTTCCATCAGATTTTTGGTTGCTTTTGAACTTGTTATGTTCAGCAACGGCAGTAGACAACGCTGTTAAATTTTTGTTAATGAAAAAAAAACGGTGAACCGAGAACAACTAACACTACACTGTACTAGTCAGCCAAAGATGTAAGTTGGGTACTTAATTACTTATTTTAATTTTGTTTTGTGTAATTTCCCTAGAAACATTACCCTTTTATAGGATAATCAGTGGCAACATTAGAATAATTGCGTTCGTAAAATTCCATAGGTCACCTAATAGTGTAAAAGTTAGCATCACATTTCCTTTTTTATAACACAGAACGTTACAGTATTTTTTTCTTGCTTAGCGCAGTCTACGCATAAAGTTCCGATACTGTGTTCTTGCAAGATCTTACGTATGTTGCAATGTTTCAGGCTGCCGACGCATAGAATATACATTATTACCATATAGGAAGTTTGCTTAGAAAGCCGCGTTGTTGTAAACCTGGGAATATCCTTATATCTTTCCTATGGGAATCCTAGCTTTATTTAGTAGTGTTAGAACTTTGTGCAGTTCATCTGGAAACCACCTTTGCCAGTTATTCTACCGCCAAAAAGCAGTAGTGTATAACATTAGATTACCTACTGTCACAGATCAGAAAATAGTTACTTCGTAACTACTGTATCCAATTTGAAAGGCAGTGTTTCCAGAAAAAATATTGAGCTAAGATATTAGTAATACTCGTAGTAATAGTACTAAAATAATTCATAGAATAGAATAGAAAACTCATTATTAAAAAGCCACACACATACATACAAAAAACAAAATCACAAAAGAAACTTAAAGATAACTTATGCTCGACATCTTATATCTCTATATCAATATAGGTGATAAGTGCAGTGGAGTGCTAAGTAGTGATTTGAACTCGTCATGTTCGAATAGCCGCGTGGCACTGCAATGTTACGGACAGACTTATTGCTTATCATCAGGCACTTGTCTTGTACGTCCAGGCGCTTTGTCTTAACTCGTGATTAGAGACTCATTTTATGACAAATTCTATGCATTTATTTCATTTGTTTATAGTTTTTTTTATACAACAAAAACATTTTGTTGGTAACCAACAAAACTTGGTTGGTTACCAACTTGGTATACTTTCACTTATGATTAGTTTTGTCAAACCTAACCTCAACATTTTTGGGGGTAGATTCAATTTTTTTTTCACATGATGAGTCATATCTGGCGCTAACGGCCGCTTGCCGGGCTAATATAAAAAAACATTCAATGTCATGATGTCTGTTCCTAGTGAACGCTTCAGGTAGTCAACTAATATTCACGAAAGTTGATAATTTCGGAGATAAACTTGAGAGATAGGATAGTTTTTATTTCGATTAATGCTCTTTATACGACAATATTAAAGAGAAGCAGGAACGGGTCCCTAGAATTATTTTAAAATCAAAAATCTAAATTATTTATTACTAGTCATATTTTGACTCATAACAGGCGAGTACAACGTCAAAATATTATTACAGAAGTATATTAAAAAAATGTTACCTATTTATAAAACTCAATTTTCCCCTTAAAAGTAATCCCCGAATAACTCACACCGAACTGCTCCCGGTGCAAAGGTGCCAATGACACTCGCCGCGTTCCCACGTTGAATAGCAATGGCCAACCTTTGGCCCGATCCAGGAACGATCCGGAGCGGGAGTCACCGGTAGTCTCCCGGAGCCTGCGTCCTAACTCCAAAATGAAACTCCTTAAGGTACAAGTTCGCGCTGAGACCGCGACAGGCACTTGACACTATGGAATTGTATAGGCGCCAGTTCGCGCCGAGACCGCGACAGGAGACCGATACAGGTCGCGGTCGCGGTCGCGGCGCGAACTGGCGCCCATACAATTAATTCCATAGTGTCAAGTGCCTGTCGCGGTCTCCGGTCTCGGTCTCCGGTAGCAGTCTCGCGTCGCGGTCGCGGCGCGAACTTGTACCTTTAGTCTCCACCCCCCCAACAACCCAGGGTCTCCACAGCGACCGGTACAAACTCGTACATCGACACCGACGAAGTATATTAAAAACTAGCTTTTGCTCGCGGCTTCGCTCGCGTTTTGTAAGTCATTGGCGTAAAGCCCGAGCGTTTCTGTGAATTTTTTGTCCCCTATTTCACCCCCTTGGGGATGGAATTTTTCATAAACTCTTCCTTAGTAGACCCATACATCATAGGAGGAATACGTATGTGAAATACTAAGAGTCTAGCCCTAAGGGTTGGCCCTGTGCTTTTATGCAAAACTTTAATCCCCTATTTCACCCTCTTAAGGGTTGAATTTCGTAAAACCCCGTATTAGCGCGCGCCTACGTGCTAAAAGGCACCTCCATGCAGAATTTCAGACTCCTAGCATTTGTAGTTTCTGAGATTTGGTGTCCTTTCGCTTTTATATGTATAGAAGACTAGCTGAATCGTGCGCGCGTTGCTACGCCATCTATTGAAAATTGGTCGTACCAATTCAAATCCAGAACAAATTTGGTTACCTTAGATTCTAATGACGCAACCTTCTAGAAGATAGACATATGCTGTCACGCAACGAAAGCTCTCAAAAAGCAATATTTATTCCCGTTTTTGTTACATTTTTAATTCATACTCCGCTCCTGTTGATAGTAGCGTAATGTTATATAGCCTATATATAGCCTTCCTCGATAAATGGACTATCCAACAGAAAAATAACCTTTCAATTTGTACCAGTAGTTCCCGAGATCCTAGCGTTCAAACAATCAAACAAACAAACTCTTCAGCTTTATAATATTAGTATTAGTATAGATAAATAAAGTGGTCAAGTGCGAGTTGGACTCGCCCATGAAGGGTTCCGTTGCAGCAAGTAACATAATATACATATTACACATAGTTCTTGTAGTTCGTTGTAGCTTTGATCGAAGTTTCAATAATAGTGTATTTATGACGGACTAAAAAAAACTACTTATCAGATCGAGTTCAAACTAATTTTCGTTGGTAGTTTACATGGTAATGTACTTCATATATTTTTTTTAGATTTTTCATTATCTTACTTTAGAAGTTAGAGGGGGGGGGGACACACATTTTACCACTTTGAAAATGTGTCTCGCGCAAACTATTCAGTGTATACGAAAATGATTTTAGAACCCTCAACATCATTTTTGAAGACCTATCGATAAACACTCCACACGTGTGGGTATGATGAAAAAAAAAATTTGAGTTTCAGTTCTCAGTATGGGGGGCAACCCTAATTTTTCTTTTTTTTAAATTTTTTTGTTCAAATCTTAATGCGGTTCACAGAATACTTCTACTTACCAAGTTTCAACAGTGTAGTTCTCATAGTTTCAGCAAAAAGTGGCTGTGACATATGGACGGACAGACAGACAGACAGACAGACAGATAGACAGACAGACATGACGAATCTATAAGGGTTCCGTTTTTACGTTTTACGGAACCCTAAAAACACCCGTTACCAATCTCACCGACAATTTGCCTACTGCGTTTTTTCCTGAAGTTCGTTGGAAACCGTAAGTTGTAAGTACTAATAAGAATAAAATTAAAGTTGTGAAGAGAGCTAACCGATACTGACCACATCCCTTCTTAATTTTTCCCATCGATTTAAAGACAATATTCCCATACTAAGGCTCTAACTTATGATAAACGCATGATAAGAAGCACCTGTTACTAAAACAAATTTATTTAAACCGTTGATTAGAGAGGTAACTGTTTTAATTCACACACAACAGCGATATAAAATTTTGGTTCACCCCTTTCAACAGATGTTGCGATAAAGTGGTTTATAACTTTCCTGTATTTCATTTTAAGCGCAATGGTTTTACGAATAATGTTTAAAATTATCCGTCAATACTCAAAGATTGTAGTGTATACTGTCCTCTGATGTTACACCTTTTGAAACTCAAACGCGTCTCAAATAAGATTCAGCGTGGTTTGGAAGGATAGGGGTACAGCATAAGTTGTATCTCAGTACAGAGCATTAGCAGTTGTTAAGGGAATTAGAACTGGACCAAGCTCTTTGTTCTGATGTAGTATATCAACAAACCTGGGAAATTACTAATGAGGTCGAAGTGGCGTTAAAAGGTAGGAAAATATGTTTTGTGTCGATGGTTTCTTATTTTTTAGTTTGGTCCTTGTTAGCCTTTTGTTAGCTTCAATTTCAAGATTCACTTTTTGTATTTTCTCAATGGTTCTCAAAAGGTTTGGACGTAAACGTTTTCACCATAGGTAACTATTCCAACGATTTTTTTTGGTGAACGAAACAAACAAACGATTGGTGAAAAAAACATGACTAAGAAACCGTCACGTTAAAAAAAGACTTGTACAAACGATAGCTCACTACTAAATTAAACCACTGTATTAGTTACGTCACCGGATTTATTGAACTTGAATTACACTGCACTTGATTACTAAAAAATACATTTTGTTCACATAATGTCCTGTTTAACCGAATAAAGTCGCCACCGCCAGTCAAAATGACGGTGATGACATCTAGTTCAAAAAACCTAAAACTAATTGTCAAATTACTTAATTTGCACTCAAACATTCCGCCCACCAAAGGACAGAATGTCCTTTCTAACCGCCCACCCTAACCAAATGGTCTTATTATCCAAATGAAACAAAAGTTATACAATTACAACAAAAACATAAATTCACATTAACTAAACATGTTGTATTAATCTGTAACTGGCAATATACATAGTTTAGAGGTTGCGCGTTTTATAATCATATTTTTGCATTTTAATGACACAACTCTAGTAAAACCATCTGATCCTGGATATTTTTCTAAAATTTTGCCGAAAACCCATTTACACGGAGGTAAATTGTCCTCCTTTACCAAAACAATGTCTCCGATTTTAGGTTCAGGAACCTTATACGCCCATTTGTAGCGATGCATAAGATGTACCAAATATTCGTTTGACCATCTTCGCCAAAAGTTTTGCAGCATAGATTGTGTTAATTGCCATCTCCTTAATAAACCAATGTTTGACGTCTCATAGTTGACCTCAGGTACTGTAACAAGAGGTTCCCCTATAAGAAAATGCCCTGGAGTTAGTGGATTGGATTCAACTGGTTCGTTATGAATTATTGATAAAGGACGTGAGTTTAATAAACACGCTTCTATTTGATTCAAGATTTCTTTGAATCTCCGAAACCCTGTTAGCCACAAAGGTCTTACCAATTACTAGCATGCTTACTTAGCCAAGCTAATACAACGGTTGAATTGGTCCATGCACGAATTTGATCTTTGGAAATCTGAAGTACTTGTGCAGTATCCACCAATAACTTACTTAGTAAAACTGCTCCGTAAAGTTCTAAACGTGGTATACTCATCTGTTTGACAGGAACTACTCTAGTTTTTGCTGCAGCTAGGCTGTCATGGACTTTTCCTGCTGTGTCTATTATGCGTATATACACTACTACTGATGAAAACGCCATCGTAGAGGCGTCTGAAAACCCGTGTAACTCAACAGCAGCTTCTTCGAAATTAGTTTGCAGCCATCTAGGAATCGTAAAGTTAGACAGATGAGTCAATTCTTCGCGGTAAGTATACCAATATTTTATTATCTCATTTGGTGGTTCTTCATCCCATCCTACACCCGCTATCCACAATAGCTGAATAAAAACCTTTGCTTTTATCATACATAGCGATATCCATCCCAATGGGTCAAACGTGATACATCCGATATTATTTCTCTTTTTGACACAGGTGTAGGTAGACATTAGACATGTAGACAGAAGATTTACAGTGTACTGAAATTCGTCTTTTTTTTTGTTCCAGGTAAGTCCCAAAATTTTATTATATTTTCCAATTTTAACTTCAAATCCTTTGTCCTTTTTCTCCAAACTGTCCTTCATTAGCTGATCTATTTTCTATGTTTTCCTTTAATTTGTTGTTCTATTTTCCCTGTTGTCCTTTGATTTGTTGCTCTATTTTCCCATTTGTCCTTTGATTTATTGAAATGTTTGTACCTGTGGTATTTTATTTTGTTGCTCTATTCTTCCAATTGTCCTTCGTTTTTTGACCTATTTTCCATATTGTTCTTTGGTGTATTGATCTTATTTTCCCAATTGATCTATAATTATTTGATATAATATATTTCTTATTTCTCCATGTTGTTTGAGTTGTCTCCCTTTCTTTGTTCTTTGTTCAAAATCCTTTACAAGCTCCTCTTTGTTAACATTTTTATTTTTAATAAAGGTTCTGATTCCATTTCCCAAAAGTCTTTTAACAAATTGTCTTCACAACTACTATGCAATACCGAGATTCTCTTAGTAATATTTTTCCTTTCAAAAAATGTTCTCACAGGTCCAGATAGTATCCATCCTAAAGAAGTGTTCTGAGCAACAGGGGATCCCAAGGGACCTCGCAACACACCTTCTTTTAATATCTGGCAATATACTTCTGCTCCAAGCAATATGTCGACTTGATTAGGTACGTCATACGCAGGGTCTGCCAAACACAGCTGCTGTCTCTCTATCCAGTTTTCTATGGCAACCTTTTCTCTGGGAAGATAAGAAGTAATGTTGTTAAGTACATACGCGTTTAATTCCATTCTGAACGATGAATCAATTCTTGACCTAATCTTTAAAACTACCATATGTTTTGTTAATACCGATTTGTCGCCTCCTAATCCTGATATGGCGCCATTAACAGGGAGTTTCTTTAATCCTAATCTCTGAACAGTAGCTTCAGTAACAAACGAAGCTTGTGCTCCTTGATCCAGTAATGTTCTGAAAACTGAATAATTACCTTTATTGTTCTCGACATCAACTAAAGCTGTCGCTAATAACACTTGCTTTCTTTCTTCGTTATTGGCACAACATGCTACCATTTCGTTTGTTTGTTGAACTGGGATACTTTTGTCGTCTGGAATATTTGGTACAAATTTAGCATCATTGTTTTCCCCTGCAAAGGTGCTAACTGGATGCAGTAATGAATGATGCCTTTTGTTGCAAATTTTACAGTTAATGGGTGTTCGACAAAATTTTACACCATGGTTGCTACCCAAACAATTGTAACAAATTCGTTTTGTTGTAACAAAATCACGTCGGTTTACATAATCCAGATTTGCAAACTTCTTACAAAAACAAAGTTTATGTTCGTCACCACAAAATTCGCATAAAAGTTTCGTTAAATTTGTCGAGTGTAAAACCTTAGTTTGGCTAACCTTCTGGTCAAAAAATGTTCTTACATGTGGCGTGCTTGGTTTATTCGCTAAGTTGGGTGAAATGAATTCTAATGCACGGTATCTGCTTGTAAGAAATTCTTTGAACTGTGCGAAAGTAGGCAGAGAATCTGAAGGTACATACGTTGTTACGTGGAGTTCCCATTGTTTCCGCGACTCCGGATCTAATTTGAGTGCAAGTAAATGTATCACTATGATGTCCCAGGTTGAGACATCAACACCAAGGTTACTTAGTGCATACAAACAATCTGATGAAGTGTCTATAATCTCCTTAAGAAACCCTGCCGACTCCGTAACTGCATTTTTTTGACTTAGAAAACGTTTCAAAATGCAGTGTGACAAGTACTTCTTATTATTGTATCGTTCCTCTAAAACTTGCCAACATTGTAAATAATTTGTGTCAGATACAGGTATATAACGGATAAGTTGTTCAGCTTCACCAGTTAAATAACCCTTTAGATATTGTAGTTTCTGAACATTATCCAACAGATGGTTGTTGTGGATCATAGAAACAAACAAATCTCGAAAGGTGATCCATTCTGTGTAAATACCCGAAAATGTTGGAATGCATATACGGGGTAATTTGACCTGGTTCGACTTGTTAAGAATTGTATTACTATTACCAACTACTTTAAGATCATTATGAATTGACAATTTCTGTTTTAGTTCTCCTTTGTACTCTATGTATTCTTCTTCAGTTTTGTCATAAAATTCACCCGTAATGTAAGCTTCTTTATTGAGAATTTTAGGATCACTCTGCTGCATTAAATTTTTATGACCTTGCCGGAACTCTGTCCATAGTTGTTCTAATGATTCCAGCTTACTTTCTATGTAGTTGACATCCAAACGTTCTTTTGGTGATTTTTTAAAGTTCGTTCGTGCCTTTAGAATACGCTTGGATGTCTCCACTTGATAGTTTATGAGAGCTTCCATATTTATCATTTAATTGCTTCCACTTAATAAAGTTTAAAAAGTACTCACTTTTCACTTGTACTTCACAAACCCATGCACCGTAAACCCTCTGATCTCCTTGGCATAAATATGTGCCGACCTACCGCTACTGCCGGCTACCAGCAACTTTACTTGTCGTAGTTGGCCCGGCAGTCCCGCGCCTCACACCTGCGGCCCTCGCTCCGCGGCGCTGCCCTCGTCCTCCGGTGACGTGGACTCCGTCCTCCGTCCCTCCGCCCTCGTGCTCCAGCTGGCGCAGCGCTCCACTGCGAGCACGGGTTCAGTAGTTCGGTAACTACTGTGCACTTCTTCTTCCTCCGCTGGGCTTGATCACTATGTCCGACTCGATGGACCACTGTACAAACGATAGCTCACTACTAAATTAAACCACTGTATTAGTTACGTCACCGGATTTATTGAACTTGAATTACACTGCACTTGATTACTAAAATATACATTTTGTTCACATAATGTCCTGTTTAACCGAATAAAGTCGCCACCGCCAGTCAAAATGACGGTGATGACATCTAGTTCAAAAAACCTAAAACTAATTGTCAAATTACTTAATTTGCACTCAAACACAAAATATAGCCTTAATGCTCGCCTTATACAAAAGAGCAATGGAAACACAAAGTTTAGTAAAGCGTAATATGTTTCCATTTAACCGCCATCTTGCTGATTTTAAGCGTTGATGTGCTCTTCGATAGTGTATACTCAAGGTCTGATTAACCTAATTAGGAAACTAATTAGGATGCAGCCTAGGGCGCGAAGATCAGCGAAGCGTGCTGAAATCGTGTCTTCCCATGCAAGTAATTTAGCATAATTGCAACTACCCTACATATTTTAACTAGACCAAGACAAAACACTAACTAAATGTGCTGTATGTAAGCTGAAAAAGTTTGTAAGTCCGGGATTTTAGCACTTGGCTCGTTATCTCAAATAGTGTAGGTCGCTCAGGAATCTTGATCAGTCCTTGAGTTTACATTGAAGAAAGCATTGAATCTCAACCAGAATACTCTCACATTATACCTACTCAGGCAACGTCTATTCCACAGTTTTCGTGTTATTATTGCAACTGTTGCATATTGAAACCAAACATTCGAGTCTTTTGAGCATAAGCTAAGAAAGGATGTTTTTGAGCTACACGTAGCCCGATAGAAAGTAGATCACGGTGGTATTTGATCATATGATATGATAACAACTAAAACGCTAGAACTTAAACTTTGTGGCTATGTTCTAAACTTTGAAGAGTATTTAGAACGTCAACCAAGAAACTATGTTTTTTCGAGCTTCACGCAGTCCGATAGAAAGATGATCCAGATGGCATTTTACCATGTTGGTCGGATGCACACTCTCCGAAATGAATCCAAAAAAATCTGTTAAGCTAGCAACTTTCTATGTTCAAGACTTTGAAGTCATTCATGGTAATTTGAATAATTGCAGTGAATCACCACAAGTTGTAAGAGAATATCTCATAATAACTAAGTACCTTCATTGGCAGGTTATTTGTTCTTATCATTAATAACATTCAACTCAAACAGATTCCTAAATACGCAGTGTACAGTTACCAACACCTATCATGTGACTGAAAACTTGAACTAAACTACCAGATTCAACAACTTTGAAGTATACACAAAAATCGATTGTACCGCGTTAAATAAACTATCACTGTTGTAAATGTCAGCTTTTCGATTTGATCATCAGTAGCCCATAATCGAATTTGCTAAAATGTTGAAGATTCGACTTTAAACTGTCGGTTTCAGAGTTCACAATTGCAAAAAGTTTGAGATTACAATGATTTTTCCTCGTTAATTGAATGTAATTATCGTGGTTTTGTTAAATGACGTGTGTTCTCAGAATGTTGTGGTGACGGAAGAAGTGAATGCTATTTTAAGACTCATTTGACTATCGCTGAAATATTTTTTAATTCTTTCTTTATTAGTACCGTTATCCGTTATAGATGATGACTTATATTGAGAAAGAACAACTACAAAAATTAGAGTGGAACGCAATGAATCAGGCTTATAAGGTCATCTTTCAAAACGATACACAATCAAACTTTAATACGAAGCCACTGTTATTTCAATTTTAATTCCAATGTACAGTGGAAAGCACTACAAATATACCACAACACAAGTCTAAGCTCCGAGGGATCCAAATTTCTGCCTAGCATCCGTAACCATAGCCTAAAGCTTTACTCCCGTAGGAAACAATAACCTGATCCTTTTTTGATGTAATATATATAATAAGAAAAAAAAATTACAGTCATAAGAACTGCCGATAGAAGTGAAAACGCATAACTCAGAATTTGATAGCTCACTTTGGAAACTACGCGGGTCAAACAGGAAGCCCTGGCCATCTAAAAATGCTGACGTATTTCTAGATGGCCAATGGAAAATGCTGATGAATTTCTAGATGTCCAGTGGCCATGGTCCCGAGTTCACCCGAATTTTTCTTATCATTAAGACGCTAGAATTCAATTCACAGCCCACGAAAAATCTATCTGTGCGCCAAAAGAAGTGTTCAGTTCGAAAACAGCAGGTCTACTACGAAAACAATCTCCGAATAATCGGATCCGACCGACAGCTGTTTGAATAGTCGGTAACGTAATTAAATGCTTTCGGAGTTAGGTTTACGACACAAAAACTGTCAAATCTATGTCGGCCGGAATTCGGAATGAACGAAACGCCCGATCCGATCAACCGACTGATTATGTTGCGTGGTAAGAAATGTCCATAAGTTCGGCCGATATATCGTTTACCGGACTTCGTAGTAGGCCTGCAGGTTCCACAGAGATAGATGGACAGACGGTTCAATACATTCCAGTTCTTAAGGAACCCTACAAATCATAAACGTTAAGATAAAGCTAATACAAAAGCCACGAAGACCGCCATCATGCCTTCATGATCTGTCTCACTGTCATGTTTCTACAATTAGCAGGCGCTTAAAGGACCCATGTTTGTTTAAACTTTACTTATACAAGTACTTAAAGTGATTTCAAACTAAGCCTTTGTTTTCGTCTACAAGCAGTCGTCTTTAGATGGAAGATTAATGATTCAAATGACGGAATTGTATAAGCGTATAAGCTTGGTTTGCAATAACAGGATCTACCTATACTTAGAGGAATTAACTGTTGGAGAGAGTCAGGAGTCGTTCTCACGTGTAAATTTTTAGGGTTCCGTAAAACGTAAAAACGGAACCCTTATAGATTCGTCATGTTCTGTCTGTCTGTCTGTCTGTCTGTCTGTCTGTCTGTCTGTCCGTCCGTATGTCACAGCCACTTTTTGCCGAAACTATGAGAACTACACTGTTGAAACTTGGTAAGTAGATGTATTCTGTGACCCGCATTAAGATTTTTACAAAAGTTTAAAAAAAAAACAAAAATTAGGGGTGCCCCCCATACTGAGAACTGAAGCTCAAAATTTTTTTTTCATCAAACCTACACGTGTGGGGTGTCTATCGATAGGTCTTAAAAATGATGTTGAGGTTTCTAATATATTTTTTGTCTACACTGAATAACTTGCGCGAGAGACGCTTCCAAAGTGGTAAAATGTGTGTCCCCCCCCCTCTAACTTCTAAAGTTAGAGAATGAAAAAACTAAAAAAAATATATGATGTACATTACCATGAAAACTAACAACGAAAATTAGTTTGCACTCGATCTGATGAGTAGTTTTTTTTTAGTACGTCATAAATACACTATTACTAAAACTTCGATCAAAGTTACAACGAACTACAAGAACTATGTGTACTATGTATATTATGTTACTTGCTGGAACGGAACCCTTCATGGGCGAGTCCAACTCGCACTTGGCTACTTTATTGTATCTTATTGTATTAGCTATACCTAGATTATATACACTATACCTACATTTGTGGTACATTCTATACCTACGTACGCCTATTATACGAGATCACGAAATTTTTGAAGTGAAAACTTCTTTATGCGCGCTATAGACAGAATTTTCGTGGGCTGTGATATGGATTCATCAATCGTCACGCTTGGATATGATAATGGATCGGATCGGATATGAAATCTTCGGGTAAACTCGGTAAAAACGGCCAGGTAGGTACCAGGACAACAGAAACAGTAAAGAGTTTCGATTACCTACCTCCAACAGCCCAGCGTTTATCTCCAGATACCAGGACAACAGAAATATAGAGTTGCGTTTGCCCCTAGGTACCAGTACCAGGGCAACAGCAAGTTTTCACTTCTATCGGCAGTTCCTATGACTGCCAATTTTTTTTGTAGTGGTAGGACTCGTGGCAGAGTCCGCCTGGGGAAGCACCACACCTTTGCCAGTTATTCTACCTACCGCCAAGCAGTAATGTTTCAAGCAGTAATGTGCAAACATTACTGTGTTCCGGTTTGAAGGGTAATGTTTCCAGAGAAATTACAGGCCTTAGAGATATAAGATCTTAGATCTCTGGGTGACGAGCGCAGTGCAGTGCTAGGTAATGATTTAGACTCTTCATGTTCCAATAGCTGCGTGTCACTGTGCTGTTATGTGGCAGGCATGTTGCTTTCCAACAGGCACATATCCCATGACCCGTCTCGTCACTTTTTATTTAAAAAAAAAAGACGTTAATATCTAATTGTGAAACAATTTTTGAAATCTGTTCAGTAGATCCTGTGATTAGAGTTATCAAATTAATAAATGTATCCCCTTTCTTATATTAGTTTAGATTAATGTCATGGTCCTACGTGGTCCTAACCACGGTTCTACATGGTTCTATATAGTAGGTAGGTGCTGTAACTTAATATTTCGTGAATATTTTGTCCATTGTTCATTTTTTAACCCCCGGCGCAAAAAACGACGGGGTGTTACACATAAATTTGACGAGTGTGTGTGTGTCTGTTTGTCGCATCGTGGGTCCCAAAGGCATAAATCGATTTTGATTTTGCCTTTTCTGTGTTTATAAAGTCGAGAATTTTTGATGACAAATTTGAAATTTGGTTCAAGATGGCCGCCACCACAAATGGCGGATAACTTATTTTTTCACAACTCACTGTGTTCCGGTTTCAACGGTAATGTGTCCAGCGAAATTACAGGGCATGGAGATAAATCATCTTATAGATCTGGGTGACGAATGCAGTGCATTGCTAGGTAATGTTCTAATAGCTGTGTGACATTGTGCTGTTATGGGTAGGCATGTTGCTTTCCATCAGGCACATGCACACATCTTATACCTTTAAACGAGCAATTCTTGTACCTATATAAATATGTATATATATATATAGAATCTGAATCTCGGAAATGGCTTGAACGATTTTCATGAAATTGTGTATGCAGGGGGTTTCGGGGACGATAAATCGATCTAACTAGGTTTCATTTAAAAAAACGCATATTATGCGCGTTTTTAGACAACGAAAAACTATCACATTAGACATTAGAATGCGAAGGTAAATTTCGCCGCGTGACGCGACAGCATAATTGGCTCAGACGGGAAGTTGGGCGTTCGTGGCGGTCACGAATTAGTAGCTGCGTGTTCGAATCCAGACGGAGACGGCTTCTCTTTTTTTTCAAGTATTTTTTTTTTTAAAGAAAATCTAAGAGTATCTAAGTATTTTTAGTATTTAAACCGAGCAAAGCTCGGTGACCCAGGTACTTGATGGTTAAACGTGGACCTACGTGCGATAATAAAAAATTAGGACTTAAACAGGTTTGTTATGGTAATGAGTCCTACGTAAGTTAGTCACAGAATACGAACTTATAATCGACCTTCTGCTGATTTAAATTACAGCTGGTATAGTCTGGAGAACGACGACTGCCGATCCGGGGGTCTACCGCCGAACGAAAAATTAATGTCATCGCTTCGATGTTTCTCTCTCTTTTCTTTTCGCTTGAAATGATAGAGACAGCATTAGCAAAGCGATAGCCGATTTAGTTAGGCGGTAGAAGCGCCGGAACTCCTAGTTTGTGCGCCACTGTCTTTTCAAAGTCATGTGCGTAACGCCACCAACTTCAAAACGGTAAAGGAAAACATTGTAAGGAAATTGACATGTACCTAGAACCTTTCGAGGTCATACATCATCCAGCAACCCGCATTGGTTCAACGTGGTGGAATATGGCTATGATTCTCTCTTTGTGCCCGAGTCCTAGCAGTGGGAACGTTCAATGGACTATTTATGTTTTGCTGTTTTGGTTTTCCAGTATCGGGCAGTCGAGGGGAGCGCGGATGTGGTTAGCGCCTCGTTAGCAGACATGCGCTGCGTTCTACCTACATCTTAATTAACTCAACGCACGGTACGGCTCGCAGTTAGCGCTAATACTAAAAATCAGGCAGCCGACACTTGCATGGTAAAAAATTTTTTTGAGATGAAACAAAAACCGACTTTGAATTTTTATACTTTTTTTATATTTTTACACCTTTGCCAATTATTCTACCGCCAAGCGGTAATGGCTATGCGTTACTGTGTTCGGAACCCTTCGTGGTGTCGTCAGCAGCCATTCCATTGGCACTCCCACTGCATCCAAGTACTCGAAACACAAGATTCACTTGATCTATTTAACTCTTCTGCAAGAGATCAAATACAACACGCCAAACAAGCCTTTGTTTGTGCGAGAGATATTAACTACAAAAGAAAGACCGCTTCTTTGGCGTTTCAGATTTTTTTATTGTATTTTTCTTTGCGATTTCACAAAGAAAAATACACCATGAATTACACAAAGAAGGTTCAATGATGAAAAATAATTTTTCGTCATCTGTCAAAACCATAGACTCTAATATTGTTGCCCTACACTTTGATCCAATCACCACTAAGGTTTTATCATCGATTATTATAAGCTTGAGTCGAATGCAATAAATTCACGATTTTAAGTTACACGAAAATCTAACGCGATTTCTAGCATTTTAGAAATTGCCGTTTATTTCGAACACTCTTAATGAAAATATTGCAAAGGAATGAATCGTGTTTTAAATTATTATTTTGAAACAGTATATGTTGTTTGTATAAACAACATATACTGTTACAAAATAATAATTAGGGTTGTTGGTGATACCACCAACAACCCTATGCTTTTGGAAAATCAAATGAGGGTGGATAATGATCTCTTCATGGCCTCACTAACCACGGTCAGTGGTGTTGCTAGGCATGGGTGAAGTGGTCCCTCGCTTACAACCCCGCACTCAAAAGGGCTTCGCGAAGCCTCTTTAAATGCGATGCAACTATATTTAAAATCCTCGTTTAATCTTAAATTACATAAAGAAACTTAAAAAATATTGGCTAAAAATATTCCCGACGTCGGTCGGCCTCCCACTAGATTTACAGATGACCTCACAAAGGTTGCTGGAAACCACTGGTTGCAGGCTGCGCAGGACCATTCGTTGACCAATCTAGGGGGAGGCCTATGTTCAACTGTGGACGTCTTGCGGCTGATGATGATTATGATGAATCGTCACTTCCCTAAACCTGAAATAACAATAAAGCATAACTGATCTGATTTTACTTCCAAGTCCTACTACTCTTCCACGTGTCATAAGATATAATGTATTCATGGATTAATTAAAAAAATAGTAGTCCGTAAAGATGGTGTACAGTTGATAATTTTACGTGATAACGTGAAAATAGATGCGTCCTAAGCCGAATACTTAGGCCGATCGTGTCTTTATATCGCTTTTACCACGCTCTCACTTGCATGCTCGCCTCAGGTGGAACGTTTCTCGACCAGTTGAGACGAACATCTTAGCATTCCATGGATTCACCGTGCGGGTGCCGGGTCCATCGTGTGGCAATGAGAGAAATCTCGAATAGACCCCAAGACTTGTGACTCGGGCGTAGGTTTAAAAACTATAATCTGACACAATAAAATATCTGAGCAGAAAAAAAAAATTTGTCAGGATTAACAGACTAACAATAAATTGGCAAATTATAGGAAAGGAATATAATATATGCTGGTACAACCACGAGGCACAGCTAGTCTCATAAGTCTAGTAGGTAAAATGACTTAGTTAAGTTGATGTCATTTATATGTATTAGTTGACTCAGTTCAGAGCAAAATTATACAAGATCGTTACGAGTATATTTTTCAGTTTGATTTTCCTTCCGCTTTCACTCTTTAAATAAATATTACTCGTTCGTACGTTTTTCGTTCGTTCGTTTGAAACGTACATTCGTAATAAATATTGCTCGGTCGTTATTTCTATTTTTGTGTCTAAAACATCATCATCATCTCAATCATTGATTTTGTTCAGTATGGTACCTAAAGTTAAATCAAATTACATCATGGTTGAGAGGTACATAGAGGCTAAAGAGGTAAGATTTGCAATAGCGCTGTATGAAAAATTACATCGTGTCATGATTGAGGTCTTAAAGACACAAACGAAGGGGTTTGACTGCACTTTCGTAATGAGAGCGTTTAAACAGTAGAATACGTTGCCTGATTGGGTATTATAACAAATATGTACCTTTTTTGTATTAAAAAATATATAAATATTGGTGGACAATTCACACACAACACCATCTGACCTCGAACTAAGCAAAGCTTGTATGATGGGGGCCAAATAGCTGATATAATACTTCTATAGTTTTTTTAAATACATACTTAGTATACATAGAAACACCCAGACACAATGAAAACATTTGAATTCATCACACAAATATTTGCACTGGGTGGGAATCAAACCCACGACCCTCGGCTTCGCAGGCAGAGCTACTACCAACTAAGTCACGAGGCCAACCAAATTAAAGAATAATAATATTGCTTTTTATTGAAATTTATCAGTAAATGCAAAGAAACGAATTAAAAAATATCAATTTGTTAAACAATTTATGTCTTAAAACTAAACCCGGGACTCGGGAACTCGGGATTTTTTGAGTATCTTTAGTACCTTAATGCAATTTACCAAAACAGAACATTTTTTATAATTTTATAATGTTTTAAATTAATATTACCTGGGTATCTTCTAACTTCGAGTTTCTTGCTCTTCTAGGCAACCTTAGAGTAGAAAAAGAAGTGTAGAATGTTTTAAAAAGAACATCAATTTTATTGTTCCAGACAAAAAATGTTTAAAAAAAAGGTGAATTGCGCTAACTCCCAGCCGTGCCTTCGTTATTAGGGCGCATATTGATGTCCGATTAAGAGGCTTGTCCTGCAATCCGAGGCTCGATAAGCGCATTTGTTGTGTCCACTGCCTTATGCTAATGTTGTCACAAATGGGGCTGAGGTGGTCGCACTGACGTATTGCCCACTACTGGGCATCTTTAATTGCTGTTTTTTATCTGTGCGTACCTTTTGGTTGTAATGTCACCTAAGTTTATATTAAACAATTAATTTTCTCCGAAACCATAAACAAAAATTTCAACTTCTCTATAATATTATTCAAACAGTTGTCCACCAAATTAAGAAGCTACATTCATACAATAAGCCGTAATAAATAAAAGCAAATTTTAGTTGTTTTGTCGATTTTACTCATCCAAAAGGCATCTATCGCGCACGTCCCGCTTTACTGCGCCTATTTTACGCTACGCTACTATTTTAGGATGTTGGTAACGCCAACCCATAAGGTTTTCTCGTACCAAAAATGCTCAACGTGCCGAAAGAAATGTTTTAGCCATTCGAATTAGTAAACAAACTTGCCGGTCAACAAATGCCACGCAGCGCAAGGAGCTAGCGTTATATTATTGCATCTATACTCTCTAATCAATCTAAGGTTCATCTATGGAGATTTAAAGCATCCAAAAACGGTAACTATTCAGTTTAATATACGTTCCGTATCACACGATGCGGTAGTCCAGCCCCAAACGCAGCCGCGTTCCGATACGTACCTTCATTAATACACCGTCCACAAAAGCCCCTAATGCGCGGCACACGTCAGCCGGCAGCTAAAAAAGAAATTATTCTTAATTCAAAATAAATATCCTTTCGATTTCGAAAATGGAACTCCATCGTCAGTCACAATGGGTCTCGCTCCGCAACCGGCCGTCTCGAAGTTATTTAAAATATATTGAGACGAGCGACAAAAGCCCGATTGTCCGGTTGGCTATAAAATCCTCGTTTTGCCTCGGTGAATTAGTTGAGATTACCTTCTAAAAGAGAATAATAAATCTTTGAGAGCGTCCATTGATTTCTGTGGAGTCACTGGCGGAGAAGTAGGTGTGATGGTTGGGTTAATCTTCATAAATTTTACAATTTTAAAGGTTGCGTCGAACTGAATATGTTCTGAGCTCTAAGCTAAAGGAATATGTGTAAATCTAATAGAGGAACATCTAGATCGCGACCTGACTTAGGATTATTCTATTAAGTTGATAAATTGAATGCATTACATATTAGGTTTAAGTTTTACAATGTCATTTGATTACTTTCTTGGGATTCAAATGTATTGGCTAACTCTGGTAGGCAAATTGTAGTCGGTTGCCGTATCGTCGTCTCTTTTCAGTATTGCCCGGTTCAGTGTACAATATGTGCACTCTCATTGAAAAAAAAATTGGCAGTCATAGGAACTGCCGGTAGAAGTGAAAACTTGCTGTTGCCCTGGTACTGGTACCTAGGGGCAAACGCAACTCTTTCATTTTTCTGTTGTCCTGGTATCTGGAGATAAACGCTGGGCTGTTGGAGGTAGGTAATCGAAACTCTTTACTGTTTCTGTTGCCCTGGTACCTAGGTCAGGTACCTAGGTACCAGGGCCGTTTTTACCGAGTTTACCCGAAGATTTCATATCCGATCCGATCCGATTATCATATCCAAGCGTGACGATTGATGAATCCATTTCACAGCCCACGAAAATTCTGTCTATAGCGCGCCTAAAGAAGTTTTCACTTCAAAACCACCACGTCTGAAACTTAAGTCGGGCTGGGCCGACCACACTTGAGTTACCCATGACTTAGTAAAAAATGTGTAACATCTACCTACGTTAGTTTTCCTACTAAAAAAATATAATTATCTAAAGTAGACGTCCTACTAATATTTTAAACGCTAAAGTTTTTAAGTATGGATGGATGTTCGCTACTCGTTCACGTAAAAACTACTGAAGGGATTTGGATGAAATTTGGTACACACATGGATAATGGTCTGGAACAACACATAGGCTACTTTTTATCCCGGGAAAATAACGGCATCGGGAACTACACGGGTGGAACCGCAAGACGCTGCTTGTATATTGTACCCGGTTTACATTATTCCAGTCTAGCGATCTAATCCAGCGGTGGATTGCTTACTGGAATAATGTAAACCGGCACTCGAATGCATTGGCACTGGATTGATGCTTTCCAGTGCCGGTTTACATTACTCCAGTAAGCAATCCAGTGCTGGATTCGATCGCTGGACTGGAATAATGTAAACGGGGTATTATAATTCAAAAATCCTAATCAAAATAACGGATATATCCTGAGTAAATATGGATACGAAGATTAACGAGCGTTTTAGGTTTTCTCGTGTGGCTCGACCTTATCAGGCATTATGAAATAATTTTAATACAACCCATTGGGCTAACAATCAGTCGCGGCGTAATGAACATGAGTTACGAGCCATATTGTGATCACAAGACAAGAATTACAAATGACAAGAATTTTCGCATAATTCGCACTACTAAAATCTTGTGGCGAAATATTTGAACTAAGTACGCCATTCTAATACTAAAGCTTCTGTATTTTGGGGTAGTATGATGTGGTGGCGCCACTAGCAAATAGTTATACCTGATGGCAAACGTTCTAGTTTGAACTACCACTTAAAACCGTGTGGCAGAAAAGTAAATAAACTATCCAATTTTCATAGAACACCTTCGAATGTTTTGGTTATATGCACTAGTAGCGCCACTAGTCAATTAATGTACATAATGGTGACAAATTTAATATGGTCGTGTGGCGAAATATTTGAACTATCCAATTTACTACAAAAGCTTTCGAATCTTTTGTGGTAATCAGTTATGGCGCCAATCGTCAACTTTCGTGCTAAATTGGTGCGAGCTTTACAGAAATTTGCAAAGGCAGCGCAAGCAATTACTATCTTTAGATGGGGTTAATTTGAATACCAGTGCATTACAAAAATAATGTTTTCTTTAGAATACTCGTCTTTAAACCACATCTACCGTTTATTATTATTAATTCGAAAGTCATTATGTGTTTGTCTATTTATTTGACGCATGGTTTTACGCCTAAACGAATCTACTAAATTTGAATAAAAGACAGCGCGCCTAGACAGAATTTCGTGGGCTGTGAATTGAATTCTAGCGTCACGCTCGGGTATGATAAGAAACCTTCGGGTAAACTCGGGACCATAGCCATTGGCCATCTAGAAAGGCGTCAGCCAATAGGAAATGCTGAAAGGGTTTGGCCTGTCCATCATGGCATGGCCATCTAGAAATGCGTGAGCCAATGGGAAATGTTGACGCATTTCTAGACGGCCATGCCATGATGACCAGGCCACGCTCTCCGGTTACACCCGTGTAGTTTCCAAAGTAATCTATCAAATTCTGAGTTATAAGTTTTCACTTCTGGCGGCAGTTCCTATGACTGCCAATTTAATTTATATTATATTTTAATTATATTATTTTATAATTGTATGGTCTGCACGAGTTGCGTTAAAACTGATACAATTTTTTTGCTTCAAGTATTAATATTTATATCCATTTGTATGTAAATGGATATACATATTATAT
Organism: Ectropis crepuscularia; assembly: GCA_963693475.1. Lineage (NCBI taxonomy): Eukaryota > Metazoa > Arthropoda > Insecta > Lepidoptera > Geometridae > Ectropis > Ectropis crepuscularia. Next base: position 10,423,456 of record OY856361.1, read on the forward strand.
ATATAATATATATATAAATAATGTTTTAAAAACTAATAAGTATTTTTATTTTATCAGTAATTGACGTGAAAAATTACAAAAATGATACCCATCTAAATTCAACAACTGGTTTACTTGCTACCAATATCGAAATCTCGAAATAAAACTCTCTCCAATATGAACAGTGACCAACTAAAAGGAATTTAAATTAGAGCTCTGCTTTGTGGTAGAGGTCTGCTATATCTGAAGATATACAAATATTTATTATGTATGTATTCGTATAAATTGTGATATTTTTCCCGCTTACTTATTAAATCACAAAACATAAATCAGTAAACTAACAACACATATTCAATCTTTTCTTATTTGTCGGCAAACACTTCTCAAAATGATTAAAAAGCAATACTTCAGTAAGCGCTAACTAATACCCAATAACGTTCAAAAATACACTGATAAATTTAATTTATGTAAGCCGGCTTGTCGTTTAACCTTTTTGAAACCGCAAACTGCATGGTCGGTCCTTTGCCACCCGATCTCAGACGGTGGCAACAATACGGGAGTTTTTTTTTTATGGCAATACTGATTACGTACGCACACATTCAAACGTAGAGACACGGTTCGTTACTGGATTTGCGGCGCGGCTTCCAAATTTGAATTATGAACATGTATTATTGAAATCTTTAGACATCGGAGTATTTTGCATAAATCTTAATAAGTATTTAAAACATTTAAAAAAGTGTATGTGTGTAGGTATTCACGCAAGATGCAACATTATTATACTCTTTCTTTTTATTACCTCCGTTAGTATAGAATAAACGCAGGAATGTTTGGAGTGTATTTATGCTTTCCTAGTACATACATTACATTACATTAGATACAGACACCAGTCTCTCACGTAGATAATCTACTACTGATAAGTATACTTAAATTAAGATATTTACAATGTAACATTTCTGTGTGAAAGAAAATAATAAACCATTTATTATGTTTGTGTTGTGTAATGACTACGTGGCTTAAGCATAGCCAGCCTCCTTAAAATAAATAAAAAACGGCCAAGTGCGAGTGGGACTCGCGCACGAAGGGTTCCGTATTCCGTACCATTAGCAAATAAATGGCAAAAACCTGTTTTATTGTATGGGAGCCCCCTTAATTATTAATTTTATTTTACTTAATTATATTTAAAGGAACAGAAATTTAAATGTCTATTTTATTTTAGTATTTGTTCTTATAGCGGCAATAGAAATATATCATCTGTAAAAATTTCAACTGTCTAGCTATCACTGTTCTTGAGATACAGCCTGATGACAGACGGACGGACAGCGAAGTCTCAGCAATAGGGTCCCGTTTTTACCCTTTGGGTACGGAACCCTAAAAAGCATAATCGGCCCGCTAAATGTTCCCACTGCTGGTACTCGGAGCCTGTTCTCACAAGGAGAGAATCAAGATAATCCACCACTCAGGCCCAGTGCAGGTTGGCGGATGACACATGACTTCGAAAGATTCTAGATACATGTCAGTTTCCTCACGATGTTTTCCTTCACCATTTTTAAGTAAGCGGCATTATGCACATGACTTCGAAAAGACAGTGGTTCGCGTGGGATTTGAACCCGGGGGCTCCGGAACGGCAGTCGCCGTTCTCCCGACTAGACCAGCCGTAAGTTCGTTACTAAAAAATGGCTGCGTAGATTATCTTTATTAACTACAATTAGGTTATGTTTAATTTAACAGTGAATCGATTTCGTCCAAGTATGCACGTACCTACATACTACATTCTCACTTAACATCAGGCACGATAGCGGTATCTATAGGATAAACCTATAGTCCAGTCATAGCTTAAATTAGGTAAGAATCTCGGAATTCGAGATACCCAGCTGTAAGTCTGTAAATAATTGTATATTGACACCCTAAAAGTTCTCTTAAAACTATTAAATTTCAAGGTCAAAACTCACAAAAATCGTTTTTTTGTGCGTTTCTTGTAAATATTTCATTTCCTATGGGTGGTTTGCTATTTGTACCTATGTATATTCAATATTGTAGAATACAAAATTCCCTACATATTTTGCTTTATAAACTGAGCTGGGTATCTCGAATTTCGAGGTGAACTTACTAAAATGAATGGACTATAATGAAAAAATAAGTAAGAAGTTATTTTTTGGTGTTGTAAAAATATGGCATTTGAAACTTAGGTTTGAAGGTACACACAAACTAATTTTGAAATGCATAGCTCAAAAATAAACCATCAGCAGATGTAATTTTAGTATATGTTTTTACATAATTAGTGATTAATAAGCAATCATTAATAAATAACGTACGTGCCAGTTTTTTTTATCAACGATTGACTAAATTAATATTAAGTAGGTAAAAAGCCACATTTCCTGTTACAAATTAGTACGGATACGGTAACCCCTGAACCTTGTTCGGGTCATTTAACTGCGGCGCCATCGCATTCCTTGTGAAGTCAGAAAATTTAAAAAAAAAATCAGTAGGCGTCAGGTCGGCAAGTGACCTGTGACTTGTGGCGCCAATTTTTTTGACGTCTACAAGTTTTGCGGTCGTTTTATTGGGGTTCAATAGAGCCGAACATGAATTAGACTTTATAATTTAAAACATTTGGTACAAATTGTAACGGTGTTATTATGTTATCATCAACAGCCTGTCCTATTCCACTGTTGGACGTAGGCATCTACCAATTTGTCTATGATCTGGATAGACAGCACCATGGACGCAAGCATCGGGTTGCCGGGAGGGGGGACGCACTTCCACCCCCTGTCAGGAATGAAAGTACACATTTAGTAGTGGTAGGACTCTTGGCAGAGTCCACCTGGGGAAGTACCACACCTTTGCCACTTATTCTACCGCCAAGCAGTAATGCGCAAATATTACTGTGTTCCGGTTTGAAGGGCATTATTTCCAGAGAAATTACAGGGCTTAGAGATATAATATCTTAGATCTCCGGGTGATGAGCGCAGTGCAGTGCTAGGTAATGATTTGGACTATTCACGGTCCAATAGCTGCGTGTCATTGTGCTGTTATCTGGCAGGCATGTTGTTCAGCATCAGGCACATGACCTGCTCGTCTCGTCACTCTATATTATAAAAAAAAAATCGTTTACGCCCCGGACGTACCTACTTATACTCTTTTTCTACGAAAAACGTAATTTCGAAATAAACTCGCTACTTTCCAACTCTGGTTCGTCAAACAGTGTCCTATCCTACGAAACGGAGTAGAACCGGAGTAGGAAAGTCGCAAGTTTATTTCAAAATTACGTTTTACGTAGAGAGTAGACGTCCAGGCGTAGTCCTATGTGCTGATTATGATGATGTTGGGGTCCACAGGACACCCAGCTTTTATTAATTGGAAAAAGGCCACTCGAGCAGCATATTCCATTGCTTGGCTGTACGTAGGTACAACACAAGTTGAGCTAAGTAAATCACTTCATTGGAGTTTTCGGGTCGTCAAGCATTTACTTTTGACGGAAGACTTGGAATGTAGGATGTCCGATAGAAAAAAGGGCTCGATGGTTTCGATGTGACATGATTTTGAAGAACAAATACACACTCTCCAAAATATATAAGTACATAGAAAACTGATCAAATTCCCATCCATTTGATCCCATCACAAAGTGCATCAAGACGAACCTACCTATACCGTGTCTTTTCAATAATTTCACGGGTAACTCACGTGTTTTTTTAACATTTATAGGTTTACACTTGACCGCCATCTCGCCTGATGTTAAGCGCCGATGCGGTCTAAAAAGAAACGTGCTTACCTAGAAAAAACCGATTCACTCTCGATTTGAAGATACCCAGATTATAACCATCGGGAAAACCGCACTCGGGCAACTCATTCCACAGTTGTGGTAGACGTTCTTATCACAACAGTAGAGTCAAACCTCTTCGTTCGTGTCTTGATATAGATACGTGTGATATATCTTCTTCTTCTTATCTTATCTTATATATAAAATTCTCGTGTCACAGTGTTTGTTTCCTTACTCCTCCGAAACGGCTTTACTGATTTTAACCAAAATTTATATGCATATTCAGTAGGTCTGAGAATCGGCTACTAAATATTTTTCATACCTTTATTTATATGGCAAAACAACGTTTGCGGGGTCAGCTAGTCTACCTATATTTATGTGTATAGAATCGGACTGAACCGAATATATCTCACACAAGTTAATCATTATCATTTTTGTTCATAAAAAATATTACATTTCATAATATTAAATAGTAAAATATAAACATTTATAATTATCAATAAACTAGCTTTTACCCGCGACTTCGTCCGCGCAAAATAGATATTATTAAGGGATGTAATTACCTATTTAAAAACTAATATCAAATCAAATAATCTCAAGTCAACACAACCAATTAAATTAATATTATCTAGAATAATTAAAGAATTCAATGTAATAAATAAATGAAAATGTCAGAATAATTAAAATAAATTTGTCCATCAGTAAATTATTTAAATACATTTTTTTTTTATTGCATAGAGTGACGAGACGAGCAGGTCATGTGCCTGGTGGTAAGCAACATGCCTGCCACATAACAGCACAGTAACACGCAGCTATTGGAACATGATAGTCCAAATCATTACCTAACACTGCACTGCGCTCGTCACCCAGATATCTAAGATATTATGTCTCTAAGCCCTGTAATTTATCTGGAATCATTGCCCTTCAAACCGGAACACAGTAATGTTTGCACATTACTGCTTGGCGGTAGAATATTTGGCAAAGGTGTGGTACTTCCCCGGGCGGACTCTGCTAAGAGGCCTACCACTACTAAAATGAAAGAGAATAAATAAACTAATAAATTAAAAGAGATGTCAGACAATAAATAAACGATTACAATCACAATGTCACATGTACCGTAAGTAGATAGTAAATTCACATAACATAATACAAAAAACAACAAAATATATCAATATATTAGGTATGTTAATTTCAAATTCATAATTTCAGAGAACTTGTAGAATGCCTGTTTGATAAGCCACTGTTTCAAACTGTTACCCGTGAACCTTAAACTGATTAAAAGTCCAACAAAATGTTAGTTTTCATGCGCCTATTTCAATACAGGGTTATTGGTAATCAGCCTGCATCCTTTTAAGGGGATGTTAGGTACATTCAATAGTCATCAGTCACAATTCAATCAACTTTTGTTATACAGTTTTAAAAAAAAAATGTTTTTTTTTATTTTACAAAATAAATAAAAAGTGCATTTGCACGGTCTAAAAGTATCGAACTCTTCGTAACAATTCGTAACAAGAGCGCGTACGTTATTTAACGCGCAAAAAATGATGTGCTGAAGTGAATAAACACTAAAAAGTTGCTAAACAGTACAAAAAAGGGCAACAAACACTATTTTTTTTTGGGTTATCTATTGAGTTTTAACGAAAGTTGTAGAACAAAAGTTGTTTGTTTAAATATACAGAACATGCCCTTAAACGGATGCAGGCTGATTACCAATAACCCTGTATAGTACAGCCGTTACTAAAATACATGGTGTTCTTTCAATATAACCGTTCTGTCTAGCCCTGTATCTTAACCGTCGCGAACAGCCAAGTGTCAAACTCGACGCTTAATTTGCTGCCGAACACATTGCGGTGATTAGCGCAACGCATTCGGATTCCGAGTTTTTACAAGATAGTTTTTATGCAAACCGCTGTCATTTTAGATTTATTGACTGGATAATTATCGGATTGTTGCCGCATCGTGGCAACACCATGTGACGTCAGAACATAAGATTTTATTTATCGAGCCTATATAATACACAGTCTAATACTATGGAAGACTTTAAAATCTAGAAAAAAAACTTTCAAAATGTAATCGATAATGACAGGTCAACGATTGAGCATGGTAGTAGGTACGTTGGACTCTTTGCAGAATGCGCCTGGATTAGTACCTCACTAAAGCCAGTTATCCTACTGGAAACCAGAAATGAAATAAAAATCACAGTGTTACGTGTGAATGGTAATGTTTCCAGAGAAATTACTGGGTCTGGCTACTAATTGCAGTGCTAGTTAGTTATTTGGACTCTTAATTTACAATAGCTGTTCAATAGTTTCATGATGTTATGGACTGGCATGTTATTTAAGTACCATCCATATGATGGTACTTAAATGTGGCTTGTGCCATCGATGTAGCATAGGTTTATTTTTTTATTTTATCATTTAATTTATGTACATAAATGCTACACCCAAAAAAGTAAAACATAACTAACACATAAACTCACTGATCTCAGCTACACATAACCATTTATATCTAATTACGAGCCAACATAAAAGACACCTTAAAATCGCCCACAACGTCCATAAAGCCCATAATAGTTACCAAATAAAAAGCCCTATGAATAAGTACTAAATATAACTGTTAAAAATAAATAAATCCCAAACGAATCCCATTAAAAATTACCCAATATATTAGATAGTTGAATGAGGTGCTCGAATGTGTGGTCGTTAAAACGAAATCCAGTAAAAAATGCATGCGGTCTTGAATGCTATTGTGGGGTAACTTCGACTACCTTTATGAGTTATTTGTAATAAATTATTATGTACTATAAAGTACTACGAGTAAATCTCTGCACATAAAATCAGACTCTATCTGTCTGTTTATTGATTTTTTTATAATGTGGAATTATATATTGTTACCTAATATTATTAATGCGAGAGTTAGGGTGTTTGTTGTTGTTCAGCGACTACGAGTACTCACAAACTTTCTCACTTGTAATAAATACTAGATACATAGTAAGAATTAGGATAGTATTAAAAATATGTTTTATTATTATTGACCTTCTTTCGTGGCTCTTTGGGCAAGTGGTTTTAAATGTGATACATTTATATTTTAAGTTGAAGTCCCTTCGTAATTTTCTAACTTGGTTTCAGTAGCTAAAATTTGGTCCTTTTTTGCGGGCATTTGTTTTGATTGTTTAATTCAAATTTCCATCAAACCTGAAGACAGTAATGTTTCCACAATGCCTGGCGGTAGAATAACTGGAAAAGTCGTGGGAACTCCGGAAAGACGAGAAATATCCGACCTTTATACAAATTATTTGTCGTGATGAACATTAAAAATGATTAAACCAATTTCGCTTCTCATTTAAACAGAACAATTAAACGTTATCTAAATTAGTAGAAAGCGGCGGAATTACCAAATAACCTCTATTTAACTAAAACAAAATACATTTGGTAAAGTTATTTGATTTTTCTTTTTGAAAAAACCGTTTTTAAATGGTATTTAGGTATAGGGTAACATTTTTTTTTTTTTTTTATCATTCAACGACGGCGTAGATATTTTTATTGTAGTTTATCAAATATAACTTTTAGGCTTGTGTGATTTGAAGTCCTTTTAAAAGGATTATACCTACTCGTACCTACAGGAAATTCCTCCGTATTCCATATTAATATTTATTTATTGAAGGCTTACAACAGACTAAAACCTGACAAACGAGAAATGATATTGATATAGAAATGTTGAACCCATGTAACGTCAAACAAACTCCAAACTCGAAAAGATTAAATTGATCTGAGTCAAGTTAACTGCTATTTAAATGTATATTTTAGTTCCTACCGACATTTTAGTCTCGTTGCAACAGTCGTACCCATAATTTGATTTGACCACCGAGATACCATAGCTACATAGATAGTTTTGTGAACTTATTTGGAAAGTACCGCTACTATTTAAGCGATAAGAAATCAAAATTCTAGTCAATAGTATTTTTCATTTTGTGTAAAGCTTCATTTTTTGGACTTTCACTTCACCTAAAAAAATCTAATAAGCTGCAGCCGGGTGCGTCAGCTAGTTAACCGACACAACAATAATAAATTACAGAATAATTCGGTAGTAGGTCAAATAAATCCTTAATAAGGTGTCGTTAAAGTTTATTATTTAGTGACTGACTCCACTTAGAGTTGTTGTTCGTTTTTTTGTAACAATAAACATCTGTTGGGATGAACGCAGTAAACGCAAAATTTGCAGACTAAGAAATTAGAAGCTGTATACATTTTTGAAGAGTTAATGCGATTACTTACATAGAATTACAATAATACATATTTTTGGCTAGATTATGAGTTATCGAAACGGAAAGAAAAATAATTTTATTTTGATTTTATTTTATCAATAATAGTTTTGCGGCAGATTGCCATGTCACCTAGTGGCTAAAGTATGCGTGCCTGTTGAGTATTTTTTATTGTTTTGGTTAATGTATACATCTAGGTACCTACTTATAACGAATTAGTTGTAAAACAAAATCACAAAATATCGTAAATAAACGAGGGTGTTTTTATGGAAGTATATTTGCATGTTATTTATTACAATATTTACTGCTTTCTCGCTTTCAACCGTCCGATTTCCCGATTTTATTGGGTGTATTATGGCAATCGTTTTTTTAAATGAAGTCATGAGTTTTAGCGGTTATAGTTGAATACAAGAATTGTAAGTAAACATACTGTTTGCCTGTAAGAGATTGCTCTCAGCAATAAGGCCGCCATTTATGGCGCTAGTTTATAAGTGTGTCTCTGTAGTTTTAAGTTTTTTTTTCGTGTCACAATAAAGAGTTTATATCTATCTATCATACTTAATTGTTATTTTAACAAACTCTACGGCAGTTTCAGTTTGCAAACAAGTTGGGTAGGCAATAGAAGTCATCTGAGGCCAACTAGTATTGGGTTTTCTATAAAAATAATAAACAACTGACAAAGAACAAACAACAGATAAATTCTCTCAGTGCTAGACTGGTTAAAACACTTCTTGTACGTAGGTATATATTTTAAACATTAATTATATTTTTTTGTGTTTTAAAAACTTTGGTGTGAACTCTAAAATTTCAACTGATCGTCAATACATCTGTATGTTGTGCATGTACTGCGCGCAGTGACAATATTTCACATTTTATAGAGCATCAGCTATTGTGCTACCGTTGAGCATTAGCCAGTTATTATTTGATAGCTTTTATCGCCACTGGTTCCCAAACTTCAGGTTTAGAAAGTGCAACAATAGGTTGACAATCTCTTATCATAATAGTCTGTATTCAAAAATAATCTGCTTTTCCCTGACGTATGATTGTTTTATATTTAAAGCAATAGATTCGATTAATAAATAGGGTACCGGACTGGGTCAAAAATACACCATCCTAATTAGTCCGTCAGCTAGATCATGGAAAAATGTTGGACACGAATTTTTTGATTTTCATAATATTAAAAATCGTCACAGATATAGACCATCAAACTTCGAGAGTGGGGGGTCGCGACGTCACTCGTGAGTAAAAATCGTACTCACAAGTGACGTCACACGAAACTTCGAAACACTGTATCTTCGTAATTTTTTGTTTGTGAAACAAAATAAAAAATACGTGTAAAATACTTTTTGCCAATCTTACTAATGGGCTACTTAGTTTTTTTTAGGATTGTACCCTATTGTAGAAGGTTTTTATGGAAATAAATATTTAAAAAGTTGTCTGGAAAATACGAGAATATAAGGCACGCCTGTTAAGTCCACTAATAACACAAATAATAAGATAAATAAGTACATTTAAATAAATAGTGATCTGCAAACATTACCGTGGCATTCGTATTTGGAAGGCAATATTTCCAGAAATATTACAGGTAGGTACATATTTATGGGTGATGAGCGCAGTGCAATGCTAGGTAATAATTTACACTCTTCAGTCGTGTTGCCTCCCCATAACAACACAGTGTCAGGCTTATATTTATATATGTATATCTGGCTCATTATTCCACCACTCAATAAAAAATAAAAAAGACGAGGCAAAACAACCGGGTGTGGATAAGTTTGACTCTATGTGTGCGTGTGTCTGTGGCATCGTAGCTCCCGAACGAATCAACCAATTTTGATGTTTTGTTGTTTGATTTTTTGTTTGAAAGGTGAATAGGCTTGTGTACTACATTTTAAAAATTGGGTAATAATATAGCTTAATGTTTATATTATTCCGAAACATCTATATTTTTGAAAAAAAAACGTACATTTACAATATGTATTTTGCATTTTAAAAAATCAAACAAATTTCTGCACAAAAACGCTTCAGACTGTCATGGCGTCTTGAATGACGTCACGCCGTGGCAAATATATGTGTTTGTGTAAGGACGTTGTCAATGTTTTTCATTTAAAATACATCCCTCGTAATACAAGAACTGCATAGTGCCCCAGTGTACAAGCACAAGTATAAATACGCCAAACAAATTAGTCATCTATGTTCCAAACGATCCACAAATACGAAAAAAGTGGCAAACGCTTGCGAGGAGGAATGAAGCCCACTAAATTAAGAATGTATTTTTGTCGAGATCATTTTGTTGAAAGCATTTGACACGGTATAATCTTAGTGACGCAAATGTAAAAAAACTGATAATTTTCTTCAAAAATAGTGGTAAAACAATAACAAACTAGTTCAGTAAAGCGGCTGAAGAACAAGTATCCTTGGCGAAGAATAAATAAAAAATAAAAATATTTGTTCTATGAAAATGTCAACAACATTAGTAATGTCAAGTGAGTTTTGCCACGGCATGACGTCACATTTTCTGATTGGCGTTCATTGTCACGTGAGTCAATACCTATTTTTTATTTTCTTTTCTAAAAATATTAATAATCTTTACTTATTTTGATAAATTGTTTTATTTTTAATCTCTATATCTTAATCAATAGTTAGAACCTCTAATCCATCCGATTCATTCTTAGTGGAAACAAGCCTATTGATCTACAAAGAGTATTCTGAGCCTGTGATAGAGTATCTTTGATAAAAATAGATCCAAGATGGCCGCCGCACAAAATGGCAAAATGGCAATGTATGGGTATACATTGAAAAGGCTTGACTGGTAGAATACATACACTGTGGCAATTTGAAATCCAAGGTAAGTAGCGGCAGTCAGGAATGTCGTTTTAGTTATTACACTAACTTTTTCAACATTTGGTATAAAACCTTAAACAAGGTACAAGTATAGGTACAAGGAATAGGTACAAGTAGGTAAATAACTGAACAATAAATAATAGTCTCAAGTCTCAACATAGTTTTACCTCGCTTTACGAAGCTCGTTCTAGCTGGATAGAAGGCATTACCAGTAGGTATCCATGGTCTATGACCGTAATCCAATTTTATCAATACCTATTTACGATGCCTAGTTATCAGTAACAAGTCACCAATCATGGTATAATCAGTTCTCTACCCGTAAGTCATTGGATTTCAGCCCACTCGTACCAACGCCCGTATTCTGAACCAATAAAGAAAACACAAACAATACCGATATAAGTGGATCTATGCTTCCATAGAACCGTTGTGAGTTTTAAGTTCAAGATATACTGGATATTAAATGTGTTTGAGTGGACTGAGCTGCCAAAGTTTCTAATGATCAAGCTCTTTAGACTAATATACTAGTGTATGGTAACACCAATAAAATTTATTGTTATTTATTAAGCTTTTACCTATATAACAGTAAGTAAATAGAAAAGTTTAAAAGTTTGCTCCTTAATTATATCAGAACTTCTGAATGGATCGGCTTTAAATATGGAACACAGCACATAGATTGGAATAATAAATAGTACGTAGGCTAGTTTTTATCCCGAAAAAAACAACGGGAACGGGAACTACACAGATAATATCTGCTAGTAAAATGGATTGTTACTCCACTATCACTAAATTTCGTTGCATCTCGAAAACTATGAGGCTGATCTGATCTGATACCACCATTTCCATTTTTCATCGGACTGATTGTAGCTCGAAAATGTAACATCGTTTCACGGTTGATGTTAAAAAGACTAGAATGAGGAAATTTGACTTCAGTTTCGTAATAAAAACGTCTAGGCTGTGGAATGCGGTACGTGAGTGAGCGTTAAGAAAGAAACACATATATATTCAAACTTTCGTATTTAAAATATTAATCACAGTGCACTGCTATTTTACCCGCGTAGTTCTCTGTCCCGTTGTTTTACCGGGATCCACAGTATTCTAATTGTTATATCAAACTATTATCTATCTATGCGCTAAAATGTTACCTACATCTATGTTGAGAATGAACTACTAAAGAGATAGATCTCTTTAGTAGTTCATTCCCTCGCAAGGAGAGAGCCTAGGGCCTAGGCTCTCTCCTTGCGAGGGAAGGCCCCTAGGCCCTAGGCTATAATCCACTACGCTGGCCCAGAGCGCGTTAATGGATGACACATGATCTCGAAAGGTTCTAGGTACATATTGGTGTCTTTCACCGTTTTTAAGTAAGCGGCATTACGCACATGACATAGAAAATTGACTTGACTGGCCTTGTGGCTAAGTGGTTAGTAGCTTTGCCTGCGAAGCCGAGGGTCGTGGGTTCGATCCAGTGACCCAGTGCAAATATTTGTGTGATGAATTCAAATGTTTGCACTGTGTCTGGGTGTTTCTATGTATAATAAGTATGTATTTAAAAATATATAAGTATTATATCAGCTATCTGGCCGCCATCACACAAGCTTTGCTTAGTTTGGGGTCAGATGGTGTTGTGTGTGGTGCGCGTGGGATTTGAACTCCAGATCGGCAGTCGCCGTTCTCCCGACTAGACAAGCTGTAACTTGCAGCTTTTTGTTAACTACTTAAAAGTCGGAATCTATTTCAAAACACTTTAATCTCAACCATCTTTGATCCGGAACAGTTGTGAGATAAATAAACCAACTAATAGTCCTCGAAATCTATTATCGCCAAAATCGACACCATTAATAACATATTATGAATGACTCCTTAAAATTCTAAAGATCTAACATTTTAGAGATCAGACACATGTTACTCGGCAGCCATTTCATCGCCACAAAATCATTTATCATTCCCATTCATTTATCATTCGAATGAGACTTAAAGAGAGGAAAATGAAGCTCAGAGTAAATAGTATCGAGAAATGATACAATTAATGATTAATTGGTTTAAATTTCAAAGAGTTAAATCATTGAAATGGATATTAGTACTTATTGGAATGAGGTAAGATTGACAATGGTTTGATTTCTTTTGAATTTTGGGTGGCGTCGGTACGTCTGTTATTCGGTGTGAAATTGTAAGATGATTTTTGATTTTGAGTGTTCGAATCATTTTCGACTAAAATTTGTTTGAAAGGGTTATTTTTAAACAGCGTAGTGACTAGTAATTTCCATTGATAGTAAGGGTTGCCAGTTGCCACAAGGGTTCGTTCATTCATGATTTCACACTACTTCTAAATCGTTTAAATGGTAGTTTACATCCCATTTTACAAGAATTTGCTTGTTCAATTGAAATTACTTTCAACGTATTAAGGAAGCTTTTGTGTCGGTTGCTTTGATTTTTCATTGTTGGTTTTGTGAAGAAATATCAGTACAACTTTGCATATTTAGATTATTTCAAACATTGAAATTTACATGAAAAATGAAAATGAAAATTTATTTCACACACAGAGAAACTAACACATACATTATAAAAAAATAAAGTCTAACTTACATAAATATAGGTACGTGTAACTTACATACTGTACGTGTGGTACAAGAATTTTCGGTGGACCCCAAACAAAGCACATAGCTTATTGTCTCTTGAGGTCCAAGTGCTTAGATACAGTGTTCTGTGTAAGAATGAAACAGTTACCATATCTTCGAATTCAGAATCGTTACCCTAATACAACATATGCAATTCATCTACCTACAGGATCTATTACCACCTTGTAAGTGTAGGTATCTATCCGACCGCTCTTAGCTTGAAAAAGTGGCATCATTTCATGGTTGACGTTCCAAAGATGATTTGTGTCAATTTTTGTGATAAGAACTTCTAGGCTGTAGAATGCGTTTCCTGAGTGGGTTTTTTCCGAAGATTTTTTCACGTCCTATCGTTGCTTAACATCAGGCGAGATGGTGGTCAAGTGTAAGCCTAAAACAGTTGGGGGAATTGCCTTAAAAATGTACTTATGTAACCTTAAAAAAAGGCAGTGGACACCTTGATTTTACCGTTCTTACGAACAAGTGACGTGACAAAAAAAAACGTGAAACAAAAAATACGTGTACCTCATTTTTCCATGATCTTGCTGATGGACTTATTAGAGTGGTGTATTTTTGACCCTGACCGATACCCTATTTCAGGACACAAATTTAAATGATCTACTTAGTATTACTCAGTGACGACCATAGTATACAGTGCAAGGTAATGATTTGAACTCATCATATGCCAATAGTTTTGTGACACTGCTGTATGAGCAGGCGTGTGGCTCACCATCAGCCTCATGTACTGCTCGTCCCGTCATACTATACTATAAAAAGAAAATAAAAGTCCGTATCCAGTGGCAATCCAGTAAATTTCATGAAGCTATTTTAAAAATAAAAATTTAATAGATTGCAATTTTATTTTGGAAATCAAAAAAAATGTAATATGAGAAGCAATAACCGTCTCGGGACAAATGCATTAATGAATTCAAATGGCCCCCTGTTTATTGGCTGTCGGTTAAACCGAGTTAAGCTGAGGGTATCCCACTGTGGGATGAAGTTATGCATCAGTGAACAAGTCATTCTATTTTTTTTTTTTGGTGCATTGTATGACGTGTGAAATTTTAAGATTACAAAATTACAGACTGAAATACATATGTACATATTTATTTAATACAATAAACCTTAGTTTTTATCGAAACTGTAATTGTTGACAATACATTATTTATTTACTAGCAGCCCGTTCCGGCATCGCTCGGATAATAACCTAGATACCAACTGCAGCGCCATCTGCCGGGCTGGCTTATGAATCTAAACCATCCATGGCAACCCTAAACATTAATAATAAAATTAAATGTTTATTTTTACAAAACAATTTTAGATTTGCCATTAGCTCCGGGAACTTTTAAGCGAAATAAAGTGAAAAACATTTACAAAAAAGACGATAATTGATCAGTTATCGAGCGGGATGAAAAATTAAATTACTAAAATGGCTATTCAAAAATAGGGGTTGGTGATAAAAAGGAAAAAATTTAGGGGTGTATGTATTTTTAATGCCGCATTACCTATAAACAAATAAAAACAAAAAATGACCAAAAATAAAAAAATATTTTTTAGGGGTGAACAACCCTTATCACTTAGGGGTATGAAAAATAGACAGTAGCCGATTCTCAGACCTACTGAATATGCATACAAAATTTGGTAAAAGTCAGTAAAGCCGTTTCGGAGGAGTAAGGTAACTAACATTGTGACACGAGAATTTTATGTATAAGATAATCGGTGCTTCATGAATAATTTTCGCATACATAGTTTTTTTTTTATAAATAGTCTTATGCCAGATGGTCTCTCGCCTATCGATGATTAAGCTAGCAGGGTTTTGTTGACTATGTATATTCATGCACACATGAAAAATATAACTGCAAGCATTACATATATTTACATTTATTCAAATTTACTTACTTTTTCATTGTTTTAGTAATATTTTTTGCACCATAAAAAAAACTCAAGTTTTTTTTATAAATTTTGTTTTGTGCCGGCATTCAACATAATATCTTATATAGTAACTATTTCAAACTTTGACACTAATGTTAAGTTATATGTATTTGCTTTTTTTATTAAATTAGATGAAATTTAGTTAATGTGATACACTTCAAGTAATTAAATTAAGTTTGTGACATTTAATTTCATTTTATTTTACTAAATACAATGTGATTCGTTATTGACACAGAAATCTAAATAATATTATTTAAATCATAAGTAATCTAAATAATATTATTTAGATTATTGTGGATATTGTTTAACGCCATCCTACCCTCCCCTATTCTAGCAGTGATATGAAAAATATCGCATTAACTTGCGGGAATCGAACCCGCGCCCCAGCTACAAAAATCCAGTTATTACAATATGTCGCGCGTATATTTACATACGCTAACCAACCGTGACTGATCGCGCAGTGAGTACAGTTAAGTGTTTGGGATGGGACATTGATAGAGTAAGTCAATGGGGAGTATTTTTGACCTGAATTTGATGAACGGTTTCGGTGTGACAGTGTACATCTTATTGATGTCACAGGAATTAAAGTTTAGATGTTTGCTGATCAATCATTTTGTAAGAATCGAATGGATCAGTATGAAAAACGGTGAATAAGAAAGTGGAATGAATTGAGATGTTGAGGAAAGGAGTGGATTAGAGTGGAGCGAAGGAGAGTGAATCGAAGCGCAGTGGAGCGAAGTGCAGTGGAGCGAAGCGGAGTGGAGCGAAGAGGAGTTGAGTGGTTTGTAGCATTGTGCAGTGGAGTGGAGCGGAGCAGGGTGGAGTGGAGCGGAGCAGAGTGGAGTGGAGTGTTGTGGAGTGGGGTGTTACGATTAATTTAAAGTAAAGAATCGACACCTTTTACGTAACTCAAGAACTACCGTTTTTTAATTCACATCAGCCTAGAGCAAATGTTTAAGTACAACCGTAAACTTCACTTTTCCATATATTTATCGTGATTAGCATTTTAAATGGTTAAAAGCCTAAATCGTTCTACTGTTAGGAAATCTCCTTCATTTCAGTTAGCCCGACCTACGTGTTATCTGGCTTTGGTGGCGCCGTCTTTATCGTACATGTGCAGAGGTCATCTGAATGTTAGACCTCAATCTGCGATAGCCTTTGCCCACGGGTATGCCTGTTATTAAAGTGAATGAAAAAAAAATTAACAAGCATAATTACCCCACTTTATTTTCCCGTAGCCGGAACTAGGAGCCGTTTCTTACCAGGAGAGAGGAAAAGCTGGGTGGCTTCGGCCACCTCACTGGCCAAGTGCGGGTTTGTGTGAGACACACATCCTGGAAATATGTATTTCATGGATCATTGCTGCATTCTTCACGTTATCCTTCACCCTGAAAGCTCAACATTTTCTTTTTTTTTTTTTTTTCAACATTTGCTTGCTGACTATTATTTTTATCTTTGTATAAACTCAGACCAATACCAATTGTTTTGCCAGATATTGCATACCTCTCGACGTGACCTGAATGGGTCAACTTTTTAAATGTCTTGCCTGCAAACGGCAAAGAATTTCGTGTTTGTATTTGATAACATGATTTGACCGTACGATCTCACAATTGTGAATTCAGGCTTCCTAATAATGAATCAGGAATTTAAATAGAATAACCCTTAATAAAGTTTTGACGCATTTATTTCTTATTCAATATCTTGCATATTCTCTTTCGAAATTTCCTCCTGGCTGAATGGGAAGCTACTGAAGATGCAATAATGGCACTAAGACATAGTACAGCTAATCAGGCTGAAGAGGCAATGGGCAGGTCACATCGCTCGCAGAACCGACAATCGATGGGGAAGAAAGGTTCTCGAGTGGCGACCACGAATCGTAAGACGCAGTGTTGGACGGAAACCCACTAGATGTACAGATGCCGTCACAAAGGTCGCTGGAAACCACTGGTTACAGGTTGCGTAGGACCGTTCGTTATAGAAATCTAGGATCCCTCCTAGATTTCCACAGACCTTTGTGACGGCATCTGTACATCTAGTGGGTTTCCGTCCAACATGGGTCTATGTTGAGCAGTGGACGTCTTGCGGTTGATGATGATGAGTCAGGATACAGCTAGTCAGTTATAAATATTTTTATTTCGAAACTGTTTAGTTCTGTTTACTTAACCGTTAAGGAAATCTCAAAATTGAAGGTGTAATATGTCTGTAAATGGCCATGTGTATCATGTTTTATCAAATTTATAATGATGAATTCAATCTCAGATCCGACCGAGCGTGTCACGTCTATTAAACACTACTCCAGTCCCCTACACGCTTCCAGCCCGCACTTCTATCGCATTTCTAAACAAACGAAGGGGACAGACAAACAGACTGAATGATGCGACAATAATATTACGCTGTGAATTTATTGAATTAAATTGCTGGATGTCTGTCTAATGGGACAATTGACTGCTCGCTCATCTATTTGAAAATGATCGGTGATTTAGTGAATGAGTTTGGTTGGTACTTTTATTGGTATTATTCAGGATTTAAAATGTATTCAAGAAATTTAATAGACTCAGTTATTATGTATCGAGAATTATGCTGAATTAATTAAACTATATACTTACGAGTTTTGGTAAATCTGGAGTTATATTGACATTTAATTTTAAGTACTTGTTTTGTCTTGTCCATTAATTTGATTTACATATTTGTTTACAGGCGCCAGCGACTTCGTTCTCATAGAATTTTCTTAAAATTCTTCAGAGTATTTTTTCAGTACCTCTGCTTATTCTTTTGTAATGAAAAGAACAATCATGTTATCGACACAAAAGTAGCCTATATGTTGTTCTAGACTATAATATTTTGAGTTCTTATGGCGAGATTGAGCAACAAACATCCAAACTCTAAGCGTTCAAATATTAAAACTTTTACACTTATGTAAAATATTTAAACAGTAGTTTTTGAACATTCCTACATAGCGGTAAAATAACTGGCAAAAGTGTGGTGAAGGCTTATCAGGCGAACTCTTTAAATTGTCCTAATGCTACAGAAATATCCTTGTTTGACAAGATAACTAAACAAGTTTATACAAACTCAATAACAATCATAATAATCACAGGAGCTTAAGTTTCATCAAACCTTAGTTAATATATATTTTTTTTTATAGCATAGAGTGACGAGACGAGCAGGTCATGTGGCTGATGGTAAGCAACATGCCTGCCACATAACAGCACAGTAACACGCAGCTATTGGAACATGATAGTCCAAATCATTACCTAGCACTGCACTGCGCTCGTCACCCAGAGATCTAAGATATTATGTCTCTAAGCCCTGTAATTTCTCTGGAATCATTGCCCTTCAAACCGGAACACAGTAATGTTTGCACATTACTGCTTGATAATACAATGTGCTAGATACTATAATGTGTGGTATTACGATATACTCGTATTATTTGATATATTCATTTCAAGTCCGATTGATTGGCACAGGTATACCTATGTATTTGTATACGCCTGGATTAGTTCGGTGGACACCGAAGGGTGTGAAATGTAATAAATATCTTTTATACCGGTTTTTTTAAATAATTTCATAGAATATTATTTAACATCCATTTTTCCTTCTGTTTTGAAAAGTGGAATTAGTAGTTGTTGTAATTATAATTACATATTAATTAATGTTGAGATACATATTACCCTTAATAGGTTTAACTTCCCAGATATTACTAAGCAGTAACGTATTGAATTAAACACCTTAACAAACTGTGTTAGTAGATAGTTGAGACAAAGTTTACAATAATTTTAAGTCAGTTAAAAACTGATACACCTAAAACCATTCAAGTCGTTATTTTAACGGATAAGCTGCCAAGCGGGTAAATGCTGTAGATTAGCTAGTTAACGTTAGCTGGGGGTCTACCGCCGAACGAAAAATTTCATCGCTTTGATGTTTCTCTCTCTTTTCTTTTCGCTTGAAATGATAGAGACAGGATTAGCAAAGCGATGGCCGATTTAGTTAGGCGGTAGAGGTGCTGGTCTAATAATTGCAGTCTTCAAAAACCATTTTTAACCGACTTCCAAAAAGGAGGAGGTTATCGATTCGACCACCATTTTTTTTTAATGTTTGTTACCTGATTTCTCGAGAACGCCTGAACTAATTTCAAAATTTATTTTTGTGTTCGTATGGGTATACTTCCCGAATGGTCCCATATAAAATTGTATCGAAATCGGGGTGGTGGTTTTTGAAATATGAAGAAAAAACTAAAATTTGCCTACAATTTGGTCTGGATGACATAATTGTAAACTTCACAAAAGCTGTTAAATTCGATCTTGTCAACACGAAATTGTGTAAATGCACAAATTGCACTAAAAAGGGTAAAATAAACTATTTTCTACAAAAAATTCAACCGACTTCAAAACCACAAACATACAGTCAAAAGCGAAAAATATACTGACATAATTATTAGAAACGCTACTCGCTCATCTATTTGAAGTCGGTGCCAGCCAAGTCTAACAGGTAGTAGATAGATACTACTTACCTATGCCTACTTACTACCTTACTACGTACATAGTATCTGTCTACTAGCTTTTTAACTAGACTAGCACCGAAATTCAAATAAGGTAACTGAAGCAATTAACGCCCACCTAACTTTAAATATTATTTTTAAGAGTGCGCCTAAAGCCAGGAAAAAATCAGATTTCACCCGCGCGACGCGTTTCTTAATGTGATGTACATATAAAGTCGAGGATAGCATGACACAGTTTGGAGGAAAAATCAGGAGTCCATTTTTGACCAAGTTTTATTTAATTACTCAATAACTAAACATAAATTTAAAAAACTGTTTGGTTACTTTACTAGAACGTACAAATAGGAATTTTATTACCAAAAAATAATGTGGGGTCATCGCTGATAATTTCGAGTACTCGAATTAAAACGGGTTTTTTCGGTGTCATTTTTATTTTTTTATTGTAAAAAACTCTGATCTGTTTTTAAAATTCTATTTGGTTATTGTGCTTCTTCTTGATTGTACCCACACGTCAATATTTTTTTTGTCATAGTTTTTAGTTTCTTAACTTCAGTGAGCGGCGTCGAAAATGTCCTTTTTTCGTTTTCTGGCTTTAGGCGCCCCCTTAATATATATTTCTTTAAATATATAAAATGTATTGTTATGAGAACATTAAACATTTTTTTCTGATTTGAAAGATGATAGTTAAGTCGTGTAATTGTATAAAAAATCCATGCTAATAACATCATTTTAAGCCCTTGTTTTGAGCGTTATAAAAATACTGTGTTTATTGGCGCCCACTTGCTAAATTAGATGATGTACGCGAAAATTATCATCTAGTATGCTTAAGTAACCATGATTAAACAGAAGTATCATAGGTATATATTTCTTTATCAGATATAAATGAACTTATAAAATAAAAGTTTATTATAAAAACTTAGACAATTCTTTACAAGCATCAAGTAACCTGAAACTTCTAATTTTAATCATTTTTCACAAAACTTCTTAAGTCTTTACATGATCAAATAAAAAAATAACAGCGCAATCACTGTTTATGTACATTTTTTTTTTGTAATATGTGGGTAAACGCGTTCGATCTTGTCAACACGAAATTGTGTAAATGCACAAATTGCACTAAAAAGGGTAAAATAAACTATTTTCTACAAAAAATTCAACCGACTTTAAAACCACAAATATACAGTCAAAAGCGAAAAATATACTGACATAATTATTAGAAACGCTACTCCCTGATCTATTTGAAGTCGGTGCCAGCCAAGTGTAACAGGTAGTAGATAGATACTACTTACCTATGCCTACTTACTACCTTACTACGTACATAGTATCTGTCTACTAGCTTTTTGACTAGACTAGCACCGAATTCAAATAAGGTAACTGAGGCAATTAACGCCCACCTAACTTTAAATATTATTTTTAAGAGTGCGCCTAAAGCCAGGAAAAAATCAGATTTCACCCGCGCGACGCGTTTCTTAATGTGATGTCATGACTGTGTCATGCTATTCTCGACTTTATATGTATAAAGTCGAGAATAGCATGACACAGTTTGGAGGAAAAATCAGGAGTCCATTTTTGACCAAGTTTTATTTAATTACTCAATAACTAAACATAAATTTAAAAAACTGTTTGGTTACTTTACTAGAACGTACAAATAGGAATTTTATTACCAAAAAATAATGTGGGGTCATCGCTGATAATTTCGAGTACTCGAATTAAAACGGGTTTTTTCGGTGTCATTTTTATTTTTTTATTGTAAAAAACTCTGATCTGTTTTTAAAATTCTATTTGGTTATTGTGCTTCTTCTTGATTGTACCCACACGTCAATATTTTTTTTGTCATAGTTTTTAGTTTCTTAACTTCAGTGAGCGGCGTCGAAAATGTCCTTTTTTCGTTTTCTGGCTTTAGGCGCCCCCTTAATATATATTTCTTTAAATATATAAAATGTATTGTTATGAGAACATTAAACATTTTTTTCTGATTTGAAAGATGATAGTTAAGTCGTGTAATTGTATAAAAAATCCATGCTAATAACATCATTTTAAGCCCTTGTTTTGAGCGTTATAAAAATACTGTGTTTATTGGCGCCCACTTGCTAAATTAGATGATGTACGCGAAAATTATCATCTAGTATGCTTAAGTAACCATGATTAAACAGAAGTATCATAGGTATATATTTCTTTATCAGATATAAATGAACTTATAAAATAAAAGTTTATTATAAAAACTTAGACAATTCTTTACAAGCATCAAGTAACCTGAAACTTCTAATTTTAATCATTTTTCACAAAACTTCTTAAGTCTTTACATGATCAAATAAAAAAATAACAGCGCAATCACTGTTTATGTACATTTTTTTTTTGTAATATGTGGGTAAACGCGTTCGATCTTGTCAACACGAAATTGTGTAAATGCACAAATTGCACTAAAAAGGGTAAAATAAACTATTTTCTACAAAAAATTCAACCGACTTTAAAACCACAAATATACAGTCAAAAGCGAAAAATATACTGACATAATTATTAGAAACGCTACTCCCTGATCTATTTGAAGTCGGTGCCAGCCAAGTGTAACAGGTAGTAGATAGATACTACTTACCTATGCCTACTTACTACCTTACTACGTACATAGTATCTGTCTACTAGCTTTTTGACTAGACTAGCACCGAATTCAAATAAGGTAACTGAGGCAATTAACGCCCACCTAACTTTAAATATTATTTTTAAGAGTGCGCCTAAAGCCAGGAAAAAATCAGATTTCACCCGCGCGACGCGTTTCTTAATGTGATGTCATGACTGTGTCATGCTATTCTCGACTTTATATGTATAAAGTCGAGAATAGCATGACACAGTTTGGAGGAAAAATCAGGAGTCCATTTTTGACCAAGTTTTATTTAATTACTCAATAACTAAACATAAATTTAAAAAACTGTTTGGTTACTTTACTAGAACGTACAAATAGGAATTTTATTACCAAAAAATAATGTGGGGTCATCGCTGATAATTTCGAGTACTCGAATTAAAACGGGTTTTTTCGGTGTCATTTTTATTTTTTTATTGTAAAAAACTCTGATCTGTTTTTAAAATTCTATTTGGTTATTGTGCTTCTTCTTGATTGTACCCACACGTCAATATTTTTTTTGTCATAGTTTTTAGTTTCTTAACTTCAGTGAGCGGCGTCGAAAATGTCCTTTTTTCGTTTTCTGGCTTTAGGCGCCCCCTTAATATATATTTCTTTAAATATATAAAATGTATTGTTATGAGAACATTAAACATTTTTTTCTGATTTGAAAGATGATAGTTAAGTCGTGTAATTGTATAAAAAATCCATGCTAATAACATCATTTTAAGCCCTTGTTTTGAGCGTTATAAAAATACTGTGTTTATTGGCGCCCACTTGCTAAATTAGATGATGTACGCGGAAATTATCATCTAGTATGCTTAAGTAACCATGATTAAACAGAAGTATCATATATATTTCTTTAACAGATATAAATGAACTTATAAAATAAAAGTTAATTATAAAAACTTTGACAATTGTTTATAAGCATGAAGTAACCTGAAACTTCTAATTATAATCATTTTTCACAAAACTTCTTAAGTTTTTACATGATCAAATAAAAAAATAACAGCGCAGTCACTGTTTATGTACTTTTTTTTTTGTAATTTGTGGGTAAATGCGTTAAACAATGTGCATTTTACAGGTATGTTAATAACCATCCTCGCTTAGCTTACTTGTGCATTGCGCAGTCATTTTGTATGTACCTAAAACATGTTATCTGCTATTGTTTCCATATTAAAAAAGCATTGGAATTACAAAATCGTTAGGTAGCTATTAAAATCTACACAACAAAATACTGCGCAATAAAATTACAGGAAATAATAACTAATTAACAATAAAACGTTGGTACGTTGTAATCAATAATAAAAATAGCTCGATAATGAGTAATTAACGATAACGTACAGAATTTGAGCTTGTTAATGTTATCGGAAACTATTGGTTGAGGAAATTTATGATCCATGGTGGCTTAGGGGTTAGAACAAATTCACAACTATTAGGTTGTAGGTTCGAGGCTGCCTGCATTTAGGCCTGTTCACACCGGGGCGGTATTCGCTACCGCTGTGGCTGTGAGTAGAGGTAAATACCGCGCGGGTTTCGCGCGGTATTATGTAGGTACGTACCGCCGTACGGCGGTATTTTTTTGGTGTGAACAGTAATATTACCGCTTACCCACGCGGTATTCGCTACCGTAGGCGGCAGCGAATACCGCTCCGGTGTGAACAGGCCTTGTCGAAGTATTTTACATGATGTAGCTGTACAGATAGTTCAACTCATCTGTGCGCGCGGCGCTATGTGTGCGTGCGCTTGTAATTATACAACTTTCATTTGTGTGGCAGTGGCGCGGCAGTCGTCGTCCGAGCAAAACGTGACGAGCATACAAAGTAACTGTATATGTACAAGCTTACCCACACATAGGCCCGCGCGCACAGATGAGTTGAACTATCGTACAAGTTTGTAATTTGGTTGTTACAGTGACAGGAAACATCGTGTGGAAACTGGCGTATTCCAAAAAACTATTTTTTAGGATAAGCGTCAACCTGCACTTGGCATGCATGGTGAATCATGGCCTTGGCTCACCTTTTTTTAACTTTTTTGCCATCTCGCCTGATATTAAGCGACGATGCGATCTATGATGTTTACTGCAGGTCTACTACGAAAACCACCTCCGAATAATCGGATCCGACCGACAGCTGCCCGAATAATCGGTAAGGTAATTAAATTCTTTCGGAGTAAGGTTTACGACACAAAAACTGTCAAATCTATGTCGGTCGGAATTCGGAATGAGCGAAATGCCCCATCCGATCAATCGACTAATTGTGTTTCGTGGTAAGAAAAGTCCATAACTTCGGCCGAAATATCGTTTATCGGACTTCGTAGTAGACCTGCTGTTTACCTAGAGGAAACTGATTCACTCTCGATTTGCAGACAATAAGATTGTAACCATAACCTTTTCTTTGTGAGAGCAGACACCGAGTTCGAGCTATAGTAATATTTAGTGAACTACTAAAATACATTTTTGTTCTTTCGAAAATACTACCGTACTGATTATAATTGTGAAAAACTAACGGAGGGCGCTGCTAGTCTGGAATAACTCTTCAAAGCATATCCATCCAGACTATATGGCCATGGTTAGATATTATGGCCATCTAGAAATGTCAGCATTTCTAGATGGTTCCGAGTTCACCTGAAGATTTCTTTCACGAGCGTGACGCTTGAGCTCAATTCGCAGCCCACGAAAAATCTGTGAGTGGTGCGCTAAAGTTCCGTTTTTTTTTTTATTTGTCTTAACAAAATCTGACAATATACCTACAATCTACGCGGATAAAATAGCAGGCAAATGTTATGTGCCTACTAGCAAATGATAAAAGATCCCAAGTGAAGTTTCGTAAATCTAACTTGGGTGTAATATCTCTTGATCGAGATTCTCTCGTTCAGAAACTTTGCAATAGACATGCAATTGTTAAATGTACCAGAAATGAGCAAATTCGTTTTTAAACGGCTATCAGGCGGTCATTAAAACTGGTGTGAATGGCACACGGAACGCTGTGTGAGAGTAGGGTGACTCCACTGCGAAAAATTTGGGGATAGTTTTATTTTTAGCGTCAGAAGTGAAGTATTGTCCCGTCATAACTTACGCCTCAGTGGTGTTCGCCCAAACCTCCCCAAGCCTCCTTTACAAGCTCCAGGTCATTCAGAATAAGTTCATTCGCGGTGCGGTCGGCGCTCGTTGGTGCGAGCGCAACACCGACCTTCACTGCGACCTCGAACTACCCTCCATTCCTCAGTACCTTAAGTACCTCTCTCGCCGATATTTCGACGGCGCTCCTCACCATCCCAAACCCCTTGTCGTCCGAGCATCCGACTATCCCGTCAACTCCACTCCCAATCATCCCAATAGAAGCCGAAGGCCGCGAGACGTTCTGGGCGACCCGGACGACCCCATCGGAGCCGCTACCGCGGCGGCGCTGGGGTCGGCCGATCCCTCAGCTCCCGGCAATCGGAAATATGCCGTATTTGGTGTAGGCGCCGGGCACCGACGGCAGCACCGCCCACCTCGCCGGCGAGGTGGGCGGCCCCCCTCAGGATCTATCAGCAGATCGGTTAGTTTCTCTCCAACAACCATAAGTCAGCCGACACCAGCTCCATCCCCGCAAACGGGGCACCCGCCGAACTCTCCATCAATCGACCCGCCAACAGTCAGTCAGCCGACAGCCAACGTAATTACAATAATAATCAGTCAGACGACAGAGGTTTGCCCCTGTCAAGGATCAGTCAGATGACATCTGCTCTAAAGACTTACTCAGTCAGCCGACAAAGCGCTCCCTTTGCTTTTTCTGGTAATCACCCTAATAATAAGTCAACCGACATTCACTCACGTGCTTAGCAACGAGTTCGATACCGACTCATGTCGGTGGGTAACTCACCCCCCACACCGATAGGGCACCAGGAGGTGCCAAACACTCTGTCCCCCGGCACTAGCCCGAGCCGAGGGCGAGCCGTCTGAGGCGCCCTCGTGCTAGGTGCCATAACGCGTTCCAGGTATCATCCCATGCTAACGGTATTAGCACACTAATAGGTTTAATAATTAGGTTAGGTTCGTTTCGGGTCCTGCGCCCTTCAAGCGCTAACCCGAATAGTCAGGTCGGTAGTACAGGCGTCTCGTGGCCCGCTGCTATAGGTTAATTAAAAAAAAAAAAAGTTAAGTATTGTAAACATAAACTATGGTTTACAGAAATTTCTTTAGTTTGTTTGTTAATTTATCATTTCAGTAAATAAAATTAAGTAGTCAATCAATTTACAAAAACTGATTAATAATTTGCAATTCTAGCCATCAATTTAAATAATTAAAATAAGTTTCGGAAGACTTGTAAATTGCGCCGATCACCACCACACCACCAACACCATTCTATCGAGTCTAAATGAAATCATGTCCGAATCGAACACCAGTTAGATTTTATCTAAAAAATTGGTAGTTAAAGGGACTGTCGATATAAATGATAACAAAGTTTTCACTACAAACAAAATCACTCCAACTGCTCTCCTTGCAAGAGGGTCGCTAATTCCCAGCAGTGGAAACATACACTGGGCTGTTTATGCTTCGGTACCCAAAAGCCTGCCACATGTTCGAGTAATGTGAGACCTGTACAAATAAAAGTGTAAGCACGTGTAATGTTATACTTCTTCTCTCTATGCCTCGTGCTAAGAAGTCTAACTATCACCATACCATATATAATTTCTTCAACGCAAGAAGTATAACCCGAAGTTAATAGCAACATTTACTAAAATGTTGAATAGCTAACTTCAGGGTGTAGGTTTTTCGTGACATCGTAAAAATGTACTCTCATAGTTTTTCCCTAAAGCCCCAAGAAAGTTTAACTTCAAAATTTCCGACGTTTATTCAAAACTGTATGTCACCCTAACAAGTAGTGTATTAAGCGGCTATAATAGACCAGGGTACAATGGGCCACGTTTGTCATGCGACACAAAGGGCGAAGTCGCTCGCTGTTTGGACATCTGGGCTGTAATAGACCGGTTTACCCCACCTTCCTTTTTTGCCCGATTTTAGCGAAGTCATTTCTCCTCTTCAGAATGCGGTCGGCTAATTTATCAATTTATTTGAGTTTCATTCATAAATTCCATTTAAAGAATGTTAGACGAAAGGACGCCATCGCATTTATAAGATTTGCTTAGAAATAAATAAATGCTGTTTTGAAATAGTTTCAGATATTTGTTGAAAAAATTGGTACTGTCGTTTTACATCAAGATAGATGCCCAAGGCTATATTCAGTTAAATAATTGGTAAACATACAGTTACAATACAGTACATGTTTAGTCATGTACGTTTGTACGTAGGTAGATACTGTAAGTTTACAATTGACGGAGTGATGATACGAGTACAAAGGCAAGTCTTATTGCAGTGAAAAGCAAAAAACTTGAAGCAGCGAAGAGGGCTACGATTTTTGGATGGTTGAAATCTTGTGAATTCACGTCACCCACATGTTATTTTTTATCAGTAGTTACATTTGTAGCTATATAGGTGACGTATTGCGCTATATTAGTACTATTTCAAGTTTTTAATACCTATTCTAAGCCATATGTTTTAACTTCTATTGTTAATATTAGGTATACCTGGGAAAATAATCTAATTCCATATTAGATTATGTTGCAAAGTGAACTTAGCGATCATCAAAAGGACAATTCGATGCTCAATTCCCAAACTTGCACTCCATTAAGACTATTATACATTAAATCTGAAAAGGCCAATAATCATACCGGCACTTAAAATTGTTTAAACCACCCCACAGATTGATCGCCCAACGTAATCTGAACTTTTCGATGTTTTACAAATCTGCCTATTTTGGAAAGCCCTCTCTGAAGTTAGTTGTCGGATCTTCAGCGCATGTGTTGCCAGTTATTCTACCGCCAAGCAGTAATGTGTACGCGATACTGTGTTCCGGTTTGAAGGACATTGTTTCCAGAGAAACTACGTGGCTAAGAGATATAACATCTTAGATCTCTGGGTGACGAGCGCAGTGCAGTGCTAGGTAATGATTTGGACTCTACATGCAACAGCTGCGTGTCACTGTGTTGTTATGTGGCAGGCATATTGCTTAACATCAGGCACATATCCTGCTCGTCTCGTCACTCTTTATTTAAAAAAAAAGTTTGATCGGTATTTTATTACTGAAATCGTCTACTGCGCAGCCAAGCGCGCATAGCTCGGTAATATCTATACTAATAATAAAGCTGAAGAGTTTATGTGTTTGAACGCGCTAATCTCAGGAACTAGTGGACCGATTTCAAAAATTCTTTCAGCGTTGGATGTGTACGTGATCCCTAAGTGCTATAGGTAGGTTATATATATATGTACTGCGAGCAAAGCCGCGGCGGACGGCTAGTCTTTCATAAATTCAAGGATTTATTAAGTCCAGTTGACACTTCTGGGGACAATATTGAACAAATATGCATGTTTCTATCACACCAATATTATAAGAGCAAAAGTTTGAATTTTGCGGATGTGTTCTTTAAATCTCTCGAGTTTCGGGATCATTCGTCGTTCACCAGACCACACTGGGCCAGCGTGATGGACTCTGGTCTCTGGACGAAGAAAATACCCGAGGGTCTGGAACTAACTAGAAATGTCTTAGCTTTGATACTCTCTCTCTTTCCTTGCCGATTGAAATGATAAAGACCGCAATGGCAAAGCGAAAACCGATTTAGTTAGGCGGTAGAAGTAAACCCTGCAATAGCAACATGTAGGCTAGGCGGGATGTTTAGATGTTCCGATGTTTGTTGCACAGTCACATCGGAACGTCAACACGGTTCATGTTGAAATTTGGAACACAATAAAATTCTAGTGTGGAATATAAATGCACATAGGCTACTTTTTATCACGATAAAATAACGGAAAAGGGAGATGCACAGGTAAAACCGCGGGACTTTCCGAGTGCTAAATATAGGCTAAACTTTATAAATCTACTCCACATTTTATTACTAATGGATCCGATGAGGGATCTTCGTTAACTGGACGAAGGGTAAACTCCCCATTTTCAGTAGCCTATTAAGTGATGGGTAATTTAGGAATACATAAAGTACATAATAGGGTCCTTAACTTGGGCTTAATGAGGTGAAAACGGGAGCGTTTACCCGCGCCACTCTGGCAACACTGGTGTTTAATGTGTAATCGATTTGAAACGGTAATCAGTGTTGCAAGGGTGCTAAATGTACGAAACACGAACTTAGACTCGAAATTTACGAATTAAAACCATCAATATAAACAGCTCGCTAAATGTTCCCACTGCTGGGACTCGGGGCCTTCTATCGGAAGTCAAGACCACGATCCACCACGCTGGCCCAGCGTGGGTTGGTAGATGACACGTGACTTCGAAAGATTCTAGGTTTCATTTCAGGTAGGATTCATTTCGTTTTCCTCGTGATGTTTTTCTTCACCGTTTTAAGTTAGCGGCATTACGCAGATGGCTCGGAAATGACAGTGGTGCGCAAGGGATTTGAACCCGGGGCTCCGGATCGGCAGTCGCCGTTTTCCCTACTACCTACCTACTAGACCAGCCGTAACTTAACCATCAATAAAGGCTACTTAAACGAACCTAACCATAAAATCCTAAAAACATGTATTTTAGTCACTTGGCTCTGGTGGTTAGATTTTCGTGTTGATAACTGTTTTTTTAAAGTAGGTATAACTTCAAAAACCAAAACTCTTTATAAACAAAAAAACATGTTTTCAACACCCCAACTCAAGAACCCCAGCAGATGTCCCACAATTTTATTACGATTTAATGCCATAAATAATTTGATTAGTCCCGTATTTATCAACATAAAACCATCTTACGGAAAAACGTCAACCATTCAGTCTTCAAAGAGTCTTGAATGGGGTCCTTCACTATTCAAGAACGAACGTTTATAAGCCACTAATGTTATCTTGATATGTCGAAAAAAAAAGTAAAAATATCATAGAGATTTTTTTTTCATTCTGTTGAATTTGCTTTTTGTAAAAGGAACAACGGCAAAAGCAATAAATAGCTCTAACTCTTTTTGAATTTAGATGTCACGCAAAAATAACGCATATCTATCCAGTTCATTTTCGACTCTATGGACAGAAAAATGTAGCATTCGAAATTCGTTTTTGACGTTTCCATGTGTCAACTTTTCGCGCCACATTTATTCTCCGTTTGATATCAAAAGGTTTTGGACAAAGGTAACTTTTTGCACGTGCTTTGAAGCACGCGTTGAAAATTGACGGTTTTTTTGCTCTAGAAGCAAACGAATTCTGACAGTTTTGATACGGGCATTATATTAAACGAAAAAAAAGTAGTTTTTAGTAGTGATAAGATTAATTGCAGAGTCTGTCTAATACTCTACCGCCAAGCAGTAGGTAATGCGCAAACATCGCTAAGCTCCAGTTTGAAGGACAATGTTTCTTATTATTATTTCCTTATTTTCGACGCATTGCAGTGCTAGGCAGTGATGTGGACTCTTCATGTTCCAATAGCTGCGTGTCATTTGACTGTTATGGGGCAGATCGTTGCTTACCATGAGGCGCATGTTTTGTTCGTCTCGCCGGTCTGTATAAAAAAAACAAATGTTGGTCTTGCGTAGAATCGAATCCACGACCTAGTCAGAGAGAAGCCTCGCTACCAACTCTGTGCTTAAGTCGAAAAATTACGGAGACAGCTAATTATAAGGCTGTTAACTCAAAAACACTCAAAATCTTCCAATACGGACCACACACGAAGCCTCCTTAAAAGCGCACACTAAAAGGTGTTAATGCAAAAAGATCACACGACCAGTTTTAAAAAGAAAACAAACACTTGAATGGTATAAACGTTCATAATCTGTTCAAAGATGTAGTGGCGCCCCATTTATTTAAAAATCGAACTTGTTACTTCCCTATTCTATTTTCGAATATTGTTACGCGCTCCGTTCGAAAAAGTCAACTACGAAACTCTTTAACTATTTAGTACCCTATCACAATAAAGTATACTCCAATGATGATATCAAATAACAAAGCTATACTTTATTCTTTATTGTGACAAAGTCCTACAAAGCTAAACGTTTGGTAGTTTACTCTACAATATTAGTATAATACCCCCAAAATCACTTGAGCTTCTTTCATTAAAAGCTGGTTAAAAGCGAGGGGCCTTTTAAGATTGGTTTTGTTAAGTGATGTGGTTAAGTGGCAACTTGATGTTTGGTGTTTTAGGTCGCTGTTTGCTTTCGAGACGCCTTAACAAGGTTTATTTTTATCTGCCAGAAAAAGAAAGGGTAGCCGATTATGAGACAAGGAAACAATGTGGTTGGAAAAAAAATGAGTATTTTGTTTAACCAGGTTTTCGGTCGGTAAGTTGTCGAAGGTTGGACATTTGTGACCTGTCTGAGCTTTTAGCGTGAAATGATTTACACGTATGTAGATAGATAGATGGTACGATTTCAGCTTAGTTTTATTTTATTCTAGAATATTACAATCCACTCCATTTTTGTAATTGTCCACGAAGATCGGGCCCGTGCTTTTTATATATAAATAATACTAGCGGCCCGTTCCGGCTTCGCTCGGACATAACCTAGACACTGTCTGCAGCGCCATCTGCCGGGCTTATTTGTGAATTTAAACCATCTTCGAATACACACACAAAAAAAAACATTCAAATCGGTCCCGTCGTTTAGGAGTTCACTGTAAAATGATTAAATTACTAAAATGGTTATAAAAAAACAGGGGTTGGTGATAAAAGGGTAAAAATTTAGGGTTGTATGTATTTTTTAACGCCACATTATAAAAATATATAAACAAATTTTTTTTTACCAAAAATTTAAAAAAAACATTTTTGGGGTGATCAACCCCTAACACTTAGGGGTATGAAAAATAGCTAGTAGCCGATTCTCAGACCTACTGAATAAGCATATAAAATTTGGTAAAAATCAGTAAAGCCGTTTCGGAGGAGTAAGGAAACAAACACTGTGACACGAGAATTTTATATATACCTAAGATTGAAAAAAATGTGTGTGCTATATACCGCATGGCAGAAGTGAAAACTAAAATAAGAAATAACTATTAAAAACTATTGAATAATTTATTTAGATTGTACTGTCAATTGTTTGACAGTAAGAGACAGATCGCACACCGCCAAAAACCATTTTTATTGATAAATAATTACTATGAAAAAAATGTGTATTTAAAACCGCACGGTAGAAGTGAAAACTAAAATAAGAAATTATATGATTTAAATATATGATTTAATTTTATTTGATTTATTACAATGTCAATTAAAAAAAAAAAAAAAGAAATATCTGCTTAACAACAAAAACTATTTAATAACTTTAATATCATATTTTAGTTTTCACTTCTGCCGTGCGGTCTTAAATAGACACATTTGTTTTATAGTATTTACTAGCAGCGCCCTTCGGTGTTACCCGCGTAGTTCCCGTTCCCGTTGTTCCCGTTGTTTTTTAGGGATAAAAAGTAGCATATGTGTTCTTCCAGACTATAATCTATTTGTGTTCCAAATTTCAGTCCGATCCGTTCATACGTTAGGACGTGATTGAGCAACAAACATCCATACATTGACTTTTATAATATTAGTAGGATTAGTAAAGATGATTATAGCGGTGTGTAGTCTATCTCTTACTACTGTCAAACAACCGAGTTATTTCAAAATTGCTTAGCAAATAATATAAAATGGCTTAGGCTGGGTGTGGGCTGGGGCTTAGTTACATTAAAAAAGTTTTTAATAAATGGTAGTGATAAAGTTTTTCTACATTTCGGAGCAATTTTCTTATTCATTTTCATGAATAAACCTACTACGAACTATCAGAAAACATAATAAAATAGAAATTAAATTGGTAAAGCCGTTTCCAAGTCATTAAATGACCAGAAAAAATGGGGATTAATTTTTAAGTATATTTTACCGTAAAATTGTCAACACTGTCAGGTTATACTCCAACGCGTGAGATAATAATCTCACGGTAGGTTAAGGTGAGCTTACACGAGGGCAATAATTGCTGGGCGACACGAATGGACCGATCTGGAGCAATTAATGGAGCAATCAAACGCAATTTCAATAAATTGCGGCAATTATTTCGGCGATATTGCTTCTAATTGCTCCAGATATTTCATATTGCTCAATGTCGCCGATAGGAATTGACGAATATCCAATGGGCTTGGAAATTCCTAGCAATTTTTGTATATATCTCATTCGCACTTGTTTGTTTTGCGGCTTGCCGTCTTGCTTCCGCGGGGAGATCGAGAGGTCGGGTGGCGCTACAAGCCGCCGCAGCAAGAACAATGTCGTCCATAGCGAGCGAATACTGAAATGCTCGTGTAGGACAGTATTGCCTAGTTGATGAAGTTGCGCGATATCGCTCAATATTGTATTGCGCAGTATTGATGCTTGTTGCCGTTGCCGTAAATTGCTTGATGTAGTCGTGACGTCATAGTTGACGAGTATTGACTGGAATTGAGCAATTTTAGTCGCTCGTATAAGCGCACCTTTAGGTTATTTGTTATCAGACCGTTTTTACAATCTTACAGTAACATATAGGTACCTATAAATACTAGCGGTGTAGCGGTCCGTCCTGGTTTCACCCGTGGTACATAATATATAAACTATAGCACTCAGGGATCATGTACTGTACATATTTATCTAACTGTGAAAGAATTTTTGAAATCGGTCCGGTAGTACCCGAGATTAGAGCGATCAAACAAATAACCTCTTTAGCTTTGTAATCTATACTTACTTATATTATAAATCTGAAGAGTTTGTTTGTTTGAACGCTAGGATCTCGGGAACTACTGGACCGATATGAAAGATTATTTTGCTGTTGGATAGTCCATTTATCGAGGAAGGCTATTATAGGCTATTTAATTACGTTATTATCAACAGGAGTGGAGCATAATTGAAAAATGTAACAAAAACGGGAAAAATATTGCTTTTTGAGAGCTTTCGTTACGTGACAGCATGTCTATCTTTTAAAAGGTTGCGTCATTAGAATCTAAGGTAACCAAGTTTGTTCTAGATTTGAATTGGTATGTCCAATTTTCGATAGATGGCGTAGCAATGCGCGCACGATTCAGTTAGTATCAGTATAATACTAGTATAGATAGATAAAAAATGGTAAATAACAGGCCTGCCCATAACACTATAATACGTATTGTCAGATTTAACCTTTTGACCGCCAGAGTCAACTATAAGTACTTGACAAGCACTAGTGAGCCCTTTGCGCCAACGACGTCTATAGTTGACAAAAAAACGGACTATACCAAAATATTGTGTGTTAGATATCAAATGGGGACAGCACATTATTAGTAGTGGTAGGACTCTTAGCAGAGTCCGCCTGGGGACTTACCACACCGTTGCCAAATATTCTACCGCCAAGCAGTAATGTGCAAACATTACTGTGTTCCGGTTTGAAGGGCAATGATTCCAGAGAAATTTAGAGACAGAATATCTTAGATCTCTGGGTGACGAGTGCAGTGCTAGGTACCTAATGATTTGGACTATCATGTTCCAATAGCTGCGTGTTACTGTACTGTTATGTGGCAGGCATGTTGCTTACCATCAGGCACATGACCTGCTCGTCTCGTCACTCTATGCTATATAAAAAAATAAAATTTTTGAGCTATTTCGTACGCTTTTCGTACAAGTCATGGAAAAGCAATTTAGTCCTGGCGATCAAAAGTTTAAAAGAATTTGGTATAATTCTATAGACAGATTTTTTTAAAGTGAAGAATAGCTAAAAGAAATGATATAATTTACCCAAATATAGTCATTAAGAGAAGCAATTTCAGAATATTAAAACCGGGGATGTGTTTACGATGACAGTCGCGTTTTATTGTGGCTGCTTATTGCCAATGCTGATACAGGATGTATATTTCGAAAGCACATTGACAAATTTAAATTTGGCATAAAATGAGAGTATACCAAAAATAATGTAGGTAGGTATCCAGATACCTCGTCGCACCAATTGCGGTGTTTTGTCTGTCACTCACATAAGAGTTAAGCACTAGCTGTTATATTCGACAAAATTTCTGAAGGAATGGGGTGAAATATATTTTACAAATGTTTATGTATTACCATTCTAATATTGAGCCCATTGCAAAAATCTTAGTAATTTTACGAAGGCCAAACGTTTGTATTTGTGAGTCTGTGTTTGTTTGTTCCCAGGTGTCTCTATAACAGCTGAAGTAAATTACCTAAAAACCTCCCAAGCTACTTTTAATCCCATTAAAAATAGTGGTTACTTTGGAATATTCAATTAATTAAACGATTCATTTGCGTGATTCATTTTTGGCAAAAATAAATTATCATAAAAATCTATTAATCCGCCGGTTACACCGCGGGACTCACCACTAGTCTATTTTTACCAAGACTTTTGTTTCAACGTTGAACCTTGCTGAAATCACTTTCAGCGATAACGCCGGAAGTTATTTCTCTAGTCTTACTTTTTTCAATATTGTATGTTTTATTTTAATGGTGAGATCAATAAAGAATTTTGATTCATTCTAATATATCACAGATAAATATATGTGACCGTGAATTATTGTCAACATCCTCAGATTATAATCTAACGCGTGAGATTATACCTAATATTTGTCACTACAGGACGTCTTCTACTCTATTTCTACGAAAACGTTATTTCGAAAATAAAACTCGCAACTTTCCTACTCTCGTTCTACTTCGTTTCGTCCGATACAACATTGTTTGACGTTTAAATGTTCTAAGCATACTCTAATTAGAGTAGGCTTAGAATATTTAAACGAATAAAACGACGGATTGAAGTAGAATAAGAGTTGGAAACTCGCGAGTTTATTTCGAATTTACGTTTTCGTAGAAAGAGAGTAGACGTCCAGGTTATGTTGGGTTAGTTTCACCGTAAAATTGTAAAAACCATCAGGTTTTTACAATTTTACGGTGGCTTAAACATATATTTCAATTCTTTTGACATTACGAAACCCCCCAATGTTTTCAATAATATTTATAGGGTACCTAAGTCTGTAAAATACACGTATATAATAATTATTATGTCCTAATTATACTCCTCGTATAATTAGTAATAACTATGTGGGGAGTATTAGTAATAATTAGGGCCCATTTATACCCTTTCGAAAATAAAAATTATTTTCAAAATCAGTTCATAGTTTCTACAGCTAGTGGAGCAAAAAATGTTTTCTAATCAGCGCATTTTCCGAACGGCCTGTACCACCGCAAGGTACCAAAGAGGTCGCATGGAGCTCATTTCTCGGCATTTTCCCGTAATGTCCGGGCCACCCTCGAACCTACAACATTATCGCGCCAAGTTTTTATTAAAAAAAACTCTCATCTCCGCTAAATTGTTTGCCAGGACTAGTGCTGTGGCGAGAGTCGTTTAACGCAAATCATAACTTTTTAAAATTTATTCTAAAATTTGAAAACAGAACTTTTTTATTTTGCAAACTACTGGACCGACCTAAAAAAATCTTTCAATAGATCACTGGATCTTCACAGGGTTATTTGACTGGTTTTTGCTAATACTAAAATAGATATTTCGGGTGCAAATTTGTGTTTGTCGTTCGGTGCGTATACGCCATAGTTTTTTTTTTTTACCTTTTAGAATAGCTATTGAATTTATTTGACTGACCCCGTGGCTTAGTGGGTAGTAGCTCTGCCTGCGAACCCGAGGGTCGTGGGTTCGATTCCCATCCAGTGCATATATTTGTGTGGTGAATTCAAATGTTTGCACTATGTCTGGGTCTGTTTCTATGTATAATAAATATGTATTTAAAACTATATTAAGTTTTATATCAGCTATCTGGCCGCCATCGTACAAGCTTTGCTTAGTTTGGGGTCAGATAGTGTTGCGTGTGAATTGACCACCAATATTTATTTAATTCAATTCTGTATCCTCAAGCGGTGCTAAATGAGATAATAGCTGTGTCTGTCTGTTACAAATTCACGCATAAACTACTAAGCCAAATTAAATACAATTTGATGCAGAGATAATATATTTCACTTGACAATGGACATTGGCTGTTTTTTAATGGGAAAAAAAGGGTTTTCAAGGGGATCACAAGCAAAAATGTTGTTTGAAAGGACTGTCATTTCTAAAGCTAGTAACTTGTTTTAGGCGAAAACCTTAAAACATTACATGCATTGGTTATAAATAAATACGATCTTCAAGGTTTGTAAAAAATACATCAAAATCGGTTCAATTGCTTCCAAGTTAGCAGCTCTTGTTAGCTGTGGTAAGAATCTCAGACGTATTACGTTTTTGCTTTTTTTAACATTAGCCTTTATTAAAAAAAAACTATAATACATTGAGAACAACTTACCTACACTACGCTACACACCTAACTACTTACACCTGTACCTACTACCTATCCTTAAACTAATGAAGGTCTATAGATAATCAAGAAGTTCAAGCCTACTACCAGTCAGAAGCGTGCCCAGCACACTGGCGGCATTACCACGCTGAATGGCCTATCCGTTGGCCAATGTAAACGCTATCATTTTGGTCACGCGTCGCGTCGACCAAGCGCTCGGAAAGGCTTTTGAAGATGAGATGAGCTATTCCGGCCCCCACGGACCCAATGTCTCAACCCCAAAAGGATCAAATGTGTGACCATATCCAAGCGTTGCATATTATATCCACCCTTTTAGACACTCAGCTAAATTTGCCTCTGCACCGGCCCTAGTAAATATGTGCCTCTGGAAGTTGGGATGGCCAGAGTATCAACGAAATTTATTATTTTAATTATTTTCTTTACTTGCAAACACACGTGTAACTTAAAATTTGAAACAATTGTGGTGGGGTTTTTAATTTAATGTAGATTTACTAGTAGTTTCCCGATCCAGTAGCATTACAGCGTAACGTGCTAACCGGCCAATGTATATCCGCAATTTTTTAACAGGACATCACTAGCCCTTGAGAATATGAAAGTCATTATTTAAAAAGATTGCTCTTTTTCGTATTATTTCAGTATAAATTTCGGTTAAGCCTCGTTCGTCGGCCCTCTCGAGAAACGGCGTATCTACATTTCCACCATTTTATTGTCGGGAAGGATTTCTTTGGAGTTTGCATGCAATTTATATCATAATAGGGGTAGGTAAGGTTTTAATTAAATTGGAATTGGATTGCGGTGGAAGCCATTTTTCCTTTATTGCCGCCTTTTTTATGGCACCGTTTTTTTATATGGCTGGCAAAAATGGAATTAATAAGATCTTTTTTTGTACAGCGTTAGTGAATAAGGGTGATTTTAGTGTAATAATATAATGTTTAACTTGCTTTATCCCACGGTTTTATGTGTACATTTTAGAGTGCTTAAAATTTCATATTTAAAGTGAACATATTGTAAAGTAGGTAAGTAGGTATATATAGTTTAGACCCTCCAAAAAAGGATGAGGTTCTCAATTTGTTTTTTTTTGTTTGTTTTATGTAACGCGATAGCTCCACATGAATGAATTTTGATGGTTCTTTATCGTTTAATAGATCCTAGTTCAAAAATGGTCCCAAATACATTTTAGCGAAATCAGTGTAACGGCTTTTGAGACATCATCAAAATTTAAAAGTTGCCTACTTCGAGTTTGTTTTCTCCGAAACCTTGTTGTCTCATTGGAACAGTGTGTTTACTTATATGATTTCACAAAAACATTGGCATTGATAGGAACTGCCCACAGAATTGAAACCTTATATCTCAGAATATTGATAGCTCACTTTCGAAACTACGCAGGTAAAACCGGAGGGCGTGGTTATGAGCATGGCCATCTAGAAATGGTGATGCATTTCTAGATAGTCAATGGGAAATGCTGACGCATTTCTGGATGGCCAATGGCCATGGTCCCGAGTTTACCCGAAGATTTCTATTATTCCCGAGCGTGGCGCTAGAATCCAATTAACAGCCCACGAAAAACTTAAAAAATTAAGTAATTTTAAATTTGAAGTCGGCGAATCTTAAATTAATTATCGCTAAAAAAAGAAGGAGGCTTTTTTGAAGTCGGTTAATTATCTTAGAGCCCATGGACATGGACTTTTCGTGTTCCAAATAGCTGCATAACACTATGGTGCTATGGACAAGTTTGTTGCTTACCATCAGGCACGTATCTTTCTCGTCCCGTTACTCTAATTAATCTATTGGTAATATTAATACGTGCAGCAAAAACTGGTCCCATTATACGAAATTATATACACGAACGGAGTATGCAATTTATAATGTCCCACACTCACCTATAGTAAAGAAAAGAAATGCAGAATGCTAATATTTTCTTGAAATGACGCATAGATAGTATACAATAAATCATTACGGTGTATTTGACATACACGCATAGGTATATATACGAGTATGTAGATAAGTAGGTACTTACTTAGTTAAAGTCTGTTGTAGTACTGCACTGAAATTGATAATAGAATAATATTGAATAATAAATAAATAATATAGAATAATAATAAAATCACTCACTTTTAAACTCAATTTTGTTTGCGAAACAAAAACAAAATTGAAATTTTTATAATCTTATAAAAATAAAAAAAATGTTAAATAATTATAAATATAATTTTTTTTGAATATCTATTCAAAAAATAATTAGGTGCATAGCTTTTTGCAGACAAAATATCATTCCAACATTCTAAATTTAGAAATGTTTTTCATCTAGTGAAGAACCTTGTTCTAAATTCAAACAAAATTCAAAATAAATCACGAGAAAATAATCCGACAACTTTTATTACCGCCCTAGGATGAACCCGTCATTACACTCTTTCAATTAAGGCGACGCGTAATCTCTCTGTGCGATTACGCTGCATTAATTGGCTAGGGGAGCAAAAGTTAATCAATAGAACCTTACTTCAATGGCTTAAGAACCATTTCGCGTTGTCCGTAATCTATGTCAATATTTGCGAATTGACATCAATTTACAGGAGACAAACTTATTTCGATCTTTATTGCGACGTTTTTAAGGTTGTTATTTCAGTGATTGCGTGGAGAAAATGATTTTTAGATGCACAAAAAGATGGTAGATAACAACTAAATGCGATTAACTCGGTGTTAAGTGACATTTCACTAATGATTTTGATTTGTTTTTTTAATGGACACATTGGCTTTAATGGTTCGTTTTTAATTACGTTATTTAGTAAGACGCTAATTGTAGTTTGTACTGATTGTATAATCGAGTTATTTTTTTGCAAAAAAAATGTAGTATATAGCATTTTGAAAAAAAAATTGACAATAGAGATTGACTGAGGAACTTGCTAACTGATCTAAAATGATCACAAAGACTCGACTGAATTTAGTGCAATGTACATAATAGCATTCATTCAGCCAACTTACATAAATACATATATTATGGAATTCAGAAGCGAGGATTGCTTGCTTTTAGGTTTCGTCTAAATTTACTTCTGAATTCAGTGACTAAATTTAGCCAAGTGTAATACCTAAGCCCTTTAGTGTTGATATTGCTCTTTCTCTTTTCTTTTGGCTTGAAATTATAGAGACAGCAACAGAAAAACAAAAGACGATTTAGTCAGTCGGTAGCAGGGCCGGTCGGAATGAACCTCTAGCCGAATAAAATCGAAGAAAGCCGAAGAGAAGAGCTAAAGAGCGGCAATGTATATTTAGTCCATAACTGATTGTAATTACAGTAAGAAGTGTCGGAAAAAAATCTCAGTTTTTTTGATATTTTTAACCATTATATAAATATATTTTATGTACAAAAGTATTTACTAATTATAAATGTTTGGATATTCAGATGTTTGTTGTTCAATCACGTTATAACGTCTGTATGGATCAGGTTGAAATCTACTCCACATAGTTTAGATTTTCGTCTGAAATAACAGATATTTAAGGGGGCGCCTAAAGCCAGAAAACGAAAAAAGGACATTTTCGACGCCGCTCACTGAAGTTAAGAAACTAAAAACTATGACAAAAAAAAATATTGACGTGTGGGTACAATCAAGAAGAAGCACAATAACCGAATAGAATTTTAAAAATAGATCAGAGTTTTTTACAATAAAAAAAAAAAATGACACCGAAAAAACCCGTTTTAATTCGAGTACTCGAAATTATCAGCGATGACCCCACATTATTTTTTGGTAATAAAATTTCTATTTGTACGTTCTAGTAAAGTAACCGAACACTTTTTTAAATTTATGTTTAGTTATTGAGTAATTAAATAAAACTTGGTCAAAAATGGACGCCTGATTAAATATTGATTTTTCCTCCAAACTGTCATGCTATTCTCGACTTTATGTACATAACATTAAGAAACGCGTCGCGCGGGTGAAATCTGATTTTTTCCTGGCTTTAGGCGCACTCTTAAGCTTTTAATTCTGAAAAAAAAAATGGGGACGGTAACTTTGCAGGTACAACCGTGGGGCGCTGCTAGTATGCTATAATTGCAAAGCAACAAATCGTTTATCTTTAGATTCGGTATAATAAATAGATCATTAAGCTGAATGAGTTATACAGATTTTATAAACTTTTTTACCTAATATCAATATTATAAATGCAAAGATTTGTGTGTTTGCATGTTTGTTCCTGCGAACCTCTAATGCCTTAACAGATTTGAATGAAATTAAATACGCTGTAAAACTT
This sequence comes from Ectropis crepuscularia, assembly GCA_963693475.1. Lineage (NCBI taxonomy): Eukaryota > Metazoa > Arthropoda > Insecta > Lepidoptera > Geometridae > Ectropis > Ectropis crepuscularia. Next base: position 10,465,457 of record OY856361.1, read on the forward strand.
TTACATTAATACATTTACGTATATCCGTAGTAAGTATTAATATCCCGATTCAGTGCTGAATGTATAATTTTTATGAGTGTAGTAGTGTAACTTTATTTTCGCCACAGCACGTTCCATTTAAAAATAATATTTTTTTAATTTTGCAATAAGCATGAGTTTGTTTAAAGATTTAACGTATTAAAAACTCATGTGAATACTAGTGAACTTGTTCGATTTTGACGTGATAACGTCTTATAATTCGATGAAGCCGGCTGCACGCCCACAAAACATGACCTCATGTACCGTTACCGCGTTACCGTCGGTCGTTACCGTCGGTCGTTACCTCGCCGCATGTTTGTTACAGTTGTATTAATTATTTCGACCAGTAGTTCAAGCAGGGATGTAGCTCAGTGGTAGAGCGTTCGCTTTGCATGTGAAATGCCCCGGGTTCGATCCCCGGCATCTAAAAGCTTTTTTGCATTGTTTTTTGCATTGTTTTGATTGAAAATGACTAAATTCTACTGATTACTTTTTACATACAAATCTATTAAACAAATGAAATTAAAATTTTCTTTTGAAAAATGCTACCATTCCATCAGTATTTTTTTAAGACGTTGTCACGTTCTATCGTCAGTAAACCGACTTTACAGACAAACATTTTTTTATCCTCTGAAATCGAGCGCCCGCTCGATTTCTGCAACCTCTAGGCCGTGGAACGTAAGGCCTATTGACGGTTTAAGACATGTTTTGTTTCGTCCTAAGACCATAAATCTTATTTGTTCCGTTAAGGTTATTGTTTGTTAAATCTCGACAAAGACTTTATCCGATAACTGCTTTTCTTATTAAGAATACAATTTAGACACGTATTTTGCTTCTAAAACATCCTAACACAGGATTCCACTTGAGAATACCTATGTAAGTACCTACATAATCGACATAGTGATTGATATTTTTGGAAACAACATTTGGAAATTTCGACGGCTTCCTTCGTCAGTTTCGGTATGTAATGACCAGTTTAATCTAAACTAATCCTATTATATCCTACTAATATTATAAATGTGAATGTATGGATGTTTGGATATTTGGATGTTTGTTGCTCAATCACGTCCTAACGTATGAACGGATCGGGCTGACATTTGGAACACAGATAGATTATAGTCTGGAACAACACATAGGCTACATTTTTATCCCGGAAAACAACAGGAACAACGGGAACGGGAACTTCGCGGGTAACACCGGGGGGCGCTGCTAGTCCTTTATAATATTAAATCCAGTGTTTGTTAGGAACACAAACCAGTCAATACTATGCTATGGCAGATTTGTGTCGCTCATATCTACTGTCTTTATGTGTTCCCATAGACAGAAAAACAGTAACACGGTAAATATCCTGTATTTTCTCGGATCTCCAACGAACTCCGGGTTCCGTGAATTTATTATATCGAACTTTATTTACTTATTACTTTTGAGATGCAGGAACAATTAAATAATAACTACATCATTTTTCCGCATCTACATCTAAACTATTTATGAGTAAGTATTTGCTTAGTTTGAGGACAGATTGTGTTGTGTGTGAAATGACCACCGATGTTTTTTTATTTATTTTCTAATAGATCATCTCTTTTCTAAGAGCCTCCATCACCGCCGCGTTGCGATCTGAATGATGGCCATCTTAAAGTTGTAATGCCTGATGGCACTCGGTGGTGTAAACGACGTTCACAATACAAAACTACATAACGCATCACGTAATCTCGTATATATACGATATTTCGCGATATTCGCAACAATTCCGCAAAACTGTTTTATAACTGTTATAGGTTTACACTTGACCGCCATATCTCGTTAAACAACGATGCGATCTACGAAGGAGTGTGCTTACACAAACCGTTTCACTCTCAATTTGAAGACACCAACATTGTAAACATTGAAAACCCGCTCAGGCAATGTATTCCACATCGTAAGCTTGGCAGTTAATTCTACTACCTAACTGCTACCTTTTTTTTTTTTTTGAATAAAGAGTGACGAGACGTGCAGGACATGTGCCTGATGGTAAGCAACATGCCTGCCACATAACAGCACAGTGACACGCAGCTATTGGAACATGAAGAGCCAAAATCATTACCTAGCACCGCACTGCGCTCGTCACCCAGAGATCTAAGTTGTTATATCTCTAAGCCCTGTAATTTCTCTGGAAACATTGCCCTTCAAACCGGAACATTCTTCGCATTTACACCTACTAATAATGTAAATGCGAAAATTTGGTGGTGTGTTGCTTAGCTGAACTGATCGACTTGAAGTTTGAGCCATAGAACAAAGAGGCGAATAACACATAGATCTTAGGAACCTACCAACCGTTACCTTTTTACCCCGGTAAAATAATAGAAACTACACGGGTACAACCACAGGCCACTGTTAGTTGCGATTAAAACCAGAATGCAATGCACAGACTCTATAAGCTAACGTAACCCACCTTATTGTATCAAACCTCCCCAATCGATAGCATCCAAATTAACACCGTCTGAACGCAGCCTTGTCTCTGTAACGACGTAACAAGCACGTCGGAACGCTACGCCTTAACTAAAGGCCTGTTTGCATTTTGATTAGTGCGAGTGCGAGTGATTAGTGCAGGTGTTTAGTAAGTAGTAGCAAACACGTGTGGGCACCGATTGATTAGTGCGAGTGTGTCGTAACTTATTGCGTAGTGAAGTGATTAGAAGCGTGTTCCATTTTTTACTCGCACTCGCACTAATCAAAATGCAAACAGGCCTTAAGGTTGCCAAATTTACGTTCATATCAACCATTAACCCAAAACTGAGGCATAGATACCCATGCCCCAACTAAGTAGAGAGGTTTACGACACAGGCTACTATGTCTAGTGCAGGTTTAATGGATGACACATTCATGACCTAGAAATATTCTAAGTACATATCAGTTTCCTCACAATGAAACCGAGAGACGATGCTAGTTGTAATGTGAAACCTAAATGCAATACAAACACTCTAGAAGCTAGCAAAACCCACCTTATTGTAACAAACCTCCCCAAATTGATACCATCCAAATTAACACCGTCTGAACGCAACCTTGTCTCTGTAACGACGTAACAAGCACGAACGCTACGCCTTCACTAAGGTTGCCAAATTTAGGTCCGTATCAACCAATAGCCCAAAACTGAGGCATAGGTATCTATCTAACCAAGTAGAAAGGTTTAGGCCATAGGCTACTACGCTGGCCAAATGCGGGTTTGGTAGATGACACATGACCTAAAAAGATTGTACATGTCGGTTTCTTTACGATAAAACCGCCGCTAGTTGTGACGTAAAATTTTAATACAATGTACAGCCACTAGAAGCAACCACGGAAACTAACAAATTATAAACACGCAGCAAATAACAGAAATTACACGGGGTTTAAACCTTGTAGTTTCAGCAGGGAATTGTTAGTTGCGATATAAAACCTAAACGCAATACCTAAATCCTAGAAGCTAACGTAACCCACCTTATTGTATCAACCTCCCCAATCGATAGCATCCAAATTAACACCGTCTGAACGCAGCCTTGTCTCTGTAACGACGTAACAGCACGTCGGAACGCTACGCCTTAACCAAGGTTGCCAAATTTAGGTCCGTATCAACCATTAGAGAAATGATTGAAGTTACAGCTGGTCTAGTATGACACGGCTGGTGTAGAAGTTGTCTCTGGCTGGTCGGAAGAACGGCAACTGCCGAAATCATGGCGCAAAGACTGACATGACTGACCTCGTGGCTTAGTGGGTAGTAACTCTACCCGCGAAGCCGAGGGTCGTGGGTTCGATTCCCACCCAGTGCAAATATTCTGTGTGATGAATTCTAATATTTATCTCTGAGTTACAAGCTCAGTGAAATACTAGCCAGTGATTTGAACTCATCATATTCAAATAGCGTGATACTGAGCTGTTATTGAGAGGCGTGTTGCTTACCATCACGTTCGTGTCTCGCTCATTCTCACACTCTTTATTAGGTATGTAAAAAATGCTAAACATCCAGATACGTAGGTACAATAAGTTTATGTATGGGAAATAAGAAAAATGCCAATACAACACAATGAGGGTGCTCATTTAGATTAATTAGACTAACATTAAATATGTCGGATAAAGCATTACAAATTTGATAAAAAAAAATGATGTTAAATACTTATTACACATTCAAGAAATGTTTGGCAACCCTAGTCTCTGTAACAACGTAACAAGCAAGTTTGCGCTACGCCGTGATGTTACCACCCCTGTAACAAGACACACTTCCGTCTGTCACCTGTCATAAACAAATCAAACATGGCCGGCCCGCCAGAGATATTAATGAGACAATGAGACATTAGCTCGCTACAAAATGCCTCCGTATTCGCGAATAATTAAATCGTAAAGTCCCTTCTACGCCGCCTACGGCACAGGTCTATTTACTCCTTTTTCATTCAACACAATAGTTGTTGCAATCTGAAGCGCTCAGTTTTATTACGACGCTTTAGTATTTGACTCACCGATTTATTTTCAACTCTATCTCGTGTAGATAGGAGCGGAATTGGAAAGCAATTGCGGTTTTCTTTAAGGCGTATTCCGTGGAGAGTATTAATTTGAGCGCGACGGACCCCGCCTACTGAATATCGCGTTTCCACACATGTCGGATTGTATCGCTGTCTCGTTCTCTCCGCGCCGCTTGTTAAAATTCCTCGGTGGGTAGTTGTGTCTCTCTCCATGCGGAGAGGAGAGGCGGGTCGCGGCCGCGGATTGCGCCCCAATACTAGCGCGATTTTCACCGCGCTTCCACGCGAATCGTTTGCGGTGAACGCGGCTTTCCGAACGAAATTGCAAGTTTTTGAACGCGCTCACATTTTCCAATTCACGTTTGAAATTCGAATTCGATTCACGTCCGCATTAGTTTAGTGTTGCAAATTGTGATTGAACTGTGACTGACTATCGAAGTGATTTTCAATGAACAATTTTGTGATTCTATCTAATTGAAAACAACTAATCGACGAAATTGGATGATGATAAAAAATAATTAACATATCCATAATCTGAACTAAAAGATACAATTAATTAATTATAACTTCTAATTACCATTAATTGTTAATTAACAATCAATAAATAAATGATGACAAAACAAAATTTCGAGCATAAAAAATCGAGTTGAAAACGGAAGCACCCAAAAACCCGTTACTCGATTAATTAAAATAACAAAATGGAGATCCGAAAACGTTCCGTCGGCGCGTTCTAAATTTGAAATGCCATCGAGCAGATGAGATGAAGACGACGCTCGAATGCGAGCGAGCCGAGACCGCCGACACCGGCGGGAAAGGCCGGATATCCTTTAGCGTAGACTCACTACTAGGCGGGAAAACGAGCACGCCAAATAAAGAAGTAATAAACGACGCTAATAGTAATGACGCGGAAAGCACTGACGCTGCACCAGAATCGGACGAAAGTGACGTGGATATCGAAGATGTTGATTCCAATGCTGGGGATGATAGAGATGAGAGAGACGCAGGCCCTGATGGGGAGGAGATGGAAACTAGGAGCGGGGTTGTGGTCCCGCAACCGTTGTTACCGAGGCTGTATCAAGGACCGGCGCATCCACCGGCCTGGCCTTTCGGAGCGTTCCCTTGGATGGCGCCGAATCCCATGTTCAGAACGGGATCACCTAATAGTGAGTACTTGACATCTAACTTTGCTGACATTATCGACGTTTTTTGAAGTGAAAACTTTTGTTTTTCGTTTTTCTTTTGGCGCGCCATAGACAGATTTTTCGTGGGCTGTGAATTGTATTCTAGCGTCCCCCTCGGGAATAAGAAATTTTCTGGTAAACACGGGACCACGGCCATTGGCCATCTAGAAATGCGTCAAATTTCCCATTGGCTATCTAGAAATGCTGAAGCGTTTCTAGATTGTCATGGTCATGGCCACGTCCGATTTTTAGTGGGCTTTGAATTGAGCTCAAGCGTCACGTTCGTACATGAAATTAATCTTCGGGTAAACTCGGATAATCTAGATGGCCATGCTCATGCCAACGCCCTCCGGTTTCACCCGCGTGTTTCCAAAGTAAGCTATTAAATTCTGAGTTATAAGTTTTCACTTCTATCGCCAGTTCCTATGACTGGCAATTTTTTTATAGTAGATATAGAGTGACGGGATGAGTAGGACATATGCCTGATGGTAAACAACAAGCCTGCCAAATAACAGCACAGTGACACGGAGCTATTAGAACATGAAGAGTCTAAAACATTACCTAGCACTGCACTGCACTGCGCTCGTCACCCAGAGATCTAAGATGTTATATCTCTAAGCCCTGTAATTTCTCTGGAAACATTGCCCTTCAAAAAGGTAAAGAGAGAACGCTGATTTCGGGACATCCCTGATGTAATTTTCGATAACTTAACAAATTACTTCAGATATATTTAAACGCAATTCTACTAAGATTATAAATACGACAGTTTGGTTGTTTAGATTTGTTGCTCAGCCAGGACGAAACGTTTGAACAGCCTATCCGTTTTAAAATAAAACGGATCCGTGAAATTTGGAACACAGATAGATTACTGTTTGGAAAAACGCAGAGGCTACTTTTCATCTCGGAAAAAATGCGGTAACGGGAACTATGCGGGGAAAATCTCAAGGAGATTCGGGGGAAGGCAAGATGGCGGTCAAGTGTAAACCTATAAGAGTAAAAAAAAAAACACGGAACTCTATTATTTTATGAATATAAATAGGTACTTTTAACGAGGCAATGAAAATTGATAGCGCCTCTCGAAATCCTCAATCCGGAAGAATTCAGGAAAAGCTGGTACCAAATCTAAAAATGGTATGTATTCGCAAATCTAGGTAAATAAATTAATTTGCCAGTCAAATTGTATAAGTTTTAGTCGATACTTACATATTCATTTACTGGTCAATTAAATTTAAAATGTAAATTTTAATTTTAAATATTTGAACACAATACTTTATTTTACAAGTAAAATACACATTAAAAACTACTAAACATTTAAATTACATAAGTTGCTGAACCAAATTATAAAAAAATCTGCTACAGTCATCCTAATTACATAAACCGAATTCGAAATAGGAATTGTAAATTGAACTTTGGCCGATTTTTTTAACCTTTTTATTTTTTTTGTATTACCTTCCTATTGTTTAGTAGTTTGAATTTTTTTTTAAATATTATTTGAGAAAAGTCAAATCGGAATGGAAATTATTACTGCATACATCGTAGTGTATTATTATATTATTGTACCTAGTGGTAGGACTCTTAGCTGAGACCGCCTGGGGAAGTACCACACCTTTGCCAGATATTCTACCGCCAAGCAGTAATGGGCAAACATTACTGAGTTCCGGTTTGAAGGGCAATGTTTCCAGAGCAATTAAAGGGCTTAGAGATACTTCATGTTCCAATAGCTGCGTGTCACTGTGCTGTTATGTGGCAGGCATGTTGCTTACCATCAGGCACATCTCCAGCTCGTCTCATCACTCTTTATTTAAAAAAAAATGGTTGTCTGTAAAGTCGGTTTACTGACGATAGTTGAACGTGACAACGTCTTAAGAAAATACTGATGGAATGGTACTGACGACGTCATGCGGCGAGGTAACGGCGGTAACGGCGGTAACGGTAACGGCTTCATCGAATTATAAGACGTTATCACGTCAAAAAAAAAAACGCGGTTGAAATTTCGTTTCCTTTTAATGCGGTCATAGTATTTGTGTTAAGCGCCATCTAGGTAAAACATTCTGAAGCTTTTTGAAAAGCTGTTCAAAGCGCCATCTCTGGGTACATCATTGTACTAGCACAAGTTCTTTGTCGCTTTTCTAAAACATGGACAGACTCCTTGAACGTAATACACAATTCACTCACTAGATGGTGCGAAAAGTAATAAAAATACTGATGGAATGGTACTGACTGAGGTAACGGCGGTAACGGCACACGACGTCATGTTTTGCGGGCGTGCAGCCGGCTTTATCGAATTATAAGACGTTATCACGTCAAAAAAAACCTCGAACGTACCTACTCAACGAATTAAAATTGAGCTTAAGTTGACTTTTATACGGCGTTTGAGTAGCTAAAATTATATTTAAGTACCTATCTTTCTTCATTTATTTATTCAAAAATAGGACTCATATTTTATTTTTCTGCGTGCGTAACTTTGGTTTAGTATGTTACGCAACTTTAGTTTTGAATAGGTAAATACAATATTTACAAAATAATATAAAGAGTTATTCTTACTTATTAATTAGAATTTAGGCTAATTGGAAATTTAAATGAGGAAGGAAGTAATTGCATGAGTTTGCATAGCATTTAATTTCCTGGTTAATTTTTTATGCAATTGTACTTTGGTATACCTACAGTCATGTCGGCCCGGACTATCTTATTCAGTCATTCAATAGGGTACAATACAAAAAATTACGTAGATACAGTGCTTCGAAGTTCCGCGTGACGTCACGCGTGGGTAAAAATCGTACCCCCCACTCTGGAAGTTTGATGCTCTGTCGATTTTTTATATTTTGAAAAAACAAAACATACGTGTTCAATTTTTCCATTTTAAATGTGGGCAGAGCCTTTATTAACAAAACTAAAATACAATGAGAACTACACTACGCTACATACCTAACTAACTACTTACACTAAGCACACCTGAATTATCCATAGACCAATGAAGGTCTACAGATAATCAAGATGTTCAAGCCCACTACCGATCAGAAGCGTACCCAGCATGCTGGCGGCATTACCACGCTGAATGGCAATGCTTTTTCCATGTTCTAGCTAACGGACTAATTAGAATGGTGTATTTTGACCCAGCCCGATACCCTATTACCCCTTTCATAGTCTCAAGGTACATCGATTCAATGACAATCTTGATGCCGGCTGAAGTGCAAAGGTATGGAAATTTATTCGGAAACCGTATTATAGGCATAGAATAGAAGAAGTATTTAGGTATTCAAAATTAACTTTAGCAATAGTTTTTTAAGGTAAAGCTAAAACTTTACCTAGTTAGCTAGAGAGACGAACTTCTTAGCATTCCATGGATTCACCGTGCGGGTGCCGGGGTGTCTACCGCCGAACGAAATATGTCATCACTTTGATGCTTCTCTTTCTTTTCTTGTCGCTTGAAATGATAGAGACAGCATTAGCAAAGCGAGATCCGATTTAGTCAGGCGGTATAAGCGCAGGTTCATCGTGGGGCAGAGAGAGACATCCCGAGTAGATACCGAGACTTATGACACGGGTGTAGGTTTAAGGGGCCCCTTTCTGACGTTACAACGTCAAAATTTGGTTTGGAATTTTATCACATCCTGATATACCTACAAATAGATATATACCGAATGTATCTTTTTTAAAATTTGCCGTCTTATAAAAACGAGATAACGCCTTTAAACGAGATATTCTGGTATGTATGTATTTTGATATAGAATCTGGATCTCGGAAACGGCTCGAACGATATTCATAATATTTAGTATGCGAGCGGTTTCGGGGGCGATAAATCGATCTAGCTAGGTTTCATTTGTAGAAAACGCCATTTTATGCGCGTTTTTAGACAGTGAAAAACTGTTAAGTACATAAACATTAGAATGCAAAGGTATATTTCGAAACGATGTGCGGCAGTACAATAGCTCAGGCGGGAGATTGGGCGTTCACGAAATGATAGATCCGGATTCGACTCCAGACGGCTCCTCTTTTGTTTCTTGTAACTTCTAATTTTTTGAGAAAATTTATTACTGGGAGCCCTTTATCTGTATCTAAGTATACTCAGTGTAAAACCGAGCAATGCTCGGTCACCCAGGTAGGTACTTATTTTTGAAGGACCAATGATTTAAAAGCCTAGTAAGGCTTAATAAAATGGGTGGCTATGCCAGTTTATTAAATATGTTTTTGTTGGTGTTGTAGATTTTGTAGTTATCCTACTAATATATCAGCTATCTGGCCGCCATCATACAAGCTTTGCTTAGTTTGGGGTCAGATGGTGTCGTGTGTGAATTGTCCACCTATATTTATTTATTTATTTATTTATTTATTTATTTACTAATATAATATGTGCGATAGTTTGGATGTTTGTTGCTACATCACGTCGGAACGGCTGAGGGATAGGGTTGAAAGTTGGAAAACAATTAGATTTATGTCAGGAATAGCACATAAGCTACTGTTTATGGCGGGAAAATTACCGACATTGATACTACGCGGTTAACACCACGGGCATAATAGTACATTATGATATAAGTGCGCTAAGTTGATAATTACAGCCGAGGCTTTATTGCTATAATTTAGCAGAGGCTGTAATTATCAAAGCGCACGTATGTCATATGACGTTTTACTCGTATAACATATTTGCGAGGAAATAAACAAAACTCTGACGACATTTTCAAATAAAAACAATACAGCGAAAAAAAAGGCGCGGAATAATATGTACTTGATCACAGATCAGCCGGTATGCCATTAGTAATAAAGTAAATTAATATTTTTGTGTTTTGTTACAGAAAAATTAAAGGAATTTATGGTCAAAATTAATGAAATTAACGAATTAAATAATTCTTTATTATATTTTACATCTCAAATTTAATTTTATTCATAAAATGTTGACCACACTTTTCTGACATAAAAACTCTTTACCAAGATTTAAAAAGGTACCTACCGTTCGTTTTAGACGGAGCATATCTCTCTACCTAGTCTGTGGACGGAGCATTTTGAAACTGTGCGTTTTACATTACACATTACATCACAAGTACGTACTAAGATACATTACGATACAGAAATTGGTCCAATAAAAGACCCTTTACGAGCAAATATGTTATAAAAGTCTTTAAGATTTTTTTATGTTCTAAGTTCTAACTATAGCTGTGCCCGCGATTTCAGACGCGTTTCAAGGGTTTTGGTTTATTTCATAGAACCCTGTTTACTTTCCTCGCGTAAGACTAGCCTAGGTTATGCATTAGAACACGAGCTACCTAGTAGTGATAACCCCAACATAATCAGTCTAGCCATTTCGGAGATTAACCGGAAGCCAGAGGAACAAACAGACAGAGAAAAATTGAAAAAAATTGGCAGTCATAGGAACTGCCGATAGAAGTGAAAACTTATAACTCAGAATTCGCAGGTGAAACCGGAGGGCGTGGCCATGACTATGGCCATAGTCCCGAGTTTACCCGAAGATTTTTATCATTCCCGAGCGTGACGCTAGAATGTAATTCACAGGCCACAAAAAAAACTGTTAGTGGCGCGCCAAAAGAAGTTTTCACTTCAAAAAATTGGCAGTCATAGGAACTGCCGATAAAAAAAAACCATTTTTTTTTCTAACAAATTTTGCGTACCTTAGTTTCTGTGATTTGGCTTTAAAAATAACGTAAGGGGAAGTGGGGCAGATTGATACACAAAAATTTGAACTTCAAAAAAGTGTATTAAAACTTAATATTTTCCATTAATTTTCTATTATACTTTTTACCTAATAGTTTAATTTTATAATGTCACAGTTCAATGTTTTTTAAGTTATGAAAGAAAACAAATAATTGACCTTTTGTAAAAAATGGCTTTAGTATCAATCTGCCCCACTAGTGGGGTACTTTGATACAACTCGTGGGGCACTTTCATACAGGGTGAAACATCTAATAAAATGGTCCAATTAAAACACTTTTAGATTGATTAAATTTGTTTATCGTGATGAGATCATTTTTAGCCTTTTAATATAAGTCCATATAAGTCAATAGCCTTTTAGTATAAGCAATCCTTATAACGAATAAACCTTAATCACAGTCAGTCTTAAACAGTCAAAAAACTTAATATTATTTGAAAAAAAAACATAAAATTTGATTACATTATATGCACTCAAATTAATAGAAAAGGTATACATAGATGAGGTTCGACTAGTGCATTTCGTAAAATTTGGTATAAGGAGGTGTAAAACAACATCTCTAAAATCAACACTTGCTTTGTCTTCGACAGTCCTGGCACTTTTTTTTTCAAGTATAACACCTCATACTCAGTCAAATTGTATTTAGTAATGACCTTGGTACCATGGGCATGGGCACCATAACATAGAGATGGGGCACAATGATACACATCAATGTGTCCCGCACTTGGTTGCATTAAAATGCCCCAAACGACATTTTTGAAAATTAAAATTATCACAACTAAAAAAATTAACTTTGATTTTAAGTAAAATTAACAGAAATCAAAATAATTGATAGTTTAACTTACCTTTGGTAAATAAAGAACCTCGTCAGATGTTATGGAAGAGCATCGAAACATTTTCACATAGTTCGTCAGAATTTACTTAGAGATGCTCAAAACACATCTCGACATGCCCAAGGATGACCGTTGAGAGACGGTCGGAGCGGTTACAATGGATGCGTTCGGAAGTTTTAGCGAACGTTTTAGAGATGGAGCCACTCGAATCCATTCACTCCATTATTAGATAAAGCTAGTGTATCAATGTGCCCCTTGTATCAATGCGGGGTGCATTGATACCTACCTATTGATACATACCTCCCCCTACTAGTATAATCCTTGATCCTTCTCCCATTTTTTTCCCATTTTTTCACTGCAAAAAAATCATAGTTAACATGACATAGCCTTTGTACCTACAAACGAGTACCTACACATTACCTATTAGGTACCCACACATTAGATCTCTAGATCTAGTAATTTTCCGGCATCATAATAAAGTGTGTTCCGGTTTGAAGGGCAATGTTTCCAGAGAAATTACAGGGCTTAGAGATATAACAACTTAGATCTCTGGGTGACGAGCGCAGTGCGGTGCTAGGTAATGATTTGGCCTCTTCTTGTTCCAATAGCTGCGTGTCACTGTGCTGTTATGTGGCAGGCATGTTACTTACCATCAGGCACATGTCCTGCTCGTCTCGTCACTCTTTATTTAAAAAAAAGTGGTATATGTATATGCAATTCTCTAAGTGCCTTCCAAAGGACAATGCCCACGACCCATACATTGAAAACCCTGTCAAACTTTTTTTGATACTGAAAATGCGTAGAGATGAATAGTGTCTAATTAGGATTGTTCATGCTTCTAAAAACGTCTGCTGTTGGTGTTTTTAATTTCCCAAATACCAAAAATGAGTTACAGTTAAACCAAAAGTAAGGTTATGTTTACTGTCAAGATACATTAGAATTATGTTTTCTTTCGGATTAGAACAGAAAAGAAAAGAAAGATAGATAATACCATAGTTGTATTATCTTTCAAAACATATTTCTTATCAGAATAAATAGGAATAATAGTACTGCTCACTACCAACTGATTACCATACGTATGAACACTTCATTTGCATATAAATATTGTCACAGAAGGGAATATCTTAATTGTAATATAAATATCTCATTATTTTGATATTCGAGACAGCCTTAGCCGAGCCTTAGAAGGTCCAGAACAATCGAAGGTTTCCATCACACAACACAAGCATATATGGTTTTATGTAATTATTACCACAATTATGTACCTAAGTAATAAGGAGCACTGAATCACATAATTCCGTCACAAAAACTTGATGAGTTGACTTGACTTGAGAAAACATCGGAACTGGTAATCGGAGTCTGTTGTGGTGAATAATGCATAAATATTACACCGCTTAGAAAACAAGAAGAAAACTAAATATCGGGAGAAATTCATTTTGCTTGTTTACTTTTTTTGATTTGACAATTTGTCAATTTGACAATTTGACATTAATCTTTGACACAAAGATTGTTGTACCTCTTTGTTTGACCAATTTGAATTTGGTGAAAACGTTTCGTTTCACAATTGCATGCCAACTTCTTCCTCGTTTACATTGCTATAAAAAGCAATCATAGTTTTTTGTCGCCGTAATTACATATATCGTTATTTAAATATGTAAAAGTAATAAATAAACGACATTGTGAAAGAAATTGACATACGTAACATCCATATTCAATCTCAATCTAACGCGGATCAATAAAACGAAACGCAAGTACCGTTTCGTTATTGCAATATTTTCCAAGTCAGCTTTGTTGGAAAATGGTAGGTTTAATTTAAACAAACGCAAATTATTTTATTTTGCAATGTTAGAAAGTTATATAACTTCGCACACGAGTACAACAAAAAATCACTGATTTTTTAATATATACCTAACTCATATGTCTGCACGACAAATATTTTGGCTGGTCAAAAATGGACATTGTCCTTTCAACCCAATCCGTTTAGCTATTGTGATTGGGCAACAAACATTCAAACGTTCTCATTTATAATACAAGCAGTATTACGGATGTTGCTGATAAGAAAACGAATAGGTATTCCTCAAAAACGAATATTACGTTACTTTATAACAGGAAATGGTTTGTAATATAATTGAATTCACTGTATTAATGATTGATGACTACTGTCTGTCTCCTATTTAATAGAATACATTTGCATTCATCAATTATGTATATAACATACAGGGTGTAGAAAATACATCGTAAATATTTTAATAGATCATTTATTTAAATCGATTTCTTTTCGATAAGTTTGCTCCATTATAGATCCAACCGAAAATGCGTTTAAATGCCAATCTCGATAAACAAAATTAGTCGATTAAAAATGTTGTACGTAATTTAAGCCTATTTATTAATAAAAACATGCGGTCCATCAAAATATTACAGAAAAATTCACAACTTCACTATACGACTATATGCCTTTTTCTAATTTTTCTAATTTAATACTGATGTATATATATATATATATATATATATATATATATATATATATATATATATATATATTTTTTAAAGCTATATATTTTTAAATATACAATATTCAAACAATAAAAGGCTCGATACGACATTTGTTATCTTGACGTGACTAATGATGTAATCTGAGCTAAATGCAATGATGTAACCGTAAAGTGATGAAATGAAATTGATTGTACATCTAAAATCATTATTTGTGTAATCTACTTTATTAAAGGGTTATTAAGAAGTGTGTATGAGTGAGAGTATGATTTCACTTTTGGGAACTCTGTCTCCCCTACTAGGAACCTGTATCGTGATGCATAAATACTTAATGTAATTAATTATAATTTTATAGTTTCTTTCAGGTTCGTTCGAAGTTACATTCTAGAGTATTTTTCAGATATCAAAACGTACCTTAAATGTTTTGACAACTTGAATAAGTAAAGTATAAACGTTGCCGTCCCTCTCAGTGTCTGACGCAAATTGTATTAACATATTTATGATCAGTACCAAGTGCCATAGGACCGTTGGGATAGAAATGTTCTAGAATAGAGACCCTGAATAAGCAAACGTAGCTTAGGACCCTCTAAAAGTCGACGGAGTGACGATATATGTAAGGCTGCAGGTTACCTGGAGAAGAAAAGCAGTGAATAAGACTAAGTGCCGTATAATGAGAGATGCCTATGTCTAGCAGTGGACTAGGCTAGGCTAGTAATGATGATTACCAAACTGGTCACCATTATGTCATAAATCCGGAAAAAATCATAACGTTTTAACCTAACGCATAGACACTTGAGTAAATTTCTCCATAGTTTTAAATATTTTAATTTCAAAGTGCATATTTACCAATCTTTAAATATTTAATCAGGATTTTTACACATCCTGCTTTTATACACATGTCTTTCACAATTAGCGATTTCAAATGAATGTACAACTAACTAATGCTTCAATGTCATATGGTGATTACAATACAAGGAATTGCCAAAATAGTAACCCTTGGACCTTACCGGTGCACTAGTGGCCTGCCCCGGCCTCGTTCGTGGTACATAATATATAGCCTAGGTACTTATAGCACTCAGGGATCCCGTATATACCCAACGATAAAATAAATAATTTTTGGAATTGGTTCAGTAGTCCTTGAGATTAGCGCGTGCAAACAACCTCTTCAGCATAATACCATAAACAAAATACCAGCGACCCGCCCCGGCTTCGCACGTGCAATACTGATCCTAAATAAACTAAAATAAACTAACTACTAACTACCAAATCGTACCCGAGCGTGACGCTAGAATTCAATTCACAGCCCACGAAACATCTGTCTAGGCGCGCCTAAAGAAGTTTTCACTTCAAAAACTTATATACTCTTTGTATTTATACTCTTTGATTAAACTCTCGAAAAAAAAAAAATGTTTGATCGGCAACGTCAAATGTTTGATCGGTAATGTCAAATGTTTGACTGGAAATTGTGTAGAGTAGTTAATATGAGAAAATGAAATTGATTCTACAGCCAAGCAGTAATGTGCAAATAGTACTGTGTTCCGTTTTGAAGGGTAATGTTTCCAGAGAAATTACAGGGCTTAGAGATATAACAACTTAGATCTCTGGGTGACGAGATCAGTGCAGTGCTAGGTAATGACTTGGACTCATCATGTTACAATAGCTGCGTGTCACTGTGCTGTTATGTGGCAGGCATGTTGCTTACCATCAGGCACATGTCCTGCTCGTCTCGTCGCTCTTTATTTAGAAAAAAAAAAACGTAAACACTAAGCCACCACCGCTCATAAAACAACGTAATTTCAAAATTAAAACGATTCAGTCATTGCTTATTAGACGGAAATCGATTGTTTTGTTTAGAGAAAAAGAGTATACACAGCAATTTGAAATAATTTGAATATATAATCATTGAAAAAACGCTTACATAATGCATCAAGGTCATTGATCAAGGTGATTTCATTACAGAAAATACTAGAATCGTGGTCTTTTGACCTGTACAATAAATGGCTTTATTGTATTGAGCTGTATTCAGAAGAAAAAAAAGTGGCCAAATGCGAGTTGGACTCGCCCATGAACGGTTATATAGCAGCAAGTAGCATTAAATAAAAAATCTTGTAGTTCGTTGTAACTTTGATCGATATTTTAATAATACTGTATTTATGACGATTACAAAAAAAACTGCTTATTGTCCAAACCCATTTTCGGTGGGTGGAAGTTTGTAAGGTAATGTACTTCGTACATTTTTTTAAATTGTAATTTCTCGCGAAACATTGCCCTTCAAACCGGAAACGCAAGAAGTATTAACCTGACATTGGTTACAACATTTACTAGAATGTTGACTAGTCAACTTCAGGGTGTTGGTTTTTCGTGACGGTGTACTGTTCAAACTAAGCAAAGCTTGTAGGTACTATGGCGGCCAGATAGCTGATGGAATACTTATATAGTTTTAAATACATACATATTATAAATTACTCTCATATATTTTCCCAAACGAAAAATTACTTTAAAAAATATAGCGTTTATTTTATCAGAGTAAATTTTCTACAGCGATAACATATTTTACTATGCTGATTGAATTTAATGAAACTACGTATGAGGCTACTTATAATCGAATTTGACACGCGTTTGATTATAATTCTGCAAGTTTTATTGCGTGGATAATGATCTGTTATTTCTTTGATTATATTATTTTATTAAATAATTTTGATTAAATTTCCCTGGCTGTAGTTTTGGCCCGCTGATTCACCCGTTCCAACAGAAGTAATATTACATTGTTCTAAGCTACCACAATAGACTAAAACGAATTAGTTCGTCAGTTACATTATTAAAAAATATTAGTATCTTTTCTTTTACAAACAAAAAGTAGAAGAAAAAGTAAATAAAATAGTGCTTAGACTTTAAGTTTTTTTTTATAGTATAGAGAGACGAGACGAGCAGGACATGTGCCTTTTTTTTTTTAAATAAAGAATGACAAGACGAGCAGGACATGTGCCTGATGGTAAGCAACATGCCTGCCACATAACTGCACAGTGACACGCAGCTATTGGAACATGAAGAGTCCAAATCATTACCTAGCACTGCACTGCGCTCGTCACCCAGAGATCTAAGATATTATATCTCTAAGCCCTGTAATTTCTCTGGAAACATTACCCTTCAACCCGGAACACAGTAATGTTTGCACATTACTGCTTGGCGGTAGAATAACTGGCAAAGGTGTGGTCCTTCCCTAGGCGGACTCTGCCAAGAGTGCTACCACTACTAACATTAGAATTAGTTCGTCAGTTGTTAAAAAATATTGTACTTCCACGTATCTATTCTTTTGTTTCACAAAGAAATAGTGCTTAGAAGTTTCGAGTGATGTCAGTGATATGTACAATGTTTATGTAGACGTGACGTCATAACCCTCGCTCCGGAAGGTTGATGGTCTAGGTGCATCTTTGTATATTTTTAATTATTGGATCAAACAAAAATACATAAACAATATGTCCCATGTTTTTCTAAATTATACTACTAATGAGAATGGTATGTTTTTGACCCAGCCATCATCTCAACTTTTCAATACACAATTAATATGTAGGTACTGTACAAATATTCATAGCTAGTTGAATCGTGCGCGCGTTGCTCCGCGCAATCTAAAACAAATTTGGTTACCTGAGATTCTAATGACGCAACCTTTTAAAAGACAGACACATGCTGTCACGCAACGAAAGCTCTCAAAAAGCAATATTTTTTCCCGTTTTTGTTACATTTTTCATTCATGCTACGCTCCTGTTGATAGTAACGTAATATCAAATAGCCTATAGCATTCCTCGATAAATGGATTATCCAACAGAAAAATAATCTTTCATATCGGTCCAGTAGTTCCGAAGATCCTAGCGTTCAAACAAACAAACAAACTCTTCAGCTTTATAATATCTGTATATATATAAATCAATGCCACTTTTCGTTGTTATTGAACTCCTCCTAAACGGCTGGACCGATTTGAATGAATTTTTCTGTATGCGTTTGGGTAGGGCCCTCCATGGTTTAGATTCACAAATCAGCCCGGCAGATGGCGCTGCAGTTGGTATCTAGGTTATTATCCGAGCGAAGCTGGAACG
Source organism: Ectropis crepuscularia (assembly GCA_963693475.1). NCBI lineage: Eukaryota > Metazoa > Arthropoda > Insecta > Lepidoptera > Geometridae > Ectropis > Ectropis crepuscularia. The sequence continues at coordinate 10,484,201 of OY856361.1, forward strand.
GGCTGCTAGTTAAAGTATAGATTTTTGTAGTCGAGGTACTTCATTCGAGTCTCGAATTCTTGTCTTCAAGCTTGTAACATAGAAGACACATAGCACCTTTAATTGCTGAATTTGTGGAACGTTGGTTATCACATGCCGGTTATTGAAAAACAGTTTCTGAATAGAAATACTTTGAAGTTCAGAAGTTTCAGAAAAGTCTGAGGTTGAAATGTTTTTTGAAACCCGCAATTATTAATACTTATGTTATAAATTATTATCCAACATTAAAATCCGTACTTACGCTGATAAGAGCTCTACGCCCGAGCGACCGTGTCCGCTTTGCATTTGAACCAATTATTTGATTGGAGCCGACCAATCAAACAGTAGATTGCTATCGGCACTTGCTACCAACTTAATTGAATAGTTCAATGATGGTGGCACTTTCGTATTTTGTATACAATTTTATAGAACTGATATGAACGTACGTAGTCATAATATCATTTCCGTATGTAGTCAGAAATAAAAATACGGGTGTTATAAGTTGGGTATATCTATCTATCTATATTTGTGCCTATTAGCACAGGATAAAGAATTACTACCAGTAGTACATCGCCTTTGATCATGGGAGAAACGCCGATAGTTTTTTGACACGGGTAAGGTTGTCGCAAATTTAAAAACGTGGCACCATAATTAAATTAAAACATACGGAAAAGGCCAGCCCTGAGCCGCGCTCCTGCAATACTGACATTGTAATGTAGGCAATGCAGGAGCGCGCTTCCCGCGTCTCACCCGTCACGCGTCTAGACGGCTTCGTCGAACGACTGTATGATTTAATAGACTGTGGAATATTAGTTTGAAGTTGCAGGACAATTGTCCTCTTATCACACCTTTGGTAGTTTGGCGGTTATTCTACCACGATGTAGTAGGCGACAAATAATCTCGTGTTCCGGTTTGAAGGGCAATGTTTCCATAGAAATTCCAGGATAGACAAATCTTTTTAAAGTGAAAACTTATTTTGGCGCACAATAGACAGATTTTTCGTGGTTTGTAAATTAAATTCTAGCGTCACGCTCGGGAATGATAAGAAATTTTCGGGTGAACTCGGGTCAATGCCCATAAACCTTCTAGAGGGCGTGGCCATAACCATGGATGGCCGTATACAGTGACATGCAGCTATTGGAACATGAAGAGTCCAAATCATTACCTAGCACTGCACTGCGCTCGTCACTCAGAGATCTAAGTTGTTATATCTCTAAGCCCGGTAATTTCTCTGGAAACATTGCCCTTACGACCTCCCGCTTGTGTAATCAGTATTTTAATCACTTCGGTACGGTTTGAAAGCTGACATATTAAAAACTAAACTTTATTTTTTTTTATTAATAAAATAAAAATCTTGTCCCCTTCACTAATTTTAATACTAACAATCAAGACAAAATTGTTTGATTTTGGGCTCTATTAATATAAGTACCTGGATAACCGATGCTTTGCTCGGTTTAAACACTGAGTATACTCAGATACCACAGATAAAGGGCTACCGAAATAAAAGATTTTCACAAAAAAAAAAAAAAAAAAAAAAAACTTGAAAAAGAGAAGCCATCTGGATTCGAACCCGGCTCTATTACTTTATGACCGGCCAAGTTATCGACTGAGCTATTATACTGCCACGCAGCGCTGCGAAATTTATCGTCGCATTCTAATGTTAATGTAAACAGTTTTTCATTGTCTAAGAAAAGGCGCCTAAAATGAGTTTGTTTTAATGAAACTTAGATCGATTTATCGTCCCCGAAACCCCCTGCATACATCATTTCATGATAATCGTTCGAGCCGTTTCCGAGATTCAGATTCTATATATACCTATATTATGTATACAACAATTGCTCGTTTAAAGATATAAGATAAGATTGTACGGTACAGTCCGCGAGGTATAAGCAGAGCTTTGCATTAGTGTGAGTGATCACATGCATACGCATCTATTACCAAAAGTACAGTCAGACAACAAACTCTTAAACAACAAGCTGACATTAACTATACAGGATCAATATGGTCATTGCGAAAAGAAGAGTCTCTTTTAGGATTCAAATGGTCAAGGACAGAGAATAACAGAAAAATTTTAATGGAAAAGCATGAGATCCGTCACCTACGTATAACTTATTTACTTAAAATTTCCGAATACCGTATTCAGGGCAGGCCTATCGTTTATACCAATATACAATTGATACTCCATAATAAACAACGATTTATTGAATATAAAATTGACACCTTATTAAGAGAACATGGTCACAGCGTCCTGCGTCTGACTGTACTTTTGGTGATCACTCACACTAATGCAAAGCTCAGCTTATACCTCGCGGACTGTACGTTGTAACATAAACAAATTGCCTAAATACTCCCAGTTTCTCACATTTATTATATGAGCTTTTAATAATAGTAAGATCAAAAATATTTTCACAAATACGTAATTTGAACAACAAAATAACAATTCACCTCGGCGTTATATCACAAGACCAATTTGTTTTGTCAGCAACGTTTTTTATATAAATAAAACTAGTTACCTCTGTTGGCCAGCAGTATATTTAAATTGGGCGTAATTATCGGCTCGCACGCAGCCATTGATTGTGGATTCGATTCACCCACGGTACATCACTAATGGTACCACAATAATTACCACAGTAGTTGCCCCGCATTGGTGAAAACTCAATTGCAATACATAATCACATATAATATATTACAGATACAGGTATTAGATGTACCTATGCTTTTAGCGGAAGTATGGGAATATCAAATTAGTTTTTTTTTATAGTATAGAATGACGAGACGAGCAGGTCATGTGCCTGATAGTAAGCAACATGCCCGCCACATAACAGCATAATGACACGCAGCTATTGGACCATGAAGAGTCCAAATCATTACCTAGCACTGCATTGGACTCGTCACCCAGAGATCTAAGATATTATATCTCTAAGCTTTTTGTAGTGGTAGGACTCTTAGCAGAGTCCGCCTGGGGAAGTACCACACCTTTGTCAATTATTCTACCGCCAAGCAGTAATGTGCAAACATTACTGTGTTCCGGCTTGAAGGGCAATGTTTCCAGAGAAATTACAGGGCTTAGAGATATAACAACTTAGAGACGAGCGCAGTGCGGTGCTAGGTAATGATTTTGGCTCTTCATGATCCAATAGCTGCGTGTCACTGTGCTGTTATGTGGCAGGCATATTGCTTACCATCAGGCACATGTCCTGCTCGTCTCGTCACTCTTTATTTTTAAAAAAAAGCCCTGTAATTTCTCTGGAAACATTCCCCTTCAAACCGGAACACAGTAATGTGGTAACACTACTGTGTGCCGGTTTATTACATTACTGGCAAAGGTGTGGTACTTCCCCAGGTGGACTCTGCCAAGAGTCCTACCACTACAGTTATTTTCGGTTCTGCGTTTTTAGCATAACTCAATTGTCAGGTGGGTAGTAGCGGGCTTCGAAGACAGCTACTAGAGATTAGTTTAAAAAAAAGTTTTTTGTTTAGCGGACTTATGATTACTCGTACCACAATTAGAAAATCACTAACCTCCAATTATGGATGCCAATACAAGAGTGGAAATCGTTTCTAGAGATCTACCATTTATGTTCACAAATATGTTGGCCATTCGAATGGTGCAGTTTGTTTCAGTTACAACAGAGCGGCGTCACACGGATTTTCCCATTTGTAATCGATTGTACGTATACATATGTTAGTATGGTTGGTTAGCATACCTACTCGTACATTTGATGATATGCATTACCTGCATTTACCTATTTCATAATGATAAACTAGGGAACATCAATGTAGTACAGGATTGAAATTTTTGTTTAGAGGCTTTTTCAATTATTTTTTCTATCGAGAAAATTTTAAGCAGACATGTTTTGTAGCTGTATAAGTACTTACCAGAAATACAGTCAAAATGATATATATTTTATTCAGTGCGATTGGTTCCACAGATTTCCCAAACCTTGGATTTAAAAAAACAGAATTGGTGTTTGTCAGCCTCTTAAACAAAAGGAACTAACATCCATATTCTGAAACCATTCGCTACCCTGCTCATTAGCCTTTTTTTTGAGAAACTTTTAGTTTTGTGACGTTTTACTACTTTTATAGCGTCATTTTTTAAACCACGCCCAAGTGTGACGTCATCAGTTTTGTGCCTGAAGAGATTTTTATCAAACCTAAGAACCTTATTTTACCTTTAATACTGCATCAAGGACGCTTTTTTCTAGTAATCTCAGAAGAAGGAAGACGGAAATAGATGAAAGAAATTGTCTATGTCATAAAATAAAATCAGGTTTCAAAACATACACCAAAGAGGACAAATTGAATAATACCTGTAGGCAATTAATATTTATCCATTCCAAGTTTCCAAGAGAACTTGGCATACGGCACTTAAAAAGGGCAACAACGTGTGATGAACGCAAGTTGGCAGCACGTTGCAACCTTTGCTTATGATTCTCGCGTTTCTATCTCAACAAGTCCACAGATATTTCGATTTATTGTACCTACATATTGTGCACTCCTACTTTCTCTATCATGACCCTGCTATGTATCTTTGTTTAGTAGATACATACGTATACTATTAACAATGCACTGATAACGCTGAAACAACCCAATTTATCAAAAACACGGTATCAGCCATTTCTTAGATGGCGTTAAATAAATTTGCAACTGCTTGTTGGTTAATTTTTTACATATGTATGTATATACGACCTATTACATATATTTTTTTGGTTCAGTAGCAGTACTCGCTAGATCGTGAAATCATTTTTAGGAGTTTTAATATATTTAAGACTTTGTACACGTTATCTGATGTGTTCGGTATGCAATTATTATACATAAGTATAAGAAGTAAGATACGACTAAAAATTAAAGATACTTTCATTGCTTTAAAATATTGATAAGAGCCGTTAGATCTTTACTCTTCTTCATTTAAATAAAACAATTTATTGGTTGTGATTGCATCACTTTTATTACTTACAAAACTACAGAAAAGTTAAGCAAAAAAGGGCATAACGCATTAGAATAAACTAATTATAGTCTACTGACGTAATGTTTATCATTTATAAGTAGGTATATCAATGCATTGCTGTGGTGGCTGTTTTCTCGAAATCCTGATTTTCTCTTTCAATATTTTCGAATCTTTTGAAAATCATTCGACAAGCACGTAGGACATAGTAGTTCATTTGTGTTTACTGTGAGTCCTTTGTACAAAACTGAGATTAAAGTTTTCATTTTAATTCAACAAATTTAAGTACTTCAAATACTTATACCACAGAGCTCCTGAAACACCACTGCTAAAAAATGCTCCGAGAGCTGTTTGATTTCGTCTATCGGGATTTTTGAACTGAATGTACAATATGAGTGTACAATATATTGCATCTATGTATAACATGCAAAATAGCAATATGAAACAATACTTTTGATTTTCTTGAGCTATTCATTGAGAAAATTTTCAAAATTAATTTTTAGGAGACCCGAATAGTTTTGACTGAAATGATAATTGAAAGTTACCGGCTTCATAAGAAGATCATTTTAACTGCAATTCAACGCTGTTATTCCCCTATATTACACGCTAAAAGAATTCAAGTAATTACTTTATGATGAACCAAGTTGTTCCCAAGAATTCACATCGTCACCATTTTATTATGGCGATAAATTTTTTGAGCGGTTTGCTGTGTTTTAAATACAGATACTTACATCATTAAATAAAGTAAAATTATCGAAAGAAAATAAACAAATATTGCATTTTGTTAGTTGTGACCACTGATTATAAACTTGTCTAGATAGACCGCTCGACTGTAGAAACACCAAAAACTATGTCAGCCAATAATAGTTGGCTGAAAATCTCGGCTTGTCAGAATCACGATACACGATACCACTGGCATAAGAACAATAGCAATTACTGATACTTTTTATTGATACTTGACTTAAATTTGTGTCCGTGATCACGCAAACAAGTATTTGAAACCTGACCTGTGCTTCATCCAGACCAGTGTTTAATCAAAGGTTGTCACAGATACAACATAACAAGACTTCTTATTGGTTGAATTTCTTATTGAGTCTGCTTCATAGTTTTGGAGAAGGTTCCAAAAAGCTGTGAGCCTACATTTATGACATTAAAAAACGTCATGACTGACGTCATTATTGATCATGTCTAATAAAATCATGGAATCCGCCCCCCAATGGCGTCATAGAGAGATTAATTCCTCAAGTCATTTGAAGAAACTCTTGAACTACGTCTTTACAAATAAATGCTGGCAAGTATAAGACAGTAACGCCACATGAAAACCGACAATACTGTTGGCAAAACATAAACATGCTCAAGGAAATACTGATGCACCATACACTTTCAATTCGTTCAGCATTCAAAAATATGATAAGAAAATACAATCGTATATTTTGTGTTTATTAACACATTATTAATACATAACTCTCTCCTTGCGAGAGAAAGCCCCGAGTCCCAGCAGTGGGAACGTTTAGTGGGCTGTTGATGTTGATGTTGAATACATTACGGGGCGAGATTAGCTATTTCAGTTCCTAATGTAGTCAAAACAAAATGAAACTGTGAAATAAAATACATAGTTTTAGTGCCTAGTTAGTATTTTCATTTCACCAGTCACTCGGCAATATAAAGCCTATTAATGCTGAGTTATTTTACCTACGTCACAAGAAAGTACAGATGCAAAGTTATAAATTAATATGTACGTTATATGCTGTATTTGGTCAGAAAATTATTTTCATATTTTAATGGCAAAGCAAAAAAAAGGTGAAAAACATCAAATTAAAAATGATCTTGTCATTGACGTATGACATTGACGATGTTGCCATGTTAAGGTGATTTTCTATTCATCAGGGAGAATCCCAAAATAATGAAAAATGAACAGGAAATACGAATGCAAAGTTATCCAAAGACCACAACATATGTTGGTACCTAGTAGGTTTTGAAAAGTAGGTACTTAATTCAAAACTTTCCAAAACACTAGCTCCAGTCAACCTACCTGCAGTCTAAATCTCTTTACAATAATAAGCTAGATGACATCAGGGTAGCGATTCTAAATGCGATTCCGAAAGGTTCGGGGTCGGAATGACAATCGAGTCTGTCAAAAACGAGTCTGTCTCTATCATGCTAACCAGATAAGACAAAGACCGAGAGATGAGATTCCATGTCGGATGCAACCGAATGGATTTAGAATCGCTACTCATTTCTAGATCTAACATCAGTCAAACGATAACAGCTATCCCCGATCAGTCAGGTGACACTAGAATGTTGCATAAACATAATAGTTAGTCTACAATTCATTAAGTACGGTAATATTAGGTTAGTAGAGGCCCGCGCCTTCTGCGCTGGCCCAAAATTCTTTAGGCAGTAGAGACCATGTGAAACTAGCTGCCATAGGTCCATTAAAAAAATAACGACGACGTTCTAAAAGTGTCACGGGCTGCAGGACGAGAAGTGGGGACGGTCACCGTAAAATAAGGCTTTTTCAAGAATCAAAAAGACCCGTCAAAGATCTTTCCTGATTTCACGAGCTAATTGGCGTTTTTGTTGTTTTAGTCGAAATAAAATTTATTTCATTTGATTTTATTTGAATTTGGACAAAACCAAAGTAATGTGCAACGAGTTTATTGCTCCAGGGGTGATTGCAGGAAGTGAAACACATTGGAAATTGTTCAGAGATACACACTACATAATAACACTACATAAATGATTTTCCTAAAGTAATTGAGCATCCAATGTCACTATTTGCAGATGACAGCACAATAACAATAGCATGTCAAGATAAAGCTAATTATGAGGAAGATATCAATGCCGCACTAAATTCATCTATCCATTGGTTAAACATTATGAACTTAAAAATTAATTAAAACAAAACCAATTTCATGCAATTTACTCAAATAAAAAATTACTTTATTAAACATAAATTATCAAAATAAAAAAATTGCAGAAGTCACTACAACAAAATTGTTGGGCCTAACAATAGACATGAAATTGAATTGGAAGGCACATGTTGAGATTCTCTGCAAGAAGCTGGGTAGCTCGGCATATGCTCTGCATAGGCTTGCTCCAGTGGTAAAGAAAGAGGCTCTTCTTACATCTTACCATGGATTGGTGGCATCAGTCTTGAGATATGGGATCATTTTTTGGGGGAATTCAACTGATACAGCCTCAGTTTTCAAAGCACAAAAACGATGCATTCGTGCTATGTTCGGGATGCAAGTTACAGATAGCTGTCGACAAGTATTCATAGACAACCAAATATTAACCCTGCCATGCCTGTACATATTTGAAGTTATGTGTTTTTTAAGGAATAACCCTCATTACTTTCCTCTATTGAGTGACAAAGTAAAACGTAACCATCGTGATAAGTGTAGACTGCTCATAGACAAATGCAAAAAAAAGATTATGAGTGACAGCATTTTTTGTATGGCTCCTCTTTTATATAATAAGCTGCCAAATGCCATAAAATAACTTAGCACGTTGGCTGTCCATGCACTATATGTAGGGCATTGTGAAGTTAGCCATGGCGTCCGTGCACTATATATAGGACACCACTCCGCTCAAACTAAACGCGATTTCTTGAACTGGACGTACGAATAACAGTTTTGAATTTGAGATGGACGTGTGGATTAGGAAGTGTATAAAAAAACCCGCGAAGGACATACGGGAATTTATTAATCATTTTTTTTCGGCAGTTGAGGGAAATGTGGGTAGAAAACAAAAAGTAAAATAACAGGCCAAATCAAAATTATTTATGTTTTATTGCAAAATTAGTTATGATAACAAACTGAACTTATTGTAATTATAATGAAAAATAAAACACTTTACACAGTTTTAATGGCATTCGTTATAACAGGGCAAACAGAAGCCTATCCCACATAGAAGAATAACCACAATTTTTACCTACAGTAAAACTTTTTGACGGCTGTCAGTTGAGTCTGACACTTTTTGTCTATGCCCCAAGCAAAAAAAATACAAAAAACACAGGTACCCTTAAAAATAGTACACTAAATGAAAGCTGCAGAGTCTGTGCACTACATACAGTGCACAAAAATTAAGCCGAGGAGTCCGTGCACTACATATAGGGCATGCGGAAATTCAGCCTGTAATATATCTTCAAAAACCCTGGAGGTAAAAACGTTATTTCAAGAAGCTAGTAGCATCATTTTTATTAATTTAGTCTAAAAAAAAATTGGACGTAGCGTGTCACTTGACTGAATCAACGTGGACAGCCAACGTGTTAACATAACAATGTTCAAAAGTAAACTAAAAAAAAATGCTTATACACAAATGCTATTAAACTGTAACTGAATTTTTAAATGATAAGGAAATTAATTGGAATACTAATATTTTAGACATTGTTTAACATGAAATTTTTACAATCTTTAAACCTTTTTTCATTAATATCTCAATAGATATTATTATTCCATTATGAAATTTGACATTCAACTGACATAAGACCAAATAATGATATATTGAATCATGATGAATTAGTTTGTACTGTATTACATTTTGACATTCTTTGAGTATTTACATGAATATTATAATTAACGACATTTTTGATTTTTTGATTATATACATTTATTGCACTTTATACATTCTTTGACATTCCTCACATGGATGAACTGCAAGATCTACTAATGCAAGACCTTAGACCCTGGATGGACATATTGATCAAACTCAAAAACACAAGACAATATCCTGATGAAACACAAGACGTTGGCGAAATTGTGCTCACCAAACATCTATCTCACACAAATATATATATCACAACCAAATAGAAGCCAGAAATGAATCGAAGATGAAGAATCAGATGACATAAATAAAAACCAGAAATTAATAGAAGATGAGGAAGAAGAAGACTTTAATCAGCTGACTATTATTTAATTATTATTTTTTTTATTTAAAAATTAAGACTAACAAATTGTCTTGCCAGACATATTGCATGCCTCTCGCAGAGGCCAGTTTGTATGGGGCAACTTTTAAAATATTTTGTATTATCTTATCTTACCTACAAGCAGCAATAAAGATTTTTGTATTTGTATTTGTATTTTGTATTTGAGATCCGTTTTCCTACGGCAGATGCTCGAACTAGGTAGATGTAGCTTTAAGAGTGAGCCCATGAAAAAACTACAGTTAGACTGGGCATCATTTGGCAAACTTCGTCAAGTCTTCTCGTCGCCCATCCCATAAAGCCTCAAAACAAAAGTGTGCAACCAATGCGTCATATCGGTTATTAGCTACAGTGCTGAAACGTGGTCACTGACAGTCAAAAAGGTTCGAAAGCTCAAAGTCCGAGCTATGGAGCTATGCTTGGGGTTTCTGAAGGATTGCATCCGTAATGAAGAGAACTGAAGTCATCGACATAGCTCACCGTATTTGCAAACTGAAGTGGCAATCAGCCAGTCACATCTGTCGCTGCCCAATAACTATTGGAGTAGACGGGTTCTAGATCGGAGACCGCGAATTGGTAAACACAGTGTATGACGCCCTCAGGCTAGATGCATTAACGATATACAAACGACCGCTGGTGGCGGTTGAAATCATAATACCGAGGATTGGACTGAGTGGCGTATTAGAGATGCCTATGTCCAGGAGTGGACGAACCCAGGCTGATGATGATAGACCTTAGTACAAAAGATTAAATCGCCCAAATGGGGGTCGGACTCGCCCATGAAGGTTCCGTAACAGCAAGCAACATAATACGTAAGTTCTTGTAGTTCGTTGTAACTTTGATCGATGTTTAAATAATAGTGTATTTATGACGTTCTAAAAAAACTACTTACTAACTAGATTGAGTGCAAACCAATTTTTGGAGGAAATTTGCATAGTAATGTACATCATATGTTTTTAGACCTACACGTTTGGGTTTGATGAAAAAAAAATTGAGTTTCAGTTCTAAGTATGGGTCACCCCCAGAATTTATTGTTTTTTTAATATTTTTGTATAAAATCTTAATGCGGTTCACAAAATATATCTACTTACTCAACAATATAATATGTAGTTCAACAGTATAATATGTGGTTCTTGTAGTTTCGGAAAAAAGTAGCAGTGACATACGGACGAACAGACAGACAGACATGACGAATCCATAAGGGTTCCGTTTTTACGTTTTACCGAACCCTACAAATGTGTGTGCACACAATCCTTTGGTAACTACGTGCTGCTAGGTTAATGTAAATTTCGTTGGCCAGAGAGTATAGTAGATTAAAACTAACAACCTCTTTGTACGACATTATTACAAAGGTTGAGGTAATTTTGGATTACATCTGGCAGCATTGTAAATCAAATTAGGGTTCCATTGTAAACATCTTGAAAAAAAAAAACTACCAACATAAATAGAATTCGTGCTCTATATAACAATGATTAAAAACTTTCTATAACTTATTTCCTCGATTTACTGCAGTACATTACTGCGGGTGTCGTGCGTCGCCTGATTTTTGATGGAAGTTTTAAGAATACGAACGAGCGGGTTTCGTTCCTCTTTAAGAACGCCAAGGCTGTGAAGCCATCGATATAAACCATTGATGTGCCCTTCCAAACAAGCGCACGGAATTATGTCATCGTTGGGATGTGTGAGCTCACTCTTTCCGTTCTAGTCGATTGCAGGAAGCAGTGAACGCCGGACGTTTTTACCTATCACTATTCGTTGTCAACAACCAAAATACGTAGAACCACAGGATACTTTGCCGCTAACAGTTCTAAGGAACAAGTAGATTGGTGGTGGGTAAGTCACTTACGCTACACACAGACGCAGTTTCTTACTAATTTCAAGGTGTTCAGGGCACATCTGATGGTTTATATCAATGTGTGAAATGTGTTGGCTGAGTGAAGTTGAAAGAATCTTTCAACCCGGACCAGTAGTTTTTATTTTATAGTATAGAGTGACGAGACGAGCAGGACATGTGCCTGATAACAGCCCAGTAACACGCAGCTATTAGAACACGAAGAGTCCAAATTCATTACCTAACACTGCACTGCGCTCGTCACCCAGAGATCTAAGATATTATATCTCTAACCCTGTAATTTCTCTGGAAACATTGCCCTTCAAACCGGAACACAGTAATGTTTGCACATTACTGCTTGGCGGTAGAATAACAGGCAAAGGTGTGGTACTTCCCCAGGGCAACTCTGCCAAGAGTAGGCCACCACTAAAACAAACAAACTCTTCAGCTTGATAATATTAGTATAGAAGATTTAATTAAATGTAGCATCAATGAGTTCATGAAACATGATGGTAGAAACAGAATAAAGTAATTGATTTAAAAAAAATACATTCAGCGCTATATTTTGATATTGACACAATGTATACATTTTGACTAAATGTCAAATAACACTGTGCTCTGTGCTCATGTGCTGTGTGATATTAATATCATAAATATTATTTGCCCTGTAATTTACTGATGATAGATAATGACAGATTACTAAAACTTGGGACTTATTTTTTGCTTAGAGAAACTAATGTAATCATAGATTATTATTAGTAATGTAGAATTATTGTTTACGTAAAGGCCTGTTAACATTTTCATTACTGCTAGTGCGAGTGCGAGTGAGAAATAGAACACGCTTTTAATCACTTCACTATGCAAGTTACTAAACACTCGCACTAATCAATCGGTGTCCACGCGTGTTTGCTACTAATCACTAAACACCTGAACTAATCACTCACACTCGCACTAATCATAATGCAAACAAGTCTTAATAACAGTAAAATATGACAAGCAACTACGGAACTCTATATTGAGGAAAAATCAATATTTAATCAGGCGTCCATTTTTGACCAAGTTTTATTTAATTACTCAATAACTAAATATACATTTTAAAAAGTGTTCGGTTACTTTACTAGAACGTACAAATAGGAATTTTATTACCAAAAAATAATGTGGGGTCATCACTGATAATTTCGAGTACTCGAATTAAAACGGGTTTTTTCGGTGTCATTTTCATTTTTTTATTTTAAAAAAACCTGATCTATTTTTAAAATTCTATTCGGTTATTGTGCTTTTTCTTGATTGTACCCACACGTGAATATTTTTTTTGTCATAGTTTTTAGTTTCTTAACTTCAGTGAGCGGCGTCGAAAATGTCCTTTTTTCGTTTACTGGCTTTAGGCGCCCCCTTCGATGCCAAAAGCTTCTTCCTGTTGAGATATTCATTTCTGGAAACCATGATTATATTATGATTTCTGATTGCATCGGCGTCAAAGGTGTCAGTATCTGTCACGGGTTTAGTTCTTCGTTTCTTCTTCGGAGTACGTAAAATATTATCTTCCGTGCCAGTAGAGCCGAACTTTTCTTTACTAACATTTGTTTTCGTTCGTTTGCGCTAACTCCAAGCGCCTGAGAGACGCGTTCTTGTACTTGTTCCACAGGTACCAGGGGTCCACAATTTTGCCGCTCCCGCTCAAAGTAATCTTGCAGCTTGATGATTAACTCACGGGCTCCACTTTTCAATGTTTGTCCACGTGTAGGCATTATTATGCACCAAAAGTAAAAAGAACGTAATTCAAAACACAACCAAAGTCCGATTTAGCGCCGATGTCAGTTTGAAAAGCAGAAACAGTCTATCTAATCTATCTAGCTGGTACCCGCGACTTCGTCCGCGTGAAATAAATACTAAGGTAAGTAACTCAGGCAGCAGGCAGTTCAGTTGTTTAGGTGTAAAAGTGTAAGAGACATTCGTTCCGCATTTCAACTCCAATTTCATCCCCGTACAGTTCGAAATTACAAAATGGCAAGAACAAACATTTATTTGCTTCGTGTCAAGTGCCTAGATATACAGAGTTTCATGGTTTTATCTTGAACTATTGGAAGTTTCCAAGCATACTTTCACCCCCATTTCAATCCCAATTTCATCCCTATACAGTTCAATCGCGACGTGTCAGGAACGCATTCTCTGAACGGCCGTAGTATAGAATTGAGCCGGTACTGAAATCTCTAGAAATATTCTAGAATCATACAATACGCGAGGAGAAAGACATTCAGTAACATACGCAGCGCGGACAAGCTGGATGTTATCCCACACTCTCTCACGAGGTCACGGAAGTTAACTCACATTAAGGGACCGGAAGTTTATTACACTCTTCCCAAAATAGTTATATCGGCCCTAAGTTTCGGCACCTTCAAAAACAAATTAAAGTGCTGGCTTATCGATCAAACTTTTTATAGTTACAGCGAATTTTTAGAGAGTGATGGTAAAGTTCCTATAAAAATGTGAAAAAATTGACATTTATTAGTACAATTGTATATGAAACATATTTGTTATACTCGTATAATGCTTGACAGTTTTCTGTATGATAATTAATAATTGTTATTATAATACAGTGAAATGATATTTCAAACTTTGAAAATGTATAGAATTTGTATGCCCTTTCTTTTGTTAATTTTTTTTATTAATTGACGTGTAAATTGTACATTTATCATTATCAATAAATAAATAACTTTGACTTTGTAATGATCTGGTCAGAACATTGCTTGCATGTAAAATGACGTGTGGATTAAAAAATAGCAATTTTGATAGGACCACTAAGCAACGAACCAGAGGCAGGCTAAAACAAAGGTGGGCAGACGAAATAATAAGAGTAAAGCTAGCTGCAAACTGGATAGAGAAAGCAAAGGAGAGAAAAGATTGTAGAAAATGGAGGAGGCTTAGACAAAGAACAAGTAAATAGGTCAGGTTTTGCTGCACGGTTCCTTTGTACCAATCGTAAGCAGATGAGGTGTATGTTAGCTATGTCGACATAGAGATGTGCCGCGACAAAAGTATGACACTTCCACAAGAGCGACAAGACAAGGGTGATCAGACCTGTGCTTTCGGTGTTAGGCGTTTGTTCTAACTCTATAGTATGTGTATATGTGTAGTATATGTAAACTCTTTGGGAGGAGGTATTTTTAGAGTATTTGATGCCAAAAGAAAGGGGAGGGGGTGACTGCCCCTCTCTGTCAATACCTTGGTACGTCCTTATGTGACTGAGGAAAACATAAGTCAATTCTCGATGACGTCATCGTTTGCGGACGAAAAATTAAAAATAATACAATGACGTATTTCCGTCGTAAATCTGCTCACATGAGCATACTCATTGATCGGTAAAATACGGGCATAAGTATATAAATAGTACCTATTGTGGATCTTCGCGAATTAATTTAATATCTTATATATAAAATTCTCGTGTCACAGTGTTTGTTTCCTTACTCCTCCGAAACGGCTTTACTGATTTTAACCAAATTTTATATGCATATTCTGTAGGTATGAGAATCGGCTACTAGCTATTTTTCATACCCCTAAGTGACAAGGGTTGTTCACTAAGGCAAAACAACGTTTGCGGGGTCAGCTAGTTAAACTTTAAAAAATTGTTTATTTTTTTATGTATTACTGTTTTGGTCCTTAACTGTTAGCCTCATAACAAAGCTCAAAGTCACACAGCGAGCTATGGAGAGAGCTATGCTCGGAGTCTCTTTGCGCGACAGAATCCGTAATGAGGATATTCACAAAAGAACGAAAGTAGCCGACATAGCTCGAAGAGTAGCTAAGCTGAAGTGGCAATTGGCAGGCCACATCGCTCGCAGAACTGACAACCGATGAGGAAGAAACATTCTCGAGTGGCGACCATGAACCGGAAGACGCAGTGTTGGACGGCCTTCCACTAGATGGAAAGATGACCTCACAAAGGTCGCTGGAAACCGCTGGTTGCAAGTTGCGCAAGACCGTTCGTTGTGGAAATCTATGGGGGAGGCCTATGTATGTTCAACAGTGGACGTGTTGCTGTGATGATGATGGTAACTGTTTTGGTGCGTTGGGGAAACATGATGAGAGTAATTTTTACATTGTTTTCAATAAGAATTTAAATCGTGAAAATTTAATAAACGATGAATCACAAACAAACCTTACAAACATTACTTACCTACTGTATCATACTGAGTTTGTTTATCTCACATCCACTACCACTTTAGGTAGGAATGTGATAAAAAGCAGCTAGCTGAGATTACCGAGCATTTTCAACTCAACTGCCAATATATTGCGATTGGGATTCCCTCTACTACATACGAATGGTAAGTTTGTAGTTATCGTGGGAATTGTATCGACATTTTACTAGAATTTTGTATTAGTACAAATAGAATAGCTTATAGAGAAACTGGGTTCCTTGACAAATATAAATGTAGGTACTAGAGTTGTAACAAACTTGCAGAGACTAATAATAAATACGACAGATTTGTGCAATTAAATTCATCATCATCATAAACAGCCCACTAAACGTTCCCACTGCTAGGACTCGGAGCCTTCTCTCGCAAGGTGAGAGTTAAGGCCATAATCTACCACGCTGGCCCAGTGCGGGTTGGTGGATGATACATGACTTCGAAAGATTCTAGGTGCATGTCGGTTTCTTAAGACGTTTTCCTTCACCGTTTTAAGTTAGCGAGAGTACGCACATGACTTCGGAAAGACAGTGGTGCGTGTGGGGTTTGAACCCGGGGTCTCCGGATCGGTAGGCTCCGTTCTCCCGACAAGATCAGCCGTAACTTAACCCCTACAAAAATACATACTCATATTTCCTAATTATTTTAGTAATTTACAAATACCTATCTGTCTTTTCAAATATTTATATGGTAACAACATGTAAAGTTGATGTTGTGTGGACTTTATGTACCTATTTGTGGTCTTCTTCAGGCATTTTTTTTTGTATCAGCGATTTCATTTTGAGATACTTCTAAAACTAATATTTTTCTTGTTAGTTTTTTTGTATATTTCTTTTTTTTGTGGTTTTTTTATTTTTATTTAGATGGTCGTTACGCGTGTGTTTGTTTTAATTTATTTTGAATAAATGTATTTTACAATTTTAGGGATATTTTTGTTAAAAATGTTGGGTATTAGACATTTAGAGACCAATATGAAAAATATATGATTATTTGAAAGAAAGTGTATGTTCTTTTAAATAAATCTCAGAATTGGTAACTAAAACCAGATCAGTAACAGATGGGAGTTAGGTGTTTGGCTTTTTTAGAAAAAGATGATAAAACAAACAAACAAAGTGGTTAACTCTTACTAAGTACGAACGTAAAATACTTCCTACTCATACTCGTATCTAACTCACGCCAGTGCACCCTCACTCGCTCAAGATCGCGCGGTTTTAGCCTACCGCTAGACCGTTCCTTTCAGGAAACAACGCTACAAAGGAAACGCGCTAGACAGGGACAGAGTTACGCGTTAGAAGAGAGCGTAGATGGTGAGTTGAAAATCGCGACAGGAATTAAGCGCTAATGCGAGCTGAATTGAACTTTGTTGTGTCTCTACCAAGAGTCGCTATTCATATAATTGTTTTCGGTAAGTGAAGCTTCTGTACTAATATTTATTCAGTGCTCACGCGCAGTATCTAATGACGAAAAACATGAACATATTTTATTGGCGAAATAATAACAGATAGAATGCCGTGGTATGCTACTATGTTTCACCTCAGTAAATCAAAAGACTATAAAAATTGTTTGTCACACTTAAAGCTTTACACTGAGATTCCACGCCTCATCCGTTTATGTACAACGTACCTTGGACATATGTTTAAAGACGCAATTCTTAAGACCTTTGTTGTATGTTTTTTATAGGTTTACACTTGACCGTCATCTCGCTTGGCATGTTTACCTAGAAGAACGGTTTCTTCACTCTCGATTTGAAACACCAAGATTGTAACCATCGGGAAAACGCCACTCAGGCAACGCTTTCCACAACCTAGACGTTCTTATTTCTTATCACAAAAGTCAAGTCAAGAGTCAAGCATCTTCGTTCGTGCCTTTTTAATATCAACCATGAGACGATGTCGCTTTTTCGAGCTACGAGCAGTCCGATAGAAAAAAAGGCAAGGTGGTTTTAGATCATGTAGATCAGTTGCACACTCTCCGAAGTGTATCCGATAAAAACCCGATAAGCTAGTATTTTTGCGGCGATGTTCAAGACTTTGAAGTCTTTTTCGGACAAGAGTGTATTCGTCCATGAGTTTGTTGTCTCTCGATCGATTCCAGAGTGTCAAGCTGATACTAAGCCGATCCATCCCAAAGGTACTCCAGTACTCCATTACAACAGTAAGTACTCCATTGTAGTCTGTTTTCCCTCGTTGAACGTGACCAGATCGGCGTCGTCCCGTTCAGAGACTGCTTAGAGGACTAAGACATAGAATAGATAATATAGATAGAACGGACACTCCCCACCCCCCGCCAATTTCAAGCTTCCTCCCCCTCGCGGACGCGAGGCGGACTCAACGAAGGGTTATTATATCGGACGATAATTTTCTATGAGAATACGACCATGATGCTGTATTATTTAACAAAATGGTACCAAATTTTTCGTCTATTATACGAAACAAGATTATGAGATTTTTAATTTCATAAGAATTTCTACAAATATTGAATCATTTTTATAAACTGTGTTAAGCTATTCTGGTTAGAAGTACGCGCCAACACTGAAGTCCTGTGACGAAATTATTAAACTTGTTGTTTTTAAACTGCGGCTTTCGTTGTCAGAATAAAGTTTTCTAACTAAAAATCAATTCGTACATGGTAGGTACCTTTATTATCTCCTATTTTGTTTTAAATCTTCTCCCTTCTGATTGTTGATGAAAGTTATATTTACCTACATTAAAGATCGAACACAAGATTGTAAGCCACAGGCAGGTGAACTCACGGGTCACAGCTATTCCATAAAATAATTTAGTAACCCTAGATGACACGCACACATGCGTAAATGTGTTCGAACGACATATGCGTAGTTGTGTGAGTGTAGGTATGTCGACTTCACCGTTTGTTTGGAGTTTAGGCCGAGTGTCCGGGGTGTGACTAAGATCAAATGTGTGACGCGAAAGCTCCGTCAATTGTGAATCGATTTTGATTTTTTTTGTTTGGTAGATAATAGGAGGTGGCCCCACAAACATTTTATGGAAATGTGTGTGGCGGTTTTTGAAAAACTAACAAAAGACTTAAATTTGCTTTTAAATTTAAGTCATTTTTTGTACAAAATATTTATTAAGGAACATTTTAAATTTTTGTTCTAATAATTCTAATTCTTTTTAGTCCGGTTTTGCTATTGTTGGCATGGGATGGTTACAGTGTATAGTGAACATGCATTTTGTAAGCGTTTCATTTATTTATGTGGTCAAATAAATCTTTACGTTACTTAACATATGTTTTCCATATGCATTGTCTGCATCCATAATCACTCACCGTAGCAGACCTCCATATTGTATGGCGTAAAATTGCAACAGATTACTCACGGAGCGTTTCATCTTTTCTATCACTTTGATTCATGGTTTCATCATCATTAGCCTGTATCTGTCCATCATGGGCATAAGTCTCTCCCATAACGCCACTCAGACCGATCCTTGGTGTTACGTTTCCAACCGTCACCGCCTTTCGTATATCGTCACTCCTTCTAGTCTCAGGACGTCCCAAGCTACGTTTACCGATTCACGGTCTCCACTCATGATCTCGCCTACCCGAACACTTATCTGATCTGCGACAGATATGGCCGACCAACTGTTCAGTTTGCTTCTTGATTGGCACTAAAGTAATTTCGTTCACTTACCAAATAAAGATTGGAAAACCTTTTTATTTGTAATTGACACATATGACTGTGTCGCCCTCCAATAGTCACTCTAGGTCTAGGTGACTATGATCATTTAATTAGGTGATTCACCAAACACAAAATCCTACCAATATTACAAATTTTAAAGTTTGTGAGTCTGTTCACGTTGGTTGATTGGGCTGAAATTCGGAATACCGTGATATTATACGTAATAGTCTATTTACCGAAGGAAAATTATGGAAATGGGAACTACAATAGAAAACGGAGTATTGCTACTTAGTGTAATATAAATAAAATAGGTTATCAATATCTATCCACGAAGGAATCTCTAAGTTTTGTTCTAACTAATATAAAAAGGTATCAATTACATGATGGTAAAATAAAATTTGCTTAATGATCGCATAGTTGTTGTCTACTTCACTTTACCCTGATTGACTGACTGACTGTTATGGTTGTTTATCGTCTCAATACTAGGCTAGAATCTAGCCAGAGCATATTAATATGTTTCTAAATTTAGATTTACCAGTTTGTCCCCATAACTGGCTTTAACCACGGAAGAATGTGAGGAAAGTGTCTGAATATCTTCAATAACGATGATTATAATTCAAGAAATGTGCGGCGATAGTACAAAACACGACAAATTCATAAGAAAGCTGCAGAAAAGTAAAACGACCATAATTGAAATCGAGACGCATCCCGCATAAATCAACTTAACAAGCCGAAGAGACGTGAGCTGGTATCAACGTCCATCTTACTTAATAGGTCAGCTTCACCGGTTGGCTAAGCGTCCAGGGCTTACAATTTCACAATTTGTCTCCTCGCGCTTTTTGCAAGCCACGGTAATTGGCACTCACCTGTACCACAGCTCGAACCAAATATGGCAACCCGCTTCGACTTGTAACTCAGCAAACTTACACGCGCAGTCCGCGAAACGCACCCTGAGACACTCTGATCCCATTTCTGATCAGGAATTGTTGCGGTGGCTCCATTAACGGTTCTTTAAAGATGTCGGTGGCGTTGTACCACTTTTTAGAACCATCTGACAAATGTGTAATTATTTATTTAATATCCACGGAGTCGTAGACGCTTTTGGGCACAATTCGCATGCCTGAGTTAATGCTTTTTGGTCGCCATTACTGTGGTGTTGAGGCCGTTGGTTGATAATAAATACGATAATGTGTTGCCCTATGCGGAAAGTGGGTTTTTGTGGCAATTTATTATGTTCAACTGTTATTTTTAATTGGGGGATTCTTTTTCCTTCTACCTCTCTAGAAAGTGGACGGTTCTTGTCATCACTGTATGAAGCTATCTTTTCTTGGGTGCTTACAATGTCGAGTTTTCCAAGAAACGTTACGCGGGTCTATTTCTGAATATGGTGGTATAACGTTTTTTTAACGTCTGCCGTGGAATTATTAGAAATGTTTAGCAAAATTATGTTTTTCTATAAATGGTATCTTGAACATATAAGGATATCAATATGGGTTTATGCAACTAAAAAAAATCGATTTTTATTGGATTACTTTAGATCCAAAAATATTTTTAATACAAACGACTTTTACGAAGGACAGTAGTAAGTAACTTATTTATATTATTCTAGAATAAACTTTGTGGTTTACGCTTTACATTAAACATTTTCTTAGTTTCAAATTCACATACATACACGAATAAGTATCCGTGTCTAAGTTAGAATACAATTAAGAAAGATATTTCTATCTTTCTTAATTGTATTTGGTAACTTAGATACGGGTACTTCGTGTGATATGATTTCGTATTGTCGTATGATTTTTGCAAATATGATAATATTAGGTATATGATAATATAAGTTTGCAACGATGATATGAATGTAATCATATTTTTGCAAATATGCTAATTAATAATAGGTACATTTTAAGTGTACTCAGTACATAATGTACTTGAGTACATTTTACTGAGTACACTTAAAATGTACTCAAGTACATTATGTACTGAGTACACTTAAAATGTACCTATTATTAGCATATTTGCAAAAATATGCTTACATTCATCTCACCGTTGCAAACTTTATAGCCGGTTATAGGCTTGTACTTGACCGCCACTTCGTCTTCTATTAACCGATGGATGTGGTCTACAATAGATCACGCTTACTTAGACTAATTTTTGAAATGAACACTTCTTTTCGCGCACCACAGACAAATCTTTCGTGGGCTGTGAATTGAATTGTAACGTCACGCCCGGGAATGATAAGACATTTTCGGGTGAACTCGGGACCATGGCCAATGGCCATCTAGAAATGCGTCAGCGTTTCCCTTTGGCTATCTAGAAATGCCACTGCCACGCCCTCCGGTTTCACCAACGTAGTTTCTAAAGTGAGCTATCAAATTCTGAGTTAGCTGTAAGTTTTCACTTCTATCGGCAGTTCCTATGACTGCCAATTTTTTGACTACAGTTCTTTCAGTTATCTTATTAATTTTAGTAGTGGTAGGACTCTTAGCAGAGTCCGCCTGGGGAAGTACCACACCTTTGCCAATTATTCTACCGCCAAACAGTAATGTGCAAACATTACTGTGTTCCGGTTTGAAGGGCAATGCTTCCAGAGAAATTACAGGGCTTAGATATATAATAACTTAGATCTCTGAGTGACGAGCGCAGTGCAGTGCTAGGTAATGATTTGTAGTCTTCATGTTCCGATAGCTGCGTGTCACTGTGCTGTTATGTGGCAGGCATGTTGCTTACCATCAAGTATATGTCCTGCTTATCTCGTCACTCTTTATTTGAAAAAAAATATTAAAATATGCTCAATACCTATAAAATACTAAACAAAACCTTTAGACGAGAGATTTATCAAAATGTATTGTGTTTTTTATTGATAATAACAGGCTTGCACTTGACCACCATCTCGGTAGCTGTTAAACAATGATGGATCTATAATTAGGACTTTTTTTGGTTAAAGATCTCTTTAACTCACTTAGGTATTAAATATTTTCGCATCTACACCAAACACAAAATCTATAGGAAGAAAGAATTATCTTATTTGGCTGTGTTTTTTATCTATGTATAGACTTTTTAATTTATCATGGGTTTGCCCCACGGATATTATTATGTCTGCACCATAGGTATCAGAAACCATTTGACTTACGTCTTATCAGACAAAATAAAATAATAATAAAGTTACACGGCAATGCAATCAACAAAATGGCGCGCTTATCTGCATTTTTTTTTCCCGCCTTCAAAAAATGTTACGCGACATCTCATTTTTTTTTTCACTAATCATATTTAACTATTTTTTCGGCTCTAAGGATGCATAGCATAAACAACAATGCCTTGTTTTTTATTTTCATTTTTACTACTATTCATGTCTAATGCTTTTAATCAATGTCAATTCCTTCTCAATCCCCATCAAAACGTTAAAGCAATCAATTCAGTGTTTTCCCTATAAACTCAGAAACCTCCAGGCAAATTGGCATATTCCAAGAATAAGTTTAATGTCTTAATTATCTTTGGATCGTTAAAACTTGGTGGCTGGCCAGTGATTAACAAACAATAATCTGGTTGTAAATTGTTATTAATATTTTCTGAATGGGCAATTTCTTGCAGCCGTATCTTTACGGGTCTGATATTTTATGTTTGATAGGGCTGCGATTGGATGCAAATGATGAATGCTTATTGCTTTTATATTAATCAAGTTAGTTAACGTTTCCGTTTTGAAACAACATTTACGATGTTTTAACATTTCCTAAGTAACCTAATAGTTATAATAAGTTACAGTTAAATCAGAACTATTTCTGTTGTATTTTTTTCTTCTCTCCTGTTTATTTTCGTCTAAATCTTCGCCTTTATTTTCAGCTTTGAACAAAGTAATATACAGTAAAGCAAATCTTTCGTTTGAATGATAAGGTTTCTCCCCAGAAAAGTTTTCACCGTCATCATCGTTTGGACCTTATTTGATCCCACTACTTGGTATAAGCCTTTCTTCTAGCACTTCATCTTGCTCGTCTGAGTTCGATAGTTTTAAGGTTTTAACGTTTAAAAAAATAAAACTTTACTTTTATAACAAGAATATTATGAGTACAAAATGTTACCTTATGAAATCAAAAAAAAAAATACACAATGGCTCCGTGTTAAATACAAGTCTCATTTTAAATTAATTGAGGTATGACGTCTCTTTCAGATGTCTTTTAATAAATTCAAGTAACTAACATTGTATTTGAAGTAGTCAGTATTAACGGCAAATTAATTCTTCATGCATTTTATCAACAGCAACTTAGCAACCCTAGACCCATCTTGGGTGTAATTAGTGTCTGACGCTTCTGAGTCGTCCACAGTACATTCAATTCAAAATTATTTATGTACATAACAATTATTCATTCTTTTTACTTCCAACTTCTTTAATACTGATTGTGGACAATAATAAAACCACTTCTACTTGATCCCCTCTTAGCTAGTTTTAATCCTATGTTTAATTGGATACTGTGACGGAATAATAAATAACGAGTGACCATTAACAAGTGTTAATTTTTTTGATATAAATAAACCATGTAATTGGTACTAAAAAGGGCATGTGCTGTTAATTAATATTTACTGCAGGAAACTCGACCTATAAACAATTAAGAGTAAAGGACCCAGAATAGTGCCTTGCGGCACTCTGAAACTTGAATGCGTATTTTCGTAATATCATTACGCACGTTTAATTTACAGAATTTATTATTGTAACACTTATAAGTGTCATTGTCATGTTAAATGTAACAGTTTGTGTATGCATTTGTACTTTATCACACAAAAATATCCTCAAACAGACTTGGTTACGGTATTAGGTAAGTAACTTAGCTTGGTTTATTAGCATTCCAAGTAGAGCAACCGTAAACAGCTAGTTGCACAACATAAGCTTCAATAACTATGTATATTTGTAACCATCACTAACTACTATCAAAAACAATTATCGCAATAAATTGCTTCTACAAAATCAGTCCAATGCATTCGTAGAATCTACAAATTGTTTCTCTTATCCAATATCCGGTCGCCTAGAAACTACTGCAGAGAGAGACGTACTTCTTAGCATTCCATGGATTCACCGTGCGGGTGCCGGGTCCATCGTGTGGCAGAGAGAGAAATCACGAGTAGACCCCGAGACTTGTGACTCGGGCTGTAGGTTTAAAAGGGGCCCCTTATATTGACGTACGTCAACACTCACCTTCACTACTCGTATTTCTCTCCCTGCCCAGCCAAATCCGATATGATCCTACTAGTGCAGCTTTAGATACTCGTTCTAGTATAGAACTTACTGCACTTCTGGACAATCCAAGGTCTTTAAGCAGGTTATAGAGAGATTTTGCTGGTATACCTCTCGCTCCTACTTCTACAGCGTATAAATGAACTACATAGCCATTTTTTGTTAATTCATTTTGTAGGTCGTAATACTTATTTTGTTTCATCGCGTGGTCTTTAGGTATATTAGTTTCCCACGGTACGGTAAGTTCTACCAGGACTATGCGTTTCGTAGCCCTAGAAAAAAGGAAAATGTCCGGTCTGGATGACGAAACACCTACATCCTCTGGGATTTTGTAGTGCTTTTCATACGTGTCCATTAAAATAGTCCAATCAGGTGCTGAACCCAGGATTGAGTAAGGCTTGTTCTTGGAGTTTGAAGTTGAGCCCTCTTTTACAAAGTTAATTTGTCTTTTGTTTATCGTCAATCCCTTTTGGGCTCTAGCTACCGAAAGGCTTACGGCTTCAAACTTCAAACTACGGCTTCTTTCTTAGAAACATAATTATTATGAAATCAACGTGTTCTTATTCGTTAGATAATAATCATCGTTACGTGAGATACATTTTCTAAGACACAGAACTGAAAAACAACTTGTTAAGTATCATTGTTCTATTAATTGTAACACCATTGTACCACAACTAAAGTCTTCAACTAGAAACAGCTTTCTAATGGTTATTTTACGGCATAAAAGTGGATTTAATGAATTAGGTTTGTTGTTCTAAGTTTGATATAAGCTTCCTCCTTTACCTAATTTCATCCGAATTTGTAAGACCTGTAAATCATGAAGGTTTAGAATATTTTCAAATAAATACCTACACAAGCAGGCAGTTTTTTATTTACCAAATGTCAGTGTACTGTTCAACTTTAAAGATGTATTCTAACCGACATATCTTGTATTTAGGTACTTACTTAGTTATTTGTTTACTGATAAGTACAATTTATATTTTTATTCAATTGGGTATCATTATTTAAGTTTTAATACGAGTATGAGGTATACATACGAATTTTTAATATAGGTACGTCTTCTTTTGTGAAATGCATAGGTATAGGTATATAATTCTTAATTGCATGTAATAATTTGAATCTACTAATTCCAAACCATCATAAACTGCATTTTGGAGTCTAGTAGCTTTCTACTAAATCTACACAAAAAAAATTCAATTTAATCTGTTATTTGCATGAGATATCAATTTGTTTTTGATCACATGATCAATCATTGTATTCACTTACTGACGGAGACAACCACACGACCATTAACTAAGTAAAAGCAGTTAACAGACATCTTGTAAAACATGATTTACCGGAAAATCTGAGACACCAGTTTCCCGCTAATTGCTCGATAATTTCCCATCTATAATTGGCTGATGCCACGGAGAGATGCGTGATGAGAATCTCGATTCTAGTTCTGCGTGCTTGGAATGATTAGCAACTGATTAGTTGGGTATCACTTTAAATCGCATGCATTCGCTAGACTGTAAAAAAAGTCGTTGAATGACGCACCAACTGAAACTGTATTTTTTAAAGATTTTGTATTCGATTCGATTCTTAAAATAATCGTTGGAACTATGTATTTATGTTCATTTTAATTCGGTAAGCATGTTTTGTCCTTTTTGGTTCAGGTGTGTACTTCAAATAATAAAAATCTAAAAAAAACTGCAAAGAATATGTTAAATAATTTACATTTTGTTTGGCACCCATTGGCAACTTATAAATCGTTAGAAAATGAATTAATGCTGCTTGCTACTAAACATTAGAAATGATGATCAAATTTAGTGAATTTACAAAAATCTAATTAAGTACTGATTTAAAATGTCTGGAATTATTCATGATTCAATTTACATACACAACATACGTAGTAGTAGTACGGGGCGAAGTTGCATAATTGCGGTTTCAAACAATTTTTAAAATATTTATTTTATTCCAATTGATTTACTTAGGTTTTTTTAGGTATGCTCTAAAGCATAATTACCTATATTTATATAATAGAAAGTTCGGCAAATGATCGATAAGTCATTTCTGTTCACTACTGGATTTAAAGGATAAGTTATTTTATATCTTTAGATAATGAGTGCAAAGTAGGTAATGGTTTTTGAAGTGAAAACTTCTTTTAGCGCACATGCGTCAGCGTCAGCATTTCCCATTGGCCATCTAGAAATGCGTCAGCCATGGGCTATCTAGCAATGCTTCAGCATTTCTAGACGGCCATAGTCATGGCCACGTCCTCCAGTTTCACCCGTCTAGATTCC
The DNA here is from genome assembly GCA_963693475.1 of Ectropis crepuscularia. Taxonomy (NCBI): domain Eukaryota; kingdom Metazoa; phylum Arthropoda; class Insecta; order Lepidoptera; family Geometridae; genus Ectropis; species Ectropis crepuscularia. The sequence continues at coordinate 10,511,249 of OY856361.1, forward strand.
AAAGTTATCAAATTCTGAGTTATACATTTTCACTTCTATCGGCAGTTCCACCCATTTTTTTTATCTATTAGTCTTCCTGAAACTTGGAAAAGCGACAGCGGTACAGTCCGCGAGGTATAAGCTGAGCTTTGCATTAGTGTGAGTGATCACATGCATACGCATCTATTACCAAAAGTACAGTCAGACAACAAACTCTTAAACAACAAGCTGACATTAACTATCCAGGATCAATATGGTCATTGCGAAAAGAAGTATCTCTTTTAGGATTCAAATGGTCAAGGACAGAGAATAACAGAAAAATTTTAATGGAAAAGCATGAGATCCGTCACCTACGTATAACTTATTTACTTAAAATTTCCGAATACCGTATTCAGGGCAGGCCTATCGTTTATACCGATGAAACATATATTGACACCACTCACACTTCATCAAAATCATATTCAGATGGCAGCACTTCTGGTTTGAAGAAACACCTTATTAAGAGAACATGGTCACAGCGTCCTGCGTCTGACTGTACTTTTGGTGATCACTCACACTAATGCAAAGCTCAGCTTATACCTCGCGGACTGTATATGATTAGCGTTTTGAAAACATGAACGAAATGGTTTGTCACCACTTGCGTCATTTACGTACTGCCAAGCAATGGAATATGCTGCAAGAATTAGTTTTTCTCCATGGACTCATCCATGGACTCATCCATGGAGAAAAACTAATTCTTGCAGCATATTCCATTGCTTGGGCTGTTTTCAAATCAAAAATTTAACTCGAGAGTGATTCAGTTTTTTCTAGCTGCCTGTTTTCACGTTCCTTCTTGTAACGCATCGTCGCTTTACATCAGGCAGGAGGTCGAGAGCAAACCTAGATTGGTTTGCTCTTGACCTCGCGCTTTGGATAAAAATTTATCAAATATCAAAGAGAATAGCCGTCACTTAAGTGCATAAATGTCAAATTCGAATTTCAGAATACCTATTGAATACGTGTACCATTAGGTATAATAGGTAGTCAATACATAGTTAAGTACCTACCAATTAAATGCGGTATCTATTTTAAAACATCACTTAAGCTCAATCTAATAACTTCTACATCACATCGTCTGAAATTTTTATCGCCCAAATCGAATTTCTTCAAAAATATTTCCGATTCTAACTACTGGTACAGTCCGTGAGGTATAAGCTGAGCTTTGCATTAGTGTGAGTGATCACCAAAAGTACAGTCAGACGCAGGACGCTGTGACCATGTTCTCTTAATAAGGCGTTTCTTCAAACCAGAAGTGCTGCCATCTGAATATGATTTTGATGAAGTGTGAGTGATGTCAATATATGTTTCATCGGTATAAACGATAGGCCTGCCCTGAATACGGTATTCGGAAATTTTAAGTAAATAAGTTATACGTAGGTGACGGATCTCATGCTTTTCCATTAAAAAAATTCTGTTATTCTCTGTCCTTGACCATTTGAATCCTAAAAGAGATACTTCTTTTCGCAATGACCATATTGATCCTGGATAGTTAATGTCAGCTTGTTGTTTAAGAGTTTGTTGTCTGACTGTACTTTTGGTAATAGATGCGTATGCATGTGATCACTCACACTAATGCAAAGCTCAGCTTATACCTCGCGGACTGTAACAGCGGTATCAATCGAAACGACTTATACCAACTTCGCTGCATTTAAAATAGCATACGCCTTATTCAATTTGACTAGTCATCCATTTAAAAAAGCGATACTTCCAAACTGATTAATTAATTCAATACTGTGACAACAAGAAACAACAAAATTAGCACAACATAAAAATAACGAATCTATAAACATATCAAGACACCAATTAACGAACATTGACAACTAAATCGAACGAAAGAGCTGAAACGGCGATTTTAATTGGCGGCCATTGCAGTGTATGAATACTCTATGGTCTTATAGTCTATGGTCAAAATGGCGCGCGCGGGAAAATAAATATGTTTAAAGATGGATATTATATCTTCATTAGCGTGCGCCGGTGCATTGATATGTCTGCAGGTGGAAGCCATTGAATTTGTTGTTTTATTACAGGACCCAGGAAGGGTGCCGCAATAGTGAGTCGAGTTTTGATTCACATAAGTTTCATTCTTATAAATAGGTAAGTATATGGGCTTTTAAGAACTACCGCCGTACAAAACTTGCCCTAAGTTTGTCCTCGGCACATGTGATAATATGTGTTGATGTCACAGACCTCGAATTAGAAAAAGTATGAATTCCACTGTGTATTTTTTATTTTAGTACACTCATTTTCATCTACCAGGCTTCATCTTGCGAAACGATTTCCAATGCGAAACCGCCAGAGGCTTGTTGCTTGGAAGAAATCGCTATTAACGAAAAGGCTGCCATTTACCACACTAGATAGATGTAAATCATTGCTTGTATTGTTTAATAGACGTCCAGGACGTCTACTCTGTTTATACGAAAACGAAATTTCAAATAAAAAACTCGCGACTTTCCTGCTCTCGTTCTACTTCGTTTCGTCCGATCTAACATGGTTTGCCGTTTAAATATTCTAAGTACAGTAGACTTAGAACATTTAAACGTCGAAACAATGTACGGTAGGACGATGCGAAGTAGAACTGGAGTAGCAAAGTCGCGAGTTTATTTCGAAATTACGTTTTTTCGTAGAAAGAGAGTAGATGTCCAGGTTTGGTTGTAATAATTGAAACACGCAATCAAGACAATTAAACACTGACTCATCATTAATAATCATTTTCAATGTTCTGTGGTAATGAAGGATTGGAAAGTTCCCGGGGTCAGCTCTTATCATAGAATTCGATCAGGGAAAGGAAATTAAAATATTAACATTTGAATTGATTTTATTAGCATACAGTAAATTAAGGTTTTAAACTGTGGAGCATTGTCCCTAAATGCTCCACAGTTTAAAATATAAATTAAAATGAGGGTATTATATGCCCTAAACATTCTGAGTAGAAATCTACCACACATATACCAAATACATAATACCGGCACTCCCGGCACTTAATCTTTTTTATTGACAATAGTAGGTACAGAGTATCTCTCTACTTAGTCTGTGGTAGGTACCTATGCACTTGACTGACACGTCATCTGATCTGATACGGCTCATGATAAAGCGCTCTAACTTAAAATATACTAATTCACTTCAGACTAGAAGACACAAGTGCAGTTCTTTAGCCATGAAAGTTGTACAGTCATGCAGACAGACTGACAAAATAACTTTCGCATTTATAATATTAGTAAGGGTCTTCTTTTACAACGAGAGAGTCAACATAACCCACCACGCTCGCTGGCTAAGTGCGGGTTAGAGAATGATACGTCACCTCAAATTTTTTTTTTTTTTGGAAGACCCCTGTTATGTCATGATGTTTTCTTAAAACATTAAAGCAAGCGGTGATGACAGATTCGTACATCTGCATTTAAAAAAGAATTGGCAGTCATAGGAACTGCCGATAGAAGTGAAAACTTATAACTCAGAATTTGATAGCTTACCTTGGAAACTACACGGGTGTAACTAGAGGGCGTAGCCTCGCCATCATGGCATGGCCATCTAGAAATCCGTCAGCATTTCCCATTGGCTCACACATTTTTAGATGGCCATGCCATGATGGCGAGGCCACGCCCTTTCAGCATTTCCCATTGGCTGGCGCATTTCTAGATGCCCAATCGCCAAAGTCCCGAGTTTACCCGAAGATTTCTTATCATACCCGAGCGTGACGGTAGAATTCAATTTACAACCCACCAAAAATTTGTCTAGGCGCGCCTAAAGAAGTTTTCACTTCAAAAATCGGCAGTCCCGATAGAAGTACAAAATACACCTTAAACCAAACTATAAAATACCCTTCAGGTAGAAGTGAAAACTTATATCAGAATTTGATAGCTCACTTTGGTAACTACGGGCGTGATTCGAAGGGCCATGTCGCCATGTACATGACCATCTAGACCATCCGAGTTTACCCGAAGATTTCTTTCATTTGCGAACGTGACACTTGAGCTTCATTCACAGCTTACGAAAAATAATTCTCTGGTCCGCCAAAAAAAGTTTTCACTTCAAAAATAAGCAGAGATGCAGGTGGATTAGTGGCTAGAACTTGCGAAATCGCAGTAGTGAGCTTCAAATCCTGGCTTCACTTGTGAGTACTTTTTGAAGTGAAAACTTCTTTAGGCGCGCCTAGACAGATTTTCCGTGGGCTATGAATTGAATTCATTCGTCACGCTCGGGTATGATAAAAAAGCTTCGGGTAAACTCGGGACCATGGCAATGGGCCATCTAGAAATACCCATCCATACCAATCACCCAATGTGAAATGCTGAAATGGCATGGACAGGCCATCATGGCATGGCCATCTAGAAACGCATCAGCCAATGGGAAATGCTGACGCATTTCTAGATGGCCATGCCAAGATGGCGAGGCCACGCCCTCCGGTTACACCCGTGTATTTTCCAAAGTAAGCTATCAAATTCTGAGTTATAAGTTTTCACTTCTATCGGCAGTTCCTATGACTGCCAATATTTTTTTCGTCACCACTGGCATTAACAACGCATGGAAACATATTGGAGAATGTTCGATTAATGATTCGCCAATCCGCACTCGGCCAGGGTGCTGGATTACGACCTTGGCTCTCTCCATGTAAGAGAATGATCTGAGTCTTAGCATGCAGTTTGACCATAAAACGGGCTATGATTTTCTACCTACGAGCAGTTTGATAGACTACAAATGGCATCATACAGAACGCATAAAAAGTAGCGAATAGCAGCTAGTATATTCAACCAAATTAAAAGCAAATACACTTCGTACTATTCGAAAGCTCAGATATTAACTTTTGTTTCATTATAACCATTTCACAGAATGCATTGTCATTAGCTGCATAATGTGGACCAATCCAGTCTATCGATTTGAATATTTATACATCGATTCAATCGAGTGGATAATCGATTTAGTGGGCCATTGTCCGGCTTCCGTCCAACACTATTAAACCGGGAATTAAAGTTAAATTTTAATTAACTTTGCTTATTTCAATGGTAATTTGGTGTTTTTGATGACAACCATTTATTTGTAATTCGATGTGTTGGATATTGACTGACCTCGTGGCTTTGTGGGTGTGAAGTCTACGCACTGCGCTGTAGGTCATGGGTTTAGTTATTTTAGGTATAGGTACGTGGTCCAGCGTAGACCTGTTCCCTGTTCCCTAACACCTGTTGTAGTGGTAGGACTCTTGGCAGAGTCCGCCTGGGGAAGTACCACACCTTTGCCAATTATTCTACCGCCAAGCAGTAATATGCAAACATTACTGTGTTCCGGTTTGAAGGGCAATGTTTCCAGATCCAATCCGATCCAATGTTTCCGGAATAAAAAAAAGACATGCGGATAAAAGCTGAAACAAAACACAAAAAACAATTAATAATTTAGACAAAACAAAAATGACTTCAATTTTAAATTAAACTACTTAGGACACTACACCGAATTTAACACTTTTGAAAACAACTGTTCCAATGAAACAGCGGGATTTTTGTTGATATTTCTAAAACTAAGTACTACACCGATTGTATTAGGTTTAGTTAGATTACAAAAAAATAAAAAACCCGTTAAGATATTTAAGGAATAGGTACCTACTTGCAATATTTTCCATAATATTATTTAAGGCGGCAAAAGAAAATGTATTTTCTTAAAAACACTTGGCTTAATAAATTCTTATTACATTATTGTTTCTTTTTTTCACTCCCATTCCAAGTTTCACTCTAGGGTATTTTTGAAATGTAAATTAAAACGGGCCTTCTGTTCCTCGAGGATCTTGTCGGCAAAGTGATAAAGAAGTACGCAGAAGCACATGAACGCAGGCTTCATCATCATGTGAATGTCGAGGCTATCCAGCTTCTTGATAACACGGACACAGTGAGAAGACTTAAAAGAACAAAACCTTTTGAGTTAGTATAGTGCAGTGGTAGTGCAATACTATATTAAAACAATTAAATCTGCTAAGTCAAGTGAAAGAAGTGACTTCCCCTTAACAGAGTCAATAAGAAAAGTGCTGATGGGCACCTTCTTATGTATAAACTATGTAGCAATTTAAGTTAAATATAAATTACTCATTAGCCTAGACTAAATAAATTAGGCTAGATTGTAATAAGTATTAGGTTCCAAGGTGACCTGGTGAATAATTTTAGAAAAAAAAATGTTCCTTGAGAACTATACCTAGTAGGATATAATCTTAATAAATATAGACTAGTTAAACTACTTACACTGCATGTTCCACTAATCATTAGTCCTCGTAGCATATTTCCCCGGTGCTTGGCTGAAATTGAAATGGTGCAACGGTACTTAGACACGGCTTACTTCCTTGTTTGAACAAAGCAACTAAACTGAATACTTTATTACAACTTCTTTTACATAATACACGTTTCTTTTTAAAATGCATTAAGTATATAAACCAGGTGGACTGGGATAGAAGAAAAAATTGGCAGTCATAGGAACTTGGAACTGCCGATAGAAGTGAAAACTTAAAACTCAGAATTTGATAGCTTACTTTGGAAACTACACGGGTGAACCAGAGGGCGTGGCCTGGCCATCATGGCATGGCCATCTAGAAATGCGTCGGCATTTCCCATTGGCTCACGCATTTCTAGATGGCCATGCCATGATGGCCAGGCCACACCCTTTCAACATTTTCCATTGGCTGACGCATTTAAGTAATCTAGTATCACCCAAAGTAATCTATCAAATTCTAAGTTACACATAAGTTTTCACTTCTATCGGCAGTTTCTATGACTGCCAATTTTTTTGTACTATGGACTTATCCCCTCTGCATCTTTCCCTGTTCCTTAACTACCGAATTTCACAGCAATTGTTACACTGAACTAGAATAGCCCCAAGTGGTCTGGAATAGCTATTTATACATTTCCTAGGTGGTCTGAGAGTAGATTACCATTGAGTACATATTCCATTGATTTGTGAGGTTTTGTTGTTTCGCAATCCTGTTGGAGAAATGAATCGAACCTAGTTATAACTAGGTAAGTATTTATAGTGCTAATTTACGTATTGTTTTCTGCCATCATTTTCTTTTTCTTTTTGACGATTGATTGTTTATCATAATAAGATTACCTAGGTAATATTAATATCTTAACATGGTCATAATGTTCAATGTTTAATTCTAATTTAAGTGTCATTAGTGTATGTAATAGATATATGATAATACTCGTAGTATGAATAGTAGACTGGCCTTGTGGGTTAGTTGGTAGTAGCTCTGCCTGCGAAGCCGACGGTCATGGGTTCGATTCCCACCCAGTGCAAATATTTGTGTGATGAATTCAAATGTTTGCACTGTATCTGGGTGTTTCTATGTATAATAAGTATGTATTTAAAACTATATGAGTATTATATCAGCTATCTGGCTGCCATCACACAAGCTTTGCTTAGTTTGGGGTCAGATGGTGTTGTGTGTGAATTTTCCACCAATATTTATTTAGATTTATTTATTTACATCTAGCCTTAAGTGAAAATTGGTTGGTCCGTTTAGTTGTACTAAGACTAGAAACGTAATGACACTGAGATCTTTATCCAAAGGTTTAATCTTAATAAGCGGCTTGATAATTACAGTATTTCCTTCACCGCCAAAGTAAATAGATGCAAGATAAGATAAGGAACATACAATTATCATCCATACTCACGCATACCCTGGAATCATTCTACATGAACAGCCTACTTTATGTTTCCTATGATAAAACTTGACTTCGCTCATGTGGAGAGGCAAGGTCATAATCTGCTACGCTTTTGCTTTCTGCTTTTTAACTACTTATTATTGGCACTTGACCGCCATTTCGACTAATATTAATTACTAGCAGCGCCCCGCGGTGTTACCCGCGTAGTTCCCGTTCCCATTGTTACCGTTGTTTTCCGGGATAAAAAGTAGCCTATGTGTTCTTCCAGACTATAATCTATATGTGTTCCAAATTTCAGCCCGATCCGTTCATACCTTAGGACGTGATTGATCAACAAACATCCATACATTCACATTTATAATAGTACCTGGGTGACCGAGCTTTGCTCGGTTTAAATACTAAATATACTTAGATACCTACAGATAAAAGACTCCAAGAAAAAGATTTTCTTAAAAAAAACGAATTGAAAAAAAAAGAGAACCCGTCTGGATTCGAACCCGGAGCTACTAATTCGTGACCGCTATGAGCGCCCGACTTCCCGTCTGAGCTAATTATGCTGTCGCGTCACGCGGCGAAATTTACCTTCACATTCTAATGTCTAATGTGACAGTTTTTCATTGTCTAAAAACGCGCATAATATGCGTTTTTTTTTAATAAGACCTAGTTAGATCGATTTATCGTCCCCGAAATCCCCTCCATACATAATTTCATGAAAATCCGTCGAGCCGTTTCCGAGATTCAGATTCTATATATATATATACATATTTATATAGGTACAAGAATTGCTCGTTTAAAGGTATTATAATATTAATAGGATTATCAAATATGTAGGTACTTATCAGAATTATCTAAATTACTTCGGACGCTCTCGACAAATCGGGGAACATACCAACAAAAATTTGGTTGTCAAAGTGATAACTTTTCTCCTTTCTAGAAGTTAAAATGTAATGTCCAATACAAAGATATTGGTCGAAATAACTGATCGAAATAAAATAACCAAAGTCTGTATTCTACACACTTATTGTTATTTTAGACTAGTAGCGACCCGTGGTTTTATCTGTTCTTCCCGTTTCTCATCCCGTTATTTTCCCGGGACAAAAAGTAGCCTATCTGTTCTTCCGGACTCTAACTGTGTTTCAAATTTCAGCACGATTCGTTTAGACGTAACGACGTGAATGAGCTACAAACATACAAACTTTCGCATTTATAACACTATCTGCACCCTGCTGTTTTACCCGCATAGTAGCCGTCCGTATCGTTCCCGTTATTTTCCCGGGATAAAAAGTAGCCTAATTGTTCTTCCAGAATATAATACCAAATTTCAGGCCGATCCGTCCAGACGTTGCAACATAATAGAGAAACAAACACCAAAACATTGACATTGATAATATTGGTAGGAAGTAGGATTATTGTTATTGGACTCGTAACAATAATCGTATAATATAGTAACTCGTGAAACTCTGGCCAAGAGTTAATGTATCTTTTTGCCCACAGCGGGTCCTCCGTCCGGCCCACCAGTGGTCCGCTGCCAGCTCCGCAAACACAAACCGAACCGCAAGCCCAGGACGCCGTTCACCACGCAACAACTCCTGGCATTGGAGAAGAAGTTCAGGGACAAGCAGTATCTGAGCATCGCTGAGAGAGCCGAGTTCTCGTCCAGCTTACGACTTACTGAAACACAAGTAAGAGAATCTAGCATAAGCGTGGCATAGTTAGTTTGTTTGTATTTTTTTGACTTTTATAGGTTCACTTGACTGCCAACTCGCCTGATGTTAATCGACGATGCGGTCTAGATCTAGGTAAACATGCTCCATCGGTGTTTATCTAGAAGAAACCGATTCACTCTCAATTTGAGGACACAAAGATTGTAGCCATCAGGGAAAACCCACCCAGGCAACCCATTCCACAGCCTAGACGTTTCACAAAGAGAAAGTTAGGCCATAATCCACCAGGCTGGCCAAGAGCGGGTTGCCAGATAACGCATGATCTCGAAAGACTCTAGGACCATGTCGGTTTCCTCATATTTTCCTTCACCGTTTTAAGTGAGCGGCATTACGCACATGTCTTCGTAAATATAGGAATGCGCATGGGGTTCAAACCAGGGGCGTCGGATCGGCAGTTGCCGTTCTCCCGACTAGACTAGCCGTAACTTGCCATAAGCAGCGCAATTCATGCATAATTCATATTTGTTCACGACCATAACGCATCCTTTCTCTTTTCAGGTTAAAATCTGGTTCCAAAACCGTCGCGCGAAAGCGAAGCGTTTACAAGAAGCGGAGATCGAGAAACTTCGATTATCAGCTCGTCCTCTTCTGCCTCCTTCTTTCGCGCTGTTCGGAGGAGGCGGGGCCCCGCCGCTGTTTGCAGCCATGGCAGCGGCCACGAGGCCCCAGCTCAGCTTCCTCGGGGGCCCTCCAAGCCACCAACACGCCATTAACATGAACATATTAAACTCTCTGCAGCCCCATTGACGTTTAGATCACGCGGAAACGCGTGAAGAACCACCCGCGTAGCTTAGGCAGGGTTGAGAATGTATCAAAAACCATTAAGAACGATTGTGTTTAGTGATTTTATCTGTAAACTTGTGGTAAACTGAAAAGGACACACCAAACTCACAATTATAAACAATCTTTACTACTGTTAGGCAATTGTCCACGTATCTGCACGACATCCGCACGATTTCGACAATTGTCGGATGCAAGACGAATGCTTGCATCTTGCGTACAAATAATGAAGTCTGTGTCCACGAAACGACAACGACACGACAGCCGCACGTCTTGCGTTTGTTCGTAGGATGCATGCATTCGACAAAAGACGCGTGCGTGGACAGTAGGCCTTAAGCTTACGTATATACCATGTCCTCTTTTATTGTCCTTTGATTATTTTTTCGATATCAAAGTACGTACACTAGGCCACTAACTTTGCTAGACGTATTTTGTCATGCCAATAGTTCTATTTGATAATACTTAATTTATTTTAAAACACTAAAACTACTACTACTACTACTTTCTATAAACTTCCATGGTACAGGCATCACGTTTTGGTATTTAGAATACTAGTCAATTACATTTTTATGTTTCATTTTATAAAAACAATTTTTTCAGCTTTGTCTAAAATTACTGCTATAAAGTCTTGTTTTCAAAACATAAGTTATGTTTTCAAAAGTAAAGTGAACAATGAACAGTTGGAAAAAGGTGACAGTGATTAAAAAAACTATGTGCTTGTGAGAATATTTATATAAGTGATAATTAGATTTTAGTAAATGTAATGTATTAAGCTAAGTCTATTTTATTTCCTTTTATCATTTACGACAGTTCCTTTAATCAGATCTTACCATAAAACTAATCTTAGTATGTCGTTTTAAAATTGGAGGTTCATAGTTCCAGTGTCAAAACTCAATGCAATGCAAATACAAGTTGCCCTAAGAATTTAAATGCTGAGAAAATTTGCCAAAGCAATAAAAAAATCACATCCATATGATATGATACGACACTAAAGATTACCTTACCTTCCTTTTTGTCAAACAAAATAAGTCACCTAACCCCAAATTAGTAGTCGTAGGACTCTTGGCAAAGTCCGCCTGGGGAAGGACCACACCTTTGCCAGTTATTCTACCGCCAAGCAGTAATGTGCAAACATTACTGTGTTCCGGTTTGAAGGGCAATGATTCCAGATAAATTACAGGGCTTACAGATATAACAATTAGATCTCTGGGTGGCGAGCGCAGTGCAGCGCTAGGTAATGATTTGGATTCTTCATGTTTCGATAGCTGCGTGTCACCAGTGCCACGCAGCTATCGAAACATGAAGAGGGGGGGGGGTGTATTTCAACATCCCCAAAGTGGTATTGTTGTGTCCTTTAGGGCGCCTGAGGCATGGCTCGCCCGGGGCGCCTAGATGGCTAAGGCCGGCCCTGCGTGTCGCTGTGCTGTTATGTGGCAGGCATGTTGCTTACCGTCAGGCACATGTCCTGCTCGTCTCGTCACACTTTATTAAAAAAAACGAAGCTAGTACTCTTCAAAACCTACTACTGTAATTTTAAATTTAATTTGCTACATGATAACGTTTTGAGTTTTAAAAGATTAAGAAAAGAGAGAACATTTAACAACAACAGCAAATTCAGTACTTCTACAAATTCAAAAACTGTGGACTTGACATCTTAGTAGAAATTCACAGAATTCACAGAAACAATTCAGGGCGACACACAAAACATTACTTTTTTTAAATTAACTGTGCTATTTTTCGTATCTGTAGTACCAGTAAAAATGTACTTATTTATCTAGATTGAGTGGACTTTCAGCCTTAAATATTAATGTATTATGGCCAAGTAACGCTGGCAAATGGAACATGCAATTAGCCAAAACCTATCAGTAGATAAAAAAATAACTTTTACTTTTTTATGTCATAAGAAAAAAGTATGGCCATAAACAGAATTCTACATAGGTAATTAAAACTCTACAAACATAAAAAATATGTTGGAATTTATCTGTTTCCTAAAAAAAGTAATTTTAATGTGTAAATATTATTTATTTTTTAGACTGATACTAGGTTTATCATTAAGCTGAATTTTGACTATTAATAGTAGATTTTTTATTGCAAATTGTACATAATTGAACTTCTAACTGTAATTTACCGTAGTTAAGCAATACATGTATATCATATCACTGTGTATGTACGCCATAGAGTTCACTATTTCTTGTGTACTTAATTGTACTATAACGCCTCTACTAAACTCAAAGGGTATTATTGTTCTACTTACTACCATTTATTATTAATAAAATTTACTAAGAGATCAACCCCAAAATTACAAAAAAAAGGGATTCGTACTTACGAATAGTTTTTTTTTAACCTTGAATATCACATAATAAGTGGAACCCTTTGGTTGAACCAGATAATTTTTGCAGTGTTAGGATTATTTTGCTAGTCTAGTAGTAAAAGTACCACACAGTTTTGACAGTTAAGTTATTCTACCGCCAGACAGGAACGTGCAAACATTGCTGTGTTCCATTTTAAAGAGCAATGTCTTCAGAAAGTTACAGGACAAAGAGATTAAAACCATCTTATACTGATCAATGATTTGTGTTCTTCGTGTTTACATTTGAAATAGATGTTTTATGGGCGGGCGGCGTACTACGAGTTTCAGGCACACACCTTGTTCGTCCTATTATAATATTTTACTTAAAACAAACTTTGATTTAGTTCAGTTCCTGCACAAAATGAGGAAATCTTCATTTATTAGTAAACGTGTAATAGAGTAACATTTAAATGGGAAAAACTTTTTTATCATGCGATACCATACTTTTGTGTCATCGGTAATTGTAATGTTTATGAAATTTTGCTCTTCCTAGGCTTGGCCTGCTTACCACCTGTTATAACATCATATAACCAAGTTGGTATTTCTAAACAAAAAAAAACTCTGTAAAAAACATAGGTCCCTTTCCATTTTTAAGTTTAGATGAAAAGTTTTGTGATAACAGCTGCTGCATTTATAATCAGCAAACACTGCAATATCAACGTTTGGTTATTTATTTATTCAAGAAGTTTATAGTAGATAAATGGGTTTAAAAATCCTCCTACCTACATATAATCTAAGTGGTAAACACTCCAAGCGTAGGCCCATTGAATTTCGGATCGCTGTTTCAAATCTCTTACAGAAGTGCAAGCAAAATCTCAACTTATTTTGTAAATAAATTATACCTAATTGTACAGAGTAATATTATCCTAGTTATAAAGCCAGAATATTTTAATTACTTACTTTATAATTAATGTTTTACAGTCCATTTCGAAATAATAGCAAACTTAAAAATCGGCCATTTTGGGATGAACTATCTGAAGTTGGGAATTGAAACTGCCACGCATGTTTAGTCGATACTGCATTATGGAAATCGTCTACTGCGCAGACACCTGCGCAACCTTCGGAGAGTTCTTCCATTAATGGTCGTACTACTGCAACGTTCAATATAAATGTAAATTATTGATTAAATTATACATTCTCGTATAAGTAATTTAAATTGTTTTATTATATATCGCTCAAAGCATAAACTGCCTACTTTAAAGACATTACCTACATAGGATTTAATCGTGACCTAAGCTTATTAAGTATAATTTAATTAGATACCTTGACGTTCGGTAGCGTCATACAGACCACCAGAAGACTCACTTCTCGTAACCACTCGGTGGCTGTTTGTTACTGTGTAATGTTTTCAATATCGTACAAATCTAATCTAATCTAATAAACTATACAGAGTTAAAATCAGCCTGCATCCTTTTAAGGGCATGTTAAGTACATACTTAAAATATGTCAACTTTTGTTTTACAGTTTTAAAAAAATCGTATATTTTTTCCCATTAAAATTAAAACGAAGTATATTGGTTCGATCTAAAAATTTCTAACTTTTCATAGTAAGAGCGCGCGCACTCTTTAACACGCTATAAAAGAAGTGTGGACGCGAATAGAGCTAAACACTGCTAGAAAAGACAACAAAAACTTAAAAAATGTTTTTGGGATACGTATGGAGTTTTAACAAAAATTGTAGAAGAAGTATCGTTTGCTTAAATATATAGAACATCCCGTTAAAAGGATGCAGACTGATTACAAGTAACCTTGTATAGCCTACTTGAAGTTCCACTAACTAGGGCTCGAGACTTGCCTTCACAAGGAGAGTTTCAAGACTAAACCACCACGCTACCTACCCATTTAGAGGTCGCCAGATGACACATTTCTTCGAATATGTTTTGAAGCATGTCGTTTTTCTCACGGCGTTTTCCTTCTCTGTCAAAGCCAGTGGTAATATCACCTGTATTTCTCCACTTGAAAAAATATAGGTGAACACACAACAATGGGTTATTTCATTCTTTTTAACCTCGGGCGTGCAGAATATAGAATAATCTCCTTGCATAAATCAAGCAGTCTGAGGGTCGAGACTACCACCGACGTCTTTAACCACCTTCCTCCAGGCACTCCTGTCTTGGGCCATCCGTAACCAAGTTTGGATGTTCGTCCTTGCTGAGGTCTTGATGGTGTCTATCCACCGGGATGGCACTTTGCCTCTACCTCTCTTCCCTTCAACACGACCGACCATTATTAACTTTTCTAAGCTTTCTTGTCGTCTAGCCACGTGTCCGAAAAATTGAAGTGTCCGCTGAGTGCAGATGGTGGAGAGCCTTGTACTGATCTTCAGCTGGTTCAGGATTGATGCATTTGTCGGCGAGCTGTACACTTGATGGCAAACATTTTCCGTCAGCACCACATTTCGAACGCATCAATCTTCCCCTTTATCCTTGCCTTTAGAGTCCAAGATTCCGAAGCATATAAAAAGATAGAGAATATCAAAAGTCCGCATCAAGTTAACTTTGGTCTTTAAGCGTATCCCGCGGTTTCTCCAGATCTTCTTCAGTCATTGAAGTGCATTAGCGGTCGGAATTTTAAAAAGCCATTTCTTCCATAGTCCTAGGCCTCTTAGTAGGCTAGATTGTAAAGTCCAACAATGCTGTGCTCTGGTTCAAAGGGCAATGATGATGATTCTAGAGGAATTTTTATTTATTTATTTATTTAGCCCGTTAAACTGGGTGAGAGGTTAGTTCTTATTAGATTCATTTATTTTTTGTTTTTGTGGCTATAGGATGTCTCTCAACTCAGTTTGCCTGTTGGCAAAAGCCTCTTCCAGTATTTTCCATTGCTTCCTGTCTTGAGCAGCTCTCCTCCATTTGGGTCCCGCAGTAAACTTCAGCTCATCTTCCCAGCGCATTAGTTGTCGTCCCCGACGTCTTTTGCCATCTCTTGGATACCAATTCGTTGTAATTTGACTCCACTTTTCTTGTGTAGATCTCAGAATATGGGAATCTAGAGGAATTACCTACAAATAAAGACACAGATAAATCATCTCATATTTCTAAATGGCATCGCTGTATAGGTAATAACTTTTTGTTTAGTATAGAGTGACGAGACGAGCAAGATATGTACCTGATGGTAAGCAACATCCCTGCCACATAACAGCACAGTGACATGCAGCTATTGGAACTTAAAGAGTCCAAATCATTATCTTGCACTACACTGCGCTCGTCACCCAGATATATAAGATGTTTTATCTCCATGCCCTGTAATTTTTCTGGAAACATTGCCCTTCAAACCGGAATACAGTATTGTTTACACATTACAACTTGGTGGTAGAATAACTGGCGAAGATGTGGCACTTCCCCAGACGGACCCTGCTAAGAGTCCTACTACTACCAAACGTTTGGACTGGTTCGTTCTGTTCGCCCATTCCTTTTTTTTTTAATAAAAATCACCTGTCATCTGGTGGAACATCTATCTATCTTTCTTTAAATAAAAACTATTGAGTACCGTTCAGTAGCTTTCTAGGAGACCCTAAAAACCCAAGTCATTCTTCAGCCTTCAGCCAACTTCCTGCCTCAGCCCGCTAATTGGTACTAAGAAAATAAAAACTTGTCTTATAATCGATGTTAATACTTTATAATGCACAGATTTGTATGCGATGGACAGCTGCAAGACCTAGTGATGGGACTTACTAACTGAGACAGTTTCAAGACTTTTTGTTGACTGACTGTTTATGATCGTGGCTGTTATCGTATGACTTTGACATTGTATTTATTTTATTTCTAATTTAAATGAAACTAAAATACAATGAGAACTACACTACGCTACATACCTAACAACTACTTACACTAAGCACACCTGAATTATCCATAGACCAATGAAGGTCTACAGATAATCAAGATGTTCAAGCCCACTACCAATCGGAAGCGTACCCAGCATGCTGGCGGCATTACCACGCTGAATGGCAATGCTTATGCGTTGGGCCAAATAAACGCCAGCATTTTGGTCACGCGTCGCATCGACCAAGCGTTCGGAAAGGCTTTTGAAGATGAGGTGAGCTCCCGGCCCCCACGGACCCAATGTCTCAACCCCAAAGGGCTCAAATATGTAACCTCTTCCGAGGGTTGCATATTTGCGCCGTTTGAGTCGCTCAGCTGAATTAGCCGCTGCACCAGCCTTACAATGTGTCTCTGGAAGATGTGATGGTGCCAGAGTATCGACGCAAGTTGCGTCCCACACTAGGGGCCGACCCAACTTCCAAGGCACAACAGTCATGCCGTCAGGTCTTTTGCCATCGTCACGCGCAAGCCCACTCGGTTCGAGTATGGCTGGGACATTGGCGGTGGAAAAAGCCCGGCGTATGATGTCGTTCAGGCTGGCGTGGCGGCCAATACGACCTGCGCTTTTCGAGCAAGAGAGACCGTGGTGACCGAGTTGGTCGACGGCAGTACCACAATGGCAGCGATGGGCTTCATAGCACCTCGCACCCAAGCGCAAGCTAACAGCTAGACGAAATGCAGTTGGATCTAATAGGCTACCGGTATTGAAAGATGGCAAAGCTTGTAACCAAAGGCCCGATTCCCACACAGACACAGCAAGGATACGAGCACGATCCGCGATACTAGGACACGTATCGAGAAGAGAGTTCCGTGCTAGATCGCAGATCGGTCGATCCCACTGTCTCTGAGATGACAGACATCTGGGGAAATCGTTGTTTGGACAAGCCAGCCTCCAAGCATTCTTAGCCTCGCACAAATTAGCTACTACTACATCAGAATATTCCGAATGGCCTAAAGAGGGTGCGAGAATTTTGTCTATTAGATTTTGAGTACTATGAACTGAGGACAAGAATGCCGGTAAAGCTACACTTGAAATTTGGCGGACCCCTAGGCCTCCCAACCGTATGGGTAGTGAGGCTTGTGACCAGGCCCTCCCACTCAGATCCACATTCAACACCGATATTAGAGATTCCTTTACGACATTGTCTAAGCTCCCAAGGAGCTCACCATGTTTCCACAGTGGACTACACCGTAAAGCGTACATAAATTTCGGAACAAATAAACATTGCCGAATAATTGTAAACGCCATATGGGCGTTTACTTTGAGTAGCCTATCGGAGGCTCTCGTGAAATTTTGAATTTTTTCTTCGACAAAAGATGGTAACGACTCTTCTAAAATCGGTGAACCCAGGAGGCGCAGGGAACATTTGTCAACTGATTTGATGTTGGGGGCCAGATCATTAAATTTCTGTATTATCGAATCTTTATCTGGACATGTGTCGCAAACGAAAAGTTCGCATTTTGAAAAATTTAGTTCTAAACCAATCAGACGAAAACCGTCTATGAGTTTTTGTAAATCAGTTAGAACAGTATTCACATCGCCCCCCAAAGTTCCGTCGTCCAAGTACCAAACGTTTAGTTTGGACTGGAGACGTTGAATGATAGGGTGAATGGCCAAGGCGAAGGTCGCAGGGCCGAAGGGATCACCTTGTTGACAGCCGACGGAGGATAACATATGATTGTTTTGATAAGTCAATTTTGTGGGCTCGCCATAACATTGCCAAAGAAAATTGTACAGGTCAGGAATTTTATCCTTCACTTGGGCCAACAAGGCTCCTCGATCAACCGAATTAAAGGCGTTTTTGACGTCCACCTTTAACAGCACCTCTCCCCAATTTTGGCAAAGGAAGGTCCGGACAGAATGAACGGCAGCCTCACATCCACCCCGCGAACCAAAACCGAGTTGTATTGGTTGGAAAAGGGAGCTCAAAAGAGCAACCTTTTTCCTACAACCCACCTTGGCAGCAAGGCGACGATATGTGGTGCCGACAGCAATTGGTCTGATCCCACCATCTTTTTTGGAAAGTGCGCACAAATTGGCGCCGTACAAAACTTCGACAATGTCACTACTGACTCGACCAGATAACATGAGGTTAACTAAAGAGGTTAGATCTCTCAAGAGGGACTCTGCTACCTCACCAGAGCTAAAAGATAGAAGATCTTTTAGATGTTGAGGTGTCAGGCCATCTAGGCCTCCAGCTGAGCCACTCAAGAAAGATGTAATCGCAGCCGAAACCTCTTGCGATGTGGCCTCAATAGTGACGTTATCTGATTGTGGTGGAACAGGGAGGTGGAGATTAGCTGTTGCGGGTGGATGTTTGTCACGAAGTGACTGAATGGTGTGTGGTGTGTTCGGCGCAATGGTGTCACTGGAAAACAAAATACGTGCAGCGCCTTTGATGTCGCCATCGCTAATTTTGTTCTCTACAATCTTAATTATAGCCGAATCATCACTACTTTTAGAATTTTGGTTATTCCGCTGCTTAGGCGGAATAAAACTACTCAAATCTAAAGGGTTTTCCACGGAAGCAGTGTACTTTACGCAGTTCTCCTTTACCCTAGTGGTAAGGGACTTTTTGTTCGACGGTTCTAAAGGTACATAAAGCACACTGTATGGGAAACTCAGTAAATGTTCCCAGGCATCTTTCGAATTTTGCGAAAGAACACTTTTGATAACTAATGATAAACTTTGAGCCACCAAAACACGAGCACCACGCGGGATGCGCTTAAGGACCGGAAATGAATTTTTGAGTGAGCTCAACACTTCCCAAAAAGGTTGGGAAGGCGTAGCAGCGCTCACGGAACTGCCACTTGTGGTCGGCTGACCCGTAATCGGAGCCGAAAGCGGAATTTGTAATTTGTTGTGGGATTTAGCGCGGTGAATTTTGACCCCTTTTTGGCCTCTAAAATAACGGGAACATAGCTCACACTGTACCTTGGATTCCAGAGACACCAGATTAGTCAACGCATTGCGTCCAACCGGGGTGCAAGATGCCATACTATAGCTAAAACTAAAAATAAATAAAATTATCTTAGTATGTCTAAGACGGCCGCAAGACAGCGAGACGTCAGGCGATGACGTTGCCTGAGCGCGCAGGCTCGCCGGATGGCGTCGTCATGGAAACAGAAAAACACAACTAAGCGGTAATCTGTCAAAATATATGGAAATTATAAGCGCTATGAAAAACTAATATCTGGTCTATCCCCAGCTCTACAAACAATACCTTGCAAAAATCCCTAAGTATACTTGCGGCTGGTACAAAGAAACCAGCTCAAAAACGAAGAATAGCTGAAAAAAATATTTGCCGAAAATTTGCCAACTTGCGTTGACAAGTTCGTTTTTTTTTTTTTTTATTATTTAAATGTAAATTTGGCCGTTTTTTTTAAACTTGTTTATTTAGAATAGTTTCATACATGAATTCCAGTTAGTTACACATAAACTACATTTTTACACGTTTATTAGCAAAACTAAATTACAATACAATCTACAAACCTACTACCTTCCGACACTAAATACATCTGTATTAGATAAAGTTCTAGAAATAATCAAGATGATCAAGCCTACCATCCGGATGAAGCTTGTCTTGAATATCAATATTTCAAGACTTGTGAATTTATCAAGACTGTATAGTGTCACATCACTACCCTCGTCACTGTTTTTCAAGAGCTGCGAGATCATTCATTACTCATTTATTTATTTACCAAAATGGCCGTTTATTGCTATACGCCATCAGTAATTTATTGTAATTGGTCATTTTGTTTCCAACGATGGCCACTTCACTCGCATATTGCAGCAATCACCATTGTAACTTGAACTTTGTCATCCGCCCATTCCACAAAAAATGTCACGCGGAGAGGTTAGTTTAATCGTTCTTGAGGTGTCAAGTTAAATTGGTTATATTGCATTGTATGAATTGGTTTTATAAGAAGGTTCTTTGCTTGTAAATAGGTTATTACTGTGTTCTTGGAGTAACGGTTTGTCTTTTTGTTGTAATATAGCCTCATTATCGTTGGGCATCGATGAAAGTTGGTTAATTGGTATTGGGCCACCGCCATTGCGCGCCATTGCATACGTGGAAGGAATTCGTAATTAGTTGACATATTATGTCAAAAGGTAAGCGTTTTTGTGAGACGCGGTGACGAGACGTTCTGATGATTTTTTTGTGTCATATTTTAACCTTTAACTCGGACGTGGTTACATATTTTGCGCCCTTTAGGGTTGAGACATTGGGCTCGTCGGCGCCATCTCATTTTCAAAATCTTTTTCGAGCGCTTGGTCAACGCGAGGGGTGACCAAAACGTTGGCGTATATTTGGGCCAACGTAAGTATTGCTATTCACCGTGGTAATGCCGCCAGCATGCTGAGCACGCTTCTGACTGGTAACTGGCTTGAACATCTTGATTATCTGTAGACCTTCATTGGTCTATTGATAATAAATATAAATTTTGGTGGACAATTCACACACAACACCATCTGACCCCAAACTAAGCAAAGCTCAGATATTATTTTCACTATTATAGGTTCGCACTTGACTACCATCAAGCGAGGATGCGATCTACGATGGAGCGTACTTACCTAGAAAAAGCCGATTCACTTTCAATTTGAAGAATTGAAGACACCAAGATTGTTACTATCGGGGAAAACCCACTCAAGCAACGTATTTAGTTAGTAAAATATGTAGCGTATTAAGTAAGTACCTACTTCATAGTTTTCATTGTATTTTAGTTTTGTTAACAAAGATCTCAAAGTGAATTTGGTAGTCATGTACCTAAATTTAGTAAAAACAGGATTCTGCGAACAACTTTTGTAAACGAAAACTTCTGAAGCCACATTGAGCTTTTGTAGAAAATTTTACCGACATTTTTTATGTGTTACCGACATCCTAATATAGTGTGAATTGAATCCTACCTTACGACTTAGTGACGGGATTCAGGGGTGTTTAAGCTTTTGTATACCTCAATATGCCCTATTGTTGAGCAATTGCCTCACTTCCTATTTCCCGCTTGTTTCTATCTAGAATATAGAATATAATATAGAATCAGAAGAACTTACCTGTTTTGACTCTAGATGTAAACAAATATTATGTAAATTTAATTTTTAATTTTAATATTGCGTTAACATGCAGAATCTTTATTATTCCATTTTATTTTTCATTTGTAACAATAAATAATTTTATCTTTTCATTTCAAAAATCTATAGGTACTGTAAATGTGTAGGTATTATACGTAAATACGAGAAAAACACACACATATGCACGCAGTGTGGGTGAATTTTTCTTGTTTAACTCATTAATTAAATTAAATAGGACCAATTAATTTTTAAAAGGAAAAGAAATAATTATAAGCAAAGCAATTAAAATAAATCGTATAACAACGCAGGAACCGCTAAGGTAATTAATATTTCGTCAACGAATTTAACGACATCACAACATTCAATCGTGCTACAAGCATTTTACAAGATCGCACGAAGTACAGCTCCGGTCAATCTGTTTCAAATTTTCAAAGAAATAAAAAAATAGAAAATTGTTAAATATTTACTAACACATCCTACGAATATTATAAATGCGGAAGTTTGTTGCTCAATCACGACGGAACGTCTGATTGGGTTGAAATTTGGAACACAGATAAATAAATAATCTATAGATAGAAGGAATAGACGCTAGGCGGATTTTATCACGGTTTTTATTATATTTATTTTATTTTATTATTTTTCATAATATTTTTTTTATTTATTTATTAGAAATAACGGAACAGGAACAGTGCGGGTAAAACCTTGGATTTTAATAAATAACAATATTAATAAAATGAAATATTGTGACGATTAAAAAAGAAAACATAATAGAGAATCTTCTACAATGATAAAATTAAATTTATTGTAAAAATACTTATTATAAGTTTATTTTGTTTTGTTTATTATATGTATATGTTGTCCAACTAACAATTTTTAATCATTTACAAAAAATTAATAGACACTTATTTAACTGAACTATTAACTTAGAATAAAGTAAATTGTTTAATTAAAATTCTTCGACTCTTACATTTTTATGAGATTTTTTTTAATTGCTTAGTCATTCAGTGCACCTTGCCCAAATTACTGAACATACCCAACTGATGATTTTTTTGAAATAATCTTTGGAACGATTACAGAAATATTTGCTCCTAGATAAGTAGTAATATTTTATTGAATAATTTAAATAAATATTTAATATTGCCATAGTTGACTACCACTGATCAGTATATATTTCATAAGTCAACTCAGCGGTTATAAATGCGTGCTAATTATAAAAAAAAAACTTTTAATTTGTCATAATTCAACATAAAACTCATTTTGCCCAAGTAAACTCGAATAATTGCTTCGAAATACACGAATTGAGCATATTTTTACTATCAGATGGCATGCCATAGTAACCCTTTCGTTCTAATTTGGATTCCTAGCATTTTTCATTACGTATGAGACCGCTATCGGCGTTTTAGGTACTTCAAGCTAGCGTCAATACATAGTCATCATCATCAGCGTGCGATGACAAAATTGTCAAGAGCTAGACTTTTTGAATTGTCTGTATGGAAATTCCAGTTTTTTTTAAACTTGATTGGTTTTTGAACTTTTTTGCACTTGGCCGCCATCCCACCCGATGTTAACCTGTCATCTAGCCCACAAAACGCTCTTGAAAGTTTACACAACGTAAACAAACAAAATACACAATGATGGCTTTATTTACTATTTTAGTAGATAGGAGATATACAAATGAGTTCATTATCGTTTACAGAAACTAAAACTATACTTTCGTTGTTGAGTTATGATTTTTTTTGTGTGACGTCACGACGCGGGCGCCGCCGCTCGGGACTCAAAGGGTTAAGCGACGATACGGTCTACGGTAGAGCGTGCTTACCTAGAAAAACTTCCTTTTGGACTTGAAGACACCGAGAATGCGACCCAAACCACCCTCTGAAAAACAGGATTTTGTTACATGCGCTACTGTCTGGCCAAAATGTAATAGATTATTTTTCCAACAGAATATTCCTGGGACTCTAGCTTTTCTCTCACAAGGAGAGAATCAAGGCCAATTATATACTTACCACTTACTATAATAAGGTATTACTTACTTGAATTCAGAGAACTGGCAGCAAATTTTGCAGGCTAACATGGAGGTGCAGACCTACCTGGCAAGGTAGACAGACAGGCAAGAAGGGAGACAAAATGGATCCCATACAGTTTTTGAAGTGAAAACTTCTTTAGGCGCGCCTAGACAGATTTTTCGTGGCTGTGAATTGAATTCATTCGTCACGCTTGGGTATGATAAGAAAGCTTCGGGTAAACTCGGGACCAGGGCTATTGGCCATCTAAAAATACGTCAGCCAATGGGAAATGCTGAAAGGGCGTGGACAGGCCATCATGGCATGGCCATCTAGAAACACATCACCCAATGAGAAATGCTGACGAATTTCTAGATGGCCATGCCAAGATGGCGAGGCCACGCCCTCCGGTTGCACCCGTGTAGTTTCCAAGGTAAGTTATCAAATTCTGAGTTATAAAGGTACAAGTTGGCGCTGAGACCGCGACGCGAAACCGCGACAGGAGACCGCGACAGGCACTTGGCACTATGGAATTGTATGGGCGCCGGTTCGCGCCGAGACCGCGACCGCGACCTGTCTCGGTCTCCTGTCGCGGTCTCGGCGCGAACTGGCACCCATACAATTCCATAGTGTCAAGTGCCTGTCGCGGTCTTCGGTCGCGGTCTCCTGTCGCGGTCTCGTGTCGCGGTCTCCGCGCGAACTTGTACCTTAAGTTTTCACTTCTATCGGCAGTTCCTATGACTGCCAATTTTTTTTAAATTAATTTTAATTTTTTCAACAAATATGTTTGGGGTATTATGTGTTTTTTACAGGTTGTACTTTAATATACCTATAGTTAAAAATTAAAAAACAAGGCTATCTTAAGCTGTCTAGCCCCGGGAGGCCAGATTTGGGCAAAACCGGTTTTGAGACTTAAAAACCTTATTTTTTCATTATATACATACTTGAATATTAGTTTATTTTGATGCCTAAGAGATAGGCGATAATATTAATTAATTCATTGTCGTTTACAGACACACAAAGTTTGGGTTCATTTTTTAGTAATGATTTTTTGTGTGACGTCACGACGCCGGCCGCGTCGCGAGTCGGGCTTAATGGGTTAATATATATAAATCTCCTGTCACGATGTTTGTCCGCGATGAATTCCTAAACTACTTAACCGATTTTAAAATAAATTAGCACACCGTGAGCAATCTGGTCCAACTTGAGAGATAGGATAGTTTTTTTTTTTTTCGATTAATAGTCCTTATAGCCGAGCGAAATCCGAGCGAAGCCGGAACGGGCCGCTAGTAATAATATAAAATATTTTTTTTTACTCCTAATAATAATTACTTGTTGTATAATTTGTACTTGATTTTAAGTAGGTATTGACATTACATTAAATATACTTTAAAAAAATATATATTTTAATTTTCGGGTAAATATTATTTTATTTATTATATTAGTCGGGTTTTAACATTTTAACATTGCTAGCTAGATGCGTCCAAAAACATTTTGCAATATAAAATATAAAAAATGAGTTAGAGGTAATTTGAAATTTTAATTTGGTATTTTATGTATGACTAAAAAATAGGGATTCTCAAAAAGACAAACTATTTTCATGGGGATATCTATATGCTAGGTGATCTCAATTGAAATATTCATTTGTGCCCCGATACTCACCAGCCATGTCTACACCTCCGTGTTTCATATCATAGGATAGGGGTATATATATAGGAGGATAGGTATATGTATATATCATATCATAGGGGTGTCATAGGAGAACTTTGTGACAAGTTTTCAGCTTGCTTCAAATACCTACCGAAAATGTGCTGCCAGCTCTCGGAAAGTTAGTAGTATTTAATGTTTACTTACTTATTGTTTGAAGCCGTAGTGGCGTAGTGGAGAGAGAGTCCAATTTACTATTGTGATGTCGTAGGTACGAATCCCGCCTGCACCTCTTATTATGTTTCTAAATGCAATTGTACAAATTTATCTTTCTTGCTTTCAAGGCGAAAGAAAACATCATGAGGAAACCGGCACGTTCCGAGAATATATTTCAATGACATAATATGTCATCTACTCTCCATTGACCAGCGTGCACAAAGATCTTGTCTCTTTGTATAAAAGCCTAGAATCCGCGCACTGGGAACATATTAATGTTGAATTTCTCAAACTGCTCAGACGAAGTCAGGACAGACTACTAGTTCAATTATAAAGTTCTGATTCCCTCCATGTTCGTACTGATGAGCAATTATGAAGAACAAGTTAGCGAACATCTATTTTAAAACAAATAAGGGCTTTATCCAGGTCTTACTTGCTCAAGATTATATCATTAATCATCTGACGTTCTCGCTCAATTAATTCCTTAAGATTTTACCCCTACTCCTGTCTCGAGTCGATCATGAATATATTCAAAATACAGTAACCCTACCAAATACTAATACCCTTCATAAGTAGGTACACTACCTTGTGGTACCCAAGGGATCGAAATTCGACCATAGAGCGATATTATCTATTCTTATAGCCGGGTCACACAGAGGCGATCCAAAAGCGATAGCGATCCGATAGCGAGACGATATTTTTTGTAATGTTCGAATTTGTATGCAACCTGACACACAGCAAGCAGGCGCGATCCCATACTCGGTATCGGATCGCTCTCGCTATCGGATCGCTATCGCTACCGGATCGCCTCTGTGTGACCCGGCCTTTAACTTGAACACAGACTTTAGCAAAACAAAGCAGTTTTTTCATCCGATCTACTCGTTTTTAAAAAGGACGGCTTGATTCGTCGTATCTCTCTACTTAGTCTGTGGATTCGTCTAGTGCATTCAAAGGTGGTGTTTTGTTTAAGAAACTTATAGCGGGCAGTAATGAGTTTTTAATCCTCTCAATAAGTGCGCTGCAATTATTTTTTCATCCCACCACCTCGGAAAGAATATGTTTGCTCTTCGATATCCGAGTACAAAAGTCGTTTTTATTCTCTAGACTCTTGAGAATAAAGTAAATTTGAATTTAAAACATCGTATGCACTAAGTTTGTGTCACCCGAAATACACGAAAGTTGATACAGTCATTTTAGTATTAAAATTAACGTGGTTGTTACACATATTTATTGGGTAAACGGGTAACTCACATGTAATAAGGTCGGTCAATCCGACTCGAGTTTCGCCTCTACCGCCTAACGAAAAACGCTTTGACGCTTTGGCATTGCCGTCTCTTTCATTTCAAGCGAGAAGAAAAGAGACAGCAACGTCAATGCGTCAAAGCGTTTTTCGTTAGGCGGTAGAGGCCCCGATTCCCATCCCAACAGTTAGAATATTCAGTGGGCTGCTAATATGCTACTGGTTTTCTCTTCAAATGTGCAGAAAAGTTTTTTTTATAGTATAGAGTGACGAGACGAGCAGGACATGTGCCTGATGGTAAGCAACATGCTTGCCACATAACAGCACAGTGACACGCAGCTATTGGAACACGAAGAGCTTAAATCGTTACCTAGTACTGCACTGCGCTCGTCACCCGAGCTCTGTAATTTGTCTGGAAACATTGCCCTTCAAACCGGAAAACAGTAATGTTTACTACTTGGCGGTAGAATAACTGGCAAAGGTGTGGTACTTCCCCAGGCGGACTCTGCCGAGAGTCCTAACACTACCAAAGTCCTTAGTACTAACGAAAGTCAATTTAAATTCAGTTGTGAGAGGGCGGGCCGGGGTAATGTGCGAGTGCCACCTTTAACTAATACTCGCACGCCCACGATAACCGCCGCGTTTCTCATCTTTAGGACTTCGCCCCCGAATTGCCTCTTCGGATTTCGCCCTTTCTACTATTTACTAACGCCAGTGGCTTTTAACGCCAATTGTGATTTTTAATTACTAGTAGTTCGTGCTGGTTTCGCCTGTGGTAGGTACATAATATATAGCCTATAGCACTCAATGGTTACGTAAATATCTAACAGTGAAAGAATTTTGGAAATCGGTGCAGTAGTTCCCGAAATTAGCGCGTTCAAAAAATAAACCTTTTCCCTTTTAAAACAGAGTAGCAGTGCCCCACGGTGTAACGCGAGTAGTTCCCGTTCCCGTTATTTTGCCGGGATAAAAAGTAGCCTCTGTGTTCTTCCATCAAATAATGTGTGGCTATAAATCTACTGTATTCCAAATTTCAGCTCATTCCTACGTTACAACGTGATTGAGCAACAAACATCCATACATTGACATTTATAATATTACTCGTAGTAGGATAGGTACTTTAAGGAATATATTATATCTTCTCATATGGTGTAGGAATATTATTATATCTTCTCAGTACCTTGCTAGGCAGGATTATTTAAGAGAGTGCTCAAAGCGGCTTAAACAGGACGTCTACTCTCTTTCTACGAAAACGTAATTTCGTATTACACTCGCGACTTTCCAACTCCGATTCTACTTCAATCCGTCGTTTTGTTCGTTGAAATGTTCTAAGCATAATTATGCTAATTAGAGTAAGGCTTAGAACATTTAAACGTCAAACAATGTCCAATCGGACGAAACGAAGTAGAACCGGAGTAGGAAAGTCGCGAGTTTATTTCGAAATTACGTTTTTCGTTGAATTAGAGTAGACGTCCTGTCTAAGAAAAGTCTGTTAAAAATTAATTTCGTGTACCCCACCAGCACCACAAACTTAAAACAGTGAGAGACGTATAAAAGACCCAGGGTTTGTGTGTGTGTGTGTGCGTGTGTATGTTTGTATGGCCCCAGGACCTGAGACGACAGTTATGACAAAATATGAAAGATCACCTGCCGCAACATGGCCGCCTGGCTGATGTTTTAATTAGACCCGAGGCAGGACGGCCAATTGGAACCTGGGCTGACTCTACAGGGTTGGCAACACAAATAAATATTATTAATAAATAAATAAAATAATGTATTTTGACGGGGAATTCACACACAACACCATCTGACCCCAAACTAAGCAAAGCTTGTACGATGGCGGCCAGATAGCTGATATAATACTTATATAGTTTTAAATACATACTTTTAAACATTATACAGGACCTACAAGAAAAGGGTTTTTTAAAAAAAGTTTACTAAATTACTATTCAGCAGCGCCCCGCGGTTTTACCCGTGTAGTTCCCGGGGCTCTACCGCCGAACGAACAATGTCATAGCTTTGATGTTTCTCTCTCTTTTCTTTTCGCTTGAAATGATAGCGACAGCATTAGCAAAGCGATAGCCGATTTAGTTAGGCGGTAGAAGCGCCGTTCTCGTTATTATATTCCAGACAGTAATCTAACTGTGTTCCAAATTAGAACCCGATCCGTTAGGCCCTTCCGACGTGATTGAGCAAGAAACATCCATAACTTGGTTTTTTGACGTGACAACGTCTTATAATTCGATGAAGCCAGCTGCACGCCCGCAAAACATGACGTAATGTAACGTTACCGCCGTTACCTCGCCGCCGGCGTTACCTCGCTCTAAGGCGTAGTTGAAGTTGTCACGTTCAACTATCGTCAGTAAACCGACTTTACAGACAACCATTTTTTTTTTGTAGTGTAGAGACCACAATTAAATAATTCAATTAAAATTTAACAAATCCTTTAGTTGCGAGGTCCATCTTGAATTTCAATGTTGTCATAGAATGGGTATTGTTATGTAGCGGGTATTGCTTAGCCTCGCCTCAGCTTGGATTGCTTCGGTTTTCCTTGCCTTGGATCGGCTTGCCTTGCCTTGCCTCGCCTCGCCTCGCTTAGTGTAGCCTTGCTTTGCCTTGCCTTGCCTTATATAATTATACTAGCAAACAAATGAATATCCAATATTCGTAGGATAGAATTGTTTGTGGTGTATGTTATTTTTGATGGGCGCAATAAAAAGTTTATATCTGTCTGTCTTACGGAGGTTAAGTGCCAGCCCTAAGGGTACGTTGGTTAGTTAGCGCCAAGGGCGCGGAAATCATTTCACGCCCTTCCAGTGTTTGCGGACCTCTTCATCTCGGCGCCAAATTGAAACTCGCGCTGTGCCAATTCTCTGACAACTACAAATTAACCTCTTTGATTTACTCAGCCCGCTTTTAATTTTAACGTTCAAAAGACTCGAAGAATGATGTGGTCTGGATTAGAGCGAGAATACCTTTTCTCATTCGATTTGAGATATCAAGATCGTATCTCTCAGGGAAAATACACTTAGGTAACACATTCCAGAGCAAGTGAAACTTCAAGCATGAATCGCTGTCGAGTTCAGCCGAAGGTTCTTACATTTACGACGCTTGAGCTCAATTTACAGCCCACGAAAAATCTGTATGGGGTGCGCCAAAAGAAGTTTTCACTTAAAAAGTGTTAAAGTGAAGGATTATTGTCAAAAAAAGATAACAAATAAGTGAAACGAAGTTCGCCAGTCACCTAGTATATAAAGTTAGACAAATATTTGGTCGTCTTTTCGTTCGTTCTGTAGGTACTAATATTACTACGAACTGAGCCTTTAAATCTATATTCTTAATCAAACATTACTCAACTTTCTAAGTGAAACACTTAATTATAACTCTCGGACGAAGAAGTTATCAAGCCGATGTATTATCCTGCAAAGCAATTACCACGCTCGATTACTTCTCGCGATTAATCGATTCCACTCGCGATTCAATAATCGATGCTGATATCTCACTGTTGACTTGTTGACTTATGATGGGACCGTTGTAATTAGCAGTTTGTACAGCGGATGACGAACGCAATTCAAAAGTCAAAATCATCTGATGAATCAAATGATCTGATACCACCTTGCCCTTTTTTCTATCGGGATGCTCGCAGCTCGAAAAAGCGACATCGTTTCATGGTTCATGTTCCAAAGACACGAACGAAGAGATTTGACTCTGCTTGTGTGACAAGAACGTCAAGACTGTGGCATACGTTGCCCGAGTGGATATTTCCAGATAGTTACAATCTTTGTGTCTTCAAATCGAGAGTGAATCGGTTTTTTCTAGGTAAACACGCTCCATCGTAGACGGCATCGTCGCTTAACATCAGGCGAGATGGCGGTCAAGTGTAAACCTATAAAAGTTAAAAAAAAAAAACATTTTTATTGTTTACTATCTGACCCGCACGCGTTGCTACGCCACCTGTCGAAAATTGGTCGTACCAATTCAGATTTAGAACAAATTTGATTAGCAAATATTTATAATGACACAACCTTAAAAGATAGATGCGTGCTGTCACGGACTTCAACGCACATCAGTGCAACCAACGAAAGCGCTTAAAAAATAATATTTTTCCCGTCTTTTGTTACATTAATCATTCATGCTCGGCTCCTATTGATAGTAGCATAATATTATTCGATAAAAGAGAAAAAATAAATAAATAATCTTTCATTTCGGACCACTAGTTCTCGAGATCCTAGCGTAACTAGCGTTCAAACAAACAAACTTTTCAGCTTTATAATCATAGTATAGATTATTATTACCTATATAGGTATGTATTAAATATCAATTCAGTGGTAGGCAGTGATTTTAAATAGATGCATCGCGCACTATACTGTTATGGGCAGGCATGCTGTTTACCATCAAGTGGATGTCTGGCTTGTCCCGTCACTACATTACATTAAAAAGTTTTCTTAATAACAGCTCTGCCAGTTAAAAAAGTGAGTATTTATTTTCACATATCCAATTAAAATCGCCCATCGACCCATCTCGGATGGCTCCGCAACAATAGAAAAAGAAAATATCTCCACACATTTGAAAGCTCATAAAACTTTTACAAGCTTTCTCACAAATGACTAATTCTGTTGGAATCTCAACAAAAACCTGGCCCAGAGAGGGCTCCTTATTCTGTAGCTTCCACGTAGCGAGCCGAGTATGAGCACCTCTGACTCAGTACCGATAGCAGAAAAATACTGGCCTCGTGGACCAGTGGTGAGTCCACTCGCTAGTCGTGGGTCCGACCTAGAGAAATAAAAACATCCGTACTTACTAATTCCACAAATTATAAATTATGCAATCAGGCATGTATAATATTATTAGTAGGATAGTATAATTACTTTAGCTATCCTTCTTGAGCTTCCATAGTCAAAGTTTTACGTAGTTTGGGGCTAGGTGTTCACGGCACACCTAGTGTGTGTAAAAACGTAAAAGTGTCTTCCAAAATTTTACATTTTACCTGAAGTTACTGCCTTATTACAAAACCTTTTTTTACGTGGTAGAAATCCATTTACACACGCATTTCCGCCTGGGAAAGGCGGTCGGGCTATATCGGACTCGACACCATGAGTGATGAGTCCCTATCGATTAAAACCTCAACCTTTTACCTTTGCCGCTTATGGAACAAGGGGATGCTCTTGCATTCTTTCGCCAACACGCTGCACCTAGGCTAGCCCCTAGGAGACCCCTCCAGGCTCACTCCCGTCACCGGTTCACCTGAAACCAAGATACGCCGTGGACACTTCGGATGTCCAGGCCATGGCCAATGAGCCTCGACTGTGAGGAAATACTTCGAGGCGAAACTGTACTGTCTACCGTACTGTGGGCTAGCAAAAGGAGCTAGGCGCTAACAAACCTATAAATAAATAAAATGATGATACTTAACTACTACTATAGGTTTTTTTTTCTAACCGTACAACGGGAGGTACAAGTGTTGCACTGCGTAATCTCCATTCGCTAATTAGCCGGTTCAATTCCCGGTACAGTGTGGCCACTTTTTGCACATCTCTTACTCTACAATTTCGAGCCAATAAAGATCCTATCATGTCACAATTAAAGAGTTTTCCGACCAATTAGGAATGCCTTTTTTAGCATTGCATGGATTCTTCGTTATTGTGGTACCATCCTATACTGTTTAAAACAGATTGTCTAAGTTTTACAACTAGCACTTTTGCAGGTTGTTTTTATTTAAATCATACTAGCGGCCCGCTCCGGCTTCGCTCGAATAATAACCTAGATATCAACTGCAGCGCCATCTGCCGGGCTGATTTGTGAATCTAAACCTTCCAGGGCCCTACCCTAAAGTATACAAAAAAAAAATCAAATCGGTCCAGCCGTGTAGGAGGAGTTCAATAACAACGAAAAGTGGCATTGATTTTTATATATATAGATTTATACCCAGGGTTATTGACAACCAGCCTCCTTTTTTTTTCATAAATGCCCTATGTTAAGTACATTAAATATGTCAACTTTTGTACTCCCACAGTTTAAAAAAAATGTATTATGATTTTTTTCCCCAAACAAAATATAAAAGTGTATCAAAAAATCGACATAACGCAATTATGCGCTCGCTCTCCTCATGTTTTTGGCTGTCATATGTGGCTGAAACTTCGATCGGGCTGGACCAACTAACTGACACAGCATTAGCTGATACAAATTAGTCTCGAGATCTTCTCTCGCAAGAACTGATAATCCACCACGCTGGCCCAGAGCTGGTCAGAGATGACGCCTGACTTCTAAATATTCTTGGAACATGTCCATTTCCTCGCGATACTTCCCTTCCCTGTTGTAAAATCAGAGGTATTACGCAAAAGACTTCGAAAAGACAGTGATGCGCGTGAGACTCAAACCATCAAAATGTCAAGTGACTCAAAACTCTGGATCAGCAGCAGCCGTTTTCCTTCTAGTCCGTCTCAGTCGCGAAAAAAATCAGCTACAACCAACTGAGGCGTAAATCGTAATTTATAATAAATGTGAACAAACCACGTTAATTTTCACATCTCATTGGAAGCTCGCATTTAGAAACCCCATTTTATTTATTCATCTTTTAAAACACCATTCCCTCCGTTAATGAGACAGACCTAATTTCGCACACCTTTCCTCTTAAGCGTCCTTTCAAAAACAGCCTTAATTGACTTCGAATTCTAAGAAGGTAATTTCACAAATTACTTTTAGCTACCGGACTTTGAGATGAACTGACAAGAGTTAGAACTTTGTCTATATAGCTCTTCTAGAAATTGTTTAATAAAGTGCTGTGTGCTTGAAAATTCTTATTGTGATATAGTACTTTGGTTACCGGTCGTGCAAAAAAATGTCACCTCGGGTTTGGGCGTCTGATGTTGTGGGAGAGTTATAATTTTGGCTGAATAAGACATGGCTAGAATCTGTTGTTTTCTTAATAATATTATACCAAAAGCTGTATAAGAACACATCGTTTTAAGTAGGTGTATTTTGGTATCAGTTTTTTTTTTATCGCGTATAGGTCCGCGTTTGACCACCAACTCGCTTGATGGTAAGCGACGGTGTGGTCGAGGATGACGCACATTGACCTAGAAAGTACCTATTCACTCTGACCTTGAAAAGTTCTAGATTGTATCTCTCAGGGAACAAGGAGGCCGGCAACTTATTCCACTCTAACGCTGTACGTACCTACAAGAAAAGTGGATTCAAGAGTATTGGATTTTTTATAGTGAAGAGTGACGGGACGAGCAGGACGTATGCCTAATGGTAAGCAACATTCCTGCTCATAACAGCACAGTGTCTCGTACCTATTGGAATGTGAAGAGTCCGAATCGTCACCTTGTAGGTAATGATTTGGGCTTTTAATGTTTCGATAGCTTCGTGACACGGCACTGTTATCGGCAGAAGTGAAGCTTATTTACCATTAGGCACATATTTATCTTGATCATCCAGTTACTTTATATAAAAAATTGGCAGTCCTAGGAACAGCCGATAGAAGTGAAAACTTATAACTCAGAATTTGATAGCTTACTATGGAAACCGGTGAAACCGGGTGAAACCGGAGGGCGTGGTCATGGTCCCGAGTTTAACCTAAGATTTCTTATAATTCCGGAGCATGACGATAGAATTCAATTCATAGTCCACGAAAAGTCTGTCAGTGGCGCTCCAAAAGAAGTTAATACTTCAAAATATTGAAAAATCGCCATATAAAAAATTTACTCTAATACGTCTGGGTTTGGACAATACTATATATAGAGATCGTGTAATGAAACGAAATCACCAATAAATATTCTAGCCAATTTTTCAAATAACGATTTTCGCACACCCTCTGCGACAGGTCGCGGTATCAAAAAGCAACATCACTTGGGCCGCGCGTCCAAATTAAAATTCGTGAATTCTGTCCTGCCTCCAAGATGGCCGGTCTGTGCGGCGAACTAAATATATTTTAATCACCGAAATGACTTTTAAATGTAATGTTTACTTTAATTACGAACATTTTGGTTTTTGAAGTGAAAACTTCTTTAGGCGCGCCTAGACAGATTTTTCGTGGGCTGTGAATTTAATTAATTCGTCACGCTCAGGTATGATAAGAAAGCTTCGGGTAAACTCGGGACCATGGCTATTGGCCATCTAGAAATACGTCAGACAATGGGAAATGCTGGAAGGGCGTGGACCGGCCATCATGGCATGGCCAACTAGAAACGCATCAGCCAATGGGAAATGCTGACGCATTTCTAGATGGCCATGCCAAGATGGCGAGGCCACGCCCTCCAGTTACACCCGTGTAGTTTCCAAGGTAAGGTATCAAATTCTGAGTTACAAGTTTTCACTTCTATCGGCTGTTCCTATGACTGCCAATTTTTTTTTGTCCGACTTTACCTAGTAGGAAAATATTAACTTTCCGGTAGGAACTGAGATAATAACTGGGTAACTGGTTTTTGTAGTGGTAGGACTCATGGCAGAGTCCGCCTGGGGAACGACCACACCTTTGCCAGTTATTCTACCGCCAAGCAGTAGTGTGCAAACATTACTGTGTTCCGGTTTGAAGGGCAATTTTTCCAGAGAAATTACAAGGCTTAGTGATAAAACAACTTAGATCTCTGGGTGACGAGCGCAGTGCAGTGCTAGGTAATGATTTGGACTCTTCATGTTACATTAGCTGCGTGTCACTGTGCTGTTATGTGGCAGGCATGTTGCTTACCATCAGGCACATGTCCTGCTCGTCTCGTAACTCTATATTAAAAAAAATAAAAAAATACAATATACCATTCTAATTAGTCCGTCAGATAGATTATGAAAAAAATAGGACACGTATTTTGTTGTTTTATCAAATTACTTTTTTTTTTTAATAAAGAGTGACGAGACGAGCAGGTCATGTGCCTGATGGTAAGCAAGATGCCTGCCACATAACAGCACAGTGATACGCAGCTATTGGAACATGAAGAGTCCAAATAATTACCTAGCACTGCACTGCGCTCGTCACCCAGAGATCTAAGAAATTAAATCTCTATGCCCTGTAATTTCACTGGAAACATTGCCCTTCAAACCGGAACACAGTAATGTTTGCAATTTACTGCTTGGCGGTAGAATAACTGGCAAAGGTGTGGTACTTCGCCGGACGTATTCTGCAAAGAGTCCTACCACTATTAATGAATGGAACTCACGGCCTCAAACAAAAAGAACGACTGATTCATGATTATTATTATGTAAAAGTTACAATTGTGTCGACAACAATATACGTATTTACTTAATTGTTCTTTTTACAAACTCTCTAAACAATTACTAACAAATGTAATTGTTGAACGGTAATTAGAAAACAACCTAATTACTTACCGTGGGAGGTCACAGCATTGTCACAGTTCAATGATACCTATTTGTTTTAAAAGTGTGTACTGTGAGTACTTATTTTATTAGTTGCGAAGTGATTACAAAAAACCGGCCAAGTGCGAGTGGGACTCGCGCACTAAGGGTTCCGTACCATTTGCAAATAAACAGCGAAAACCTCTTTTATTGTATGGGAGCCGCCTTGATTATTTATTTTATTTTTAGTATTTATATTTAAAGGGATCAAAAAACTAAATATTCTGTGAATAGTTAAAGCTACCTGTCACCGTTATTAGTATCGAGCAAGAAACGGTAAAAAAATCAAGTTTGTGGTATGGGAGCCCCCGTTAAATATTTATTTCATTTTATTTTTATTTGTTCTTATAGCGGCAATAGAAATACATCATCTGTGAAAATTTCAACTGTCTAGCTATCACCGTTCTTGAGATACAGCCTGATGACAGACGGATGGACGGGACGGACGAACGGGACGGACGGACGCATAGCGAAATCTCAGTAATAAGGTCCCGTTTTTACCCTTTGGGTACGGAACCGTAAAAATCGAAGTTAGTGATGTAACTGAAATATTTCGAGAGCTGACAGCCAATTCTGGGTTGGTATTTTAGGCATGCTGAAAACTTGTCACATTTCTCTCCTAATATACCCCAAAGAGAGGCGCAGAACCTATCTTGTGAGTAGCGGGGCTAAATGAATCCGTCAATTTAGAATATTTCTTAGATCATTAGGCAGGTGTAAAGTCCCACTAAAGTGATCTGACTTTTTGAAAATTCCTATTTTTACATAAAAATATTATCCAATTAAAATTACCAATTGCCGCTAAATGGATTTTTCTAATTCTGGATCATTCTTTTTTTATTCTTTAAATATTAAACTACAACATAAAAAATTGCACATTGTATTGCAAAAAAAAAATTGCAGTCATTGGAACTGCCGATAGAAGTGAAAACTTATAACTCAGAATTTGATAGCCTACTTTGGAAACTACACGTTTGTAACCGGAGGGCGTGGCCTGGGCATCATGACATGGCCATTTCGAAATGCGTCAGCATTTCCTATTGGCTGATGCATTTTAGATGGCCATGGCATGATGCCGAGGCCACGCCCTTTCAGCATTTCCCATTGGCTGACGCATTTCTTAATGGCCAATAGCCATGGTCCCGAGTTTACCCGAAGTTTTCTTATCATATCCGAGCGTGATGTTATCACGAACCATCACAAATCAATAGTAAAGTAAGTTTGATAAATAAAGTGGCCAAGTGCGAGTTGGACTCGCCCATGAAGGGTTCCGTTGCAGCATGTAACATAATATACATAGTACACATAGTTCTTGTAGTTCGTTGTAACTTTGATCGAAGTTTCAATAATAGTGTATATATGACGTACTAAAAAAAAACTACTCATCAGATCGAGTTCAAACTAATTTTCGTTGGTAGTTTACATAGTAATGTACATCATATATTTTTTTTAGATTTTTCATTCTCTTACTTTAGAAGTTAGAGGGGGGGGGACACACATTTTACCACTTTGGAAGTGTCTCTCGCGCAAATTATTCAGTGTAGACGAAAATGATTTTAGAAACCTCAACATCATTTTTAAAGACCTATCGATAAACACCCCACACATGTAGGTTTGATGAAAAAAAAATTTTGAGCTTCAGTTCTCAGTATGGGGGGCACCCCTAATTTTTGTTTTTTTTAAAAACTTTTGTAAAAATCTTAATGCG
The DNA here is from genome assembly GCA_963693475.1 of Ectropis crepuscularia. NCBI lineage: Eukaryota > Metazoa > Arthropoda > Insecta > Lepidoptera > Geometridae > Ectropis > Ectropis crepuscularia. Next base: position 10,548,805 of record OY856361.1, read on the forward strand.
GTTCACAGAATACATGTACTTACCAAGTTTCAACAGTGTAGTTCTCATAGTTTCGGCAAAAAGTGGCTGTGACATACGGACGGACAGACATACAGACAGACAGACAGACATGACGAATCTATAAGGGTTCCGTTTTTACGTTTTACGGAACCCTAAAAATGAACCACCACTTCAACAATGTTAGAGATAACATACTAAACTAAAATCATTATTGCAATGAAAAGTAACCTCAGGGCGTGTTCTACGAAGGTAGTGATTCAAAATGTCCAACTGAGCTATTGTCATTCATTCGACTCATTCATGCGATTCATAAACTATATTTTTTTAGAGATTTACAGTGCTTGCAATTTTTGATCCTTGCCGGATCTGTTTTACAACGTTACTTTAATTTGTTCAATAATGTAATGTCGTGTTAAATAATCACATTTCGTTTAAGTTGATGTTTGATATGCGATTTTTCTCATTTAGCAGGCAGTTGGAAAAGGTTGTTAGGGTTCCGTAAAAAGTAAAAACGGAACCCTTATAGATTCGTCATGCGAGAGACACTTCCAAAGTGGTAAAATGTGTGTCCCCCCCCCCCCCCCTCTAACTTCTAAAGTAAGAGAATGAAAAATCAAAAAAAAATATATGATGTACATTACCATGAAAACTACCAACGAAAATTAGTTTTAACTCGATCTGATGAGTAGTTTTTTTTTAGTACGTCATAAATACACATTATTGAAACTTCGATCAAAGTTACAACGAACTACAAGAACTATGTGTACTATGTATCTAATGTTATTTGCTGCAACGGAACCCTTCATGGGCGAGTCCAACTCGCACTTGGCCACTTTATTTTTATGGATAATACCGTCATTTGTGTATGCAGATATTTTCATATGTTGTTATTTTTCGTGTTTCAGAACTAATTATGTTTTCACAAATTATATTTTTAAAACTAACAAGTTCATATTTGCGTGACTAGCTATGTTGTTGATTATCTCTGTTTACTTTTAAGATAAGGAAGGTAAGGAAAAAATGCATCTATGCTGACGGATTTCTAGATGGCCAGATGGTCTTGGCCACGCCCTTCAATTTCACCCGCGTAGTTTCCAAAGTCAGTTATCAAATTCTGAGTTATAAGTTTTCACTTCTATGGGCAGTTTCTATGACTGCCAATTTTTTTGATTTACTTTCTTTTCTTTACGCAGTGAAAGACCGACCAAAACGTCGGCAGGTTGTGAAAAAATGTATATGTTTAGATTTAGATAGTGATTAAATCCTATCTAAAGTTTTCAACAAGAAATGTAATCGCGAAAATTACAAAGCTATAGTTTATTTTTCTATGCACCTTTGTTGTATTACGTGTATTTACAAGTATCAAGATACATTGCCACAGTATACTATAAATACTCTTTATAAAATCACGGTGGCAGTATAAGGACTCTATCAATAAGCACTGTTATGACGAAGGCTGCCCACAGAGCAGTTAAGAAACTAATGTTAAGAGATTTATCACGTACAATATGAGATTTATCACATACAATGACGAGTTATTGCCATTAATAATGAATTGATGTGAGATATGGAGTGAACTTTATATGCGAGTTCATAAATAATCACACCAATAGCGATCTAACAATCGTAGCAAAATATTTATGATGAAACTTTTTTGGCTTAATGTAATTATTGCATTTGTCATATTTTAACAGAATAGATGATCAGATAGTTTATTACCTGACCATATCTCTACTTTATGAGCGCAGTACAGTGTTTGGTAGTAAAAAAAAACATATAGTTGAATGGAACTGTGCTGGTATAAGCAAACGAAATGCCTACGTGGCATCAGACGCTTGCCTTGCTCGCCCCGTTACAATGTCTTATTAAAAAATATTAAAAAATAGATAGATAGATAACTCTTTATTGTGACACAAAAACAGAAATATTACAGTAAAACACTTACGAACTAGTACCACAAATGGCGGCCTTATTGCTTAGAGCAATCTCTTCCAGGCAACCAGCAAAAATAGGTACTTAGATACTAAGTACAAAAAATACGGCCTAAAAATTGTACAGATATTTTGACGGAAATAAATATTGTCGTACATGCAACGGTTTGTACCTGCATCATGCGTACCAACGCTTTTTGTTGATTTAATATTATTTGTTGTTTTAGGTTTCGTAAAGTTTATACCGTGCGTTTTAACGATTACAGCAGAAACGACGGACGCATTCAAATTAGGTTGAACGTGGTTCCAAAAGATGCAAATACCCTATTTTGCATACGAACAAAAAAGTCAGTCGATATTTCGAATGAGCTCAGATGAAAACATCATTAGTGCTATAAACGATGGGAAGACGAAGTTTTATGTTCGAGTACTTTTAACTCGATTTAAAAACACGAAACGATATCCTGTCTGAATACATCAATCACGAGAAGTCAACATAAGCTGTTCTTGGTTAATGACAGCATTTTTCCCTAGTTACGTTTATTGATCGCCAATAAAAGCCGTAGATAAGGCGGACAGGCTCCAAGGATTTGCAAACAAAGGCCTTTCAATACAACCCAATAAAATCGATTTTAATCGAAATGCGTCGTCACTCGCACGCGAGACAATGTAGAGTTACGTCGAAAATTGAGGACTTTAACGGTTGTGTTCTTTCTTTGAAATTGCCCTTGAATGATAGCATTTAAAAAAGTGCGTGATTTCCTGATTTCCCATTCGCTCACTCGTCATAAATGAAACCATAGACATCCTTACTTAGTCTGTGGCGACTATGAAATGATGCACTACGTTGACTATACTGCATGCTCAGTCAGATACTTCGATCTTAGCTCTAGGATGCTAATTAGCGTATACTGTATGTATGGTAGAATAAGGTTTTCGGGTCCTGCACCTTCTGCATCTTTTAGGTTAATGAAGCACTCACCAGGCATAGGAGCCGTTCTAAAAAATATGATTTTTAACTATGCTGCATTTTCTAAGGACTATGCAGTACGCAGGGTCAAAGATACGTGTTAGCATGTTCTATAAATGGCGCTTAGGAAAAAATATAATTTCATTTATTGCTTAAAAATTATCCAAAACATTTTCCAGTAAATGCCGCTATAGAAAATTTAAAGAAAAATATTATTAGGCTCTTGCTTATAAATAAATGATATTCCTCAGTACTTCACCCTTCTAATTTTATGTTTTTTTTTAAGAAAAGAAAAACATTTTTTTTACTGTTTGGATGAATGCGAAGTGCAATGAACAACTGATAATTTCAAGTTAAAAATAAAATTGCGCAGAAATTTTTATTTGCATCTCGAAAACCATGTATCTTAAAATCTAGACTGTTTTACTGAAAAAAAAACTAATTATAAGATTTAAGACCTACCAAAAAGTCGAATTAGTCATGTGATCATCAGAAAAATATCTTCATTTGAATTAAAAATAACAAAAAATAAAAGGCAACCTTCTTAAATTTATTTTTGTCTATGCTTTGTTATGGTCTTAAACCCCTAATAAGGCTCGAGTTGGAAGTAATGGGTATCCAAAGTTGTCACTGCGTCTCAAAATTTATTGCACCAATTAGTAGAATCCACGTGAAAGGGTTTATCTACCGTTTTGATCTCACTATTTGGGAGGTAACGGTCGATAATGACCGAATTTCGGAGAACGCTTTTTAAACTTTTTTCTGACAACTATGGTAGACATTTTCGGAAGCGAGAATGTTACAAGTTAATTGGACGAAAATATTTCGAAGCCGACACATAGGTAGGTGGTTATAAAGTACGTATCTTGCACAGATTAATTGGAGTCCACTGCTACTGGAGTTTGATTTTTTAACCTGTATTACAGATAAGAAATGGTTACTGCCGGTGTAATTATCAACTGCCTTTTTATTTCACTTGATGAATCTATTTCTAACTACGAAGGTAATGAAGCCATTTCATAATGATTCCGTGGGCTTAGAGTTAATTAAATAAGAGTTTATTTTACTGTAGAAACTTGAATATGTTTCGAAGTTATGGCTGGAGATAACTGGTAATGTACTGGATAATTTGATTTGAGAATTTGATCTTACGTAGTAGTTTGAAGTTCGTAAATTTGATTTGAAGTAAACTCTTTTAATAAGCTTTTTTGATAGAAGAAATAGGTTGTAGGTACGTGTTTTTGATTTTGTTATTCTTGTTTAGTATTTAATTGTAGGTACTTGTGTTGTATTTTTAACCGACTTCAAAAAATAAGGAGGTTTCTAAATTGTTTTTTTTTGTATGTATTTTTGAAACATCAATAAAAAACTAAAATTTGTTTGCCTTTGCCGCGACGAAGTTATCGTAGATCACAAAAAATATGAAATTTAGTCAAGTGCCCGAGTCATTTTAAATTTAAGTCGGTTTTTGTTCTTTCACTCGCACTCGACAGACTCGCCAACGACCCTGGACTCATTTGCCCGGCCCTTACGGGCCCGCCTCGTGGGTGGGTGTCTGAACGAGGGTGCCTAAACCCCTGCATTTGGCTCCAGTGACGCGCCGAAAACCAGCGATACGTCACCTCCTTGAGAAGGCCTATCCCTAGGTAGAGTGCCGGACGGATCTAGACGTCCGATGCCCCAGTCCCTCCAGTAGAGACGGGATGCGAGCCAGATTCGCCTTCCAGTCTTGCCCCTGTGGCTCAGCAGACGAGCGAAAGACGGTTCTCGCTCCTCCGCCTCACACGACCTCTTACTGTGAATCATCTTGACTAACATTTTCGGCAGCGAAAGGTCTGCCCTCACGACCGCAGCTAGGGATAGCCCCAGTTCCACCTCTATGGCCACATCGCGACCCTTGTCCTTTCACTGAGCACTCTGCTAATCAGAGTGCTCGTGGAGGACCCTCATCTTAGTAATTTTAATTGGCCGATAGGGAGAATCAGCCGAATAACCTTCCCAAGTCTTCCAGAACCTTTTCCCAACTTCTACACACATTGTTGCTAATTTTTGATTACTTGGCTAAAGTAAGGTACGTTTTTGAAGTGAAAACTTATTTTGGTGCGACTACAGATTTTTCGTGGGCTGTGAATTGAATTCTAGCGTCAAGCTCGGGTATGATAAGAATTTTTGGGGTGAACTCGGAATGCTAGAGTGAGAAAGATAATACCTATAAGTGCACCAGAGCGAGAAAGATGATATAGTCACCTGCTCTTCGCGGTTGTGCTTAGTAAATTTAATTCTGTTCTTTTTTATCGCGACATTAACTTCTAGGTAGTTACGAAATGCAGTGAACCTGTCATGAAATATTAAATTTGCATTTCACATCCTTTGCAAAAAAGTTTTGGTTGTACATATTTAAAAAATAAATAATTAAGCAAATACTAAATTTGCGAGACAAACGCTATTTCAGACCCGCGTAAAAATTTGTTTTTAATTTATTCTCGGCCATGGATACTAAGTCATTCAACCGCATGTTACTTTTGTGTTGCTGTGCTTCCTAGGCTTAGATACGGTATTAAACTCTTTGATACTTTGAGGTATATTCAATTTCAATTTATAAATAGTTTTTATTTTTAATTATTAAAATCAGTTTGTTGTCTTTAATAGTGAAGTATCTCTTGTTTTAGTTTTCACTTCTGCCGTGCGGTCTTAAGGGCACACATTTTTTGTTTTTAAATACCTAGTGACCAGATGAGGAAGGCATAGGTAAATACGCAACACACCAGTACAAACAAATCTGTGAAATTCCAAATCGGCAATTTTTTTAAATTTTAAACAAAAATCTCTTATTAAATATTTTAATAATGTATTTAACTTGGCAGAAACCATGATACAGCAAGAAATGCAAAAAAAAAACATTGGCCATTTCACGGTTAAATATTTTATAATAAATCTACATTTATCACAGCATCTTGGAATCCCACGGGATAATATTATAGAGTTGTAAAATGTAATAGATTAACTCACAAAACTATCCGAGCCACACGTTACTTAAAAAAAATTTGAATGAACTCACACTTGTGTGAATGAAAAGGTTTTTTTCACAACCTGTGTTCGAAAATTCAAAATCGGACGATAAAAATTTGTATTGTCACAAATGTTTATTATTTATGATCTCAAAATTCTTTTCGTGAATGGGGGGTGTAGAATTTCTGAGGGTTAATAAAAAAATTAAGTGACCATTCAGTTTAGAAAGCTTTTGTCGATGGATAGAGGTGAGAAGTTTATTGATTTTTTTTCTTAACTCTATAGGAATGAGTCTCAAAATAATCAAAATAATTAAAAAAAATTTAAATCTAAACGGTGTTAATTTCGCTCCGCTCGTAACAATATTTGTTTCCAACTTGATTGAACATTGTAATTCTATACCTAAGCATACACAAACATACAACGCATTTTTTAATTAGACAACGCATTTTTTTAGTTTTGCTATAGATGTAGTTAAGTAAATGAAATATTGTATGTTTCATTGCAATTTACGAGTAATTTAGTGTAGGTATGAAAGTATTGAAATTAATGTCTATTTAGATTACTTAAATATGAAATTGAACTCAATTGAGTTAGAGACAAGTTCAAATAAATACTTTTATAGTTATAAGTTTGTTTTCTAAACACAAACTTTTTTTTTAAAGTGAACTACTTTAGGCTCCTTGGGTATTTTTTAAGAAAAAAATAGAACTCGTATCTAATACTTTGGAATACTCTAGATAATAATTTAGAATAGAACATAAACTACTTTACATCCCGTGAAATATATGTACTATCGCAAATAGTTGTTTTCTAAACTGCATGTTATTATTAAAAATTGTATACGTACAATACATTGTTATGTATGTAGTATGTATATAGAGTAGTTTTCATTGCAATATAGTTTTGATACTAAAAGCTCTGTCCGTGTAACAAAAAATAACAGCAATTACAAATCATATTGTTTTTGTTAATCATCCTACTTCTTACTATCCTACTAATGTTATAAGCGTCAGTGAATGTTTGCTTGTTGCTCAATCATGTCGTAACGTATGAACTGATTGGACTAAAATTTGAAAAACAAATTATAGTGTGGAAGAACACATAAGCTACTTTTTATCCCGGCAAAACAACGGGAACGGGAGCTGCCCCGGTAAAATCTCGGGGTGCTACTAATAAAGTTCCAAAACCTTTTTCTCGACAAATTGTATCATTATTGGTAAAATTTGGGTCTGCGGCCGATCTAGAGAAGAAGAGGCTATATTATGTATATACTTTTTGCACTTTGCTTAAATCATTCCAAAAAAAAAATTAAAATGGAACCTCTATATTACGTCACTATCATCTTAACTCGCAGCTTTCTTTTACTAACGTAACATAAATACGTTAATAACTACTAACCTTAGCGGAATTATAGTACTTAACCTATGTGTAAAAGTTCAAATAAAATACTTACTACGTATTCAATTTTATTCAAATCCGTTCAACTGTTATAAAGGTACGTGGGAACAAACACACAAACTTTCGGTGTTATGATATTAGTGTAATAGTTACAAAATACATTTCACCGAAATTTAATGACCCAAAAATTAATTTACAAAAGATTTCATCATCTTCCCACGCAAAAAGGTCGCGAATGGTCAAAAAACGTTTACATCAAACGCTTTGTCGTTTTGTCATCACCTCGTTGAATGAAATGTTTTTTTTTCAAATTTGACATGGCCGCCATCTTGCCAGAACTAAAGCGATAATATCGATATTTTTACGGGCTATTAATTTTAAAATAAAGTCCTTTATCAATTCATGGTGAGTTTTTCGTTGAACTTATTTGATAAATTATTGTAAATCACAAGGTTTATAGTAAAATAGGTCTTAAGTTGCTGGGAAGGGTTAGCTTTTATCATTAAAGTTACTATTTGTTTTGCCTAGTAGATAATAATAGTACATTATGATATAAGTGCGCTAAGTTGATAATTACAGCCGAGGCTTTATTGCTTGAAAGTAAATGTGCTGAGGCTGTAATTATCAAAGCACACGTATATCACACGACGTTTTATAACACATTTGCGAGGAAATTAATAAAACTCTGACGACATTTTCAAATAAAAACAATATAGCGAAAAAAAAGGCGCGGAATAATATTTACTTGATCACAGATTAGAAATACGCGCGCATCGCTGCCTTTTTTTTATGCAACGGTACAGATAGAGTCAGCCGGTATGCCATTAGTAGTGAAATAAATTAATATTTTTGTGTTTTGTTACAGAAAAATTGTTGCAATTTATGGTCAAAATTTATGAAATTAACGAATTAAATAATTATTTATTATATTTTACCTCTCAAAGTTAATTTTATTCATAAAATGTTGACCACACTTTTCTGACATAAAAACTCTTTACTAAGATTTAAAAAGGTACCGTTCGTTTTAGACGGAGCATATCTCTCTATCTAGTCTGTGAACGGAGCATTTTGAAACCGTGCGTTTTACATTATACATTACCGCACAAGTACGTAATGAGATACATTACGATACAGAAATTGGTGCAATAGGAGACCCTTTACGAGCAAATGTGTTATAAAAATAATTACCTATGCCTATGTGTAGGTACTTATTTTATATACAGTAAGCCACAGTAGCGCACAAAATCCAAGGTATTCTAAGCTGAACTAATACAAACCAAAATCTATAAAACAATCGGGTAATCACCTACTTACGTTATTTACCTACGTTTACATTCCACTATCCGGTGTAAAGTTACACAAAACGCTGGCTGCATTGCCCAGCTTATTGGCGATGCCTTTCTTTGCCTAGCAAAAAAAATTGAAATCTGTGTGCCTTTCCCCCGCATCAGAAACAAACCGGAGCGAAAATCACCACACCGGATTGACATGAACAATATTTAGAAAAAAAATATTACAAAACAAAATTACAATGAGACTACTTACTCTACTAACTACATATTCAATACGGTAGTCAGTGGGTACATATTTATTAATTTATTATATCTTTACTACTTGCAATAAGCGCATCTAAAGTATACATGGCTAATGAAGGGCTAAAGATAATCAAGATGATCAGGACCTCTACCCGTTAAACGCTCTAACTAAAACCAGTATGCTGAAGGTATTACCATGCTGAATGACAATGCTCATACGTTGGGCTAAATAAATATCAACATTTTGGTCACGTGTCATACGTTTATAATATTATACTTACATACGATATTATCCTTTTTTCATAAAGCTGTGTCATAAACATTAAAACCCAATTCAACCACAATAAATCACATTTACCGCGCGTCATATTCGCACGAAAATTTCTAACCTATAATCTCTGAACCGACGCCCCTCATGAATAAAACTAGCTGATGTATAAATTCAAATTTCCTCTGTACCACACGCTCATTTCCATATCTCGGTCCCCTATGCTAAAACCTTTATTAAAACTCCGTGCAAAAACCGTCACCAAAGTTATTCGGTATCTCACTTCGGAAATAGCATTATCGGCCGCTAGACTCACACACGTCTGAGCCAATAGGGCATTCTTATCAGAAAATGACTCATTTCAAATGACAGAGTGTTCTAAAACGCTTTCTAATAAGAACGCCACAATTGATCTCACTCCTACAACATAAATATCAACTCTATTTCGACAAGGTTTAGGTAAAATTTCGCGAAATGTGAATCTATTTGGTAGCGTCCGTAAAATGGCGGCACTCGCGCAGAGAGGAAATTGGAATAAGAAAATTTGGGGTGTAAAATGAAAGATAGACGAGTACTAATTTCCGGCTATTACTGCGTCTCTTTCTTTCCCGTACATTTATTGCGGCGAATGCGTTCTGGGGTGGCATATCACTGTCTTTTTCTAGCGTGAAGCGGTTTACTATTTAATAGGGTGTTATAAAACGTGCGATGGAATGGAGGCTCGTGCCCGTTTGGTTTGTTTGGGTTCCCCAGTTAACACGTTTGTGCTTTGAATGTTGATTTAAGTAGAGCAACCTGGATTTTGTCCAAGTATGCCAATTTTACTGATATTCTCTAGGTATGCCATATTTACTGATTTTGTCCAGGTATGCCAAATTTACTGATTTTGTGACAGGTTTTGCTGCAGTTTTTGAAGTGAACGTTCCTTTAACCGCGTTGAACACTTATTGATAGGAGAAAATATAGTGAGTGAGTTTTGGCATGGAATTAGCTGATAGTAGCGTAGTAGAAAGAGTGGGAGACTCGGAACATCTTTTTTTACAGTTGGGAGTGAAAAGGTCAACAGGACATGTGATTGATAAAATGCAACATGCCTGCGCATAACAGCACAGTGTCACGCAACATAGCACTGCACTACGCTCATTATCCAAAGATCTAAGGCGTTTTGTCTCTTAGCCCTGGGATTTCCCAAAAATATAAATTAGCACATTACTGCTCGGTAGTATAACAACTCGCTATGGTGCTACTTCCCCAGGTAGACTCTACAAAAAAGTCTACCATAACAAAAATACTGAATATAAAAATATATTATGGTAAGAGTAGTGAGAGAGTGAGAGCTACAATGGCCGAGTAGTGAGGCCGGCCGATTTCAATATCGGCATGTCATAGATTCGAATCCTGCTTACAACTCTGACATTTTTTCCTATTCTTCTTCCTTTTGGGTCAGAGTATCCCCCACGATTAGGGCCTGACTTTGTCTCGTTAGAGAAGGCCCCAAGTCCCACTAGTGGGACCATATAGTGGGCTGATTATTGTAATTAGCTCTGATTATGATATTAATGTAATGTTTTAGTTTAAGCTGGGACTCGGGGCCTTTTCTCGCGAGGAGAGAGTAAAGGCCATTATCCATCACGGCCCATTGCGGGTTGGTGGATGACGCATAACCTCGTAAGATTCTAGGAACGTGTCGGTCTCCTCACGATGTTTTCCTTCACCATTCTTAAGTTAGCGGGATTACATAGGTGGGTACATGACTTCGAAAATACAGCGGTGGACCAGGGGTTCTGGATCGCCAGTCATCGTTCTCTCAACTAAACCAGCCGTAACTATAATATATTTATCAAATAGTAAATAGAAAATGTACGTGTAATATAATCTTACAGATAATTAATTTACTATGGCATAATAGCTATAATAGAAGTATCGAGTATCAAGACAGCACGGCCCTAATTCACAGCTGTATTGAGTGGCAATATCGTGACACGTCTGCGCCGGGCGAACGCTCAATAGCAAATGACGGCTTCGACCGAGTTCCGTCACGGCGACCGGAATTATCGACTACCCACACAATTCGCTCGACAACACTCTATTCTATTTGAACCGCGTTGGTTGCAAAATCATTACAGTTACTCTGCAAAACCAATGCCAATACCAATAGGTAGTTATTTTATATCTCTCTACCAGAATTATAAAGTAAATCTTCCTCTGTTACAAATACTGATGCGATAGGTCAGTACCTACTTAAGTTTAGCTGAATTAAAAGATTGTTTTGTTTTTGTAAGTTAAGCAATCTATGTATATATTTATAATCAATAAGCTGTTCAAAAAACGATCAATTTTTTTTGTGATACACAAAATATTAAGTTCCAATGGTTATTTTCAAAGTAATAAATAAATAAATGTCTTTATTTGCGAAAATGGGTAATTACAATAAGATCTTATACGTTTACACTGAGAACTCCATAATCACCTTAATAATAACCTTAATATAATGTAATAACCTTACGGCATGCAAATATTAGGTTGTTCGATTTTTTTGCTCGATCTAATTATCATGAGCCTAAATTCTACCTATAGGAAGCTACAAAGAATAGTATGTATAACACTAGTAATGCGTTTACTAATTACCTATGTTGGTTTTAATACCTATGCCATCACGGCACGCTAACTGAAATATGTTTATAGAAATTGAAGAACTTGTAATCATAAGAGACAATGTTATTAGGAATATCTTGATTATTTATCTTTAGTCCTTCATTGGTCAATCGATAATTCAGATATGCTTTGTGTAAGTAATTAGTTAGGTATGTAGCGTAGCGTAGTTTTCATTTTTAGTTTTGTTGATAAAGGATCTGCCCTATGTAATTTTTTTTATCTAAGCGTGTTGTACTTTCTTTTTAAATGTTTGTTGTTTTCTGTCTAAATTTGAATCTGTTTTCTGATGACAATCTAACTTCGCAAAAAAATATTTTTTGATGTTATGATGTTTTTCGCTCTAATTCAATGGAACATCTTGGGCGATTGAAGTTTGGAACGTAAATAAATAATGTTTTATGATTTGAAACGTAATAATAGTGAGATCATTTAAGCTATTTTTATCTCAGAAAATCTCAAGTTGCTTATGGATCAACATCAAAATTGCGCCTTCATAGATTCTTTCATTATTAAATCACAGGCTTTAACTAGTATACATATAATAGATAAAAAACGTCTACGATAATTATTCTGATGTTAAAACGTTTTAAGTATCGTTGGCTTATTTTTCATAACATTCGACACACCAAATCTCCCACCCCAACCTTCCCTAATATCCTATTAAGATCACCAAAGTAAATCTCTCCTAAATCACACGATAATCGAAAGCCATTATTGGTCTAATCACCCCTCGTAACTCGATCCGGAGCTATCAGCTATTAACGCTCGCTGTAAGCATCTATAGCTAAATGAAAATAAATCAGTTGCGACACCCCATGTTGGGCGCCACTTTTATGATGCTCGAGTTTGTTCAAAAATTAAACGATTTTTATCGTTTACTACCCGCAACTTAGTCGAAATATCGCAAGTAGGTCAGTGTTATCGATTAAACTGGAGACCATAAAGCAAGAGCGGCGTCAGTTTTAATCACATAAGATAAAGCTTTTCTACTTTCGTTATGACAAAACTTAATTCCTATCAAATTAAAGTTCTTGCGTCGCAAAAACTCAGACACAATTAATTCAAATCGATTTCCACTTACGCGAACGCTCGCCGCGAACGATCAGAATTTCAAATTCGCTTCCAGAAACCCAACCAGCATGGTGTAAAGGTTCTTTTTTGATTCCAATATGCCATTTAAACGGGACGCACCGAAAGAAATGGTAGCTGCAACCGAGTTAGGTTGGCCAGCCTGATGCTATCTTGGCAGTTGGCACACCTGACCGACGCTAATTGGACAATAAATCAATTCTTCCCCGCTTCTTATTGGCGAATCGTGGCATTCCAATATTGAAAATTTGGCCGCGCGATATTGACAACATGATAAAAAACAATAGGCGGCTATCTTTTTCTTTTGTGTTCATCTCTGGGCCCCGGTTCTTATTAAGGCTGAATCGTTTCTGTTTTGTTTGTGCCCGGCCCAATGTCTTATCGTTTAGACAATTTGTTTTGGAGAGCTCGTTATTGAATTATTAATATTGATATTTTGTGGTCCTTATCGACGTGACAGGGACAAATAAAATAAGTGAGAAAAAATGGTAATGCTCGAGCAATATTTGATCTATAGCTTTAATAAAATGATGGCTGCTATAAAAGGAATGAATACCATTAAGAGAGTGCGCGCGGGCGTCATCCATTATTAGAGTTATTAACAAAACGGAACGCGCGCTGGGCTAATCTCGACGCGCACGGCGTAATTAAATTCTCAGAACAAGCGAGCTATTAAAGCGAAACGGTAGCGCGTCGCCCATTACGAAACGGAACGTGCATAATTATTTCGTTCCCGCCTTTTTTCTTATTCGGAGTTCGATTTTCGAAAGCCCGCGCTAATGTACCGTCTCCGCCCTCGGGCACGAAACCTTGTAAACAATGTTCTCGTAAAATGTTATTCAATTACCTTGCGCGTTCACTTACTTTTATTAAACTGATTAGTTTTCTTTTAATTAGTTTCGCGAATCGGAGACGTACGAGAAAGGGATAAATGCGAATGAATCTTAAATACGTCCGCTTGATGTTGGAGGTTTTATACGCGTATCTACATGAGCAATGTTGCCAACATGTCGACAAAAACTCGATAGTTTTTTTCTAACCAGCCAGACCACCGCGGTATTCAAATGAGGCATATCATTAGCCGTGTATAAACAATGTCGTAAAATGACAAGCAGCAGAGGTTGTCACGTCCTTCGTATGATATTATTCATGTTATCTGTGGACGATCTACCGTTCGTGGTACTGTTAACATATATTTTGACAGATGACATAAGTTTGGCGCCGTATCGCTCGTCAGTCATCTCTTACGATGAAATAACAATTCGGATGTATTAATAAGCTCCCGTCTTACGTCTTGTGGCTGATAAAGATGCGTCTCTAAAGCAATGTTATGGTTGTGCTTTGACTTCACCGTTGTAGGTTAATGCCTACCTGACTACGCATTTAGAAATGTATTTTAGTTTAATTTTATAATTAATGGTATAATTTATTTAGTTGTATGTACCTAGGTACTTATCTGAATCTCGGAAACGGCTCAAACGATTTTGATAAAATTATGTATGCAGGGGGTTTCGGGGACGATAAATCGATCTAACTAGGTTTCATTTAAAAAAAACGCATATTATGCGCGTTTTTAGACAATGAAAAACTGTCACATTAGACATTAGAAGGCGAAGGTAAATTTCGCCGCGTGACGCGACAGCGTAATAGCTCAGATGGGAAGTCGGCGATCATAGCGGTCACTAATTAGTAGCTCCGGGTTCGAATCCAGACGACTTCTCTTTTTTTTTCATGTTTTTTTTAAGAAAATCTATTTCTTGGAGTCTTTTATCTGTAGGTATCTAAGTAAATTTAGTATTTAAACCGAGCAAAGCTCGGTCACCCAGGTACTTATTAATAAACGTCGTTTTGCCCACATACCACATACCACATACGAGTGTATGTAGGTGATTTCCCTTTATGCTTGTTGCCTGGAACATATTGCTCTCAGCAATAAAGCCGCCATTTGTGGTTCATAAGTGGTTAACTGTATCTAATGTTTCTAATTGTGTCACAGTTAAAAGTTTGCTACATAGATAACAGTTTGTATCTACATAGATATCTTACAGTTTGTTAAAATAAACTAGTCTGTACAAAAAATTAAACCGACTTCAAAAACCAGAAATAGGCACTCAAAAGCGAAAAATAAACTGACATAATAATTATAAGCGCTACTCACTCACTCAGCTCACTCATCTATTTGAGTTCGGTGCTAGTCTAGTCAAAAAGCTAGTAGACAGATACTATGTACGTAGTAAGGTAGTAAGTATGCATAGGTAAGTAGTATCTATCTACTACCTGTTACACTTGGCTGGCACCGACTTCAAATAAATGAGTGAGTAGCGCTTATTATAATTATTGATATCAGCTTATTTTTCGCTTACGAGTGCCTATTTGTGGTTTTTGAAGTCGGTTTTATTTTTTGTAGAAAATAGTTTTATTCTACCCGTTTTTGTGAAAAATAAGTTTTCGTTAATGCATTTACAGTTTCGTGTTGACAGGATCGAATTTCACAACTTTTGTGAAATCGACAACTACGTCATCCAGATAAAATTGTGGGCAAGTTTTAGTGTTTTCTTCATATTTCAAAAACCACCCCACCGATTTCGATGAAATTTATACGTGACCATACGGGAACCATACCCATCCATCCATCCATCCCAGTATCAAAACATATATTTTTTTTATTCGATGTTAATATGAATTTGATCAAAAATAGTTGGAATTAAATAATTCGTAGTTGTAACTCGTTTAGGTATTCTGAGGCAGATGATAACCAGCGCCATTCAGCGAGGCAACGCAGCCAGCGTTTTGGCCACATTTGCACGGAGAACGGCTACGTAACCTTTTGATTTGCATTTTATTGACATTAGTTCAATTAGACACTTGATTTGTGCATTATTTATTACTAGCATCGCCCGCTGTTTTTTTTTTGTGCCTTTAGGGCATGTGCCTGATGGTAAGCAACATGCCTGCCACATAACAGCACAGTGACACGCAGCTATCCGCTTGATACACTTTGGTAACTATATTACACCGAATGACGAAAAAATACAAAACTAACTTTGCGAACGACGAAAAACTTTTTTTCCCGCCTAAAACCGGTCGGGTTTAAAAAAAATTTTTTCGTGTTTTTATTTAGGAAGGTAGGTATATCGATATTTTTGTTTAATGGCGTCTACTTGAACTGATCTTTATTTTGATATAATTCACATTAAAATTAGAGTTCATTTACATAACAACATCGTAAAATTAAAAAAAAAAAAAAATTGGCGGGAAAATGGTCCCGAAGAATTGAAAAAATAAAAAATTAAAATTTGTGCTATCGAATGCAGTTATTTTTGATTTTTCGAGTTTGTTATTTCGTATACAACACATTAAAGCCATAAAACCACTGTCTCCTTTATAAATTATTAATATAATAGCATAATAGCTGATAGCTGATCGACTACTTGAGAAATCGTAAAAAAAAACTCAAGTGTCAAAAATGTTAGTTTACATTCTAAGAACATTAATTATAAACAAACGATACCGCTAGAAGCGTCTTGAAACGCTCTTGAGAATAATGGGCTTAATCACGTACAAGTAATGCGCCACTTCATATGCCGAAGCATAAACAAACGCACTTAGGTAACCTGACACCCGTTTTCCCGCCAAAATTGTAAAATCGATTCACCAAAAGTGTAGCAAGCGGTTATTAGATCATGAAGAGCCCAAATCATTGTCAGTCCAAACCTAGCACTGCACTGCGCTCGTCACCCAGAGATCTTAGATGTTATATCTCTAAGCCCTGTAAATTTTACCCGCGTAGTTCCCGTTCCCGTTGTTTCCGTTGTTTTATCGGGATGTTAAGTAGCCTATGTGTTGTTTCAAACTATAATCTAAATGTATTCTAAATTACAGCCCCATCCGTGCATACGTTAGGACGTGATTGAGCAACAAACATCCAAACATAGGATTCTTACGTTATAAATCGCAGATCAAAGTGCAGATCTGGCCTTCTACCGCCTAACTAAATCACCTATGGCTTTGCTATTGCTGTCTCTATCATTTCAAGCGAAAAGAAAAGAGAGAGAAACATCAAAGCTATGACATTTGTCGTTCGGCGGTAGACCCCCGGGCACAGATCAGAAAATAGTCCCCGGGTCTTGTATGGAGTAGGTACTGTTCGCACCTTTGGGATGGATCGGCTAAGTAGGTATCAGCTCAAAGCTCTGGAATCGATCGAGAGGCGTGCTAAAAGGGTCATAGGCAAAGAAACTCTAGTGCGACTTCAAAGTCTTGAACATCGCCGCATAATTGCTAGCTTATGGGTTTTTATCGGATACACTTCGGAGAGTGTGCAACTGATCTGCATGATTTAATACCGCCTTGCTCTTTTTTCTATCGGACTTCTCGTAGCTCGAAGAAGCGGCTCCGTTTCATGGTTGATATTCCAAAGACACGGACGAATAGGTTTGACTCTACTTTTGTGATAAGAACGTCTAGGCGGTGGAATGAGTTGCCTGAGTGGGGTTTTCCCGAAAAATACTGAGGTAACGGCGGAACGTTACATGACGTCATGTTTTGCGGGCGTGCAGCTGGCTTCATCGAATTATAAGACGTTATCACGTCAAAAAAACGATCCTAGAAACAATTTAAATTATATACTTACTTAAAACAAGAATCAAGGAACTCAAGCAAATACCATGGTTCGAATTTCGAAATCTGCTGATGAACCACCAAAACGAATGTTTACAATAAAATAAATAGTTTAAAAAAAATACTAAAAACAATACAATTGTAAATTATTTTTTATCGTTAGAAAATGTATGGGCCTGCCACATCTCTCTACCTAGTCTGTGCCTGCCACCAAACATAATGTAATTCATTTAACTTGGACTTTCAACTTATATTGTAGTAATATTTTATTTTTTCAATCTTGTTTCGGTCTTTGTAGTGTTGTTCTTATCTGTTGTTTTTAGTCGGGTTTTATTATTTTTTAAATTAATTATTTTATTTTGTATTTATACTACTTTTTATATTACTTTTTAGTGTTCCTTTCGGCAGTGTCCTATGAACGAAAGCGTGTACTTTTGTTACCTTTGTAAATGTAGCAAAAACTGATTAGTAAGTACTCTAGATGGCGTGTCAAACAAAACAGAAATGAATCTACTAAAATTATTATTATAAAATTTATTACATTTTAAATAAAAAAAAACAAAAATATACGAATGATTGAATTAAAATGCTTGTAATTATTCCAAATTGCATTTAACTACATAACATATTTATGTACATAATTTATTATGTATTTGTAATGCTCTTTAAATTCCCTATATTTTGATACCCTACTCGATATGCCAGATTTTTTTTTTCAACTACTTACTTACAATTTTGCGTCAAAAATCGGCAATGTTGATTTTCCAATATTTAATACTTATCTATGGACACTTGGGTAGTTGAGACAAATGTAACGATATCTGAATTGTCAAAATCCATCCAACCGTTTGGAAGATACTTGGGAATAAAAAAAATTACAAACATACCTACAAGATACGAAAACATTTTTTCAGTCGGGTAAAAAATAATGGAACGATGAAATGAATGGGTTTTTTTAAACTTATTTTGTTGCGAGCGATAGATTAAAAAAAAAGCAAATGCAACGTAAAAAAATGTGCACCGAATAGTTTTCTTTATTAAGTACTAGCGACCCGCCCCGGCTTACCACGGGTGCAATACTGATACTACATAAACTACCAACTAAAATAAACTAACTAGGTACTAACCACTAAATCATAGCCGAGCGTGACGCTAGAATTCAATTCACAGTCCACGAAAATCTGTCTAGGCGCGCCAAAAGAAGGTTTCACTTCAAAAACTTGTATACTCTTTGATTTAAATTATAAAGGTTTTAAATAAAATACTCTTTGATTAAAACTCTCAAAAAAAAATGTTTGATTGGTAACGTTAAATGTTTGACTGGAAATTATTTAAGTAGAACAATTTGTATGAGAAAATGAAATTGTTGTTAGGGTTCCGTAAAACGTAAAAACGGAACCCTTATAGATTCGTCATGTCTGTCTGTCTGTCTGTCTGTCTGTCTGTCTGTCTGTCCGTCCGTATGTCACAGCCACTTTTTGCCGAAACTATGAGAACTACACTGTTGAAACTTGGTAAGTAGATGTATTCTGTGAACCGCATTAAGATTTTTACAAAAGTTTTTTAAAAAAACAAAAATTAGGGGTGCCCCCCATACTGAGAACTGAAGCTCAAAAATTTTTTTTTCATCAAACCTACACGTGTGAGGTGTCTATCGATAGGTCTTCAAAAATGATGTTGAGGTTTCTAATATAATTTTTGTCTATACTGAATAACTTGCGCGAGAGACGCTTCCAAAGTGGTAAAATGTGTGTCCCCCCCCCTCTAACTTCTAAAGTAAGAAAATGAAAAATCTAAAAAAAATATATGATGTACATTACCATGAAAACTACCAACGAAAATTAGTTTGAACTCGATCTGATGAGTAGTTTTTTTTTAGTACGTCATAAATACACTATTATTAAAACTTCGATCAAAGTTACAACGAACTACAAGATAGAACTATGTGTACTATGTATACTCGTATTATGTTACTTGCTGGAACGGAACCCTTCATGGGCGAGTCCAACTCGCACTTGGCTACTTTATTTTTACTATCTTCTTCGCAAGTTTTCAATACTTCCTCACCGTTTAAACCTTCCCTTAGTTACGACAAACATTTCAAACCCAAAATCAGCCAAACCGGCCCAGCCGCTGTCGATTTTAGCGGACCCACGAACAGCAATTCATTTTTATATATTTTTATGTAGATTTATTTATATTCTAATGTAAAGAATTATTTTGGGATGGGATGTGACCGCAAACACGCAGTGTCAAGTCAGTTATGTTTTAATATCTATTTTGTTAAGGCGCGTCCCCCAGCAAAACGAGTTTTTTATCCAGTTTTCAGATCTATCTACTCATTAGCCAAAACAAATATCAACTGGTAAAAAAATCATTAAATTTCTACAACTTCTTGGCTTCAAAATGGTAGTTTTATTTTTTTGTTAATGAACTTATTGTTTAAATAATCGCCTCACAACGAAACCATGCAAAAATTAAATAATTGTAGTAATCCTGCATCTCCTCGAAAAACCTCCATTATTTGGTTTTTTTACTTACACCAACGGATTACGAACCATTACGAACAATTTGGTAGAAATATTTTTTTCCAAAGATCAAAATCTGATTTTATAAAGAGTTTATTCTAAAATTTGAGCATAAAACAGCGACAAATCCTACTGTTTCTCTCTTGCTCTTTCTTGCAATGTGCGATAAGGTAAGAAATACTCAAGTTCATTTGCTCGGGGTACGCCCTTAAATAGAATCCGTACGTCACGTGTTGTAAACACAATTTGTTCAAAAGCTTTTGTTCATTTGATATTGATATGCTCTTTTGTTCAATGAATACACATAATATGCTACTTTGGGATTACATACATAAACGTAGGACTAAAGATAATTTATCATAACCCAAATTCAATAATTGTAGGTACCTACTTACTTGTAAATTGTAATTGTAAAGTTATAATTTACAAATGCACACAGTGCACATATCTGATTTGCCCGAGCGACAAATACACAAATATGCTACTTTGGGATTCAATTCGTCTAATTTAATTAAAACCACACCTTTGCCAGGTACTCTTCTTACTTTGCCAGGTACTCCAGGTATTCTACCGCCAAGCAGTAATGTGTAAGCGTTACTGTGTTCTGGTTTGAAGGGAAATGTTTCCAGAGAAATTACTGGGCTTAGAGATATAATATCTTAGATTTCTGGGTGACGGGCGCAGTGCAGTGCTAGATAATGATTTGGACTCTTCATGTTCCAAATAGCTATGTGTCACTGTGCTGTTATGTGGTAGCCATGTTTGCTTACCATCAGGCACATGTCCTGCTCGTCTCGTCACTCTTTAATATAAATTAAAAAAAATGAAAACATGCCAATTTTTTCGCAGTTTGTTTATTATCAAAACGAAAAAAAAGTAGGTAGTTTTTTTTTCAATTCAATTCAGGCACTCGACCAAATTTCATAAGAAGCTCTACTCGTATCATAGTCCAGATAAATTTATTTAATTTTTTGTATTTTGTTAATATTTCAGAAATTGTCTCACCGATTTCGATTAAAGCTATATGGGTCCACCTCTGAACTATGATCTACCAAAAAAAGAACCATCAAAATCGATTCACAATTAGCGGAGCTATCACGTCACATACAAAAAAAACATACAACCCAATAAAATAAAATAAATAAATAAATATTTGTGGACAATTCACACACAACACCATCTGACCCCAAACTAAGCAAAGCTTGTACGATGGCGGCCAGATAGCTGATATAATACTTATATAGTTTTAAATACATACTTATTATACACAGAAACACCCAGACACAGTGCAAATATTTGAATTCATCACACAAATATTTGCACTGGGTGGGAATCGAACCCACGACCCTCGGCTTCGCAGGCAGAGCTACTACCCACTAAGCCACGAGGCCAGTCAATTGAGAACCTCCTCTTTTTTGAGTCGGTTAAAATGAGCATGAGTAGTAGAGTTGTGTTTCCACTGTTACTCACGCGACCCTCTCTCACAAGGAGAGAGTGAGGACCAAAATCCACCACACTTGTTCAATTCAGACATGTTCTCAAAGGAGGTAATTCTTGAAACATGAGGGATTTCCTCACGATGTTTTTCTTCACTATTAAAGCCATCAGATGACACAGTACATCTGCAATCTACACTAGGAATAACTCGCACGCTATAAGCGGTATTGTACCTTCAGTTTATGATTGTGAAAAGATTTCGAATAGGTTTTTTTTTTCAAGTAATCTTCATTTTAATTTCGATTTCGAGAGCGGCTACGCGTATTTCCATTCTATAGGTACACGCCAGAACGCAGCCATAGGAAACTGCTGGCGTATATATTGTAATGTCGTTTTAAAATCTGTTATTACAAACCATACACGAGTTTTGCGTACTGATCGTTTATAGTTTGTAACGTGAATGCTCGCGTCGCATCTTTCCATTCTATACAACGCCAGAACGCAGCCATAGGAAACCGTTCGCGTTCGAGTATATTTATTGTAATGTTGTGTTAAATCTGTTATTACAATGCATACAAGATTTTTCCGTACCGATTGTGTATGTTGTCGATCCGATGAGAGGCTATCACTGAGATTTGACTCGCCAGAAGCTCAAGGGAGGTCTCAGGGCTGACCGCAGAGCTTCTGGCTCCCGCATTTTTTATATAGGTACACTCTAGGAGTAGTAGCGACAAGACTAGGTGGAGTCGGGGTGCTCCGAGTCGGATCTGGGAAACCAACATCTACCTACAATTAATCAAAATGGCGAGTATGCAACTGCTCACGTACAAATTGTAATTTTAGAGTTTTGCGCGCCTATTCCAAAACATACACGATTAGTCCGTATGCGTACTGGCGCTGTATATTTTGGAACAACATAATACTTATACGTTACTACACAGTATACCCGAGTATTTGCGTACTGGTCTTGTATGGTTTGGAAGAATTTAGTAAAAAACGTATTTCCAATCTATACGTAATTAGTTTCATACCCTTGCGTTCTGGCCTTGTATAGAATGGAAAGACGCAGCGGCTACACCGTCGGTCCGTGATGGTATCGCCGTCAAGCACGAGTCAAGCTGTCAGACTCCAATCATGATGCATAGCTGCATTGACCCGCAGTTACGCGCGGAATGCGGCTTTGACAAATACGTATCTATGGTCAAGAGACACCTGTCCACAGGTGCTTTCTAAACAATTAATTTCCATGATGACCTATCAGAGTATCAAGAATTAGAGGCTTAAAAAAATGCATAGTTTTAACATTGTTCCTTGGATGCCATTATGTATAGGTACTTACCTACTTTTTTTGAAGTGAAAATTTCTTTTGGCGCGCCTAGACAGATTTTTCGTGGGCTGTGAAATGAATTCTAGCGTCACGCTCGGATATGATAAGAAATCTTCGGGTAAACTCGGGACCATAGCCACTGGCTATCTAGAAATGCGTCATCCAATGGGAAATGCTAAAAGGGCGTGGCCTGCCCATCATGGCATAGCCATCTAGAAATGCGTCAGCCAATGGGAAATCCTGGTGCATTTCTAGATGGTCATGCCGTGATGACCAGGCCACACCCTCCGGTTACACCCGTGTAGTTTCCAAAGTAAGCTATCAAATTCTGAGTTATTATAAGTTTTCACTTCTATCGGCAGTTCCCATGACTGCCATTTCACTTTTATCAGCAGCCCCCTATTACTGTAAATTTTTGAAGTGAAAACTTCTTTTGACGTGCCACGGATAGATTTTTCGTGGGCTGTGAATAGAATTCTGGCGTCACGCTCGGGAATGATAAGAAATCTTCCGGTAAACTCGGGACCTTGGCCATTGGCCATCTAGAAATGCGTCAGCATTTCCCATTGGCTGTCTAGAAATGCGTCAGCATTTCCCATTGGCTGTCTAGAAATCCGTCAGCATTTCTAGATGGACAAAAGTAGTTCCCCACCAAGCGAAATCTGCAAGCACTCCTACCGTAACTAAAAAAAATTGGCAGTCATAGGAACTGCCGATGGAAGTGAAAAGTAATAACTTGAAATTCGATGCGCGATGAATTCCCTAATAAGCGATTCCAGACTACAATCTAAATGTGTTTCAAATTTCGACAAACAGCCAAACTTTGACATTAATAATGTTTTATTCATCGGATCTATCGGATACACCTATGAACTATAGGTATATGTTTTTGTTTTTTGCGTCTTTAACTCATTACAACATTTCGAAGGTGAAATTAATCTCCCTACCTACTTACTACTTAGTCTGAGGAGATTAGGTACAAAAAATAAACAAAAATAAAATTGGCAGTCATAGGAGCTGCTGATAGAAGTGAAAACTTACAACTCAGAATTTGATAGCTTCCCTTGGAAACTACACGGGTGTAACCGAAGGGCGTGGCCTGGCCATTATGGCATGGCCATCTAGAAATGCATCAGCCAATGGAAAAGGCTGACGCATTTCTAGATGGCCATGCCATAACGGCCAGGCCACGCGCTTTCAGCAATTCCCATTGGCTGACACATTTTTAGATGGCCAATAGCCATGGTCCCGAGTTTCCCCGAAGATTTCTTATCATACCCGAGCGTGACGCTAGAATTCAATTCACAGCACACGAAAAATCTGTCTAGGCGCGCCTAAAGAAGTGTTCACTTCAAAAAAGAACCACACACCAACGGGAGAGCTCTGAATGGTTGCAAATTCGGAGACTAATGGTAACTGCTTCCAACTTTGGAACCATAATAAAAAGAAAGAAAAATATAGCTGCTCTAGTAAAAACCATTCTGTATAAAACGAATATTGCATCGGTTGCATCGGTGGCACATGGCCTTAAAAATGAAAAATTTGCCGTACAACAACTAACCCGCCAAGAAAATTTGGTAATAGAAGAGTGTGGGCTTTTTGTCGACAAAGAATTCCCATTCATTGGTGCTACACCCGATGGAGTTGTGGGTGACGACTGCATAGTCGAAATTAAATGTCCTGTGGCAGCATATAAAATTGGCATAGAAAAAGCTATTCAGCTAAATAAAGTCCAAATTTTAAAGTTTATTAAAAAAAATGAACAAATACAAATAAATACAAACAGTAACTGGTACTACCAGGTTCAAGGACAATTACGAGTTACTGGCAAAGAAAGGTGCATTTTTGGGATTTGGGGAGGAGAAAATGAAAAATTGTACGTTTTGTACATAAAAAGGGATGACTACTTTTGGAAAGACAAAATGGAGGCCAAACTAGTGAATTTTTTTCAAGAATATATGCTCCCGGAACTAGTAGATTCACGACGTAACCGTGGCATGCCATTGAGAGGCTGTGAGAAATAATATTCTAATTAGTATGTTTTTTCAATGTTAATAAAAATATTTGAATGTATCGGTATTTTTTATTATACCGGTATTTTATAATTATTCTAAATGGTTTGCGCATATTACCGGTATTTCGTAAAATCTGAGGTGTATGTATATCAAATGCCGGGTTTTTCTAGTTCAATCCCTAGTTTTATTTATAACATACCAAAAAAATATTTGTTTGTTAGGTGTGTCAAAAAGTTTTGTTATTAGTTATAATTATGGTAGATATTTTTTTCTAACTAAATGAAGTATTCAAATAACGTGTCTTGAACTGCAATCATAAACATTACTCTAGGTTGTTCCTTTTGGCATATAATACCTATACGTATATTTAAAAAATTGTAAAAAACTTTTACTTGTTTACTAAAAAAAACAATTTCATAGGTATTATGCTTTTAATTTGAATTTATATTTTAGCGTGGAATAATACCAATCTTGTCGTAAACTTTACACCATACTGTCAGGGCCGAGCCGACCCCCACCAGCGCCTGTGTGCCAAACCTTTATGGCGCCCCTTTTTAACCTCCAACGCAAAAAGAGGGAGGGGTGTTAGAGGTTTGACGTCAATGTCTGTCTGCCTGTATGTCGTGTCGGTGTGTGTGTGTGTTTGTTTGTGGCATCGTAGCTCTCAAATGGATAGGCCCATATCGATGCAGCTTCATTTAAAAACCCAGTTTCTTTGCGGGGTGGTTCTTAGCTATGTTTGGTTAATATCGATTCATGAAGGCCGCCTCCACAAAATGGCGAATAAAATATTCCTTCAAAACTTCCCTCAATATGGGTATCAAACGAAAGGGCTTGACTAGTAGAATACTATACACCGTAATGAATGTAAAATTCTAAGATAGCCGCCACCACAAAATGGTGAAATAACCTTTTCTCTCACAACTCTATCAATATCAAAGGTATCAATCGAAAGGACTTGATTAGTACTATAAAATACTATAAAAAATTCAAATCCAAGGTAATCGGGGGTAAAGCAGAGAGCAGAAAGCAGAGTGCTCCATGGGTTTACCCGCGCAGTCCCCACATCCCCGATATTTTCCCGTGTTAGCCTATAAGTTTGTGCTATTCCAGACTAGGTATATTATAACTGTGTTCCAAATTTCAACCCAATCCGGTCGGACGTTCCGACGTGATTGAGCAACAAACGTCCCATTTATATTATAAACTAGCAGGTCTCCGCGATCTTACTCACGTAGTTCCTGTTCGCGTTATTTTGCCGGCCATTTAGTCTACGTGTTCTTCCAGACTATAATTTACCTGTACTCCAAATTTCAGCCCGATCTGTTCGTGCATTACGACGTGATTGAGCAACAAACATCTATTCATTGATATTTATGATATTAGTAGGATGTTAATCCTGGAATGTTTGTTGCTCATAAGCGTCGGAACGACTGAATGGATCGATTTGAAATTTGAAACACAGATAGTTTTTTTTTTAAATAAAGAGTGGCGAGACGAGCAGGTCATGTGCCTGATGGTAAGCAACATGCCTGCCACATAATTGTTTATAGTCTGGAGTAGCATATAAGCTACTTACTAATAACTAAAAAAACATAGTTCCTCTGGCAATAATAATAAATCAGCTATAACCCGCGAATTTCACCGCATAAAATCTGAGATATGTGTAGAAATTGACTGTTTTATTCAAATTTCAAATTTTAACAAGCAACAGCTGCTCTAGATGGGAGAACGGCGACTTCCCGGGCCCTTGGGGTTCAAACACCACACGCACTTCTGTATAAGACATGTGCGTAATGGCGCTAAATTAAAAAGCGTGAAGAAAAAGATTGAAAGGAAACCGACATGTACCTAAAATCTTTCAAAGTCATGTGTCATCCACCAACCCGCACTGAACCATGGTGGTGGATTATGACTTTGACTCTCTCCTTGCGAGAGAAGGCCCCGAGTCCTAGTAGTGGGAACATTTAGCGGGCTGCTAATCCTGCTAAATTTAAACTTAATCCGTTGAACCGTTCCAGTATCATAAATAATATTAGTTTCTTAGGAAACTATATTTTTTTCCGAAATAATATTTTCCTATAGACCTATTCTATGTGATATTTCACACTATAAAACACCTGTGTTTCAAATATCAAACTAATTCACGTGTTAGTAGTATAGAATAACATATTGCTTAACTACTTTTTATCACAAACAAGTGCAAAGTTTAATTAACTATAACATCGGAATGGCTTATGCACAGATTTGGTGGAAATTTGTAACACAGATACTTTTTAGTCTGGAATTGCACATTAACTACTCTTCAACCCAAAAAAGTGCAAAATTCTTTAGGGAACAAATATTTACCGTAACATCGGAACTACTAAGCGGATTTAGAAGGAATTTGAAACACAAATATTTTTTAAACCAACTTGCACCTTGCACACACTTTCGAATAATGATTGTTCCAGTATTTTGGCTCACTCGTTCATTAAAATCAGGGAACTCCTGTGACACCACTCAACTTACATCGCACATACTGTATTGAGTTGCGTTTATAATCCCAATTAAATAAACAAACTCACGGCGCGGTGGTTCTTTTGATTTTAAAAGCGAGACGGTAACGAATGTAATCCAAATCCCAAAACGTAAACATTATCTTGGGAGACACTTACAATAAACTATAGCAACTTAGCAATTTATGAATCGTTATTTAACTACATAGGCAAATGTTGCGCCTATCCTACCTACTTAGTACTTACTATCGACGATACCTACTCAACTACAAATAACATGGTGTCGCGTAAGTGTAAAAACAAATTCGGTGGCGGCGCTGGCGCCCTATTGTCTTGGCGCCTGTGTGCGCCGCACACTTCGCACACAGGGACGGCTCGGCCCTGCATACTGTAACAATTTAGATAACTAAGTATTTATACGCAGCTTTGAAAATATAACTCGGCATCGACACAACTGTCAACACTTCATATACATAAATATTATTATCAATATCATTACCATCGCGCGCGCGAGCGAGCTATAGCTCTATCTCGGTCGCACGCTCGCACGCGCCGCCCGGCGAACTACGTCTGCTTCACCCCCTCAAAACCTGAGCAATGCTTCTACTATTTCGTCTTAAACAACTAATCCCCAAATAACCCACCCCGAACTGCTCTCGGTGCAAAGGTGCCCATGACACTCGCCGCGATTAGGTACAAATAAATAGGTACAGCGAACAGCCTTCGAACATATTGAAATGTAAGTATCTTCCATTGCTATAAATTAATTATAATTTACATTTTCAGCTCAACAAAACTCTATTCAAGACTTTTGTTAGCCCAAAAATTCTTAAGAAAAGTCGATCAAATTGAGTTTGAAATGTTTGAAGTCAAAATAATAATAATGGGCACAAATTCTGTTGTAGGAAGTGTACAAATAACCTTTTAGTCAGTTCCTGTGATGTGTAGTAAATTAAGTCTATAGCTTTTCATGACAACAAACAGAAGCTGTGCAATAACTGTTCTGAAAAATACCTTCCAAAACGCCTGACAAAATGTTTGCTAGTAGCCTGATTGATACGTTGCTCTAAATTTAATCGAAGGAACATCATGCGTCGCGTGATCGAGGAATGTGGATCAAATATGAATTTGATTTAATGAATAAACTTTGTTTAAATGTCACCTCTTTAAAGATCAGTCTTGGACCGATCACCCTGGAACAACTTTTCCTAAATAAGGAACTATGAACGAAAATTTATTTTAAACTGTACTGTGGCAAAATGGTTATACGCAACATAATCGTCAAATCGTCATAACTTAAAACAAATAGCTATTTTGTTATCAATGTCAATGTCTTAATTTTAACATCATGCGGAATTATTCAAAATGTCAAAGTCTAATCAAACAAATCAATTTCTGTTGTTGTTTGTTGTTGTCCGGTGGTGATCAAAAAATTATTTACAATAACCACGACGCTATTAGATAATAAAATAGTGTTCATACCGATAACTTACATTTTGTACTAGTGCAACAGTAAAATGACAAGTATTGCAGACGATGACGGTAATCACAGAACTTAACCTTACTTTTGACCAAATTTTGTTTAAAAATTCTAATTATCGATTAATTAACAACACATCTCTTTTAAAATAGATCACTGTTACATGCTTCTGTTATGAACCAATCAGATATTTCATTTAATAACATTTTCAAGCGTTTCATTCAGATACAAGTTACACACATAATTATGTATTCCTATGGTCACTGATGTGAACTCGTATAATACCTAGCTAAAAATATTGTAATCTTAAATACACAGCTCATGCATGACCCAAACTTGGTGGTTAAATTTGGGCCTTGTGATTGAAAAGTTAGCACCACCCACCCCCTCTTTAGAACGATGCTCAAATGTTTAATTTAATTAATAATTTCGTTTTCCACAGCTCCGTCGGATAGCAGTCTTCTTGTAGTGATAGTTGATACAAATCCAAACCAAAGATACATCACAGAAGACCCCAAACAGCTAACGAGTTGCCTCGATGCTGTTATTGCATTTTCGAACTCACATTTGATGCAGAAATCTAGTAATCAGCTTGCTGTAGTTGGCTGTCATTTTCATAAAAGGTATTTTTAATTTACTATTAGAATTAATGTGATGGTTAAATAACTGTGACTGAGTATGTAAAGGAAGTGGCTTTTAAAAAAAAAATTATTACGAACTAAAAAGGCTTTGATGGGGTTTCTTATGTTGTTGGTATAACAAGCAGTAAAGACTGACTGTTTAATATAATATCATTCCACTTTGGAGTATATACAGAGATACCAACCTTTTTTGGTGTAGTTTCGGATGCATCCAGAAGGATTTTTCAATAACTGAAGACTGGGACATTAATACCCAGAAATAAAAAAAAATTGTGGTATGATAGTATCCTTAGGGTACAAAGTAAAAATGCAGATATAGTGATATTGATAGTATAAGTTTATCAGTACTTTATTAAATAATTTAGTATGATGTTATTTATGATTTTAGCACTGTAATGATACAAGCACATTAGATTCTTTTACTCCTATTGATAATTGATTGATATTTTTTTTAATTAAAGAGTGACGAGACCAAATCATTACCTAGGACTACACTGCCCTCGTCACCCAGAGAACTAAGATGTTATATCTCTAAGCCCTGTAATTTCTCTCCATTAAAATAGATTAATTTTATTTCAGCGAATACCTGTATCCTTCACCTGGCAAACCTCTAGATGTGAGGCAAATTGATGGTCAATATGAACTGTTCACACTTGTTGAAAAAACCATTAAAACTAGGTAAGAAGTCAGTTTGAATAGATCTCCATTAAAATGTATTTGTTACACTCTCAACCATACACCCTGGACTGTTGCTCAGAGTTCCATGCAATTGATGCATTCTAAAAACCTACTCTAAAGATAGCACACATTGTCGCTTCGTGCTAAGTAAGTTTGCAATTAGTGAGATCATTTTAAAAGGGCCTATTACAATTGGCCTCAGGTTGTTTCCAATGTCTACCAAAGTTTGAGCTAGCCCATACAGCGTAGTGCCTTACTGACTATAACTTATACATGAAGCGTACCTGAAAGCATTTCGTGTACCTACCATACTCAAATGAAAACTACCACTCATATGATGACAATCATGACCTACAATCTCTCTCTGGAGGGTACTAGGTACTACCTCAACTTCGGCTGCTACCAGTATAGAAATCGATCATCCTGGTATCCCCAAAAGGCACCCACTTACAGTACTAGCCAGGAGAATAAGGATGGTGAGTGAGATAATGGGGGAAAGTGAGGAGTGTCCCTTCTGTATAGTTATCAGTATAGTATTAATCTTTTTTAAATACATGCATCAATTTAAATACCGGGATTTTATGAGTTTGACATGTCTGTCCGTGTGTACGTAATAGCATAAATGCCATGGCATGGCATATTGTATCTTAAACAAAAATACAAAGAAAACGCTTTACTTCATGATTGTCTTAGAAAAGCAAAAAGTATAAATTTTGTTTTCCACAAAAGTATAAAGTTTTTTTTTGTTGATGCTACAATTTTTTTTCTATGATTCTAAGTAAAGGGACAAGCAGGACATGTGCCTAATGTAATTAGCACAAATGTCTATAACAGCTCAGTTCAACATAGCTACTCGACAAAGAAAGTCCAAATCACTTACAAACACATACAAATCACAAACAAAGCACTGCACAGCACTCATCATACTAAAAAATCTATCTTTTCACCTTATAATTTTTCTGGAAACAGCCATGCAAAATGGATTGTGCATTGTGATGGTGATGGTGATACAATTTTTTAATAGTTGTTGGCAGTGAGGACATAACACTTTAGGATTCCAAATGATGAAACATACTATGTTAAACATGAAAATCTTAATGTTTCAGATTAGTAAACTTAGTGAAGAGTCAGCCTGCCGATGAGAAGCCTGGAGAGTCCTTATTGGCTGGTGCGCTGTCTATGGCACTGTGTTTTATAGCAAAAGTTAGTACAGTATACCACTATTTTTTAAAGGGACCATGGTGTATATAATATATAGCAAAGGTCTCATAAAATGTTGAAATTTAAACTGGACATTCAATACAAAACAAAAACAGAGGATACGATTTGTATACTCTTTTTTGTTTTTTTTTTTTAAATTGTCTTGTAAATTGTACATTTATAAATAAAGAACTTTGACTTTGCTCTATGTTTCTGAAGAACAAAAATACTGTATTCATCCGCTGCATTACCCCAGAGTATAACTCCATACGACATCACCGAGTAAAAGTAGCTTAAGTGAAGCTCTCCAGTTTATCATGTGATGTGATTACATTTCCAGATCCGGCGGGAGACGTCGCCGGGGCTTCGCACCAGTAGCCGCATCCTGATCGTGACGGGAAGCTCTGACACGGCCGCTCAGTACATCAACTATATGAATGTGTTCTTCACTGCACAGGTATAGACACTTCTTCTTCCTCTCATTGACCTTCCCTCATCTTACGTTTTGTGGACACGAGAATGGCCAATCCTACAACTATTATAAACGTGAAAGTAAGTTTGTTTGTTCTCACGCGAAAACTACTTTATCGATCATCATGAAACTTTGTTCACATATTCTTGGCGGTATTAGAAGTACATATTTATGATAGATTAACTCGTTATTGCACTTAATTTTAAAAATAAACAAAAGTTACTTATAACAAAACAAAATATAGTAACAATTGGCGACCTTATCACTAATAGCGATCTCTTCCAGGCAACCATAGGACCATATGCGACTTTTTATTTCAGGAATATGACGGGATCGGGTACTACGTGGGTGAAACCGTATGGCACTGCTAGTTCGTGTTTTACGTGTGTGTATGTGGCATCGTAGATCCCGAACGGATGAACCGATTCTGATTTTGTTTGTAAGGAAATTCGGAAGTGTAGCTATTTTTGAAGAAATTCCAAGATGGCCGCCGCCACAAAATACAGATCACATATGTTTTACCTTTACGAAGTAACTATTTTCTTATCTGTGGCTTTACCCTCCGAAATGGCAGCTAGTTTGATTTAAAACATACATACATCTTTACTCTCTCTTTAAAATCTGTCACTCAATGATTGTCATGTTTGTTTTGGGACTCTTTTTTAAAATCTATCACTCAGGCCAATTGTCCACGTAGCTGCACAACATCCGCACGATTTCGACAATTGTCGGATGCAAGACGAATGCTTGCATCTTGCGTACAAATAATGAAGTCTGTGTCCACGAAACGACAACGACACGACAGCCACACGTCTTGCGTTTGTTCGTAGGAAGCATGCATTCGACAAAAGACGCGTGCGTGGACAGTAGGCCTAAATGTGCATGTTTATTTTTCGTTTCAGAAACAGCAGGTGTTGATCGATGTCTGTTCTCTGGACAAACACCTGAGTCTGTTGCAGCAGGGTTGTGACATCACCGGGGGCCTGTATCTGCAGGTGCCTTCTCTAGAACGACTGCTGCAATACTTACTGGTGAACTACTATTCTTTTTACTAACCTAAAAAAAGTAGATAGATAGTCTGTAAAGCTGTATAAATGTTAAAACAAGACTCAACTTTACTAAGGAGACATCCATAAAATATAGGTAGGTAGGTAGAGGTAATTTTGACGATTTTTCGATACTCCCTCCGCTCTTGGTGAGATTTTGTTCAACCGTAACAATTTTACACATTTGTACTCGATTTCTCCCAGTTTTCTCTGAACACATATTTTTATGAAAAAAAAATGCCGTGAAATTTGCCGAGATCACCCCCCACTCCCACGTGTGATTTGGTTCTACCCCCTAAATGGAGTTTTTTTTCTTAACTTATGATGTAAAAGTATAATTTTATTGTATTTATTAGATCTGATTAGAGATATTTTTTTATTTTGATGATATATTCAATTTTTACGGTTTTTCTACACCTTGTTTGCGCATCCCGTTTTCTGACTTGTCAGACTCTTGGCAGAGTCCGCCTGGTGAAGTACCACATGCAAGCATTGCTGTGTTCCGGTTTGAAGGGCAGTGTTTCCAGAGAAATTACAGTGCTTAGAGATATAACAACTTAGATCTCTGGGTGACGAGCGCAGTGCAGTGCTAGGTAATGATTTTGACTCTTCGTGTTCCAATAGCTGCGTGTCACTGTGCTGTTATGGCAGGCATGTTGCTTACCATCAGGCACATGTCCTGCTCGTCTCGTCACTCTATACTGAAAAAAAAATGTCCTATGCTTTTGGTGTGTCCATAAAGTGAATATATCAATTTGAAGAGGTTCTGTGTTACCCGTTCCAGTGGGTATTTCTCCCCGAGGCGTGGGAGCGCAGTAAGCTGGTGTTGCCAGGGCGCGGCCGCGTCGACTACCGCGCGGCTTGCTTCTGTCACCGAGACCTGCTCACTATCGGATACGTTTGCTCTGTCTGTTTGAGCGGTGAGTCACTGAATACACCCATTTATTTATATTTATTACTAGCTGAACCGTGCGCGTGTTGCTACGCCATCTATCGAAAATTGATCGTACAAATTCAAATTTTGAACAAATTCGGTTACCTTAGGTTCTAATGACGCAACCTTTAAAAGATAAACACATGCTGTCACGCAACGAAAGCTCTCAAAAAGCAATATTTTTTCCCGTTTTTGTTACATTTTTCATTCATGCTCGGCTCCTGTTGATAGTAGCGTAATGTTAAACAGCCTATAGCCTTCCTTGATAAATGGACTGTCCAACAGAGGAAGAATCTTTCAATTCGGACCAGTAGTTCCCGAGGTCTTTGCGTTCAAACAAACAAACTCTGCAGCTTTGTCAAAGTCAAAGTACTTTATTCATAAATGTACAATTTACATGTCAATTAATAAAAAATCAAAACAAAAGAAAGAGCATACAAATTGTATACATTTTCAAAGTTTGAAATGACTACTTTACTGTATTATAATAATTATTGTACAGAGATTGTAATATTAGTATAGATGTATTTATTCGTAAACATAACTTAATTCTTTGTGTCTTCAAATCCAGAGTGAATCGGTTTCTTCTAGGTCAAACACGCTCCATCGTAGATCGCATCGTCGCTTTAACATCAGGCGAGATGGCAGTCAAGTTACCTATAAAAGTTATAAAAACATGTTTAAGTTATACAGGGTAATCTGGTAATCAGCCTTTATCCATTTAATGACATCCAATAAAATTCATGTTCTATTTATTGAAGTGAAAACTTCTTTAAGCGCGCCTAGATAATTTTTTCTGGGGGTGTAAATTGAAATCTAGCATCACGCTCGGGTATGATAAGAAATCTTCGGGTAAACTCGGGACCTTGGCGATGGGGCATCTAGAAATGCGTCAGCCAATGGGAAATGTTGACGTATTTCTAGATGGCCATGCCATGATGGCGAGGCCACGCCCTCCCGGTTACGGTCCCGGTCACGGTTACACCCGCTTAGTTTCCAAAGTAAGCTATCAAATTCTGAGTTATAAGTTTTCACTTCCATCGGCAGTTCCTATGACTGCCAATTTTTTTGAAACAAACAATATTTGTTCTACAACTTTTGTTGAGACTCATCGCAAATAAATTTATTTTAGATGCCTTAGCATATTTTAGCTCTATTCGCGTCAACACTTCCTTTAACGAGCGTTAAAGCGTGCGCGCGCTCTTGTTACAAAATGCTCGATGTTTTTAGACCGGACAAATACCCATTTTCTTTTAGTATGGGAAAAATAATATTCAAATTTTGAAGTGAAAACTTCTTTAGGCGCGCCTAGACAGATTTTTCGTGGGCTGTGAATTGAATTCATTCGTCACGCTCGGGTATGATAAGAAAGCTTCGGGTAAACTCGGGACCATGGCTATTGGCCATCTAGAAATACGTCGGCCAATGGGAAATACTGAAAGGGCGTGGCCTCGCCATCTTGGCATGGCCATCTAGAAACGCATCAGCCAATGGGAAATGCTGACGCATTTCTAGATGGTCATGGCGAGGCCACGCCCTCCGGTTACACCCGTGTAGTTTCCAAGGTAAGCTATCAAATTCTGAGTTATAAGTTTTCACTTCTATCGGCAGTTCCTATGACTGACATTTTTTTTATACTAGAACAACAGTTGACATACTTGATGTACTTAACATGTATATAAAAGGACTAGCTGTAACCCGCGAGTTCGTCCGCGCGAAATAATTACTAAGGTAAATCAGGCAGTACCTATTTGTATACCCAGACACATTTACGGTTACTAAAAACAGCTTATAATAAAACAACTGTATACAATTTCATCAAAATCGGTTCAGATGTTTAGATCTGAAAGCGTAAGAGACATTCGGTCACCATTTCAACTCCAATTTCACCCCCGTACAGTTCGAAATTACAAAATTGCAAGAACAAACATTCGTTCGCAGCGTGTCAAGTATCTATAAGTATTCAGAGTTTCATGGTTTTATCTTCAACGGTTGGGAACTTCCAAATATTGACATTCATCTCCCATTTCAACCCCAATTTCACCCCCGTATAGTTTGAAATTACGAAATTGATAGAACAAACATTCGTTTGCTTCGTGTCAAGTGTCTAAATACAGAGTTTCATGGTTTTATCTTCAACGGTGGGGAACTTCCATATTGACATTCATCCCCCATTTCAACCCCAATTTCACCCCCGTACAGTTCGAGATTACATAATTGCTAAAACAAACATTTAATTGCTTCGTGTCAAGTGCCTATATACAGTTTCATGGTTTTATCTTCAACGGTTGGGAACTTCCATATTGACATTCATCCCCCATTTCAACCCCGATTTCACCCCCGTACAGTTCGAAATTACGAAATTTATAGAACAAACATTCGTTTGCTTCATATCAAGTGTCTATATACAGAGTTTCATGGTTTTATCTTCAACGGTTGGGAACTTCCATATTGACATTCATCCCCCATTTCAACCCCGATTTCACTCCCGTACAGTTCGAAATTGATAGAACAAACATTCGTTTGCTTCGTGTCAAGTGTCTAAATACAGAGTTTCATGGTTTTATCTTCAACGGTTGGGAACTTCCATATTGACATTCATCCCCCATTTCAACCCCAATTTCACCCCCGTACAGTTCGAAGTTACATAATTGCTAGAACAAACATTTAATTGCTTCGTGTCAAGTGTCTAGATACAAAATTTGATAACTTTGAAATTCACGAATTTTCATACAACTGTTCATCCCTTATTCCACCCTCTTAGGGGTTGAATTTCGCAAAACCCAGTCTTAGCGAGCGCCTATGTGCTAAAAGGAACCTCCATGCAAAATTTCAGACTTCTAGCATTTGTAGTTTCTGAGATTCCTTGATGAGTGACCTTTCGCTTTTATAAATATAGATGTAGGCTGATTACAAATAGTATAACAACTGGTCTGCTTTGTATATGCTACATTGTTGTTTGCAACAATTTTTGTAGTGGTAGGACTCTTGGCAGAGTCCGCCTGGGGAAGTACCACACCTTTGCCAGTTATTCTACCGCCAAGCAGTAATTACAAGCATTACTGTGTTCCGTTTTGAAGGGCAATGTTTCCAGAGAAATGACAGGCCTCAGAGATATAACATCTTAGATCTCTGGGTGATGAGCGCAGTGCAGTGCTAGCTGATGATTTGGATTCTTCATGTTCCTATAGCTGCGTGTCACTGTGCTGTCATGTGGCAGGCATGTTGCTTACCATCAGGCACATGTCCTGCTCGTCTGGTCACTCTTTATTGAAAAAAAACAACTCTTGTCTTCACTCGCCATGTTTTTAATAGACTTCAAAAAAGAAGGTTTTCCATTCCGTTGTATGATGATTAAAAAATTATATGTGCACGCCTTTGTATGCTATGAGTGTTGCTATTCATTTCAAATAGGCTTCTTGGACCTTAACCACAGTATAAAGAAAAACTACCAGTAGGGACGACGCATTTGAGTTTACATTAGAACAAGGCATTGAAGTGACAAATAAAAAATCCTTAAATGTACATGAATATTTTGACTGGCCTTGTGGCTTAGTGGGTAGTAGCTCTGCCTGCGAAGCCGAGGGTCGTGGGTTCGATCCCCACCCAGTGCAAATATTTGTGTGATGAATTCAAATGTTTGCACTGTGTCTGGGTGTTTCTATGTATAATAAGTATGTATTTAAAAATATATAAGTATTATATCAGCTATCTGGCCGCCATCACACAAGCTTTGCTTAGTTTGGGGTCAGATGGTGTTGTGTGTGAATTGTCCACCAATATTTATTTATTTATTTTTAAA
The DNA here is from genome assembly GCA_963693475.1 of Ectropis crepuscularia. Taxonomy (NCBI): domain Eukaryota; kingdom Metazoa; phylum Arthropoda; class Insecta; order Lepidoptera; family Geometridae; genus Ectropis; species Ectropis crepuscularia. Next base: position 10,586,341 of record OY856361.1, read on the forward strand.
ATGTATTTGTCATCAATATTGTTAAGTATCAGCAACATTATTACAAACATATTTATTCTTATTTACGAACAATAATTTTGAATAAAAATAATGAAAACATACGTCAAAAGGAAGGTCCGAACCACGCTCCCAAACTGCGAACATTTTCGTGTTCACATCTTGGGAGCGGGCTTCTCGCGTCTCGCCCCGCACGATTCCCCCGTCTAGGCGTCTTCGTCGAACAACTGTATGATTTATTAGACGGATATGGCGTCGTATTTAATCCAAAATTGTTTTGTTCCAGTGTTCTGCAAATTCAGCCCAATATGCACAACCTGCCAGTAAGTAACTTACACGTTTTAAAAGGACGTAGATACGCAGAAAGGATCTAATCCACAAAAAGTGACTTTCGAGATATCGACTTTAAACGTTACCGCTGAGGCGCACTTGAGACCCGAGACGTTAGGTGAGGATCTTAAGAGAGCCGAGGACGGTTATCGTAAAGTCGATATCTCGAAAATCACATTTTGTGGGTTATATCCTTTCTGCGTACCTATCCGTACGTCCAAATATAGTGGAATTAAAGTCTCTAGAAACATGCCGGTTTCCTCACGATGTTTTCCTTCACCGTTGAAGCCAGTAGAAATTTTGAATCTACTGCCTTACTTTTGTGAATTGCTCGATCTAACCACTAGCTCACCATAGCTCAAAAAAGATGTTAAAAAGGAAGAAAGCTACAAATAAAAAAATGTGTATGTACCACGTATTTATTTATTTACAGTACGGTGTTCAAGACCGGAGGTCCGCTGCCTAAACCTAGTAAGAAGAAAAAGATGAAACTGTGATTTGTTCTATTAATTAAGTAATCGGTTTAAGTAAATTAATTTAGTTGTAATTTTTGTAATTAATAGTCGATTAAAATAACGTGACATCGAAACATTATTTTTTAATTTTTCATATTTCTTTAGGATTGGATGGTCTCGGCCGTTTTAAATTTTCCACAAATCTATTATACTTAGTACTTACTACGATGTTCAAGACTTCAAAGTCTTGAACATCGCCGAAAAATTCCTAGCCTATTGGTTTTTTATCGGATACACTTCGGAGAGTGTGCGACTGATTTGCATGATCTGATACCACCTTGTCCTTTTTTCTATCGGAATGCTCGTAGCTCGAAAAAGCGACATCGTTTCATGGTTGATATTCCAAAGACACGAACGAAGAGATTCGACTCTACTTTTGTGATGAGAACGTCTAAGCTGTGGAATACGTTGCCTGAGTGGGTTTTCCCCGATGGTTACAATCTTTGTGTCTTCAAATCGAGAGTGAATCGGTTTTATCTAGGTAAACACGCTCCATCGTAGACCGCATTGTCGCTTAACATCAGGCGAGATGGCGGTCAAGTGTAAACCTATAGAAGTTAAAAAAAAAAAAAAAAAAAGTACTTACTAGCAGCGCACGCGGTTTCATCTGCGTAGTTCCAGTTCCCGTTATTTTCCCGAGATAAAAAGTAGCCTATGTGCTATTTTAGACTATAATCTGTGTTCCCAATGTCTAGCGCCTAAAGGCCGGTTTGCATTTTGACTAGTGCGAGTGTGAGAGCGAGGGCGAGTGCGAGTGAGTAATCGCGACTGGTTACTATGCACTCGCAATAATCAATCGGTGTCTACACGTGTTTGCTACTAATCACTCAACACCTGCACTACTCGCTCGCACTCGCACTAATCAAAATGAAAACAGGCCTTTACTCTCTTGCTTTCGGCTATGCTTTGATTTGTGACGTCATCTGCCAATTTGGTAACTCCGATGACAGCAGACAACTTAAATATTGGTGGTGGACAATTCACACACAACACCATCTGACCCCAAACTAAGCAAAGCTTGTATGATGGCGGCCAGATAGCTGATATAATATTTATATAGTTTTAAGAGTGCGCCTAAAGCCAGGAAAAAATCAGATTTCACCCGCGCGACGCGTTTCTTATTGTGATGTACATAAAGTCGAGAATAGCATGACACAGTTTGGAGGAAAAATCAATATTTAATCAGGAGTCCATTTTTGACCAAGTTTTATTTAATTACTCAATAACTAAACATAAATTTAAAAAAGTGTTCGGTTACTTTACTAGAACGTACAAATAGGAATTTTATTACCAAAAAATAATGTGGGGTCATCGCTGATAATTTCGAGTACTCGAATTAAAACGGGTTTTTTCGGTGTCATTTTTATTTTTTTATTGTAAAAAACTCTGATCTATTTTTAAAATTCTATTCGGTTATTGTGCTTCTTCTTGATTGTACCCACACGTCAATATTTTTTTTGTCATAGTTTTTAGTTTCTTAACTTCAGTGAGCGGCGTCGAAAATGTCCTTTTTTTCGTTTTCTGGCTTTAGGCGCCCCCTTAAATACATACTTATTATACATAGAAACACCCAGACACAGTGCAAACATTTGAATTCCGTATGCAGCGGAACTGAAAGCAGATGCAGTTGTCTGCTTTCATCGGCGAAAGCAGAAAGCTGCTCTGCTCTTGCTTTCCTTTTCCTTTAGGCAGTTCTACCGCCTAACGAGAGTTAGGCTGCCTATCTATTCAGGCGCTCTGACGTGATTAAGCACCGGGAACAAGCTAAGCGGGTAAAACCGCGGGGTCCTGCTAGTAAGTTATAAATGAGTCATAATGTCACAAAGTCACGGCTAGTATATAGTCCGAAAAACGGCGACTGCCGAGCCTTTGGTTCAAATCCCACGCGCACTACCTACTGTCGTTTCGAAATCATGCGCGTCATGCAACATAAAGGCGTGAATGCAAACATCGTGAGGAAACCGCTATGCTCTAACAATCTTTCAAAGTGTCATCCACCAACCCGGACATATTAAACATGGTAAACATGGTGGATTATTTTACCTTTAGATTACCTTGAATCTTTCCTTGCGAGAGATGTTTTTATAAGTCTAAGCTGTTTATGCGTATGCTTACATAGCTTCTTATGCTTTATGCTACCTAAAGTTTTTTCAAGGCCATACTATTTTTGTAACAATTTAATAACGAACAATAAATAAATAAACTTGTAACAAAGCGCCGCCGGTGGGTCGTTTCCCCAGTTCTTGGAACGAGCAATCAGTTAAATAAGTTATCGTTTTTAATCGATCGATTAATCTCTACTTATCGAGTCGGGCCGGCCCAGTTCGTAGACGAAAACAATGGTACGATATCGTGAATGGATTAGTCTTATTTTTAACTTTTTTTTTATCTTTGGTTTTGTTTCGGCAGCTGCGCTTGCGCCGACTTTTCTTTATATTAGTGTTAAATTGCCCTAGAATGGGTAGATTTGCTTATCTGTCGCCGTAAAATTGTAACTATTAGATTACGATCTAATGACGCTAAATCTTAATATGTATAAATTACAATGTTTTTTCGCGATGGATTCCTAAACTACTCCGATTTTAATCAAATTTACACACCGTGTGCAGTTTTATCCAACTCAAAAGATAGCATAGTGTTTATTTCGATTAATAGTCTCTAAGTACCTATAATATGACAATATCCAAGCGAAGACGGAACGGGACGCTAGGTAGTTAATACACTTGGAAAAACACTCGGACGCGCAGGCTGGATTCGAACCCGCAAACTCACCATTGTGACATTTACGCTTACACTTGCGTCATTTTTTTTTTGTTAAAATTTTAAAAACATTTTTATGGGAAATAATGAGCGTGTATGAGTCAGAGTGACTTCACTTTTCGGAACTCTGCCTCCCACACTAAGTAGGTGGTAATTGTGTCAATCTGTGTCGTGGATTCAGTCCCGTGGGTAAAAGTTGACCTAGAAACTTCAGTAGTAGGTATTACTTTACTTATTACTTTTAAAGTCATAATATTATCTGCTAGATTGATCTGAATGCCATCGATCGAAGAGCTAAAAGTTAAAATTACAAACAACATTCACAATTTGCAATCAGTCTTTATTCAAACTAAACAGCCAACCTACACAGTTCAATACACTACTTGAAATAAAAAAAAAAAATTTGTAACAACTAAAATTATTAAGAGTTTTTCACTACCTACTTTTCCACTACATTTCCAAACAATGGGTAAGACAACACACAACTAACTACTAACTGTTAAGGTAACTAACACAAATTTCATAAAAAGGTACGAATACGTTGCGTGTTAGAGACTTATTAGATAGGTACACTTGCCTACATTTAGTAAACTGAATTCAGAAGCTGGTATAGAAGCGAGCAATATTCGCTTCTAAATTTAGTAGGTACTTATGCTAGTTTACTGAATACTCTTTCCTAAAATCAGTAGGTAGCGACTTAATTCAGCCGTGTTTAATAAGCATTTTAGCTATAGGTACCTAAATGTGCTAGCGTTTACGTCCCGTTACGCTGGCACATTTTTTTGAAGAGCTACCCACTGTGGATTTGGAACTAGCATGCATTATGTTTTCTGCTATAAGTAGGTAGGTACCTAAAGTATAAAGTGATTGCTTGTTAGACAAGCCAAATTTGCTTAAAATGATCATAATCTGGAAAAACAATCCTAAATTGCCAAACTTGCTGCAATATTGACAATAAATTGTTTCGTACATTTGATAATTCAAATTAAAACCAAGCTTGTAACAAATGTAGGTAACTACATACAGGATCCTTGTCACAGTGAGAAGCAAAATTTAAAAATACGACAAGAACACATTTTCTGATTAAACAATTATAAAACATATCAAAACTTTATAACAAATACTTCTTGTTAAACTTTAATTAGGTGTTCCTGCACTTACGCATTATCTATAGATTTTACCCTTTGTCGGCAAAGATAACCTACAAAATGGGTACATTTTAACTGGGTATAGATATCTATCTCACTATCTTAGTTTAAATCACAAATGATAATTATCTAACACAAAAAAAACGAATAAAATATCACAATGAGAAATCAAACCACTTATACTTTAAAATTCCTATCTTGCTAAAGTTATCTACTTTTTCCCTAATTATTATTTACAGTGCCACTGTTCGTTTGCAGTTTCTCAAGTAATTGTTTAATTAACTCTTCATTGTTAGCTTGAAGTATTTCTTTAATGTTATTTGAAAAGACAGGAAGGAATATAAGAGGATTCACCTCGATATGACAGATAGTCCATAACCATGGAATATCTGTGGTCACAAACACTATGTGAAAAATAGGTTTCGAGACAAGGTTTAGGATCCAAAAATATAGGTTTCAACAAGTTTATAGCTGACTATCTCTCATTCCGAGATACTTGCCCTCATTTCACTAATATTCCTGGACTATCAAGTACCAGTACCTACCTAGTCTAAATCTATGGTGTTAGGTAGGAGCCTAATACCATAGATTTAGGCTACTGATGTACCATGTACCCTCCCAGACTTCAAGACGAATTATGTCATCGTTGGGAAGAGTGCGCTCACTCTTTCCGTTCAAGTTGGTTGCAGGAAGAGGTGAACGCTGAACGTTTTGACCTATCACTATTCGTTATCAACAACCAAAATAAGTGGAACCACAGCATACCTCGCCACTAGCGATTCTAGGGGTCTAGGGTGTGTAAATAATTCCGCTACACACACAGACGCACCCTGTTACCAATTTCAGGATTCTCAGGGCACATCCACAGCTCTAAATACCTTATACGTAATCTTAAGCTGCGTCTACGCTAGGAGAGCCGAGCACGAGCCGAACACAATTCGTCCAGTGTGGACCGACTTACAAGGCTCGAACGAGCGCGCTGTGCAAGACGAATTGTGTTCGGCTCGTGCTCGGCTCTCCTAACGTAGACGCAGCTTTACATGGCGTCCAACTCCGATCTCTACAGTACATATTAGCTATTTGGGACATGCCCATTGAACGGTAATTTTTAAATTACCAATAAGAAATTTGATTTTGTCCGTATTTCAAACTCTAGATCCTCGAGTCTATTGTATCGTAAAAGAGCTACGAAGTATTTTCTACCCTAATTACTGTTAGATCGGCGTAGTTCCAAAAAGATAAGTACTAAAATGATACACCGATAGTTATTAAGGTCAGTAGTCACTAGACAAGTGGCACCGTTATTTTTGGCAACCCAATGTGTCATGGTGATTGGTGAAATAAACTTAATTAAATTGATTTCTTGAGTATAAAGTTACCATGTCACTGACTCATTACGTGTTTTTGTCATTATATTAATTATAATTAAAACATAACCTAACATATCTACCTAAGATTAACGCAGGGTTACCATGATTCTATGCCCGATATTTACAGAGCGTTTCCATCGTTCTCGGCAAAGGGCTCCTCTTCTTCTTCTTTTCTCGTCATGGCTTCCATTCGGTAATGCTACCGCAATTTCGCCAGCGCAGCGCCCAACGTTTGAATATTGAGTGTCTTTGTGAAGGACTCTTTATCAAGGGGTCCTGCCCTGATGTCAAATATTTTTCAATTTGTATTGGCGTGTGATACATTTATTGATGTTCCATAATTTATATTACATACTCATAGGTAAATTGCACAAGAATTGTTTGTTTACTCGTCAGCCGAGAAAAAAATGATTAAATAAATTGTGATATGATTGTCCTTTGTCCTGAAGTTTTACCAATGTCTCAATTGAGCATCTTCTTCATTGTGTCAATGTTACGTTATTTTGAATTTTCGTTTGTTTACATAAAGATAAATAAGCAAATATTTATGCTTAAGGTCTAAAAACCCTCTGCCGCAATTTAACACGTAGGCTATATTATCTATTCTATGACGTAGGTCTGTACTCATAGTTTAGACCTATTGGTCATCTTCTGAAATTGACTCATTAGAATATTGTTAATCTTTTCAATGGCCACATGATCCTTATGTAGCGATTGTGCTCAAGACCTAAGATTAAGTAGGACCTAATATAACGTATCTTACAAAGGGTACGATCCTCTAAGGAGCAACCTTCCATCAGTACAGTCTGCGAGTGCAGTAGTAACTTTCTTAGCTGCATAACTGCACACTACAAATGTTCCACATGCTCCACAGTTCCAAGAACTAAAAGAGTATCACACAATGCCCAAACTATACCTACATGGATACCACTACACCCTGCCAAATTACTTTTTTTTTTTTTATATACAGTGACGAGACGAGCAGGTCATGTGCCTGATGGTAAGCAACATGCCTGCCACATAACAACACAGTGACACGCAGCTATTGGAACATGAAGATTCCAAATCATTACCTAGCACCCACGCACTGCGTCACCCAGAGATCTAAGTGTAAATAGTTAATTTGAATTGGTATAGCTACGACTTGTCTATAATCTCGAAAGCAGTGTCAATCTCTTCCTCTGGAGATTTGCTACCGTTTCTCGTACTGGCGACTGCTTCAATGCTTTTCCTGGAGTCTGAAGGCTCCTTGGAGGTGGAAGTCGGGTGGACGTGGTACTCCATAGATTTGGGCTTCTCAGGATGTTGCATCTCCTGAAACAGAGAAAAGGAATTTTGTTTTTACTAACATTTGATCCATGTTGGGCAAAGGCAAAATAGAAGACTCCCTGCCTCCTGTGTGTATTGAGGTGAATACCGTTGTCTTTCCACTGTTCGGAGAAATATAAGAAAGGTATCAAGTAGTACTTACATCGTCTTGTCCATACAATTCTGTAGATAGCTGTTGTCGTATCTTGTTAGCGTGTCTCAGCCTTCCAGATCGCGACATTGACAATTTTCGCCTGTCTCCGATAGGATTATCTCCGTCTCCTTCATGCTCGGTGTGTTCCCTCACATTCTTTTGCTTTTCGGGAACCGCAGGAGAAAATATGGATTTGATAAATTTTGCCATCTTTTATGAGCTATGTCGTTGCCGATTCTTGTAGCTTTGAGTTTAGTTGGTATGGATGACTGTAAGAAAACAAATTGTTAATTAATCCTCAAATAATAGCTACTTGGCTTCATTAAATCTTTTCAATCTACTGTTTATTTTGTTTCGGATGATGTGTCCGTCAGTCAGCTATTGCAAACTCACAATCACATCAACAAACGTGTACTTAGGTACTATCGCACGCATACCCTAAATCTAAAAGAATGCTGTTTCGTATGATCGTTTTGTGGATTTAAATCTAAATAAATTTAGTTTCTCCACCTCACTAAATTTTTTACGCTTTGTTTGAATCCATAAAGAAAAATATTGATTAAAATTACGCATCCGAATTAGGCAAACTGCTGTGTGTAGGTATTGCGATCTTTTGTAGAAAAATAATTTCTTTTAGGAAATTTTCAACATTTTTTTCTGCAGTGGAGAGAATTTGCAAAGAACATCTGGGGCAGCTCCATATTTTGCCTGCTTTTCTGACACCAAACAGTAATATGCAGACATTACTGATACAAAAACATCTCAAACATTAGCGTTGTTTTAATGACTACTTAGTATCACGGTGCTATAATCCGCAAAGAGGGTCATAGATTGATCGATGATTGAATAATGCTTTATTAGATATATCCAATAAATCGAAGAGGGCCTGCATAGCTGAGGGACTGGCCTTGTGGCTTAGTGGGTAGTAGCTCTGCCTGCGAAGCCGAGGGTCGTGGGTTCGATTCCCACCTAGTGCAAATATTTGTGTGATGAATTCAAATGTTTGCACTGTGTCTGGGTGTTTCTATGTAGGTATAATAAGAATGTATTCAAAACTATATAAGTAATAAGTATTATATCAGCTATTTGGCCGCCATCGTACAAGCTGCTTAGTTTGGGGTCAGATGGTGTGGTGTGTGAATTGTCCACCAAAATTTATTTATTTATTATTTATAGCTTTCCTTGTGGTACCCATTCCAAAATTTGGATGCAGTCCTGATTCTGACAGAACGGATACAATTCTGTAGTAATTCAGACATCAAGCAAAAGTACGATACAGCTTTGGAGCTCCCTGAAGTGAACAGTGTGCAAATTGTTGGAACTACATGTTTTATTACGTTAAGAAAATCGTCGTCTGCAGTCCCGGATTTCACAACTCGGCAAGTTCATCAGAATTGTACTAAAATACCTATATATCGAACTGTCTGTCTGTGTAACCTACGTCTAAAATAAACATAGACTAATTAATGATAAAAAGGTCCTTGTAACACGTAGGTATTGCTGCAAATCAGTGAGCTTGTGTATAATTATAACCCTCATAATGCGTAAACAAGATGTAAACCTAATGTCAACGATTGATACTGCAACGGGCAATGTTATTTTCCACTAGATTGCAACGCAAAATGAGACTTTCTTTGTAGGTTTACCTAAAAGTTATCGTATAATCGACTCTATCAGTTCGATACTTAATCTAGACTTTTATTAGTCGTTATCGGAGACCTAATTAAGTCGTGGGTTTATTCAACGAGTTGACTGGCGGCGAGACTTGAAAGGTTCTAGATGTTGTTGATATTACTGTTTTACGTTCAATCTTAGTAGATTCAGTATAGATCAATATTATTATCAGTAGATTTTTTACCGGGCAAAGCCTTTATATATTAACAAAACTAAAATACAATGAGAACTACACTACGCTACATAACAAACTAACTACTAAGGTACACTAAGCACGCCCGAATTATCCATAGACCAATCGGAAGCGTACCCAGCATGCTGGCGGCATTACCACGCTGAATGGCAATGCTTATGCGTTGGGCCAAATAAATGCTAGCATTTTGGTCACGCGTCGCGTTGACCAAGTGCTCGGAAAGGCTTTTGAAAATGAGGTGAGCTCCCGGCCCCCACGGGTCCAATGTCTCAACCCCAAAGGGCTCAAATATGTAACTTCTTCCGAGGGTTGCATATTTGCGCTGTTTGAGTCGCTCAGCTGAATTAGCCGCTGCACCAGCCCTAATATGTGTCTCTGGAAGATGTGATGGTGCCAGCGTATCGACGCAAGTTGCGTCCCACACAACTTCCAAGGCACAACAGTCATGCCGTCAGGTCTTTTGCCATCGTCACGCGCAAGACCACTCGGTTCGAGTATAGCTGGGACATTGGCGGTGGAAAAAGCCCGGCGTATGATGTCGTTCAGGCTGGCGTGGTGGCCAATACGACCCGCGCTTTTCGAGCAAGAGAGACCGTGGTGACCCAGTTGGTCGACGGCATACCACAATGGCAGCGATGGGCTTCATAGCATCTCGCACCCAAGCGCACCCAAGCAAGCTAACAGCTAGACGAAATGCTATATATATACCGGTATCCTATTAGATCCAACTGGATCTAATAGGCTACCGGTATTGAAAGATGGCAAAGCTTGTAACCAAAGGCCCGATTCCCACACAGACACAGCAAGGATACGAGCACGATCCGCGATACTAGGACACGTATCGAGAAGAGAGTTCCGTGCTAGATCGCAGATCGGTCGATCCCACTGTCTCTGAGATGACAGACATCTGGTGAAATAGTTGTTTGGACAAGCTAGCCTCCAAGCATTCTTAGCCTCGCACAAACTAGCTACTACTACATCCGAATATTTCGAATGGCCTAATGAGGTCGCGAGAATTTTATCTATTAGACTTTGAGTAGGTACTATGAACTGAGGACAAGAATGCCGGTAAAGCTACCTACACTTGAAATTTGGTGGACCCCTAGGCCTCCCAACCGTACCAGGCCCTCCCACAGGTCCACATTCAACACCGAAATTAGAGATTCCTTACGACATTGTCTAAGCTCCCAAGAAGCTCACCATGTTTCCACAGTGGACTACATCGTAAAACGTAGGTACATACATTTCGGAACAAAGAGACATTGCCGAATAATTGTAAACGCCATATGGGCGTTTACTTTGAGTAGCCTATCGGAGGCTCTCGTGAAATTTTGTATTTTTTCCCTGGCAAAAGGTGGTAACGACTCATCTAAAATCGGTGAACCCAGGAGGCGCAGGGAATATTTGTCAATTGATTTGATTTTGGGGGCCAGATCATTAAATTTCTGTATTATCGAATCTTTATCTGGACATGTGTAGCAAACGAAAAGTTCTCATTTTGAAAAAAATATTCTAAACTCAGACGAAAACCGTTTATGAGTTTATGTAAATCAGTTAGAACAGTATTCACATCGCCCCCCAAAGTTCCGTCGTCCAAGTACCAAACGTTTAGTTTTGACTGGAGACGTTGAATGATAGGGTGAATGGCCAAAGCAAAGGTCCCAGGACCGAAAGGATCACCCTGTTGACAGCCGACGGAGGATAGCATATGATTGTTTTGATAAGTCAATTTTGTGGGCTCGCCATAACATTGCCAAAGAAAATTGTACAGGTCAGGAATTTTATCCTTCACTTGGGCCAACAGGGCTCTTCGATGAACCGAATTAAAAGCGTTTTTGACGTCCCCTTTTACAACACCTCTCCCCGATTTTGGTAAAGGAAGTTCCGGATAGAATAACCGACAGCCTCACATCCACCCCGCGAACCAAAACCGAGTTGTATTGGTTGGAAAAGGGAACTCAAAAGACCAACCTTTTTCCTACAACCCAAGGTGTCAGCAAGGCAACGATATGTGGTGCTGACAGTGTGACAGCAATTGTCCTGATCCCACCATCTTTTTTGGAAAGTGCCCACAAATTGGCGCCGTACAAAACTTCGACAATGTCACTACTGACTCGACCAGATAACATGAGGTTAACTAAAGAGGTAGATCTCTCAAGAGGGACTCTGCTACCTCACCAGAGCTATGAGATAGAAGATCTTTTAGATGTTGAGTTGTCAGGGCAGGGTGAACCACTCAAGAAAGATGTACCTAATCGCAGTCGTAACCTCCTGCGATGTGGCCTCAAAAGTGACGTCATCTAATTGAGGTGGAACAGGGAGGTGGAGATTAGCTGTGACTGAATTATGTGTTGTGTGTTTGGCGCAATAGTGTCACTGGAAAACAAAATACGTGCAGCGCCTTTGATGTCGCCATCGCTAATTTTGTTCTCTACTATCTTAATTATAGCCGAATCATCACTACTTTAAGAATTTTTGTTATTCCGCTGCTTAGGCGGAATAAAACTACTCAAATCTAAAATGTTTTCCATGGATGCAGTGTACTTTACGCAATTCTCCTTTATACCCTAGTGAGCCTAGTGATAAGGGACTTTATGTTCGACGGTTCTAAAAGTACATAAAGCACACTGTATTGGAAAGTGAGTAACTGTTCCCAGGCATCTTTCGAATTTTGCGAAAGAACACTGTTTGATCACAAATGATAAACTTTGAGCCACCAAAACACGAGCACCACGCGGGATGCGCTTAAGGATCGGCAATGAAATCAGTAGATTATTATTTATAGAGTGAATTTAGTAAGATATTCCTTCTCAATAGATTTGTTTTTCCGAAATATTGTTATCTAAGTTTCTAAGTATGTACTTAGATCCAATTTTAGTCTGGATCATGTGATATGTATCTAGTTTCTCAATTTAGCCATTTTTTACAGTATAAATCTAATAATACGTTTTTCTTTGATCTTTGATTTGATCTGAATAAATCAGTTTTTAGATAGCTTCTAGTAAGACTTTTATCCGGTAGATCCATTTTTAGAGTGGATCAGGTAGGATTTTTTAGTTCATATATTTTTAGATTGTACCTAGTTATATATAGTGATATTATGTATATCTTAGTCTTGAACAATAATAAGTATTTTTTACATCGGATTGGCAGATAATTATTTCTCAGTAAAACTATATTTCACGATAGGTAGGTCAATTTTTCTGACAGACATTTACAATGTGGTTGCATTTTCTCAGTAGGTACCTAATTTTTTTTTCGAAATATTTTTTTTGGTGCGATATTTTTTCGGTAGATCCATTGATATTGTAGAATTTTGATTATGATGTTTTTCTTGGGATACTTTTATGGTATGGGTCTAATGAGATGTTTTTTTTGGCAGACCAGTTTATTAAATATTCGCTAGATCTCTAGGCAAGTTAAAGGATCAAGCGATATGTGTTACCTCGCGGATTGTTTTTACATTGGATCTAGATAATAATATTCCCCAGGATATCCATCATTTACGAGACATTTTTTTCAAGAGACCAAGTTTATAAAAACTTAGAGTGCGAATCTAGTGGCAAATATCTTAGTCAACTTATAGTGTACTTTCTAATCTAATTATATATGTTTAGTAGTTCTATTTTAGTATGGATCTACCCAGACATACCTACTTATTTCTCGATAGATACATTTTTGCAGTGTTAGTCTAATGAGATTTTTTGTCACAGATCCATTTTACATTCGATTTTTTTCTTATTCCCTCAAGATTGCTCAATAAAATTGTTTTTTATCCAGTTGCATGTTTTTTTACGATCCTTTTATAGTGCGGATCTAGTGAGACATTTTTCTCAGTAGATGTAGGTATTTTACATTGAACCTAGGCATATATTTTTCTCAGTAGATCCATTTTTACATTGAACCTAGGGCACCTAGGGGCATGTTTCTCTGAGTTGATTCATCTTTTATTTACAACATATTCGTAGATCTAGTTAGATGTGTCTTTCCTCAAATTTTAGTAGGTATATCCTAAATCAAACTCATCGTGATTCTGTAATATTTTTTTAAATTGGTAGATCTATTTTTGACATAGACCGTGGTGGACCGTGGTTAAATCATGAAGTTTTTCTTAGGTTTTCAAAGTTTTACTTAACATTTAAAACAGCCTAATGTGTTACATTTTTCAATAAGTATTTTTGAAAATCTAGATGTGAGAAATGATTGGACTAAAATACTTTAAAAACGTAAATAACAAAATTATGTTTAATAAATATTTGAAAAGTTTAATGTATTCTGAAATATACGTTCCTTCACAGGCCCGTGAACAAAATTTACGGGTCAAATGAACCACCAGGAGACCTATGTAGGATTATAGAAGGGTATAAAGTAACAAGATCCAGCAATATGCCGTCACTTGTAAGCTGTCCAACTGAGTGCAGTTGAAGAGGGGGGATTGCAACCCTCGATCATTTCGTGCCATTCCTTGTCGCATGATTTTTGTACGGCATTGCGAAATAATGAATAGAGAGAGAGAGAGAAGAGGTATAATGTTTCCTATTCATTTGTTGCCAACGTCAACGGTCAACGCATGAGATAAGCCACAGTCACAATCGATGAAAACCAAAAAAACACCTGTGTAAGCAAGCATAAGCAGCTCACTAAATGTTCCCACAAGAGAGTTAAGGTTATAATTTATAATGCACCATGCTGGCCTTGCGCAGGTTGACGGACGACGCATGACCTCGACAGGTTCTAGTAACAGGCCAGTTTCATGATGATGATGATGATGACAAACTTTTCAACTGCAATTAGAAAAATACGCAGAGGGGCAAGCGGGATTCAAATCTACAACTCCAAAATTGTGAATCGCACGTTTTAACCCCTAGGCCGCAATGGTTTTTTGCACACACAACTTTTTGAACCATCTGACCATTATACAAAAATGTGTTAAATTACTACTAATAAGACAAAGAACGAGAGATGAGATACGAAACAATCCGACTAGGTTCAGAATCGCTAGCCAGGGTAGCGATTCTAGATGCAATCCGAATGGTTCAAAATTGGAATGACAATCCCTGTCTCTGTGATGCTAAATAGATAAGATAAAGACCGAGAGACGAGATTCCGTGTTGGATGCAACCGAATGGATTTAGAATCGCTACCCATAAATATCCATTCAGTGGTTTTTGATTGAAAGGATTACAAACATCCATCCATCCTTCCTCACTTGCCAAATCCAAACATGCAATATCTGTCAATGTCATTCGATTTGGAATAATGTGAATATAAAGGGAACATTGCAACCTGTTCTATTAAATAAACTTCAGTGGATTATGTCAATGATCAAACACTGAACACTGGCGAAATTCCGGTAACATTACCGAATGGATGCCATATAAAAAAGTTGAAGTTGAAGTAAAAGGGATCATTAGAATTGTAAAACTGGTATTTTTTTGCACCATCATGCACTTAATAAACACGCTAAATTCATTCTGTTGGTTGTGTGAAATTTACCTATACATTAGGTACCTACCTACCTACTAGCTGACTCGCAAGTTCTACCATTTAAAATCATCAACCGAATTAAATGTCAAAGTGACGCAATATTTCAAGTGGGTGACTTAACGTCGTTAAATGACGGTTACATTATTTGAATCATGACCAATATAAAAATATAGAAAAGGCGCCATTATAAATGAAAACAAATGATAGTGGCATAGCAGGAGCAGTGGGATAGCAGGAGAGTGAAAAATACTTCTTGACCTTTCTCACACCTACCAAATATACCTACATAAAAAAAATCATAAAAATTGGTCGATCCGTTTTGGAGAAGAACGAACACTAATACTTATTTATTATGACACGAAATCCTATGTCAAAGTTTGAATATTTGTTGCTCAATCACTTTTGACTCGGAACTTGTGAACGGATCAGGTTGAAGGTTGAAATTTGGAATACAGTTTTGTCTATAATAACATAATATATGCTACTTTTATCCCGCGAAAATACCGGGAACAGCAGGTCTACTACGAAAACAAACTCCGAATGATCGCATCCGACCGACAGCTGAATCGGATTATAGTCTACTACGAAAAACATTCGGATCGATACATTTCGGGTCGGAAGTTATAGACTTAGGTCGGATGAGGGTCGGATCGAACGAAATGGCTGATCTGATCAACCGACCGATAGTCTTTCGTGTCGGAAACTTCATAAGTTCGGCCGATATATCGTTTATCGGACTTCGTAGTAGACTAGGTAAAACTGCGAAGTGCTGCTAGTTTTAGTATGTACGTACAGAAATCGTATAAGAAAGATTAAATACGATGATTAAATATGTAAGCAAATAAAGTTACGGCTGGTCTAGTCGGGAGAACGGCGACTGCTGATCCGGAGCCCCTGGCCTGAAATCTCACCCGCGCCGCTGTCTTTTCGACTTAAAACGGTGACGGAAAACATCGTGAGGAAACCAACACGTACCTAGAATCTTTCGAGGTCATGTTCATCATCGACCATTCCTCGCTGGTTCAGCGCGGTGGATTATAGCCTTGACTCTCTTAGCGAGAGAAGGGCGCAAGTCCCAACAGCGGGAATGTTTAGTGGGCTGATTATGCTATGCTAAGTAAGCCAGTAGTGATGATCGCAATATGGTACCAAAAAAAAACACTATTGCCATATTTGCCATCTAGTATGCAGTTCGAAACATTTATTTTATTTTGACAACGGCTGATTGCGCACGGCACGGTAGGTTTATTATGTCCTTGTGTATCTGAATTCTACAGTTTATTACCGTATCTACAAGTTCTACAAGTCTAGTTTGCTACGTTTATATCCAGGTCCATGTTTGGCCACCAGTTCACTTGCAGGCGGATCCAAAGGGGGGGGGGGGGGTTGCGGGTCACTAATAAAAACGCAAGCACGCACTTGTCGCATTGTCTAGGGACTTCGACTATGTGACCCGGCCACTTGCTTTTTGTAGGTAGGTACTTTGGGAGCCAGGTAGATGATGATGATATACTACTTATGCTAACTTTAAGCATGGAAAAAACTTGACAATCGAGAATTAACCGATTTCTTCTAAGTGACGCACTCAGCAGAACATTAGATAAAATGGGGATCAAACGAAATGGCAAAAACCAAACCCCGAGTGAAAAACTTTGGATAGGTACTCGTGTCATTATTTAAAAAATATGAATTTACATTTAAAATTAACTCACTTTATCAATACAGTTAAAGTTTAAAGTTTAACTTGCTTAACTAGAAGATACCTATCCATTCTTCATTTGAAGATACCCAGGATGACCTACATAACTTAAAACTGGCAAAAACAGTAAACCGGGCAGTTCATTCCAAGTCACAGCTGCTCAAAAAATAACCGATTTTACAAACACTTTCGTTCGAAAGCCAGGTTTATGTATTATTTGACACGAAGATTTAAAACAACAATTAAGTTTATCACTCACGTAGGAATCGTGTAACAAGAAACTACCAAAGGATATCACAAAACTCAGTCGACCTTACACCACATCTCTCAATGTCGAAAGTCACTTCACATCTGAAATCTAAACCAATTTGCCGCTTAGAAACACAACTTACCTATCACAAAAGAAATCCAGATAAGCCAAATGCACAACACAGTATATTACTAACTGATAACGCAAAACGAATTAACGATGTGTTAGACAAACACGCACTGCATCGTGTTTGAACTACCAACTAGTATTTACCATAATTTCATCTAGAGATTAGATATGTATTGATAAGGATATCATTTGATACCAATTTTTGCGATAAACGCTTTGAATAATCGCTATCTCTAGACTAATAGGTGTTGGTAATTAGATTTCGCGATATTGCAACTTTTTTGGGGTTTGAATGCATTTTAAGTGAAATTTGTTATCGGCGGGATCTCCAGAAAACATGAACGCAATAATAGCACTCGTGTAATGTTTCGCCATTACCCCGTCAAGGGTAAGATACAGGACGTCTACTCTCTTTCTACGAAAGCGTTATTTCGTAAAAAACTCACGACTTCTCTACTCCGGTTCTACTTCGATTCGTCGTTTATTCCGTTCTAAGCCTACTCTAGTAAGAGTTAGAGGCTTAGAACATTTAAACGTTAGATCGGACAAAACGAAATAGAACCGGAGTAGAAAAGTCGCGAAAAAGTAGTTTCGTACCTACATTTACACGTTGTTTTACTGGGATTTTCTATTTAAGGACAAGTTAAGTAAAAAAACATATCAGTACTTAAGTATAATTTTTTTATTCATATTTTGGTTTACTGTGTTTTTTAATTTTAGTCAACTATAGACGTCGTTGGCGCTCAGTGCTCGCTAGTGCTTGTCAAGTACAGGTGACTCTGGCGGTCAAAAGGTTAAGCTCTGTGTTATGTTTACCTACTATATGAATTCAATTCGAAAGTTTGAAAACTGTATCACTGTGAAATACAACCACTATAGAGCAGAATTAAGTAGGTAATTAACCGCAGTCAGAGTGTGAATTAGTAACGAACAATGTTTTAAGTACCTCTATGGCACAAAATAATCAGTGTTCAGAAGTCAAGATACATACAACGTCCACTTTGGTAAAGCACACATAGACATTGCTTACGGATATTGTAAAGGTGGTCGTTCTGACCCTGCCAAATACAGGCCCATCTCGTTTACGTAGGTACTCTACAAAACTAAGAAACATAAATCTTAAACCACAGGCACCTGACGTACCTAATTGTCTAACGACCTCCTCGGTGACTGGCAATATAGATTTCGCCGTTTACTGGGGATATTCTAGCGTATGTCACCCACATCTGGAGTGAAGCTATTGAGAAATACGGGGAAGTATTTGCAGTCTCCCTGGATATCTCGAAGGCTTTCGACAGAATTTGGCATAATGGCCTTATCAGCAAGTTTTCTAGTTATGGTTTGTCTACAGGGTCTATTGTGTGGATATCGGATTTTAGGGATCTTCTTCATAAGAGTCGTCATAAAATTTTCGGATTGTCGTTGATCGGAATTGTCTTCCAATTGCCATCAATTCCGAAGTCCGCATGCGTCTGTACTCTCTGCGGCGCTCTTTCTGCTACATATCAACGATCTGTTGAAGTCCGGTATCTTTATGTACGTAGATGATAGCACCGTTGTAGAGAGTTCCATATAGAGCGCGAGAACCAGTGGGCAACAAACTAAGGTATTGAGAGAGAGGTATGATCGTGCGTTTGAACTTGCTTGATGCAGTCTCTGAATAAGGCGAAACCAATTTGGCTAAGTTTAACGAGGGAATGACGCAGGTGTGTCTGTTCTCCACAAAAAGGGGTCCTTTCCAACAGACTCTTGGTTTTAGAGGTGTGTCCGTGGCGGTTACTGATCGTCTTGAGTTTTTAGGCGTTACTTTGACATATACGCTCAACTCATATCGAGTCCAAGGCTAAATTTAGCTGCTAAAAAACGGTGTATCCCACTATTTCTATTTTGTATTTCTATTGATAGAAATACTGGGCCTGATTAAGACTGATTGTCCCACTATTTCTATTGCTGTCCGCTGCGACAAAAAACACTGCATTAGCTCGTATGACTGCGTGCACTTAGAAACTATTTATTTATTTCCTCTTTAGATAAAACCTCTTGTTGTCTCATAGTTGTAATTAACTGTTATTGATTGATAGACAGCTGTCATAGCTATTATTGCTTTACGGGATAGGCGTTGGTTTTGAATTATTTAAATATTGTTAAATAATGGAGTTAATAAAAAGGGGGAAGGGTGTTATACTGTTGTACGAGGGTTATGAATACACTAGGCAGATAGTTTATAAGAATAACAATACGTTATGGAAATGCAATAAGCGCCACAAAACTAATTGTAAAGGTTCGATGACAGTGTCCCCGGTAAGTTTCTATCACTATAACAGAGGCTGTAAGTTGGCCATTTATTTTGTATAGGTACTGTATGTTTTATTAATATACTTATTTGAAATTTTATAGGATAACACTATAGTGAGAACCATTGAGCACTCTTCTCACTGTATTTCCGACAGCAACCAATCCGCGATCGAAGTTGCAATGAGTTGTAGTTTTGATCAAGCTGCAATGGGCAAAATAACAATACCTAAAGCTTTCAATAACGCTATAAATTCTTTAGTTGACAAAGGAATTCCATTACTTGGTAAACCATTGCCACAATACACCTCTAAAAAGTCTTCCATGTACAGACGTCGTAACAAAGTACTAAATATTAAAAAGGTGTGTTGCAAGACCGTTCAAGAAGTACAAATTCCAGTAATATTTGAAGACTTTGTTCTTGCTGATTATCTTGACACTGATTTAAGAATAATAATATTTTGTCGTGAAAAAACTAGATGTGAATTAAAAAGCGGTAATTATTTCATTGACGGGACATTCTTTGCGTGTCCAGCACCATTTACACAATTATTGTCAATCCACGCTGATTTTGGCAGTGACTTGAATCAAAGCAAAGTGGTACCAGTGATTTATGCGCTTTTATCGAGTAAATCACGGAAAGCGTATTGCACTTTATTTTATCTTATTAAAAGATGGTTACCTGAATGGAGACCTGCTAAATTTACCGTTGATTTTGAAAGAGCTTTGATTTCTGCATTAACAACAAGTTTTCCTACGGTTCAAATAAAGGGCTGCTATTTTCATTTTGTGAAATCATTAGCTAAGAAAGCTAAATCTCTTGGCATGAATAAATCCATCCGCATGAAATTGATAATTCAACTTTCCTTCAGACTTCCACTTTTGCCCAAAAATAAAATACAAGATGGTTGGAATTATGTCTTAGCAGAGATGGGTGACAGTGAAGCCGAACATAAATTTAAAAACTACATAGAGAACTACTGGATGAAAAATGATTTTTCAAGGGTGTGGTGTGTGTTTGGAGAACGTCACCGCACTAATAATGCGGTGGAATCTTGGAATAGGAAATTAAATAGACTGGTGCCAAAAAATGTTAATATTGTTCAACTTTTGCATATATTAAGAGATGGTGATAAATCAAACGAATACTATGTATCAAATAATTCCCGAAAACGAGTAATAGCCGAAGTGCAAAAAGATGAGATGATATTAGATGAACAAATGAAATTTCTCCAAGGCGATGTAACACCTGGACAATTTTTATTAAAGATGGTCCTTATATTTAAACTAAGCTGAAATTTGGAATGGAGATAGGTGTAAAACTGGAATAACACATAGACTACTTTTTATTCTGGTAGCATGTTTTATATAAAACCTTCATGTTGGAAATTTTGATACTGCTTGGTGGAATACAAAAATCGGTTACAGTCAATTGTTTCAAAAAATTTAAAACAACATGTTAAAATTTAAAATCTATAATCCAATAGGTACAATAAAAATCAATTTTGTATAATGGATGAAATTGTGAAAAAAATTTTTACAAAGACTCCAAAGACACTTTATGAAATAGCTTTATCGAATGTGTTAAACATTTTACATTCACAAATAGATGGAAACTTACAAAGTTATGAAAACTCGGTGCTGGAAAATGTAACAAGTCATACGACCATGTTTTTCAAGTATGTTGAAATTATTCTATTTCTAATATTATATCGTCTTGTTTACAGCTACTTAAAATACGATTATTGTTTTATAACCTTAAACTACCGACAACAATATGGGTTGATTTATTTTTTAAAGTAATACCAGACGGAGTAATATCGTTAAGCGATGAAGAAATAATGCCAACGGAAAAATGTGAGGAATACAATCACAAACAATCATCCACACATCTGTGTAGTGACGAGGTGGCTTTGTGTGATTTATACTGTCGAGAATGTGGTGGAGAATTATTTAATAAAACTGCAGATTATTAAGTAAATTGTTCTTCATTTTTTTTAATACCGGGAAGTCATATTTCAATTTTAATCTATTCGATAAAAGTGGTACTTTTCAAATAATACAAATTCTTCTGCGTTTTTTTGTCGCAATAGAAATAATGGGATACAATTTTTATAAAATGTTAGTCCCACTATTTCCATTTTGTATTTCCATGGAAATAGTGGGATACACTCCTAAAAAACAGGTGTCCTCTCAAAGGTGCAAAAGTACTTCAAGAGAGACGAGACGAACTTCTTAGCATTCCATGGATTCACCGTGCGGGTGCCGGGTCCATCGTGTGGCAGAGAGAGAAATCTCGAATAGACCCCAAGACTTGTGACTCGGGCTGTAGGTTTAAAAGGGGCCCCTTATATTGACGTACGTCAACACTCACCTTCACTACTCGTATTTCTCTCCCTGCCCAGCCAAATCCGATATGATCCTACTAGTGCAGCTTTAGATACTCGTTCTAGTATAGAACTTACTGCACTTCTGGACAACCCAAGGTCTTTAAGCAGGTTATAGAGAGATTTTGCTGGTATACCTCTCGCTCCTACTTCTACAGCGTATAAATTAACTACATAGCCATTTTTTGTTAATTCATTTTGTAGGTCGTAATACTTATTTTGTTTCATCGCGTGGTCTTTAGGTATATTAGTTTCCCACGGTACGGTAAGTTCTACCAGGACTATGCGTTTCGTAGCCCTAGAAAAAAGAAAAATGTCCGGTCTGGATGACGAAACACCCACATCCTCTGGGATTTTGTAGTGCTTTTCATACGTGTCCATTAAAATAGTCCAATCAGGTGCTGAACCCAGGATGGAGTAAGGCTTGTTCTTGGAGTTTGAAGTTGAGCCCTCTTTTACAAAGTTAATTTGTCTTTTGTTTATCGTCAATCCCTTTTGGGCTCTAGCTACCGAAAGGCTTACAGCTTCACGTATGATTTCAAGTACTCTGTCATGGCGCTGTGAGTAATGACCCCTATTAAGGAGCACCTTGCATCCAACCAATATGTGCCTTGCTGTACATATCGCCTCACTACAAGTATAGCAACATTTTTCAGAGGCTTTTCCCCACCTTACCAAGTTACTCTGGTCAGGGAGGGTCATTTGAAGCGTTCAGATAAAATTTTAATAAGGCAGGAGACCAGTCATATAGCAAGGTGCGCCACTTTAGAGCTAATGGGATACAAAACTCACCTATGGTTAACCACTCACTTTGCATTTCTAAATTCATAGCGTGCACTTTGTAACTATCATTTTCGTCTTGTTGTAGAAAGGTTTTTACCATGTCTCGGTCTTCCCTTTTATTTCTCGCACCCAACCCAGCTGTATTTACTTGCGCGCCTGCCATAAATTGTTTGTGGAATTGAAGTCTAGATTCAAGGTCCGAAGCGCTTTTGTCCTTTGGGAGAGATGCGATTAATTCGTCTTTCGACTTTCCCAAAACATGCGTTTTTGTAACTCTTAGGTGTTTGTAGAGTTCGGATGGTTTTTTTAGTTTCAGAATCGATCGAGAGACGTACCAGAAGGCTCATAGGCAACGCCACAAAATTGCTAGTCTATCGGTTATATTTAAAAAATATTTAATGTTTACTTGTTTGCAACAATTAACCAAACATAATATATAGTACTAGTGCCGTTACCAGAACAGTTTTTCGGTTAAGACTTAAGAGG
Organism: Ectropis crepuscularia; assembly: GCA_963693475.1. Taxonomy (NCBI): domain Eukaryota; kingdom Metazoa; phylum Arthropoda; class Insecta; order Lepidoptera; family Geometridae; genus Ectropis; species Ectropis crepuscularia. The sequence goes on from OY856361.1 coordinate 10,609,303, forward strand.
CGGAGACATGCCAATTTGGCTTTTTAAAATGCCTGGATTGGGAAATCTGTTTAACAAATTGCACTGAATAAAATATATGTTTGTCATTTTTGACTATATTTCTGGTGTCGTGTCGTGCTTGGCTACAAAACACGATTGAGAAAAAAAATCTCGATGGAAAAAATTCGCGAAAAAGCCTCTAAAAAAACTCACTCATCTACTACACTGTTATTCACTAGTTTATCATTATGAAATAAACACAGGTGATGTATCTCATCTAAATTGATGTTGGTAGAGAAATATTTCAGACAGAGTACAAATGAGTGTGTAAATAAATTAGCCAAGTGCGAGTTGGACTCGCCCATGAAGGGTTCCGTTCCAGCAAGTAACATAATATACATAGTACACATAGTTCTTGTAGTTCGTTGTAACTTTGATCGAAGTTTTAATAATAGTGTATTTATGACGTACTAAAAAAAAACTACTCATCAGATCGAGTTCAAACTAATTTTCGTTGGTAGTTTTCATGGTAATGTACATCATATATTTTTTTTAGTTTTTTCATTCTCTTACTTTAGAAGTTAGAGGGGGGGGGACACACATTTTACCACTTTGGAAGCGTCTCTCGCGCAAGTTATTCAGTGTAGACGAAAATTATATTAGAAACCTCAACATCATTTTTTAAGACTAATAAGATCGATAGACACCCCACACGTGTAGGTTTGATGAAAAAAAAATTTTTGAGCTTCAGTTCGCAGTATGGGGGGCACCCCTAATTTTTGTTTTTTTAAAAAACTTTTGTAAAAATCTTAATGCGGTTCACAGAATACATCTACTTATCAAGTTTCAACAGTATAGTTCTCATAGTTTCGGCAAAAAGTGGCTGTGACATACGGACGGACAGACAGACAGACAGACAGACAGACAGACAGACAGACAGACAGACAGACATGACGAATCTGTAAGGGTTCCGTTTTTACGTTTTACGGAACCCTAAAAAGTAAGGATCTTGACTTCTGTTGTGGACTATTCTGTGTCCATGGTATCGTATTAGCCTGATAACATACAAGTGTATCTACGTATTTATCTAACGAACGATATCTACTTTCGAAATTGATAACTACTCTGACGATAGAAACTCCGATCTTGAAACAACACGCGTCCCATAACAGCACAGCATCACGCCGTAAGTGTCTTGAACAGGAAATGGACACTATCTATCATTCTGATAGGCTTGATATGTAATTACTAGCATCGCTCCGCGGTTTCAGCCGCATAGTTCCCGATCGAGTAGTTTTCCCTCGATAATAATTACTTTAAGTGTTATTCCAGATTTTCATCTATCTATGTTCTAAATATTATCCAGTTCTCTTCGGTAGTTTTTGCGTCAACAAGTAAGTAACAAACATCCATCCATACATTATCTTACAGCGTTTATATTATTAGTAAGCGACGCGAGATTTTGAAAGGATGAATGTGTTGTTTATCTTTCACGGTATAAAGCACTGCTCGGATTTGAGTATAATTTTATAGTAGACTAGCTTTTACCCACGACTTCGTCCGTGCGAGATAAATATTAGGGTACTGGCCGCAGTACCATAGTATTTATACACCCATACAAAAATGTACATTTACTAAAAATAGCTCATATTTAATGAAACATTATTAATCAATTTCATTAAAATCGGATCAGTGGTTTAGGCGTTAAAGCGTAACAGACAGGCAAAGTTACTTTCCATAAGTTATTAAGTATTTTATAATAATAGGTGGATATCGAGTGTCCAGTTGCACTTTTGCACAATTCATGGTTTAATTTTCAACAATTACGAACTTTCATATTAACTTTCGTCCCCTATTTCAACCCCTTAACTCTTTTTACCTAATAAAAAGTAGCCTATGTCCTTTCTTGGGATCTAGGCTATCTGTGTACCCATAGCTGGGCATTAACTCGTTAATCCGTTAATAGTTAATTAACGAAGTTAACATTTTGATTAACGGATTAACTTTTAAGTTAACTTTTAAAAATGTTAACGGACATGTTAACTTCCGTTAATTATGCAGAAGTCCGTTAATCGTTAATACAATGCCTACTATTTACCGCACGGCACCTCGGCGCTGCGCAAAAAACAGGTTCAGACAAGTATGAAACGAAAATGGCTGGGTGCAGTGTGACCATATGTGGCAGGTTCCTGCAATTTTGCCAGGATTGAGGCGTCATTTTAGCCTGTGGCATGATCTGTTGACGTTATATGAAAACAAATATAATTTTGTTTTTTTGAGTCAAATTTCCGATAATCTCGAGTTCTTTTTGGCTGAAAATTTGAGCATAGACATACTCGAATTTGACTGACGTTTACAATTTAGTTGAATATTTCTCACACATCCCTAGTAAACCAAGTAGATTAAAGTAATCCATAGCTAGCGGGGATTCCCCTACAAATTCAATCTTACTTTTTCGATCGTTTATTTCGTTTGTCTGTATTGTAATTTTCTTTTAATAAAATCGGTGGTAGTTTATTTCAACTAACCAAAGAAAAGTTAAATAAAATGAACAAATCAATGTATAAGAATGAAGAAATAGAGATATATAATGAAAATGACAGTGTTTAACATCTTACTAATATTATAAATGGCAATTTTTGGATGTTGTAATGTTTGTTGTTTCATCGCGTCAGAACGTCTGGGAACGGGAAAGAATTGGGTTGAAATTTGAAAAACAGCCCTCAAAAGCTGCAGTTGAACGTCTGCTATCCACGGGTAAAGACATTTTAACACCAAAGCGAGCCTCGCTTTCAGACGAGAACTTCGACATGTTAATGTTCATGAGGGGAAATAGATACCTATGCGCATTATGCCCCACGATTACATTATACATTAAATTTTGGCAGTCATAGAAACTGCCGATAGAAGTGAAAACTTATAACTCAGAATTTGATAGCTTACCTTGGCAACTACACGAGTGTAACCGGAGGGCGTGGCCTGGTCATCATGACATGGCCATCTAGAAAAGCAGCAGCATTTCCTATTGGCTGATGCATTTCTAGATGGCCATGCCATGATGGCCAGGCCACGCCCTTTCGGCATTTCCCATTGGCTGACGTATTTCTAGATGGCCAATAGCCATGGTCCCGAGTTTACCCGAATATTTCTTATTATACTCGATATATACTCGTGACGCTAGAATTCAATTCACAGCGCACGAAAAATCTGTCTCGGCGCGCCTAAAGAAGTTTTCACTTCAATAATAAAATTAAACTCTACAAGTATTTGGTTTTTTTCTAACCTGTTAACTTCCAGAACATAAACCAACAGGTTTTATAAGTTCACTAACGCAACGATATAAAAATCCAATACGCATATTAACGAATTAACGATTAACGTTAACTTCCGTTAATTCTTACGAAATGTAACGCTTTAACGTTTAACGAAGTTAACTTTTTTTGTAACGGATTAACGATTAACGAAGTTAACTATTTGATTAACGGTGCCCAGCTATGTGTGTACCAAATGTCATTAAAACCGGTTCAGTGGATTTCATGCTTATAACTTTGAAGTTGACGGAATTTTCATACAACCGTCCATACCCTGTTTCACCCTCTTAGGGGTCAACTTTCGCAAAACCCCGTCTTAACGAGCGCCTTTGTGTTAAAAGGCACCTCCTTGCAAAATTTTATACCTACTAGCATTAGTAGTTTCTGAGATATCGTGATGAGTGATGAGTGACCTTTCTCTTTTATATATACAGAAGATAATACGAATTTGAACCCTTTAGTGTTGAGACCATGAGTGGTCTGAAGGGGGACATGACCCCCCTCCCCCAAATCGTATACATTAAATTAAAAATCTAAATATCTAATAGAACGTAGTATTTTTGAACGTGGGAAAACAACTGGAACGGTAACTACGCTGGTAAAACCGTGGGGTGCTACTAGTATAGTCTTTCGTACTCAATTTATTGTATTAATACTCGGGGTACCCCCCCCCCCCCAAAATCAGAGGCTGTGTACTGGTGACCCCCTCCAAAATTCGAGGCTGGGACCGCGCCTGGTTAAGACATTGGGCCCGTGAGGGGAGCTCACCTCATTTTCGAACACCTTTCCGAGGACTTCCTAGCCTCGAAATTTAGAGGGGGTCACCAGTAATCAGTAGATTTTGGGGGGGTCACGAGTAGAAATACGATAAATCTAGTAAAAAAGACTTTACTATTAGCGCCTCACGATTTTACGCGCGTAGTTGCCGTTCCAGTTGTTTTCCCGCGTTAAAAAATAGTCTACATTCTATTAGATATTTTAAATTTTTGTAGGTTTTGAATTTAACATATACGATTTTGAGGGGGGGTCATGTCCCCTGTGACCCCCCCCCCCACCTTCGGACCGCGCATGGGCTTCGGCAAGGCGACGCGTGACTAAAATGCTACCGTTCATTTGGCCCATCGTATACCTATGTGTATATAACGTACTGCATTGCCATTCAGCGTGTTAGTCATGCTCAATGCTGGCCACGCTTCCGACTGGTGGTGGTCGTGATCATCTTGATTATCTCAACGCCTTCATCGGATAATAGATAATTCGGATTTGATTTACTTTAGTTGTTACCTTGGTACCTATATGTAGCGTTGTTTGTAATTTTATTGTAATTTAGTTTCGTGTTTAGAGGCTTTGGCCAGATTTAGTATGTAGGTATTTCTATAAATCAGCAGGTATCAGTGTTCTGGTTCATATAATAGTTCTCAAGCTTGATTAGTTTTAGTGTCTGATAGTGTCATTTGAGGAATGTCCTCCAATACCTACATAAATCGTTTGTAAAATTATTAATATCTAAATAATGTATTTTTGTATTTAGGTGCATGTGAGAATTCAATTTAGGTAGGTAGTTATCACTCACAAAAACAACACGTACCTAATAAAGTATCGAAATGTACCTATGCATTTAGTTTTATACCAGGCCTAATAATCGTAAATGCATTAATATCGGCTGCCTATCTAGAGTATAAAGATTGTAATATATAATAAAACACGTCAACTTTGTAACATTACTACAACCACAGTCTATGAAATCATACAGTCGTTCGACGAAGCCGTCTAGACGGGGCAATCGTGCGGGGCGTGCGGGGTGAGACGCGGGAAGCGCGCTCCTGCATTGCCTACATTACAATGTTAGTAATGCAGGAGCGCGGGCCAGGGCTGACGTCTTCCGTATGTTTTAATTTTACTTTGGTGCCACATTTTTAAAGCCGTGTCTAGACATTATCGGCGTTTCTCCCAAGATCAAAGGCGATGAACTACTGGTAGTATATCTTTATACTGTGGTGACACTGTGACTAGGTTTGACAGAAAGACAATAATCAAGGTCGAAAGGACAGTAAAGATTCAATATTTTGTGTAGCATGGGTAAATACAAAACATAAATAGCTTACGCTTACGAAATGTACTTTGATGATTCTTTCGATAGGTTTATAAAACATCGGGGGGTCTACCGCCTAACGAAAAACGCTTTGACATTGTTGTCTCTTTTCTTCTCGCTTGAAATGAAAGAAACGGCAATGTCAAAGCGTCAAAGCGTTTTTCGTTAGGCGGTAGACCCCCCGGTAAAAAACAATTGAATCTAAAAAATAATTCATTACCATTACAAATTAGTAGGTACAGCACTAGTAAGTCAACAAATTTAGTCAATACTGAAAGAAATGGCATTCAAATTTAATATTCTTTGCATTTTTATTTTCTTTTAAGTAGTAGGTAAACTTTTTTTTTTCTAAAATATAAAAATCCACGTCCACAAAGTACAACGGGCGGTTTATTGATCCGGAGACAAATAACATAATACGAGTATTTCATAGTCATGTACCGCACTGAGCCAGCGTGGTAGACTATGACTCTCTCCTTGCGTGAGAAGACCTCGAGTCCCAGCAGTGGTAACATTTAGTGGGCTAGTATTTACTATGCTATAATCAGTGGTGGCTTTACCCATTGCTAGGCCCCGGGCGGCAGGTCTTTGCGAGGCCCTTTCACCTTCATGAAAAGTATGTATTGCGAGAATAGGTCTGGTGGGTTACTTGTAGCTTGTAGGTGCATATTTGTCGTATTTGACGAAAAATGCTAAAGTTATACTACTTAGTACATAAAAGTGTTACATTTTACACTGAAAGATTTAAGATACCTACAGAGATGTAACATTTTAAAATTGATGTTTGCGGCTTTTCCTTAGACTAACATTTTAAAATAAAGAATTATCGAAAGAATAGCAAAGTATGAACCCCGATCTTATGTCATAGAATTCCTCATAAATGTTTAGTTAATTTTAAATTTCGAAAAACACCTTTCAGCATACGCAACTGTAATAGCTTTAGTGGCAAGCAATAACTCTGAAGACTAAATATTTTGACAGTGAAAAAAAAATAGTTGAAATGTTATGGTGTCTTTGTTCCAATTTTTATATTTGCTTGAGTTTTTCCGCGAGGCCCCTGCAAGAGCGAGGCCCTGGGCGATTGCCCTGTTCGCCACACCCTAAGGCCGCCACTGGCTATAATGGTAAAAGTTGTTTAAAATAATGACTATAGCATGCACGTTCTGACTCCTGCTACAGATACAAGCTGTCGGATTAATAAATAATTGTTTACATTAGAACCAGTATGAAATTATGCTCTCCCTGCGCAAACGATTTTAAAAAACACAAATGGCACACTTTTGCCAATTATTCTACCGGCAAGCAGTAATGTGAAAACATCACTGTGTTCCGCTTTCAAGGGCAACGTTTCCAGTGAAATTACAGGGCATACAGATATCTATATTTCTGGGTGACGAGCGCAGTGCAGTGCTATATAATGAATTGGACTTTTCTTGTTCCAAAAGCTGCATATCGCTGTGCTGACATGGGCAGGGATGTTGCTTACCATCAGGCGTGTGATCTCCTCCTCTCGTCATTCTATAGATACTATACAAAAAAAATACACATCAATATTTTGTGCGTAGTTTGTAATTAAACTCTTCCTAATGCTGGATCGATTTTGATGAAAGTTTTGTGTGTTCAACTGCATTCGAGACTGGTTTAGATTCAAAAACTTTTGTATTTAAAACGTACGTAGGGCCCGCTATTACGAAATAAAACAAAAACAATACAGTTCGTAACTATATATTCGTTAAAATTTAGGACACAAATCAACACCAGGTAAAAAAATATATGAAAAATCACATGAGAAACCTAGCTAAACGATTTTTATATGATAAAATATTTACAAAGACGTATGTACATACATGGGTACAATATTAACACTAATGTCTAATAATTGGCAAAAGTTGGTTAATTAGTTTAATTAGGGTCTATCATAATAGCCGGGTCACACAGAGGCGATCCAAAAGCGATAGCGATCCGATAGCGAGACGATATTTTTTGTAATGTTCGAATTTGTATGCAACCTGAAACACAAGCAAGCGGACGCGATCCCATACTCGGTATCGGATCGCTCTCGCTATCGGATCGCTATCGCTACCGGATCGCCTCTATGTGACCCGGCCTTAAGTTACGGCTGGTCTAGTCGGGAGAACGGCGCCTGCCCATCCGGAGATCCCGAGTTCAAACGCCCACAAACACCACTGTCTTTTCTAACTTAAAAAAGTGAAGGAAAACATCGTGAGGAAACCGACATACATGTCGGTTTCTAGGTACACCTAGAATCTTTCGAAGTCATGTGTCATCCACCAACCAGCACTGTGCCAGCGTGGTGGACTATGGTCTTAACTCTCTCCTTGCGAGAGAAGGCCCATTCCCAGCCGAGTCCCAGCAGTGGGAACATTTAGTGGGCTGATAAGGGTCTATATAATAAGTTTAATAAAGCTTTTATTGAGCCAAAGGCGGTTCGTCCATCCTTAGGGGATCGTCCATCGTTCGTTCGTCCATCCTTACTAAACGAAGCTATGGCTTTGTTGTTGCTATCTCTGTAATTTCAAGCGAAAAGAAAAGAGAGAACAATATCTAATCAGCTAAGACAGTTTTAGTTAAGCCCTTATTATAACTTGCCTAAATTTAGTCAGTACTGAATTCAGTGAAGCGTATTAGCATTTAGCAAGCTAGCGTATATACATTCAGAAGCGAAAATTGCTTGCTTCTAAATTTGCCTTTCATTTCAGTCACTAAATTTAGACAAGTGTAATATAATAAGGTCAAACCTAAACGATGAAACTTACTTGAACTTGAACGACGAAACCAAAAGGCGGTAAACCTACAACCCTGACTTCGTTTGGGTTGAATGTATTCTATAGGTATGTGAAGAACCTCTCTATTTATTATACTTTTGACCCTATTATTAGTGGCAGAATGTTTCATTATATAAAAAACAATATGAAAATATAATAACATATGGACGAGCTAAAAATCCGCTTGATAGTAAGACACGTTTGTTATTTATCAACAGCATACAACAACATATTTGAATAAAAAAGTTACTGTCTAGAACTACACTGCGCTAGTCACCCAGAGATAAAAGATAATTCATCTCTTTGACCTGAAATTTCTACAGTAACATTTCACAACTGGCATTGATAGAATATCTGGCAAAAGTTTTTACCAAAATTTCTTCATCAACAGAACGAAATCCGTAGTGGTAGGTGGCTCTCAGAAGAGTCCGCCTGGGGAAGTACCAAACTTTTACTAGTTATTCTACTCTATGCAAATATTACTGGGTTCCGGTTTGAAGGGCACTGTTTTTAGAAAAATTACATGGCAAAGAGATAAGTTACCTTATATCACCGGGTGATGAGTGCACCGCGGTGTTAGATAGTAATTGGACTCTTCATGTTCAAATAGCTACGTAGCATTATGTTAAACGTGTTGTTTACTATCAGGCGCATGTTTTTGCTCGTCCCATCCAGTCCATATTATTAAAAATAACGCTTACGGCTTCGTACTAGTGTTATTACGACTCTGCTTGAAAAGGCCGCCTAATGCGGCCGAAACTAAAGTAGCACCGCGCACCCCACTTGAAAAAAGAGCGCTTAAAACGGCTGAAACTTACTTTAGGCTGGATCGATCATCTCCCATGTGAGTAAAGCGTTAATTAATGAAAATAATGAAAAACTTCAGAGTATCATTTCTTTTTCTATAATGTTATACGAAGTTCCGAAGTTGTAAGTATGTTTTATCACAATCTATTGCGAAATACATATTGTACATATTACGTTACCGTAAAATTTTATATACCGTCAGATTAGAATCTAACGACGTTAGATAGTAAAAAAACTAATCTAATCTAGCGTAGGGTTCTGATCTCACGCGTTTTATATTAAACTGACGGATTTTGCAATTTTACGGTTATACAAATTTATATGTAAAATGTACATGTGTTGAAATGTGACAAATTTTGTTTACTATTTTTCTGTTTAACATTTTGCAATTCTTATTTCAATCATTATGGTTGTTTATGTATAATGATTATTATTAATTTCTTGGCATGCACAGAGAGTATGTAATAAATGAGTATGAGTGACCTTTTAATACGGAACCAACTCGGAAAAAATCACAAAAAATCGGTCCATACATTCAAAGTTCATCTTGGATAAAACTCATTTGACAAAATTTATCACGTTTAAATATCCAAGACCAACTACTATTAAAGCAGTTAGTCTGAAAGTAAGAGTTGTCCATAAAGAACATGACGTCTAATCTTTTTCCACGAAAATGTAATTTCGAAATAAACTCGCGACTTACCTGCTCCAGTTTTACTTCGATCTCTCGTTTCATCCGTTTAATTAACTGTTCTGAACTTACTCTAAGGTAGGTAAGGTACCTCAGAGTGTCAGAGTAGGCTTCGAACATTTAAACATCGAACTACGTTCGATCGGACGAAACGAAATAGAACTAGAAAAGTCGCGAGTTTATTTCGAAATTACGTTTTTCGTAGAAATAGAGTAGACGTCCAGAACTAGGCCCTTACAATGTTTTTATTTATTTATTTTATTCTATCGTCAGTAACAAAATATTAAGTATTCGTATACTTTATACATTTACATAGTTTTGTACCAAGATGGCCCCGACATCGTCTAATTCATAAGTTCGTATAAGTACTTACTACTAACATCTATCATAAATATGAATGTTTGGGGATGTTTAAGATGTCTAGCAAAGACTACTGAAGAGATGGATGAAATGCGGTACCTACATAGAGAGATAATAGTCCGGAATAGGCCATAAGCTACTTTTTTACCCCAGTAAAATAACGGGATCGAAAACTTCGCGATTAGCGCCGCGCTTTTTGATTAAAAAAAACCGCTTTTAGCAACAATAAATATACAGAAGATTTAAAGTTACTTACTAGAAGAAATTTATTATGATTAGCGTATTTACATAATTACATTTAGCAAGCGGCCCGTTCCGGCTTAGCTTGGATATTGTCATATATTATAAAGAATTATTACTATTAATCGAAATAAAAACTATCTTTCTATCTAATCTTTCAAGTTGGATCAAACTGCACACGGTAGCAAATTTGACTAAAATTGGTTTAATAGTTTAAGAGTCCATCACGAACAAATGACGTGACACACAATTTATACAACAGGCATGACGACTGATCCTGAAATTATATTACACTATTTCATATAATGACAGTATTTAAATACAATAAAATACGTACCAACTTTAATTTTGATATCCTTTTGTTTAACTTACTTTATGATCATTCAAAGTTGGATGGGCAAGTCCATTTTAAAATTACGAAATTATTCGAAAATATATTTACCGTTGGATAACCCATACAATTTAAGGTGACTTTTGTTAGGAAACCAGTTTCCTAAACCAAATATTTAATATAGCGAACATACAAACTTTACGCGCGACGCATGGAAAATGCCAGACTGTGACGTCACGCTTTAGTGGCGTTTTTGTATGAAGCGTTTTTGGGAAAGTCTAAAATTGTGATTTTAAAATCGTGATATCACTGGAAGTTTTTAAGATAACAAATTAATTATTTCACCTATTTAGTTATTGAGTAGTCTTTTGATGGAACATTAAATCAAAAATTAGTCGTCAAGCCTATTATATTATTAAGATTATGACGCGGGGTGACCAAAACGACATGACCGCGAGAGTCGCAGCGATTCAGCGTCATCGTGGATCTAAGTATATTAGTTTTTGTTTTACCAAGTACGTTATACTCGGAACTCGGATTACAGAGTATACGTGTAACTAAACAATCAGGGATATTATTGTCATTCCTAACAAACAGGACGTCTACTCGTAATTCAACGAAAACGTAATTTCGAAATAAACTCGCGACTTTCCTACTCCGATTCTACTTCGATCCGTCGTTTTGTCCGGTTAAATGTTCTAAGCCTACTTTAATTAGAGTATGCTTAGAACATTTAAACGTCAAACAGTGTTCGATCGGACGAAACGAAGTAGAGCCAGAGTAGGAAAGTCGCGAGTTTATTTCGAAATTACGTTTTTCGTTGAATTAGAGTAGACGTCCAGGTACGAGTATCAACAGGTTTTACTGTGAGAACTGAAAACAAAATAGCTCTTTCAAACATTTCGTCAAGTCCAAAATATTAAAACGTAAGTAGATATTTTTGTATGAAATAGCTGAAGTTCTTTGAGGTTTGATCACATGGTGAAAGACGTTGATAAAAATTTAAAAATGAAAAAAAAAGTCGCGATCCCACTTCTTTTTTGTAAACACGGGTTTTCAATGTCAAAGCCATTGGGAAAGAACTTGCACCTTTACCCGTCAACTAAAGTGGTTATTACTTTGCAATCTAGAACAGATCTGTCTTTAAATTCTAAATACAGATAGAGCAAACATCACTGTGTTCCGGTTTGAAGGGAAAAAAATCCAGTAAAAGTACAGAATTAAATCATATTATATCAGTGCTAAGTAACGACTTTTGTACTTTTTGGACTCTTCATGTTCCAATAGCTGCGTGTAAATGGGCCGTTATGGGCAAGCGTTTTGCTTACCATCGAGCAAATATCCTGCTCGTCCCGTCATTCTATACTATAAAAGAAATGTCATACCTATGTTAGTTGGCCTACCGAAGTGGAACGCAACCCATTCGCTTAGTACAAGCAATCTTCATAATCCATACGATAGGATAAGAATAAAACATTTATATATTATATATTTATATATAATTGTAGTATAAAAACTATCGTTGTTACACATTTTAAATCAATTCACGAGTAATTCACGCGTTTTATAATCAGTACAGTTCGACTTAAGTTGAAAGTCACGCACGCGCGTGACCACTGTTCTTTTGACACTGACTGAAAACAAGTTGAAAGTCAGGCACGGGAGTGACCACTGCTCGTTTGACACAGACTGAAAACTTAAGTTGAAAGACAGCACGGGAGTGACCACGCCTCGTTTGACACTGAAACTTAAGTAGGACTGGACTGACTATTTTGTAACGCGCACGTGATTTACCCGTGAGTTAAAGTAATAGATATTAACCAACTTCTGCCAAATCGTCAACTCAAACAACTTGTTCCGTATCATCCCTCGTACTCGTCATAGCGTCACTAATTGACGCCGCCACTTCCCTATAAAGCCTTAAATTCGACTCTGTGTAATCTAAAATCTTTCTACTCGAATGTCTAATGTACAGCATTTGCTTGTGGTATATCTTCAACGCTCCTTTTATGGTTATGTATGTTAAACCTCCTAGAATGGTTCTGTGTAAGTTGTTCTGGATGGATCTGAAGAATATCTTGCCCATTATGGTGGATATGGTCGGTAGGAGGAGAGCTGAGCAGAATATCCTGGTGGGAGAGAGGTGATGGTTCGATGTGGAGGCGTTGTTTGTGGGTGAAGGGGGCGTTTGGGCTCCGGCGACGATTGCCCCTCGGTCACTTTCCACGCTGAAAATATCAAAAAAAAAAAAATATTAGCAATTGAGACTATTATCTTTTTTTTTACAGTATAGAGTGACGAGACGAGCAGGTCGTATGCCTGATGGCAAGCACCATGCTTGCCGATAACAGCACAGTGATACGCGGCTATTGGAACACGAAGAGTCCAAAACATTACCTAGCACTTCACTGCGCTCGTCACCCACAGATACAAAATGTTTTATCTCTTTGCCCAGTAATTTCACTGGAAACATTGCCCTTCAAACAGGGACACCGTGATGTTTTCACATCACTGCTGGGCGGTAGAATAATTGTAATACAATACAATTGTTAATCCCTACTATCCTACTAATAGGTACAATTTTTGTAGTGGTAGGACTCTTAGCAGAGTCCGCCTGGGGAAGTACCACACCTTTGTCAATTATTCTACCGCCAAGCAGTAATGTGCAAACATTACTGTGTTCCGGTTTGAAGGGCAATGTTTCCAGAGAAATTACAGGGCTTAGAGATATAACAACTTAGATCTCTGGGTGACGAGCGCAGTGCGGTGGCTAGGTAATGATTTTGGCTCTTCATGTTCCAATAGCTGCGTGTCACTGTGCTGTTATGTGGCAGGCATGTTGCTTACTATCAGGCACATGTCCTACTCGTCTCGTCAATCTTTATTTTAAAAAAATATATATATTATACTCATATTTATTTCATACTCTCTGTATTTGTTGGTTGACGGCTGTCCGTTGACTGTCTGTCGGTTCAACACTATTGGGCACTAGTTTAAGTTTAGCGCTAAAACTACTAAATCGATTTAAATGAAATCTGGTACTGTAATGATAGGCTACAGCTGAGAAAGAACATAGCCTATTTTATAATGCGAAAATAGGTTGAAAGGGATTGCAACTTGGTAAGGAACTTTCGTCATTATTGAAGCAAGAAGCTTGTAATATATTTTTAAGCTTTTGGTTACGTATAGGTAAATAAATACTATGACATAGAAAGTTTGCAAAAATGTTACCTTAAAGGGACTGAACTCCCTACCTACTAATAATTTAGGAAAGCCGCGGGTTAAACCGCGGGGAGCAGCTAGTAAAGTACATTGTATATTAAAAATTAAAATAAAATAACATTTATTTATTTTATTGTATTGTACATTGAAAATTAGGGCAAAAGTATCTATCTATATAGTTACGTTAACCTGTAACATATATTTTTTAAATAATTTGAAGTGGCGAGACGAGCATGACATGTGTCTGATGGTAAGCAACATGCTTGCCCATAACAGCACAGTGACACGCAGCTATTGGAACACGATGAGTCCAAATCATAACCTAGCACTGCACTGCGCTCATCACCCAGAGATATAAGACGTTTTTATCTCTATGCCCTGTAATATCACTGACAGCTAACTCTTTTTTTTTTTACTTTTATAGGCTTACACTTGACCGCCATCTCGCCTGATGTTAAGCGACGATGCGGTCTACGATGGGGCGTGTTTACCTAGAAGAAACCGGTTCACTCTCGATTTGAAGACACAAAGATTGTAACCAACAGGGAAAACCCACTCAGGCAACGCATTCCACAGCCTAGACGTTCTTATCACAAAGGTAGAGTCAAATCTCTTCGTTCGTGTCTTTGGAACATCAACCATGAAACGCTGTCGTTTTTTCGAGCTACGAGCATTCCGATAGAAAAAAGGGCAGGGTGGTATTAGATCATGTAAATCAACTCGGACTCAGCTAACTCAGACGTTTGCGATGGATCCATTTCGTTTAGTTTTTATACATTTTATATGAGCTCGCCGCAAGTGTCGACAACTAGCCACGAGTAACTGTCGCTTACTTCAGCTTCTGTTGAAGCCGCCTCTAGCAGAAGCTAGACGCGTCAAGTACGCGACAGCCACATTGGATAGTTGATCTTCCTTATCCCCATGGGGGAAGGTAGGGAGTCGGCTCCGAGGCGAACCTCTCTGCCGGGGTCCCTACCCCGTGTTCAAGGTAAGTTCAAGGCCTTGGGGAGATGTCGAGGTCCATAATTTGGGCCCGGTTCAGCCCAGACACGGTGGCTTCATCGACGTTGAATGTGACGGCGTTTGTGGCTGTCGCGTGTGGCCCGTGTGCGGCGAAGCTAAATGAATACCCATTTGTAGTACTTACTTTCCAAACGGGAGTATGTAAGAGAGCGCAGGTATCTTGGTGCAGTACTTCCTCAGGAACAGCAGGACCGAGTCCTCCCAGTTGTACATCTTGGCGCTGATGAGCGTCACCGGGATCGTCGGCAGCAAGACGAGCAACACCAGGGGGTCGGCCGACTCCATCATCTCCAGGCCTTCTCGGTGGCCCACCACCTGGAAACGACACGGAAGGCTAGGTTAGACGATGTTTTTTTTTAACTTCTATAAGTTTACACTTGACCGCCATCTCGCCTGATGTTAAGCGACGATGCGGTCTACGATGGAGCGTGTTTACCTAGGAAAAAACCGATTCACTCTCGATTTGAAGACACAAAGATATATATATATATATAGGTGATGTTTCGAGCGAGTGACAACAGATCTTTGGCCGCTAAAAACGACGCCACTGGTCCACACAAAAGTACCCAAACCCCTATCATGTTTTTTGTGAAATCTAAGCTAAAGTCGTCCAGATGTAAGCAAGAAAATGTTGATATTTCGATAACCATACCGATTCCGCTAAAATTAATACGTGTAGGTAATTATATATATAATTAATGAATGTGATGTGTATTTCTGAAAAACAGCGGGCGAAAACACAAGAGTCAAACTATTTGACACATATTACTAAACAAACACATTACGGACAAATCTAACTAAGCACGGTTCGTCACGCGCTTGGCCATTTATCGATGACGCCGCACCAATTATACACGCTTATTATAATTGGCTAGTTAGGCAAGCCATGACAGTTTGACGACATTTCCTGGTGGAAGCTAATTTAACAAACGTGTGAGTTACTATAATGTATCTCCCGGTTTCGTATGGACTATCAATAATTGTCTTTTATTTGAAGTGAACCGTACGCAGATTTTGCTGTAGGCTGATCCGTCACGCTGTGAGGTGAAAGCTCATTCATTCGAGTGAACTTGGGACCGCCGAGTGCGCCCGATCGAGAAAGATACCGTCAACTGCTGTGTCCTTAATAGATAAAAAATAAGTAAATAGATCAGGTTTTGCCGCACGGTTCCTTTGTACCAATCGTAAGCAGATGAAGTGTATGTTAGCTATGGCGACATAGTGATGTGCCGCGACAAAAGTATGATACTTCCACGAGAGCGACAAGACAAGAGCGATCAGACCCGTGCTTTCGGTGTCAAGCGTTTCTTCTTCTAACTCTATACGTAGTTTATGTAAACTCTTTGGGTGTGTCGCTGTATGTCCCATTTGGAAAAAAAACAGACATACATATCTAACTTATTACACCTCCCTATTTAAGAAGCTGTTTTAAAATAAAGAAACATTTCAATTGCCTAAAGAAGCCGTAACCGTTAACATAGTTTATTATTAGTCTTCTGTTGACTTTCAATTGTGTGTTTATAAAGTCAACAGATTATTCAATAGATTTAGTGTAGCAAGGTCGTTTAAATTAGACAACAATACCTACTTAGAAAAATATGTTTGTACTCTACACTCTACAATGAATTGTGTTCCATTTTATTATATGTATGTAGGTATAGACTATAGAGTGACAAACGCCTGATACCTAGTAAACAACACGCCTCCTCATTTTTTTGAAGTGAAAACTTCTTTAGGCGCGCCTAGACAGATTTTTCGTGGGCTGTGAATTTAATTCATTCGTCACGCTCGGGTATGTTAAGAAAGCTTCGGGTAAACTCGGGACCATGGCTATTGGCCATCTAGAAATACGTCAGCCAATGGGAAATGCTGAAAGGGCGTGGACAGGCCATCATGGCATGGCCATCTAGAAACGCATCAGCCAATGGGAAATTCTGACATTTCTAGATGGCCATGCCAAGATGGCGAGGTCACGCCCTTCGGTTACACTCGTGTAGTTTCCAAGGTAAGCTATCAAATTCTAAGTTTTAAGTTTTCACTTCTATCGGCCGTTCCTATGACTGCCAATTTTTTTTTACTTTTATATGTTTACACTTGACCGCCATATCGTCGTGAGGTTAAGCGACGATGCGGTCTAAGATGGAACTTGCTTACCAAGAAAAAACCATAACAGAACGTCGACTCTATTTCTACGAAAACGTAATTTCGAAGAAAAACTCGCGACTTTCCTACTCTCGTTCTACTTCGTTTTGTCCGATACAACATTGTTTGACGTTTAAATGTACTAAGCATACTCTAATTAGTGTAAGCTTAGAACATTAAAACCGACGAAATCGACGGGTAGAAGTATAATCAAAGTAGGAGAATCGATGGTTTATTTCGAAATTACGTTTTCTTTGAATTAGAGTAGACGTCCAGCACTGTTTGCTAATTGAATGTCACTCAGCCAATTGAACATGAAGATTCCAAAACACTAGCCCGTACTAGCACGTCCAAAACACTATCCTGGCACCGATATGGCTGGCACTTTTATGTTCCAATAGCTGCGTGTCACTGTGCTGTTGTGGCAGGCATATTGCTTACCATCAGGCACATGTCTTGCTCGTCTCGTCACTCTTTATTAAAAAAAAACTACGCTTATGCTAAAAATAATTAGTGAATACGTAGTGTGGTACTCTTTACTCGTTTATCGAATACTTGCCTCGTGTCAATAAATCACGTTTCTGTTTGTGCACGATTCAGTTTGTTTTCATTGATATCACGCGAACCAACCTGTGCCCTGATTGCATTATTACGCTGGGATTATCTATCGACCCGTTTTAATTAATTGGATGTCTACATAATACGTAATATAGTACAGTTAATTTAGTTCTATCATGTTTTTTTTTTTGTAGATATAGAGTGGACAAGACGAGCAGGACATGTGCCTGGTAAGCAACATGCCCGCCCGCTCACAACAGCACAGTGACACGCAGCTATTGGAACATGGAAGAGTCTAAGCCCTGTAATTTCTCTGGAATCATTGGCCTTTAAACCGGGCCTTCTGTTGAATTCAGCTTGGCGGCAGAATAACTGACAAAGGCGGGGTACTTTCCCAGGCGGACTCTGCAAAGAGCCCAACCAGTACAAAATATAACGAAGATTGTCAATAAATGGCACAAGTCCTGCTCGCCTCGTCACTGTTTAATTTAAAAAAAATGTATCGAATTTAAAACGTGGAAAATGAATACAATCTGTATGCTCTTTCTTTTGTTTTCATTTTTGTATTAATTAATTGTCGTGTAAATTGTACATTTATCACTAAAGAACTTTGCCCTGCGCTTCTATCGCCTAACTAAATCGGTTATCGCTTTGCTAATGCTGTCTCTATCATTTCAAGCGAAAAGAAAAGAGAGAGAAACATCAAAGCTATGACATTTTTCGTTCGGCGGTAGACCCCCCGATATCCGTGACTTTGTGTGGGTGATAGTGACCTAACACTTGTCCAGTAGTGGAAAGGGGAAGGAAAAATACATCCATATTCCATACAATATGACTTATCACTTTTATTAATTAAAACTCTAAGACCCTGAAAAGTTCAACTAAACTACATAATAATCCTTGAAAGTGGAATAATTTATGAAATGCAGTAATTACAAATCATTTCAATGCGGTAAGCAGCAGCTAGGCGAGGTATTCTTTACTTCGCCGCAACTACTGAATTAAATACCGAACCTTGACCTGGGATTCCTGTGTTGTTCACCACAGTGGCATTGTTATATCTTTGACATAATATACTTACGTAAGTATATTTTATTACTCTTGAAATGGAAGAACAGGGACAGACAGACGGACAGAAACAAATGGGTACCTATATGAAATATAGCTAAAAATTGCCAGTCATGGGAACTGGCGATAGGAGGGAAATCCTACTATCCTACTAAAATTATAAATGTCAATGTATGGATGTTTGGATATTTGGATGTTTGTTGCTCAATCACGTCTTAACGTATTAACGGATCGGGCTGAAATTTAGAACTTAAATAATTCTTAGACTTATGATTCAGAATTTGATAGTTCACTTTGGAAACTACGCGGTTGAAACCGGAGGCCGTGGCCATGAGCAGGCCATCTAGAAATGCTGGCTCATTTATAGATGGCCAGTGGGAAATGCTCAGGCGTTTAATTTGAAATGCATCTGCATTCCATACAAGTCTGAAATTATAGTCCAGATTATAGTCTGCAATAGCCCATCTTTATGTACATATATCTTCTGTGCGTGTTTATAATTTAACTCCTAAACGGCTGCGCTTTTTTTTTATTTATTTCACAAACACAATAATTGTTACATATATTAATAAATTCGCCCTTTAAACCTACACAAGGTTTGTCTAGGACAAATAGTTCTCAACATTTAACTAAAAAAAGGTGAACATCTATTCCGGCGACATAATACCTTTCATTATCACAATGTACCAACAGGTAGATATCAGCGCACGCACACCTAAGACAGCCTGATTTTGACGAAATTATGTGTATGTGTTCAAGTCGATTCGAGAATAATTAACAATTAGAAGTTTTTTTTTATTGTCCGGTAGGTAGCGCAGAGGTCAGATTCATAAGACGTGTGTACAAGGGAACGTCTGTCGGGTCCGCTAGCAGGCTATAAAAAACCCTACGAACTGCAGAAATCCACGCAAAACAGTCCTTATTTAAATTGTATGCGAACAAAGTCATTGGAAAATACTTATACAGTTAATAATATTATTAGGATTATATAATGAATAGGCCTATGCGCTGACGTGACGTAAATTAACAGATTAAAATAATAAAATTATTGATTAAAAGACTGCACCTGACCAATGTATTTATCAAGAAAGCGAACAGCCGTCAATTGCACAGGTGTCCGATTCTTCACTATCTTATCAGGCGTTTAATGTCACATCCTTTTGCAAACTCTGTTTAATTAGATACGTAAATGAGTTTTTTTTTTTAACGAAGTTCCTTGCGGCTGGCTAGGAAGAGATAGGGATTTTGTTACGCAACCGTTTTTTTTTTTAATAGTGTGGTAAGACGAGCAGGACATGTGCCTGATGGTAAGCAACATGCCTGCCACATAACAGCACAGTGACACGCAGCTATTGGAACATGAAGAGTCCAAATCATTACCTAGCACAGCACTGCGCTCGTCACCCAGATATCTAAGATATTATATCTCTAAGCCCTGTAATTTATCCCGTACAACCGTCGGCAGGCGGTTGTATATCGCGGGCCCTCCATCATAGACCGACCTCTCAGACTTACTCAACCTGTGGGGGGAGTGACTAGTTGGTGTCGTTTTCTAAAACCAACACAATATGCGACGGTTGTACGGGACGCACCTTCCGCCGCGGGATTTAAACGGAAGTTAAAAGCTTGGTTGCATGGGCACCTCTTTTATGCCCTTGACGATCTAATGAAGCTGCCAGACTGTTATTAAATAATACCAAAATATGTTTTCATTTTACTCGTAATAATTGAATGTTAAAATTATTGTAATTTTAATATTTTTTTTATTTGTTTAGGACTAACGTCGACGAAACCCCATCCGTTACTTCTTTCACTTGTTCGCCCTACACTACGAATGGCCTGAGCATAAGCCAGCCAGTTTATTAAAAGTTGTAACAAACGATATCGGTGAATATCATTCGCTTGTTCAACGGCACTGTTAGTAAACAGGCTAAGCTGTTAATTAATTGAACGACCGATTAAGCTTTTTAGTGGTGAAATTTATATGAAGTTGTGTGAAAAAAAGTTTGAGAATATATGGTGTAGTGCTGTCGTGTTGGCCTTACATTCATCGATATTTTAATTTGTATATTTAAGAAATCAATGCAAAACTCTACTTAATTACAATGCAGAGCATGTCCCAATGTCAAGACGCTAAGTAGTATGATAAACAAACTAGAATTCATATAATGCGACCTCACATGGATTTTTGCAAACAAATCATTAGCCAAAAAGTGCGTGTCACGTTTGGCAAATTCTGTATTTTACTTTAGCAAACACATATTTAATTACCAACACTGCACCGCGACTTTATTCACTTCATTGCATGGAATGTTCTCGTACATTTGAAGTTTTACTTCTTTATAGCAGGCTGATTATACAAGTAACTGTAGGTACCTACTGGTATAATCACCCTCTCTTGTTTAACCTTTTGACCGCCAGGACTAAATTGCATTTCCGTGCTCTGTACGCCAAGCGTACGTCATAGAACAATATTAAAAAAATCACAGCTTCCATGGTTTTCAGCGACTAGTTTCGTACATTTACACGTTGTTTTGCTGGGATTTTCTACATAAGGGCAAGTTAAGTAAAAAAAATATCAGTACTTATAAATTTTAGTTAATATTTTGGTATAGTGCATTTTTAGGGTTCCGTAAAACGTAAAAACGGAACCCTTATAGATTCGTCATGTCTGTCTGTCTGTCCGTCCGTATGTCACAGCCATTTTTTGCCGAAACTATGATAACTACACTGTTGAAACTTGGTAAGTAGATGTATTCTGTGAACCGCATTAAGATTTGAACAAAAAAGTTTAAACAAAAGAAAAATTAGGGTTGCCCCCCGTACTGAGAACTGAAACTAAAAAATCTTTTTTTCATCATACCTACACGTGTGGGGTGTCTATCGATAGGTCTTCAAAAATGATGTTGAGGTTTCTAAAATAATTTTCGTCTACACTGAATAATTTGCGCGAGAGACACTTCCAAAGTGGTAAAATGTGTCCCCCCCCCCCCCCTCTAACTTCTAAAGTAAGAGAATGAAAAATCTAAAAAAAATATATAATGTACATTACCATGTAAACTACCAACGAAAATTAGTTTGAACTCAATCTGATGAGTAGTTTTTTTTAGTACGTCATAAATACACTATTATTGAAACTTCGATCAAAGTTGCAACGAACTACAAGAACTATGTGTACTATGTATATTATGTTACTTGCTGCAACGGAACCCTTCATGGGCGAGTCCAACTCGCACTTGGCCACTTTTTTAATTTTAGTCAACTATAGACGTCGTACGCTTGTCAAGTATAGGTGACTCTGACGGTCAAAAGGTTAAACTCAATACATATCCCAAATAAAAGTGGCCAAGTGCGAGTGGGACTCCCGCACGAAGAGTTCCGCACCATTACCAAATATACGGCGAAAACCTGTGGCTTTATTTGAATTCCGTATACATAAATCATCGCAGTTCCCACAGAAAGGCTGTCAACCAAAAGCTTTTCTAAAATTTTGATTTTACCTTACGATTTTAATGACGAGGTCGAATGCGCGTTTTAGTGTACTAGTGGCGCAATCTAGTTTGTTTGGAACGAACTAATCGAGCAAGAAACGGTAAAAAATCAAGTTTGATGAATGGGAGCCCCCGTTAAATATGTATTTTATTTTTAGTATTTGTTGTTATAGCGGCAATAGAAATACATTATCTGTGAAAATTTCAACTGCCTAGGCATGGCCGTTCTAGAGATACAGGCTGGTGACAGACGGACCGACGGGCGGACGGACGGACTGACGGACAGCCAAGTCTCAGTAATAGGGTTCCGTTTTTACCATTTGGGTACGGAACCCTAAAAATAATAATTTTAGTTTTTGTTGTAGCTAGCTGCACTGTTTAGCTCTATGCGCTTCGGTACTTAATTTATCAAACGATAAACAGTGTGCGCGCTCTTGTTAGGAAGAGTTCGATGTTTTTAGATTACGGTTACACACTTAACTACTGGACGTCTACTCTCACTCGCGACTTTCCAACTCCGATTCTACTGCGATCCGTCGTTTTGTCAGTTTAAATGTTCTAAGCCTACACTAATTAGCTAAGCTAATTAGAGTATGCTTAGAACATTTAAACGTCAAACAAAGTTGGAAAGTCGCGAGTTTATTTCGAAATTACGTTTTTGTAGAAAGAGAGTAGATCCTGGTATTTGCCCGAGACTTCGTGTAGAATTCTATACATCCAAATAATTCAGCATCAAAAATAGCCCACTCAATATTCTCACTGCTGGGACTCGTGACTCGGGGCCTTCTATAGACCGGAGAGAGTCAAGGCCATAATCCACCAAGTTGGACCAGTGTGGGTTGGTGGATCACACGGGACCTCAAAAGATTCTAGGTACATGTCGGTTTCCTCATGATGATTTCCTTCGCCGTTTTTAAGTTAGCGGCAGGCATTACGCACATGACCTCGAAAATATAGCGGAGCGCGTGGGATTCGAACTTTGGGCTTCGAAAAGACTCGGGACTCCGGATCGGCAGTCGCCGTTCTCTAAACTAGATCGGCCATAACTTTCCAAATAATTTAATTAATTATTAATTTCAAGCAGATTATGACGTAGTAGAACAACAGACTTCTAAACATCCAAACTATCAAACAAATATTATACACAAGCGTTTATTTTTTTTCTATGTATAATAAGTATTTATTTACAACTATACATATAAGTATTATATATCAGCTATCTGGCTGCCATAGTATAAGCTTTGTTTAGTTTGGGGTCAGATGGTGTTGTGTGTGAATTGTCCACAAACACCAAAAAATTTTTGAATTAGAAAAAAACTTTTTTGATTGCACGCTAATTCTCGAAATTTGTAAGTCTTTAATTTATTGGTAAATTCGGTGTGCCACCGCAACGGTGCGGCTTTGACGGCACTGCGTGCCACCGCCTGCCCCCACAAAAACACCCTGATTATACAATAGTAAACAACACGCTACGAAGTTACTGGTCTAGTCGGGAAAACCACACACACACATTATAAAAAAATATAAACGAAAAATGTTGTCCAAAAATTAAAAAAAAAATTTAGCGGACTAACAACCCTTATCACTTAGGGGTTTGAAAAATAGAGAGTAACCGATTCTCAGCTTTACTGAATATGCATATAAAATTTGGTAAAAATCAGTAAAGCCGTTTCGGAGGAGTAAGGTAACCAACATGTGACACGAGAATTTTATATTTAAAGGCCGATTTAAACTGAACGAACATAGAGCTAGAGCTGGAACAAGAGCATTCTTTCTCGATCTTTTAGTGTAAACGAAAGATCGTTCTTAGCGTTTTCCATATTATATATTCCATAGAATCTTTGCGAACGCAAACAAAACAACGAATGAATGCTCTACGTTTGTTTACACCAAATGAATTTGATACAGTGGGGATAGAATGAGCATTCGCTCGTCTGATGTAAATCGGCCTTAAGATTACTCTATGGAATCTAGATCGGAAACTTGCTAACTTATACTTGGAAACTTGTAGGTCTAAATAGCGTTGGCGGAACGACCTAACCGCCAATATCAGCAAAACTGGTTTCTTAGAACACTAGATAGAGCCAAGTGGAACGAACAATAATAATTTTGTAGCTTAGAGAAAAGCATATTTATTTGATAGGTTGATAAGTAATTAAGTCTTTGAGTATTAATGAAGTTCATGTTCTACTAGCTGATGATAGTTCGGTTTATTTAAGTCTTCGTACTAACATTACTATTACATATTAATATTAAAAAAATGTGAAAGTCTGCATGTATGGATGTTTGTATGGATACTGATGAAATGTATAGATATATCTACCATAGATAGAAGATATATAGTCAGCAATAACATCTTTTATCCCGGAAAATCAACGGGATTGAGAACTACGCGGATCAAACCGCAGGATATTACTAGTTCATAATATTCCTGAGCTTTTCTTTACATAGATAGATTCTACGTACGTTCCGCATACATAGTTCTAGACAGCAAAAACGAGGTTTACAAAGGTTATGGCCAATCATTGTGTTCAACTCGAAATGAACGGTTTCCTGACCTTGCCAGGCTATCGAACCCTCTTACAACTTTCATTTGAAAACTGAAAGTTGTCATAACTACAGCAATTTGAATGAAAGGGCAAGGAGAAAGCGACAAGACCCATTAAGGAGCGCTTATGATCATAATACGATAGCGGATACAAAATATAGCAGGTATGACGTAATAAGAGTAAGAATTTTAAGTTTACCGTTGCGTAAGTACAAGTCATCTGGCCGAAACGTAGAATACACATCAACACTACGTTATATCTTATATATAAAATTCTCGTGTCACAGTGTTTGTTTCCTTACTCCTCCGAAACGGCTTTACTGATTTTTACCAAATTTTAAATGCATATTCAGTAGGTCTGAGAATTGGCTACTAGCTATTTTTTATACCCCTAAGCACACCCTCACCACTCGCTATTCAACGCGAGATATTAACCTACTCGTTCGGGTCCACCCGGGTGTTCTAAAATCACAGGGGCGCCGGCCGAGTTGACGTGCGAACGAACGCCGAGTGCGCGCATAAATAATGTCGCGGCGTTGTTGTATTGTAGATGGCTGCAATAGCAATATACTAAAATGTAGTAATTTATCTTATTTCAAATTGCCGAAACAGGAAATAAGGTAAGTGTTTTTATTGTTAATATTTATTGTTGAGCATCATTTTGGTAGGTTTCAATGGCACAGAATATGGAAACAGTAGTGTATTTTGTATAGGTAATATCTATTTAGAACAGATACAATAGAGATTATGCGTAAAAAATATTTTGTCTGAAATACCTTTTTATCCCATCTTTATTATGTCTCATTAAATTTAAATGAGTTTTTGAAGACATACCTACTTTTTATTAGCGTTCCGTACCCAAAGGGTAAAGGGTGTTGCTCGATTAGTCCGTCGAAAATAAACTAGATGGCGCCACTAGTAAAACTAGATCGCGATGTAGACTTCTTTGTGATAATCATGAGGGAAAAGTCAATATTTTAGTAAAATTTTTTGCCTGTCTGCGGAAATTGCGATGTAAAAGAAATTTCGTATAATGCCAAAGATTTTTTTAGCCGTTTATTTGCTAACTAGCAGTGCCCCGCGGTTTTACCCGTGTAGTTCCCGTTCCCGTCGTTCCCGTAATTTTCCCGGGATCAAAAGTAGCCTGTGTGTTCTTCCAGACTATAATCTAACTGTATTCCAAATTTCAATCCGATCCGTTCATACGCTACGGCGTGATTGAGCAACAAACATCCAAATATCCAAACATCCATACTTTCACACTTTTTTATAATATTAGTGGGATGGTATGGAACCCTTCGTGCGGGAGTCCCACTCGCATTTGGCCGGTTTTATTTGAATATTCATGTACATACTGAATGATACTAATTTGTAACAACTTACAACTAGCTACATTGTATAACTAAAATATACTTCAGCATCAATGAACTATAATACGTACCTCTACCTGAAAAAGCTATAGAATTTTTAACCGGATTCAAAGACGGAGGAGGTTCTGGTTCTAGTGTGGGATCTAGTTCACACTAGCAAAACATGTTAAGTATTAATTCTTTGTAGGTACCTATTTATTGTCACATAATATATGTATTCTTTGTATTTATTGTCGCTTTGTATTTAACATCCGGGAACGCGTGAAACTGTTTTTAATAACTTTAAGGCGGTAGACGCTAGGTTTTGTAGCTTTTCTTGTGATTTGGTTTTCGTTATTGAGGTAATAAACATTTTTTTTCATTTTCATTCCATTTAAATAAACAATAAAGAAAATTACAATTTGCAGTTTAGTTTTTTTATCATCTTATCATATTTCGTACAACCCTAGCACGTTTGGTCAGTGACGTAAGCAGACGACAAGTCACACGGGGCGCACGGTATTCTCAACTCTGCGTGCTTGTGCAAAGGTGTATTTCTGCTTGCAAGTAACAGTAGGTAAGTAGTTTACGAAAGTTTAGGTTATTATCGTGTAGGTATTTGCGCTTTTGTATGGCAGTGATGCATCTGTTACGAAGTAACTATTTTCTGATCTGTGCCCTAAGTGTCAGGGGTTGTTCACCTCAAACATTTTTTTTAAAATTTTTGGTAAATTTTTTTTGTTTTTATTTTTTTATAATGTGGCGTTAAAAAATACATACAACCCTAAATTTTTACCCTTTTATCACCAACCCCGGTTTTTTTATAGCCATTTTACTAATTTAATCATTTGACAGTGAACTCCTACACGGCGGGACCGATTTGAATGTTTTTTTTTTGTGTGTTTAATAGATGGTTTAAATTCACAAATAAGCCCGGCAGATGGCGCTGCAGACAGTGTCTAGGTTATGTCCGAGCGAAGCCGGAACGGGCCGCTAGTCACAGTATAAAGAAATACTACCTACCAGTAGTTCATCGCCTTTGATATTGGGAGAAACGCCTATAATGTCTAGACACGGGTAGGGTTGTCGCAAACAAAATTTTACTAGAATTTGTTTGTTCTTAAAACATATGAAAGATGTCAGCCCTGAGCCGCGCTCCTGCAATGCTAACATTGTAATGTAGACAATGCAGGAGCGCACTTCCCGCGTCTCACCCCGCACGCCCCGCACGATTCCCCGTCTAGACGGCTTCGTCGAACGACTGTATGATTTCATAGACTGAAGATTGTATGATGACATAGTTATATTGTGAATTTGTTATTGGCTAACTTTAAACTTTTTTTTTTTACAGCGCAGACAGAAAAGTATGAAATTTCGTATACATATTATTACTAGCGACCCGTTCCGGCTTCGCTCGGATATTGTCATATAAAGACCATTCATCGAAATAAAACTATCCTACCTTTCAAGTTGGATCAAACACACGGCACACGGTGTCCAAATTAAATTTAACTCAGTTAGTTTATGTGTCCGTCACGGACAAAACAAACAACGTGGTGCGTAATATTTATTCATTTATATTTCTTAAGATGAAGAAGTTATACGTAGAAGAAAATACATTAACCTGTTAATTAACTTAAACTTGCAAAAAGTTAAAGAAATATAGACTCTATCCTATCAGGATAAGGACGTAGCCCGAAAACCAAGAAACATTACACACACTACCATGTACTTGACACAAATGCATCAATACTTTTTTATTTATTGTTAAACTCTGCGGTCAAATTGAAAGTAGATTTACATGGTTTTATGGTCGAATTAACCGACCATAAAACCAATTGTCCGAATAATTTAACCATCGTTCATTGACTTGAAGTCATTTAAATTGAGTGTCACATAATTTTGTCATTACATTGGCTGGCTGGATGGATAAATATGTTACTCTTTCACGTAAAAACTACAGAATGGATTTGAATAAAATTTGGTACGTAGATAATGGTCTCGAATAACACATAGGCTACCTTTTATCCCGGGGACATAACGGGATCGGGAACTATGCGGGTGGGCCCTGTTACTATTTTATCTGTTTTTTACATTTACAGTTTACGGTCTATGTTGCAGACGTTCCGCCTACTAGAACGAAGAGGTTTGACTCTACTTCTGTGATATGGGTTGGGATCGACCCCACGACCTACGGCTTCGAGGAAAACTTGCTACCAACTAAGCCATCATCAAGTTCATTATGACTATTTTTGCGGGCAATCTTTGAATGTTGGACTTTAAATATCTTTATAACATATTTGCTCGTAAAGGGTCTCTTATTGGACCAATTTCTGTATCGTAATGTATCTTATTACGCACTAGTGCTGTAATGTGTAATGTAAAACGCACGGTTTCAAAATACTCCGTCCACAGACTAGGTAGAGAGATATGCTCCGTCTAAAACGAACGGTACCTTTTTAAATCTTAGTAAAGAGTTTTTATGTCAGAAAAGTGTGGTCAACATTTTATGAATAAAATTAACTTTGAGAGGTAAAATATAATAAAGAATTATTAAATTCGTTAATTTAATTAATTTTGACCATAAATTACTTTAATTTTTCTGTAACAAAACACAAAAATATTAATTTACTTTATTATTAATGGCATAGCAGCTGGTTCTGTGCCGTTGCTTAAAAAAAAAGGCGCCGATGCGCACGCATTGCTAATCTGTGATCCATAGTGTTTTACTTACTCTGTGCTGTGATCTGTGATCAAGTAAATATTATTCTGCGCGTTTTTTTTCGTTGTACCTATTGTTTTTATTTGAAAATGTCGTCAGAGTTTTGTTTATTTCCTCGCAAATATGTTATAAAACGTCGTATGACATACGTGCGCTTTGATAATTACAGCCTCTGCTAATTATAGCTCTCGCCTTCGGCTCGAGCTAGCAATAAAGCCTCGGCTGTAATTATCAACTTACCGCACTTATATCATAATGTACTATTACTTGTTCTACGTGTCGTAAAAGTATGGATTTTCAATTATATGAGTATTATATCAGTTGTCTGGTTCCCATGATACAAACTTTGTCTAGCTCATTAGATAGTGTTGTGTGAGAAATGTTCATTTATATTTAAATTAAAATTTGTATTGAATTTCTACATTTATATTTTACTATCGGCCCGTTCCTAGCTTCGCCCGGATATCTTAATATCTTACATATAAAATTCTCGTGTCACAGTGTTTGTTTCCTTACTCCTCCGAAACGGCTTTACTGATTTTTACCAAATTTTATATGCATATTCAATAGGTCTGAGAATCGGCTATTAGCTATTTTTCATACCCCTGAGTATTAGGGGTTGTTCACCCCAAATATATTTTTTTTAATTTTTTGTCAAATTTTTTTGTTTTTATTTTTTTATAATGTGGCGTTAAAAAATACATACAACCCTAAATTTTTACCCTTTTATCAACAACCCCTGTTTTTAGGGTTCCGTAAAACGTAAAAACGGAACCCTTATAGATTCGTCATGTCTGTCTGTCTGTCTGTCTGTCTGTCCGTCCGTATGTCACAGCCACTTTTTGCCGAAACTATGAGAACTACACTATTGAAACTTGGTAAATAGATGTATTCTGTGAACCGCATTAAGATTTGAACAAAAAAATTAAAAAAAAAGAAAAATTAGGGTTGCCCCCCATACTGAGAACTGAAACTCAAAAATTTTTTTTTCATCATATCTACACGTGTGATGTGTCTATCGATAGGTCTTCAAAAATGATGTTGAGGTTTCTAACATATTTTTTGTCTACACGGAATAGTTTGCGCGAGACACACTTTCAAAGTGGTAAAATGTGTGTCCCCCCCCCCCCCTCTGACTTCTAAAGTAAGATAATGAAAAATCTAAAAAAAATATATGATGTACATTATCACTACAACTACCAACAACTACCAACGAAAATTAGTTTGAACTCGATCTGATAAGTAGTTTTTTTTTAGTACGTCATAAATACACTATTATTGAAACTTTGATCAAAGCTACAACGAACTACAAGAACTATGTGTACTATGTATATTATGTTACTTGCTGCAACGGAACCCTTCATGGGCGAGTCCAACTCGCACTTGGCTACTTTATTTATAGCCATTTTAGTAATTTAATCATTTGACAGTGAACTCCTAAATGACGGGACCGATTTGAGTGTTTTTGTTTGTGTGTGTATTCGAAGATGGTTTAAATTCACAAATAAGCCCGGCAGATGGCGCTGCAGGCAGTGTCTAGGTTATGTCCGAGCGAAGCCGGAACGGGCCGCTAGTAGGTATATAATATCCATCAGCATAATAGTACATTATGATATAAGTGCGATAATTTGAAAATTACAGCCGGTATTGCTAGCTCGAGCTACGGCTCGGCGAGAGTTACAATAAAGCAGAGGCTGTAATTAATTATCAAAGCGCACGTTTGTCATACGACGTTTTATAACACATTTGCGAGGAAATAAATAAAGCTCTGGCGACATTTTCACATAAAAACACTACAGCGAAAAGAAAAACGCGCTGAATAATTTTTAGTCGTTCACAAATTAGCGAAGCGCGCGCATCAGCGCTTTTTTTTAAACCAAAGACACAAAACCACCCAGTATTACTAATAAAGTGAATAAATATTTACTTAAGGTTTTTAGCGATAAGGCCGCCCGTTGTATCCCTAGTCTTACTGTTTTTCCTAAATTGTATGTATCCTATATAGTGTGAACAATAAAGAATTTTCATTCATGTGTTTTGTTACAGATAAATTGTTCTAATTTATGGTCAAAATTAGTTAATTTAACAAATTAAATATTTATTTATTATATTTTATCTCCCAAAGTTAAATTCATGAAATGTTGACCAGTTTTCTGACATAAAACTCTTTGCTAAGATTTAAAAAAGTACCGTTCGTTTTAGACAGAGAATTTTGATAAAATGTGCGTTTTACATTACATTACCGCACAAGTACGTAATGAGAGACATTACGATATCGAAATTGGTAAAATAAAGGCTCGTAAAGGGTCTCCTTTACGAGCAAATGTGTAATAATGAAGCAGCCTTAAAAGATAGACACGTGCTGTCACGGATTTCAGCACACGTCAGCGCACGCAACAAAAGCTCTCAAAAAGTATTTTATTCCCGTCTTTGTTACATTCATGCTGCGCTCCTATTGATAGTAGCATAATGTTATATAGCCTATAACATTCCTGGATAAATGGACTGTGCAACAAAAAAAAAATTAGCAGTCATAGGAACTGCCGATAGAAGTGAAAACTTATAACTCAGAATTTGAAGCCTACTTTGGAGACTACACGGGTGTACCGGATGGCGTGGCCTGACCATCATGGCATGGCCATCTAGAAATACGTTAGCATTTTCCATTGGCTCACGCATTTCTAGATGGTCATGTCGTGATGGTTAGGCCACGCCCTTTCAGCATTTCCTCTTTACTGTTTCTGTTGCCCTGGTACCTACCTGGCCGTTTTTACCGAGTTTACCCGAAGATTTCATATCCGATCCGATCCATTATCATATCCAAGCGTGACGATTGATGAATCCATTTCACAGTCCACGAAAATTCTGTGTATAGCGCGCCTAAAGAAGTTTTCACTTCAAAAACAACCTTTCAATTCGAACCAGCTGTTCCTGAGATTATCCCGTTCAGATAAACAAACAAAACTCTTCTATTTAAAAAGATATCATATTTGAATAGATATTAATTAAAAAACATGAAATGATATGATTGTCGAAGAACGTTTGTAAGCAAAAGGTCAGATGTAAAGTTTACATACCTACATTTTATTGATAGCTTTGTTTCTGTAGTTTAAAACTGTGGGAAATAACTCTTTTTTTTTCAGACTTTATTTTACAATAGACAACAAAGGGCATCTACACAATAACATCAAATATATTCAGAGGTGAGATCAGTTGAGACGGGCGGCAACGAACCGACTTTGACTCATCATGGAAATTATTCTCATCTATACGTCGAGGGGTCTACCGCCTAACGAAAAAGGCTTTGACGCTTTGATATTGCTGTCTCTTTTCTTCTCGCTTGAAATGAAAGAGACGGCAATGCCAAAGCGTCAAACCGTTTTTCGTTAGGCGGTAGAAGCGCCGTCGACAAAATGCCAAACTCCAAACGTACAAATTACAATCAAAATTTATGTGAAACAAAAACTTAAAGTTAAACTAACTTGCAAAAAGTTAAACAATTATAGACTCTATCTATTAGAGTAGTTTCGGTTTAAAATCAACTGCCGCTCTAGAAGTTACATGTTTCATCAAAGTCTAGTAGACATTTTCGATGTTTGTGATGCCACACATGACTCACTACCGTCTGACCTAGTGGGACAATCCGATAATCTGGTCACTGCGGTGTAGGTCGTGGGTTCAATTCCCACCCAGGAACAAACATTGGTGTGATGAAAACGGAGTTTTGTTTGAGTGTTTATGTAAATCAAAAGTTATGATGATTTTGACGTTCCGAAGACTCGATCGAAGAGGTTTGACTCTACTTTTGCAATGATACGGCTAGGTTGTGGAATACGCTGCCTAAGTTTTTTGCGATGGTTACAATCTTGGTGTCTTCAAATCAAGAGTGACTCAGTTTTTTTTTTTTTTTTTTTTGAATTGAAAACTTCGTTAGGCGCGCTATAGACAGAATTTTCGTGGGCTGTGAAATGGATTCATCAATCGTCACGCTCGGATATGATAAGAAATCTTCGGGTAAACTCGGTAAAAACGGCCAGGTAGGTACCAGGGCAATAGAAACAGTAAAGAGTTGCAATATTTTGTACAACTTCGTTCCATCAGAATGTCCCTTGACACCTCCCAAGTATTTTGTTTAGTTATCAAATTCTGAGTTATAAGTTTTCACTTCTATCGGCAGTTCCTATGACTGCCAATTTTTTTAGTAAAGAATGACGAGACGAGCAGGACATGTGCCTGATGGTAAGCAACATGCCTGCCACATAACAGCACAGTGACACGCAGCTATCGGAACATGACGAGTCCAAATCATTACCTAGCACTGCACTGCGCTCGTCACCCAGAGATCCAAGATATTATATCTCTCAGCGATCTTTCTTCTACATAGGCAACCATCGACACTCTTGTGCGAAAACGACTTCAGTCTTGAAAATCGCCGTAAAATTGCTAGTCTATCGGTATTTTATCGGATACACTTCGGAGAGGGTGCGACTGATTTGCATGATCTAATACCACCTTATCCCTTGTGATAAGAACGTCTAGGCTGTGAAATAAGTTGCCTGGGTGGGTTTTCCCCGATGGTTACAATCTTTGTGTCTTCAAATCGAGAGTGAATCGGTTTTTTTTTTCAAGGTAAACACGCTCCATCTTAGACCGCATCGTCGCTTAACATCAGGCGAGATGGCGCTCAAGTGTAAACCTATAAATGCTAAAATATGTAATTACCTCTGTATTTTAAATGATACAATTATTATATCACTGCTTTAACTTCTATAATATAAGCTTTAATTAATTTGGGCTATTGATTGTACCATGAAGAGAGACGAACTTCTTAGCATTCCATGGATTCACCGTGCGGGTGCCGGGTCCATCGTGTGGCAGAGAGAGAAATCTCGAATAGACCCCAAGACTTGTGACTCGGGCGTAGGTCTAAAAGGGGCCCCTTTTGGTGACGTACGTCAACACTCACCTTCACTACTTGTATTTCTCTCCCTACCCAGCCAAATCCGATATGATCCTACTAGTGCAGCTTTAGATACTTGTTCTAGTATAGAACTTACTGCACTTCTGGACAAGCCAAGGTCTTTAAGCAGGTTGTAGAGAGATTTTGCTGGTATACCTCTCGCTCCTACTTCTACAGCGTATAAATTAAATAATAGCTGATATAATAACGTAAAAATATCCATTACTAGCAGCGCCCCGCTGTTTTACCCGCGGAGTTCCCGTTCCCGTAATTTCCCGGGATAAAATGTAGTCTACGTGTTCTTCCAGACTATAATCTAACCGTGTTTCAAATTTCACCCCGATCCGTTCATACGTTACGACGTGATTGAGCAACATACATCCAATTATCCAAACATCCATACATTGACATTAATATCATTGGTAGGATGACTTTTTTTTTTAACTATAATAGGTTCGCACTTGACCACCATCTCGCCTGATATTAAGCGACGATGCGATCTATGATGGAACATGGTTACCTAGAAGAAACCGATTCACTCTCGATTTGAAGATAGATGATAATAATATGTAGAAATTAAAGTCTGAAGTGGTTTTTGCAGAGGTAAAGTAATTATGTAAGACAAAAGTCTTTAACCAATGCGTGTTGCCAGTGATGGCTTATGGAACTGAGACGTGGTCCTTAACTGTGGGCCTCATAACAAAGCTCAAAGTCACACAGCGAGCTATGGAGAGAGCTATGCTCGGAGTCTCTTTGCGCGACAGAAACCGTAATGAGGATATTCGCAAAAGAACGAAAGTGGCCGACATAGCTCAAAGAGTAAGCAAGCTGAAGTGGCAATGGGCAGGCCACATCGCTCGCAGAACTGACAACCGATGGGGAAGAAAGGTTCTCGAGTGGCGACCACGAACCGGAAGACGCAGTGTTGGACGGCCTCCCACTAGATCAGGGATGCACAGACCGCGGCCCGCGGGCCGCATGCGGCCCGCCGGTGGAATACTGGTGGCCCGCCGACAGCAAAAATAATACTCTCGTACATTCGAAAAATATTGAATTCTATTCCAGAATAAAACCAAAAAAAATATGTTCGAAAAGTAATTTGAATCTCGCGCGCGCGCTATTAAGTAATTTGAAAACTGTTTTATTATAATTACTAAGATTATTACAAATTAATTAATATGAACGTACTTTGTTTCTTTTGATATTGTGAGCGACGTCCATAAAACTTATGAAAATCATTCAAATACCGCGCCAGTTAATGAAGTCCCGTTTTCCCGATTGCTCGCGTAGATACACGAAGCTTCCAGAGACAGTTTCGAGACTTTTCGACCCTATACGCGCGGTATATAGTCTTATTGGTCAGCAAGCTATGTTTACAAAACCCATTCAAGATTCAGAAACAGCTACTAAGTCACCTCTTCAATGATGGGGATTCTGTAAAAGAATGCATAGAAATTGCCGCTAAGAAAATGTGTCCAGAAGCAGCAAAAAAGTTTGAGAAAATTCAACTGAATAGTTTGAAAGGCGAATTATGTCTTTGTCAGGTAATATTGCGGAACAATTTTTTTCATTAGCTCTCGACGAATCCACTGATATTAGTTTCACAGCTCAACTTCTCATATGCATACGAGGTGTGACTCAAGATTTTGAAGTCTTAGAAGAGTTATTAGGAATGTGTTCATTGAAAGGTCAAACCAAAGGAGTTGATATACTCAATGTACTTTTGGATGAGTGTTCAAAAACTGATTTGGACTTATCAAAGTTATCGGGAGTTGCGGCTGACGGTGCTCCTTCGATTATTGGTGGCAATTCCGGGCTAGTTACTTTGCTAAATAAGTATCTGCAAGAAAAAAACATAAACGCTGAAGATCTCATGCAGTTGCATGCAGTGCAACTGCAGCACCAAGAAGCCCTCTGTTCTAAAAAAAATGAATTTCAAAATGTCATGAAAGTGGTAGTTTCGACTATTAATTTCATAAAATCACGAGGACTCAATCACAGGCAATTCAAACAATTCCTTGATGACATCGAAAGCGAATATGGAGATTTACTGTTTTATACAGAAGTAAGGTGGCTAAGTCGTGGATTGACACTGGAACGATTTCTAAATTTAATAGAAGAAATTGGAATAGGTATTTCTGGCGGAAAAGCAACGGGATGTCCCGGAACTTAAACATCCTGATTAGTTGTGTGATTTGGCTTTTTTAGTTGACATTACAAATCATTTGAATGTCTTGAACACGCCGTGTGTTCAAGGCAAAAATCAACTGATATCCCAGCTCTACGCTCATGTATCATCCTTTCAATGCAAGCTGACACTTTTCAGATCGTAACTGAATTCTGGAAATTACAATCATTTTCCGAATTATAAGAAACTGGCCGAAAAATTCAATAAAACTGCGATTAATTTCAGATGCTAAGTATTAATGCTAGATATTTTGATTCAATCTTTTCAAGACAGATTTTCAGACTTAAAAAAAGTTAAACCTCTGTTGGACATACTCAGCAATCCTTTCACTATTTTAGTTGAAAATGCGCCAGAGTCAATGCAGTTAGAAATTATCAACATTCAAAACGACCAAGATTTACGCAACAAATTCAACGAAGGAGACTTGCTGAACTTTTACATTGCTGCATTGATAAAAATACGTACAAAGAGATGCACATAAATGCTCTGAAATGTGCCAGCTTGTTTGGTTGTACCTATGTATGTGAACAAACTTTTTCAATACGAAATAATAATACAACAAAAATTCGAAACCGCCTTGCAAATGAAAGCTTGGAAGCAGTTTTACGTGTTGCTACAAATAATCTTGAGCCAAATATAAAAAAGATTGTAAGCACTATGCAATGTCACGCTTCAAATTAATACATTCTTTTTCAATTTCAATACATTATTATAAATTCTTTGTTATCTTTAATTACCCATACTTCTGACGGCCCGCCATCAGTTCATGATTTGCTCGAGTGGCCCCTAGTCTTAATGAGTCTGTGCATCCCTGCACTAGATGGACAGATGACCTCACAAAGGTCGCTGGAAACCGCTGGTTGCGCGGGACAGTTCGTTGTGGAAATCTAGGGGTAGGCCTATGCTCAGCAGTGGACGTCTTGCGGCTGATGATGAAAGTAATTATGCCTAATACTCGTAGTATAAGCGTGAAAGTAAATTCATTTGTTACGCTTTCACGAGAACATTAGTCATGAAAATTTGTACACATAAACTTGGAGGTATTAGAAGTAACATAGTAATATTTTTTATCCCGGGAAAATAACAGTCGGGTACCACGCTGGTAAAACCGCAGCATTGCTTGTCATATCATAAAATACACCACAAAAATTATGCCATATAAACATTTGGAACACAAAATAAAAACAAAATTTTTTTTTAGTAATACATATTAATATGACTAATACTAATGACCGGATAAACTGAAGTACACGAAAGTATCGAAATATAACAACACTGATTAAAGGTATTAATAAAATGATGATTAATAAGATAACATGATGCAGTCTTATCGATAGACCAGACATTTTCGGGATTCCCAATTTTAGTTTGTAAACCATTGATTCATCGGTTCTAACATGAAGTTCTAGAGCTTTTCTTGGCTCGTAAAATGTAGAAAAGGTCCCAGAAAACGGCTTTTTACGCGGTTTTTTTTACTAACAAGCAATATATACGACTGACGGTAAAGGTGCGCTTACACGAGGGCAATAATTGCTCGGCGACACGAATGGACCGATCTGGAGCAATTAAAAGCAATTTCAATAAATTGCGGCAATTATTTTTCGGCGATATTGCTTCTAATTCTCCAGATATTGCATATTGCTCAATGTCGCCGATACGAATTGACGAATATCCAATGGGCTTGGAAATTCCTAGCAATTTTTGTATATATCTCATTCGCACTTGTTTGTTTTGCGGCTTGCCGTCTTGCTTCCGCGGGGAGAGCAAGAGGTCGGGTGGCGCTACAAGCCGCCGCAGCAAGAACAATGTCGTCCATAGCGAGCGAATACTGAAATGCTCGTGTAGGACAGTATTGCCTAGTTGATGAAGTTGCGCGATATCGCTCAATATTGTATTGCACAGTATTGATGCTTGTTGCCGTTGCCGTAAATTGCTTGATGTAGTCGTGACGTCATAGTTGACGAGTATTGACTGGAATTGAGCAATTTTAGTCGCCCGTATAAGCGCACCTTAAGCAACACGCCTTTTCATAATAAATAGCACAGTATCAAGGAGCAATTATAAACACGAAGTCTAAATCACTGCACTGCGATCGTCACCCAGAGATCTATTATTTCTATGCCCTGCAATTTAACTACAAACATTGCCCTTCAAACCGAAACACAGCCATTACTGTTCCGCGGTAGAATAACTGGCAAAGTGGTACTTCCCCAGGCGTTCCTGTTATTTTCGATGGGATAAAACGTTTTCCCGTTATTTTTTACTGTTTGACGACGTGCATAAACAGCCCACTAAATGTTCCCACTGCTGGGACTCGGGGGCTTCTCTCGCGAGGAAAGAGTCAAAGCCATGATCCACCACGCTGGCCCAGAGCTGGTTGGTGGATGACACATGACCTCGAAAGATTCTAAGTACATGTCGGTTTCCTTCGCCGTTTTTAAGTTAGCGGCATTACGCACATGACTTCGAAAAGACAGTGGTACACACGTGTGGGATTTGAACCCGGGGCTCCGGATCGGCAGTCGCCGTTCTCCCGACTAGACCATCCGTAAGCAACTATACATTACGACGTGATTGAGCAACACATATCCAAACTTTGACATTTATAATATTAGTAGGAAGTAGAATACGTGACCGCTACAAAATGCAAACAGTAAATTTAAACAGTCATTCCGTCAATACACTTTGGTCATTATGTCTGCATAATAATATTAACTTGTTATTTTTCACGAAACAATTACCTACTTCATCGGCGACGTCTAGTAACTATGCAATTCTCGAGATTTATTTTAGTCAAACAATAGTTTGCTAGCGTTTATTTTTTCCAACGCATAAAAAGCATTACTATTTAGCGTGATAACTAAGTACCATTCAGCGTGATAATGAATGATAATAAATTTATTATTATAAAAAAAAATATTATAAAAAAAAAGGCGCCAGCATGGTAGGCACGCTGCCGACTGGTAGTGGGTTTGATTATCTTGATTATATTTTGACCTTCATTGGTCAAAATATGTATAATCAAGAAAAATTGGCAGTCATAGGAACTGCCAATAGAAGTGAAAACTTATAACTCAGAATTTGATAGCTTACTTTGGAAACTACGCGGGGGAAACCAGAGGGTATGGCCATAAGCATGTCCATGCTGACGCATTTCTAGATGGCAAATGGCCATGGTCCCGAGTTCACCCGAAGATTTCTTATCATTCCCGACCGTGACGCTAGAATTCAATACCCACGAAAAGTATGTCTGCGGCGCGCCAACCGAAGTTTTCACTTTATAAAACTCAATGCATCATGTGTGTTAGTCAGTCAGTGGGCTACGATAATTGGTATGAAACTAAGTGAAGACAAAGTAAATAGTGTGTATGTTCATAGTAACGGGGTTTTTCGATTTGTCCGTATGTGTCAGCGCGTCTTCCCGTTATAGACACGTCACGTGCTAATTGACAAACATGACCGCAAAAATTGGCATATTTTTTTTACGGTTAGAGCATGTTTGATTCATTACTAAGATTTCTAAAAATTGGCAGTCTTAAGGCCGATTTAAACTGAACGAACATAGAGCTAGAGCTGGAACAAGAGCATTCTTTCTCGATCTTATGTGTAAACGAAAGATCGTTCTTAGCATTTCCATATTAAATATTCCATAGAATTTTTGCGAACGCAAACAAAACAACGAAAGAATGCTCTACGTTTGTTTACACCAAATTAATTTGATACAGTGGCGATAGAATGAGCATTCGCTCGTCTGATGTAAATCGACCTTTAGGGACCGCCGGTAGAAACAAAACTTATGCAAATAGAATTTTAAGGTTTATTACACTTGGCTAAATTTAGTCGACTGAGTTTAGTCGGTACTGAATTCAGTGAAGTGTAATTAACATGTAGATCATCCGAGTTTACCCGAAAATTTATTTCATTTACGAACGGTAACGCTTGAGTTAAATTCACAGCCCACGAAAAATCTGTATGTGGTGCGCCAAAGGAAGTTTTCACTTCAACTGTTGGACATTTCACACTTCAAAAAACATTTTTTTTTTATTGTCTTGTTTTTTATTTAGTTTTATTAGGTTTTTTTTTTGCAACTATTCTGTTCATCTACTTATAATTAAAATGAAGCAGAAATATATAACTAAAAAATAATAAAAGAACTGTAATGAAGTTAGTAGGTATATTCTGACCTGCATAACAGTGACAGCTCCGTATGTGATAGCGATCCAGTATATAGACCCCAGTAACACGCCGCCAGCGATGAACGGGCAGATCTTGTGCGTCATTTCTTCCACTGTGTCTAGGAGCGCCACGAATGCGCCCATCGATGGAAACACCACTGAAACAAATCGATACAGTTAACAATGGTGCACGATTTTTTCAACCAATTAATTGTTTAATTTTAAATTTATTGCAAAAACTTTACAATTTAAAAATTTTTCATTTTACAAACGTTTCGCATAATTTCGTTTTTATTTTAACAAGAACGAAATTATAAATTCTGATTTACCCCCGATTACCTAGGATTTGAAATTTGTTAAGTATTTTACCGCTAACTTAAAACGGTGAATGAAAACATCGTGAGGAAACCGACATGTACCTAGAATATTTCCAAGTCCACCAACCCGCACTGGGCCAGCGTGGTGGATTATGGTCTTAACTCTCTCCTTGCGAGAGAAGGCCCCGACTCCCAGCAGTGGGAACGTTTAGTAGGCTGTTGATGATGATGATGATGAAGTATTTTACTAGTCAAGCCCTTTCATTTGAAACTCATATCGAGGAAGTTGTGAAAAAAAATCCGCGCTATCGCGTAACATACATGCAAAATTCATGAGTGAAACAATAAATAAATAAATAATAAATATTGGTGGACAATTCACACACAACACCATCTGACCCCAAACTAAGCAAAGCTTGTATGATGGCGCCCAGATAGCTGATATAATACTTATATAATTTTAAATACATACTTATTATACATAGAAACACCCAAACACAGTGCAAACATTTGAATTCATCACACAAATATTTGCACTGGGTGGGATTCGAACTCACGACCCTCGGCTTTGCAGGCAGAGCTACTACCCACTAAGCCAAGAGGCCAGTCGATAGAACTAGAGACAGGAAATAGAGATAAAACTAAGCTGTAAAATAATCATTCATCTCCGCGGGGGTAATATCCCCCAGACTGGCCTCGTGACTTAGTTGGTAGTAGCTCTGCCTGCGAAGCCGAGGGTCGTGGGTTCGATTCCCACCCAGTGCAAATATTTGTGTGATGAATTCAAATGTTTGCACTGTGTCTGGGTGTTTCTATGTATAATAAGTATGTATTTAAAATTATATAAGTATTATATCAGCTATCTGGCCGCCATCACACAAGCTTTGCTTAGTTTGGGGTCAGATAGTGTTGTGTGTGAATTGTCCACCAATATTTATTTTATTTATATTTATTTAGTTTAGAAGCCCAGAGAGTAGACATACCTATATACTCCGCTTTGCATTGTGGACAGAGGACTTTACGGGAGATATTCCCTCGCTGCTTCTCATCCACCCAGCGCTGAAGGCAGCTTTGATGGACCTGCAACAATAAATACCTTCGTTAACTTCGGGCAATCACAATTCACAAATAGGCATGGGAACTAAACAATTTTTATTAGTCCATCAGTTAGATCATTCAAAAAATATTGTACACGTTTTTTTTTTTCATCTGTTTTAAAAACAAAAAATGACGAGGGCGTGACGTCACTCGAAACTTCTAAGCATATCGCTTCGCATCGCTAGACTCACCCCTATATACGATTTTTACGTAGACGTGACGTCACGACCCATCTCCGGAAGTTTGATAGTCTATATCTTTGTCGTTTTTTAATAATTTGATAAAACAAAAACTACGTGTCCCATATTTTTTCATAATCTAGCTGCCGGCCTAATTACAATGGTATATGTGTAACCCCAGTCATCATTCCAATTGCGAAAGATTAACTTTATTTCGTCACTTCCTCAAGGGATATTAACTGAATCTAAATTTATTAGCTGCTAAAAGCGCCCAGCGGTTTTATTCGTAAAGTTGCCGTTGCCGTTATTTATTTTCGCGGGAAAATGACGTGGAACGGGACCACTACCATCTCTATATTATCTATATTATCTATTCTATGCTACTACCATGGTC
Organism: Ectropis crepuscularia; assembly: GCA_963693475.1. NCBI lineage: Eukaryota > Metazoa > Arthropoda > Insecta > Lepidoptera > Geometridae > Ectropis > Ectropis crepuscularia. The sequence continues at coordinate 10,651,334 of OY856361.1, forward strand.
CCATCCAAAGAGTTTACATATACTACGTACAGAGTTAGAACAAACGCTTTACACCGAAAGCACGGGTCTGATCGCTCTCGTCTTGTCACTTTTGTGGAAGTTGTCGTCCTTTTGTCGCGGCATATCAGTATTTCGCTATAGTTAACATACACCTCATCAGCAGGCCTACTACGAAGTCCGATAAACGATATATATTGGCCGAACTTATGGACTTTTCCTACTTCGAAAGACTTGGTTGATAGGATCGGCCGTTTCGTTCGATTCGACCCTCATCCGACCTAAGTTATAACTTCCGACCGAGATGTATCGATCCGACTATTTTTCCGGAGTATATCCGTAGGCTACAATCCGATTCAGCTGTCGGTCGGATCCGATCATTCGGAGTTTGTTTTCGTAGTAGACCTGCTGCTTACGATAGGTACAAAGGAACCGTGAGGAAAAACCTGGTATATTTACTTATTCTTTATCTAAGGTCCTGACGGTCCACGGTACTACGGGAGTCACTACTAATACGCTGTTAGCACATGACGGCAATTCTTTAGAAATAAATAATAGTAGGTATAATATTATATGCATAATCCCTTCTGTATACATGGCCGGAAGAAATCGTTTTACTTGCGACTGAGCGTGCAGATTGAAGTTACGGCTGGTCTAGTCGGGAGAACGGCGACTGCCGATCCGCGGACCCCGGGTTCAAACCCCACACGCACCACTGTCTTTTCGAAGTCATGTGCGTAATGCCGCTAACTTAAAACGGTGAAGGAAAACATCGTGAGGAAACCGACATGTATCTAAAATCTTTCGAAGTCATGTGTCATCCACTAACCCGCACTGGGCCAGCGTGGTGGATTATGGCCTTAACTCTCTCCTTGCGAAAGAAGGCCTCGAGTCCCAGCAGTGGGAACGTTTAGTGGGCTGTTGATGATTGATGTTGATGTGCAGATTATATTACACCTACGCTACTTACCCACCAAGACAGAGCGACAATGAAAAAGCTATTTATCTGATGTGCTATTTCTTAATAAGTATAGTTTTCATATACTGAAATAATTTAACAGGGTTTAAATGTTATCTGGAAGATATCGCTATTACCGATAAGATCGCCTTTTGTGCCCAAAATATTTTTAATTTAAATTGTAAGAATAAAAAGTTCGAGGGTTCTTTAAATGGAAATTATAATCTCGGTTAAAAATAGCCATAGGTGGTTAAATTAAAGAATGTCAATAGATATGGTTAAATATAAATAAAGTAGCCAAGTGCGAGTTGGACTCGCCCATGAAGGGTTCCGTTCCAGCAAGTAACATAATATACATAGTACACATAGTTCTTGTAGTTCGTTGTAACTTTCATCGAAGTTTTAATAATAGTGTATTTATTTATGACGTACTAAAAAAAAACTACTCATCAGATCGAGTTCAAACTAATTTTCGTTGGTAGTTTTCATGGTAATGTACATCATATATTTTTTTTAGTTTTTTCATTCTCTTACTTTAGAAGTTAGAGGGGGGGGGGGGACACACATTTTACCACTTTGGAGGCGTCTCTCGCGCAAGTTATTCAGTGTAGACAAAAATTATATTAGAAACCTCAACATCATTTTTGAAGACCTATTGATAGACACCCCACACGTGTAGGTTTGATGAAAAAAAAATTTTTGAGCTTCAGTTCTCAGTATGGGGGGCACCCCTAATTTTTGTTTTTTTTTAAACTTTTGTAAAAATCTTAATGCGGTTCACAGAATACATCTACTTACCAAGTTTCAACAGTGTAGTTCTCATAGTTTCGGCAAAAAGTGGCTGTGACATACGGACGGACAGACAGACAGACAGACAGACAGACAGACAGACAGACATGACGAATCTATAAGGGTTCCGTTTTTACGTTTTACGGAACCCTAAAAAATATCCACCAATAACATGCCGTGGTAATAAAAATAAAGAACTGATATTGGTGGAATGTTGTTGCGGATATAAAAGCGGATTCTTTCACTAATAGAATGCTAGATAATCACTGCGAAACATAGACCATTGTTTAACGATTATTAGGGTTCCGTAAAACGTAAAAACGGAACCCTTATAGATTCGTCATGTCTGTCTGTCTGTCCGTCCGTATGTCACAGCCACTTTTTGCCGAAACTATGAGTACTACACTGTTGAAACTTGGTAAGTAGATGTATTCTGTGAACCGCATTAAGATTTGAACAAAAAAAAAAAAAAAAAAAAAATTAGGATTGCCTCCCATACTGAGAACTGAAACTCAAAATTTTTTTTTTCATCAATCCTACACGTGTGGGGTGTCTATCGATAGGTATTCAAAAATGATGTTGAAGTTGCTAAAATCATTTTCGTCTACACTGAATAATTTGCACGAGATACACTTCCAAAGTGGTAAAATGTGTGTCCCCCCCCCTCTAACTTCTAAAGTAAGAGAATGAAAAATCTAAAAAAAATATATAATGTACATTACCATGTAAACTACCAACGAAAATTAGTTTGAACTCGATCTGATAAGTAGTTTTTTTTTCAACATCAACAGCCCACTAAACGTTCCCACTGCTGGGACTCGGGGCCTTCTCTCGCAAGGAGGAGAGTTAAGGCCATAATCCACCACGCTGGCCCAGTGCGGGTTGGTGGAGGAGTTTTTTTTTAGTACGTCATAAATACACTATTATTGAAACTTCGATCAAAGTTACAACGAACTACAAGAACTATGTGTACTATGTATATTATGTTACTTGCTGCAACGGAACCCTTCATGGGCGAGTCCAACTCGCACTTGGCCACTTTATTTTTATAATTGATTTTTTAACCGTGCGAAGCCGGAATATTGGCGTTTTAATACAATGCCTGAGTGGTTTTTTACGACATAATGAAGTATAACATAGCAGCGTACAACATAGTAAGGTATCTTATCTTATACCTTTAAACGAGCAGTTCTTGTACCTATATAAATATGTATATATATATAGAATCTGAATCTCGGAAACGGCTCGACGGATTTTCATGAAATTATGTATGCAGGGGATTTCGGGGACGATAAATCGATCTAACTAGGTCTTATTTAAAAAAACGCATATTATGCGCGTTTTTAGACAATGAATAAAGTAGCCAAGTGCGAGTTGGACTCGCCCATGAAGGGTTCCGTTCCAGCAAGTAACATAATATACATAGTACACATAGTTCTTGTAGTTCGTTGTAACTTTCATCGAAGTTTTAATAATAGTGTATTTTTCTGACGTACTAAAAAAAAACTACTCATCAGATCGAGTTCAAACTAATTTTCGTTGGTAGTTTTCATGGTAATGTACATCATATATTTTTTTTAGTTTTTTCATTCTCTTACTTTAGAAGTTAGAGGGGGGGGGGACACACATTTTACCACTTTGGAGGCGTCTCTCGCGCAAGTTATTCAGTGTAGACAAAAATTATATTAGAAACCTCAACATCATTTTTGAAGACCTATTGATAGACACCCCACACGTGTAGGTTAGATGAAAAAAAATTTTTGAGCTTCAGTTCTCAGTATGGGGGGCACCCCTAATTTTTGTTTTTTTTAAAAACTTTTGTAAAAATCTTAATGCGGTTCACAGAATACATCTACTTACCAAGTTTCAACATTGTAGTTCTCATAGTTTCGGCAAAAAGTGGCTGTGACATACGGACGGACAGACAGACAGACAGACAGACATGACGAATCTATAAGGGTTCCGTTTTTACGTTTTACGGAACCCTAAAAACTGTCACATTAGACCTCAGAATGTGAAGGTAAATTTCGCCGCGTGACGCGACAGCATAATTAGCTCAGACGGGAAGTCGGGCGGTCATAGTGGTCACGAATTAGTAGCTCCAGGTTCGAATCCAGACGGGTTCTCTTTTTTTTTTTCAATTCGTTTTTTTTTAAGAAAATCTATTTCTTGGAGTCTATTATCTGTAGGTATCTAAGTATATATAGTATTTAAACTGAGCAAAGCTCGGTCACCCAGGTACTGGCAAAATAAAATATGACATAGCCGAGTACGATATAACCGAGTCCAAAATAGTAGAATACAACATGATAATGTTTGAAATAGCAGAGTACGACATAATAGAGTACAAAATATTAGAGTACGACATAATAAAGTTTGAAATAGCAGAGTACGACATAATAGAGTACAAAATATTAGAGTACGACATAATAAAGTTTGAAATAGCAGAGTACGACATAATAGAGTACAAAATATTAGAGTACGACATAATAAAGTATGACATAGCAGAGTACGACATAGTAGAGTACGAGAGTACGACATAATACAGTACACAATATTAGAATACGACATAATAAAGTATGACATAGTAGAGTACGATTTAGTAGAGTACGACATAATAAAGTATGACATAGCGGAGTACGACATAGTAGAATACGATATAGTAGAGTACGACATAATAATGTTTGATATAGCAGAGTACGACATAATAGAGTACAACATATTAGAGTACGACATAATAAAGTATGACATAGCAGATTACGACTTAGTAGAGTACGACATAGTAGAATACGACATAGCATAGTACGAAATAGCAAAGGACGACTCGTTCGGGTCAGTCAGACCAGTGATCTATGTAAACAAAGACATTTTCGGGTTGTTCCGTGCAAATGCCACCGACTCGCCAAAATAGAAACGTTATGTAAAAACACGTTTGTCGCTAATAAATATATAATTATATTCTAAAGTATTTTATTTAGGATTTTATTTTAGGAAAGTGTATTTTTAAATATTAAACTAATTTATTTAGTTCATATCAGCAATCGAGTGACTTACTCATAATGTATAAATCGCCCTTTACGATAAGTGCCTCTTATCTGTTATCGCACAGCTAATTTGTCTCATTAGGTCACGCCGTACCAGGTGCGAAAATAACTATGCGTACATTACAAGTGAAGCTATCGGCTAACATTATAGACATCGACCGGCGCATCGCCCCCATTAGCATACGTGAGGGAGAACATCGTGACGAAAACGGCATGTTCCAAGAAAAATACAATTAGCACCTTTGCCAGTTATTCTACTGACGAGTGAAAATATCACTGTGTTCTGGTCTGAAGTGTAATGTTTCCAGATAAATTAAATGGCTGGCTTAAATCATCCGATATAGATGACAGTGCTAGGTAATGATTTAGACTATTTAGGTTCCAATAAGTTAAGTTACGGCTGGTCTAGTCGGGAGAACGGCGGCTGCCGATCCGGAGACCCCGGGTTCAAACCCCACACGCACCACTGTCTTTTCGAAGTCATGTGCGTAATGCTGCTAACTTAAAACGGTGAAGGAAAACATCGTGAGGAAACCGACATGTACCTAGAATCTTTCGAAGTCATGTGGCATCCGCACTGGGCCAGCGTGGTGGATTATGGCCTTAACTCTCTCCTTGCGAGAGAAGGCCCCGAGTCCCAGCAGTGGGAACGTTTAGTGGGCTGTTGATGATTGATGAGGTTCCAATAGCTGCGTGACACTGTACTGTTAAGCATGTTGCTTACCATCAGGTACATGTCCTACTCGTCTCGTCACTCTATAATAGAAAAATTGGTGGCCATAGGGACTACCGATAGAAGTGAAAACTTATAACTCAGAATTTGATAGCTCACTTTGCCAACTACGCGGGTGGAATCGGAGAACGATCAGGACGTCTACTCTGTTTCTACGAAAACGAAATTTCGAAAAAAAACTCGCGACTTTCCTACTCTCGTTCTACTTCGTTTCGTCCGATACAACATTGTTTGACGTTTAAATGTTCTAAGCATACTCTAATTAGAGTAGGCTTAGAACATTTAAACGGACAAAACGACGGATCGAAGTAGAATAGGAGTTGGAAAATCGCGAGTTTATTTCGAAATTACGTTTTCGTTGGATTAGAGTAGACGTCCAGGCATATGGGCCGTCCATAGTGCCAAGTTTATCCGAGATTTATTGAAGTGAAAACTTCTTTAGGCGCGCTATTATAGACAGAATTTTCGTGGGCTGTGAAATGGATTAATGATCACGTGATCATCACGCTCGGATATGATAAGAAATTTCGGGTAAACTCGGGATGCTAGAGCGAGAAAGATAATGGGGTCAACAAACGTGCCAGACCGAGAAAGATAATTGTTAGAGGAGGACATGGGACAATAGATACTCTCTCTCTCTCTCTCTCGCTGCTCGCTACCGGCTCCCAGTGTTGACACTTTAGCGACTTTCGCGCTAAAACTGGCGAATTTTAAAACTTTTTACCGGATTAATAAAAGGACGTGTTAGGACGTGTAGCGACAGAGGGGAATATACTAGTGGGTTGGAGAAGGCAACGGGACGAGGAAGTTCATAGGGATCAGATCAGTTCAGATCATAAAATGAAATTAACTAATTCTCTCAAACATAAACAACATAGAAGGCTACCTATATACCTATATAATACCTACCTATACAAACTCTACTTCCAATTTCTATACATACACATAAATATAATATGCATTATAGCAGGGACTTTCCCAATTACATTATTACCATTCTATTAAATAATTTGCATTTTCGTTCAAATCTTACGTGTTATTACCTAATGTTAATGAAAATAAGTGAAATGACGAAAACTGCATTCCACGCGACCGCTACGACGCGCGACGCGATAAGAGAATCTAACCTGATATACCTAAATGAAATTCATTCACGATAACGACACGAGAAGACATAAATAAAAACAAAAAGACTTCTGGGATACACAAACATTGGACAAGAATACATGGAAATCCATAAACTAATAGTGAGGAGAAATGATTTGCGAGAATTGACCAGTTGTGGAACTAACTACACGAAAAATATCTGCATTACCATCAATAGCCTGTGTTTACATTTTGCAGTGCGCCGTGCCTAACCATCTTTCATCCTGTTCAGCCAATCAAGAAGGACATAATACTATACTATGGTACATACAGCTACTTTAGGAAAAATACACATAATACCTATATCCAGCATGTCAAGTTCCATTTGCAAAGAAAAGAACACTGGAAATTGAACGTTTTACACTATTGCAAAATAAAAAGATACTTTATTTGTGTGAGCAGTGAGTGAGGTAGGTACCTACACCAGAAGTTCCAGTGAAAAAACCCGAAAACCCGATGATTCGGTCACCATATATGCCTTGATTACAAGGTTACATTAAATCACCTAGAAATTATCAATTTTCCCATGTCTAATAATAAATTAGAAAAGGTATGGAAACTATAAAAAATATAAATTTTCGATTTTTAATTATTAGTTTGTTTGGAATAAATTATGATGTGCTGACGATTTACAGTGTAAATATGGTCATTTGATTATGTACAGCATTGGTTCCATACAGTTTCAATATTCAATACCTCTTCTAATCCATTATTTCGCAATGCCGTACAAAAATCATGCGACTAGGAGAAATGATTGAGGTTTGCAATCCCCCTCTGGGACTGTACTCAGTTGGACAGCTTACAAGTGACGGCATAGTGCTGAATCTTATTACTTTATACCCTTCTATCATCCTACATAGTTAGGTCTCCTGGTGGTTCATTTGACCCGTAAATTTTGTTCACGGGCCTGTAGTCTTATAACTAATATTGGTATTATTTATTTACCCAAATATTGGGTACCTTAGACATGTAAATTTGACTTTTTATTGTTTTAGTCATTTTATATAATCAATTCTGTAACGTGAATTTTAAAAGATAAACTTATAACATAGATATTTGCAAGCCATAGGGTTAAAGCATGGCGGACCTTTAATATAGCTTCAACATTATGTAATACTTAATATAAAAAAATTACAACCCATGTTTTGCAAATAAAATTGAATTGAAAACTTATAACTCAAAATACTTTGTAAACATAATAAACATTTGTAGAGAGCTAATTAAGTAAACTAAGTATTAGTTATTTTTAAGTATGTAGTTATTGTATTAAAACTAGTAGGTAATTAGAGCAAACATCATGTTGTGAATTGATATGGGCTTAATAAATAAATTAAATAGTAAAAAGTGAATACTCAGTGTTTAAATATATGTATATTTATATATTATATGTTTAAATATAAACATAATAACATTGTCAACTAATTGCTCGTTGCTGTTGTGTTCCTGAATCCTGAGTTTAGTAGTTTTCTGATATTTATCTCTCCAAAATATTTCAACAACTTAACATACAAACAGCAAATCAAATTTTGTTTTGAGCTTACTGTGATCTTTATGGCCTAGTGGGAAAATAAAAATTAACTTTAATTTCTGGCTTGTTTCATGATAGATAGATAGATAACGCTTTATTATCCACAATATAAAACTTACAAAACAGAGACTTAGCCTAGAAGTGAAACAAGTGGCGACCTTATCGCTAAAAGCGATCTCTTCCAGGCAACCGAATGCTTTTCAGTGCCAGTTTACATATTTTCAGTAAGCATTCCAGCGCTGGATTCGATCGCTGGACTGGAATAATGTAAACCGGGCATTATACCTACCTAATACAAAAATCAGATAATGAAGTTTTCACTTCTGCCGTGTGGTCTTAAGCACACACACTTTTTTTTAATTCCTGATGGTTGAGGTCAATTCACAGCCCACGCAAAAATCTGTCTACGGTGCGCCAAAAGAAAATTTCACTTCAAAAATGTACAATTTGTAGGTAAACCATTTGGTAATTCGGTCAAGTAGCAAAGTAGCATCTAAAAATAAAAGCATTATGCAGTAAGATTTTGTATAACAGCTGTCCTTGCTTTAAAATTCAACTGCCATATATACGAAGGTTGATTTTGAAAGTAGGAACTACAAACACCGCCATACCTATATAACATACCCATGCATTGGAAAATAAACTTTTAAGGCACAAGGTAAGAATCGCTCAAGTAATATACTCGTATAATAAATTACTAGCGACTCGTCCCAACTTAGTTTGGGTTGGACAACTAATGTATAACAGCCTATTGAGGCGCCATCCGTTCAACACTTATGAAACACTAGCAGCGCCCCGCGGTGTTACCCGCGAAGTTCCCGTTCCCGTTGTTTTCCCGGGATAAAGTAGCCTATGTGTTCTTCCAGACTATAATCTATCTGTGTTCCAAATTTCAGCCTGATCCATTCATATATACGTTAGGACGTGATTGAGCAACAAATATCCAAACATCCATACATTGACATTTATAATATTAGTAGGACTAGATGTCGGCCCCGGCCTTGCCCGTGGTACATATATATAGCCTATAGCTCTGAAGGATCCCGTAAATATCCAACGGTGAAAGAATTTTTGAAATCGGTTCAGTAATTCCTGAGAATATCGCTTTCAAACAAACACCGCCACACAGATGTCGATAAAATTCATATGGGACCAAGTCTGAACAATGGTCTACAAAAAAAAAAAAAAGTTGGCAGTCATAGGAAGTGCCGATAGAAGTGAAAACTTTTAACTCAGAATTTGATAGCTTACCTTGGAAACTACACGGGTGTAACCGGAGGATGATGCCCAGGCCACGTGGCCTGGGCATCATGGGATGGCCGTCTAGAAATGCGTCAGCATTTCCCATTGGCTGATGCATTTCTAGATGGCCATGCCATGATGGCCAGACCGCGCCCTTTCAGCATTACCCATTGGCTGACGCATTTCTAGATGGCCAATGACCATGGTCCCGAGGTTACCCGAAGATTTCTTATCATACCCGAGCGTGACCGAGCGCTAGAATTCAATTCACAGCCCACGAAAAATCTGTCTAGGCGCGCCTCAAGAAGTTTTCACTTCAAAAACAATCAAAATCGATTCACAATATCGCGTTATCGCGTAACATAATTACAAAAAAAACATACAACCGAATGGATAACCTCTTCCTTTTTTGAAATCGGTAAATTAAAAATGAAATATTGGCGCCACTTTTGACGACAATGAAAACTATCTTCGACAGGTACGAGTATATTTGCATTCATGTAAATGGCATTATTTGACCCTTCATATGAATCATCATAACAATATGATAAGATTTCTTTACTTTTCCTCAATTCACACCTCAACGGGTATGAGTTTAAATCAAAATATTGTCAATGCAGGATATTGCTCTTTGTGGCCGAGTGCAATCCATCATGCTTTGTTGTTGAGCTGACAGGAAGGACAAAGGCGATGTCCTGAAAATAAGTACTTTTATGTTCTCTTGAGATTAGACAGTCAATCCAGTAGGATTCTTACTAATACATATTTAAACATAAAAGTTTGTGATTATGTATGGATATTTGTGTTATTCTTTCACAAAATAACCACTGAAGGGATCTGAACTAAATTTTGTATTTGGCCTGGATAGATGGTGGGCTGGAATACACATAGTTTATATATGTTTATTAGTTAATTTTTATCATGAGAAAATTACGAGTGTTCAGGGAAAACCCTTTTACTAAACTCTACGAGGACATACTTAGTCACGGGTGCTTGCGTTGACATACTAGGATGTCTATCTATACTAATATTATAAAGAGGAAAGATTTGTATTTTTGTATTTTTGTATTTTTGTATTTTTGTATTTTTGTATGTATGTAATAAACTCAAAAACTACTGAACCGATTTCAAAAATTCTTTTGCCAAGAGAAAGCTACATTATCACTGAGTAACATAGGCTATTTTTATTACAAGAAAAAAATAGTGATCTTTGGATTTTTTTACTAAAACCAACGCAAGGTATAAAAAAAACAGCCATAAAATGGCTTTCATCGCATACGCTGCGGAAAGTACCAATGATAGAACCAAAAAATGTTCTACAATATTATAGAACGTATTAAAATCTACAAAAAACCGCGCGAGAGCATATACTACAGTAATTACGTCGCTACAACTGCTTTTTTACATTTTAAAAGAAGATAAAAATGCCGATCAACTTAAGACCATGCTATTCATACATTTGTTTTAATTCTTATCAAAATAAATTATTTCTCAATCAAGACTGCTTTATTACCTATCGATTCCTTTTTGAATTATTAAAATCAGACATTCCATTCAAAATATATTACGAAATTAAAAATATCCATCCTAAATATTTGCAACGACGCGACGGCCGGCAGAATTATGAAGAGTGTACATACAGTTCATCCCAGTCAGAGTGATTTTATCGTCTAGTGAGCAATCTGCCTAGTTAGCTAATCGCCCATGTAGCAAAACGTCTAACTATCATCAGGTCTATGTAACAAAACGTCTATTTAGGAAGTCGTCAATTTCTTAAAATGCCTGGACACTTAACCACAAAAATAAATATCATTATAATACCATGTGAGGGCAAGTATTACATACATGCAAACTCCTTGATTTGTTTTCTGTTGGCATGTAATCTTTTTAGTAGCGACACTTATTGTCAAGTGTGATATTTGATTGACATTAGGTACTCATGATTCCGGTATCGATTACTACTGCCATTCATAACCTGGCTACATATAAGTGATCGTGTTCAATATTATATGGTGATCTGACTTCCGAATTCTAAAAATGGATGAAAAACAAACATTTACTTTCATCGAAAGTCAAAAGAAAAGGCGTGTGCTGTTGTTGAGTGGTCATAGGTACAATTTAAATTTAACGAATAAAGGAGGGTCGACTCTATGGAGATGCTCCCAGCGTAACGAGTGTAGTGCATCTGTTACTATTAATAAAGATGAAAATAAGATAATTCGTCAGTTGAAAGAACATACCTGTAAAGCTAATTTTGATAAAAATAGAACGGACATAGTAATGGATAAATGCAAGAAATTAGTTTGCCAACACGCAAAGCCTGTTCAGAAAATATTTGAAAAAGAATTCGGAAAAAAGCTTTTCCGAACACTCAAATAACTGGCTGTTACTATCATCTTAATAAGGCCGTTTGGAAAAAAGCTTCAACGTTGGGTCTTACTGAAAACAGAGAGTGCCGAGAAACTGTCAGAGTATGTTCAAATTTACCTCTGCTACCTTCTCAACACATTAGAGAATGTTGGACAAGCATTGTTGACAATGCCATCAAAAGTGAGGAAATGAATATTTTTTTACATTACTTTGAAAGACAATGGCTACAATCATTGGCAGATATAATAAGTTGTCCTAGCTATTATAATTTTCGCACAAACAACGCTCTCGAAGGATGGCACAGGCGGCTGAATACTAATATAAAATCAAAACCAACCTTTCTGCTATTCCTCAAAACCCTTAGAAAAGAAGCCCTTTGGCAAGATCGTAAATACAAGAATATTTTATTTGAAGGAAATAAGAGAAAAAAGATCGATATAATGTTTAACGCCAAATATAAAAGAGAACTGCATAAGCTTGAAGGTCAAAAAGTTAGCCCATTTGAATTCTTGATAAACATTGGCCATATCAAAAGAATATTAGGTGCGTAATTTAAAAAAAATATGTTTAGGAAGACTTTATCTTTTGTTTGTTTACTTTTGTTTGTTGTGTTGAAGAAGATTATTTTAGTTTATTTCAAATAAAAAAAATATAGTTTTTATACGACTTTTACTAATTATGATCTTAAGTGTACATAATGAAAAACTAACGACTTCCTAAATAGACGTTTTGTTACATAGACCTGATGATAGTTAGACGTTTTGCTACATGGGCGATTAGCTAACTAGGCAGATTGCTCACTAGACTTTTCGCTTTGTTTGACGTTGTGCTACTTAGACTTTCTGATCGTGATTCATTTTATCTCAGAATACTTCTTTATCATGTACCACGTAGGTACATCGCATCGTTCCAAGACTACTCAAAATCAAAGAAATCACTTTGAGAGAAGCTTCAATTTCTCGGTGTCCGTTGAGGCTGAGAGAGTTGTTTGTGGTAATATTATTATTTTGTTTTCCCTCGGAATTATGGCACATTTTTGAAGACAATTTGTGTCAAGACATCAAACATACAGCCCAACAACGAGATCCGGATTATGATGTATATGTCGCAGCCGGATTGTATAGTTCGCCGTATTACATTACGGCTAGCCGTTTTGAAAAACGGGGCCGTTTTGTAATGTGGCGGTTCAACGATTAGCCGCATTGTCATTGCAATACGTTCTTCAATAAGGCGGTCCACGTTCAGCCGCATTGTATTACTGCTTATGTTGTAGCATGTTGTAGGGAGACCATATTAAAAAAAATCACACAAAATCTAAATTAATTTCATTTATCTGAATAAATTGATCGATTATTTCGTACGATATTCCGTACTATTTTTTTTACAACATTTTACCTCTCACATAAAGTTTGAAAGCCCATAACTTGATATCGGTGACGGTACACCTAAGAAGCATGGTGAACTTCCATAGACAAGGGTCTATTATCGAAACATGTTCCATCGTAGATAGCATCGTCGCTTAACATCAGGTGAGATGGTGGTCAAGTGCGAACCTATTATAGTTTTAAAACTACTTGCATGGCTCGCTCCACTCAGGACCTCCTTTGAGCTTCTGGCTCCCGCATTCTTTTAAATACACTCTAGGGGTAGTAGCGCCAAGACTAGGTGGAGTCGGGGTGCTCCGGGTCGGATCTGGGTCTCATGTAACCTACCCGGTCCGATTTAGTCTTAACAAGGTGGACGGTGGAAACGAAATAGTATCCAAGTAACGCCCAGGGTGATACGTGCCACCCTAATAATATTGTGTACGATTCCTCCAAATTCCAGAATCCACTGTCACTTTAGCAATTTAGGAACACACAGTATTCAACGCCATAGTTGTTGTTATATCAGGCAGCGCCATGAGTGTTAAGAATCGGAACTAAAAATTGTCAAAGAGGTGGTTAATCTCTCGCTTTATTACATTACGGCTAGCCGTGTTAGCAATTTAGGAACACACAGTATTCAACGCCATGGTTGTTGTTATGTCAGGCAGCGCCATGAGTGTTAAGAATCGGAACTTAAAATTGTCAAAGAAGCGGCTAATCTCTCGCTTTATTACATTACGGCTAGCCGTGTTGAATAACGTATGGCGTTGAATACATTCCAGTGGTTTTTAAATCAGCTTTATTCAATCCGGCTGATCGTTAAACCGCCGCTTTACAAAACGGCCTTTAACCAACTAAGCCACCAGGCCAGGCAGTTTCATGTTTTTGAACTTTAAAGTTTTGGTTTTTAATTTTGATCTTTTGGAAAAATTTGGTCATGTACATTTCATTTAGCATACCTACTTAACAAAAAATGTTGACCCCGTGCGAAGCCGGGACGGGCCGCTAGTATATTATAATTTTAAGATTTCAAAAACAAGGGAGACTAACTTATCAGGTCGACCGTTTTGTAATGATCTTCCTGCAGTTGTGTCTCAGAACTGCGACACATATTATTCTTTTTTCTTTTGATACGGATCTACGGTAGTCGGCCTCGGCCTTTATTACTACCGGACTTTGGGTTAACGCAGATGGCGCAGGACCAGAAAAACCTAATTTAACTTAAACTTACATATCACACTTAAAATGCTAAATGAATGCACTGATACCCGAAAAGTAAACATCGGACCAATACAGTCATACAATAACGAGGGATGGAGTGATAAACACTCTGTCAACTAGTGCTATCAAAGCGTACTCTTTTAACGAGTACCTACTTGCCGTGTTTCGACGACTAGCGCGAGGGTGCCTCAGGCTCCAAACACACCGAAGGAGCAGCGACGAGCAGTTCCATTGGAATGCGATTTAAACCCTTAATATTCATTGCTTAACAGTCGTTTTTCGATTGATTTTGAAAAAATCCCGCGACTCCTCGAACACTCTGACGACTCCTACACAGCGGCGCGATTTCTCAAACGATACTATATTATATATTATTACAATGAATATAAGGTTTTACAATAAAACTGGCCACCGCTACTCCTTCGTTGTGAGTTGAGCCTCAGACGGCACGACCTCGGCTCGGGTTGTTGCCGGGAGAAAAGAAGGTTCGGCATTCAGTACCGTAGTGGGGAAGACGGCGACGAGACACCCACCAAATCGAATCGATTTAATTACCTAACCTGATCCACAACGCAATCGGATTGATCTAAACATCATCAAATCTCTCTCGGTATTTGTCTTATGCGCTTAAAATGACAGAGACAAGGATTGTCATTCCAAATTTGCAGTGAGCTCGTCGCATTCAACAATCGTTCAACAATTGCGTTGTGAATCAGTACCCTGAACTCGGTACTAACACGCGAGTTTACTAATATCGGCTGATTTATTTTTGGGGAATGCGTTACAAAGCCAGTTACTTTATCGGCTCACTGAATTTGTTCCTTATTACCGTACTAGTGTCGGCTGACTGATTTTTATGAGATAGCTATCGTCATCTGACTGACGTTGCGGCGCATGTATTATGATCGGTACTTTGACTACTTTGTATTGAAAATCATCAACTCCGTAATTCCTTGCGCACAACTACTTGGAATCTTGGAAAGTAATTCTGTATGCGACCGTATAATTATATTTAAATATAATATCTCATCGGTAGGTACCTAATGTATCTAAACCTAAAATCGTCTACTGCGCAGGCCACTTCGTACAACTACAACGAAAACAACAAAGTTATATTTATATAGTTTTATTGAATCTTTGACATCTTGTATCCCATTAATAACTCAGGACAACAGTGACTTTCAAGTTGAGTTTGTATTTTAATTCAGCCATGCAGATAGCCGGCTGTGAAGACAGAGGACAGACAAATTTAAAAAACAATCGGAAAAAACAGGCGGTGCGCAGAGGCGACAGGGCGATACCGGCAATACAACATCGAGTTTGGTAGTAGGGCAAGACGAAGAACACGACTTAAAAAACTGTACCTACATAATATCGAGTTTTAAAGATAGATACCGATCGCTATGGAATTTAAAACTGTCGATGTTTAACATACACTTTTCGGTTGTCAATAGATATTTTAAATTTAAATTTCAGAAGATGGATCGACGACAATGGTAAGGTCACGGGTCACACTTGGATATTATTAACGCAGTATTGTAATGAACTCCCGAGGAGGTGACGCCATTGGAGCCAATTGCGGGGTTCTTTTTCTCCGCGAGACAGGGGCGTAAGGGTGCCGGCAGTGATAGACCCCGCGACTCTGACCCCAGGCCTTGCCGTAGAAACATTTCGATGGTGAAGTGCGAATAGCTGCTATCTAACAAAACACAAATTTTCTAGGAGATTAAAAAAACGTTTTATTTAGTTTATAAATATACCTATGTTCAAATGATACTAGGTGATATTTCTATCATTTTGACGCTTATTTTTGTTTCTATCATTTTAAAATATTCCCAGTACAACTGAACTTTAATGCATTACAAATAAAGTCTATTTTGCAAAAACTATTAGATAGGAGGTATTCACACTTCACGATATGGGGATTTTAGTACGTTGGGGCACCACTTTTAGTGGCATCGAGTCCGACACGAGTCCCTATCCCTGAACGCTGAATCGTTTTTTGTGTGTGGGGTTTTCCCCACTTGACTGTAAAGAATAAACAATCCCACTAAGTAATACTTAAATGTCAAATTTGAATGTTTGTAGCGGGCAATGATATTGAGACTGAATGGGTACAGTGTTGTAGAAGAACACTGAAGAAATGAGTATGAATGAACTATGTGAATGAGGATAGTACCATAAAGGAGGTGAGCACTAAGATGACAAGTGTTTTAGGAGGTCCTAAAACATAGAAACTGTATATTTCTCGTAACTTTGGAGTAGACATGTTGCCGGCCTCCTTATTCCCTGAGAGATATAATCTAGAACTTTTCAAGCTCTGAGTGAATAGGTACTTTTTAGGTCAGCATGCATCACCTTCGACTACACCATCACTTACCATCAAGCGGATTGGAGCCCAAAAGCGGAACTATGCGTGTTAAAAAAATAGACAACATACATATAAGGGCTTTGTAATGGTAAGACTCTTAGGAGTCTCCCTGGGGAAGTTTTGTCATACCTTTGCCAGTTATTCTACCATCAAGCAGTAATGTACTAATCTACTAATATTCCTGTTCAGACTTGAAAGGCAATATTTCCTGAGAAATTACAAATGTCTAAGAGATAAATAATTTTATTTCTTTGGATGAGCTCAGTGCAATGCTAAGAAGTGATTTGAACTGGTCAAGTTTAAAAAGCTGGTTGGTACTGTGCTGTTATGGGCAGGTCTCTTTTACCATCAAGTGCAGGTCTTGATCATCCTATCAGTCTACAGTATATATTTTTTTAAGTAGGGTAAGTGTAGACCCCACATGACATAAGATAAGATAAGAAAACTCTTTATTAAAAGCCACAAAAGAAACAAAGAACACAAGCTTGACATTTTAAATGGTGGCCTTATTGCTCAGAGCAATCTCTTCCAGGCAACCGTGAGTGGTATTTTACCACATGAGTGGTATTTTAAGCAGACAACACAATTTCAAAACAAATTTTTTTTTTTTTTTTTTTTAAGTAGGGTAAGTGTAGACCCCACATGAGTGGTATTTTAAGCAGACAACACAATTTCAAAACAAAAGGCAATTAATTGGTTTTTATTACTGAAAGTGAAAACAAATTTGCTTTCAATATTTAATGCAAATGTATTTAAAAAGAATAAGACAAAATTGAATATATTTTACAAAAATTAATGCATTCATGTAATTTTGTATGAATTATGCAAAATATGTAAATATTTTGGTTGTTTTCTGTGCAAGCCTGAGGTAGATGTTTATCATCTTTATTAAAATACTGCTTAATTTAGCCTCTCATTGACCGCTGACACATGTGCTACTTGTACTAATATTTATTCTGTGCCGCTGACTAAGTTATTTCCTGAGAGATATAACTTAGAAGTTTTCAAGGTGAGAATGAATAGGTATCGTCTAGATCAGCCTAGAACACCTTTAACCTCATGATTGTCCATTAAAAAAAATACTAATTTTACTGCAGAATACAGAATACTCTTCATCCAGTGGTTTTCCTATGACATATTATACTATTTAAAAGTTTTTTTTTTCCAGATTTTCAATTAGACGGGCTTAAAATTATAGTTTTTTCTTTTATAGCCTCCCATTTATATGTCAAAATTATATGTGTCGATTCTATTCACTCAGGGAAATATGTTGATATTGATAGTAAATTAAATATCATCACATATTTCTCTATGGTGACAATGTCCAAATGAAATTACAGCTCTCTATTCTCTAGCATCTCTACTAGGTAAATCTTTACTGCCTACCATATGTACTTTCAACAGGAATGTTCATTCTACTAATATGTGCAATGTGAAATTACGGATATATGTTGCTTTATCACATCGAAATGGCTAAACATATCAGGTGGACACTTGGGAAAACAGATAAACTATAGTCTGAAATAGCACATAGGCTACTTTTAATCCTGGCAAAATAATAAACAGCAGACATAGCAAGAACTGCGCATGTAAAACATCATTACCTAAACTAGGTAACTCACATTTTGTATAAAAATTCTTGACTTTAATTTTATTTATTTTATTCAATTTACATAGCCAATATTTTTATTGAATCACCATCATTACCCAAAGCCTTCTTTATCCCACTGCTAAGTATATAGGCTTATTTTTATTTATTACGTATTTGTGTATTTTGCGAGTGTAGTAATTAGGACTGCCCTAAT
Organism: Ectropis crepuscularia; assembly: GCA_963693475.1. Taxonomy (NCBI): domain Eukaryota; kingdom Metazoa; phylum Arthropoda; class Insecta; order Lepidoptera; family Geometridae; genus Ectropis; species Ectropis crepuscularia. The sequence goes on from OY856361.1 coordinate 10,669,905, forward strand.
GGCTGTCTGTAGTGAGTATGCACATAGCTTATGAGCCATAGCTTGTGGGTTTGATTCCCACGGTGGACAAACTTTATGATTTAGTGAATAGGGTTAATTGTTCTCTGTTTCAATGTAAAAAGTATTTAAAATTATACACATATACACAGACAGCATTATCCCTTTAACATTAAGCAAGAAGTTGGTCACATTTACTTTACAGTTAAAAGAGCTTCACATTGAGTCAAAAAGTATTAACCAATATTTTTGGAACGAAGTTCCTTATCACGCGTTATGAAAGGGAGCTAGACGGAAAAAAATCTCACGAAAAAGTTGTAACGTTTTGTGCCTTGTTATTTATTTGGAACTCTTATGCACTTACATATAACATGCATGTTATATGTAAGTGCATAAGTATACTTAGAAAATTTAGGTTAGTTTTGTCGTTTGGCTACTGTATTAGTCCAAGTTTCGTAGCAATAGAGGTCAGATGAAACATATTACCATAGGACATTAGATAAAACATACTTCCACCTATTACAATAGTATGTTTATGCACCAGTTTTATTTTTTAAGTCGAATCATAGACTTTTGCGACTATAATTTGGAATAAAATTTGGGTACTTATTTAAGTTTACATGTAAGTTGAGAAAAATTTATTTCCAAAGAATGGCATCTTATACTTATATTATTATATGTTATAGAGATTCCAATAAGAAATGTGATCAGGTACCTATAACTATTCCAATTGAGAAGTGATATGAACTAAACGATTGGAAAGTGCCGTTTCCTTACCCATTTTGTAGTCCCAATGCATTTGCAAGGTTGTACCCAGGCTGCCAATCTGTCGTCAGCTTCAGTAGCAAAACAAACCCAGCAAGATTTTATATTTTCGTCATCGACTGCCTGCAACGCCTGGGAGCTCCCTGACAGGGAATCAGTCTTCTCTCGTTTCTCCATATTCGACATTTTTGCGTCTTATCAAAACATCCGATAATAAAGTTCCACGGGAGCGTCGAGCACCAACGAACAACAACAACTGATTTTATAGCAATAAAACAAGGCTGTGTGACGATATAAGTCACATGTAAACAAAACACAACTATGTGGAATCAAAGAACTCTCCACAGCTGTTTCCCAACTCGCGGTAACGAGGGTTTTCGCAATTTTATTTTGAACAAATAACAATTTACGCGTCCGCAACGACTATTCGAAAGAAAATGAATGATTGAATAAGTTTGGAATGAGTGACGGTGACGGAATGAACCACAGATCACTAGAAAGAACGGATTTAAGAATTGAGCTGCCCATGCGAAACGACTAAATTTCCCACAAAATATGTTTAACTAGCTGTTACCCGCGACTTCGTCCGCGCAAAATAAATACTAAGGTAACTCAGGCAGTACCTATTTGTATACTCAGACACATTTACGGTTACTAAAAACATTTTTTTCCCATTTCAACCCCAATTTCACCCCCGTACAGTTCGAAATTACGAAATTGATAGAACAAACATTCGTTGGCTTCGTATCAAGTGTCTGTATACAGAGTTACATGGTTTTATCTTCAACGGTTGGGAACTTCCATATAGTGACATTCATCCCCCATTTCAACCCCAATTTCACCCTCGTACAGTTGGAAATAACAAAATTACTAAAAACAAACATTCGTTTGCTTCGTGTCAAGTACCCTTATACAGAGTTTCAAGGTTTTATCTTTAACGGTTGGGAACTTTCATATTGACATTCATCCCCCATTTCAACCCCAATTTTACCCCCGTACAGTTCAAAATTACGAAATTGATAGAACAAACATTCGTTTGCTTCGTGTCGAGTGCCTATATACAGAGTTTCATGGTTTTATCTTTAACGGTTGAAAAATTTCATTTTGACGTTCATCCCCCATTTCGACCCCAATTTCACCCCCGTACAGTTCGAAATTACAAAATCGATAGAACAAACATTTAATTGCTTCGTGTCTAGATATAAAATTTGATAACTTTGAAAATCACGAATTTTCATACAACCGTTCATCCCTTGTTTCACCCTCTTAGGGGTTGAATTTCGCAAAACCCCGTCTTAGCGAACCAAAAGAAACCTCCATTCAAAATTTCAGATTCCTAGCATTTGTAGTTTCTGAGATTCCTTGATGAGTGACCGTTCGCTTTTATATATAATATATAGATAATGTCTCTAGCTCTCTAGAGGTCTAGAGATTGTTACCCAGATTTTGCATTATTTGTAAAATATGTTTTTGTAAAAAAGAAAATAACTTCATACGTTGGAAATGGGTTTTGTTATACAAAACGGTATATTTTATGTAATGTTACCAAGTAAGTCACATACGCACCGACACCATCCATTTTTCGCCCGTCCGAAATTAATCCTACCCTACGCATTCTTCCTATATGCAGTATCTCCTTCCGGATTAAAGTTTTGGGTGGCGATATGAATACTGTTTTTACTGATTTTGAAACACTGGTAGATGTGTTGATGGTAGATAGAGATGGCTTTCAACCTATGCATGAAACATTTTTTTAAAGGCAATATTATAATGAGGCGTTTTCCGACGAGACAAAAAGATATGGTTTAATGAAACGATAATAAGTGGCGCTTTTAGGTCTTTCGGTTTGTTGTCAAAAGCGGTAGGCATAATGGGACTCAATTCATTCAATTTGCGAAAGCACGTTTTCTAGTAATAAATAATAAATTACTTTATCCATGTACGCATTATATTCGAATGAAAACTAAATCAAAACATCCAAATTTCAAAACAAATTGGTAAACCTGATGAAAGACAAAATATATATTTTTAAAATTTATTCTTGGCTTTGGATACTAATCCTTCAGCCGAGAGAGTATCTCTCTACTTAGTCTGTGGATAAAATATTGTCGTATCAGTGTTGCTATTCATATCTTTGAATTTTCCTTCTACTTTGGTTTAGTTGGTGTCTATTGGATCGAGAGTTCTAAAAATTTTTACTGAAAATGGATTGTGATCGGTAACGGTTTTTTATTACATTATCAACTTAATTGGCTATTTAATTCCCAATATTATAAGAGTTTAACACAAAAGGTAAGAAGAAAAATTGTTTCAGTGTGAAATTCCTTAATGTATTTAGGGGTTTTTATAGAAGGTAGACATACCAAACTAATCAGCTGAGCTAAGACTCTTCTTAATTTAAGTATATAAATAATTGATGTGTTAACGAAAACTCTAACATTTTAAATTATCACAAATAATTTAGATTCGATTTTTTCCTTGAAAATAGGGAGGGGTTTCGTTGTGATTACACTTTTAAGAGTCTATGGTAGAGACAGATCTTGCCAAATCTAAACTACGCCATCTAGTGCGTACGGTGTAACTATTTTTGTCTCGTCGGAAACCCTCTCTTTGTTTTTGTGGTTTTTGGATTCATTTTGAGATATATTTGGATACAAATAGATTTAATCGTCTTACTTACAACACCAACCCACTTGACAGAAGTTTCCCACGTTTATTGAGTTCAACGATATTTTATAAGTTTTTCACTCGTTTTGTCTTTCAAAAGACTAATTTATAAATGAAATGAAATGAAATCAGAACATTCAGAACGGCATGTCTCCGAAGTCACTTTCGCCTTGAAATGTAGTTAACCGTGGAAGTGGAAAAATGTTGATTGAACTCCTTTGGAGCTTAAATAATTTGTAATGGGATTTATTTTTATCCCTGTAGAGTCTACCTCAGGCAGTATCATACCTTTGCCAGTTATTATATCGCTAAGTACTCGTAGTTAGTAAGTAATGTTTTATGCAAACAGCTGTTTCGATTTGGTTTCGGTTTGCAATATCTTCAAGATAAACAACAAGACACAAAATTAATCTTCATTTGCAGGTCTTGCTCAACCATTCTACATCTTCATGTTGATAAAAATATGCAAATTTGTATATGTATACTATACTTTAAGTACTTTATGTACATACTATAATACATATAATTTAAGTTTACACAGAATTTAAAACAGACACAAAAATATTTTAATATAGCAATTATCATGCTCTTAAAAAATATTGCTCTGTGATTTATGGAACTACAGACCTATAATATATCTTGAAAATAATTAAATTAGTATTGCTACTGAAATGTAAAAATTAGCTGAAAGCATTACGAATTTTCAACATTGTTCTATTCTAGTAATCTTATAACTTTAAACGAGCAATTCTTGTACCTATATAAATATGTATATATATATATATATATAATCTGAACCTCGGAAACGGCTCGACGGATTTTCATGAAATTATGTATGCAGGGGATTTCGGGGACGATAAATCGATCTAACTAGGTTTCATTAAAAAAACGCATATTATGCGCGGTTTTAGGCAACTTATACCTTTAAACGAGCAATTCTTGTACCTATATAAATATGTATATATATATATCGTCGTTGCGCGTGCAAAAGTCGCTATGTGTTATTTATTTATTTTCGGTTTTTTATGCAGCTTTAATCGTTATTTCAATACATACATACTGTAAAAACAGCTATGTGATAAATGCAATATTTCAAGAGTTACGGAATGTAGCTATGTGACATTCATACATCGAAAGTTCCATATAAACACGCTAAGTGTTATAATTCACATAGCTAAAATAAGTTTACTAAAGGAGAAGCAAAAATTGCGCCCGATATGTGCTTCACATACACATAGCGAGTTTTTTGGTCAAGTTCAGACTCGCTGCGTCACGAAACGCACAGGTCAAGCGTCACATAGATAGTTTTGTCGATGTCATTGCTCATTACAGTTCTAGCAACGAAGAGAAACGCATTGAAAATTGTTTGCGCTATACTAAATTGTCGTAAAAAATAAAAAGGTTGTTTGTAACTGTCTATGTCCTTGTGTATTTATCGCAGTTTTGAAGACATAATGTAAGTAAATTTATATGCCTAGTTAAGGTTTTGTTTAACTACCTAACAATTTTACTCAAGAAATCATAATTAACAGCTAAACTAATAGACTTATTATAGACTTATACGTTTAAATTGCGTTTTTACCTTTTACATTTTTGTTTCTTTCGTTATACGTTTATAGGTAATAATTATAGCGTTCACATTGTTACTAATTAATAATACTTGTAATACAATGTTAATAATTATATTATAATTGTGTCACGAGAATGTATCTACTAACGCTTTATACGTTGTTTTATTTTTTAACACTAAATAAATATGTGTGCTTAGTGTAACGTAATACTTAATTATTATGAAGTTATTAATGGTGGCTGGTTGTATAATATTACTCTGTCTGGAAATAGCACACATATCTCTAAAGAGCCTTTTGCTTTAGTTGCGTTTAAGTATTTAATTATGTGGTGTGTACTAACGCTTTTTATTTGCTATCTCTTTTAGATATATTTATAAATATGTCAAGATTTTATAGAAGCAAAAAATTAATATCTTTATGTGGAGAAGATGATCGACAGGAATCAATTAATCGGTTGGCCAGAGAGCTCGAAAGAGAATCATCTTTACTGTTTCTACCATCTGAAATATTGCCATCCAACAGTGAGGACCAAGATACAATTACACACAATTACAAGGAGATTACTAGTGTGCATACTGAATATCCAAATAATATGTCAACGGATGGAGTGGAAATGAATACAGTTAACACAGGTACTACCCAATCTATATTAACTACAACAGTTGATATTAGTGAGATTGCTAACCCCTGCTTAATAACCCAAAACAATTCAGAAATACCTAGCAATAGCAACCTAAGTCCAAGTGATTCGAATGAAGTATCTTATCAGTTAAATTATCAAACTGGTTGCTTAGAGCCTATAGTTATCGAAAAAGAGAATATTTCTAGTAATATACCTGAAGAAGAGATATTTACAAGTGAGTCAAGAAAGAGGAAGAAAAATCAGAAGATGAGGCTTTTGGGAAAACATTATACGGGACATAAGGTCAACAAAGTTGATAGCGTTACAAACCTAGAAGAAATTTCAAAAAGCGATAGGCAACTAAGGGAAAAGCCTTGTACTCACGGGGCAGAAAAGAAATCAGATAGGAGTTATTTGTGTGCTGCAATAAATGATGAAATCAGAAAAGATTGTTTCAGGTATTTTTGGCAACTACCATCATGGGACGCTAAAAAATCATACATAAACGGATTGATTCAGGCAAGAAAGATATTACGACGACGAAAAACTTCTACAGATGTACAGAGAAAATCTTTTGGGTTTGATTGCTATTTACCAGGCTTTAACGGTGAAAAGGCTCGTGTTTGTAAGGAATTGTTTCTGGCGACGTTTGATTTGAAAAAAGATATGTTTCAGCTTTGGATTAGATCTAATATAAATATTTCAGAAGGTAGTGATGAAACCCCTGTTCGAAGAATAGATAAGGTCCCTAACACATTAGGCACTACAACTAGGGCGCTCAAATCTGATTCTGTTCATAAGTGGCTTGAATTTGTCCCGAAAGTTCCAAGCCACTACTGCCGAGCAAACAGTTCTAGGATATATGTTGAAGAGTCTTTCGAATCTATTAGCCACATGCATTCTGTGTACACTTCTTGGTGCCAGACTAATAGTATGGATGCAGTAAGGAGAAAAAAGTTTCAGGAGATATTAAAAGAGAAAAAAAAATCTATTTTTAAGCCGCGCAAAGATCAGTGTGACATTGTGTTGGCCACAAACAAGGGAACGTTCCTAACGACGTATATGAGCTTCACATTATAAAAAAAGATGAAGCTCGAGCAGCTAAAACAGAAGCTATGAACCAAATTTCTGGCGATGTAATTGTAGTATCAATGGATATGCAAAGTGTTTTACTATGTCCTAAGCTACTTGTTTCAGAGCAGTATTATAAAATGAAACTAGCGCTACATAATTATACTTTTCATGTTAAAAACGACAAAAATGTATATTTATATGTGTGGCATGAAGGCGATGGAGGAGTTACCGCAAACAATGTAACTAGTTGTATAATTGATTTTATAGAAAAATATTGTTGTCAATACAAAAAAGTAATTTTGATATCCGACGGATGTGCCTATCAAAATAAAAATAAAACACTTTGCAATTCATTATCTAACATCAGCACTGCAAAAGGCATTATGATAGAGCAAGTTATCCTAGAAAAAGGTCACACGATGATGGAAGTGGGCAGCGTACATTCAACTTTCAAAAAAAGGTTAAAGGCCCCATTTACTCTCCATCTGACTATATATCGCGGATGAGAGATGCCAGACCATCACAACCTTACATTGCCCATCACCTAGAGTACACATTTTTTAAAAATTATGAGGATGTACCCGGTGGGTTTTCAAGTATACGACCTGGAAGAAAAACCGGTGATGCTACGGTAACAGACATTAGAGGACTTCTTTATTTCAATAGCGATGTCAAGTATAAACTACGCCACACAGATAATTGGAACAATTTGCCGCAGAGGAGGACAAACACGGCACCCACAAGGGAACCTATAAACCTTTATAATGGCCCACTAAAAATTGATTCTACCAAATTTAGTCACTTACAAAGTCTAAAACAATACATGCACCGTGATTACCACCTATTCTACGAAAATTTGAACCATTAATAATAATATTCCACATTATAATTGATTTTGTTCAATTCAATAAAGTAATTATGTCATTTGAATACAAAATTCATTGGTTTTTTATTTACTTTTTTATTCATTATTTCTTTCTAAAAATAGCTACGTGTCATTTACAGCCAGTTTCTTACAGATTCCATAGAATTATAAAGTAGTTATGAGCTCTAAATGCACATAGCTTGTATTTACGACTCAAATAAATAACTCTATGTGTCAAATTTGCCTATTAAGTTTATTTTTGGCATTATTAAAAATGTTATCACTTCAAAAGTAATCTAAAACTACGTAAATTTGTTATATGTATTAAAGTAATAATACATTACTTGAATACTCGGAGTATTTTTCGAGAAAATCAGTTTTTTGCGTCTCCTGTAAAATATGTAAAAAACACATAGCGACTTTTGCACGCGCAGCGACGATATAGAATCTGAACCTCGGAAACGGCTCGACGGATTTTCATGAAATTATGTATGCAGGGGATTTCGGGGACGATAAATCGATCTAACTAGGTTTCATTAAAAAAACGCATATTATGCACGGTTTTAGGCAATGAAAAACTGTCACATTAGACATTAGAATGCGAAGGTAAATTTCGCCGCGTGACGCGACAGCATAATTAGCTCGGACGGGGAGTCAGGCGGTAATAGCGGTCACTAATTAGTAGCTCCGGGTTCGAACCCAGACGGCTTCTCTTTTCTTTATCATTTTTTTAAGACGATCTATTTCTTGGAGTCTTGTAATCTGTAGGTATCTAAGTATATTTAGTATTTAAACCAAGCACAGCTCGGTCACCCAGGTACTGTATTTGTAATCCCAGTATATTGGAGAATCCTCCACACATAGCACATAGGGCAGCACACTATCGGAACATAACATGAAAATAACATGAATTAAGTATGAAAATGCGTATGATTTAAATAGTGATGATACATTGAAAAAACTTATTTTACTTGAAGGTTTAGGGGTTTAAATCCTCATAGAAAACCGTGGAAAAACGAGAAAACATCTAGTAGCATAAAAACATAAAGTCATTGAAGTTAGAGGTCATTGGATCGAACCTGATCTGCTTCTCTAAGTTTTTCCATGTGCAAACATAGATCCATTTTGCTTAGATCGATCATCTTCGAACAAACGCTTCATCTTAAGTGAGGCAAAACCCAGATTGATATCGGCTTAAGCATTATGTACTGAAGTTTGCCAAACGAAACTTTAATGTCGTGGAGTATGTACAGCGAAGGACCAAACAAACCATCATAATGTTTTAAGTAGAATTGTCGGAGACGTATGTGCTAGCACTTGACCTTGACAACAGTAACTGATGGTAGTTTCAAACAGACTGAGCCATATGGCTCATTATGATTTGTTTCACTATTCTTGCCCGAACCCAGTTTACCAATATGTATAGATTTATGAGTTTGTATATCATCACTGGCTTTGAAGGTGAACGAAAACGTCTTTATCGTCGAGTATTTGTATCATTCACCTGATCCCTGATCCCTCACACCACGGCTCTTTTTGCAAATCCCCTTTATTTGGGGAATATGTCATAAAAAGGCAGCCCGCTAGTGAACATAACAAAGATGGAATATGCATCTCTCTACTTAGTCTGTGGGAATATGTATGTCATTTGTCAAAATAATAATGAACGAACGACAGACGACAGAAGTCAATGTCAGTGACAAATGAGTAAAATAGGATTTAGGAACGAGGTTCCTTTTCGTGCATTGCGAAAGGGGGCTAGACGGAAAAAATTAACACCAAAAGTTGTAACGACACTTTCACGTGATAGAAAACGATAATAAATTTCGCCACTCTAATTAATGACTAAATAGCTCAGGTGGAAGGAGCCGCTTTTGAAATCATGAGACCTCGTTTCGCGTCCTGACGTTAATAGCCTCAAGACGTCTTCTTTTTGAAGTGAAAACTTTTTTTGGCGTTCCTGGGTAGCGATTCTAAATCCATTCGGTTTCATCTGACACGGAATCTCATCTATCGGTCTTTGTCTTATCTGTTTAGCATGACAGAGACGGGCTGTCATTCCGATTTTGAACCATTCTGATTGCATTTAGAATCGCTACCCTGGACCGATTTTTCGTGGGGTGTGAATTGAATTCTAGCGTCACGCTCGGGTATGATAAGAAATCTTCGGGTAAACTCGGGATCATGGCCATGGCCATCTAGAAATGCGTCAGCCAATGGATAATGCTGAAAGGGCGTGGCCTGGCGATCATGGCATGGCCATCTAGAAATGTGTGAGCCAATGGGAAATGCTGACGCATTTCTAGATGGACATCCCATGATGGACAGGCCACGCCCTCCGGTTACACCCGTGTAGTTTCCAAAATAAGCTATCAAATTCTGAGTTATAAGTTTTCACTTCTAACGGTAGTTCCTGTAATGGCCAATTTTTTGTGCTTTTTTTCTTAGAACAATCATTACGGGGAGCCCTTTGTCAACGCATTTAATTCGTATCTAAGTAGTTTGATGGGGTTTTCCAGGCAATGAAGGAACTTATTTCAACATGATTCTGCAAGCAGCAAGCATTCTGGAAGCAGAATTGTGTATTAGTGATAGTTTGTGGATTCTAGAACTCTCATTGTGTAAAATCTGTCCAGGGGGTTTACCGCCCAACGAAAACCCCGGCGGTAGACCCCCAGGTGGTGGTAAGCTTTGTTTGTCTTGTGTTGTAGTTTGTAGTTAGTTTACGTCATTTTTTGGAGAAATTCAGCCAAAGCTAAGTCAACATTTTATTGCAAAATAGACGTCTTAAAGCCATTTTCAATATGAGTAGAACAGTAGTCTTGATACTGTGTGTGTAATACGAAATGTATTTAAAGAACATAACTTTGTTACCCTCACCTGTGTAATATACCATATCTGCGTTATTTTATATATTTTATTTTGATAGAGTGCGTTATTTGCCTGCGGAACAAAAATATTATTTTTGCAATAGGGGGTCTACCGCCTAACGAAAAACGCTTTGACGCTTTGATGCTTTGGCATTGCCGTCTCTTTCATATCAAGCGAGAAGAAAAGAGACAGCTACGTCAAAGCGTTTTTCGTTAGGCGGTAGAGGCCCCGGTCGGATCTGCTTTATGTGGTAAAAAAATTGGCTTCTATCACTGATAGATCACAGATCACAAAAACTCATTTTTCACAGCCATCAAACATTTTAATAATGTTCCCTCTAAAATAAAACTTTTGAATGGGTCTACATTCAAAAGAGAATTAAAAAAGATGTGTGCCCTTAACACCGCACGGCAGAAGTGAAAACTAAAAAGTGGCCAAGTGCGAGTTGGACTCGCCCATGAAAGGTTCCGTTACAGCAAGTAACATAATATACATAGTACACAATATACATAGTTCTTGTAGGTCGTTGTAACTTTGATCGAAGTTTCAATAATAGTGCATTTATGACGTACTAAAAAAAAACTAGTATCACAGCAACACCTAGATAAAGTATAAGTTTGTATCCTATTGGAATCCTCATTGCAGCAATACGATAATACTCATAACATGTGGCTGAATGACTAGTATCCATGGCCAAGAAAAATTTCAAACAATGTTTTGCGCGTGTCGGAAATAGCGTTAGACTCGCAATTTTTTAAGTATTAATTACCTATTCATTTATTTTTGTTTATGTACATAGGTATTTCGCTAAAAATGCATAAATATTATGTTGTGTTATAGTCTGTGTGTAAGTACTGTGATGAAAATGGGTATCATTTTGTGTCTGAAAATAATTGAAGTTTCAATGCAAAATATTTATAACGTACATCGACGTTTGTCGAAAAAAAAAAAACTATTTATTTTTTCGTGTGTTTTTATGGCGTTTTAATGTTATTGTCAAAAACTTCTGAAATAGCAATGTCTATTCTGATGTTGTGGTAATACCATGCTACAATTAAAATGCTTGGTGAGCATACAAAAAAAGGAGACAAAAACACAATACATATATTATCAATGAGAGCACAGTAAACAATTCTTCTTTAAAGTTTAGTCACACCCCGGACACTCGGCCTAAACTCCAAACAAACGGTGAAGTCGACATACCTACACTCACACAACTACGCATAAGTCGTTCGAACACATTTACGCATGTGTGCGTGTCATCTAGGGTTACTAAATTATTTTATGGAATAGCTGTGACCCGTGAGTTCACCTGCCTGTGTTAAGAAGTGGCTTACAATCTTACCTAGTTAGTGTTCGATCTTTAATGTAGCTAAATATAACTTTCATCAACAATCAGAAGGGAGAAGATTTAAAACAAAATAGGAGATAATAAAGGTACCATGTACGAATTGATTTTTAGTTAAGTACACTTACCCAAAGAGAAAACTTTATTCTGACAATATATTAATTAATCGTTGTGAAATATGTCAGTGGCGCCAATAACTTATACGAGTACGAGGTAACGAGTGTTGGCGCGTACCTACTTCTAACCAGAATAGCTTAACACAGTTTATAAAAATGATTCAATCTTTGTAGAAATTCTTATGAAATTAAAAATCTCTTATTCTTGTTTCGTATAATAGACGAAAAATTTGGTACCATTTTGTTAAATAATACAGCATCATGGTCGTATTCTCATAGAAAATTATCGTCCGATATAATAACCCTTCGTTGAGTCCGCCTCGCGTCCGCGAGGGGGAGGAAGCTTGAAATTGGCGGGGGGTGGGGAGTGTCCGTTCTATCTATATTATCTATTCTATGGTTTAGTACCGACTATCAGATAGAACCACCTTAAGAACCAAAGTCCTGGGTAGCGATTCTTAATGCGATTTCGAATGGTTCGTAATCGGAATGACAATCCTTGTATCTGTCATGCTAAACAGATAAGACAACGACCGAGAGATGAGAATTCGTGCCGAATGGATTTAGAATCGCTACCCACACGGAATATAATCTCTCAGTCTTTGTCTTATCTGTTTAGCATGACAGAGACAGGGATTGTCATTCCGATTTTGAACCATTCGGATTGCATTTAGAATCGCCACCCAGATAATATGTTGAATTCAAATTATTCAGAATACCAGGCTAGCAACACAGATTCTGTAAGATGTATTATCTATTCTATGGTAAGATTCTAAGATTTAGGATTGGCCATTTGGCCAACTTGCTCAAATCTACTTGATTTGCGCTCAATTTACTAAGATCAAAAAAGTATTATTGTGTTGTGATTAGTGATTACTGTTTGTTAATAAGTGAAGTGGGTATTATTATTGTAAGCTAAAGTGTCATCTGTTACAGTTTTTGGGTGAGTATCCAATTTCATACATCGAATAATAGTCCCTTTCACAAAATAAAATCTTGTTTCGTAAGTTTCACGTGCTCAAAATGTCAAAACATTACGGTATTCGTATGTATAGAAATATAGTATCTAGTCGATTCGAGAACAGGCAACCAGAAGATGATATTTAGGATTGGGAAAAATTAAATTAACTTATCCTTGACATAATCGACCTCGAAGTTTTGAAAGTTAAATTATAATAGGTATCTACTAAACAGAATACCTTATATTTTGAAATAAATAATAAATAAATATTGGTGGACAATTCACACACAACACCATGTGCCGGGCGTGTGGAATTCAGTTATTTGGTAAAAGAAACGTCTGAGTTTTTGGTTAGAAAGTATTATTGGTCGAATCACACAACTTAGTTTTCACAATCACAAAATATACAAAAGATAAATGTTCGGAAACTCAATAGATATCGTTACAAATTTAGTTTGTTTGGCGGACGTCTTATACGCACCGAGTCGCGACCAAGAGGAGACGGAAGCGAACCCACTAGGGATGGGGTAGCTTTCCTCGATACCGGGGGTTGCCACGTTACAGTCTCCCCCTCTAGATCACATACACGTCCCCGTTCGTGATCTAGCTCAACGTTATTAGAATCAGAAACCCTATTTGCTTTGCGAGGACGGCCTCGTTTCTTTTTGGGGTTCAATGGCTGAACTTGTTCTACTCCCCGTTCATAAAAGGCGGTAAGTTCACTCACATGGAATTTCCCTAATACCTCACCATCATCCTCAGAGGCTATATAATATGTTGTAGGACTCAGCTTGGCTTTAACCACATATGGTCCATCGCGTTTAGGGAAGAATTTAGCAGTCTTAGATTTCGAAGAGTCACTCAAAAGATGTGTGGTTAGCAACACTTTATCTCCTATTTTGAATTCCTGTCCTGGTTTTCTCCTTAGATCTGCATACTTCTTCGACTTGTCTTGTTGTTCTTCTACTTTTTCTCTTATTTCAGTCAATGAATTCAAAAATCTGGTCAAGTATGGTGTTATTTGCGGTACGAAGTTTGCTTTTTCCAATATAGCTTTAGGGTCATCATAGACTTCTAGGGGTGACCTAAGTTCTCGTGCGAACATCAGAAACGCTGGAGTCTTCCCCGTAGTCTCACACTTCGCTGTGTTCATACTAAAACGGACCTGAGCCAGTTGGCTGGGCCATGATTGATGCTGTGATCCAACCAGTATTGCCAATTTTGATTTCATGTCCCTATTCTTCCTTTCTGCAGGATTAGCTTCTGGGTGGTAGAATGGCGTCAGATCTTGTGTGATGTTGAGAATATGCATACATTTTTGCATTACAGCAGATACAAATTGGACACCGTTATCTGATATAACCCGTCTCGGTAGACCATATCTAAGAAAATATTGGTCGATCAATATCTTCGCACAACCCATTGAAGTTGCTTCTTTCAGAGCATAAAGCTCCACCCATCTAGTTGCTGTATCCTCAACTAATAAAATCCATTTTTCACCATTTTCTCCTTCGGGTAAGGGTCCAAATAAGTCAATAGCTAAAACTTCGTTTCTCTGTTTTAATATTGGAGTCTGATAAAACCCTGATGGTTTCTCGTTAGAGGGTTTATATCGTTGACAAGTAACACACGATTTGACATAATCCGTGATAATTCTTCTCATCCCTGGGAAGAAATAAATTTGAGATACTTTTTGGTAGGTTTTATCTATTCCAGGGTGTCCTGCGATAGGCGCATCATGACACTCACGAAGGATCTCTTCACGCATTTTCACTGGTACTACCAATTGTGGTGTTTCATTATCCGTATCAGGATTATATCGATAGAGAACTCCTCTTTCCATGATATATCCACGCTCCGTCCAGCGACGAACTGCTATCTCGTCGATATCTTCTAATTCTTTGATAATTTTATGAATATCCGGATCATTTTCTTGGTCTTCTCTAACCTGAGCCAAATGTCTTGTAGGCAAGTCAATGGTAACAGAGCATACTCCACACAATTTGTGAGTTTCATCATTGCAAATTGGGCGACTCAAAGTGTCAGCTACTACGTTTAATTTACCAGGAGTATACTCAAACTGAATGTCATAGCTCTGTAACTTTAACGCCCAACGCACTAGACGACCTGAAGGTGACTTCAAAGAAAATAGCCACTTTAGTGGTTGGTGGTCACTTGTTATCATTACCGGGTGACCGTCAATGTAGCCTCTGAAACGATCCACAGCCCATACGACTGCTAGTGCTTCCCTCTCCGTCGTCGAGTAGTTTCGTTCCGCTTCTGTCAGTAAGCGACTAGCAAATTCTACAGGTCTCTCTTCATTTTTAGATTCGCCTTGAAGTAGTACTGCACCCAGGGCATAATTACTGGCGTCAGTTCGCAAGATGAACGGTTTAGAATAGTCTGCCTGTATCAGAATAGGTGCCGATGTCAGCAGGTTTTTCAGAGTTCCAAAAGCGTTTTCCTGATCTGGTCCCCATATCCAGGGTTGATCTTTTCTCGTTAATTTCGTCAGTGGCTGGGCCACTTCAGAAAATCTGGGTATAAATTTTCGAAACCAAGCGCAGGTTTGTACGAAAGACTTTAAGTGTTTCTGGGTCGTAGGTGTGTTCATATTTAATATTGCGCTAATCTTTTCTTCATCAGCTGATACTCCGTTTTCTGATATCACGTGACCCAAATATTTAACTGATTTTCTCACAAAGACACACTTCTCACGATTTGCGCGCAGCTTATACTTCCTCAATTGCTCGAAAACTGCACGTAAGTCTTCCAGATGCTTCGAAAATCTCTCTCCATCGCTAATTATAAGTAAATCGTCGATATACCCCAGTATATTCACGTCCTTTAAATTAGATGTAGAACGCAGTCTGTCTGTTAATCGTTGAAAGGTCGCTGGCGCGTTCTTCAGTCCAAACGGCATTCTCTTAAAACGAAATGTTCCGAAAGGAGTTACAAAAGCCGTCTTGTCACGGTCTTCTTCCCTAAGTGACACTTGCCAGTACCCAGAACGGAGGTCAATGGTCGACATGTGACAGCGTCCCCGTTTTGTTGCTTGTAGTAAATCGTCGATCCGCGGCATAGGGTAGGTGTCTGTCTTCGTGATCCCGTTCAATTTGCGGTAGTCGACGCAAAAACGATAAGTACCATCGCGCTTAGGTACTAAAAGGGCTGGGGCGCTCCAAGCCGATTCACAGTCCTCTATTATGTCTTGCGCTATCATTTTATTGATTTCCTTCTGCATAAGTTCCTTCTTGGCGGGTGTCAGGCGATAAGGTGGTGTAGCTATCGGAACATGATCACTTGTATCAATATGGTGCTCCGTATATGGTGTTGGTTCACCAGTCTGTTCGAATATGTCCTTATATTCGTTTAGTAGTTGAGCCAACTTATCACGATCGGCAGCCTCCAAACTTGCACCTTCTTCATCCCGGAGAACTTTCATTGATGCATATATGCGGTGTGGAGTAGTATCTTCCATCAAAAGCTTGTACTTTTGTTCACTACAATCCGCGAAATGCCAAAGGTTTCGTTTGAAATCAATAACTAACCCAGCTTTCCTTATAAAGTCAATGCCTAGCAATGATTCGTTGTTACACGCGTCGGGAAATATTATAAATTCTACATTAACCATCTTGTGGAAAAGGCCAACCTGAACCTCTGCAACTAGCACCTCTGTTTGACGCGTGCTACCATCAGCTAATCGAATGTTACGCACACTCCGCTGCAAAGGATGACCCATTTCTAATAAAACGCGATAAAGGGATTGTCCAGCAATACACCCTTTCGCACCCGTATCTAATATTGCAGTGCCTAGTTTTCCCACAATTTCGATACGCATACTTGGTCTTAGACACGTCTCCTCCTGATTACGGCTCTGTGCGCACATAACATTTTCCTTAAAATCATATTTTAAATTGTTTATATCAGAAGTACATGTTGGTAGGTATGTCCCCTTAAGTAAGTGTGTCCCCTTAATAAACACCCCACATTTAGTTACATCTATTTCCTTAGGAGCAGTCTCACCCTTAAGTGCAAGTTCAGTTGTTTTGTGCAACTGTGTCTCCTTAAGTGTAGACTCCCCCTTAACTGAGCATGTCCGCTTACAAATGTTTGACTCATTAAAACGAATATCCCCCTCAGACAAACAAATTTCTTTGGGAACAGTCTCACCCTTAAGTGTATCAGTTTTCTCGGTCAACTGTGTCGCCTTAAGTGTAGACTTCCCCTTAAGTGAGCATGTCTGCTTAATAATAGGTATGTCTGTACATTCCATAATACAAGGATTTGTTACACTAATGACCATAGTATCTGTTTTGTTTAATTCCTCTTTTACTGACATTGCCTCCGGAATAGGTACATTTTCCAGAATAAGACCTCTTTCTGTATAACAGCACATTTTAAAACATTGCAGATTGCTATGAGTCATTTCATTACCTAACCCAGGAGAACGTTTTACACGCAATTTTAGCAAAGTTAGCGGCGGCGGCCGTTGCGTTCTCAAACGCCGGAGCCGGTGTCGATGTCCGCGCTTCGCCCAGAATGCGCGCGAACATCTCTGCTTGGCTTTGCTGAAGGGTTGTTAACAACGCCGTGAACTGGTCCATTGTCACCACGGAAGGCGCTTCCTCCTCTGGGACGTCGCCTTGATCTTGAGTTCTTGTGCGTACCATTGTTATATCTATAAACCAATAACCGTAACACCGAAGAAAAAAAAAAACACGTGCGTTTACTAGTCCAATGCCCGCTCGTTGGGAGCCATTTTGTGCCGGGCGTGTGGAATTCAGTTATTTGGTAAAAGAAACGTCTGAGTTTTTGGTTAGAAAGTATTATTGGTCGAATCACACAACTTAGTTTTCACAATCACAAAATATACAAAAGATAAATGTTCGGAAACTCAATAGATATCGTTACAAATTTAGTTTGTTTGGCGGACGTCTTATACGCACCGAGTCGCGACCAAGAGGAGACGGAAGCGAACCCACTAGGGATGGGGTAGCTTTCCTCGATACCGGGGGTTGCCACGTTACAACCATCAATATTCCAAAATTTCCTGCAATAAGTACAATTAAATCTACTGTTCTGAATCATTGTTTTTGGAAATCTCACTGGTTTCTATGATTTCGAATTAATATTATTTAATATACTTCATTATTTTCCCCTTTTCCTTAAGACTTTTCTTCTATTGCATTTATATTTGAAAATTTGTTGATTTATTGACTGCAAAATTGAGACAATGTTGTCTGAGGCAAGGTAAATGGAAGATTGGATATCCATCAGCAAGATATGTCATCAATTCTGTAACTTTCAGGTTGTAGTTAGACTCTATTAGCACTGGAAAATGGTAGAGACCTGTATTCGGCAGTGGGATAGATAAAATACTAATAGTAGCTCCATCTACTGGGTCCAAATGTTTTTCAATATTCTATTGCTTCATCATGCCATTAATAAATCATAAATATAAATCAGAAAATAATGCCTCAATTGATTGGAATGTAAGTAAAATGTTTTCAAGGTGCAAATAAACCCCATTAAAGATAGAGGCGAACTTCATAGCATTCCATTCCATGGATTCACCGTGCGGGTGCCGGGTCCATTGTGTGGCAGAGAGAGAAATCCCGAGTAGATCCCGAGACTTGTGACCCGGGTGTAGATTTAAGGGGCCCTTTTCTGACATGCATCAACAATCACCTTCACTACTCGTGTTTCTTTCCCTGCCCAGCCAAATCCGATATGAACCTACTAGCACTACTAGTGTAACTATGAATACTCGTTCTAGTATAGAACTTACTGCACTTGTGGACAAGCCAAGGTCTTCCAGCAGGTTATAGAGAGATTTTGCTGGTATACCTCTTGCTCCTACTTCTACAGCATGTATATTAACTACATAAAGTTCCTCACACTAGTTCCTCTTTTCAACATAGGTGATGTAAATGTTTCTTTATATTAGAGAATTAGCAGTCTGCCTGGCGTCTCTGTGGTATACATAAAATATAGCTATGGTTCTCAGGGATCCTTTACATATCCCACAGTGAATGAAATGTTTAAATTGGTCCAGTAGTTCTTGAGATTACCACGTAGAAACAAGTAAACTCTTCAGCTTTATAATATTAAGTATAAATTTTTGCAAAATGAAACATTGGTGCTGGTCTTGGTGTAATTGAATCTTTGAAAGAATTATTTTCTTTATGAAAAACAAAATGGCTCATTAAAAATATATTGGTGGACAACTCACACACAACACCATCTGACCCTAAACTAAGCAAAGCTTCTACTATGGCGGCTTTATAGCTGATATAATACTTGCATAGTTTTAAATACACACTTATTATACATAGGAACACCCAGACATGGTACAAATATTGAACTATCACTTGGTGACTTTGAAGTAGGCAACCCTGTTAGGTCTGCAAAGCTTTCTAATGAAGAAATGAAATAGTTCAATGGCCTTTTTTGAAAGACAAACCAATTTTTTGTGTTAAATACAAATACAATTAATTGTAGATTCCAATTAAAATTACGGTTAAAAAAAATCTGTGAAACTTTCAGGTACTCTTAAAACGGCCCAAACTAAATTATTAAGGCTCCACCGTGTGGCGAAAAGCGTCAAGAGTCATAAAACTAGAATTTTGAATTTTATGAAAATTGATTTTTGAATTAGTGCAACTATGGATACTCGTTCTAGTATAGAACTTATTGCACTTGTGGACAAGCCAAGGTCTTCCAGCAGGTTATAGAGAGATTTAGCTGGTATACCTCTCGCTCCTACTTCTACAGCGTATAAATTAACTACATAGCCATTTTTTCTATCTGTCGGTGTTCTTCGTATATTACATCACTTTAAGTATTTCAGTACTACGTCGCTTATGATAAGTAATTTTGAAGTTACGATTCGGAAGAGTTAATCCGGAGCCCCTGGTTCGAATCCCTCATGCACGATTGTCCTTTCGAAGTGATTTGCGTAAACTTTTAACTTCTACAGTGAAGGAATGCATTGTGAGAAAACATGCCCTAAAAATCTTTTGAAGTTGTGTGTCATCCTTGCGGTCTTGAGTCTTGACTTTATTTGTTGCGAAGGAAAGGCCCCGTGTCCCAGCAGTGGGAACATTTAGTGGACTGCTTAAATGCCGAGTAGTTTTAGATTATGCTTATGCTTAGAATTAAAAAAAAAGTAGTCCTAAGTTCTAAAAAACTTCAAAAAAGTAGAGGGTCCATGTTGGGATCATGGACGTATAAAAAAGTCGGACGTAGTCTCGCAAAAACAAAAAACTGGCCGACTATGAAGTCTATCACATACAGGCTGACAGGCTGACACGCAGACATACACACATCAGACGATTATAACGCACGCAAACTTGTGTTCATAAGTGCGTGTCAACTTGTCACATACGGGCTGACATGCAACATATACAGCGCACTGGCCGACTCTATAGACACAGTTTTTGTTTTAGCGAGACTACGTCCGACTTTTTTTATACGTCCATGGTGGAGAAGTATGTTTTTTTCTTGTGTAAATGTCGTATCGGACAGTGAACGACCTGACGGTCTTACAACGGATCGCCACGAGTTTCTAGATGTTACAACGGATACTTGATAGCCTTGAGCGTTGGAGGGGAGAGGCGACGTGACCGAACGACCGTACGGCTACCTAACGTATAGCGTTTTCTGACTACGCTATAAAAAATACACTCCCTAAAAACTTCACACCAGGCGCGGACCCAAGGCGGGGGGGGGGGGTTCTAGAGGTCATGACCCCCCTGGGCCGGGTCCAGTGCCTAGGTGGACCACTGATTATAAACATGCATGTAGGTACTATGTTATTAGGGCCACGGCTATGTGACCCCCGTGACCCCCCCTGGAGCCATTACAATGTTAGTATTGCAGGAGCTAGATTCAGGGCTGACGTCTTCCGTATGTTTTAATTTTATTTTGGTGCCACGTTTTTAAAATTGCGACAACCCTGCCCGTGTTTAGACATTATCGGCGCTTCTTCCAAAATCAAAGGCGATGAACTACTGGTAGTATGTCTTTATACTGTGCTAATAGTAAGCATAGTGTCACATAGCTATTGGAACATGAATAGTCCAAATCAATACCAAGTGCTGTAATGCGCACGTCTCCCAAGATGTAATATGTTTTTTTTTACTCTACCGTCGCTTACCATCAGGAGCATCCTAAAAGTTCCTACTAGGTAAACATGAAAGGTTCTAGGGTACATCTTTGCTTTGCATCAAGTAATTTACGGTTTCCATACATCCATCGGGTTCATAAAAATTGTTCCGCTTGGAAAGTTGTTCCATAAATGATCGTACTTATTTTATAACTGATACAGGCAATCAGAGCTACACCAGACTTTTACTTTCATTCCTTTTTCTAGATTTAAAAAAGATGTCATGTAACGTGATTTCTTGAAATGGAATTCCAGGCAGGGTTCTTCGATTTTGTTTACGGTCAAAAACTAAGTAAATGTGATGTGAAGAAATTATCACATTTACTTACTACGAGACCTGTCCAGTCGACCGGTCTCGTAGTCTGCAAACGCCGCCATCGGTGCGTATTATAAGACCTCTATAGTGCTCTACCGCGAATTCGCAACGGAACTTCCCAGTTGCCAGCCAGTATCAATACGTTGCGCGGCATGACAACGCGTTCCCGCGTAATATTGAATTTGGAACTACTAGTGCTGTGAACAAACTTGAAGAAGATTTGAACTTTCTCTCGAAGGAAGGAGGTTGCGTCATATTTGTTTGGCGCGGTGAGCAGTCACGTGGTAAATTATCTGAGTTTCGCAACATCTTTTGCAACTCGAATCGAGTTTAATCTCATACCGCACTTTACAATGTATACTTTCAGAGACTAACTGTCGTATTACGAAACTAGACTTTGCTCCGTGCTCCCTTTTGCTTTGAGCTCGTTTGTCTTCGCAAGTGACGAAAATATCTAGAAGTAGGTACTGTTATGGCTGTACTTAAAAAAATACAGGTTTAAGCCTTGAGTAAATGTTTGGGATATCACGGTATTCATTACTGCGAATTTACATAGCCAACTATCATGTCTCTCACATATTATGGCTTTTGAATGTAACAACTTGAAATTCACTAAAATGAATCCTATGACGGTTTA
Organism: Ectropis crepuscularia; assembly: GCA_963693475.1. Classification (NCBI taxonomy): domain Eukaryota; kingdom Metazoa; phylum Arthropoda; class Insecta; order Lepidoptera; family Geometridae; genus Ectropis; species Ectropis crepuscularia. The sequence continues at coordinate 10,691,885 of OY856361.1, forward strand.
AATTTTGAAGAAAGGTTTCAACTCTTGGTTTATTGGTTACTAGCTTTTACCCGCGACTTCGTCCGCGCAATATAAATGTTAAAGGTAACTGAGGCAGTGGTTACATGTACACCCATACAAATTTCCAAATAAACAGCTTACATTAAAACATTTTTATACAATTTCATCAAAATCGGTTCTGTGGATTTCATGCATATAACTTTGAAAATTACGGAATCTTCAATCAACCGTCTATCCCTTGTTTCACCCTCTTATGGGTTGAATTTTGCAAAACCCCGTCTTAGCGAGCGCCTACGTGCTAAAAGGCACCTCCATGAAAAATTTCAGGTTCCTAGCATTTGTAGTTTCTGAGATTTCGTGATGAGTGACCTTTCGGTTTTATATATATAGATTATTGTGGTTTAGCCTCAAAACTCTGCTAATGTTACGTAGAAAATAGTCTTAAGTCATAATAGGGCATTTTCAGATCTATAGATATGGGTGATAAATGGGTAAAAAATATGTCAAATAATTTACATTGACATAACAAGTTTCTATAGTGAACTGAAACATTAGACCCACCTATGGTGCAAGATAAGAACATGATATTTTATGACATTTTTTTCCTGCATCAGATATTTTGAAAACGTTTCTTTACCAAATCTAGGATATATGTATTACATTCTTAGTCCAGCTTAACATGCTTTAAAAACCTCAAAGTCTTGACAATGACTCTTTGTTGTTATCTTATCTAAAATTTTAATTGTACCTGTTTAAATAACCGCTTCACATATATAGTTTTAATAAATTAACAGACGCAAAGAATTACTTAGTCGTTTTTAGACCTTCCGGACCCAAGGCACAACTACTTAGACAAGACAAAAAATGATTTAAAAAATATGGTTGATTTTATTTTATTGTAAAGAGAGACGGCACGAACAGGGCATGTGCCTGGTGGTAAACAATGCAGATATTGTAACATGAAGAGTCCAAATCTAAATGTATCACTCAACACGCAAAGAGAGATATAAGATGATTTATCTGTATACCCTGTAATTTCTTTGGAAATATTGTTAATAGGGATGGGCCGAATGTGGTTTGAACCGAATACGAACTTCGGCCGAACATTCGGTAAAAATGAAAAATTCGGCCGAAGTTCGGCCGAACTTCGGTTCAATTTTGCCGCGCTTTTTCGTGTTGTGACTTATTTACGCACTTGGTGCAAATATTGCTAGATGTGCCCCGCCCGTACTCCGCGCTTCCCCGCGGTGCCATTAGCCAGCTAGTCATTTTTTTAAAGACGTCACCAGCTTGTCACGTGGTGCTATTGTTTACATTACGCAAATTAAATTAATTGTTTTTACGTGATTTTTGTTGGTTTGATTGATAGATTTTATCATTATTTGTTTCTTAATTTGTTTTGAAGATGACTGGAAGAAAAAAATCAAGTGTTTGGACATTTTATAAAAAAAACAGACGGCCAAAACAAAGTGAGAAAAAAATTGGCAGTCATAGGAACTGCCGATAGAAGTGAAAACATGCTGTTGCCCTGGTACTGGTACTTAGGGGCAAACGCAACTCTTTTATATTTCTGTTGTCCTGGTATCTGGAGATAAACGCTGGGCTGTTGGAGGCAGGTAATCGAAACTATTTACTGTTTCTTTTGCCCTGGTTTTTACCGAGTTTACCCAAAGATTTCATATCCGATCCGATCCATTACCATATCCAAGCGTGACGATTGATGAATCCACAGCCCACGAAAATTCTGTCTATAGCGCGCCTAAAGAAGTTTTCACTTCAAAAAGTAGTAAAGAAAAGTTGTTTAATTTTTGTTTTTTGATTAAGTAAGATATATTTCTAAGACTTGTTGAGAAGAGTAGCAAAATTTTGTTTTTTGATTAAGAAAGAAAGATTTCTAAGGCTGGTTTGGTTAGTAAGAAGAGCGGTTTAATTTTGTGTTTTGTTTGATTAAGTAATCAAAGTTTTTTGAGACTGGTAGTTAAAAAGACCAATTTAAGTTTTTTTGTTTATCACGTAAGTATGAATACTTTTTCTAATTCAAGTAAATGACTATGAGTATATCAGACTTATTTTATGTCACTGTTACTACAGATATGTTTTTTCATTCATTTCTATTATGATAGTGCAAGTATATTTAGTGCAGAATGTTCGGCATTTTAACCGAAATTCGGCCGAATGACGAAGTTCGGTTCAAGCTGCCGAAGTTCGGTTAAACCGAATGTAAAACGAATTTCGGCCCATCCCTAATTGTTAATGGTATAACAATGCGAAAGTTTTAATGTTTAGATGTCTGTTGCTCAATCACGTGGGACCGCCTGATCGAATCGGGGTAAATTTTGGAACACAGATAGATTAAAGTCTGTCTTATAATACTACTACTAAAACTGTACCGGCTACTTTTCATCCCGGAAAAAATACTGAAATGGGAATTACGCGGCGGAAACCGCAAGGACGCTGCTAGTATATTATCGTCCATGTAATTATTATTTTGTGCTTAGTCATTATTATGTGCAATAAATATATGATATCTGCTTAGTTATCCTAATTAAATTGCGTCAGATTCTAGTATACATAAACATATATTATAAACGCATAGGAAGATATAAACACATTATTAGAATTTAAATTACTGTCAAGTCATGGTTAGTTTACGGTTTCCAAAGTTACCAGCCAAAGCCAATCCAAAGTTACTAGACCAGCCGGTCTAGTCGGTAAAATGGCGACGGCCGATCCGGAGCCCCAGGTTGAAATCCCTCGCGCACAATTTTTTCGAAGTCATGTGCGTAATGCCGCTGACATAAAACAGTGAAGGAAAACGTCGTGAGGAATCCGACATGTACCTAGTTCGAAGTCGTGTCTCATCTACCAACCAGCACTGGGCCAGTTTGGTGGATAATGGGCCTTGACTCTCCTTGCGAGAGAAGAGCCGGAGTCCCAGCAGTATGAACATTTGGTACGCTGCTTATGCCGTGTTATGGTAATTGTATTTGATGAGTTCTGTGTCAGAATTTTGTACCGGTGTACAATAATGTTTCGTGTTTAGTTTTCACCGTTAACGGTTTGTTAACGGTGTCGAATAATACGAGCTTTAGCTAAAGTGTTATTGTCACCTATGGATTTTAGCGGGAAACCAACGAATACAATTATTGCATTTTAAAAGTTGTTTACAAAAAAAAAAAAAAAAAAATGTATAGAATGGCGCTACTTTTGTTTGTTCCGTTTATAAGGGTTATGTTTTTCGCGCGTATCTTGTATGTTTGTAAATTTCTTTATTACATATCTTCCAAACGCCTGGATGGATCGTTAGACTCGTCTCAATCAACCAAGTGTCCTTAGATAGTATAGTTGTATAGCTATTGTATTACATAATGTTTTTTATGTGTTGATTTTTTGCAGTCGGGTTTTTTAAATTAAAGTTTTTTTAGTGGTAAGTAATGTCACCGTAAAATTGTTAAAACGTTAGTTTACAATCTAACGACGGTAGATTATAAGCTAACCTTATTAAGTACCTATATATTTTATAGATTACTAGCTGTGCCCCGCGGTTTCACCCGCGTCTATTTGAGGAAAATCCATACTAAAATATCCATTGCTGGCCACTTTATTACGTTTTACGGAACCCTAAAAATACGTAAATAAGCACCAATGCATTGTTGTAGAACAAATTTGATTACTTCAAATGACACAAACTTCAAATGTAGACACGCGCCGTCACAGACTTCAGCGACCAAAGAGAATTTAAATTCACGGAACTAAAGCTCTCGAAGAGAAATATTTTTCCCCGTTTTCTTTACATTCTTCACTCATACTCCGTACCTATTGATAGTAGCGTAATGTTATATACCCTATAGCCTTCCTCGATAAATGGAGTATCCAACAAAAAAATAATCTTTCGTATCGGTCCAGTAGTTTCCGAGATCCTAGCGTTCAAACAAACAAACAAACTCTTCAGCTTTATAATATTAGTATAGATAATCTCACGCGTTATATTGTAAACTGGCGGTGATTGCAATTTCACGGTAACAATAATATTTTTTTTAAAACTACAATTTGTCAATGTTTACTCAATAACATAAAGATCTTTCAGGTTTCTTTCTTGTTCACTCAGTCAAGTTAATCTTTATAAGTAAGTAATGAGTTTACAAACTTTGAATTGATAATGACCGCTAAAAAAAGAATGAATCCAATTTGGCGCAGTCGTTCGGTAACTGAATAGTTACATTTATTTTGATGATTTATTTTTATTTAGATAAATTGATAGGAATACGATCTGTGCTTTAGAATGAAATCAGGCGTTCCGTAGATTTTCTAGAGAACAAAGGTCGGGTTTATTTGGAATAGCAAATTTTTTGAGTGATTTCGAGGTTAGTTTCATAGTAAATGTAATTCATGATTGACTCCAATACTAATATTATAAAGCTGAAGAGGCTATTTGTTTGGAAGCGCTAATCTCAAGAACTACTGGACCGAATTCAAAAAATCTTTCACAGTTCACAAATCCGGGGCGAACCGCTAGTAAAGTATAATCTGAAACAAAGCAGGACTTGTCAGAAATCAAAATTCTAATAATTTGTTAATTCATTACTGTACACAAACCTGACGCAATAATTCTAATAGGTATGTATACTTACCAATCCTTCTGCCGCCCGACTAAATCGGCTTTTTCTTTGCTATTATTATAAGCGAAAAGAAACAAGAATAAAATAAAATATTTACTTTTGACTACCTCGAATTTGTAATCTGTACAACATTCTACTAGTCAAGCCCTTTCATTTGATACCCATTTTTTTTTTTTTTTTTTAAATAAATAAATAAATATTGGTGGACAATTCACACACAACACCATCTGACCCCAAACTAAGCAAAGCTTGTATGATGGCGGCCAGATAGCTGATATAATACTTATATAGTTTTAAATACATACTTACCATACATAGAAACACCCAGACACAGTGCAAACATTTGAATTTATCACACAAATATTTGCACTGGGTGGGAATCGAACCCACGACCCTCGGCTTCGCAGGCAGAGCTACTACCAACTAAGCCACGAGGAGAGATTTTGAGAGAGTAGTGAAAAAAGAAATGTATTTCGCCATTTTGTGGTGGCGGCCATCGTGGATTTGAAATTTGTCATAGTGTATAGTACTCTACTAGTTAAGCCCTTTCATTTATACCCATATTGAGGCAGGTTGTGAAGAAATATTTTATCCACCCTTTTTGTGGAGGCGGCCATCTTGAATCGAAAAACAGAGCTAAGAATGTGAAATGTTTTTTTTTATTTGCGTGCCCACCGCAAGGAAATTAACCTTCAAATAAAAAATACACATCGAAATCGGTCCATCCGTTTGAGCTCTACGGTGCCACAGTCAGACATCGACGTAAAATTTATAACACCCCTTATTTTGGTCGGGGGTTAAAAAGAGAGCACAATCAAAGCCAATACCGTTTTTCCTTAGGCGGTTGAACCCAGTAATACTGATTGCGAGTAGGTATTGTCGACTACAAAACGCGTTCTACCGCATATCAGAATTAAAATACATGTATTTGCCTATTGTTGCATTATTACGATTCAGTAAACTCGTGTTAGCTACTTGTCCTTGTGTGTCCGGTCAATAGGTTAATAATCGCACGTACTGATCGCTTCATTCGATTAAAATATCAATTAGGCTTTAACGATTCACATATCGATACGATTAATAGAAAAATCCGGTTAGCGATTACTGCTTCTGATATTTCCTTGAACCTATGATTCTGTGTAATTATAGGTATTTATTTTAGTGAAGTGAAAACTTCTTTTGGTGCATCACACACAAATTTTTCGTGTGCTGTGAATTGAGCTCAAGCGTCACAAGAAATCTGGACCATGTCAGTATTGGTTAGAAACATGGCCATGGAGATGGCCATGCTTAGAATACTTATTTAGACAACAATGCTTTCAAGACTTATTCCAGACTAGCAGCACCCTCCGGTTTCACCCACATAGTCCAGTAGTAGTTCCAAAATGAGCTATCAAATTCTGAGTTTATACTTAAGTTTTTACTTCTATAGGCAGTCCCTAATCCCTATGACTGCCATTTTTTTTTTAATTTGTCGGAGTGACAGGATTATTCGACCCAATGTAACCCAATCTGTTCAGCCGTTTCAGCGTGTTGAGCAGCGAACATTTGATAGTTATAAAATTAGGATACTAGGTGACGGGCTTGCTAGGGAGTGATATGGTATTTTTGTGGTTGCGTCACCACGATGTTACCAATCATATTGTATACCATCAGGCGTATGTCTTGTTCGTCCTGTCACTCTACATTGCCTTTTCCAGTTATTCTACCGCCAAATAGTAATATGCAAACATTACTGTGTTCGGTTTGAAGGATAATGTTTCCAGAGAAATTACAGGGCTTAGAGATATAATAAATTAGATCTCTGGGTGACGAGTGCAGTGCAGTACTAGGTAATGATTTGGACACTTCATGTTACAATAGCTGCGTGTCATTGTCATGTGGCAGGCATGTTGCTTACCATCAGGCACATGTCCTGCTCGTCTCGTCACTCTACACTATAAAAAAATGTGTGTGCTTAAGACAGCACGACGGAAGTGAAACCAGACTATCATTTTCGCTCGGATGCACTCTGCTGTTCCGAGTTAACCCGTAATCCAGCCTTTCACCTCAGAACGTCAGGTCAGACTCATTTACAGCCTACGCAATAAACTGCGCCAAAAGAAGTTTTCACTCCAAAAATCTTTGACTTACTTACGTGCTAGTATCTACGTGCAATATTTTGTGGCTTATTCCAAAAATCTTTGATTATAAGTACAATTTACGTGCTTGTATCGCATAAACGTCCAATATTTCGTCGTTTTTTTGATAAGATTATCTTAAAAAGTTCGGCAGAATGATGAGAGTATAAACCCGAGAAGTACTATGACGTAACTGAATGATTGAATGGACTCAGATGTAGATTTGTAGGTATATGCTACGAAGTTGCAGAAAAATATAATAATCTGTTTTATCTGAAAATCTGTAATCTTATCACGTCACTCGACGCGTGTATTTGTGTAGTATGATCAACAATACTGTGGTCTTTTTTCTGGACAAAGTTCAGCAGGCAATTCTCAGTTTCAGTTTGCAAAAGCCGTAGAGGCCTAAGTAGTGGTGAGCAAGTCCAATTTCTAGTGTGGTCGTAGGTTTGAACCTACGACCACACTAGAAATTGTACTTCCCGCACGCATCTCTGAACATTTTTCTATGATGAACAAATTTGTCATCACTGCTGAGTTCAACGGTGAAGGAAAACTTTATGTAGAAACCGGCATGTTTCCAGAATATTTTTCGAGAGATTTCTAGGGATTATTTATCTTAATATATATAAATCTCCTGTCACGATGTTTGTCCGCGATGGATTCCTAAACTACTTATCCGATTTTAAATAAAATTGGCACACCGTGAGCAGTCTGGTCCAACTTGAGAGATAGGATAGTTTTTATTTCGATTAATAGTCTTTAAATGACAATATCCGAGCGCAGCCGGAATGGGCCGCTAGTAATTAAATAAATAATTGCGTAACATTTGCCGTCAGGCCCATCTTCTCCACTGGGTACGTGCTTTACCAAACGATAACTGATAGCTACTCTAGCTAGCTACTTAGTGTTTAGTTAAAAAAATAATGAAACAAACTTTACATATCCATATTATTTGTCTATTTAAACAAAATAATGCTTTGTTATGGTTATAAAAATCCCATTAATTTGATTATCCCAATGTGCCCTGGGTTAATAGTTTAAAGACTGCCCTGTTTGCCATGGTTCTGTGATGGAGCGAGTCCCCGATATTTCGATGCCATTTAAACTGACGAATGGCACAATGCATGCAATGGTAGATGACACAAAAGTTTCTAATAACGAGTGCGTAAACACACGCTACGATTAAGGTATGGTAATCATCTAGGAAATGTTCACATTCGGGGAGTTATCATGGACCTACCCTTATACTACTTTATGTCTGGGTCAGTACAAAACGTCAGCGTCTTCTATTCAGCTCTGTCAATTTTGATCATCGTTGTCTTTAGATTCAAATCTTTCTTAATCATGTTCTCGATTATACAAATTATCTACACTTATTTTTATTACTTTACATACTGTTCTAAATTTTGATGTTGTAAACCTTAAATGTACGTATTGTTAAACATCGTAGTATACTACTCTATTAATTTTAAAATCCGCAATCTGTCGACTGACACTTTTTCATACACAAGAATGGTTCTCCTCATCTCTACCCTCCATAGCATGAGCCTTCAAATCAAAAATTTTAATTTGTTCACAAAAACGCAGTGATCTTGCAAAACTCCGAAACGCAATAACTTAACGACAGCGATAGCATATCGTAACATTTTATATTCACGTATTTTAAATACTCAGTTTCATCATTCAAATAAGCCATTGGATTTTATTATATCGTTTTCAACGATTATTTTGGGCACTAAAAATCTGTTGATAAAAGTTAATACTCAGTAACATAAATCAGTTTATAGCCAATGACTCGTTATCGTCATATTATTCGCTGTAGTTTTCTGACCTTTAGCTTTATCTTTCAACTTTAGTGTACTGTGCAAGTTTTTCAAAGAATCTTTTATTCTTTAGAGCAAATGATCACATAACTTTTATCTTTGGGTCCCGATGAACCGTTTTAAAACGAGACAAAATAATTAAGATAAGAGTGCGTTTATCTGACTCCCAACATAATTGAAACCGTTATTAAAGTATTAGTGACTATTGATAACTATAGGTGAAGAGACGAGCAGGAACTACGACTGATGGTAAGCAAAACGCCTGCCCATAACAGCTCAGTATTACGCAGCTATTATAACATGAAGAGTTCAAATCATAACCTAGCACTACATTGCGCTCTTCACCCATAAGTATAAGATGATTTAGCTCTGCCATGTAATTCCTCTTGAAAGATTGCTTTTTATGTTTGTACATTATGAGTTGGCGGTAGAATAACTGGCTAAGTTGTGGTACTTCCCCAGGCAAATTCTGCAAAGAGTCACGCCAGAGTTATTGAACAATGTGCAATTCCTGTGAAATTTAGGTATTTTTATGCTTAAAATTAAATGGTAGTACTAAAAACCCAGTAACGTCAAAACGTAATTGACGTTTGAAAAAATTTTTTTTTTCTGAAACTCTCTTTCTGGTTTATCACTAGCAGCGCCCCTCGATTTTACCCGCGTAGTTCTCGTATTTTTCTTGCGATAAAAAGTAACCTATGTGCTCTTCGAGACGATAATATAACTGTGCTCCAATTTTCAACCCAATTCGTTCAATTGATTCGACGTGATTGAGCAACAAACATTTTGACAATATTAGTAGGAAGTAGTATCTTAACTGGGCTTAATTTACTAGTACACAATATGATGATAGAACGCCAATTTTAAACAAACATAACAATGCTTTCGGACACACGAAGTCAACCATTTAATCGATATACACAATGGGTAGACTAAATCGACTCAAGCATCTATTGTTCAAGCTATGATACCAGGTATTTGTTCTGCTGTTAGATACGAATTAAATTAAGGTCAAGTTAGATATAATAATAACAATTGTTCATTCGTTATTGGTTTCGTTGGGATTCGCGAAACTGTTACTACCATCAGTGGCGTAGCTAGGTAACCAAGGGCCCTGGGGCAAATTAAAAAATAGGGCCCCACTGCTATGTAAACTGATTAGGTTTTATAAAATAAAAAAATGTTTGTCTGTAAAGTCGGTTTACTGACGATAGAACGTGACAACGTCTTAAGAAAATACTGATGGAATGGTAGCATTTTTCAAAAGCAAATTTTAATTTCATTTGTTTAATAGATTTGTATGTAAAAAGTAATCAGTAGAATTTAGTCATTTTCAATCAAAACAATGCAAAAAAGTTTTTAGATACCGGGGATCGAACCCGGGGCATTTCACATGCAAAGCGAACGCCACTACCACTGAGCTACATCCCCGCTTGAACTACTGGTCGAAATAATTAATACAACTGTAACAAACATGCGGCGAGGTAACGACCGGCGGTAATGGTACATGACGTCATGTTTTGTGGGCGTGCAGCCGGCTTCATCGAATTATAAGACGTTATCACGTCAAAAAATTAAATATACAAATACTTTAAAAATGCTAAGCTAATTAAGCTCTTTTTTGTGCACTGCAGGGGAGAAAATAAAAATATTAAACAGTAACACCATAAATTACAATTAATACTTGGTGTAAGTTTGGACTTGTTGTGATACTTGGTGTGAGTTTAAACGAAATAGAGAAGATTCAAGGATTTATTATACAAGGTGTTGCAGAAAGGTGCAACAATATTTATGGTAGTTCATCTACATTCAGTTTAGAATCATGTATGTGAAAATTACGCTTGAAAGCTCAAAAATTTTTTTCCAAAAAAAAAAAATTTTTTTGATTGTTATTTCATTTGACATACCCCTAATGGCCAGATATCCGCACTGATTTTTGTACGATGTCGCAGCGTCGGGAGCAAGGTCGTTTGTATGCTGTACATGCTTTAGGGTTGAAGCTGGTGATTTGGTGGAAATTTTACGTCAAACTTTGACTCGCATTATCTCGTGATCTACCGTGCTGAGGGGAAAGAGACCTTGGGTGATGAAGTCTACATCAGTGTTAGAATGGACTGTTAAAATATTGTTGGGGGTAAATCCACCACGTTGTATAAAGGTCGGGCCAACTAACTGACTAAATAAAAATTATATTATTTCCATTTTTTTTGTTTTCAATTGCTATTAGCGATAAATGTCGGAGTCGAGTTTGGCCCATATTGTTTCTATTTTTTTATTGAAGTGAAAACTTCTTTAGGCGCGCTATAGACAGAATTTTCGTGGGCTGTGAAATGGATTCATCAATCGTCACGCTTGGATATGATAATGGATCGGATCGGATATGAAATCTTCGGGTAAACTCGGTAAAAACGGCCAGGTAGGTACCAGGGCAACAGAAACAGTAAAGAGTTTCGATTACCTACCTCCAACAGCCCAGTGTTTATCTCCAGATACCAGGACAACAGAAATATAAAAGAGTTGCGTTTGCCCATAGGTACCAGTACCAGGGCAACAGCAAGTTTTCACTTCTATCGGCAGTTCCTATGACTGCCAATTTTATTTTTAATTTGCTAAATGCCCTTTTAGCTGCTGCAGAAGTGACAGGAATTGTAAAGAATAATAACATTGCGCTATTTACGCGCATTGGTTTCAAAACAGCTTACTGACCCTAAATGCAACTAAATCTAAATACATTGCCTTCTCAATCACTAGACGGGCCCAGCCCAGCTCTGTCTGCAACCTAAAACTCCACTCATGTGACGTTTCGCATACTCAATCATGTTCGTGTCCAGAGCTTGAACACGTAGCTACCATTAAATACCTGGGTGTAATCATATACCAACACTTAAAATGGGAGTCCCTAGCGCTCGTAGATTATGCACTCGTGTGAGAAAAATTACACATGTTTTCAAAAAACTTGCCTCGGTGGCCGATCCAAGCACACTCAACATTGTGTATCTAGCTCTATGCCAATCAATTTTAAAGTACTGCATAGTGTGTTGGGGGTCTACTACTAAGACTCTGTTTCTCAGACTGGAGCGTGCTCAACGATTCATATTAAAAATTGCACACAAAAAACCAATGCGCTACCCAACGACTGAACTATACAATGAGGTAAAATATCTTACAGTAAGGTAACTTTATATTCAAGCCGTTACTTTGCGATTCCATAAGACAGCTCTGCTTACTCTCACTCCACATAACAGGTGCAATATTTGGGAACTCCCTCGCACTCGCAAATCATTCAACCAACGAGCATCCCAGTTTATGGCACCATTCCTGTATCAGAAGCTGGATAAGTCTATTGGTCTGCTCAACACAACCAACAACCAAGTTCATTTTGTAAGCGCAAACTCGCATACTGGCTCGCCTCCATTGACTACGCACAGACAGAAGCATTTATCTCAACCGCTATGTGACCCTGAGGGTTCTGTTCCCTCGCCACCGCGTGGGTTCGGACCCCGAAATTGTTAAAAACTCATCATCCTCCCTCCTCTCACAAACACACTCTCACCTAACAACACACGAACTCTCACGTAACGCACTCACTCACACCATCATATCTTATGCGTAGGTCCTGTTATGGTATCGGTGGGTAAAGGCTCTTTCCAAAAGTATCCCTATCTTGTTTTTTTTTTTTTTTTGCTCAATTTTTATTACTCTATTATATTATATCCTACTATTGTTAATTTTTTTTTCTCCTTTTTGCTTTAAGTTTATTGCTGAACAGATGTAATTACCACCAAGGAAGGCACTGGATTCTCACGACACAGGATTTCACATTGTGGATATCACTATATCCAGGGTTCCTTACACAATATTACTAGGTATTATTGTACTTATCATATTGTTTTTGTTCAAATAAAGTTATCATTATTTCATAAAATAAAAAAACATTAGGTCGCATTCTAACACTCCATTTTTGCTCATTATTTCCTTACATAATTGGTGAACAGTCCATGCTTGAGTTAGTTGAGGTAAAACTAGGTGGTATATATCAATAAATTGAATTGAAAAACTAGGGCCTATTATATCTGAATGTTTTTTCTGGTAAGGATTCGAGGGCCCCCTGAGCTTGAGGGCCCCGGGGCACTGCCCCGCCTAGCCCCTTGGTAGCTACGCCACTGACTACCATACATTGTGAATCTTCCCAAAATTCTTAGGAAATTGTTTGTCATCCGTCATACGTACAGCCATAAACTACTGACGGAATTTGCTTTATACTTCATACGCCCTATGAATATTGTTTGCCACAAATAATATTCGTTACTGGATAACGACTGGACAGATTGGTCGTGTAGCGAAACGGCGGACCTACCGATCGGTCCATGGTGCGCACCGCACCATATTCGAGCGTCTATTGGTAGTACAAGATGTTGACTTCATTGTTCCTTGAGCGATACAATCTATAACTTTTCTAGATCAGAGTGAATAGGTAGTTCTGGGTAAGCGTGAGTCTTCGACCACACCGTCGCGGCGCTTAAGGTAGCGGTTCGCGCGGAGACCGCGACAGGTGCCTCTGTCTCCTGTCGCGGTCTCGACGTGAACTGGCGCCCATACAATTCCATAATGTCAAGTGCCTGTCGCGGTCTCCGGTCTCGGTCTCCCGTCGCGGTCGCGGCGCGAACCGCCACCATTACCATCTTGCGAGTTGGTAGTGCAACGCCGACATCGACAAAGGTCGGCGTTGCACTACCAACTCGCAAGATGGTAATGGTGGCGGTTCGCGCCGCGACCGCGACGGGAGACCGAGACCGGAGACCGCGACAGGCACTTGACATTATGGAATTGTATGGGCGCGCCAGTTCACCATACAATTCACATAGGTGAATTGTATGAAAATATGAAATATCAAAACATATGAAAATATACGCGTTGAATAAAACCTTGTGAACTAAGTTTCTCTAGACGAGCGGTAACGCAACAGGCCAATATCATCATCCGGTCGATTGTATATTTTTAATGTTTCTTATTTAGTTTAGTTCGGGGAAAATCCTACTTCATACTAATAGTTATTTTAAATGCAACAGTTTGGATGTTTAAATATTTGTTGACCTCTAAACGGATCGGGTGGAAATTTAGATCATAGTCTGGAATAGCACATAGGCAGGCTACTTTTTATCACGGAAAACTGCGGGTGGTGCTAGTCCTACTCATATAATAAACGCGAAAGTTTGTAAGTATGGATGGATGGATGGATGTTTGCTACGCTTTGGGGCCGTTCAAGTATTACGTAAGCAGATTTATTGCAATTATTGACCCCCCCCTCCCCCCTTGTCATCAAAAGTAAGCGAAGCTATTACCCCCCTCCCATGCTTACGTCAACATTGGTACCCATTCCCCCGAATATGCGTTTCTTTTTCAAGTCTAGATAACGTGTGGGGTGCCATCTGTTTAAAAAAAAACTATGGCTGACCTAATCACCATGTAGACCCCCCCACTCCCCAACTCATCAAAAATAAGTAAAACACATACCCCCCTGCCTCCCTATAATGCTTACGTAATACTTGAACGACCCCTTTCACGTAAAAAGTACTGAAAGGATTTGGATGAAATATATATCAGCTATCTGGCCGCCATAGTACAAGCTTCGCTTAGTTTGGGGTCAGACGGTGTTGTGTGTGAATTGTCCACCAATATATTATTAGAGGGAACTAACTACGCTGCTGTGAGGTGCTGTTATTTCATAATATTAGTAGGCTAAGGCCAATTATCCACGTAGCTGCACGACATCCGCACGATTTCGACAATTGTCGGATGCAAGACGAATGCTTGCGTCTTGGGTACAAATAATGAAGTCTGTGTCCACGAAACGACAACGACACGACAGCCGCACGTCTTGCGTTTGTTCGTAGGATGCATGCATTCGACAAAAGACGCGTGCGTGGACAGTAGGCCTAAGATAACATTCTGTTTCCTATTGGCCGTAAACTAATTTCAAAGGTGAACAAACAGAGGCACTTCGTTGGCAAACACGAACTGTTTGCTCCAGGTGTAATTTCGCGAACCAATTATATTTGATAGATCATTCCGCTGGAATAAATTGAGTCGTAACCTTGAACATTCATAAATTACTTCGAGTTATTTGTAGAAACTTAAATACGAAATAATTGGTGTTTTCAAATCGAAAGTAAATCGGTTTCTTTTAGGTAAGCACGCTCCATTGTAGACCGCATCGTCATTTAACATCAGGCGAGATGGCGATCAAGGGTAGGTTAGCCTATACTCGTAATGCTGGGGCCACACTAACGAGAAATGCCATTAATTATTGCGATAATGGACGTTAACCGTTGGTGTAAAATACACCTAATGGACATAAATCGTAGGTGTAAAATACACCCACGGTTAACGTCCATTATCGCGATAATTAATGGCATTTCTCGTTAGTGTGGCCCCAGCATTAAAAGTTAAAAGGTAAGCCTATAAAAGTTTCAAAAAACAACTTTAAAAAAGTCAGTAAGTCTTAAAGACTGCCGAGAGAAGTGAAAACTTGTAACTCAAAGAGTTTGAGCTCAATTCAGAGCCCACGAAAAATCGGTGTGTGGTGCGCCGTAATAAGTTTTCAATTCAAAAATTAATTATCTTTCAAAAAACAAACAACCTGCAGTAAACTTAAAATTCTTAATGAGGTATGTATGTTCAAGATTCAAGAAACAAATGGAACTGTCAAAAATATAAGGGGGTTGGTCACAGGGGACTTGACCATTTGGTACATTTCAGGGTATTAATAATAATAATTTTGAATCGAGAATTCTGGAAACGTTTATTTCTATACGGTACCATAGAAGATGTGATGGTACTATAAATCTATCCGAGATCTAAATCCACAATATGGCCGCTTTTTGGAGAACTTTCCAAGCTATGCACGGTTGTCTGCGCAGTAGATGAGTTTCATTTTTCATTACAAAGTGTCCTCTAAACAAGCGTATTTCCGAGAACCAACTGCAGAACGTTCATCTCAAAAACGCTGAACCAATTTCGATAAAAATTATATGTGACCACCTCTGACGCAGCATCTACCAAAACCAAAAAAAGAATAATTTAAATTATTGGCGGAGCTATAGCATAACATACAATAACACATACCAAGGAATTGAGAAACCTTATTTTTTGAAAAAGATGTTGATTATTGCAAAAAGCGGATCCGCTTTTTGACATAATTAATGCCTGTCAGTTTTGGCTAGTCCTTGTTAAATAAAAAAATAAAAACCTCGTGTAGAAGTTGCATGATCTTGAGTCTTTGTTTGGGTCTAACAGCCGCGTCGTCATTTTTTTGTTGGTATCGTGAGTCTGCACAGCACAATATAACTGTTACCTAGAACGTAATTGCCTGACCTTGGCGAATCGTTCGAAAATAACATGAGCTTACGGCGTATGATTCTATAATAATGTATCTCATAACTCAAGCCCTGGTATAACTTGAGCTAAATACTCGTTACGATTCTGAGCAATCGCAGGTCAATCAATAATGGTCATAACCTTCAAAGTATTGTTTACTTCAAATTACAATAACTTATGATATCTAATACAGATCATCTAAACATAGGTTGAACCGTGCTCAAGTTACTTTTTAGGAGATAAAGTTCCTGGATCCTATTTAAATAAAAAAAAAACGGGGATTAACGCATTTATTTGCTAACTGCCACTTTTGTGATATACATACATATTTTGACAGTTGTGTTTTGTCATGGATACTCTTAATAGCACGATTCACTCAAAGCGGCTTTTTAACCGACTTTAAAAAAAGTAGGTTTCTCAATTCGACCGTATATATATTTTTTTTAAACCCTAAAGTTGGATACTTACTGACATTCAGTTATACACGAGCGATTCGGCGTTTTGTGGTTGGCAGTTACGGAATACAGCCGCGGTCAGGCTTCTCGTCATGTAGTTTATTGCGCAACATCAAGTTAGCTTACCATCAAACTGGCGGTATTTGTCCAAACACTTTAACCCGTACACGGTCAACCTATACTTAGTGTTCGGTTGGAATAATAAATGTGGTAGATCGTGAGGATAGATGGACAGGAGGATGTTTCTTAATAATATTGAGCATTTTGTGAGCGAGTCCATGATGGGGAGTTCGGAGAAAGTAGAGTCAGGTTGTACAGGCCAGGGTTTTATCGTTTAGGGTATGTGGTGTTAGGATTATGTAAGCAAATGAACGAAGGGATTAAATACAGACGGACCGGCTTGAATAAAATGTATGTACCTAGCTATATTACTATGATTTTGTTGCTTAGGATAGGTAGTGTTAGGATCACAGAAATCTAAATATTTAGATTTCTGTGGTTAGGATTATGGAAACAAATGAAAGACGGAATTACGGACGGCCGTGCTAAAATATAATAGGTATCTGTTTATTTAATTATCGATATTAATTAAATAGCAGACGAGGTATGAGTACCCTCTACAATACCGCAGAAATACCACCCGCAGGTCTACCGCCTGACTCTCCTGTTTTCTGCCATGATTTGATTTGCGATGTTTGAGTAACGCCGATGAAATCAAGCACATGTAGTTGCATCTGCTTTCCGTATGCAGCGGAACTGAAAGCAGATGTCTGCTTTCATCGGCGTTATCAAATTGGCCGATGACATCACAAATCAAAGCATTGCAGAAAGCAGGAGAGTTAGGCGGTAGACCTGCCGGTAACTACAAGTCCTCTGTGGTCAGTTCAATACCTACCTATGAATCTAAGTCCATAGGGATAAAGTCTGGTGAAATATTCGCATTCGTCATTTAATATCAGGCGAGGCGATAAGTGTAACAAACATAATATAATCGTAAAAAAGAAAAGGCTCTACAAATTTTAGGAATAGACAGAGACATTAGATTTTATAAAGTATTCCAATAGGCAGTCTATGAAGTTGTCCAATCTGTGTTGTGGTTCGTGGTTGATTGGTTACGGTGGGCGATCAGGGGTGAAAGGGTCGTTGTATCGGTTCTAGGTTAGGTGATTTGAAGGGTCGGTTTGTGTCAGGCGGTCTAGGGTGGGTAAATTAGGATCAGCTATAATATATAGGGTGGATGATCCTGGGTTGGCTGCACCGCCAACCTCCGCCGCCGCCTTAGTTATTATACAAAATAATAAGTTATTGATACATTATGATATTCACAAAGAAGAGTTTAATTAATTTTAATTGACAGTCAATTTCAAGCCTAAATAGAAGCAATAGCGTATTTCAGACTTCATTTGCGAAGCCGCAGGTTAAAGTTAGTAGCCCATATACATTCAAACACCCAGTATATTAAGCAAATAATATTTTATGTTCAACCTCCATATTACACGCGTGTCATCGTGATTATATTTTGGTTCTAAAACATGACTACACAATCATGAACTGTTACAGGTAAATAAGTAAATAATGACCAATTTACGTTCATATATTTATTGTTAAAGATAAATATGCGAAGGATGATAACACATTTTTTTTTGTTAAACATGAGTGATATGAAATCGTGCAGAGGTTCTATCGTCTGACGAAATTGCTTAGCAAAATAATTCAAAAAAAATAACTGAAAAATTGTCGCACCGAAGTAACTATTCAATATCATACACAAGTTAGTCGACCGCGTCAGCGCGTCACCGTGTTGAAGGTAAATTCCTTTCAATATTCGATTGGCGCGAGCGATCGCTGTCATATAACGGGATAATGTTATGGAATTTTAAAGCGTTTTTCTCATTTTAAATGGAGATTTCGACCGATATTCGTGTTGGGCTATAAATATTACATTAAAAGCGATACTAGAGGTAGATACTAGATATACCTACCACGAGGTAGCTACAGAAACTGAATTTTCGTATATCGTTGTATACTATCCTACTAATAAATGTTATGAATGTCAGTGTTTGTTGCTCAATCACGTCGTAACGGCTGAATTGAATTGTTTGAAGGGCAATGATTCCAGAGAAATTACAGGGCTTAGAGACATAATATCTTAGATCTCTGGGTGACGAGCGCAGTGCAGTGCTAGGTAATGATTTGGACTCTTCATGTTTCAATAGCTGCGTGTTACTGTGCTGTTATGTGGCAGGCATGTTGCTTACCATCAGGCACATGACCTGCTCGTCTCGTCACTCTATGCTATAAAAAAATAAAAAATGAATCGGGTTGAAATTTAGGGCTCACAAGATAGTGTGGTAATAGGCTACTTTTTAACTACTTTTGAACGTGAACTACGTGAGTAAAAACGTTGGTTGGGCCATGCTAGAGTTATACCTATGTATATGTTTACAGAAATATCGTAAAGGACCCGAGGTACCGTCCTAGTCCGATATCACGATGGAGGTTCACGCACCACGTGAAGATGTTACCCGTGAACGTGGTGCATAAAACTGCAACGGAATATCGGGAACTCGCTCCAGTAATTAATAATACTAGTGTAGTTAACAACCGTGGTAGCCTTTACCTTAAAACAATGTTTAAAACGTCCGAACTTAATAGGAATCAAATAACTAAGCCGTAAAATAATAATATTTCGTAATTGGTTTTACGAAGTTACTTCTGTTACTATAAATAATAATGTATGTAGTACTATAATTAAGCTCTTTGTAATCCTAGTATAGATAATCCCGCGGAAGCCTTAATTTTGGAGATAGATAATACCTAATATCCAATGTCACTCTTAAGACGGCTCAATTATTTCAGTCTTTTCATCGCAACTAAATTGCACTATCAAACACTTTCATTGACATTGGATAGCCTACAACTATTTGTGTGAAACGAAATGTCACACACATTGGTGGACATTTCAGAAGTATCCACCAATATTTATTTACTGAGGGGAACTCTTAGAAAAACTTGTGTAGTTTTTAAATCTCTGGCTAGAAAAAATCTCTATCTATGTAGAGTTTGACAAAATTGGATCTAAAAATAAAAATGTAAGTCACACGGGCATCGCTGTAAAATTTGAAGTCACTGACTGTATCTCAGTGACAGTTAAAAATATAAATAATGCAATGCGAAGTCACATTATTGATACCACACAATCTCCATGAGTACGCAGATATAAATGGTCGCTACTAGTAAAGTTAAAACAAAAGAACTGAATTCATAACGTAACTTGGCTTAAAGCCGGGTCACACAGAGGCGATCCGATAGCGATAGCGATCCGATAGCGTTCCGGATCGTATCCGAGTATGGGATCGCGCCCGCTTACTGTGTGTCAGGTTGCATACAAATTCGAACATTACAAAAAATCCCGTCTCGGATCGCTATCGCTATCGGATCGCCTCTGTGTGACCCGGCTTTTAGAGCTTGCGAGAGCGATCTCACGACTCTAAATCCAAGCCAAGTCCGGGCAAACCCGTGCGGATTTCGATCGGTAGGAGCACAAAGCACAAAGTGGTGTTGAGCACGAAGCACGACATACCACGCCGTGTGCAAGCGCGGATCCAGAGGAGGGATCACCCCGCTGGTCTGGGTCCAATATCTAGGTGGACCAGTAATTAAGGGGTCCCAAACAAAACTGCGATACGATACGACGTCGCATCGCAAGAACTTGCGATTTTGTGCGGCAAATCGTTGGTTAGGATAACCATACCTTCAAAAGGGTAGTCAGCCGTGTTGAACGTGTTTTAAGGAAGCGTAACATGGATCCCAAAAAATTGAGTAAAGAGTTTCCTTTGTAGTTATGACACAGGCTGACAAACCGAGAAGTTACGTAAGATATTACTCTGCCTTCAGTTTTTTTTGGATTTAAAGAGGAATACAAAGCCAAAATTGTTTTAGTTTGCCATGCAGTGGTTGTGGTACGACTCTTTTTGCAGAATATGCTTGGAGGAAGTTACTACATCTTTGATAGTTATTGTACCGCCAAGCAGTAATGTAAAATGATCATTGTGTTTCGGTTCAAAGGGCTATGTTTCCAGTGAAATTAAAAGGCATAGAGATAAACATCTTATATCTCTATGGGTCGAGTGCAGTGCAGTGCTAGCTGCTAAGTAATGATTACAATACATAAAACACTTTATTATACAAAAAATATTGATTAAATTTAATATGTAAACATTTATTTAGACTCATCGTGGTCCAATAACTGCGTGTCACTGTTCAATTACTTCCAGGAGCAAAGCTGTGTCAATGCCATTAATTTAACGTATAGACACGGCGACCGTCATGAGCAACTTTTGCGCGGTTAAAAGTTAGGTGCGCGCTAATTATGGATTACCTCCTGGAGATCTATCTATATTCATCATGAAGTTTAAAAACTTATCTTCATGAAATAGAGTGTCTATCTTTATTTTTGCTCAAGACAGATTTTTAATTTTAATATACTAGAGGCTCGTTCTGGCTTCGCTCGGATATTTTTCATATCACTAATCGAAATAAAAACTATTCTGTCTCTCAAGTTGAAACAAATTTTACATTAATTTCAACTTTCGTGAATCTTTCACTGGGAACAAACATCATGAATCATGACCTTGTATTTTTAGGGTTCCGTAAAACGTAAAAACGGAACCCTTATAGATTCGTCATGTCTGTCTGTCTGTCTGTCTGTCTGTCTGTCTGTCTGTCTGTCCGTCCGTATGTCACAGCCACTTTTTGCCGAAACTATGAGAACTACACTGTTGAAACTTGGTAAGTAGATGTATTCTGTGAACCGCATTAAGATTTCAAACGAAAAATTAAAAAAAAAGAAAAATTAGGGTTTCCCCCCATACTGAGAACTGAAACTCAAAATTTTTTTTTTCATCAAACCTACACGTGTGGGGTGTCTATCGATAGGTCTTCAAAAATGATGTTGAGGTTTCTAAAATCATTTTCGTCTACACTGAATAATTTGCGCGAGAGACACTTCCAAAGTGGTAAAATGTGTGTCCCCCCCCTCTAACTTCTAAAGTAAGAGAATGAAAAATCTAAAAAAAATATATGATGTACATTACCATGTAAACTACCAACGAAAATTAGTTTGAACTCGATCTGATGAGTAGTTTTTTTTTAGTACGTCATAAATACACTATTATTGAAACTTCGATCAAAGTTACAACGAACTACAAGAACTATGTGTACTATGTATATAATGTTACTTGCTGCAACGGAACCCTCCATGGGCGAGTCCAACTCGCACTTGGCCACTTTATTGTATACTAAGATTTTCGAAACGGTGAAACAAATAGCATTACTTAGGTTCTAAATTATTGTCAATACTGTAAAAAAAAAAATTAATTTAGAAATGACCCAGTTATTAATGGACACTTGGTGATGTACTTACACCTGGATATGTATTTTTAAATTTAAATATATTATGTATCATATTTAGAGAACAGATTTTGCTTGCATTACACCGATACTATTTTTAGTAAAGTCTGCCAAGCCTGCATTGGAACATGAAGAGTTCAAATCATTACCTAGCACTGCACTCGTCACCCAGAGATAAAAAATGATGAAAAATGATCTCTATACCTTGTAATTTCATTGGAAACGTTGCCCTTCAAATCTAAATACAGTGATGTTTTCACATTACTGCTTGATGGTAGAGTAATTGACAAAGGTGTGGTACCACTCTGCAAAGAATCCTACCTTTAAACAAGATATCAATAAATCTTACAATATTTGATAAGTGCAGTTCTCCAGACACGTATACGGGAATATATATGTTGCACAGTCGTGGTAGTAATAGTATAAATCCAAATTAGATAATATTAATTAGTGATAACAATTTTGTACCGCGTAAGTAATACGTTTATGGTTTTCTTTTGATCTCTCTTCAATTTCAAACGAAAATATAATATGGAGGACGATATTAACGCCAATTCAGTTGGACGGAAGATCTACCCCAAACGAAATCGGGAGAGCCGGACGAAAATCTTCGTATAGGGCAAGTATAGGGCCTTGGAGTTAAATTATATCCAAAAATATACGTTTTCGCTGGTATTTGATATACATACCGATTACCTGAAACCGGGAAAAAGATTTATTGTCCCGAGCTTTCTTCAAATACTTTTCTTTTCTGGACGTATTGTACTACTCCGTAGTTGATAAGTTTTACAGGTAAGTATGTCTTCGTGTCAGAGACACGAGGAAACTGAATAATTTGCATGATTGATTATATCAACACAACTTTATCTTAACTTTAGCGAACAGGTCGATACGGCTTTAGATACGAGTGTTAACGTTTTTACGAGTTATCTAATAAATAAATGATGATTCAGGTAATTAATAAAGTAAAGCTAATACGTTCGTTATCACTATTTTATCTCTACGTGACCAACGCCACGGGATTCGGTCTATTGGAATTTTGGCTTGATTGGCAACTGCAAGTACCCCACAATACACTACAAAAACCACACTTCAATTTTAAACCTACTCGGTATTACATTAAGGTTGAAGATAAAATAAGAAAGGCGTAGTGATAATCAAGTACAACATCTTGACTGTTCGATATTGTACCTAAACGCAATAAAAATAAGGTTTAAACAATTGTTTCGATTCATGATCGTGTCATACGTCATAGAGTTACGTATTAAATTACGTAGCGTAGTAGATTTCTGTCGGCAGTCGTCGAGGGACCTTGGTCGGAAGTGCACGTAACAGAATGTGTAGTGTTTAGCGGTTTAAATATTGAACTGGATTTCGATTTGCCGTGTCTTATTTAGTGTTGTTTTGGTGAGATTTTTATTTATAAAACTAACTATGTTTCGAGTGCTATCAGTCATAATATCGTACTGCGATCATTAAAAGTGATTTCCTCCACGTTCATAATCAGGTTTCGTAATAGTTGTGAGTGGAGATTTAATAGGAGCGGTGTATGGACCTTGATTTAGTTCCCACACAGTTTTTCTTCTGTTAATTGAAGGCTTTCGTACTTGTATGTGAGAATAATCTGGTGTACCGAAAAAGTTTTCTTATAAGCCAAATAAATCCACGTTCGTTGGAAAAACACTGATTTCTAGGAAACTTACAGAACTACCTAGTAATCTTCACATCTCTTATCTGAGGCTGAGCGTCCACTCGAGTTATGCGAGACAATTTAACATTTAGCAAGGAATAAATCCGCCTATATATAGTAAATCTTCATATTTCCAACTGCCTTACGCTAGTGATGGACATTTCCCTGGAGGAAACTAGGTCCCTAGACCTTTTAAAGGGTCCTATGGTAGTTGGCTTCAGATTACGCCTATTGTCTTCCGAACTTTGGGGTAGCGAATATTCAAAAGTGAGACCCTCAGGACTACTACTATCTGTCTGTCCACTCTAGCTATGATAGGCAGTTGAATACCACTTCAGAATAATTTCCACAAAATAATAAATCTTCATTATTCTAACTGCTTCACGCTATTGGTGGATATTTTCCTAGAGGAAACTATCAGGACTACTTAGTGACCTTCAGATCTCTAAATACGACTGAGCGTCATCGCGAACTGGACATGGCTGCTAAATAATTCTCCAGGATAATTTCCATCAATACTAAAACTTTGTTCTTATAGCTGCTTTACGTTATTGTTCACTACTTCACATCTCTCTCTCTCTCTAACTGAGACCGATTGTATATTTGACTTTGCCAGGCTGATGAACCGTATACGAGGACCACCAATTATAAAACTTCGCACTTCAAACTGCCTCAAGCTATTGGTGGATATTTTTCTGGCGCACTGCTGAACTGCTTCACACAACTGGAGTGCACGTTTATCCTGAAGGTTATCTGTCAACTCAATAAGACATTCCTGACGACCTAAGCAATGTTTGCTTGTATAACAACAAATCTCGCAAATATTCTACGTCTTATAGACCGTGCTTAACCTAGAAGAAGACCTAGAAGATTCACCGATTCACTGTCGACTTGAAGACACCAAGATATGCCGGTATAAACCGGCATGTGGCGTATAGCATCATGATACTTTACTCTTATCATGTGCCAAGAGAAATAATATTTCTTCAACGTTGAGTTGCGCTTATCATCATCATCATCATATCAGCCGAAAGACGTCCACTGCAGGACAAAGGCCTCCCCCAATGGTTTCCACAAAGATCTGTCCTGCGCTGCCCGCATCCAACGATTTCCGGCGACCTTTACCACATCATCGGTCCATCTTGTGGGGGGCCTGCCAACGCTGCGTCTTCCGGTACGCGGTCGCCACTCGAGAACCTGTTGAGTTGCGCTTATGCATGCACTCAATTTACGTAACCACCATTCCTCTATTCCACATCATCTTTTGTCTCTCTGGCAGTGTGCCTTCTACTGAAAAGTCAATTTGGCAGTCAATGTTATCTGAGATCCGCTGTTATAGACCCCTTCATAAATAAAAAAAGTATGCTAGTTTGCTAGCATCTAAATAATTCTAAACCTGCCAGCATAAGTAAGCAATTGTTGTGCTGTTATATCCCATCGGAAAGTTAAGATCTACGTGACATCTTTTTAGTAGGCCTACAACATGATAGGAAATAGCAAGTTTTAATGATAAAAAATAAAATCATCACAAATAGTTTTGCAAACCTCTAGCGTTAGACCAGCTTCATTTCATATTAGAGATAACCTTTAAGAGACTTTGAGTTTCAATATTTTAGTGTGAAGCTATAAGAAAACATGTTTTTTAAGGGTTGTGCTTCTCTATGATGAACTTATGTAACTTTTACTTGTTTTATTTTATTTATGAATTGGAAAAAATAAGGGTTATAACATTTATGTATGTTCAAAACTTAAAACACCGAAAATGTCGTAAGGCGCAGAATCGATTGTTAATATCAAAGACAAACTCGCAAAAAAACTCAAATATGTATGTACCTTTTTTACTAGTCGTCTACTTAATATAAAAATCAAATTGGTTCTTTTCTACGAAACGTTTGCTTTAAATTTTGATTTTGCCTATTTATCTCGTTCTATACAACGTGGTGGATTTACCCCCAATAATATTTTAACAGTCCATTCTAACACTGATGTACACTTCATCACCCAAGGTCGCTTTCCCCTCAGCACGGTAGATCACGAGATAATTCGAGTCAAAGTTTTACGAAAAATTCCCACCAAATCACCAGCTTCAACTCTAAAGCATGTACAGCAGACAAACGACCTTGCCGCCGACTCCGTGACATCGTACAAAAATCAGTGCGGAGATCTGGCCATTAAGGGTATGTCAAATGAAATAACAACCGAAAAAAATTTTTTTTTTATGGAAAAAAATTTTTTAGCTTTCATGCCTAATTTTCACATACATGATTCAAAACTTAATGTAGATGAACTACCATAAATATTGTTGCACCTTTCTGCAACACCTTGTATAAAGAATATATCCAAGATAGCTGCGCATAAGCATAATGTTTTTTTGTTACTTTATCACGGTCAAACGTGCCGTAAACTTATCTGTATCAGAAGAAATACGAAACACATCGTACGTCTTATTATTCACGTGTTCTTTCGTCAACAACTTACTGAATCAAATAAATATTAACTTATTCAAATAAGGCTCCGTTTAATATACAGTGAGCTTCGAATCGATTTGCAATGTCTATTTACGTATGCAGTTCATGAAATAATGTTATATTCTGTTCTGTCGTTTTCGGATAAAGTATTTGAAGTTATCGAAATTTCAGCCCATGTAAATTCGATAGGTGTTTTCTCCTTTGACACTGAAGCCGGTCGTAACAATATTTCGGTTTTAGTAAGTATACTCTGCCTAAAGTTTAATAAAAGGGAGGATTTTCGGTTTTTGGGTACGTGGACGGACAGGCTTGGGCTTGACCTCCAATGAAAGCTAGCTCAGGAAAGACAATCCCACGCTGCGGTGCTAGTCGCTTAGTTTGCTAGTGTGTCTGGTAATGTGGATAGGGGGATGCCATTCCGTTCCAACAGGGATACCGCTGTTCTCCTCCAAGCACTGATGTAGACCACAAGGCCTATTAAGAACCGAGGTTGAGGGGATTTTAGTGAGCATGATCTCACGTTACTCCGGTTATCTGCAAAAGATCCCCTCCTTAACAAAAAAAAAAACATTTACAATATTACTCCTCGATCGAACCCACACATTTTATCTTGTAGTCATTTAGCAAATGAATAATGTGTAGCACCAAAAATACGGCGCGCCGTGGCTAAAAAGTATAAATCGAAACGATATTATGGAAAGAAACACGAAATAAATGAAGTAAGGGAAATCCTATGACGTAGTTTCAATCTAACCTACGTATCCCTCATTCAGAATTGATTCATTCATATTTGTTGTTTTGCAGTTATTTGGACTAGTAAAATTGTAACGTATTGTAAAACATTAGTGCTGTTGAATACTAACATTCTATGTTATAAGTTTTCACTGCTAATCGCAATAACTTCAAATTTTTGTCTATATTGCTTAACCCCTAGACGTGCTGTGGTTCTGTAGAATCGAGACTTAAAGAAATATAATCCATAACTATGTAAAAATAAGATTTAAATTCGTGTGGCCAAAATTGTCCGCTTCGGACTCAAAGGATAAGGCGGTATACACTACACTACTCCGGCGTAGGCGGTGTGGTTTGACAGCTGTTGAAGGCTCAAATTTGCGTCAAACCTCGAATTATAACGTAAATTATATAATTCGAATATTTGTCGAATCTTTTGTTACAATCGTAATAGTAACGATTTACATTTGGGTCCATATTCATAAACTCGTTAGTAAAATTGGGGCTTTGGTTGTATCGTTAATGACCATCTATATTTGGAGTTAAAATTTACCTGTTTTATAGTGTAGCAACTATAGTATACAATAGTAACGAATTGTTTTAATATTCTTCATCATTCTCTTTGGGAGTTACTTCTACGACCATTTAGTTAGGTGGTAGACCCTTGGGAGCTACGATAATTCGTATTTTTAGGTCAATCTTGATGTTTTAACTTTTAGATCGTTCACAAATAGGTATGTAAAATAAGATTAGAACTAATATACAAGCGACCCAAGGGCTTCCTACGCTATTTTAAGGAACTCTGGTGGTTTGAGTAGGATGTCTGGGAGGGGAGTAAGTGTACAATCCACCCCCTGGAGGGATTTCAATACTGTTCAGTCACCCACCATCCTGAATTAGTGGTAGGACTCATTGCAGAGTCCGCCTGGGGGAGAACCATACCTGTGCTAGTTATTCTACCGCCAAGCAGTAATGTAGAAATGTATCTGTGTTCCGGTTTGAAGGGCATTATTTCCAGTGAAATTACCGAGCATAGAGATAAAACATCTTATATATATGGTAATCATTTGTGGGTGATGAGCCCAGTGCAGTGCTGGGTAATAATTGGAGCTGTTCATGTTCCAATAGCTGCGTGTCACTATGCTGTCATGGGCAGGCATGTCGCTTATTATCAGGCACACGTCTCGTCACTTTATTCTTAAAAAAAAAATTAGAATTAGACAAAAAATGCTTTCAAAAATGTAACTTTCTCTACTCGGAAAATTCATTTGCACACAAACCACAAACCAACATTACCTGATACCCGTATCCCGTACAAAGTATTTAACTCCCAACGTTATCATAGTGGTGATATAAGCTTGACGTATTTATTCAGACACAGGTCTGGCGTCCATTGAGGATATCAGTTGGTCTGAGGTGGCGTCGTATCCAAATTGTTCTTAAACAAGGGACCGATTTGATGCGGATTTTGTTAGAAAATTGTCTTGATATGATTCTTAGGTCAACTTTTATTAATTTCTTCTTTGTTTTGGCTGTCTATTATAATTCAAATTTCCTCTATTCCAGGTAAAAAATAAAAGAAATCGGGCAAGATGTGTCCGATTTGGCCTCTACACTTGATCGTGATATACCTGTTGGCGCTATGCCCCCTGTGGGTCATCTGCCAGACCGTCCCGACGCTGTCGGCCACTTTCAACCCGAGCGAGGTGACCGTCAACATGGATGATGTCCACTACATCGATGTTAGTGTTAATGGTAAGTGAATTATCTTTAACTTCGTTAACATCGAACAACATTACGTTCACTTTTTCCAGCGACATTTTCTCGACGACCAACGAAGGAAACTCGATCTTCCCTTAACCACAGATAAGAAAATAGTTACTTCGTAACCTTAACTGAAAAATAGTACCTAATCTGTAATTTCTTCTTAGTGCCCTGAGCATTTATTCGTGTAGTTCTAGTGCTCTTAACTTTCCATAGGCAATTATTCCATTCTATAAAATCGCTTTCACTAAGATAATATGGCGCGACACATTGAGTAACATCCTTCCATATAAACATACTTATCATTTGGAGATTTTACTAAGACTTTATTTACTAATTTCGAAGAAGTATTCGATGACTACAGATAATTATAAAACATGTAGCTGATAGCACGATAAATAGTACCAACCGGATCATATCAAGGACCTTACGAATATCGCTGAGTCATGATACGTAGACCTTGCAATGCGTACTTAGTTCAACTTATATGAATATATAAGTAGTATGTAACAAGAATTACCTGCACATATAATATATATGTATACCTACTCACAGGCAAAATTAATCGCCCACATGTTTTTCGTCACTCTGTTTTTTTTAACAAAATCATTTTGGTAGGTTTATTTTAATAAACTGTAAATTGTTTCAATATCTTTGGTTAATCCTTTGTTTAATGGCAACTTCTTCTACCTTCCATCAAATTTGCTTTAAAATTAACGATTTGTGTAAACAGAAAAAATACGGCGTGGGCGTGTTACAGATTATTACTGGGTGACAAGTATCCTATTGTTATTATAATTGCGAGAATTTGTCTGAATTTACGTTTGGATTTTCGTTATTCTTATACTATATACCGGCCCTCAAGTACTATGGACGCTAATTAATATAAACCCTAACGTGATAAGGGAATCGGGATGTTTTTAAAAAATGGTTGTCTGTAAAGTCGGTTTACTGACGATAGTTGAACGTGACAACGTCTTTTTCCTTAAGCGCCATCTAGGTAAAACATTCTGAAGCTTTTTGAAAAGCTGTTCAAAGCGCGGTAACGGCGGTAACGTTACATGACGTCATGTTTTGCGGGCGTGCAGCCGGTTTCATCGAATTATAAGACGTTATCACGTCAAAATATAATTTAATTGGTATTCTGATGTTTTTAACACTTTTTTTAAGTACCAATATAAAAAAAGCGGTGTATCTATTATTTTTTCAGCTAATTATAATTATCTGTTCTATCTTAATCTAGTTTATTTTACATTATATCGTAATCTAGCTTATTATATTTTTTTTGTTATGATTGTTAATCTGTCATGCATACAGTATTCATGACAGTAACAAACAGTAGGTACTTATACACTACACTGTACAGTATACTGAATTGATGAAATTTGGTACAGAGATTGTGGGTTCAATAAATTCAACATTTTCCGAATTCAACATTTTGGGAATCAACATTTTGCGAATTCAACATCGTAAGAATCCAACATTTTGCAAATTCAACAGAATTCTTCATGTGGTCCAGAAGGAGATAAACTCTCATTATAGTCTGGATTAAAACATAGGTCCATTTTTATCGCGGGAAAATGATAGGATTGGAGTTTCCTTCACCGTTGAGTTAAAGCTTTGAAAAATACTGAGATTTCACCATTGGCCCATATAAATAAACTAGCTGTGCCCCGCGGTTTCACCCGCGTCTATTTGAGGAAAATCCATACTAAAATATCCATTGCTGGCCACTTTATTACGTTTTACGGAACCCTAAAAATACGTAAATAAGCAACAATGCATTGTTGTAGAACAAATTTGATTACTTCAAATGACACAAACTTCAAATGTAAACACGCGCCGTCACAGACTTCAACGACCAAAGAGAATTTAAATTCACGGAACTAAAGCTCTCGAAGAGAAATATTTTTCCCCGTTTTCTTTACATTCTTCACTCATACTCCGTACCTATTGATAGTAGCGTAATGTTATATACCCTATAGCCTTCCTCGATAAATGGAGTATCCAACAAAAAAATAATCTTTCCTATCGGTCCAGTAGTTTCCGAGATCCTAGCGTTCAAACAAACAAACTCTTCAGCTTTATAATATTAGTATAGTATTAGTATAGATATTGGTTGGTGTACATTATTTCACACACACCACCATCATTCTGACTCCAAATTAACCAAATCTTGCACTATGGGAGCCAGATTTTTTCATTTTTGTAGTTTTTTTTTTTATTTAAAATTGCTACTCCACAGACTCCGGGGTCCGTGACTTGTTATTTCAAATCTTATTTATTTTTACATATTTCTTGGATAATTAGAAGAAGAGGAAAATAAGGGGGGAGTTGGGAACATTTTAAACCTAATACTAGTTAGTGCTCGTCTGTTGAGCCGATCACTACCGGTTGGGATTCCGCTAGTAATCGACTCGACATCGATTCTTTGCTTTATTGCCATTTGCCTAAGCCGCCTCCTCCCGGCCGAGAGCCTCCACCACGGCTGCATTTCTGTCTCTGATGGCCATCTGTAGGTTGAACTCTCGGATGGTCTTCGGTGATGCAGCCAACGCTCGCCGCACGAACCGACCGATGGCGTCGTCGGTGTCGTCAGCGTAGTACGTGCATTTTTATAGTGTAGACTATAGAGTGACGAAACAAGCAGAACATGTGCCTGATGGTAAGCATCATGATGGCCACATAACAGCACAGTGACACGTAGCTATTGAAACTTGAAGAGTCCAAATCATTACCTAGCACTGCGCTCGTCACCCAGAGATCTAAGGTATTATATTTCTAAGCCCTGTAATTTCTCTGGAAACAAAAAGCTGATAAAATACGTTTATAGTTGTAAATACATACTAATACAATACAGAGAGACGAGACGAACTTCTTAGCATTCCATGGAATCACCGTGCGGGTGCCGGGTCCATCGTGTGGCAGAGAGAGAAATCTCGAATAGACTTGTGACTCGGGCGTAGGTTTAAAAGGGGCCACTTTTGGTGACGTACGTCAACACTCGCCTTCACTACTCGTATTTCTCTCCCTGCCCAGCCAAATCCGATATGATCCTACTAGTGCAGCTTTAGATACTCGTTCTATAGTATGGAACTTACTGCACTTCTGGACAAGCCAAGGTCTTTAAGCAGGTTATAGAGAATTTTTGCTGGTATACCTCTCGCTCCTACTTCTACAGCGTATAAATTACGCTGTAGAAGTAGGAGCGAGAGGTATTAATAACATAAAAAGTATGTATCTTTTTGCACATATAGCACACCTGGTCGAGTGGTGTCATATCGACTAAAAAAATGTCTTTATGGTATTGTTAGCTTAGGAGAACGTTTTATAAAAGTTTTCCTTATCTTTGTTTGTTCTTAGAATTCATATAGTCTGTAAACAGGTCTATTTTTATCGTGGGGAATTGAAGAGAATGGACTATCCTTAAGGGGGCGCCTAAAGCCAGAAAACGAAAAAAGGACATTTTCGACGCCGCTCACTGAAGTTAAGAAACTAAAAACTATGACAAAAAAAATATTGACGTGTGGGTACAATCAAGAAGAAGCACAATAACCGAATAGAATTTTAAAAATAGATCAGAGTATTTTTACAATAAATAAAGTAGCCAAGTGCGAGTTGGACTCGCCCATGAAGGGTTCCGTTGCAGCAAGTAACATAATATACATAGTATACATAGTTCTTGTAGTTCGTTGTAA
This sequence comes from Ectropis crepuscularia, assembly GCA_963693475.1. Classification (NCBI taxonomy): domain Eukaryota; kingdom Metazoa; phylum Arthropoda; class Insecta; order Lepidoptera; family Geometridae; genus Ectropis; species Ectropis crepuscularia. The sequence continues at coordinate 10,724,046 of OY856361.1, forward strand.
CTTTGATCGAAGTTTTAATAATAGTGTATTTATGACGTACTAAAAAAAAACTACTCATCAGATCGAGTTCAAACTAATTTTCGTTGGTAGTTTTCATGGTAATGTACATCATATATTTTTTTTAGTTTTTTCATTCTCTTACTTTAGAAGTTAGAGGGGGGGGGGACACACATTTTACCACTTTGGAAGCGTCTCTCGCGTTATTCAATGTAGACAAAAAATATATTAGAAACCTTAATATCATTTTTGAAGACCTATCGATAGACACCCCACACGTGTAGGTTTGATGAAAAAAAAATTTTTGAGTTTCAGTTCTCAGTATGTTATCTCTAATTTTTGTTTTTTTAAATAACTTTTGTAAAAATCTTAATGCGGTTCACAGAATACATCTACTTACCAAGTTTCAACAGTGTAGTTCTCATAGTTTCGGCAAAAAGTGGCTGTGACATACGGACGGACAGACAGACAGACAGACAGACAGACAGACAGACAGACATGACGAATCTATAAGGGTTCCGTTTTTACGTTTTACGGAACCCTAAAAATAAAAATGACACCGAAAAAACCCGTTTTAATTCGAGTACTCGAAATTATCAGCGATGACCCCACATTATTTTTTGGTAATAAAATTCCTATTTGTACGTTCTAGTAAAGTAACCGAACACTTTTTTAAATGTATGTTTAGTTATTGAGTAATTAAATAAAACTTGGTCAAAAATGGACTCCTGATTAAAATATATTGATTTTTCCTCCAAACTGTGTCATGCTATTCTCGACTTTATGTACATCACATTAAGAAACGCGTCGCGCGGGTGAAATCTGATTTTTTCCTGGCTTTAGGCGCACTCTTAACCGTTGTGAACCGTGGTGAAGACAAACTTTTATATTTGCATTTTGAAAAAATACTCAGGTTTCATCTTTGACCCCATATGTACATAATGACAAATCCAAAGCGCATTTATGCTCAAGTGCTGTCATATTGACCAAGAAAAATGACTTTATGGTATTACAAGATACTCATTTATATCGATTATAAGGACATTTTATAAAAGTTTTCCATAACGTTGTTTATTATTAACATTCCGTTTGCACCTTTAAGATAACCCGTCGTTATGTGTAATTTATGATACCACCTATACATATCCTACATACGTATGTCACAACACGTCCACCGGTGAGGTCACATAGCTGATAGTCTTGTGAATGTAGCTGACTTGTTGAAGGCTGTGTCTTCGGTAGAAAGTTGTTTTCGTTGTAACTAAATTCAAGTATCAAAAGTACTTAATACTTAAACTGGATGTGCCCCGTGGTGTAATACGTGGCTTACTATATAAATCTGAACTAAATAAAATAAACACATCCATCTAGCCTCACAGCAAACACTAAGCAAATAAACTTAGGCACTATGGAAACCAGGTAGCTGCTAAAGTACTATTACTAGGGATTTACCCTTTTAAGCTGCTAACTTAAAAACGGCAAATAAAACATCGTGAGGAAACCGACATGTCCATAGAATCTTTCGTCAGCCATCTAGGTGGTGGATTATGACTCTCTCCTTGTGAGAGTAGGCTTCGAGTCCCAGCAGTGGGAACATTTAGTAAACCGTTTAGCTCATGCTGCCCTCAGGGTAAAATTGTTGCAAACTTTAAATGTCATTCGTATTTATTTTTATGTACTTAAGGTGCGTCCCCCAGCAAAACGAGTTTTTTGTCCAGTTTTAAGAGCTATGAGTAGATACTCATTAGCCAAAACAAATATCAACTGGTAAAAAATACATTAAATTTCTACAACTTCTTGGCTTCAAAATGGTAGTTTTATTTTTTTGCTAATGAACTTATTGTTTGAATTATCGCTTCACAACGAAACCATGAAAAAATTAAATAATTGTAGTTATCATGCATCTACTCGAAAATCGTCCATTATTTTGATTTTGTACTTACACCGACGGATAGACAATTACGAACATTTTGGTAGTTTTATTTTTTTCAAAAGATCAAAATCTGATTTTATAAAGAGTTTATTCTAAAATTTGAGCTTAAAACAGCGACAAATCCTACTGTTTCTCTCTTGCTCTTTCTTGCGGTGTGCGATAAGGTAAGAAATACTCAAGGTCATTTGCTCGGGGTACGCCCTTAATCAAAAATCAGAGTTACTTTCGCGTTTGTAACATTGGTAGGGTGTTTTAAGTGCAAAAGATTGTATGGTAGAGACGTTACTCTTTTATGGTAAAACTATTAGATAATATTTGGTACAGAGGAATATTACAATCTGGAATAACTCATAGGCTACTTCTTGTCTCGGTGAAATTAGGGGAACAGAATTAAGTTCTTGCGACTAGGCCTCAACGCCTTCCAAGTAACTAGTTTCATCAAAGAAAGAACGGTGACCAGCATGTTCAAAGAATGTTGGATTTCGAGGACTCGTGTCATCCGTTGTGCCCGAGCTCCACGAGGCTAGTTTTTCAAGCTAGGATAGCAAGCTAGTGTTAGCAAGCTAGTACTTCTAGCTTCGTGTAGACAACGCTACGTAACGCTAGTTTTGTCTACACGAAGCTGGGAGTACTAACTTGCTAGCTTACTAAGACTAGCATGAAAAACTAGTCTCGTGAAGCTCGGGCATCAATTCGTACTTGCCCAGGGTGGCGGATATTGGCCTAGATTCTCTCCTCTTAAGGAATTGTCTGAGTCCTAGCTGTGGAAATATCAAGGATGTATATTATATTTAAGTCACCGTTAATACGCTCTTCGATCGTATTGAAATGTCGTTCGTCTAGACTCTAGAGCCATTTGCATTAGTCATCTTACAACTATTTTTGTACATTATGCATTCCTAAAGAATATTAACGATTAAATGAAGTACCTATCCTACTATTATTATGAATGCGGAAGTTTCCGTGTTTGGATGTTTCTTCCTCACATGTCGGAAAGGCTAAACGGATTGAGTTGAAATTTGGATTAACACATAAGATACTTTCTGTCACAGGAAAATAACATAACATAGTAATAAACTTTATTTAAGCTAAAAAATAACGGGTACTATGCGAGTAAAACCGCAGGACGCTGCTATTTAATAATCAGATATATTTCTTGACCAATTTGTCTCAAAACGCTTTAATTCATTTATTCGAACTATATATTCATAAGAACACTTGGTAACGTCATTGACAAAAAGGCTAAGAATATGTGTACATAATAAATTAATAAGATGAAATAACAATGTCAAATGAATAAAAATATATAGATAGTTAATCTATTTTTATTTCACTTAAATTACAAAGAAAAATACTGAAAAAAACCTTACAATAAATTAGCAATTGGCAGCAGTAAAGAGGCCTCGTCAATTAAATGCAGCTGTAAAAAGGCATTCTCAAAGACAAAAAAAACAAATAATTAATAAATACAGATACTATATAAGTACAAGCAATGGTACATCAATAGTTTTAAATAATTATTATTCATAGATCTAGACTAGATCATCGCCAGTAAAACAAAAATGATCATAATCACATTGAATTAAAGTTTCAAATGTGTTGTTTCAGGAACGGGCATGTTGGCTGGCGACGAAGTGTTAGCTAACATAGGGTCTGATCACTTGGCGTTAGCGGAATGGAACTCCACTTCCATATTGACACAAGCAGAAGCCACTGCAGGATTGTGGATGGGACGGCTTCGTATCACGGGCAAATTCCTCGGTAAGATTTAACTCCATCTCTCCACCTATACTCCTTCTTTAAGACAAATATTTACCTTGTAATTACTCTAGAATAAATATAAATAAGTAAATATTCGTGGACATTTCACACACAACGCCAATATGACCCCAAATTAATCAAACTATGGGAGCCATATAGCTGATATAATACTTATACATTTTTAAAACGTCCATTGAAATGTTACACTGACCTTGCGTTTGTCTGAGGGCACGACGATACTTTTAGGATGTGTGGGTTAACCCCAAGTTTGAGGGGTTGCCAACACCCTTGTCTCGCGGCCGTCATCTTGAAAAACGTCTTTTTCGATATTTCTTTCAACCTACCAATCCTACAAAGAAATATTACGACATAATTTGTAGCAAATCAAATTTCCTACAAGTTTTTTCATATTACTTTGACCTGAAAATTCGAAAATAAAGAAATTTAAGCAAAATGTGTCTTTTTCGCATAACTTACATATTAAATTGTGTAGTTAACATTTTCAAAAATTCAGTTTAATTGTTTGTTTGATTATGTAATTTAATCGATTGTCTGAGTTCAATTTTAAGTAGAAATCGATGGTTTATTTTTCGAAAAAAATTAAAATTATTATTATTAGTATGTTATTATTACTTGTAATTAGCTTGTATTAAAAGATGTATTATATTTGGTGAACAGGCAGAACAGACGTGACGGTGTCGAAGCGTCGCGGCACGCAAATGATCCCGGTCGACAGCGGCTCCATGCCGGTGGTCATCATCAGACCGGAGAGGGTCATCGACACTATCTTCGTTACCAGTGTTGCCACTTTCGTAAGTTCAATCTACACTAATCCTACTAATATTGGTGGACATTTTTTTCACACACAACAACAACAATTGTACAAGCTTTGTGTAGTTTAGAGCCAAACCACAGATCAGAAAATAGTTATGCCCAAACTACGCAAAGCTTGTACTATGCCAGATAGCTGAAATAATACTCATTCATTTTAGTAGTGGTAGGACTCTTAGCAGAGTCCACCTGGGGAAGTAGCTTTGCCAGTTAATCTACCGCCACGCAGTAATGTGCAAACATTACCGGTTTGAATTACCAATGTTTCCAGAGAAATTACAGGTCTTAGAGATATAACATCTTAGATATCTGGGTGACGAGCGCAGTGCAGTTCTAGGTAATGATTTGGATTATTCATGTTCCAATAGCTGCGTGTCACTGTGCTGTTATGTGGCAGGCATGTTGCTTAACATCAGGCACATGTCCTGTTCGGATCGTCACTCTTTATTTGAAAAAAAAAAAAAAAACTTAGAAAACACCCAGGCACAGTTCAAATATTTGTATTCAAAATATTTACACTGTGTGTTTGAAGTGACATTGCGTTGACACAGTACAAAATTACAAAAAGCGTGCCTACTCATGTACGCACGCAAGATGTTAATACTTAAGGTAGTGGTTCGCGCCGCGACCGCGACGCGAGACCGCGACCGGAGACCGCGACCCGAGACCAAGACAGGTACTTTACACTATGGAATTGTATGGGCGCCAGTTCGCGCCGAGACCGCGACCGCGACCGGTCTCGGTCTCCTGTCGCGGTCTCGGCGCGAACTGGCGCCCATACAATTCCATAGTGTCAAGTGCCTGTCGCGGTCTCCGGTCTCGGTCTCGTGTCGCGGTCTCAGCGCGAACTTGTACCTTTATTATTAATCCTCGTGCTAAGAATTCAAACTAATAACCAACATAATCGAAAATATCTTTAACGCAAGAATTATTAACCCGAGTTAGTTACAATGTTGACTAAAATGGCTAGCTTTTTAAGCTACGAACCCATGGAGCAATTTTCACCCGCGACCGGCTCGGTTACGGGCCCGTAGCTTCTGTAGAATGCAGACATAAATGTAAATAAAACCGGCCAAGTGCGAGTGGGACTCCCGCACAAAGGGTTCCGTACTCCGTACCATTAGCAAATAAACGGCGAAAACCTCTTTGGTTTTATTCGAAATTTCTTATACATCACAATTTCCGCAGACAGGGGAAAAGGTTTGTTCAATATTGATTTTTCACTCCTGATTCTGACGATGAATTCGACATCGCGTTCTATTTTTGCTAGTAACGCCATCTAGTTTGTTTGGGACGTGGGACGTACTAATCGAGCAAAAATCAAGTTTGTTGTATGGGAGCCCCCCCCTTAAATAATGTTTTTATTAAATTTTTAGTATTTGTTTATTATTTTTTCTATACATCATCTGTGAAAATTTCAACTGTCTAGCTATCACCGTTCTTGAGATACGGCCTGGTGACAGACGGACGGACGGACAGCCAAGTCTTTTGCCAAGTCAACCCTTTGGGTACGGAACCCTAAAAACAAAGCTCACTCATTGCTTGCGGCTCCCGCTGCACCGATGCCGACGGGCAACTAGTAGAAACGCGCGGGCCGCGGTCGCCCGCGATAATAAACAGCCGTGAAAATAAGCGGCCTCGTGAGTTTTTGACTAAGACCGTAATTCCGCAACCGCGTCGGGCGCGGGTGAAAATCGCTGTGCGAGTTCTTAGCCTAAAATGTGTCAGATTTTCATGACTGCGTGCGCGCGTATCGTAATAGTTTTCTCTCGCTATTTTTCCCTGATGCGCCAAAATAAGTTTAAATTCAAAAAGGCGCACTTAAAGCTTAAAAACTCTTCTACAAGTCATTTCCTGCCGAACACTACACTCACGTGTTATTTGTTTAGATATCGCTGGTATTAAACTCTCATTATCTACTATATTGAAGATAAAAATACATTGTTGTAATAATTATGTATTTATCAGCTTTTAATTACCTTCACCTTCAAAGTACATAAAATAATCCGATTTCACATTTTTAAATCGTAACCAAATTAAAATTATTGATAACCTCTGGATAACTTCAAAAGCTACTGGAATTTGCATTATATAAGTATTCAATATCAATAAAAGTAATAATGGCATATTTTTATCATTTTTCTTGAAACAACTTTTCACAAGATTTTTCACAAAAATGTATACCCTTTTGTCACTTTCCGGAACATTCCACTTTGAAATTGCTCCATTAATTTCTCCAGATCGGTCCATTCGTGTCGCCGAGCAATAGTAAAGGCGCTTACACGAGGGCAATAATTTCGGCGATATTGCTTCTAATTGCTCCAGATATTTCATATTGCTCACACATATATTTATGCGATATAAGCACTACATACACTTCCATACTCACCCTCATGTTCAAATTCATAATTTCTATCCTTTGTTCCAGGTATCACTAATCTTCATAAACTTCGGTTGCGCCATGCATTGGCCGACCGTACAAGGAGTGCTCAAGAAGCCCATAGGTCCATTGCTGGGATTAGCTGGACAGTTCCTCTTCATGCCACTCGTAAGAATATTCGCATAATTTTAAAAAAACACAGAATTTAGCTATCCTACAAACATAAAATACTAAAGATAAAGATAAGATAAAGATAATTTATTAACATAACACAAGGTATGGTACATACAATTTATACATATTATGTGAAGAAGAGACACAATCAATCGGTTACTTAGTGTACACAGGTGAGGATTGTTAACGAACCCTAAACTAAGCACAAGGCTTGTGTCTTAGGGCTCGAGCGCGCGAGTGCCAAGTTAATAATGTATGTTTCCTGTATATCAAGTAAATGTATAGTGTCTTTAATAAATTCAAATGTTAGTAGGGTGACTATGCAATACATATATGCACTGAAAACTACGGTTGTGCACCGACAAATAAACACAAACGCAAGATATTCAAAATGAAAAGCTATGGCTATTCTCTATAAATATTGTGAATGAGACTTTCTGTCTCTAAGTATGACAACTTTAGCAGCCACTCCTTGACAGTTTTTTTATAAGTATACTAACAGTGCCCCATCGTTTTTCCCGCGCAATTCTCGTTATTTTCTTGGGCTAAAAAGTAGCCCATGTGTTCTTCCAGACTATGTACATTATATTATAAACAAATGTCCATACTGTTTGATTTAAAATTTAGCTACTATACAGACTCCGGGGTCTGTGTCCTTTATCATTTGTATTTTTTTACATATTTCTTCGATTCAAAATAATCATACTAATCTATACTTTTATACTAATATTATAAAGCTGAAGAGTTTGTTTGTTTGTATGTTTGTTTGTTTGAACGCTAGGATCTCGGAAACTACTGGACCGATAGGAAAGATTCTTTTTTTGTTGGATACTCAATTTATCGAGGAAGGCTATAGGGTATATAACATTACGCTACTATCAATAGGTACGGAGTATGAGTGAAGAATGTAAAGAAAACGGGGAAAAATATTTCTCTTCGAGAGCTTTAGTTCCGTGAATTTAAATTCTCTTTGGTCGTTGAAGTCGGTGACGGCGCGTGTCTACATTTGAAGTTTGTGTCATTTGAAGTAATCAAATTTGTTCTACAACAATGCATTGTTGCTTATTTACGTATTTTTAGGGTTCCGTAAAACGTAATAAAATGGCCAGCAATGGATATTTTAGTATGGATTTTCCTCAAATAGACGCGGGTGAAACCGCGGGGCACGGCTAGTGTTACATATGCGTGAAAAGGGAAGCAATTTTTCAACAAGACATCTTTATCCACTACCATTAGAATAAACCTTTTTTAAACAGAAACAACAGATCGAATGCGCACAGTTTGAAGTTCTGGACGTCTACTCTCTTTCTACTAAAAACGTGTTCCAAGAATATTGTAATTAAGAGTAGGCGTAGGCTTAAACGGACGAAACGACGGATCGAAGTACAACCGGAGTAGGAAAGTCGCGAGTTTATTACGTTAAATTACGTTTAGAGTATAAAGAGAGTAGACGTCCAGGACGTCTAATTAGAGTATGCTTAGAACATTTCAACGTCAACAATGTTCGATCGGACGAAACGAAGTAGAACCGGAGACGGAAAGTCGCGTGCTAATTTCAAAATTACGTTTTTCGACGTCCAGGACGTCTATTCTCTTTCTACGAAAACGTAATTTCGAAATAAACTCGCGACTTTTAAACTCCAATTCTACTTCGATCCGTCGTTTTGTCCGTTTAAATGTTCGAAGCCTACTCTGATTAGAATAGGCTTAGAACATTTAAACGTCAAACAATGTTGTATCGGATGAAACGAAGTAGAACGAGAGCAGGAAAGTCGCGAGTTTTTTTTCGAAATTACGTTTTCGTAGATAGACAGTAGACGTCCAGGTCACAATTAGTCTCCGTTTGCCCGCGCGCCGATTGGTATTGCACGAAATCGTCTTATACTGGCAGAATTCAGAAGTAAAACGTTACAACTCTCAAGGATATTTATAACTCGCTGTTTATTTAGAACATATAGGTACCCCGCGAGCTTTTTCCGTACTGAGAAACATAATGTTAAGAAAGTAACTTTGGCCTTTTTATTTGTATATTTTTTTAAATGGGTAGAACCTTTATTAAACCTTAAGTTACGGTGGTCTAGTCGGGAGAACGGCGGCTGCCGATCCGGAGGGTTCAAACCCCACACGCACCACTGTCTTTTCGAAGTCATGTGCGTAATGCCGCTAACTTAAAACGGTGAAGGAAAACATCGTGAGGAAACCGACATGTACCTAGAATCTTTCGAAGTCATGTGTCATCCACCAACTCGCACTGGGCCAGCGTGGTGGATTATGGCCTTAACTCTCTCCTTGCGAGAGAAGGCCCCGAGTCCCAGCAGTGGGAACGTTTAGTGGGCTGTTGATGTTGTGAACCTTTATTTGCAAAATTAAAATACAATGAGAACTACACTACGCTGCATACCTGAATTATCCATAGAGCAATTAAGGTCTACAGATAATACTTTGGCTAACTTTTATGTAATAAAATGTGTATATTTCAGCTAACATTCGGACTGGGTTTCCTGATCTTCCCTAACCAGCCTGAGATGCGCCTGGGCATGTTCTTCACAGGAGTATCACCGGGTGGCGGTGCATCTAATATCTGGACCTTCATCCTCGGAGGAAACCTCAACCTCTCCCTTGCCATGAGTTCAATTTCTACACTCTGCTCTTTTGGTGAGTATATTGAACTGAAGACTTGTATTGACGCACCACATACAGATTTTCCGTGGACTGTGAATTGAAGTCATTACTTTGGTAAATGAAAGAAAGCTTCGGGTAAACTCGGATGATATCGATGGCAATGGCCATGGCCACGCCCATTCGTTTCAACCGGATAGTTACCAAAGTGAGCTACCAAATTCTGAGTTATTCGTTTTCACTTACTAATAAACAAAGCTAATAAAAGCGTGTTAAAAAAAATAAAAGTTTGTGTTTTCGTATAAAATCAAGTTTAGTTCAAGCAATGAAATGTTAGCGATACAAGTTATTTGCCTAGTTGTTTGATCAAACGGCTGAATTCAAATTCATTTGTTTGAAATTTAAACATAATCGAGTCTACACAAAAACAGGAGTCCACTGAGTATCATTCAGGCCTATCTATCTTGTTGACATACGTCACCTGTATAGGTACATATATACTGCTATAACGCACTTCGGTGACGCAGCAAACGTGTTAAACCTATAAAAGTTTAAAAAAACCGGCCAAGTGCGAGTGGGACTCGCGAAGGGTTTCGTACGATATTATATAGGAGCCCCCTTAATTATTTATTTTATTTTGTTAGTAAAAATGTAAATATGTTAATAATCGCGAATATTTATACATAAATTATTACTGAATATTAAATTGTTAATTATTATTTATTGTCGTAAACAAAAATCGAAGGAGAGTGACACTAACGTGATAATCAATTTGCAAATATTAACTAAAATAATATATTTATGAATATATTTATTTTATTTTAAGTAATTATATTTCAAGAGAACATAAAATGAAATATTATGTGTATAGTTAAAGCGTCTACCTGTCATCGTTATTAGTATCGAGCAAGAAACGGTAAAAAAATCAAGTTTGTAGTATGGGAGCCCCCTTAAATATTTATTTATTTATGTTATAGCGGCAATAGAAATACATCATCTGTGAAAATTTCAACTGTCTAGCTATCACCGTTCTTGAGATACAGCCTGGTGACAGACGGACGGACGGACGGACAGCGAAGTCGAAGAGCGAAGAAGACAGTAATAGGGTTCCGTTTTTACCCTTTGGGTGCGGAACCCTAAAAAAGGAATTATCCCATCCAAAAAGATTCTAACCCTCTCGTCTCGAAACCGTCACATTTCGTTCTGTTGCTCCGACATTATGCTACATTAGCATGTCAAGGACGCGAACCGTTGAAATTTTCCTCTAATAAAGCGGCTAAATTAATTCGCTTTAAAAAATACAATGTTTCTTTCCAGGTTTGATCCCTGCTTGGTTGTTCTCCCTCGGCCAAGTGGTGTTTGCTAACGCGAACATTCGCGTCCCATACAGAAACATCGCCACCTTCGTGGTGGGTCTCATAGTGCCGATGGGCATCGGACTGGCCATGCAGCGGTGGACGCCGAGGATCGCCGCCTTCATGGTGCGCATCCTGAAGGGATTCTCCACGACGCTGCTGCTGTTCATCATCATCTTCGCCATCATCACCAATCTGTACATCTTTGAGCTGTTCACTTGGCAGGTGAGACACTTTTGTTGTAAATAATATCAATCTGTACTTGTTTTTGAGCTGTTTCATTGACAGATGAGTCACTTTTTGTCGTAAATAATGTCAATTTGTACGTCTTTCAACTGTTCAGTTGGTAGTTCAGCCACTTTTTGTTGTAAATAATGTCAATCTGTACATCTTTGAGCTGTTCACTTGGCAGGTGAGTCAATTTGTGGTAGAATAACAAAAATCGCCGAGAATTCGTGGTGACCGCCATTTTGTTTTATTGACATTATGTTTCATGACGTTGTGACCATAGCGAGTTTATTGACATCCTGTTTCGTAGTATCCAGATCATAGCAAAGTTTATTGAAATCATGTTTCGTAATCCCCAGGTCACAGCAAGTTCAATAAACTTGCTAAAAATGTACTCGCTTGCAATAAAGATCATGTTTCGTAATCCCCAGATCATAGCAAGTTTATTGAGATCATGTTTCGTAATCCCCAGTTCGTAGCAAGTTTATTGAGATCATGTTTTGTAATTCCCAGATCATAGCAAGTTTATTGAGATCATGTTTCGTAATCTCCAGATCATAGCAAGGTTATTGAGATCATGTTTCGTAATCCCCAGATCATAGCAAGTTTATTGAGATCATGTTTTGTAATTCCCAAATCATAGCAAGTTTATTGCGATCATGTTTTGTAATTCCCAGATAATAGCAAGTTTATTGAGATCATGTTGCGTAATCTCCAGATCATAGCAAGTTTATTGATGTTCATGTTTCTTAATCCGCAGATCATAGTAGCGGGTATAGGTGTCCCATGGCTGGGTTATTTGTGCGGCTACCTCGCTGCGCGACTGTGCCGGCAGCCACATGCGGACGCGCTTGCCATCTCCATCGAGACCGGTATCGTCAACACCGGCATCGCCATCTTCATGCTGCGCTTCTCGCTGCCGCAACCGGAGGCCGACCTTACCACCGGTAACGTATTTATAGAGATTTAGTTAGTTCTTTTTAGTAGTTGGTAGTTAGATTGTTGATGATGAGTTAGTTCTTCGGTCAAGATGTGATCTATTAATGATGAAACTCGTGGGGGAGGGGGGGGGTGAGGCTAAGCGAGTTTTGGGTAAGTATAGATATGGGGGAGTCAGGTTTAGTCCTATCCGTCGTCTATTAATTACATGAGGCGTTTAGGGGGGAGGGTGAGGCTCGATGGGGGGTTGTACTTAAGATCGAGGGGGGTAAGGTTTAATACCATTCGTCGTCTATTAAGTTACTTAGTTTAGTGGCTCGAAGAGGGATTGTTTGTAAGGATCGATGGGGGATTAGGTTTAACCCTCCGCGCGCGCGCGCCATCTCCATCGAGACCGGCATCGTCAACACCGGTATCGCCATCTTCATGCTGCGCTTCTCGCTGCCGCAGCCAGAGGCCGACCTTACCACCAGTAATATACTAATACAGCCTCGGAGGAGACCCATAACAGCCCGCAGGTCTACCTCCTAATTGGCCTGCTTTCTGCTATGCTTTGATTTGTGATGTCATCGGCCAATTTGATAAAGCCGATGCAAGCAGACAACTGCATCTGCTTTCAGTTCCGCTGCATACGGAAAGCAGATGTAGTTGTCTGCTTTCATCGGCGTTACCAAATTGGCCGATGACATCACAAATCAAAGAATAGCAGAAAGCAGGAGAGTTGGGCGGTAGAGCTGCGAGGCTACGGGGAAGGCAAAGCAAACTGACAATTCATGAGGTTCAAGGACAAAAGGCCAAGCTGAAGATGCAGGAGAGTTCATACTCATACTCATTTATTCATACTTTCTGTACATGTCACAATTATGAAATAGTCAAATGAATATTAATATTAATTACATTCACATTGACAGTATGATACTTATAAAAAAATCACTTCAAAATTAATAGTAATGGTATAAATGTAATCGCAAAATTGTATAATGTCAATAGTAATAATGTCAAAATATTATAATCTACAGTGTATACATGTCAATGAATAATTACAGAAATATAATTCATTAACAATAAAAATTAAAAATAATGAAATTAACAAAGAAAAATAAAATAAAAATAAAGCATAGCATAGCTATGTGACCTGTTTCCGTGTCATGAATTCTTTTTCTATGTCATAGAACGCTTCACTGATAAGCCAGCGCCTTAACCTATTCTTGAAAGCATCAAGATTCGGAGCCTCAATGATGTCCTCTGGCAGTCGGTTGTACACTGCAGTGCCCATGACATGTGTCAGTTTGGCGGACCGCTCAAGAGACCGCGGAACGCATTTTAGGCGATGTTTGAAGCGAGTGCAGCGTTGCTTTGATATGACCAGGGCTTCACCCAATTTTTCATATGAATCCAGGTTCAACCGCGTGTACATAGCAACTTGCATTAATATTATTGATAGTAGCGTAAGAACCTGGAGTGAAATGAAAAAGGGTTTAGCCGACTGGTCCTGTGGTATGCACGCTATCGCTCGGATCGCCCGTTTCTGACAAACGAACGCGCGTTTCCACGTGGCACCTCTACCCCATAGCTCGGCTCCATACTGGAGCACGGACCGAGCACGAGACTGGAGCACGGTTCTGCACGCAGTCGTGGCTTTGTCTCGACACACCTTTGTCCACTACACCGACGATGTCGAAGATGACGCGATTTGTCGTCATGTGTTGCGAACTTCGACCGCGCCACCCAGTGCCATCATACCAAATTCCAAATGGGCAGATCGAAATGCAGCTGTGATGGCGGCTCTGGGCCGGGGTGAAGCTTTTATTACAAAATATGTTTAAATAGACGTTTAGTTATGTTTAATTAGGCTTAATACCTAATATTTATGTTTAATCAGGTTTAATATGTTTAAAATATTTAGTTTCCGTCAGATTTGTTATCTAGGTCTTCCTGCATTTGACAAAGAAAACTAATGAAAAACAAATTTGTAAATATGTTAAAAAGGGCTAGGACCTAGGAGTCCGTGGAAATACATTTTCGCCGCTCCATCGCTACGCCACATTAGCTAGCTACGTAGGCACTTACGATTTTTCCTTACCAAAAATATCTTAATACGACATTTTGTTTTTAAAGATAAATTAAAAGTTAAAACGGCTATGTTATAATTCCAGTGATTCCTGTGTCGGTGGCCATCATGACTCCAATCCCCATGACGTGTATCTACATATACCAGAAAGTGAAAGCTTGGTGAGTACCGCATCCATTTACTTATTCCTGGGTTCATGTTCTGCCAGCGACTTCACACCTTATAGACTTCTACGGATTTTTTTTCAACGGTATTTAATAAATTTAATGTGGAGTTCTGAAAGTATAAATAAATAAATATTGGTGGACATTTCTTACACAACGCCCTGTAGCCCAAACTAAGCGAAGCTTGTATTATGAGATAGCTGAAATAATACTTAGGTATACAATTGTAAACCTACGACTTAGTAGGCAGACTTACTATACATTTAACCAAGATCATCCAGTATTGCGAACATACTTTGAATTTGAAATGTATCGGAATTAAATCCACTACACGAAAAATATTAATTTTTAGCCATTTTGAATACAAAGTCGTGAGAGATGCGACGTTATTTCGTATGAGTTGTTTGATAAGTATTCTATACCTTCATGGTAAGCCGTCCAGGTCATATGAGGCAAACGGGACAAAATACGATTATCTTCACGGCTTTATCGTACCTACTGCTGTATCGAAAGTAGAAAACTTTGGTTCTATCACTAACAAACAAATAAACTCATACCACCAATATTGTAGAAGATTAATATCAGTTGATAGCAAAATTAATTATTAAACTATTCGTATTAATGATAAAAAAACGATAACACTACACAAATGTAGGACACATACACTGTCTTATAAAATGCCTCATATATACTGGATATACTCGGTATTAGTATCATGAAATATGACAAATATTTCAAAGGTGTTTTTGGTCAAATGCTTTGTCTGAAAATGTTTTACCGTAAATTAGATGTCCTTTAAGGTGTGAAGTTATGGCGTATAAAAAACCGTTATGCTCTTTAGAGGTCTGGTAAATGTTTTTGGGATCAATCAATTTACAAAATCTGGGCTGCAATGAAAACTATAAATGATTTTGCGATCTAATTGTTCTCATCCCAATCCTACTGCGTCAAATAGGTATAATATACCAGTCTAATTAGTCCCACAGTTTGATTATGGATGGGACACATATTTTTTTTATCAAATTATTAAAAATAGACAAAGATATAGATCATCATACTTCCGGAGAGGGGGGTTGTGACGTCACGTCTGCGTAAAAATCGTATGTATACGTGACGTCACTCAAAACTTTTAAGCACTCTATAACTTCATATTTTTTTGTTTGTAAAACAAAAGAAAAAATCATCAAAAAAAGTACATTTTTTTAATTAATCTAACTGACGGACCAATTAGTTTTTTATGTCACCATGCCTATTTTATTGTGAATAGGCAAAAGGCAGTCTCGCAAAATTTCGCAAAGTCATAAAAAAGTTTTATATATAAACCCATTTTATAAACAAATTGTTTAGTAAAATGTAACGTACTAAATAACAAAATGATTGAAACTAATTTGACTAATCACACGATTGTCCAAAAAGGGTTATGTTTTTTTTATGTTTATCTTTTTTTTCCATTTCACAGTAACTGTAATTAGATTAACTTTGTTTTAAAAGTTCTTTGTATTTATTAAATATTTTGTAAATTCATTTTTATAGTGTGACCATGTAACATGAATTTATCGAACTGTAATGTGTCAATTTGGTTGTAGTTTTGTAGATAATCAACTTAAAAGGCATTATTTAGACCCCAAGTTCATAAAAAATACTGTAAAATTTTGATTAATGTATTAAGTTTACAGAAATAGTATTATAAGAGGGTTATATTGCCTTATAAAATGTATCAAACTCCACAGTCCTTTAACATAATAACCCATATTGGACAATCATGTATTTATCCGATTTATTTATTAATCATTTCTGCTTTCTTTCCTTACTATTTTAATTTAATTTGCACGTGTGTTGTTTTTATTTGCAAAATTTTACTAAACAATTATTAATAAAAGTGTGTTAATGGGCTATCAAAGTGATGTTTAAACCATCAGGGGAGTCATTGCTTTCTGTGCCAAAATGACATGATTGAATCGTAGGTTCGAATCCTACGAGTACTATATTTACTAGGGAACATTTTGATAGTTACCGACAGACATCTTAAGTTACCGGCAGATATCTTAATAGTCACCGGCAAACGTGATAGTTATCGGCAAACATCTTGAACACAGCGAGTCGTCCCCTTCCAACCTTGCGCGTTACCCCCGCGCCACCTGCCTCTCACCCGATTCCGGTTTGAAGGGCAATGTTTCAAAAAAAATACGGGCATAAAGATCATCTTATAATCTCTGGGTGACGAGCGCAGCGCCGAGCTAGAAAATTGTAGGACTCTTCATGTTCCAATAGCTGCGTGAGACTGTGCTGTTATGAGCAGACGTGATAGGCACAATTGTACTTGTCTCATGTCCCGACCTGTTACTCTATGTTATATTATAAAATTCTTTTTCTCGGAAAAACTGAACAACCGACATCAATTAAAAATTCACGCATTTTACTAATTTGAATAGAATTAATAGTAAACTAAAATAACATCGGACTTAAATATTTTTTTTGCTTTTATTATAATTATTACAAAACGGTTCCACCAATTTCGATAAAATTCATATTAGATCATTCGGGACGTCTACACTTTGGTACAAAAACAATTATCAAAATTGATTCCCGCGGCTGCAAGGTTTGAGGTAACAAACAAAAAAATCAATCGAGTTGAGAATCTCGTGTTTTTTTGAATGCCCATAAAAAATACGTTCAAGATGTTTGCCGGAAACCAAATCTTACTACAACTACATCGATTATTATTTATCGTACGGGTTTCCAATACATAATTTGATATTATATTGTTTTTATTTTCCATATTCCATATCGTCACCATTCCATACGTTTTGTCTTCCAGTACGGGAGGTATGTTACATTGTTTTTTTTACCACAATTTTGGGGAAATACGGTGGCGGTGTTTCTTTTACCGTTCATTGCTTATGCTGTCATTTTATGCTTTTTGCTTTAGCTTAGGAGAAAATGTTGACAACAACTGAACGTCATCGTCTACGCTGTTTTAAACTTAATGGCACAGCCGTTAAGGTTTAAATTTGTTTGACTTTGTCTTACAAGGTGATAGAAGTGTTTAAAAAGAAAATAGACTTGACTAATTGTTTTCAATCAGTCGCTTGGTTGATTTTAAATGCTCTATGAATCATTTACACATTTGTCTGAATACCAGTTCCTAATATTCAATCGAAATTGTATATTTTACTTTTTTTAATTTTTATTTCGTGCGTCGTAACTTTCATTTGCTAGTCTTATTGTTATTATTTTCATAGCAGATTCAGAGTTCCGCGTTTGTATTTATATTTTTGTATATTATATTCACTCAAACGAAGGATTGAATGTTATGAACTGGTATAATATCTACTGTGTGTGTCTTTGGGCTATAACTCGGATGATGTGGTATAATTTTAGCCGTGGCCATAGTATTATGATAACGTATGGTTATGGAATCACATTTTGAAACTCGACGGTAATTAAACCAACAATTTCTAATGTCAATACCAAATTTAATCTTTTATTTCAAACATTTATTCGAGGCTTACGCGAGATTAGGTACTTGTTAAATCGGGGATTTTTTTACACTTGCAACATCAAGAACTAGAAGGATTTGAAATCGCCGTAATACGTCTTTCTGTTAATCTTTGGACTCGTAAAACAAATGATTTACGGGACTTGTGCATCTACGAAGCCTATTAAATTTTTTTCATGTACATACGTAAAAAAGCGACTGATTTGGGCTAAAAAAATATGTTACCATTCTTTGCCTCGGGCTAAAGATCGCACAAAGATTTTAGTAAATTATATTAATTTATAAAATGACTTTCGACAGTGGCAACATCATATTTTATTCTCTTTTATGCCAAGCCCAAGCTCGATACCAGGTATGCCATCTGTCCGTGGACGGTTTCGTGGTAGAAATCGCTCAAGCGATAAGTCCGCTAAGTAGATATAGTATGTTTACGGAGAGTTATTGTATTGTTGCCCGAGCCGTATGTTTTATTCGATAGCCATAGAAGTATTCACAGATAAGTGGGTTCAAAATGTGATCCGTGGTTAACATGATATCCACACATCTGGGTAGCTTTATGTGGAGGGGCAATGTTTCTTATACGCTTATTGGGGATCATCCCTAAATTACGTCATACGTCAATAG
Source organism: Ectropis crepuscularia (assembly GCA_963693475.1). Taxonomy (NCBI): domain Eukaryota; kingdom Metazoa; phylum Arthropoda; class Insecta; order Lepidoptera; family Geometridae; genus Ectropis; species Ectropis crepuscularia. The sequence continues at coordinate 10,742,621 of OY856361.1, forward strand.
CAGGGGACAATATGTCACAAGGAGATAGGGGTCCTAACCTTTATGACGTCACATTTCAAAATCTATTATAACTTAATTTCAAAGATGGCGTAAGTCCAAATGAGAAGTTTTAAAGATGCAAATAGAACTGTCAGTGAAGAAGTGTAGCGCATATGTTTCAGTTTGTAAAATTTATCTGACGAATTGAAACATTGGCGCCACCTATAGTGGGATTAAGAACTATCCTTGAGATGTCTATTTACGTCTAAAAATGCCTTATTTCAGTAACTTAATAAAAAAAGTTATGATTCCATCAAGCTCCCTAGCAAACTTGTAATAAATGTTGAGATACGATACACTATGTCTAGTAACCATACCGATAATACAGAGTATGCAATCCGCATTAAAACACAGTATTTTTAATATTAAAAAAAATAACTTAAAAAGTGTTATTCATTGATTTTGTTTATAAATGAAACTAATTACGAAAATTTTGTTTTTTTTTATATACATTTCATAGTTTATTTAAAAATGGAAATGTTTTGAATTCAGATTGCTGTTTTCATTTTTTTTTTGTAAATTATGTGACTTCGTTACTAGGGAACTAGGGAAAGAGAAGTCTCACAAATGATTAATCGGGATGACAAGGACCAACGAGGGATTATAGTTATGAGATTCGTATGACGTAATTTGTGGACGGCCCAGTGGTTGTGGATACTAAAACCTATATTGATATTAAGTGAACCAACACCAGCTCTAAGCAGAAAGAGTCGGGTCGCCTTCTACTAACCATTAGAATGACCTTTTACGCGAAACTCTGAAAAAAATTCCAATTAATATAATGTGTTGTCGGGGTTGGATTCTTTGTAGATTCAGCCTGGATAAGTACCACACCTTTGCCAGTTATTCTCCCGCCAGTCAGTAATGTGCAAATATCACGTGTTACGGTTTGAAGGGGAATGTTTTCAGAGAAATTACAGGGTAGGTATAGAGATAAGTCATCTTATATTGCTAGGTAGGTAATGATTTGGGCACTTCATCTTCAAACAACTACGTAACACTGCCGTAATCGGCAGGAATGTTGCTTACCATCAGGCACATGAACTGCTTGTCCCGTAACTCTTATTGTGAAAAAATAGGTTTTTGATACATTTTGTAGAACAACAAATTTCGCCGATGTTGCGGCGGTTACCGCTTACCATCAGGCGGACAGTTTGCTTTTTGCCTTTAATATTGTAAAACAAAAAATGATTGGCAGTCTTAAAACTTCAAATTGTATTATTAAACAGTAATAATGTTGCACAATACGCTGTAATATACCCATTTTGCTACAAATATATACTGCTATTGTTTGTTACACACGTCGACGCCAGCTTACAAGATTCCACCCATCCAAGAAGCATACGTCCCGCGGGTCTACCGCCTAACTGAAACTGTCTTAGCTATGATATTGCTCTCTCTTTTCTTTTCGCTTGAAATGATAGAGACAGCAATAGCAAAGCCTTAGCCGATCTAGTTAGGCGGTAGACCGGCCGCTCCGTTGCTATGCCGCGGACTGACATTACCATGTCGATGACGCAACCTATTATAGGTCGTTTGTTGGTTGTTGTTTTCCCCTAGCCGTTATTGTTTTTCTTAATCTGTAAATCTGTTTTTGAATTGAAAGCTTCTTTAGGCGCGCCTAGACAGATTTTTCGTGGGCTGTGAATTGAATTCTAGCGTCACGCTCGGGTATGATAAGAAATCTTAGGGTAAACTCGGGACCATGGCTATTGGCCATTTAGAAATGCGTCAGCCATTGGGAAATGCTGAAAGGGCGTGGCCTCGGCATCAAGCCATGGCCATCTAGAAATGCATCAGCCAATAGGAAATGCTGAAGCATTTCTAGATGGCCATGCCATGATGCGCAGGCCACGCCCTACGGTTACACCCGTGTAGTTTCCAAGGTAAGCTATCAAATTCTGAGTTATAACTTTTCACTTCTATCGGCAGTTCCTATGACTGCCATTTTTTTTTCTTTTGGCGTGAACAATAAAGATCTATCTATCCCCAACCAAAAAGTGTCTGAAGTTTGAACTTAAAAAATTAAGTTTTTTGTTGTGTTTTCAGCTTCGTCAACCGAAACAAGCATGAAAAAATCATCGAAGAAGGGAACACCCCCGTATCAGAGTCGGGACTCGAGCCCCCAGTCGTCGCAACCATTGATGTCGACACCAAACAGCAGTAACGACGTCGTCGTCTAACATCGTTTTACATCAACTGATGAGAAACGATGATGATTGTTAAGTAAAGTTACATGATATCGATAGAAGGTCACAATTTGTATTTAAAACACATAAACTTATTAGTTTTAACTACATATTTAATATTAGTAGGTATTGTTTCGTTTTGGTACTCAGCAAATATGAGTGGTTTTGCGAAGTCATATTGGCTTTACATATCAATTTAGAACGTTAGAAATGTATGTGTATTATAAGTCTACGAACAAATAAATACAGAAAGGTAACACGGTAACAGCACTTCAGAAATGATAATAAGACAACGTGGTAAGGTTTATTTTCGTCTGTAGATAAGCAAGATCTATATTGAACTAAACGAAATTGCGTGTCAGGACGCTAGATGGCTCTATGATGCATGTACCTACATCACACAGTCCTAATATTGAAAAACTAATTGTTGCAAGTCCAATTTGATCTGGGTGACATTTAAGGAAAACTCTGTTAAAATTCAATAAAAAAAAAGATATGTTTAAATACCTGTTTGTTTAATGAGTAGACGTTTCCCGTAAGAAAATATTATTTTGGATTTCCTAAATTTTTTGGTTTAAATGTTTTGCTTGCAATTATATTATTCTGTAGTATATTTGTTCGTAGGTATGAATTAAAAAGTAAATGCTTCATTATCATGTAACTCTACTAACATCACGATTGTCAATTTTTTTTACTTATTTCTGTACCAGTGGGGCTCATAACAACTTAATATTATATAAAATCTAAATGGCGATGCAAGAATGTCAATTTTACTCTTTATACATAAAATTTTGTTATTGTATAATATTATAAACGTCTACAATATTTTGAACTTTTTTGAAAACTGTTTTAGATTTTCTACAGGTGCTTTCTGTATAATGGAAACACTGTTTTTATAACTATTTATTGTGAAATTATGATTCGGATATTGCGATGCCTTCATATGTTTTGGCGATTGCAATTTTTTTTTCAATGACATTCCTACCTGTCATTACGTTTGTCACCTATAAAATATGTCACTGGATTTATTTGAGCACCATTTATTTGCGAGGTTTTTAGGGTCGTCGCGCACTATTTCTCAGCACATTTTATTGTAAAGGACACCTCGGATGACGGATTTTTGTTTGAAAATAATTTTAGTTCTTATTTTACAGTCTATTGTCAGGCATTTGTATAATTTGTAATGTAAGTACTCCGTTTTTTAAGATCCTCATCATATCTTTCAAACTCTTACACCATAGTTATTCTGTTGATTGTTAAAGTTTGGAAAGAGATTTTTGTTGTTAGAAGTTGAGAGCTTAGAAAGAGATGGATCAAAATAAGGTGTTTTCAATACAATATTTTTTTAGTCCGTCAGATGAGGTGTTCCGAATTTAAGCTTTTTTTGGTACAATTTACAGCGTGTGGTAGATAGCATTTGTGACTAAAGTTCAATGTTAGAAACACTGATTTGTAACTGTAGCATAGTTTTTGCTTTGATAATATTTGCCTTTATTGATAATGCCTTGCGAATCATAACGAAAATAAAGTTTTATGACAATTGAACAGCTAAAATGCGTCGAAATAAGTAACAAAATGCTACTGGAATGAAAATTTTAAATATTTTGGAGTGATGATCTTATTTGTATAATGAGTGATGATCTTTAATTGACACCCCTTACACTTACCGCTATATCCTGTGATTTACTTATAGCTCATGTGAGTCAAAAAACTAAAATTTTTGAGTTAACTCAAATCGATAAATAAATTTTCGACATTTATGATTTCAAAAGAGAGAAAATCCAATGTATTAGTGAAATGTCATGACAGTTAGATCTGCGTATTCGCAAGGCATTAAAGCTGCGTGTTTAAATTCAGCGAAGCAGTAACCAAACACGAAAAATATAAAAAAATCACACAAGCTAATTACACCAAAAACGTGTCTGAATCTTTCATATTATGTGATGATACATGATAGATAGATAAACTCTTTATTGCACTTAAATAATAAGACAAAATACAGAAACATCTTATAACAAAGTAACAATAGGCGACCTTATCGCTAAGAGCGATTTCTTCCAGGCAACCGTACATGAAGCGTTGAAAAGGTTATTAGATTATAAAAATGATGTTATCAATTCGAAAAGTTTGTAATATCATTAAAACCAACTATTAGAAATCAGAAGTCAGTGACTTTGGTTCTGCTTTTCGCTGTCGTAGACATGTGGTCTTTAGCGGGGTGTTGCGAGGCACGCGACTGTTTCACTAGTAGACAGTTTAAACAATATTAAAAACTCCCATCTTCACTTGACATCAGACGAGATGGCGCCAAAAATAGCCACGATTTCAACTATTTTTGATAAGCAATGAGTTTCAGTCAAAAGACATGGCGAAAAACCAAATACAACATTTTTTTTTTCACAAACAACATTTCTTAAAAAAAAGCCTTTATAGCCGCTAGCCACGTGCACCCCGTTAAGTTGAGTGTAAACATCGGAGTATCTATAAACATACTGGTATCTTTTGAATGTCACATGTTTAAAAAACTTGTCAAAAATAGTTTTCTATTAATGTACAGGTGGTTTTAATGTTCTGTTTTGTTAGAAAATTGTGATAAACAAACATATTTTTTTCACTCAATTCAAAAATTCAAATCTATCATTCTGAAAAAGTTCATTAAATACAAAATAACGAGGTGGGGTTACTATACTTAGATCAGTCTACCTTCCACCTCGTATGCTTCGAAGTTTACACGAAACTATAAAGGCAATTGGCTTTTAATCGTATTATAGGAGATCTCAATGTGCCGAGTGCCAGTTTCTTCACTTGCGTTTACGAACAAGTAGGTAGTAGGTACCTTTTTCGTATTTTTTTTTAGTTTATCGATTGCGTTGATCTATGTAAAATTTGTGTAATAAAAACCATCTAGTGTCACAAAGCCGCAATTAAGGCGCGAAAATTTGTGAACCAAGCGATGTCGACTCGTTGACGTTTCCAAGTAACAACGCGTCTTCTACCCGTGGATCTATTGACAGCTAGTAGACGTCGAACGACAAAGCGGTGTTGGGCGAGTCCCAAGTGGCTCTAATGAGTTGTGACCCTATCCGTCCTAAACCTTTAAAAATATTTGTGAGAGCATCGATTATGCCCGAGTTACACGACGCTAGATTTTCAAGCTAGTATAACATGCTAGTGTAAGTAAGCTAGCAAGCTAGTACTTCTAGCTTCGTGTAGACGAAACTAGCGTTGCGTAGCGTTGTCTACACGAAGCTAGAAGTACTAGCTCGCAAGCTTACTAACACTAGCTTGCTATCCTAGCTTGAAAAACTAGCCTTGTGTAGTTCGGGCATTAGAGATCGCTCGATCGAGTAGAAATACGGTTGTTTCTTCTTCAGCTGGTGTTAACCCGTTAACGCAATCGAATACACGTAAGTTGGTGATACTGGCAGTCGGTGCTCAGTCCAGTGTTGTGCGGTTGCGTTCACATGACTGGTTTTATAGGTGAAACAGATGTGGAGCAAGGCTGCTAGCGTTTGTGGCAACAGTATTTTGTTATGTTTGAGAGATCGATTATGTTAAGAATGAAATACAAACGTTTTATATTTATAACTGTATTTTATTTGTTTCCAAATCATGCATACGCAACCCACTAAAGGTTCCCACTTCGGGCCTGCTCTCGCAAGGAGAGAGTCAATGCCATAATCCATCACGCTGGCAAAGTGTGGCTTGGTGGATGCCACATGACCTCGAAAGATTCTAGGTACATGTTGGTTTCTTCGCGATGTTTTCCTTCGCCGTTTTTAAATTAGCGGAATTACGCACATGACTTCGAAAATACAGTGGTGCGCGTGGGATTTGAACCCGGGGCTCCGGATCGGCAGTCGCCGTTCTCCTGACTAGACCAGCCGTAACCTTAGTACTTCCCACATCATAGTTACTTGAAAGAACTATTGTACCTATACCTAGTTGTTTATGATGATAAATACATATGTATATGGAATGGTTCCAGGTATGCTATGTGTGTAAATATAGTTCGTAAATAATATATTGGCAGTCATAGGAACTGCCGATAGAAGTGAAAACTTATAACTCAGAATTTGATAGCTCGCTTTGGAAACTACACGGGTATAACCGGAGGGCGTGGCTTGGGCACCATGGCATAGCCATCTAGAAATGCGTCAGCATTTCCTATGGGCTGATGCATTTCTAGATGACCATGGCATGATGCTGAGGCCACGCCCTTTCAGCATTTGCCATTGGCTGACGCATTTCCAAATGGCCAATAGCCATGGTCCCGAGTTTACCCGAAGATTTCTTATCATACCCGAGCGTGATGCTAGAATCCAATTCACAGCCCACGAAAATCTGTCTACGCGCACCTAAAGAAGTTTTCACTTCAAAGAGGGTTACTAGGGTTCTGCGCCAATGCAAAGTTCGGTAGGCAGTAGAATAGTAGAAATGACTTGAGACCAACCGCCGTAAAAGATGCCTTAAAAATACAGGATAAATATGATCTTGATGCATACAATCTTGTAGAGCAAGATCCTATGGTTGCCAGACCTTTGAAACAAGGCTCCCTAAAAAATCGGTTGTCTGTAAAGTTACTGACGATAGTTGAACGTGACAACTTCAACTCCAAGCCTTAAATGGAACGCCTCAGAGCGAGGTAACGCCGCATGACGTTATGTATTTTCGTGCGTGCAGCCGGCTTCATCGAATTATAAGACGTTGTCACGTCAATAATATTGACGTCCTTAATAACCCTAAGAGTCTTCTAATCCATTATTCCGCAACGCCGTACAAAAATCATGCGAGGAGAAATGATAGAGGTTGCAACCTCTATCGACCTCTTCGCTTGCACTCAGTTGGACAGCTTACGAATGACGGCATAGTGCATCTTATTATTTTATACCCTTCTATGAGGTAAAACTATCTTTGCCTTCTATCATCCTACATAGGCACAGAAATCTAAATAATAAGGTACTAGAAGTCTCATGACCGCGTGACATTGTCGCCGCACAGGTGACTTTTAGGCCACCAGTGCTCGAGTTGTAGTTTAGTCTTCTTCGAACCGGCAGGCGTGAATCATCTTTAAAAACTTGTGTTATGCAGCATAAACAACTGTGAAAGTTCTTCCACAACTTGCAATTATACCAATAATGAGATTATATTTCACTGATAGGTATTTTATTTTATTTTAATTGTATTTTTTAATAAAATAAACCCAGGTAGCGATCGTGAGCTAGTGCTGTGACGGTCCAATTTTACTTGCCCAAAAATAAACGATGAAAATTGTATTTTAAATTTTACATTTTTTATCGAAAAATTAACATAATATATCGATAAAAAAATTGTACGCAGTTAACACCCATACGTAAAATCTTTTAATCCGCGGTAAACATTACTTCATAATTCATAAATTATTAACAAAAGTATATACATACTATCTATAACGCGCGATTGTTCGTCCGTGCAAAATAAATATTAAGGTAACTGAGGCAGTATTTATAAATAAAATATTAAATAAATAAATATTGGTGGACAATTCTCACACAACACCAGTGGCGGCTTTACCCATTGCGCGGCCCCGAGCGCCAGGTCTTTGCGAGGCCCTTTGACTTTCGTGAAAAGTATGTGTTGCGAAAATAGGTCTGGTTGTTGGGTTTTAGGTACCTATTTGTCATATTTATTTGCCGAGAAATGCTAAAGTTCTACTAGTCAGTTCATAGAAGTGATGAGTGAGAGATGAGCGATAAAAAATGAGTTTAAAAATAGTTTACACTAGCAACGGGATTTTTTCCCAGGATAAAAATGTAGCCTATGTGATATTCCAGATTATAATCCGGCTATGTTCCAAATTTCATTCAGCCATTCACAACATCAGTAACTAGAATAGGATTTAAATATTTATAAAATTAACAAATACAGAGATGATACACGTTAAAATGTTTGTTTGCGGCTTTTCTAAGACTAACATCTTTAATTAAGGCGCAATAAATCTTTGTAGCGAATGAGCTACGCCATTTTTAGGGTTCCGTAAAACGTAAAAACGGAACCCTTATAGGTTCATCATGTTTGTCTGTATGTATGTCTGTCTGTCCGTCCGTATGTCACAGCAAGATTTTTACACAAAAATATAAAAAAACACTAAATTTAAAGGGTGCCTCATACTCTCTGAACCTCATACAGAACTGAATCTCAATTTTTTTTCATCAAACCCATTCGTGTGTGTTGTCTATGGATAGGTCTTCAAAATTAATGTTGATGTCTCCAATGTAACTTTTTTATATACTGAATAATTTACGCGAATGCGACTTCCAAAGTGGCAAAATGTGCCCTCACCCCCTGTAACCCCCTCTAAAATAAAAGAATGATATACCTAACTAAAATAACTATTAATCCACATTACCATGCAAACTTCCAACGAAAATTGGTTTGAGCTCGATCTAGTAAGTAATTTTTTTTAGTACGCCGTGATTAAAGTTACAACGGACTAAAAGAACTTATGTAGGTATCTTGTTGCCACGGAAACCTTCATGGGCGAGTCCGACTGGCACTTAGCCGCTTATATTGTATTGAAAGAATAGCAAGGACGGAAAGCTGATCTTGTGTCTTCCTCGAAAATTGTTTTAAGTGTTTAAGTTTCGAAAAATAAATACAATCCTTTCAGTAGATGCAACTGTAGTAGGTTTAGTGGCAATAACTCTCAGGACTTCATAATTCGATAGAGTACCTACTACAAGTACTACATTATTAAGGATCAGAAACAAAAGTTCTAAATAAAAAATATAGTTGAAATGTTATGGTGTCTTTCCAATTTTTTTTAATTTGCTTGTGTTTTTGTGCGAGGCCCCTGCAAGAGCGAGGCCCCGGCGATTGCCTCGTTCGCCACTGCACAACACCATCTGACCCTAAACTAAGCAAAGCTTGTATGATGGCGGCCAGATAGCTGATATAATACTTATATAATTTTAAATACATACTTATTATACATCGAAACACCCAGACACAGTGCAAACATTTGAATTCATCACACAAATATTTGCACTGGGTGGGAATCAAACCCACGACCTTCAGCTTCGCAGGCAGAGCTACTACCCACTAAGACACGAGGCCACGAGTAAGATTTAGCTATTGTAAGCTTTTATTTTTAAGACTTTATTAGTCTTCATACAAAATCAGCGAGCAACACGGAAGGGAGTATGCCTACACAGCGTTTCCCCTCTGTCAAAGTACAAGTCCGCGTGGACCATGGAGCTTGATAATATACTGTGGCGTGGAATACACTGAGGGCGGGGCTAGATTTGTGAATGGTGCTTTATTTTTGATGTGTTAGTGATTTGGCTGTGTGAGTATAGTCGGCAATGGATCGGTACAGGTATGTTTTGTATGTATTAGTGCGGCTTTGCGCTAGTGTGCAACTTTCCCCTCCCACAAGAAATGACAGAAAGATTTGAACAATATTTTTTAGCTAAAGCTACTTCCCTTCCGTGCTTGCGCGGAAGATCGAGTTGCTCGATGTACAAAATATACAACAACCTTTGTTTTTCAACTATACCTAAGCCCATGTGGTGTCAAAATTACATAGTTCAGTTTTCGAAACAATAGTACTTATACCCGGTGTGACTAACTTATTTTATAGGCATATTGACTTTGTTGTAGTGTAATACACCTAATTAATAAAATAAATAATAACCTTTTTATCGAATGTTAAAATTGGACCGTACTTTGAAATATCGATATGTATTAATTTTTGTCAAGCACTAGTGTATATGTGAAAAATTGATTAGTTTTCAATGTATTAGTAGGTTCACTGATAAGCGTTTATGAATGTGTGTGGTGCAATCACAGACCGGGGTTGATAATGTGCAGCTATTGGTGTGTGAGTTGATCTCTATTTGAATACTACGCGCATGTAGTAGTGACCGCGGGGGTAGGGGAAATGTGGCGACAAGCGTTTTGTAAGTAATTTGAGAGTAATGCCATTTCTATTACCTTATTATTTAGATTTCTGTGTACATAGGTCTCCTTGTGGTTCATATGGCCCATAAATTTTGTTCACAGGCCTGTAGTCTAGGTGTTTACGTTACGTCATATGACGAAATCGTGTGCGAACACGAGGGTCGTGGGTTCGATCCCCACCCTGTGCAAATATTTGTGTGATGAATTCAAATGTTTGCACTGTGTCTGGGTGTTTCTATGTATAATAAGTATATGTATTTAAAACTATATAAGTATTAGGTATATCAGCTATCTGGCCGCCATCACACAAGCTTTGCTTAGTTTGGGGTCAGATGGTGTTGTGTGTGAATTGTCCACCAATATTTATTATTATTATTTTAACTTATAAGTTTCTAGCCTTCAGGGCTTAGGCTGTGCATTGATCTGTCAGTCATCCACTCTTGCCTTTTCTAAATATGATAATACTCATCATCGAGAAAAGTTTTCAGTTAAAACATCAGTCTAAATCCTACATATTGTCTCTTAGGCGGAACAAAGATCGCCGGGTCAGCTATATTAGTGTTTTACAAATGCTCTATAAAAACTATTTAGAAGCCATAGTCATGATAGGAACGACAACAGACAAAAACGTCCAAAGGTACAAACATCAAACCTGTCAATCCCAAAACAAACAAAAATAATGGAGACGAAATAACCCAAGAAAACTGATTTATTTACCATCTAACCATTTGCAACAAGTAATAGCAGAATGGGTAAACCACGCTTCGATCCTCCGACCCCTACGTTCCCGTACAGGATATCTAGAAGGCTGAACATGATGAGTTACCCCCGGCCTGATTTTGTGGATACTGGGGAAGGTCTGCCGACGTATACCCCCCAGGGGGTGCGGCAGTCAGCTCTGCGTGGGCATGTCACAGACAGGATAAACGATGCTGCCTGGCCTTATTTACGGTAAGCCTAACATACGACATACGACACCTAACATACGACATAAAGCATAAACAGCCCATTAAATGTTCTCACTGCTGGGGCTCGGGGCCTTCTCTCGCAAGTAGAGAGTCAAGGCCATAATCCGCCACGCTGGCCCAGTGCGGGTTGGTGGATAACACACGACTTTGAAAGATTCTGGGTACATATCGGTTTCCTCACTATGTTTTTAATTTAGCGGCGTTACGCACATAACTTCGAAGAGACAGTGGTGCGCGTGGTTTTGAACCCGAGGTTTCCGGATCGGCAGTCGCCGTTCTCCCGACTAGACCAGCCGTAACTTCATACGACATCCTACCATGCACATTATCAGTTGATTCATATTACAATTAGTTTGATCATATCATGACGGAACAGCGGTGTTAAAACGGAAATGGGGTGGGCAGTGGACAGGACATGTTAGGCGGTGTGACGACAGGTGGACCAAAGTTGTGGCGGAATGGTGGCCGAGTCAAGGTAAACAGAGAGTCGGACATCTGCCAGGAACATGGATAGACGATATTGTAAAAAATGTAGTCTGCCAGTACCAGTAGGTAAGATAGACAAAATTGTATCGAAAAAATATACTCAATATACGAGTCAATTTTTTCACGCGCTTGAACACCAACTCGCTTCTTAGTAACCGATGATGAAGAAGCACGTAGACTTTAGAGATGACCTGTTCATTGTGACCTTGAAAATATCTAATTTGTAATTTGAAGATATTATAGAATTTGGATGATAGCAAGCATAAACAGCCTACTAAATGTTTCCACTGCTGGGACTCCCGGCCTTCTCTCGGAAGCAGAGAGTCAAGGCCATAATCTACCACAGTGGCCCAGTGCGGGTTGGCGGATGACATTTTTTGGTTTACACTCGACCGTTATCTAGCCTGATGATAACCGACGATATGGTCTACGATGGAGCGTGTTTACCTAGAAGAAACCGATTCACTCTTGATTTGAAAACACAAAAATTGTAACCATCGGGGAAAACCCACTCAGCCAACGTATTCCACAGCCTAGACGTTCTTATCACAAAAGTAGAGTCAAATCTCTTCGTTCGTGTCTTTGGAACATCAACCATGAAACGATGTCGCTTTTTTGAGCTACGAGCATTCCGATAGAAAAAAGGGAAATGTGGGTATTACATCATGCAAATCAGTCGCACACTCTCCGAAGTGTATCCGATAAAACCCAGATGGGCTAGCAATTTTTCGGCGATGTTCAAGACTTTGAAGTCTTTTTCTCACAAGAGTGTCGTTGCTGATCAGCCTTTTGGCACGTCTCTCGATCGATTCCAGGGCCTCCAGCTGATACTTAGCCGACTTCGAAAGATTCTAGGTACCTACATGTTGGTTTCCTCACGATGTTTTCTTTCACCGTTTTAAGTTAGCGGTGTTACGCATAGGACATAGCACTTCGAAAATTGGTGCCCATGGGATTTGAACTCGGGGCCAGGATTGGCAGTCGCCATTCTCCCGCCTAGACCACCTGTAACTTTGCTCTCTTAGCCCTGTATCTCTTTTTATTTGTTATTTTCAATATTTTTTCATAATTCTAGCCGTTTCTTAGTCTTGAAGCGACAGTACAAGAACCAGTTTAGCGCGGATCGTATCCATCGCATCGACAAGATGATCGAAGCAGCCAACGCTACTGGCTATTCGAAGCTGGCCAAGTGCGTGATAGACCTTAAGAAACAAGGAGATAAGCAAGACCTTAAAAAGAGACGAGGGTGGTCGGACTCTGAGTGGAAGAAGCATATGGAATATATCGGACAGATTTCGAAGCCGAGAAGAAATTTTCATCCAATTCCGCCTTCGGTAAGTATCCTAATCTTCTTAATCTAAATATACCCATACTAAATAACATCAAATGAATTGTGGTGAGTAAACAGCTCTAGTGTTAATTTTTTTAAAGGGCCTGAAAGGGCAGTTGGCTTCACGTGTAGTGGTAGGACTCTTAGCAGAGTCCGCCTGGGGAAGTACCACACCATTGCCAGATTATACCTCCAAGCAATAATGTGCAAACATTACTGTGTTCCGGTTTAAAGGGCAATGTTTCCAGAGAAATTACAGGGCTTAGAGATATAACAACTTAGATATCTGGGTGACGAGCGAAATGCAGTGCTAGGTAATGATTTGGACTTTTCATGTTCCAATAGCTGCGTGTCACTGTGCTGTTATGTGACGGGCATGTTGCTTACCATCAGGCATATGTCCTGCTCGTCTCGTCACTCTTTATTTAAAAAAAAACGTGGCCTCTACAGCCTATCGAACTTAAGAGCCGGTACAGATGGAGCGTTTTACGAGCGAAGGCACTCGCGCGTTTCAATTTAAATTGCGTACAGATGCCGCATTTTACGTACGCTCCTCAGGCGCACGGTTCGAGGTCCCAGCATCGAATTTTAAAGGGTCACCAGTACGCAGCCTCCGATTTAGGGGATTTAGGGGGGGTGGTCACGAAAAGAAATACAATAAATCGAGTAAAAAATACATTAATAGCAGCGCCCCACGGTTTTACCCGCGTAGTTGCTGTTCCAGTTGTATTACCGCGTTTAAAAATAGTCTATGTGCTATTAGATATTTTGATTTTTATTAGATTTTTAATCTAACGTGTATGATTTTGGAAGGGGGGGGGGGGGTCATGTCAAGGCCGATTTACATCAGACGAGCGAATGCTCATTCTATCACCACTGTATCAAATTCATTTGGTGTAAGCAAACGTAGAGCATTCTTTCGTTGTTTTGTTTGCGTTCGCAAAGATTCTATAGAATATATAATATGGAAAACGCTAAGAATGATCTTTCGTTTACACTAAAAGATCGAGAAATAATGCTCTTGTTCCAGCTCTAGCTCTATGTTCGTTCAGTTTAAATCGGCCTTAAGTTAGGCGGTAGGTACGCTGGTACCATACTGTCTTTCCAGCAACTTTGCCGCTGCAATGTAGGTACGGTTTCTGTAGGCGAGCGGGAGCGTATTTTGAACTATGTATGGTTACGCACATAATCACAATTAAAGAACAGTGAAATGTATGTACTTGTGCCAGTATAATTTTTTCTGTGGTCAAATTTAAGTCAATGTTTATGAGTTGCACATTTTTTTTATTTGAAAAATTTCAGCTCCGCGGTCTCCTAGGTCCATGCCTTTTATTAACATTTTATACATTATTATTATTTTTTTTGTTATTTTCCTTTGTCTAATGCAGGAAGACTTAAATATTAGATCAGACTTCTAAAAAAAAAAAACCATGCATCTACATATTTATAACCTAAACTATTTAAACATATTTTGCAATTAAAGCTTCACCCCGATCCAGAGCCTCCATCACCGCTGCATTTCGATCTTTAATGGCCATCTGGAAGTTATAGTCTCTGATGGCACTAGGTGGCGCGGTCGACGTTCGCAACACAAAACGACAAATCGCATCATCCTCGACGTCGTCGGTGTAATAGACAAAGGTCCCAGTGTGCCGAGATAAAGCCACAACTGCATGCGGAACACTTTCATGTATTTTAAGCGTAGCCTTGGTCTTAATGGCGACTACTGACTCATATGTTAGTCCTTGAGCCTCGTAGATTGTCAGTGTGCAGGACCCCGCGCCTTCACCATAGCCCTGGCCAATGAGGATCTCCTTCTCTTCCTGGGTGTGAACCAAGTAGAGGGTGTTCGGGAGAGTGCGTGAAATGTTAGCACCCGTGTACCGTCTCTGTTCCAGGGACCTCAAACATAGAACTGAGAAATATATTCCAGAGTAAATCTCTCTCAGCGCATACGCAACATCTATTGGGCACCGGTGTGTGCACAACAACTCCTGGCAGACTTCAGTTATCAGGTTAGGGCTACCGTACCTCATATCAAAGAGATTTTCTCTATCGATATAAGGCAACTGGTTTATGTCTCCTATGAGGACAAGCTAGCCAGCATTGGACAGCCGCACTGCCATTATGATGGCTCCAAAATGGTTCATTAGAGCTTCATCCACCAAAAGGCGGCTGAAAACCCTGCCGAATCCATTTACGAGGACCGAGGCCATAGTACGCACCCTGGTTTTCACCTGATTACCAATGCGTCCAGATAGTCTCTCCCTCAGATCTTTTGCTGCCTCTGATGTGGTCGTGATGATAACGTCCTTGTTCACACTGAACTGTCTGATAACCCATGCCGTCTTTCCACACCCCGGAACACCGTTAATCCATTGTATTTTTGGCATCTTCCAGCTTCCCCAATTTGCTGTGGCTTCCGGATTCCTCGCTATAGTTTTAGCCATATCAAGGATCCCGTCATCCAGCATTGTTTTGGTACACCGGGCGATAACTACAATGGGATCTGTTGGTGGTGCCGCGTATTTGGGTCTTCCTATTCGCCTCGTCTCAACCCTGTCCAGAGCCACGAAACCACATGCTGCACTGTAAGCCATCATATACTCGAATTGTCCCATCATTGTTCCCCTGATTACCTGGGAGGTGACGTTGTTGTATATGGTAGCCTGTGCTTCCTCGAGTTTCTCTCGCAGTATTTTATCGCTGCCTAGCCTGTACGCCTGTAGGATGTTATCACAGGTCTTGAAATATACTTCTCGAGTGCCTCTTAGTGTGGCTATGAATTCAACGAATGCATTTATTGCATGATCCCGAGGCCCCGAAGCCGTAATATATCGAGGCGAATCGATCTGTCCCTTATCAGCTCTCGTTCGTATAGTCTGCAGTCGTCCCGCAGTGGTTGCTATCCGAGAACCTGAGCTCTCTTGTGTTTGAGATAAGCCCCGCGCAGCAGCACTGAGTGTTCTTACGAGTGCTTCTGAGATACCTCTGCACACTCGATATGTTTCCGCGAGTGCAGTGTCTTTTTCAGCTGCTGCTTTTTGCTGTAACTTTTCGGACCCTGATTGAGTAACCGAGCCCGGAACGAGATTTTGGCTGTTTGTTGCAGTGTGGTCGTTGGTTGGGGTCTTGAGAAAACTCAAGTTTTCGCCCCGATCCTCGTACACGACTCCCTCATGGTGTTCAGAGACTTTTATGCAACCGAGCCGGTCCTCGACCTCCGCTATCGAATACTCAACTTTCATCGCATCGACGCTTAAAACCCGAGGCGTGTCTACCTTGGTTTTGCTTAAGTACGAGAGAAACGACCCAGCCTGCGCGAAAGGAGTCCGCGCCCCCGACTCGAACAATGCTATGGTTTTATTATTCGATCGCACCTAGCGGAATCGGTGGCCTTCCACCTCACACACTGGCATGGAGTCGTAAGTCTTCCGCTTCATGGTGACTTTAGCGGTGCTCCCGTTTAGTAGACGTGCTAATCCGGGTGATAAGCGAGCGCGTTTATGATCCCAGGCGTGGCTTTTGCCACGCCTGCTTATTCAAATGCAAAGCTTATTCCAAATCTTTCTCTAGCACCATCCATGAAGAGAGCAACCCCACCAATTCGGAGTCCCGGTTTGCCTCCTTCCGCGCTCTCCAAGAGCTGTTCAATGGTAACGCATTTAGGAGAAGAAACACAAACACTACCCAGCGCAACCGACGTCCCCGCAAAAACCTGGGCTGCGTGTGCATTGGGCTGTTGGACTAGCTCCCGGACCGTTCCCAAAGTTGAATTACGTTTGGCCCTCAGCAATAAGCTATTTTTGAACGTGCTATTCCATCCCATTTTGCTATTTCAGGACATTCGCTACTAAATGCATTGTGAGTATGCTCCCCACCTGGACTGTTTTGTATGAGTTGCACATTTGTCTAGGCGAGGTTTGGCGCCCTCCTGGACTTGCCGCCCGAGGCACGGGCCCCGGCTTGCCCCCCCCCCCCCCCCTAGATCCGGCACTGGCGTCGAGTGCACATAAGGTCGAATTGTATACTTACAATAGGGTATTTATTACTAGGTCTGCGTTTGATGCTCACCTTTAGCATACATTTTGACAACATTGCAGAGAGGAGAACGCAAACCGCTAATCGAACTTATAGACAGAATCGACGAAATTTCAAAACCGGCCGATTTCAAGATTTACAAGAGAATTTCGCAAGAAATTTGGTACAAGAACCCAATTAAGGTAAAATTATGAAAAGCATTTAACACCACTATTACTTATCATTGACTGGACATTGTGCCAGATGGTCGGCCCTGTAACCTACTTTTTTTTATAACATTGACAGACGACACGAGCAGGACAGGCGCCTGATGGTAAGCAACATACCTGCCACATAACAGCACAGTGACACGCAGCTATTGGAACTTGAATAGTCCCAATCATTACCTAGCACTGCACTGCGCTCGTCACCCAGAGATATAAGATGTTTTGTCTCTATGCCCTGTAATTTCACTGGAAACATTACCCTTCAAACCGCAACACTAATGTTTGCACATTACTGCTTGTTGCAGTAACTTTTATATCTATATATCTCACAACTCCGCCAAAACGCAAACTTATTTAAAGCCATATTCCAGTTTAAGTGCGGCATTTCCAGAATGTCAAAATAAATGTGTTAATTGGGCGAAACAATATGTCAAATAATTGATATTCATATATTTCTGTTAAAATTAAACATTAACAGTTATTTCTTTTGTAGGTGTCACCCAAAGCTCTAAAATACGTTCCTACTGATAGAGTGAAACTACTGGCAAAACCAAGAGAAATCCCGGACATTGACTACTGAGCAGCTAATAACCCTACCACCTGGAAATAAGGATGATATTTGAAGTCGATTCCTTTTAGTTTTGTATAAAGTTGTAAAATTGCTGCCATCTCTTATACATTTTAGTTTTTTTTTTACTTTTGCTGGAGTGGTGACACGAAAATCGACAACCATATGCCCTTAGTTTTGTTGAACTTATTACTCCTTTCATCTTTTCTGGCATAAAACGAAAATAAACACAGCGTTTAACAAACTAATAACCTGTGGATTCTGACCTATTTTTATTTTATATCAATTACCAGTGCATTAACCAAGGAGGTTTTAAACTAATTGGAGGGTGAATGGTAGGTTAAGTTTCTGTCCAACATTATAGCGATCATAAAGTCGCGCCTGTAGGCGAAGCGTATTTCGTCAAGAGTCGCTTTCAGAGGATTTCGCCTTTATCATCCTTTACTCGTATAAATGTACTCGTATTCTATCTAGACCGTCAGATGATTTCACTGAGTTTGATCTTTTCTGCTGTATAAATTTGGTTCAATATAAAAATTGTTACGATTTTCATGTTTGAAAGTTCCTTGGCACTAACATAATTCTCATCTTAAATAGTGTATTATTAAAAATAAAGTGTTCATGCCATTTTTGAGTATTGTCTTATTATTAACGGACACAATTCAGAAAAAAGACGAATGTTTATTTTTACACTTATGTCATGAGTGATGTCAGTTAGTAAATTTTCATTTCAGAGTCCAAAAATACATACAATGTTTCATTTCGTGAAATTTATCTAACAAAATCAAACACTGGCGCCGCCTATGGAGAAATTGAGAACTATCTTCGACAGGTCTGTATATTTGCATCTTGAAAATACCTCGTTATGCTGAGTATCTAACGAGACAGTGTACAACCTTATCAAAAAGTGTATAGTCTTGAAGCCGTTAATAAAACAACAAAATTACGATTAAATCGTATAATTTCTATGTACAACAGATGTTTGGTAACGCAGGGATTATCTACATAAATACTTAAAGAATACTGTTAACGCTGCATTCATGACAGATCACATTTTTGGTAAAATATTATAGAAATAAATAAATCTTAAAAATTAATATTTTTCATGTGCTAATTGGACTAATAAATGGTAATTTGGTGCCCTATGAATGATTAATAGTTTTTAAAATGATCTTTCTCTCGTTCTATCTATATAGAGCATGAGAGAGAGAACATTAAAACGAATTTAGACTTTTACCACACCGGGTTTTGTCATGGTTGATCAGGACTATACTTCTATATGCAAATAACTGCTGTTATATGTTTAGTCAATTTCAATTTATATACTTTTTTAGAAAAAAGAGTTTAAAATAGCTAAAGTTTATGTTACATTAGCCAATTTTTGTGTTAAAACACCTTATTTAAAAAAAAAGTTGTTTTCAACGTACACAGTTCTGCGTTTTATAACTAACACATTACACAACGTACCTACAATTTCACGTATTTAAATTAAATAGTGCCTGACCAAAATTATCGGTTACCGAAATTATTTGATATAGCATGAGATATAAATGTCTCCGTAAAATTGAAAATACCGTCATACTATAATAAAACGTGTAAGATTATAAATACAGGGTAGTTAATAATCGTTTATAACCTTTAAAGTCTGAGTTTTATTCTGACTATATTTACGATTTCGGTGACATTAATAACTCACACCAAAAAAACTTTACCATTTAACAGTGTAATAACGTCTTAAAGAGATCATAGGACACTTAATCACAATAAATGTCAATTCAAATGACAATCATGCCGTCTCGCTCTTACGTATAGGGCGCGCGCATTAGCACGAGGGAGACGACACGACTGCCATTGCTAGGTGACGGTTATTTATACCTTGGACGTATTTTTGGCGGTCTCAATAAATTCACGATCAGTTTTAAAGTATACAGACTTGTTATATAGATAATTCCTGTCCATATGTTTGACAATTTTTTTAGGATACATTATACTTGGAATATGTAAGCAATATCACATGTCTGTGATATAATGTTATTGTTGTTTTGTAATTTTTGCTATATTTTTATGTTCTTGTTTTATAAAAGATGTCAGATTCGAGATATCAAGTAATCAAGATGGAAGGGACACGTATTTAGTGAATTATTTATTTTTGCAGGTAAATTTTATTTTGGTTGGTTTTATTTTATTTACTGCATTTTACAAAGACGTTAAACAATGCAATCAAAAGAGTTTTCTCAACAAAACTGACCCTTATTTCATCAGTTTGTTTGTTAAAAAAACGGGAGATTTTATAGTCAGTTAATTCCATTCACTTCAATAATAATAATTCCATGATACATAGATCCGTCTCTAAAAAAGGCAATCCTAAAAGTGCGTCGCTGTGTTAGGAACCGGAGAATAGATAGATATCTTCTCCAATTTGATTTTTTGGAACAACTTCTCTCATTAGTATTGGTCTTCTGAATCATAGTCATAATCATTTATGACTTTGATCTGATCTCATAACGCGTTTTGAAGACAGGCATTATTGCTAAACTGACAATTATTTCTGATTTTTCATCATACGCAATCCCGTCATTATAATTTCTTTTTTTTCAACCTTTGAAAACGAGAATAGATGCTGTCTCACATTTCCATAGTCACGTTAAATTGAAGGAGTATTTGTTTTGGAGCAGATTGTTCCACAATCACAGTGCAAATGATAAACATTGTATCAAAGCCGTACTAGGCTGAAATGTCCTATCAACGAATATGTTTTTATCTAGGAAAACACAAAAATCATATAAGGTCGTATTCCGAAAACCTTAAAATTCTTCAAATTCGAAACTATCTTAGCCCATCGCACCCTGACGCCAAAAATACATCCATTAAATGAGTTACTGAGGGTGAAAACTTTAGTGATCCAGACAATAGATGACTGCGTTGGTGAAGTCTTTCGTCGTGGACTGACCGCCCAGATCCTTTGTCCTCACCTTGCCGTCCGCTAGAACCCTGTAAAAGATGTGACATTTTAAATAACTTCTTGCTATATGCGATTTAACTTCCTTGTTGACTGTGTGACTGAGGACTGCCGATAGAAGTGAAAACTTATAACTCAGAACTTGATAGCTTACTTTAGAAACTACGCGGGTGAAACCGGAGGGCGTGAAACCTAGTTAGATCGATTTATCGTCCGCGAAACCCCCTGCATACATCATTATCTTATATATAAAATTCTCGTGTCACAGTGTTAGTTACCTTACTCCTCCGAAACGGCTTTACTGATTTTTAACAAATTTTATATGGATATTCAGTAGGTCTGAGAATCGGCTACAATCTATTTTTCATACCCCTAAGTAATAAGGCTTGTTCACCCCAATTTTTATTTTAAATTTTTGGACAAAATGTTTATTTTTTTATAATCTGGCATTAAAAAATACATATAACCCTAAATTTTTACTTTTTTATCACCAACCTCAATTTTTTTTATAACCATTTTAGTAATTTAATAATTTTTCATCCCGCTCGATAACTGATCAATTATCGTCTTTTTTGTAAATGTTTTTCACTCTTATTTTGATTAAAATTTCCTGGAGCTTATGGCAAATCTAAAATTGTTTTATAAAATAAACATTTATTTTTATTATTAAAGTTTAGGGCCACCAATGTTAGATTTTTAAGATTTGTATTAATAATTAATATGGCAAAACAACGTTTGCGAGGTCAGCTAGTATATATATATAATACAAGAATTGCTCGTTTAAAGGTATAAGATAATATGTAGTTGTAGAATAGTACTGACTTGTTGATGGCGTTCTTGATTAGCTTCGAGTAGGTGTGCAGGTTGACGTGCGCGAGGAGGTTCGCTGAGCAGAGCAGCATGGCGGTCGGGTTCGCGATGTTCTTGCCCACGGCGCCGGAGAATATGTGACGAGCGCCCTGGAATAACAATCATCAATCTTATATCTGACGAAAACAAAAAAATAATGGCAGTCATAGGAACTGCCGGTAGAAGTGAAAACTTATAACTCAGAATTTGATAGCTTACTTTGGAAACTACACAGATGGTGTGGCCTGGCCATTAGGCATGGCCATCTAGAAATGCGTCAGCATTTCCCATTGGCTCACGCGTTTCTGGATAGCCATGCCATGATGGCCTGGCCATATCCTTTCAGCTTTTCCCATTGGCTGACACATTTCTAGATGGCCTATGGCCATGGTACTGAGTTCACCCGAAGATTTCTAATCATACTCGAGCGTGACGCTAGAATTCAATTCATACCCCACGAAAAATCTGTCTAGGCTCGCCAAAAGAAGTTTTCACTTGTACACTCACTCAAATTGTACAAACGATTGAACAGTTGTACAAACAATTGAACAATTGTACAACAAACAATTGAACAATTGTATAAACAATTGAACAATTGTAAAAACGATAAGCTACAATCCTAAGGAAACATTGGTTGTCTGTAAAGTCGTTTGGTTAACGGACGATAGTTTAACGTGACGTCATAACGAACAATTGATACATGCGGCGCAAGCGTAGTGGTAGGACTCTTGACAGAGTCCTCCTGGGGAAGTACCACACCTTTGCCAGTTATCCTACCGCCAAGCAGTAATGTGCAAACATTACTGTGTTCCGGTTTGAAGGGCAATGTTTCCAGAGAAATTACAGGGCTTAGAGATATAACATCTTAGATATCTGGGTGACGAGCGCAGTGCAGTGTATTAAACCTTAACCCCCTCGATCTTAAGTACAACCCCCCACCCCTCGAGCCTCACCCTCCCCCCTAAACGCCTCATGTAATTAATAGACGACGGATAGGACCAAATCTGACTCCCCCATATCCAGATAACCAGATGGAAGAACCAGAGAATCCAGGGGAAGTACCAGATATTCTACCGCCAAGCAGTAATGGGCAAACATTACTGTGTTCCGGTTTGAAGGCCAATGTTTCCAGAGCAATTATAGAGATATAACATCTTAAATCTCTGGGTGATGAGCGCAGTGCAGTGCTAGGTAATGATTTGGACTCTTCCTGTTCCAAATATCTGCGTTACTATGCTGTTATGTGGCAGGCATGTTGCTTAACATCAGGCACATGTATTGCTCGTCTCGTCACTATTAAAAAAAAAATGGTTGTCTGTAAAGTCGGTTTACTGACGATAGTTAAACGTGACAACGTCTTAAGAAATCAGTACGCTGATAGCGCGAGTAGTGATACCGCTCGACTCGGCGGGTGGCGCCCTCAGCGCTCAGCTTCGTCCGCATGGCACGGACGACGAACTAACGGTAACGTTACATGACGTCATGTTTTGCGGGCGTGCAGCCGGCTTCACCGAATTATAAGACGTTATCACGTCAAAAAGTTATTATTATTAATTTTTTTTTTTTTTTTTTAAATAAAGAGTGACGAGACGAGCAGGACATGTGCCTGATGGTAAGCAACATGCCTGCCACATAACAGCACAGTGACACGCAGCTATTGGAACATGAAGAGTCCAAATCATTACCTAGCACTGCACTGCGCTCGTCACCCAGAGATCTCAGTTGTTATATCTCTAAGCCCTGTAATTTTTCTGGAAACAAACATTATTTTAATTAATTAATTTACCTGTTCGAATACGGCGCAGTGCGCGCTATAGCTCGCGCCGGCGACGACGCCCGCGCCGCCGACCAGCCCGCTGGCGAGGTTGTCCACGATGTTGCCGTAAAGGTTGGGCGTCACCATCACGTCGAACTGGTTGGGGTTCGACACCATCTGCATCGTGCAGTTGTCCACTATCATCTTCTCGAATTGGATGCGGGGATAGAGTTTGGCCATCTGGGAGAGAAAAAATAGAATATTAAAGTAAATATTAGTTGAAAAAAAAAAAAAATTATGACATGGTAAGGGCGAGGTAAGGTTGATTTTTGGTAGAGGACATCGTATGGTCCACTTCGCCGATATGAGATTGCAGTGGTGTAGCGTCGGAGCGGCGGTGGAGCAACGGAGCGGGACGTGCTCATTAAACGTTTTTTGGATGGGTGAAATCTTGTCAGTTCACCGACACGTATAATAACAAGGTCTGATTAACACTTAGGATAATTTTAAGATGCAGCCTAGGGCGCAAGGTGCACGTGTTTTATACGCACTTCACTTATAAAAAAAAATGAAACTGCCGATAGAAGGGAAAACTTACAACTCAGAATTTGATAGCTCACTTTGGAAACTACGCGGGTGAAACCGGAGAGCGCAACTATTGTACAACAACTTTACTACTTATAGTACAACTTTTGTCGAAACTCAACACAAATCCCAAAACATTTTTGAAGTAAAAACTTATTTTTGCACACCACAGATAGATTTTTCGCTGCCTGTGAATTGAACTCAAGCGCCACATTCGTAAATGAAAGAAATCTTAGGTTAAACTCGGGACCATGGCCATTGCATGGAAATGCTGACCCATTTCTAGATGGCCATGGCCACGCCCTCCGGTTTCACCCGCGTAGTTTCCAAAGTGAGCTATGAAATTCTGAGTCATAAGTTTACGATTGTATCGGCAGTTCCTATGACAGCAATTTTTTTTTTAATTTCTTGTTTGTCGTCTCTAGCGTTGTGTAGCTCCATTCGCATCGCCACTTCATTTATTGAGCGTTAAAGAGTGCGCGTGCTGTTGCTACGAAGAGCTAGATGTTTTTAGGCCGGGAAAATACACTAATAGACTTTAAATGTTGTATGGGGAAAAAAATTACGAATTTTTAAAAACAGTAGTAGCGGTGTACGTACCTCTTCGCAGCTCCTGAGGAAGAGTCCATCGCCCAGTTTCATGATGTTCGCCTTGTGCACGGCGGTGACCTTCTTGCGGCCCATCTTGACCGCGTAATCGAACGCGAACTTGGCGATGCGCTCCGACTTAGCGGCCGTGATGATCTTGAGACACTCCACCACACCTGGACACCGAAATTTACGTACAATAGGTCATGCCTAACCTCTACAGCTTTAAAATGGTTCTTAACATTTTCAATATTGTTACTACTGTGATCTCGCATCACACGTCGTCGCTTAACATCAGGCGAAATGGCGGTCAAGTGCAAACGTATAAAAGTTAAAAAAATATCGGGGAAAAGTGTTTTAGTCTTCAAAATAGTATGTATGAAAACAAACAATAGAATAAAATACAAACATTTTATGCTATCATATTTACACAACAGGACAACAGACTTACAATAATTTGAACGTACGAATTATGTTCCAAGTACATTGACCAGTAGTGAAAACCACCATATCTGATGTACCATATTATCAGCAATAAAAGATTGAGTATTGAGTATTGAAAATAAGCCTAACACAAAAAAGCTGCACTGCACGTTTCCAACATGCCAAATCGACGAACGAGTGCCCTGTGACGGTTTTCTGTATTTTTTTGTTTATAGTGATTCGAATTATTAGGTGATAGCTTATTCACCCCCCGGGGGTTGTTACCCCCGTTACACGTTAGAAACGCAGGCTCTATGGGGTCATACGACACTGGTATAATAGTACACCTTGACCCTAGAGGTAGTACTGTTTTCATCATTCTTCCTGTTCATAGCTCTATTAATATTACTAAACTGGTCTCGCGAAGTGTCGAAAATAAATTCCTGGCTCATTATAACAGTCGTAAACATCGTAATGAATCCGATATCAAGTAATAACAGCCGAACTCAGCGTCGAGTTAACTATTTCAAAATATACGGGGAAAGGACCGTATCACCCCGACGATAATGTTTACAATCGCGATAAACGAAATGTCGAACGTAAATAGTTTCTCAAAACCATTGGAACAAGAGCTCACGGTGTTATCCTAGGCCTTTCAATATCAGCCATTAGTACGATGATATTGCGAGACAACTGACGCTCATTGACGATATTTCATTCACTGCGACAGCGAATTTTATTACTAAACTAGCTGTGCCCCGCGGTTTCACCCGCGTCTATTTGAGGAAAATCCATACTAAAATATCCATTGCTGGCCACTTTATTACGTTTTACGAACCCCTAAAAATACGTAAATAAGCAACAATGCATTGTTGTAGAACAAATTTGATTATATGGGGATGAGGTACGACGGTATACGCCGGTGGTCCAATGCAAATACGTGGCAAATACAATCTGTTGTTAATTATTATATTTATTTTGTCGAGCACCAAATCAATGAATAAAAATTAATACATCTCGTAGACATCACATAACTTTTTCCTTGACGTTAAACTTCAAAACATTCCTAAGTTAAATATTTACTAGTGGCCAGAGTGGCGCGTGAATGAAAACTTATTAGGTAAGTATAAAGTATTCGCCACATCACTCCCCCCCAGAGGCCGTCACTACGGACGATAATGATCTGGAAAATGTATATGCCGACCAGAATGAGTGGACCTCACAGGTGGGTTAGGTGTTGTAGTACGTTCTTCGGGAACTACAGGTGTAACAACAGGTGGGACAGTGTTAGTGATTTTAGGTGTTGGTGAGTCGACAAGTAGATAGGCTGGTTTTATGCGGTCTATTGATACTGTGACTGATTTGCCTTTGATGAGTAATTTGAATACTTTATCACTCCGTTCTAAAACCTGAAACGGGCCCGAGTATACAGGTTGGAGAGGCCTTCTAACCGCATCATCTCTTAGAAAGACGTGACTAGAAGTCGCCAAGTCCTTATAAACAAAGATTTTATTTTTGTTATGACAAGATGCTGGAATTGGCTGCAATTTCTCTGCAAAATTGCGCAATCGAGCAGTGAACTCAGTAATGTCCGTAGTACCACTTTCAACGGTTTGAAAGAATTGCCCGGGTAGTCTTAAAGGCTCGCCATAAAGCAGTTCAGCAGAAGAGGCTTTAATATCCTCCTTAAATGCTGACCGGATGCCGAGTAAGACTAGAGGTAACGACTCGATCCAATTGGAGTCTGCGTGACACACACTGGCAGCTTTTAATTGCCGATGAAATCGTTCGACAAGACCATTACATGCCGGATGGTAGGCTGTGGTACGTTTATGTTTGAATCCAATTATTTTCGACAAATACTGAAATAGAGAGGATTCAAACTGACGTCCACGATCCGTGATAATGTCGGAAGGTGAGCCAAATCTGGCAATCCAACCAGATATTAGGGCTTGACCGACGGTTTCTGCCGTGATATCCGTTATTGGAACCACCTCTGGCCATCGTGTGAAACGGTCTATAGCCGTCAAGCAATAACGATAACCATGAGAAATGGGCAGGGGACCAATGAGGTCAATATGAACTTTAGTAAACCTGGCGGAAGGTAAATTGAACGTGCCCAAGGGAGCAGACACGTGACGATTTACCTTTGCTCTCTGACATGCTAAGCACGATCGTGTCCACTGCCGGCAATCTTTTCGTACACCAGGCCAGACGAACCTTTCGGCTACTAGTTGGGCTGTTGCATTAGCGCCAGGGTGGCTCAAAGAATGCAAGGTGTCGAATATTTGCTTTCGTAGTGGTTTACTCACGAAAGGCCTAGGCCTGGACATACTAACATCACAGTACAGTGGTGTAGAATTTTCATCCAAAGTAATCTTCTTGAACCGAAGTGATGACTCTCCGTTAAGGAGTTGTGTCAGTTCGGGGTCTGAAATTTGACTTTTAGCCAGCAGTTCGTAATTGACTGGTTCCTGAAGTTCATCGACACGACTCAAAGTATCGGCGACAACATTATCTTTGCCGGATATATGCTGAATGTCTGTTGTGAATTGAGAAATCAGGTCTAGATGCCTATACTGGCGTGGTGAGCAGTTGTTTTTACGCTCGTGGAACGCGAAACACAACGGCTTATGATCAGTGTAAACAGTAAAGTGCCTGGCTTCAAGCATATGACGGAAGTGCTTAATACCTTCATAGATGGCTAGAAGCTCACGATCGTAAGGCGAGTACTTCTGTTGAGCTGTACTCAGCTTTCTAGAGAAAAATGCAAGAGGTTGCCATGCCTTGTTCTTGTACTGCTGTAAAACTGCACCTAGGGCTAGGTCAGAAGCATCAGTAATAAAAGCAAGCTTAGCATCGCAATCTGGGTGAGCTAAAAGTGCAGCCTGACTAAGACTGGCTTTGCACTGTTCAAAAGCTATAAAAGCATCTCCAGTGAGGTCGACAGGACGTGAAGCTTTGACAGAACCGGTTAGAAGGGCATTAAGAGGAGCTTGGGTTTGGGCGGCATTGGGCAAAAATCGCCGGTAAAAATTAAGCATACCCAAGAATCTCCTAAGCTGTTTGACGGTTTTTGGAACTGGAAAGTCGTTTATAGCCTGGACCTTGGCGTCTGTTGGCTTGGTCCCAGCTTCTGAAATATGGTAACCTAAAAAAATTACCTCTGTCGCACCAAAAACGCATTTTGAGGTGTTCACCAGGAGGCCGTACTGTTTCATCCTCTCGAACAGCTCTCGAAGATGACCCTCATGCTCTGTGGCCGAGTGAGAGTACACCAAAAAATCGTCAAGATACGGGAAGACGAAGTCCAGTCCTCGCGTCAACTCATCTACAAACCTTTGGAATGTTTGCCCCGCATTCCTCAGACCAAATGTCATATAGGGGAACTCGAACAAACCAAATGGTGTTGTGATGGCAGTCTTCTCGATATCCTCCTCATAAACAGGGATCTGATTGTAGGCCTTCACTAAATCGATCGTGGAAAACACCTTACAACCAGAAATGCTGTGGGCAAAATCTTGAATGTGCCTAATGGGGTACCTGTCTGGAATAGTCCTTGCGTTCAGTCTGCGGTAGTCACCGCAGGGACGCCAGCCGTTATCTTTTTTCGGAGCTAAATGAAGTGCAGAAGACCATGGGCTCTCCGAAGGACGTGCAGTACCCACATTCAGCATTTGTTGAAACTCCTCACGGGCTATCTTCATTTTGTCCGGAGCTAATCTACGAGGAGCAGATGTGACTGGAGGACCAGGTAGAGTACGTATATAGTGTTTAGTGTTGTGTGTAGTTACTCGTGTGGTGCCAGCTGGTCGTGTGATTTCGGGATAATTGTTCAAAATAGCATGATAGCGCGTGTCTCCAGTTGCAATTTTAACAGATAAAATAGTATTAACATTGTTATCAATGAGTGCTGCGGTAGAAAGAGAAGTAGTGCTATCTAATAAACGACGGCCACGTATATCGACAACTAAATTATAATGACTTAGGAAGTCAGCGCCAATAATAGCTTTGGTCACGTCTGCAACCACGAATTGCCAAGGAAAATTACGCCTTAGGCCGATATTTAGATTAAGTTGGACGTAACCAAAAGTATTAATGGCGCTACCGTTAGCCGCTGTTAGCTGGTAGTTGGTGCTTTCCCGACGTTCACGAAGCGCAGCTCGAGGGAAAACGCAGAGATCGCTTCCGGTATCCACAAGAAATTGGATTTTCGAACTGCGGTCGGTGACAAATAGGCGACCAGAAGAATGTAGGCAATCCGCCGTCGCCACTAGAGATTGCCCCTGGAGTTTTCCGATTTGTCGAAGTCACAGGGGTTCAGACATCTATTCGCCTTCTTTCCAAACATCGCATGGTACCAACAAAGAGGAAACTTTCGGTAAACAGAATTCGAACGGGATCGATTTTGTCTATTCCCAGAGTGTGATCGACTATGAGATCTTGATTGTCTATCCAACTGCATCGATAAGTCCTTTACGGCGCGCTTAAGCTCGTGAATTTCTTTCGTCATCGAGTCGATCAGAGATCCAGGTGGTGCTGATGATGATGATGTTTCTGAAACAACGCGTGATGGAGTGACGATATCTTGAACCCGATCGGCTAAATCTGCCAAAACTTCCAGAGGACTTTGAGGTTGCGAAGCCAAAAGCGTTTGCACATTGCTAGGTAGACGGCTGCTCCATATTGTGCGTATAAAGTCTTCGGGTATGCTGGTTCCAGCTAGGCCCTGCAAATGTCTCAAAAACTGCGAGGGCTTACGGTCTCCTAGTTCTTCGTGCATTAAAAGTTGATGCGCCTTTTTCTCCTTAGAAGCTGACAGTCGCTTTATGAGTTCAGTCTTCAGCTTTTCGTATCGGTCGGTGGAAGGGGGTGAAATGATGATGTCTTTCACCTCCTTGGAATATTGATGATCCAGTTGACCAATGACGTAATTAAATTTGGTGAAATCGGAAGTAATGTTAGACACCGTAAATTGGCCCTCCACTTGAGCAAACCATATTTCGGGTTCTTCAGGCCAAAATGGTGGTACTCGTATTCCAACCCGAAACAATTCTGAAGACGATGACGGTGATGATCGCTCGTCACTTTTTTTCGCCATCGCCAGATGTAAAATTCTGCGTCAAATCGCTTAAAAAATGAAACCGCTTGACGCTTGTAGCTTGGGCCACGGAAAATTCAATGCACCGTCTTAATCCTCCACTATCGTCTATAAATGAGCTATCACTCGTGATATCATTTGGAATTCTTCGCAAATACGGGATATTTGACAATTCAAAAGATACATGCAATTTAGACTCACTCTTTCAAATGTCCAAGTAGGGGTCACCAGTTTATGGGGATGAGGTACGACGGTATACGCCGGTGGTCCAATGCAAATACGTGGCAAATACAATCTGTTGTTAATTATTATATTTATTTTGTCGAGCACCAAATCAATGAATAAAAATTAATACATCTCGTAGACATCACATAACTTTTTCCTTGACGTTAAACTTCAAAACATTCCTAAGTTAAATATTATTTACTAGTGGCCAGAGTGGCGCGTGAATGAAAACTTATTAGGTAAGTATAAAGTACTAGCGGCCCGTCCCGGCTTCGCACGGGGTCAAATTTTTTGTTAAGTAGGTATGCTAAATGAAATGTACATGACCAAATTTTTCCAAAAAATCAAAATTAAAAACCAAAACTTTAAAGTTCAAAAACATTTAACTGCCTGGCCTGGTGGCTTAGTTGGTTAAAGGCCGTTTTGTAAAGCGGCGGTTTAACGATCAGCCGGATTGAATACAGCTGATTTAAAAACCACTGGAATGTATTCAACGCCATACGTTATTCAACACGGCTAGCCGTAATGTAATAAAGCGAGAGATTAGCCGCTTCTTTGACAATTTTTAGTTCCGATTCTTAACACTCATGGCGCTGCCTGACATAACAACAACCATGGCGTTGAATACTGTGTGTTCCTAAATTGCTAACATGGCTAGCCGTAATGTAATAAAGCGAGAGATTAACCGCCTCTTTGACAATTTTTAGTTCCGATTCTTAACACTTATGGCGCTGCCTGATATAACAACAACTATGGCGTTGAATACTGTGTGTTCCTAAATTGCTAAAGTGACAGTGGATTCTGGAGTTTGGAGGAATCGTACACAATATTATTAGGGTGGCACTTATCACCCTGGGTGTTACTTGGATACTATTTCGTTTCCACCGTCCACCTTGTTAAGACTAAATCGGACCGGGTAGGTTACATGAGACCCAGATCCGACCCGGAGCACCCCGACTCCACCTAGTCTTGGCGCTACTACCCCTAGAGTGTATTTAAAAGAATGCGGGAGCCAGAAGCTCAAGGGAGGTCCTGAGTGGAGCGAGCCATGCAAGTAGTTTTAAAACTATAATAGGTTCGCACTTGACCACCCTCTCACCTGATGTTAAGCGACGATGCTATCTACGATGGAACATGTTTCGATAATAGACCCTTGTCTATGGAAGTTCACCATGTTTCTTAGGTGTACCGTCACCGATATCAAGTTATGGGCTTTCAAACTTTATGTGAGAGGTAAAATGTTGTAAAAAAAATAGTACGGAATATCGTACGAAATAATCGATCAATTTATTCAGATAAATGAAATTAATTTAGATTTTGTGTTGTTATTTTTTTAAATATGGTCTTCCTACAACATAAGCAGTAATAAAATGCGGCTGAACGTGGACCGCCTTATTGAAGAACGTATTGCAATGACAATGCGGCTAATCGTTGAACCGCCGCATTACAAAACGGCTAGCCGTAATGTAATACGGCGAACTATACAATCCGGCTGCGACATATACATCATAATCCGGATCTCGTTGTTGGGCTGTATGTTTGATGTCTTGACACAAATTGTCTTCAAAAATGTGCCATAATTCCGAGGGAAAACAAAATAATAATATTACCACAAACAACTCTCTCAGCCTCAACGGACACCGAGAAATTGAAGCTTCTCTCAAAGTGATTTCTTTGATTTTGAGTAGTCTTGGAACGATGTACCTACGTGGTACATGATAAAGAAGTATTCTGCGATAAAATCACTCTGACTGGGATGAACGCTGTATGTACTGTATGTACACTCTTCATAATTCTGCCGGCCGTCGCGTCGTTGCAAATATTTAGGATGGATATTTTTAATTTCGTAATATATTTTGAATGGAATGTCCGATTTTAATAATTCAAAAAGGAATCAATAGGTAATAAAGCAGTCTTGATTGAGAAATAATTTATTTTGATAAGAATTAAAACAAATGTATGAATAGCATGGTCTTAAGTTGATCGGCATTTTTATCTTCTTTTAAAATGTAAAAAAGCAGTTGTAGCGCCGTAATTACTGTAGTTAGACATATGCTCTCGCGAGGTTTTTTGTAGATTTTAATACGTTCTATAATATTGTAGAACATTGTTTGGTTCTATCATTGGTACTTTCCGCAGCGTATGCGATGAAAGCCATTTTATGGCTGTTTTTTTATACCTTGCGTTGGTTTTAGTAAAAAATTCCAAAGATCACTATTTTTTTCTTGTAATAAAAATAGCCTATGTTACTCAGTGATAATGTAGCTTTCTCTTGGCAAAAGAATTTTTGAAATCGGTTCAGTAGTTTTTGAGTTTATTACATACATACAAAAATACAAATCTTTCCTCTTTATAATATTAGTATAGATTCGCCACAATTACTTCAAATGACACAAACTTCAAATGTAGACACGCGCCGTCACAGACTTCAGCAACCAAAGAGAATTTAAATTCACGGAACTAAAGCTCTCGAAGAGAAATATTTTTCCCCGTTTTCTTTACATTCTTCACTCATACTCCGTACCTATTGATAGTAGCGTAATGTTATATACCCTATAGCCTTCCAAGATAAATGGAGTATCCAACAAAAAAAGAATCTTTCGTATCGGTCCAGTAGTTTCCGAGATCCTAGCGTTCAAACAAACAAACTCTTCAGCTTTATAATATTATAGTATAGAAGTATAGATGATAAGGTTCAGAGTCGTAGTGCACGCTGTAATTATTACCGCAAAAAAGACCTTACGGTAGGTAGAGGAACTGAGCTCTACTATAAACCGCGAAATGCCAAACATTTATAAAATTGAAAGTGTTTTGAAAATGTAGTTTTTTTTTAATTAAAGTTATGTCTAATTTTATCCTTATTTTGATATTTCTTGAGCGATTTCCACAATCGGTACGTTTCCCATCTAGGACTAATATGTGTATGTTAGATACACACAAATATAATTTTTCAGTACTTCCGTCAATATTGTTATTTAATTTGGATGATTCTCTTTGTATTTTAACTGGTTCCACTCCAAATTGGTTCCATCGTATTTTTTTTTGCATAAAAATAATACCAATAATACCTACCTAAATATAATACGTGATTTCATTGAAATACTACTCTACCCATTTGTGAAAATTTTGGTACATCGCTTCTGGCTCTCATCGCTTTCGGCGGAAGAAAGGGACGATTCCGGCGAGCCGAACCGAAGCTCGGAAGCCCTTCGGGTAAATTCGAGACGTGCCCGGGAGATCTCGGGATGCCTTCGGGCATACTCGGGCCGCGCTCGGGCGATCTCGCTTCGTATAATGACTCTGCAAGTACACAGAATTCTTTTGGATAGCTAATTTTTTTGGACAACTGAAAAATCCCGGTAATTGTTGTTTAAACAAACTAAAAAAAATGTACTTATCATTACATTACATTATCTATACGAGTATATATAAAAATCAATGCTACTTTTCGTTGTTATTGAACTCCTCCTAAACGGCTTGACCGATTTGAATGATTTTTTTTGTATACGTTTGGGTAGGGCCCTGGAAGGTTTAGATTCACAAATCAGCCCGGCAGATGGCGCTGCAGTTGATATCTAGGTTATCATTCGAGCGAAGCCGGAGCGGGCCGCTAGTATTCTAATAAATCCAAATTATGTAGAAGTCTATTTTTGGTTTTCAAACTGTTTGTTGTAATTTTAAATCTGAACAAATTTTTAGTACGATAAGTAGTAATATTGTTTACTGCTTATTATTTCTTTTTATCTTTACTGTTCATACTTTATTTTGTTCATTAAGTTAAATAACTTGATTATTGTCGTAAATTTACCAATTTATAACATTATACAGGGTTATTGGCAATCAGCCTGCATCCTTTTAAGGGGATGTTAGGTACATTCAATACGTCAACTTTTGTTCTACAGTTTAAAAAAAAAAGTTTTACAAAATAAATAAAAAGTGCATCTGCACGGTCTAAAAGTATCGAACTCTTCGTAACAATTCGTAACGAGAGCGCATACGCTCTATAGCGCGCAAAAAATGATGTACCGAAGTGAATAAACACTAAAAAGTCGCTAAACAGTACAAAAAAGGGCAACAAATACATTTTTTTTTGGGTTATCTATAAAGTTTTAACGAAAGTTGTAGAACAAAAGTTGTTTGTTTAAATATACAGAACATGCCCTTAAACGGATGCAGGCTGATTACCAGTAACCCTGTATATTTACCAAAACGGAGAGTATGCTACACATCTTTGGTACCCACCCTATCTCGCAGGTTATTAAACATCGATAAAAGAAATTGTGCATCTTGTTATAGATTGTGTATCAATGAAAATGTAATAAAGAAGATTCAGGTTTCGGGTAACTGAAATTCGACACGTCTTTGTTATAGTTTGGGTTTTAATGAAAAGATTCAGGTGAAATGAGAAGTTTCAGGATTCAGGATATCGATAAAAGAAATTGTGCATCTCTTAGTTGTAGTTTGGGTATCAATGAAAAGATAATGAAGCAGTTTCAAGATTCAGGATATTGATAAGAAAAATTGTGGATCTTTTGGTTGTAATTTGGGTTCAAGTGAAAAGAGAAATGAAGTTTCAGAACTCTAGTGTATCGATAAAAGTACTTGTGCATCTCTTAGTTAAAGTTTGGGTGTCAATGAGGTAGTACCAGAATTCAGGGTATCGGATAAAACAAATTACGCATCTCTTAGTTACAGATATCAATGAAACGATAATTGAGAAATATAAGGATTCATAGTATCAATAAAAT
Source organism: Ectropis crepuscularia (assembly GCA_963693475.1). Lineage (NCBI taxonomy): Eukaryota > Metazoa > Arthropoda > Insecta > Lepidoptera > Geometridae > Ectropis > Ectropis crepuscularia. Next base: position 10,777,623 of record OY856361.1, read on the forward strand.
AAATTGTACATCTCTTAGTTATAGCACAGTATACAAAAATACTACCGGGGTGTCTACCGCCTAACGAAAAACGCTTTGATGCTTTGGCATTGCCGTCTCTTTCATTTCAAGCGAGAAGAAAAGAGACAGCAATGTCAAAGCATCAAAGCGTTTTTCGTTAGGCGGTAGAAGCGCCGTAATGTATTGCATTTGATTTTGGAAGAAACGCCGATTACGTCTAGACACGGGTCGATATAAAAAATATGAAAACTGAACATTGCAATGTTGGCAATGGCGGGAGCGCGCTTCCCGCGTCTCACCCCGCATGATTGCCCCGTTGAACGACTGTATGATTCAATAGGCTGTGGTTATAGGTTATAGTAAGGGTATCAATGAAACTCGTGCTCACCGAACATATCTCACATACATAGCACAACCGAATAGATGCCAGAAATCTATAGAAGATGAAGAATCAGTTGACATAAATATAGGTAACAAATAATCGGTTGAGTAGCGATCAAAAGCTAAAAATGAAAAGAAGAATAAGAATACTTTTATCAGCTCACTATTATTTTTATGATTGTATAAATTCAGACCAATAGAACCTGTTTTGCAATATGCATACCTCTCGAAAAGGCCAGTTTGTATGGGTCAACTTTTAAAATGTTTGTAATATCTCATCTCAGCTGCAAACAGCAACAAAGATTTTTGTAATTTGTATTTCAAAGGATAATGAAACAGTTTCAGGGCTCAGTGTATCTATAAAAGTGTCCGTCCAAGACTCACCAGGCACGGACTCGTGTTCAAGTGCAGAGTACTCTCCCTCCGTCTGCTCTCTGATGATGATGCAGTCGACGTCATGATGCCGGCACTTGACGTTGGGCAGAGACTTGACGTGCACGACGTTGGCGTACAAGTCGAGAGCGTTCCGGAGCTTCATGTTCAGGGTTTGGAGCTCGCCCGTGTGGGAGAAGTCGGGGGTCGCGAGAATACCCTGTATATTATAAGTACGTTATAAGCAGCACACTAAATGTTCCCGCATTTGGAAATTGAAGCTTTCTTTATCTTGCAAGGTTAGAGTCAAGGCCATAATCCAGCACGTTTGGTTCTATACGGGTTACCGGATGGATGGATGGCGGAAGGATCTCAAAATATTCTTGGCCGGTTTTTTCATAATGTTTTTTTAAAGTGAAAACTTTTTTTGGTGCACCACAGACAGATTTCTTTGAGGGCTGTGAATTGAATTTTAGCGTCACGCTCGGGAATGATAATACATCTTCGGGTAAACTCGGGACCATGGCCATTGGCCATCTAGAAATGCGTGAACACCTCCTATTGGTTGTCTGGAAATGCGTCAGCATTTCTAGATGGCCATGGTCATGGCCACGCTCTCCGGTTTTATCCGCGTAGTTTCCAAAGTGAGCTATCAAATTCTGAGTTATAAGTTTTCACTTCTATCGGCAGTTCCTACAACTGCCAATTTTTTTTCACCATTAAAGTCAGTGGTGATGACAAACTTGTAGTGTCACAAGTTATTTGGATGAAAAAACTAAAAACCCTTGACAACTTGTGATAGCGGCCATCTTGGTTTTGAAATTTGTCAGAGTTTATAGTATTCTATAAGTCACTGCATTTCATATTGTATTTATCCTTTCTTACTTCTAACACATATTGAGGTAGTTGTGATTAAATCTGTAATCCGCCATTTTGTGGAGGCGGCCATATTGAATACTAGCAGCACCCCGCGGTGTTACCCGCGAAGTTCCCGTTGTTTTTCCGGGATAAAAAATAGCCTAACACATAGGCTATTTTTTCCAGACTATAATCTATCTGTGTTTAAATTTCAGCCCGATCCGTTCATACGTTAGGACGTGATTGAGCAACAAACATCCATACATTGACATTTATAATATTAGTAGGATAAACATAGCTAATACTCCGGATTAATTCACCTTTTATAAGACAATCGCGAAAAACCGCGGGGAGCTGCTAGTGTCATATAAATAGATGACATAGGTCCCTTTGAAAAATTTGAAGTACAATCCTGACCTTGATGCAGATTTTGTTTCTGGCGATGGAGCTGACGACATCCTCCAGGGGCGCACTCAGCGTCGGGTTCACCTCGGAGAAGAAGAACGACTCGAAGTCCACCGGGATACCCGCCGCCTGGGAAATAACATTATGTTTAGTATAGTAGTACATATTTCACAGATATCCCACTAATATCCTACAAAAGGTAAAGTAAGATCGCTTTTTGTGCACAAAATGTGTTTTGCTCAATCAGATTGTAATGGCTGAACGGACCAGGCGCGGTCCCAGCTTCGAATTTTGGAGGGGGTCACCAGTAGACAGCCTCAGATTTGGTTGGGGGGGGGGGGGTCACAAGTAGAAATACAATCAATCGTGTAAAAAAGACTACTAGTAGTGCTGCATTTTAGTGTAACGTATACGATTTGGGGGGGGGGGTCATGTCCCCTGTGACCCCCCTCCCCTTCGGACCGCGCATGGAACGGACAGGGTTGAAAATTGGAACATAGGTAGTCCATGATCTGGAATAGCACAAAGGCCACTTTTCAACGCCCTCTTCATGACCCCCCTGGATCCGCCCATGAACAGACGTACACTCCGATAGCACTCGACAGAGAGCATAGCACGCACTCGGTATGATTGTAAGAGTCAGATAGTTAACTCGATTTCTCTTTCAGTTACCAGGTATATGCTATTTCGCGTTTTAGTGTAAGTTAGGTTATGTTCTTTCGGGTCCTGTGCCTCCGGCGCTAACCCGAATGTCAGATAGGTACCTACCTACAAAGTAGAGGCCCTGGAAGCCGATAGGTCAGTTCCAAAAAACAAGCAGTATCCGATAACAGTGATATAAGCAGTTATAATTGGGTTGACATTACTTACCATTCTCATTAGTCCGTCAGGTAGATAGATAATATGGGACATGTATTTTTTGTTTTAACTAATTATCCAAATTTTTCAAATATATAGATCGTCAAACTTCCTGAGTAGGGGGTTGTGACGTCACTATATCGTACCATAACGTACGAATTTTTTAAACATTGTATCTTCGTTAATATTTATTTGTGAAACATAAGACAAAATACGTGTACAATATTTTTTTAATAATCTAACTGGCGGACTAATTAGTTTTTTTTAGTTGTCTCGTCTATTTACCTTAAAGACTTCCTGAACGGAGTATACCATCTCAGGTCCGACTCCATCGCCGGGGATAAGGGTGCACCTGATGCGACCTTCCTTCGTGGCATTGGGAGACTGTAAATCGTCAAGCATAACGTATTAACCGGCTGGCTTGAAAAAAACTAGAATGAACCTAAAAATGTTCACTCTAGTTTACACACATGCAAAATTATTTTAATATTTTATTTACTTTCCTTAAAATTGTCAGTGTTCTAATAGGTACTGTACAAGAACTGCCCTTCTACAGCCTAACTAAATCAGCTTTGGCTTTGGTATTGCTGTCTCTATATTATCAAGCGCAAAGAAAAGAGAGAGAGAGAGAGAGAGAGAGCAATATCAGAGCTATGACAGTTTTAGTTAGCCGGTAGACCCTCTGGAAGTGAAGGGAAAGAAGTTTAAGGGCTGTTTTTACACAACTTGTTTTCTGGCGACGATGCGGTCTAGTGGCGGATTTATATTTTTGTACTAGGAGCCCGTTCCGACTTCTCTCGCATATTGTCATATAACGACGATTAATCGAAATAAAAACTCCTTTCTTTCAAGTTGGACCAGTTCACAAAATAAATGTTAACTTTCGTAAATATCGGTCGTTTTGGTGAAGAGTTCACTGGGAACAAACATCATGACACTGGATTTTTGTATTTGTATATTAAGATGAATGTATGCCACATTATTAACGCCGCCTCATGTACCTTTCTAAAATAATAATTTTCCATTATATATAGAATATATCTATCTATTGAACGTATTAGTATGAAATACCATGAGAAAACCAGTGAACTTGTTTGGCTTTTATCCTCTGAAATCGGGTGAGCGTCCTCTGAAATCTGGCGTCCCTAGGCAGCTGTTTGGAACTTGTTTGACTTTTATCCTCGGTATTCGAATTAACGTCCTCTGAAATCAAGCGCCCATATACCGCAGCCTAGACTTGTTTGGTTTTATCCTCGGTATTCGAATGAACGTCCTCTGAAATTAGCGCTTATAGGCCGCTGCCAATACGGCCGATCCAAACCCAGGGCTGATGCTGTCGCGTGCTGTACCGTTGGTACGCAGAGTAAGGGAAGGTCCAACACTATCTTGAAAGTGGTAACAGCTCGATTGGACTGTGGTTTCCTCGGATATTGCTATAACAGTCACATTGTAGTTCTAATGCTCCAGCGAAGGAACTAACTATTTTATCGCGATGCTACCCGACATACGAAAAAAACAGTTAGGTATTATTTTACTGAATTACTGATGTTGACTGTCCTGTGATACTGTGTTATTGAACTACTTACTAAGGTAATAAAATACCTACCTACTAAAAATAATGTCTTACCTTTACTGTGAAAAATAATATACAACCATAATAACGTTGGTAATATTTAGTGAAATGTTAAATTAATATGTTGCTCTGGACACCACAAAGATACATATATAGGGACATGCTACATTTAAAGGATACATTTTACATAAAATTACAGGCAAAATGTTTTATAAAAGTTATTTTTTTGCTTTAATATTATTATATGTATGAAACAGAACGACAAAATAATATCAGAGTTGCTCAGAATAACCGTGCAGTGAACTAAATACTCCCACAGCTGGGACTCGGGGCTTTCTCCCGAAAGGAGATTTAAGGTGATAATCCACCACGCTGGCCCAGTGCGAGTTGGTAGATATTACCTTCAAATATTCTAGGTTTTAAGTTAGCGACACATGAAATCGTATAGACCTAGTTAGTTAGTTATGATCGGCTGTTAAAGTCGAACGTAGTCTCGCTAAAACAAAAACTGTGTCTATAGAGTCGGCCAGTGCGCTGTCACATACAGGCTGACACGCACAGATACACACATTAGACGGTCACTGGCGCGCAAACTTGTGAGTATGTGTGCGTGTCAGCCTGTCACGTACAGGCTGACACACGCACACATTCACAGCACACTGGCCGACTCTATAGACATAGTTTTTGTTTTAGCAAGACTACGAGTACGTCCGACTTTTTTTATACGTTCATGACCGTCAACATAACAACACAAACTCTAGTTCGGTAGTACTACTTGTTAAAATTTGGTCTTATTTTTTTTTGGATGACGGCGATAACGTTCGATTCATTAATTTTCCTTTTATAAAACATTTTTAACCTTAAACTTATTGTTGAGTACATAAGTGAAGTTATGGCGAAAGGCATCAAATTCTCATGCTACAATTTATTTATTATTATAACAGACATATAGGTGTTCACAAATGAACAGTGACAAATTATTCAATACATGTTTCACATTTATTCTCCAAGCGATAGCATGCATTCTTACATTGCTGAAGGTGAAAGTGTAGAACCTGGATAACTCAAAATAATTCCAACAAATTAATACATTGAAAACACAACTAATTTAAGAAATTTGAATAAAAGACAAAAAAAAGAATTTTGATGCCAAATTAAAAAAAAATACTGTGTTCAGTGTAAAATCTTTTCTGGGGAGTTATTCTCAATGGACAAAAACCAAAACACATAAAGACACATATTTATCAGTACTTTAACTTCTATAAGAGTCAATGTAATTTTTTTTATTTTAGCCACTCTGGGGTCCACCTTTGTCATTTGGTTTCTCTAACATAGGTTAAGTCTTTTTGTGTTCTGTTTAATGATCATCAATCACCTCCCAACACTAAGTCGACATGACTAAAACTATTAACATCATTATATAAAAAAGAAAATGATGCCAAGAATTATTGTCTTGTCAAATTAATTTTATTGCAGGATTTTTCTCTTATACAATTTTGTTGCCAATAAGAATTTTTTATCACATATCGTATTACGATAAATAAATAAATTAAATTTGAAAAAATAGGTGTCAAATATTTTGCTAAAAATAAAATTGTAGTACACTAAATAGAGATGCAATTGAACATTTAAGTACAAGCAATGAAGCAAATTTGTTGTTGAAACATGATTAAGGCCAGTCACAAACATTTGCTGTTCCATTGTCCTATTTTTAGTTCCAAAATTATGAATGCAGCACATAAGCAAAGTACTAGTTTTAATTTGATTGTATTTGATTATTGATTGCTATTCAAATAAAACTCACGTGTTTAATGTGGTGAGTGCAATCTGATTTTATGCCAAATTTGGCAGTTTTTTTCAAGGGGGTTATCCCAATTTTTTATTTAGAAAAAATACTGAGTAAATCTGAAATAATGTGAATGTTTTAAATTTAGAATCATATAGATCATACTTAAAGAGGCCTTAATCGGGAATCTTTTTTATGATACTATCTGGATTCTGAAAATACTGTTTTTTATATGAATTCAAATTTTATACATAAATATAATTATGTATGTAATGACTGGCCTAAATTTTCCATGTTGTTTATGTAGATAAACTAAAGATAAAGAAGTCCCATTACTTAATGATTACGTTAACCATATTAAATTCTATTTCAATAAAACTTATTTATCTGTTATAACAATTAAAAACCAGTATTCCAACAGTATTATGACCTAAATACTGAACTATTTTAAAATTATATACTGTTTAGATTTACTACAATACTTATCCCACATGAGCTACGAAAGGATGTTTTGAATACTTTAATTGTTACTATTTACTTTATCTAGTATAAATGAAAATAGTGAAATAGTTGATCAAAATTTTTGCATGTGTATTCACTGACTAACCATTACAATATTGTGAAATTGACATCTGGTATGAAAGTCCCAATCACAATAATCCAGATTACACCGTAAACACGATAACTGAGAGGAAGAGGATTAAATTGATTATGTATTAAGAAGATAGATACAATATACAATGGGCCAGTAAAGGTACAAGTCCGCGACAGGCACTTGGCATTGTAGAATTGTATGGGCGCCAGTTCACCGAGACCGCGACCTATCTCGGTCTCCGGTCGCGAACTGGCGCCCATATAATTCCACAATGTCAAGTGCCTGTCGCTGTCACCGGTCGCGGTCTCCGCGCGAACTTGCACCCTAGGAGTTAAAGTAACGAACTATAAAGATAGATAACAGACCTCATAGGTGTCTCTCTGGTAATAAGTAAAAACTAGATGGGAGTATGCTACATCGTAGACCGCATCATCATTTAACATCAAGCAAGATGGTGGTCAAACGAAAACCTATAATTATAACCTATAACTAAAAAAGTGGGGTTGCGCTATTTTCTTGTATCATCATCTTACTAATATTATAAATGTCAATGTATGGATGTTTGTTGCTCAATCACGTCCTAACGTATGAACGGATCGGGCTGAAATTTGGAGTCTGGAAGAACACATAGGCTACTTTTTATCCCGGAAAAACAACGGAAACAACGGGAGCGGGAACTACGCGGGGCACTGCTAGTCTACTAATAAAACTCAGAGGGCTGAAAGGTCTCAAAGGATACTTTTACATAGGGTAACTTAACTTTACCACCAAACAAATATGGATATGCAAGTTTATAGCCCCATTTACAATACTTGCTTTTGGATTGCCAAATATTTAATTTATTATTGATCAAAGGTAACTGGTAAGTCTTTCTTTAATAGCCTTTGTTTTCGTAATTAAATGTCTTTAATAGCTTTGAACAATTGCAACACTGTCACACCCTCTTTTACTTACATTTGCAAACACATTTTTATAATAGTAGTCTTTCTAACATTGGTTTAAGCTTTAAGCTACGATAGTTGTTCACTAGTCTAATATTTTAATTACGGTATATTTAGCATACGTAATTACATGCCGGAAAGATTTCCCTGATATTTCTATGTAGTATCATGCATCAAGTTCACTTAGATAAATATCCCATAATTAAAAATACTAGAATAGCAGTCTTTCAAAATTTTGACAAATGGGCAATACCATAAACAAAAATCTTTTAAATAAATTATTCTTTTATAGATAAGACTGCATTAATAGTAGTTAACTAAACTTTCTCTGTTATCTTAAGTTCAATTGGTAGGCAGCAACGGTCAGTGACAACCAACTATCACTGCCCTGTAAAGAAACCTCATCGTGATAGTTTTAATACCCTAAAATTTGTTTTTAATGTAATTGCTTCATTGCTTGCTTGAAATTAGTATGTGTTTATTAGTGAACAGTTAGTTCTCACCATGGAAGTGATTGGCGCGAAACGTACATTTTTCTTGGCGTTTACCGTACTGCTGTGTAATCCTTTAGATACTTGGGCTCCCTGAAAATTAATATAATATTGCATGTTAAGGAATTGCTTTCGATCACACTACCAAGGTGTTGGGTTATTAAGTAGAGCTTAATTTTGATATGTAAGCTCAATTCAAAATTAAGCGTCTGTCAATAGTCTCCAAAACGTTGATTTTTGGCGCTATTGTCGTATTATACAGTTATAAGATTGCTATTGGTACATAGTTCAACAATTTCGCCACAGGACTTTAGTAGTGGCGCGGCCTGAAATAAGATCTGAATAGCCAAGATCACTAACACCATATTGATCACGTGAGCTAATCATACAACTTTACATGTACATTCCACGGCTTACAGCGGGGCGCCAATTGCACTTATTAAAGGACGTCGAAGAGGAAAATAGCTCGTTTTAATTCAAGAAACATAGATATACTTTGCTATAGTAGAGAGGTTACGAAACACTTTATCACAATAAAAACACTGTTTATGAACATTTACGACAGTTTACCTGAACCAGGGCACGGAATACATTTCTGTTTATTAGGGACATCTTTTACAACAAGATTTTGTGGTAATTTTTGGTTATTTTTTTGTGTGAAATTATTTTTGGAACGTCTTTGCTGCAAAGACGTAACTTGGAAAAGTTCCGTATTACGGAGTTTGACAGGCCGACAGCTGATAGCTGTCATTTCAAGAGTACAACCAGTTTGCAATATGCGTAGAAAGAAGCGTGTCTACAGAAGAAAAAAACGAGCTAGCATTATTTCCTACGACATTGCTTCAAAAATAATCTGTTTATATAAATTTAACCGAAAGGTCACTAAATCTCAGAAACTACAAGTGCTAGAAGTCTCAAATTTTGCATGGAGGTGTCTTTTATGACGGTTGTATGAAAATTCCGTCGGTTTCAAAGTTATAGCCATGAAATTGACTGAACCGACTTTTATAAAATTTGGTACACAGATAGACTAGATACCAAGAAAGGACATAGGCCAATTTTTATAGCGAGAAAAGGGTTGAAATGGAGGATGAATGTTTGTATGGAAGTTTGCAATTGTTGAAGATAAAATCATAATCATGATTTGATCATGATTGAAGTTTTCATGATGATCAGATCGTGAAATTTCGTATCTAGATACTAGACGCGAAGCAAATAAAATATTGTTCTAGCCATTTTGTAATTTCAAACTGTACGGGGTGAAATAGGGGGATGAAAGTTTGTCATTGTTGAAGATAAAACTATTAAATTTTGCAACTAGACACTTGATATCCATACTAATATTATTATAAATATGAAAGTAACTCCATCTATTACGCTTTTACGCGTTATGCCTGAACAACTGGACTGGTTTTGATGCGATTTGGTGCACAGATAGACTAGACTCAGGAAATAATAAGTTCGAATTCTTATCACAGAAAAAGAGTTGAATTAAAGTTGTAGGAAGTTGAAGGAATTAAAGTTTACATGGAAGTTAGTCAATGGTGAAGATAAACCGTAAAATTTTGCAACTTAGGACTTGAAATCCATACTTTTATACAATCCCATTAATATTATAAATGTCAAAGTATGGATGTTTGGATGTTTGTTGCTCAATCACGCCGTAATTTATGAACGGATCAGGCTGAAATTTGGAATACAGTTAGATTATAGTCTGGAAGAACACATAGGCTACTCTTTATCCCGGGAAAATAATAGTAACGACGGGAAAGGGAAGTACACGGGTAAAACCGCGGGGCACTGCTAGTATCTAATAAATGTGAAAATAACTCTGTCTGTCTGTCTGTTACGCTTGAACGCCTAAACTACTGAACTGATTTTGATTACATTGAATAAAAATATTTTATTAAAAGCTGATCTTAGTAAACGTACATTTGTATGGGTGCAAATACTGCCTCAATTACATAAGGATTTGTTTCACGCGGACGAAGTCGCGGGTAAAAGCTAGTGGCTAGTGTGTATCATACACCCTTCCTTGATATGACAGTTAAATATAAATAGCAAAAGAAATCAAAATTGTCCATAAGCCCTTAAGCCCCATGTGCGAGCAAATAGTTAGTTTGCTCTTATTTCATGCAAAATTTGGAAATAGGAGGGATGCATTTTTAATTTTGTAAGATGGCATAAAAGCTTATGCAGTTTTAAATTTTAGGGCAGAAAAATGCGAGAACTGGAAATGATCTAAGATACACTATCGTTTACTGATAAACGTTTACTTTTAATGCAGTTTTGTGTACAATGGAGAACCATGCGTGGTCCGAAGGGGGGGGGGGGGGGTCCCAGGGGATATGACCCTCCCCCAATCGTATAAATAAGATTCAAATCTACAAAAATTCGAAATACTCGTATCTAAATAGACTCTTCGAATACATAGACTATTTTTTTATTTAACACGGGAAAACAACTGGAATGGCAACCACGTAGCTAAAATTGTGGGGCACTAAAAGTTAAGTATTTTTTACTCGATTTATCGTATTACTACTCGTGACCCCCCCAAAATCTGAGACTGTGTACTGGTGACCCCCTCCAAAATTCGAGGCTAGGACCGCGCCTGTGTTGGACACTATTAGGCAGAGATATGCTTTCGTCGGCGGGTGTTTAGAATAATAAATATATAACGAGTATGTCCTAAACCCTTTGAGGGTTTTGCGAAATATGCCATCAGGGTAGCGATTCTAAATCCATTCGGTTGCATCCGACACGGAATCTCATCTCTCGGTCTTTGTCTTATCTGTTTTGCATGAGAGAGACAGGGAATGTCTTTCCGATTCCAAACCATTCGGAATCGCATTTAGAGTCGCTACTCCGAATTTGCAATTTTCGAAACCGACTAGTATCAAGCATCGAGTTCTTGGGCATTGGAGCGGGAGCTCGACATCGACATGCCGCATGTCCAAAACACCATAACTGGCATTTCTAGCTCAACATATGTATAAAATTATATGTATTACTATTCGATGTTGTTATGTCACCACCATGGACGCTTTTAAATAGTAGTGGACTTTAGTATCTTGCATATTTATATTTCCACAGATCCACATGGGCACATGTTATGTAGATAATTAAAATGTAGTTAATGCCGCCACCATGCTGGGTACGCTTCCGATTGGTAGGGGGCTTGAACATCTCGATTATCTGTAGACCTTCATTGGTGCTTAGTGTAAGTAGTTAGTTCTCATTGTATTTTAGTTTTGTTAATAAAGGCTCTGCCCGTATAAAATATTTTTTTTTAATGATGGTATAGTTTTTTTTTGTCAACTATGTAATGTAATTAATTATGGCTCTGCACTTTAGAATAAGTACTAACTTATTCTAAAGTTAATGTTAGAATCACGTCAGAATCTCAGGCGCCACCTATGGTGAAATTGAGGATTTTTGACAGCTCTCTTTGTCTCTTGAAATCGGCCTCATTAGATACTTCTTTATTGGAATCGCTTCAATACAATAATTTAGTCATTGAAAAGAAAAACAAACAAACAGATTTTTTTTATCAGCACTTTTTTTTTTTGGTGCGGCAATACTGCGTTCCCGATAACAGCGCCATCTTTATGGAGGCAAGTGTGCATTGATTTTTTGACATCATTTTGATTGGTCTGTCACGGACGGCGCAACATTTGAACGCGTTGTACCGATAAAAATTACGAAATTCTGAAATAAACGTATAAAAATGTTCACACAAAGTTTGAAGTGATAAAATTAATCGTGAAGATTAAAGTGTTTCATATCGGACTGCGAACTAAAACCACAATCATCTATTTTTAACAGAAAAGGTGAGCTATTCAAAATTGAGTTTCGCAAAAATTATATATTTTCTGAATTACTTATCAGCGATATACTGTTGCTTGTTTCTATTATTACCTAAATAATTATTTCCTCAACCTGGATTACTTGATAAGTTTAGGTAAAACTGTACTGACTCCTACGGTCAGTGACCTACGTTTCGTATAAGCTGTAAAAAGTATTGATTTCTACTCTGGAAGATACCTAATAATATGTTGGTACAGTTTTTTTGTTTTCGGACTTAATGTTCAGTGATAGACATGGCTGTTTAAATAATAAAGATAAGCAAGTCAAGGGTCAATGCTAAAAGCAGTATGATAAAGTTATTAAGACTTATGTTACATAACGTAAGTGAGTTACTTGGTAAGATGCATGCTATAAACTAAAATTGATATTTTTTTCATTAAATTAACGATACTCAATATTTACTATTTCCAAAGTGCATAGGTAAATTCTTTTTTTTTTTTGAGAATAAAATAATCTATATTTTAAGAACTGTTTACGTAGCGGTGTTCTAATACCTAATGTTTTTATGTAAGTATAGTTATTATCTTGATTGTTATGATATATTTTACTTAGCAAATGGTATGCCGGTACCGTTACATTTACCTATTCCTATTGGCATGTACCTAAATGTGACGGTTAATTAATCTAGTTAAATGAGACAAAATTGAGTCAGCTACTCGATTTAGGGATACCTAGCTCAAAAGCGGCTGTACAAATTTTAGTTGATCCTTAATTCGTTGGTTTTGTCTCCACCCTTAAATTAGCGAAAAAAAACAGTGCGAGTGTGAAAACAGAGCATATAGGTGGCATACATAATTCATAATAATTGCAATTTGGGAGTCGCACACTGAGAGTTCCGTGGCATCACAACCACTTTTGTTTAAATTTTAGTTAAAGTTTTAAATGAAATATATACCTATCTAAACCAAAAAATATTAAACTGTCTGACTCGCACTTGGCCAGTTTCACAAATTCAGTTAAAGTGAGTCTAATAATACCACCAAAATTCAAGCTTGTACCTACCTATATATATTTATAGAAATACTTGTACCTATAAAATAATAGTAATACATTCCCGTAAATTTTAAACGCATGGCAAAACTAAATAAAGTGGCCAAGTGCGAGTTGGACTCGCCCATGAAGGGTTCCGTTGCAGCAAGTAACATAATATACATACCTAGTACACATAGTTCTTGTAGTTCGTTGTAACTTTGATCGATGTTTTAATGGTAGTTTGCATAGTAATGTACATCATATATTTTTTTAGTTTTTTCATTGTCTTACTTTAGAAGTTAGAGGGGGGGGGGGAGGGGGACACACATTTTACGTGTCTCTCGCGCGAATTATTCAGTGTAGACAAAAATTATATTAGAAACCTTAATATAATTTTTGAAGACCTATCGATAGACACCACACACGTGGAGGTTTGATGAAAAAAAATTTTTGAGTTTCAGTTCTAAGTATGGGGGGCAACCCTAATTCATATATTTTTTTTCTATTTTTTTGTAAAACTCGCGGTTCACAGAATACATCTGCTTACCAAGTTTCAACAGTGTAGTTCTCATAGTTTCGGCAAAAAGTGGCTGTGACATACGGACGGACAGACAGACATGACGAATCTATAAGGGTTCCGTTTTTACGTTTAAAGGAACCCTAAAAAAAACGAATTCGCTGTTATGAAAATGTTATGTGAAAATAATGTACCTATGTTTTTCTCAAGCAATAATCACGGGCATTCATATTGGAAAATTAAAATTGTTAATTTTATGGTAAATGTTTGTTAATTTATTTAACAAAAGTTTGTATCATCCAAGTTTTTTTAAGTAGAAAACGTAAAAAAAAAAGATTTTTTGATATTCTTAGATTGATTTGTACTTCAATTCTTGATTTTTGTCGTCTTTTTCTTTAATAATAAATAATTTGAGGCGTGATTAAGTCATATGTTATGATAACAGTAGGTAGGTACATTTTTCGTCACCAGTAATATGAGTAGGTACTTTTCTATACGATGTTACATTAATCTTTGCCATAAAGTAAATGGGACGTAGGTAATCTCGATTTCACGGTTTTTAAGATATCGAATATCGTATATAGGTAATACCACTAATAGGTATTATAATGCAAACATCAACCGCCAAGCAGTAATGTGCAAACATTACTGTGTTCCGGTTTGAAGGGCAATGTTTCCAGAGAATTTACAGGGCTTTGAGATATAACAACTTATATCTCTGGGTGACGAGCGCAGTGCAGTGCTAGGTTAAGATTTGAACTCTTCATGTTCCAATAGCTGCGTGTCACTGTGCTGTTATGTGGCAGGCATGCTGCTTACCATCAGGCACATGTCATGCTCGTCTCGCCACTCAACAAAAAAAAAGAAAATAGGTGGTTCGTCAATCGTAAATCTGAAAGTTCTTTCAATGTTTGTTTGTTCAATTCCGATTGTAGTAACAAAAGGAATCAGGATGAAATGTGGAACGTAGGACGTAGTTCTAAAAACACAAATCCTTAGGAATGGTTATACGCTGAATTCTGACGAAAATCACGGCCAGACAGAGCCGGATCTAGGGGAGGGCAAACGGGGACACAGTAGACACTTCGGGAAAAAAACTATTTTTTACCATCTTTAACGTTAACTTTAAACCATTAATTTGTAGTCAAGGTTTTTGCTTGAGAAATCTTAATCTAAGGGATCAGGTATCTAAACAATCTAAATATCCAACGGTGAAAGATTTTTTGATATCGGTGCAGTAGTTCCTAAGATTACGACGTTCAAACATAAAACCTCTTCAGCTTTTTAACATCAGTAATAAAAGCTTTAGGTAATCTCAGCAATATAACATAATCATCATCATCATCATCAACAGCCCACTAAACGTTCCCACTGCTGGGACTCGGGGCCTTCTCTCGCAAGGAGAGAGTTAAGGCCGTAATCCACCACGCTGGCCCAGTGCGGGTTGGCGGATGACACATGACTTCGAAAGATTCAAGGTACATGTCGGTTTCCTCACGATGTTTTCCTTCACCGTTTTAAGTTAGCGGCATTACGCACATGACTTCGAAAAGACAGTGGTGCGTGTGGGGTTTGAACCCGGGGTCTCCGGATCGGCAGCCGCCGTTCTCCCGACTAGACCACCGTAACTTAATACCTACATAATAACATAATACCTACGTCTAACATTTTATAAATTATTTAAATAGTTTAAAAATCTGTGTAAACATGAGACTGGTGCAATGACTTAGGTAATGTATTTACGATTTTACGTAAATATTCTAGTCGAACATTTGTAGTATGTACTAAGATATTTAGTAAAAACGAGAATAAATATACTAAAAAAACAATACGACCTAAACTTCTATACCTGCCCATGACAACATAGTACCATGCAGCTATTTGAACAAGAAGAGTCCAAATCACTACAATGCGCTCATCAGTCAAAGATATCAGATAATAATTTAAAATAATAACATGTATTGATGGACAATGTATTGTTTTGGTGGAAGACAATTAATTCACACACATTCTGACATTTTATATTATTATCTGACATATATGTACAATTGTACATATTATGTTAAATGATTGTTAGCAATAGTTTTGTGTAATTAATGCAATTATTAATTAATCCTCGCCTGTATCGAGATACTTTTCGTATACCTACTGTATTTTTTTTTTGTAAGTGACATGTAACATACGTAGTTATGAATATGACTACAGTAATCTAAGTCTAAGAAGCCCCTTATTCAAACTGGTAAATGACCTCTTGTAGTAGATAGGTACAAAATGACGAAATGGTTTGTTATTCAGATGGGACTGATAACATTTCAACTCGCAAACAAAACGGGTAATCGCATTCATTAGGCCTCAGAATGATAACTAGGTACTGATTACTACGTAACTACATGTATGTTTTTGTACGTAAATAATTATAATATTTATTTATTTGCATTTTTTTTGTCGCATTCACGTGTTGCACACGATTGCCACAAGACCGATGTAGATGGCACATTTAGAAGACAAGTAGAAGTAGCTTTGAGAGTGAGCTTTGGACTGGACAGTGTAACTTAAAATATTTGGACAGTGTAACTTAAAAAACTGGACAGTGTAACTTAATATATTTTACCTGCTTATTATACTTGCTTGGTTTTGAAATCAATTAAGTGGGGCGTTATGACGTCACGTCTTCGTAACAATCGTGTCAAGACGTAATGTCACTCTAAATTTCTAACCACTAGGTATACCTTCTTATTTTTATAAGCTTTTATTCTACTTGCCCTGTTAATATGTTATTGTGCTGCAAATCTTACGATTTAAATTAGAACCACTTCCTGTCGTTGATTAGGTTAAAATTTGATATACTTACGTAACTTCGGTGACAATGCAATAATATGGTATCAGGAAGCTGATCTCAAGATGGAGTCGGAAGGTGGCCATAGGAACTCCTAAACTAAGCGAAATAATCCATCTAATTTCGACTCATTTGAATAGTTTTGACGAGCACTCTTATGCTACATGACAGCCAGGGTCTCAAGACGGCATCTGAAGGTGGCCATAGGAACTCCTAAACTATACAAGATAAAACAGTCAGTTTGGGCTCGTTTAAATAGTCTTGCTAAGCAGTCTTGTGCTACGTGACAGCAAGGGTCGCAAGATGGCTTCTGAAGGTGGCCATATGAGCTCCTAAACTAGACAAGATACAACAGTCGAGTTTGGATTCGTTTGAATAGTCTTGATAAGGTTTCTTGTGTCACGTGATATCCAGGATCTAAAGACAAAGTCCCAAGAACTCTCTTGGAGTTAAAAAGTTTTTAGAGATTAGTGAGATGGGCGTCGATAGCATTGGTCTGCAACCTGTCTAGGAGAAGGAAAACTCCATAATCAAATTGAACGCCATCAAACCCATCATTTTATCAAATGCCTTTTAGTGCAGAATTATGTGTTTAAACATGATCCTTATAAGTTTTTGTTGTCAATTATTTGGCTACTTAGTTTAATTTACTGTACTGAATTGAACGCACAGTCAATAAATAAAAAATCAAGGTACATAATTCGACCCGTTACAGTTTTATTATAGGTAAGTATAAGCACCCAGACACCGAACAAATATTTGCATTCATCACACAAATATTAAATATTATATTGAAGTTACGGCTGGTCTAGTCGGGAGAACGGCGTCTGCCGATCCGGAGACCCCGGGTTCAAACCCCACATGCACCACTGTCTTTTCGAAGTCATGTGCGTAATGCCGCTAACTTACAACGGTGAAGGAAAACATCGTGAGGAAACCGACATGTACCTAGAATCTTTCGAAGTCATGTGTCATCCGCCAACCCGCACTGGGCCAGCGTGGTGGATTATGGCCTTAACTCTCTCCTTGCGAGAGAAGGCCCCGAGTCCCAGCAGTGGGAACGTTTAGTGGGCTGTTGATGATGATGACACAAATATTTGTCCTGCCCTGGGAATCGAACCCACGACCCACGGTTCCTCAGGCGGACTCACTACCAACTTTTAAGCCAATCAAAAAATAGTGTATGTATTATTAGACGTTTTGATTTTTTTTACATTTTTAATTTAACGTATCCGATTTTGGGGGGGGGGGGAGTCATGACCCCCTGTAACCCTGTGCCCTGTGACCCTTCGGGCCACCTACGAACTAGCCCACTAGGTCAGTCAATAATGAAAGCTTATCTTTTCTCTCCCCAGCACCACTACCCAGACATGTCGAATCCCATAGACCTGGACAAGCCCCGATGGGACCAGGGCGACTACTGGGGCCGCGCCAAACACTTCCTGCTCCTCACCAACCCGCTCAACATCCTGGCCACGGATAAAGAGCTGGACCAGGCCAAGAAAATCGTTACGGAATACAGGTACTTATTGCGATGTTCTTTGGATCTAAATTTCTACTCGTTCTTTAACTTGTTTTTAATTTGGCAACTCCTTTTAGTAGTGGTAGGACTCTCAGCAGAGTCTGCCTGGGGAAGTACCACACCTTCGCCAGTTATTCTACCGCCAAGCAGTAAAGTGCAAACAAATGAAGGGCAATGTTTCCAATGAAATTACAAGGCTTTGAGATACAATATCTTAGATCCCTGTGTGACGAGCGCAGTGCAGTGCTAGGTAATTATTTGGACTCTACATGATCCAATAGCCGCGTGTCACTGTGCTATCATGTGGCAGGCATGTTGCTTACCACCAGGCACATGTCCTGCTCGTCTCGTCACTCTATACTTTAAAAAAAACCACAGACTCCCGGGATGAACCCTGGATACTTGTCATTTGGGTTCTGTTTTTTAAACCGACTTCAACAAAGGTTCTCAGAAATCGGCTTGGTAGATCAAAGTTCAAAGGTGGTCCCATTTAAGTTTTATTGAAATCGATGTGGAGGTTTTTATAATTGAACAAAAAACTGAAATTTGCTCTCGCTGTATTTAGACGATATACTCGTAGTGATAGATTCTTGTGAAATTTGGCCGAGTCACTGAATTTAATTTTAAGTTGAAGTCGGTTTTTGTTTTTTTTTTTGGAGAAATTAAATTATTTATATATATACCTACATGTATCTTGGATTGGGAGAAGAAAAGGAAAGTATGGAGATGTAGGGAACCTTTTTAATCCAATTCTAATGAGTTCGATTTTTCTAAGCCGCCTCATCCCAGCCAAGAGCCTCCACATTCATTCTTTACCTATTGTAAAATAGTTACTTCGTAACAATTTTCTACTGCCGCAGTTCCCTACCAGGACTCCCTAGTTTTTTTGAACTCTTTAATTTCAAATACCTGTGTGGTGTGTGGTAGCCTGGTATCAGTATTTTAAATATAGTAGTTCTTTATACTATGGTGGTAGTGAACTGTTACTATCAAGAGAGTTGCTGACTATCAGGCGCATTTCTTTCTCGTCTCCTCACTCAATCGTATTGTCTAAAAATTAACTTTTGAGTAGTTGCGTACCGTAAAAGATTCAGCAGTGCAAGAGTATAGGTAATAAATGATCATGATGAAAAATTAAAACTGGCTGTTTCGTGGTTTTCATCAATATACCGTGTTTTCAAAACAAAAGTATCATCATACTTACACAAAACCGTATACGTATGTTAAAACTTTCAAATATTTCGACTGGCATCATCACTGCAGCCTGACCACTAGGTACCTACTTTGTACCTATGGGTTAGATTCGTGTACGTTATTCGTAGGTGGGATGACGTGAGGTGCTGTTATGGGCAGGCGAGTAGCGCACCATCAGGTACATGTCCTGCTCGTCGCGTCACTCTATTTATAAAAAAAATGATTGAGCAGAGCGATGGCTAACACAAGTGTCATACTCGTGAACGGGTGCTGCTTGTGGGGAGTGGGAGTTGGACGGCTCGTGGCTCGTGACAATTTTATGGAGGGTAAGAGTACCTATAGGGTCGGTAGGTCGGTACCCTATAGGTACTCTTACCCTCCATAAAATTTGGATTTTTTTATTTTACTCCTAATCTTTGCTCACCGCAGACATTAAGGTACGTGCTCTTTGTGAAAATTTACATGTTGACATGAGAGGTATTAAACATTTCGAAGGAAAACTTCGAATTTAGCTCTAATTTCTATTTATCATGTGTGCCACGAGCAGTCCATCTCCCACTCCCAACAAGCAGCACCCGTTCACGAGTATGACACGTGTGTCAGCCATCGCTCTGCTCAATCATTTTTATAGATTAGAGTCTTAGAGTGACGAGACGAGCAGGACATGTACCTGATGGTGCACTACAAGCCTGCCTATAACAGCACGTCACGTCTGCCCGTGTCACGCAGCTATACAAAACATGAAGAGTCCAAATCATTTCTTATCACTGCACTGCGCTCGTCACCAGAATCCTAAACGGCCAGATTTGGCCGACGATTTTAGACATGAACGTCGCGGCGCCAGCACTGTGCTCGGGAGAGATGATGATGAGCTCTAAGCTGCCCTGTAATTTTTCTGAAAAAAAATGTTTAGGGAAAGAAAGAAGAAGCCTTAAAATTTGAATACTAGGTTAGAAAACAAAGCTTGTTTAGAGCATTTTGAAAGCTGCCGCTGTATCTCACTTTAACTCAATTTTCACAGGTCAACGAAAAAAATGCCTGCAGGGTATGATGAAGAGAAACTGTGGGATGCGAAATACCTGTACGATAGTGCGTTCCACCCTGATACAGGGGAGAAAATGTTCGCGCTCGGTCGTATGGCTGCCCAGGCTCCCATGAATACCCTCATCACTGGATGTGAGTTATTATCAATCATAATCATCATTTATTCATAACATATTGTTACAAGTCATTATAACATATTCATTATTAATAAATTAAAATATTTCATCTTAATTCAATTAGCAATAATAATTCAATAAATTTGAATGCAATGTCAATTTACAAATAAAATAATATTAAAGATATAATTATTCGAAACAACTATAATAATGGGAAAAAAATAATTGCTATGTACATTAATTTGTACTTTACTTTCTATCAATAAATTCAGTGAAGCTGTAGAACGTTTGCTGGACAAGATAGCGTTTGAGTCTCGACTTAAATATTCCCATAGTGGGAGACGAGGTGATGCTCTCTGGGAGTTTATTATAAACCATCGGACCCACAACATGCGTCGACCTGGCCGACCTCTCCAGCGTGCGGTGCACCTCCGCGAGCCTGCCTCTGTGGCGGGAGCTGACCAAGGTATTGTAGGACGCGTGTCGTGGAAATTACAATCAGTCTTGTAATTTAGGGTATAATGTTCAGTCTTGTATGGAGTAACTTTCTATGAAGTGAAGTTACGGCTGGTCAGGGTGGTCTAGTCGGGAGTACGGTAACTGCCGATTTGGAGGCTTTGGTTCGAATCACTTTCTGTTCGAAGTCATGTGCGTAATTTACAAACGGTGAAGGATAATATCGTGACGGAATCCATTGATGATGTTCCTAGAATCTTTTGAGGTCATTCGTTATGTACCAACTCACACTGGGCCAGGGCGGTGGATTGTGGTCTTGACTCTTGCTAGAGAAGATCCCGAAACCCAGTCGTGGAAACATTTAGTGAGCTGGTCATGCTTATTTATGTATGGAGTAGGTACCTATTGTGTGTACCATTAAGACAGAACTATGCACCAGGTACAAGATTTGGATTCAATTGAGTGACGTACGGTAGTTACGGCTGGTCTAGTCGGGAGAACGGCGCCTGGTTGGTACTGCGGTCACACAATCTTGTTACGGATATCATCTACGCACATTTCAGAAAGTTTTTTCTTAACAGTCGTACTGGATTGCCAAGATACCGGCTTAGCTCAGTTTGGGATCCATATCCAGTTTTTATTACTGTTATGAGTTTACACTATTACCCGACTTCGCGCCTAGAAGAAACCGATTCACTCTCGACTCGAAAACACCAAGATTGCAACCATCTCATTGCATCATTGTGTGTGGAATGTCCACCAGTACCTATGTATTTATTTACCGGAAAAACCCTCTCAGGCAACGCGTTCGTTTACAAATATTTAACATGTGAACGGAATAAAGATGTGTCTTGGTACTGATTAACAATGCAATCCCAACGATTCGGGCATTGAATGATAATTCTTGTTTCCATCATTCTAAAGGCGGCATACCTATGACAAAGAACTAGAGGTTTGATTTAGCGCCGAGATCAATCTGATTGCGTTGCAAACCATGGCACTTACTGATATTTTTTTTTCACTGTTATAGGTTTACACTTGACCGCCATCTCGCCTGATGATGTTAAGCGACGATGCGGTCTACGAAGGAGCGTGTTTACCTAGAAGAAACCTACTCACACTTGATTTGAAGATACCAAGATTATAACTATCAGGAAAAACCCACTCAGGCAACTCTTTCCACAGCCTAGACGTTCTTATCATAAAAGTAGAGTCAAACCTCTTCTTCCGTCTCTGTTGTTCGTCTTTGGAATATCAACCATGAACCGGTGCCGTTTCTTTAAGCTACGATAGAAAAAAGGGCAAGGTGGTCATGAAGAACAGTAGAACAGTTGCACACTCTCCGAAGTATATCCGTGTATCTTATCGGTGGTGACAGAAGTAATGTATCCCGCAGGCATGATAACGTTCTACAAGACCAACGCAGCGACGGTGTTCTGGCAGTGGATCAACCAGACGTTCAACGCAGTCGTCAACTACACTAACCGCTCGGGCACCGCACCGCTCTCCATCAAGTCAGTACTATGTTACTCGTTACACTGTTAGCTCCTAATATAAAATAGCGTAAGCTTAAACAGCTTATTTTGTATTATTGTAAACATAACATGGGGCTTAATCACGAACTACTTCTGTTTTGGGTCTAATTTGGTCCTTCGAGCCGGGCTTGGTATTTAATTACCTCGACGTTTCGGTGGTTTTCCCACCGCCGTGGTCTGACCATGTCGGTCACTGCCCTGAGAAGGCATTTCTGAGGTAGTAACTAGGGCCTAATTAGCTCGTAGGCTAGTTAGGCTGCAGACTACGGCGCTAAAATGATGTCGTCGTCTAACATCATTGCATCTGCCCACAAAACATTAAAACTAAAAGCGGTTTGAACTAAACCTTTTTGGAGTCCCTGATTTTAATACATCTGGTGTGGGCGCTTCGTCACATCAGCCTAAGGAGGCGACACTTGATCAATCGCTGGTTGTAACGTTACCGAAACTTCGAGGTAATTTCAATAATAATTTAGATCGTGATTGCCAGTAAGTCCTGTGTTATGTTTATAATATGAGTATCGGGAAAGTTTAAAAATTATATTAATCTACTCTATGTTCACTCTTTTTTTAAAGGGATATATATTAAAATGGCAGTTGGCCTCAGATGGTTTTTACTACCATACTACCTGCAGAACCTTGGACTACAACAGAAGCCGTAGGGTCTTGCAAAATTTAAAAAAATACATTTTCAGGGACGTTTTACAAGGGTAGGGCTCTATGCAGAATCCGGCTGAGGAAGTACTACACCTTTGCCTGTTATTCTACCGCCAAGTAGTAATGTGCAAATATCACTGCGTTCCGGTTTAAAAGCCAATGTTTGTCTGCAATGCCGAGGAGCGAATGTGAGGTAATGACGCAATCCTATGTTTCTTGCAGACAACTCGCGACGTCCTACGTCTGCGCTTGCGGCGGTGCGTTGGGTACTGCTATCTACCTCAATAAGAAAGTCAAGGTAATAAAAACATAAAAGAAAATCTTACATTAGCACCCAACTTTATGTTTCCGGAGCTGGGACTCGGCCTTCTCTCTCAAGAGAGTCAAGGAATGCCATAATCCACCATGCTAGTTAATTGCGGAATGGCGGAGTAGACTTTTTTCCCCACTCACTTTCAAATCCCGCTGGAGATTGTTCGAAAATATGTTTACCTAGCACCCTAGCAGACGCTTGAACGTGGTATAAATAACTTTGAGAGTGAGGCCATGAGGAGAATTCAGCTGGGCTGGGCACCATTTTGAAAATTCACCAAGTGATCTCGTTACCCAAGCCACGTTTTCTTAAGACAAAGGTGTACAATCAGTGCGTCCTACCAGTCATGACCTATGGTGCCGCAACGTGGACATTGTCAGTAAGAACGGTCTGAAATTTCAATGTCGCGAGTGAGCTGTGGAAACAGATATGCTAGGAGTTTTCCTGTGGCCTGTGGGATTGTATTCAGAGAACTAAAGTCACCGACATAGCTCAGCGCATCAGCAAGCTGAAGTTGGGCTGGTCATATCTGTGTAGACGAATTCTGGAGTGGAGAGCGCGAATAGGCAAACGTAGTGGAGGACGCCCTGAGACTAGATGGAGTGACGATTTACGAAAGGCAACCGGTGGGGGTTGGAAACGTTAAGCCACGGATCGGGCTGAGTGACGTATTATCGGAAAGACCTCCAGTCCGTCCAGTTGTGTACGAATGTCAAAGTTGTTTCTTTTCTTTTGTTTCTCACGATTTTTAAATTGTTAAAACAGTAATGTACAGAGCTCACTGTATTTCGGTTTGTATATATCTATATATAATAAAAGCGGCCAAGTGCGAGTCGGACTCGCCCATGAAGGGTTCCGTAGCAGCAAGTAAACATAATAAATAATTTCTTGTAGTTCGGTGTAACTTTGATCAATCCTACTAATATTATAAATGTGAATGTATGGATGTTTGGATGTTTGGATGTTTGGATATTTGGATGTTTGGATGTTTGTTGCTCAATCACGTCCTAACGTATGATCGGATCGGGCTGAAATTTGGAACACAGATAGATTATAGGCTGGAAGAACACATAGGCTATTTATCCCGAAAAAATAACGGGAACGGGAACTTCGCGGGTAACACCGCAAGGCACTACTAGTGTTTTAATAATAGTGAATTTATGACAAACTAAAAAAACTACTCATCAGATAGAGCTCAAACCAATTTTCGTTGGAAGTTTGCATGGTAATGTACATCATAATATATATTTTTTAGTTTTATCATGCTCTTATTTTAGAAGTTAGAGGGGGGGGGGGGGAGACACACATTTTACCACTTTGGAAGTGTCTCTCGCGCGAACTATGCAGTGTAGACAACAATTATTTTAGAAACTTCAACATCATTTTTGAAGACCTATCGATAGACAACCCACACGTATAGGTTTGATGAAAATAATAATTGAGTGTCAGTTTTAAGGGCATCCCTAAATTTTTAATTTTTTTAGTAAAAATCTTATTGCGGTTCACAGAATACATCTACTTACCAAGTTTCAACAGTGTAGTTCTCATAGTTTTGGCAAAAATTGGCTGTGACATACGGACGGACAGACAGACAGACAGACATGACAAATCTATAAGGGTTTCGTTTTTACGTTTTACGGAACCCTAAAAAGCCATGCCACTTTTCGTTGTAAGTGAACTCCTAAACGGCTGGACCGATTTGAATGATTTTTTTGTATACGTTTGGGTAGAGCCTTGGATGGTTTAGATTCACAAATCAGCCCGGCAGATGGCGCTGCAGTTGGTATCTAGGTTATTATCCAACCGAAGCTGGAATGGGCCGCTAGTCATCTTATATAGATGGGTGACGAGCACAGTGATAATATTATTATTATTATTTTTTTTTTTATTGTATTACAATTACAATTATTTATTGATTAAAAACTTCTTACAAAACATCAAAATTCTTACTTACTAAATTCAAAGAAATACTTAATATATTATGTTAGTAGTCCATTAGCAGCCGTGCTAGGTTGGAGACCTGTGTTACAGCTGCTAAGATTCCCACCTCCGGCGCTCACTCGATCACGTAAACCTTTTTTTTTTACATAACGTGACAGTCGAAGCTTTAAATATTACCAATTATTTTATTGGACTGTGGGTATTTATGGTTCCAGTTAATAAAAACGTAAGTTATAATTTTTATGTGGGTATTTTAGTTTTAAGTTGTATGGTCCAAGTTAGGAGAGAGCGCCTTAGATGTTCAACATCAGTTTCATATCGTGTTAGTACAAATATACTTATCTTGTATTATCACAATATTATTCAAATTACATAATTATTATTTTATAGTCAAAGTACATTATGATTGATAGTCTCAAATATTTTATTTTAATGATTAAATTTAGTTAAAGTCAGGACTTTTTATGTGTTTAAAAAATTTACCCGAGGAATTGTTCATTTAAAATGATATCATGAAATTTTACCACCTTTCACAGTTTTTTCAGTTTTACAGTGCTACTTACTTTAAAAAAAATATATATCTATAAACATATTATATTAAAATAAAAAATCAGTAGGTACAAAATAATTTAAAATGATTAAAAAAAATTTAAAACAATATTCAATTCACAAATTAAATAAAGATTGTTATTTTTTATTTTAGTCAATTAAATATATGGAAGTTTATTATGTGGTCATGTGTGTAGATATGTCATAGGTTGTATTTTGTAATGTGTGAGGGTGTGAGTGTTTGTAATAGTGGTTGTGTGAGCGTGCATGTGAGTGTGTAAGGGTGTTTGTGCTTGTACATATGTCAGTAGGAGTCTGTGTTTTTGGGACTGAGTGTGAGTGTGTGACGTTTAATATGGAGTGTTGACGAGTATGTCTTTCCGATTTATGACTGTCTAATAGGTTTGTAAGGCTCATATTCAAGTATACGTAAAAGGTCTTCCGTGTTGTCATATGTAAGATTAGTCAAGTAGTTTGTAATAACTTGTTTACATAATGTATTATTGAGTGGGGGTAGTTCGTAGTATTGGTTGATTTTGTTATAGAGAAAAGGTCCCAGAAAACAAACATGTCGTCTCGCCACCTGTGCCGAAAAAGGGTGAGCCCTAACAGGTCTCTGTTCCCTGCGTGATTTTGTAGATTTGTGTATTGTAGTAACCGTGGTGTGGGTATGCAATATAGCCTTCAGAATAAAAACCCTCCTAACACTCAAAATGTTCAATTCTCGATACAGCTTTTCCGTTGGATATCTATAAGGCTTATTGAGCATTACCTTAAGTATCGACCTTTGAGCAACCTCAACACGCTTCATGTACGTTTTGTATGTACCGCCCCAGGTTAGGGCACAGTAGGTAATTAAGGAATGACAAAGGGCAAAGTAAACATTCTTGATAATGTGTAGTTCAGCGACGTGTCTCAGCTTTTTGAAAACTGTTATAAGTTTTCGAATTCGTCCCACTAATGTTTGGATATGGTACCTCCAAGAAAGTAAATTGTCGACCGTTATACCCAAATATTTAATCAATTTGACTCTTTCAAGCTGGACGCATGAACACGATTTATTCATATTTTGATTGAAACAGGTATGCGCTCTAATTTGGACATTTTCTGGTTTTTGTTGACCAATTGCAGACTTTGAGAAAGTTAAATACTTTGTCTTATTCAAGTTAAGTGTCAGAAGATTGTCTGTGAGCCATGTCATTATCCGCTTTAAGCCTGTTTCCGCCAATAATCTGGTTTCATCCCAGGTTGGTGCCGAAAAGAGAAGGACGGTATCATCTGCGAATGCTATCACCCTTCCACCAGTTAGATTTATATTGCAAAGATCATTGACGTAAATCACAAACAATGTAGGGCCCAACACACTGCCCTGAGGAACTCCATATGCAGCAGTATCATCATCACTAACCTCATCTCCCACTTTTACCCTTTGTTTCCTATTAGTAAGATAGTCTATAAAAAGTTTAAGCGCCATACCTCTAATTCCCAACCTCTCCATCTTTCCAGCGAGAGTAGAAATGTCGACTGTGTCAAACGCCTTAGCAAGGTCCAGAAATATACCCATACACTTACTATTACCATCTATTTGTTGGACGATGAAATTTGTTAATTCATTAACAGCCTGTTCAGTAGATCTCCCTGCTATGAAGCCAAATTGATTTTTAGACAATAGATTGTACTTTTCCAAGTAAGACGTCAACCTTTTGTTCATTATACGTTCCACTACTTTGGATAATGAAGTAAGCAAAGATATCGGTCGATAATTTCCAATATTATCTTTGGCGCCACCTTTGTGAATCGGTTTTATCAGGGCAGTTTTGAGTACTGTTGGGAATATACCAGAATCAAAACTAAGGTTCACAATGTGGGCAATAGCTGGAGCAATGACATGTCTTGTTTCCTTCAACACTTTTGTAGGGATATTATCAAACCCCACCGCACATTCTGTTCTGAGATTTTCAATTACCATTTGAACCTCTTTAGCATCTGTGTCTAGAAGTACAAGTGAGTTACAAGACAATGTAAGAGAAGAGAAGGGTGTATTGTCAGATTTCTTTCTACTCAGTATATTATTAGCTAAAGTCTTGCCCACATTGGTAAAATAAGAGTTAATGTGATTTAATGACGTTTTAGAGTTTTTTTTAAGTTTTAATAAATGAGAGTCGTCATTGTTAGTTTTCTTTTTAAAGTTTAAGTTAGTAATATTTTTGATCGCTGCCCAAGTAGATTTTGAGTCCTTGCCTGCTTTTAAGATTAGACTTTTATCGTAGCTCAATTTGACCTTTTTTAGGATATTTCCACAATGATTTCGATATCTTTTATATATGTTTAGTTTAGTTTGGTTGCTTGGGTCACATTTACAATCATAGTGCAATTTATCTCGATGTTTAATACAGCGTAATAATCCGGGAGTCAACCATGCTACTTTAATTTTTTTTCGACAAGGGACTTTGATTATTTTAGTACTTTTATGAATGGCCTGGTTTAGCTCGTTAATCAACGATTCCGTAGCCTGATTGACCTCCTCAATGCCCACTATGGATGAGATAGCATTTACATCTAGGTTCATATGGATTTTATTATAGTCTATTATTTTATTGAGACGATATATATTTTTAGTGTGCTCAGGTTTTTTTAACGTTACTGCCACTGTGTAGTGATCGGTAATTGTAGTAGAAATTACCAAAGCAGTAGATTTTAATCTGGTTTTTAGAAATATGTGATCCAAACAACTGGTTTCTCTTGTTGGGTATGTGTGTGCAGGCAAAAGCTCATGGAATGCTAACAAGTCCAAGTAAGCATTGCAGTCATCGTCCAGTACTTTGTTGATATTGATATTGATATCGCCAGTTAAAACAACATTTTTGAAAGATTTAAGTGAGCATAGGACATTGTTAACATTTTCAAAGAAATTTTCAAGCTTACGGTAAGCTGGCGGCCGATATAAAGCCACTATGGCGGTGTCCTTTTCGAGTTTAATTATTAGACAATTTGCTTCAAACGCGGGTGGCTCCAATACCTCTGCATTCAAATCTTCACGAACGAAAACCACGACTCCCTCATTTTGGGTTTTATTAAAGGTAGAACAATATGTCACATAATTGAAAAGTGTCGGAGTATAGTCAATATTTTTCAACCAGCATTCAGTAAGGATAAGAATATCCACGTCGAATTCGAGACTATTTAATAAGATTTCGACTTGTGGCATTTTAAAACCAATGCTTCTAATATTTTGGCAAACTATTGTTATATTTTTTGTAGTATTAGCAGCGCTCATGATTTTATTTGCACCCAAAATGTCGCATTCGAAAGGATCCGACACAGTGTAACCATCCAATTCCATAATTAAGTGCTGGCTATCCATTACTAGATGGATACAGGTTCATAAGTCCTAAATTCGTAGGTTTGTAAAATAATTTAAAGAAAACTAGCACAGAATTACAGCAACTGTAGCTATTAACTTGATTTAATGTTGGAGACAAAACATTCCTCGTCAATTTACTGTATTTGTTAATAAAATGTGTTGTGAGTATTAGTGTGTGTGTAATGTAGTGTTTGTAAGTGTTATTTGTCATGTTATACGTTAGCATATAATGAAAATGATTATTTACCAAAACGCGCACCATTTTACAGACAATTGTGTGGTTATTTTGCTGTTGAAGTTTTGATCGCATCCAGTTGTGTTTCGCAATGTAAGTACAACTGAGGCGTTCCTTCTTTTTTTCGCAGAAAAATTCTTCCACGAGAGCACCAGCAATATAAATAATTGTTTGTTTTGGCAAAATCTCGAGCAAGAAAAAATAGACTTCTAGTTTTTTGCGTCAATTGTTCGGAGACATAGATTGGCACAGATTGCTGTTTTAGTCCCAGTTGTTTAGTTGTCAGTTTAACTGAATTTTCTCTATTGTATTTTTTAACTGCTCTCATGACTTCTTCTTTTCGTGTAACAGTAGTAAATCTCACAAGAATGATCGGGTGAGTCTCAGATTTGATATTTATTCTGTAAATGTCGTCTATTTCATGTTTGTGTAGTTCCAGTTTCAGAACGTCACTGAGATTTGTCGCCATTTTAAAAAGATCTATTTTGCTCTCTTTCTCGGTTTTCGGAACATTTTTGATTTCTATGCAGTACGAATTCTTCATTTTATTTGCAACTTCTAGCTTATCCTGTAATTCCAGTATGCATTTCCTATCGTTTTCCTTTTCTTTTATTATAGTAGCTATTTTTTTTTCTAAGTCTTCTTGTTTTGCGGATATAAATTCCAAAGCCTTACAAAACTCTGTATTCTGATTTTTCAATTCAATGATATGTTTCTCCAGTTTTGAAAACTTCGAATCTATTAGTTCGATCAAGTCTTTCTTCAATTCACTGAAAGGGTCATTTCCTCCATCACACAGTCTCTTACGCTTGTTAATGCTAGTCTTGCCAACCTTTCCCGTCTCAGTGTCAGTATGCATATCAATATCAGAAGGCATTTGGAATTGCAACTTGGACCACACAACAAATACTCGAGAGCTATTCGTAATCGAGCGAATGAATCACACACCAGCAGCGATGAACGATGCGACTAGTACGACCGAGGACTGAGAGAGGAATCTAGTGCAGTGCTAGGTAAAGATTTGGACTATTTATGTTCCAATTCCAAGCTGCGTGACACTGTGCTGTTATGGGCAGGCGTGTTGCTTACCATTAGGCACATGCCCTATTCGTCCCGTCACTCTTTAGATAGGTACTGTTTAATAAAAATACTCATGAGTTTCAGGCGAGATTTGAACCAACGACTTCACTATTATGAAATCAAATATTTTCACTACGAGCCTAAAATCTGTTTACCTATTATTTTATAATAAGGAAAATAACTACGTCTAAAATAAAACTCAGCACACATCCCTTTTAAGAATGAACACTATATCATCAATCATTCTTTATCAAGGTACAAACACCTGATCCATTGATAGACTGAAGTTTTTCAGTTTTCCATCAAACTAAACTAACATAAAATTATAAACTCAAATACCTACTCCATTAGTGGAGCGCCGTAAGGTTTATACCTCGGAATCCAGGGCCAGTCAATAAATATTTTTATAAACTTTGGCAATGTGTTTTTAATAGCATATAGAAAAATGTTAAAAAAAATATTTTGTGCGATCTTAATTTTTTAATAATTATTATAGATAATAATTATTAATTTTTTGGAGTTTTCCTTAAGTTATATTAGTGTAAAATTAGATTTTAAAAAGAAGAACTATTACAAACTTCATCTTGGGTCTCAAGGGACTGCAGGTATAACGATGAAGGGTGGGGAGGGGAATAGAGGGGGCAACAGCAGCTGTTGGGTGTTGTTAACGCGGGCCCTAACAGAATAGTACACGTGACAACTTGCTAGGCTTGATACGTAGTTGTTGTTTGAATGACAACCAATTGTGGTGACGCCCAGCAGTTTATCCAGACTGCTGTATTTGGTTACCAGCCAATCCATAGTAACTGACGACGGTTCCTCCGTCACAACGTGGACTCTGAGTCTAGGCAGCTCCTGCATGGAGATGCTCGGTGGGTTGCTAGGCCAGGACTGCTCCGGTCCGGCCAGCCATTCCGGTCCCCACCAGAGAGAGTGGTGTATCAGCTCCGGTGCTGTACATTCCCTGGACGCGCAATCCGCTGGATTCATCACCCCCGGTACATGACGCCACATGATCGGCGTCCCGATTTCCTGAATTTGGGAAACCCTGTTTCCCACAAAAGTTTCTAGCTTGTGCGGTGCCGCGCGTAGCCAAGCTAGGCCAACCTGACTGTCAGTCCAGGCATGGACGCTCCTGATGTCCACATTGGGCCCCAATTCAGTGGACACGTGACTGATCAGTCGGGATAACAAATGAGCTCCATATAGCTCAAGCTTCGGAATCGTGAGCCTCGTCCGAATGGGAGCAACCTTGCTCTTGGCCAGCAGCAGTGTGACTCGAGGCCGTCCTCTAGAGTCTACTGTCCGCAGGTAAACCGATGCAGCGTATCCTCGCTCTGACGCGTCGCAGAAACCGTGCAGGCTGGCCTGGTACTTGCCCGGCGGTAGTATTTTTCTTGGCAGGGCCACCTGGTTCAGATTCCCCATGGTGGATATCAGCCGCAACCACTCGTCCAAGGGTTCTCCTACAAGGGGCTCGTCCCACGAGACACCCAACGTCCAAAGTCTCTGAAGGAGACATTTGGCGGAGAAGAGGACGGAGCAGATCCAACCATTGGGATCGAACATCCGTGCCATAGTGGAGAGGACCGTTCGCTTGGTCCACGCCTTAGGGGCCTCCAAGTCCACTCGGAACGTAAATACATCCGTTGCGGGCTGGTATCGCATACCCAATACCGCTACCATGTTGGGATCCTCAGCATCTTCAAACAGCTGAGGGTCCTGCTGATGGTCTTCTGGAATCCCTGCCAGAAGCCTGGGTTCGTTGGACAGCTACTTGTGCTACAGCCACAACAATTGTTTGTTGTATCAAAAGAGTATATTTACAAGTTCAAACATGGTTCGGAAAAGAAATATCACCAGAAGAATGGGGTTGGAAATATGAACGCAGAATATTGATACCGCAAACAATGACGCAGCGACCAGCTCCAGAATCTTTACTAAAAATTATTTTTTGCGCATGCAAAACAGGATGTGGAGCATCTTGTGGGTGCAGGAAAAGTGGATTAAACTGCACTGCAGCTTGCTCAGAATGCAATGGTGATAGCTGTACTAATCCTTCACCTACAATCTACATCAACGAAATCGACGACGACGACGACGACAATAATTAACAATAATCTATATAGATTATTTTTTTTGTAAATTATTTTTTTGCGAAAATCTAATAAATTAACATTGCATTTACTCTGCGAACATAATTTATTACATATAAAATTAAAATCTTTACTGTAAACATTTTTTTCCCCTTGCGCCTTTCATTTTTCAGTAAATTGTTTATAAAAATTGTTGTAATCGAGATCGGCCAATTTTTTTTTTTTACCATTTTTATTTGAGGTTTTGAGGTTTTTATTTGAGGTTACAGTTGCTCCTAAAAAGGTACCACTACCACCACCTATAATAATAGACGGTGTTAAGGACTATCAAACTTTCTTTGATAACCTCTCACATACACAACCAGGAGACTCCTTCCAGGTTAAAATGTTACATGGAGATAGCGTCAAGGTTAACGCTTTTAACGAAGATGCCTATAGAGCTATTATTAACTTCCTAGACGAAAAAAATTTGCTATGGCATTCTTATGAAAACAAGCAAGAGAGACCCATTAGAGTTATGGCTAAACAGTTGCATTCAACTTGCAAGCCAAACAGAATTACTGAAGACTTGAAAGAAAAGGGCTTTAAGATTGAGAATGTAGTGAACAAACTGAGGTGGAAAAATAAAGAACCGCTCAACATGTTTGTGCTTACATTCTCTAAAGATCAAGACATCAAGAAAATTTATGAAATTAAGTCTATACTGGGGTGCAAAGTTGAAATTCAGGCTTTGAGAACAACAAAACTTGTTCCACAGTGTAAGAGATGTCAAGCATACGGACATACACAGAAGTACTGTGCAAAGGAACCAAGATGTGTCAAATGTACGGGCAAGCATCTAACTACAGACTGCAAGAAACAAGCAGAAGAAAAACCAAAATGTGTACATTGCGGCGCTCCACATCCTGCTAATTATAGAGGTTGTATAGTAGCCAAAGAATTTCAAAACATTAAAAATAAAAACATCAAAAAAGTAACTGCCACGGCTCCGCGTTCGCAACAACTAATTAATAAAGTTGATAATAACACTAATCCAAAGAACGCCAAAATCCAAGGTACTAATAATAAAACTTCATTTGCCCAAGTAACTTCTACCAATACCCACCATGTAACAGCAAATGATAGTGACAAAAAAATAGACCAGATCCTCAAACTAATGAACTCGTTTGATGAACGATTAAAGAAATTAGAATAGCAAGAATTGTGCCATATCCAGGAATAAGTAATGGCTAATTTAAAGATCATGACTTGGAATTCCAACGGACTATTGCAACATCAAAACGAGTTACAATTAGTCCTAGACACAAAAAACATTGACATATGCTTGATATCAGAAACACATTTCACTAAACAGTGCTATGTAACATTCAGAGGTTACAAAGTTTACCACGCGCTGCATCCTGATAATACTGCAAAAGGTGGAAGTGCAGTAATTATCAAAGAAAATTTACGTCATTATGAAGAATACAGGCATGAAGAAAGAGAAATACAATCCGCAGCCGTCTGTGTGAAAACCAAGCTATACACCCTCACAGTAGCGTCAATCTACTGTCCACCAAAGCATGCATTAAAAAAGGAGCAATATATAAATTACTTAAACCATTTTAATAACCGATATATCATTGGAGGAGATTTCAATGCTAAAAATCTATATTGGGGCTCTCGACTTACGAATACTAAAGGAAAAGAACTTTTGTCTGCAATACAGCTAGTTAATGGTGACACCATTTCCAGTGGCCATCCATCTTACTGGCCTACTGACCCAAAGAAAAAACCTGATTTAATAGATTTTTTCATATACAATAATATATCAAGAAACTACATCAATACGGAACATTGCTTTGATTTGAGCTCAGATCATTCTCCTGTAATTTTAACTGTTAGCGATAAATTCGTATATAGAGAAAATAATCTGAGTATAGTTAATAAGAATACAGACTGGGAAAGCTTCCAAAAAGATTTAGATGAAGTAATAAACTTAAATGTTCCACTCAAAACACCGGAACAATTAGATATCGAAGTCGAAAAGTTTGTGGAAAACATCCAACAAATAGCCTGGAAAAATACACCAACTCTCAAAAAGAGAGTAAATGGTACTAGTTATCCTATGGAAATCAAACAGTTAATAGCTAAAAAAAGGAAACAAAGAAAAAAATGGCAAATGACACGTTTCCCAGGTGATAAAACCTTATTAAACAAACTAACAAAAGAACTTCAAGCGAGGATTAAAACTTACAGGGATGAATACATGAATACTTACCTTCGACAACTATCCAGCAACCACAACTCAGACTATTCTCTTTGGAAAGCCACAAAAAGCATGAAACGGCCAATAACCCATATCCCTCCCATTAAAGAAGAAAACGGGAAATGGGCTATTAGTAACGAACAAAAAGCCAAAATATTTGCGCATCATCTTGAAAACATCTTCAAACCTAACGAAGAAAATATTATGAGTAACTTAGATAATACGGACAATGTATTACAAGATAATATAGATATAAAGTTAGTTACACCAAAGGAAGTTTACAAAGAAATTAAACTGAAAATTAGTTTAAAAAAGGCTCCAGGATATGATCTTATTACAGGAATGGTCCTGCGATATCTCCCACGTAAAGCAGTTGTTAAACTTACCACACTCATCAATGCTGCTTTTAGATTAAAGTATGTTCCTGATCTGTGGAAAGTGGCCGAAGTCATAATGATAAAAAAGCCAGGGAAACCTCCGAATGAAGTCACGTCTTATAGGCCAATCTCTCTGCTCCCTGTGATGTCTAAATTGTTTGAAAAATTATTACTAAAAAGATTAAAGCCTATAATTGAAAGTAAAAATCTCATACCGAGCTACCAGTTTGGATTTAGAGAGAAGCACTCTACTATAGATCAGGTTCATAGAATCACTAACATAATAGAACGAGCCCTAGAAGAAAAGAAAGTATGTACCACAATATTTTTAGACGTGGCACAGGCTTTTGATAAAGTGTGGCATAAAGGGCTAACACACAAACTAAAATTAATGTTACCCAAGCAATTCTCAGATATATTACAATCGTATATATCAAATAGAGTATTTCGAATAAAACAAGATGAAGCCTATTCCGAACTCAAAGAAATCAAAGCTGGAGTACCACAAGGAAGTGTATTAGGTCCCATTTTATACCTGTTATATACTTGTGATATACCAACACTAGAAAATACTACTATTGCGACATTCGCAGATGACACTGCGATTTTGGCACTAGGTGACAATCATGCAGAAGCTACAGAGATGGCGCAATCCGCAATTAATAAAGTCTATGACTGGACGAAAAAATGGCGCGTCAAACTGAATGAATCTAAAAGCGTTCATATAGATTTTACAAATAAAAAAGTAAAATATCATCAAGTTTTCATAAACGATCGACCCATACCTTATGACAACAAAGCTAAATACCTAGGTATGACTCTTGACGCGAAGCTACGCTGGAAGGTTCACGTCAAGAAGAAAAGAGAGGAATTAGCGATACGCTACAAAAATATGTATTGGCTACTTGGAAGAAAATCTGTGTTGTCAGTACATAATAAGATCTTATTGTATAAACAAGTCCTAATGCCAGTATGGACATATGGTATACAGTTGTGGGGCTGTACCAAACCAAGCAATATTGAAATTATACAAAGATTTCAGAACAAAGTGCTAAGGGACATTGTCAACGCTCCCTGGTATATAAGAAATGCTGACATTTATCGAGACCTAAAGATGGATTCTGTTAGTGAAGTGATACGTAAATATGCAGAAGCTCACGAACGAAGACTTCATTACCATGTCAATGTCGAGGCAATCCAGCTCCTTGACAACACTGAGTTAGTGCGGAGGCTTAAACGGACAAAACCATTTGAGTTGACTTAGTGCAAATTAAATTAATACCTGTGTTCAAAGTGCAGTGTTAGTGCAATTTAGATTTATAAATATTAAATACAAAGTACACATGAACGATGTGACTTCGCCTTAATAGAGACAATAAGAAAAGTGCTTATGGACACAATCTTACAACTATTATTATTTACCAAACTAAGTCATCATAAAATTACTCATTAGCCTAGACTTTCCGAATTAGGCTAGATTGTAATAAATATATTAGTCACCAAGTTGGTTGGTGAATAATTATTAAATAAAAAAAAAAAAAAATTTGAGGTTTTAATAATGCAGTCAAACACTTGTTATACAGATTCATTGACTGGCCCTGGATTCCGAGATTTTAACCATTTTTATGCCTTACGGCGCTCCACTACATCGTTATTCTTGATACAATATTAAGGCTTCACTTTTTCTAGAGATTATGATTATGTTAATAGTGAATTTTTGTTGACGATAAATTTCATTGTATAATTGACTAATATTTTTAATTTTAAATTCAAATAAATGTTTAGGTTTATATATTTTTAAACTAGCAGCGGCCCGCGGTTTTATCCCTGTAGTTCTCGTTCCACTATTTTTTCTGTGATAAAAAATAGCCTATTTGCTATTCCAGACTGTTTTAAATTTGAACCGGAGTACTGGACCCGTTCGCCCCTTCACTATTCTATGCCGTCACTCTGTCATAGAATAGATAAACTCTGTCTTGTATCAAAAGAAATCAGTCAAGAAAAAAAAAAAAAAATTCTGAAAAACAGAAACCTAAGTACTAAGTCATCGAGGTTGGTAACGAAAGTAAATTTTAGTTGTTTTTCGTTCATATTTCCAAAACAACTAAACCGATTTCGATAAAATGTAAATGGGACCATCTTTGAACTATCACCAAACTAATTAACTATCTACAAAACAAAAAAATAACCATCAAAATCAATTCATAGTTGGCGGTACGGCACCATCGAGTAACATATTATATTAAAAAAAACATACAACCGAACTAATTGATAACGTCCTCTTTTTTTGGAAGTCGGTTATTTATACAACTACTTTAAAAATATATATGGGCCTTGTGTAAAAATTTTGTAACTTATTATTACGTTTTATTATAAAAACAAGCATATCACATAAATCACACGATCCCATTTATATGATAACACAGCGGGCGTGGAAATTATCAGATCTTTTCGTACGGTTATCTTATCGCATAGTTTCGGCTGTACTCGCTTGAACTTGGGCCGTGTTGACGTCACGATTCCGTGGAGGTGTGTCGGTGTGTTTGTTCGAGCATTAGATGTGTTACTCACGATTATTTGGACGGGAATTTAGGTAGTAACGTGATTATGAAGGATGTTTGCTTCAAAAGGTGACTGAAAAGACGCATTAAGGT
Organism: Ectropis crepuscularia; assembly: GCA_963693475.1. Taxonomy (NCBI): domain Eukaryota; kingdom Metazoa; phylum Arthropoda; class Insecta; order Lepidoptera; family Geometridae; genus Ectropis; species Ectropis crepuscularia. The sequence continues at coordinate 10,815,456 of OY856361.1, forward strand.
TACATAGTTCGCATTGAGCAAAATGCAAGAGTTGACATATATTTATTACTTTAAAGAGAAAGAAGACTTAAAATAATTGGGGGCTGACTTTTTAGCAAGCGCTCTCTTTGTTCCCTTTAGTTGTTTCTGTTAATGGTTAATTAACCATTCATTTATCTAATATTTTTCTTTTCTTACCAAAAATACCATATAGCTCTAAATAAAATAACTTGAGGAAGAATAACTTTGTCTATTCGGCCAGCTATTTTAATGTGATCAACTACATAATTATTTTACTGGTACTACAATCTAATTTAGTTTGAATGTACATAACACTTTGAAATGTTGGCGCCCAACATGGGACCAATAATTATAACCGTATAAATTATTAATTAAGATTATTATTATGTTCATCAAAATATATCAATGGAACATTCAAAATTAGGAAGTTCGTTTTCCAGAGACTCATAATATTGCCATTTGTAACACTACGACACCGCACTGATAGGGTACCGGACTGGGTCAAAAATACACCATCTTAATTAGTCCGTTAGCTAGATCATGGAAAAATATTAGACACGTATTTTTCTTAATATTAAAAATCGTCAAAGATATAGACCATCAAACTTCGAGAGTGGGGGGGTCGCGACGTCACTCGTGAGTAAAAATCGTACTCACAAGTGACGTCACACGAAACTTCGCTGAAGATTATTATATTCGTAATGTGTGGATTTGTAAAATGAAATAAGTGAAACTAAAACGCTTTATCGGCAAAATAGACAAATCACTTCTATATATCGACATCTTACATATATACTCTATTTTGTAGCTAATACATTTCATTTTACTTCTAACGTACCTATTTTCAGTTCTAAAAGCTAACAAACCACATAAGACCTAAGTCAATATTATTTCCTCAACACGACCATTTGCCCAGACGACACATAATATTACAAAACATGTGTTACCGATTTAGTTCGCGCTAATAGAACATGAATACCTGTTTAGCGTCAATTAGCGATCCTGAACGACATTGATATATCATAGAGTCGATTGCGTGTAAGACGACAAGTGACGTCACTGACGTGCCCTCTCGGAAAATACGGTGTTTACTACGGATCAACACTAGTTGTAGATAAAGTTTACCTATTTTCTACGCCTATCTTGAGAATCGTGACTTAGTGATACTATTATTTTTGGCGACAGTTTGAAGACCTTTTCATATACCTATTGGGTCCTTACATATGAAATTGGTATTTTGTCGTCCTGGCCATCTTGATCTCAAATATCTCTTCTTTGGTTAGGCATTCTAATCTCAAATTTATACAGTTACTAGCTGTTACCCGAGACTTCGTCCGCGCGAAATAAATACTAAGGTAACTCAGGCAGTACCTATTTGTATACCCAGACACATTTACGGTTACTAAAAACAGCTTATAATAAAACAATTGTCTACAATTTCATCAAAATCGGTTCAGTTGTTTAGATCTGAAAGCGTAAGAGACATTCGGCCCCCATTTCAACCCCAATTTCATCCCCATACAGTTTGAAATTACAAAATTGTAAGAAACAAACATTTGTTTGGTTCGTGTCAAGTGCCTAGGTATATACAGAGTTTCATGGTTTTATCTTCAACGGTTGAGAACTTCCATATTGACATTCATCCCCCATTGCAACCCCAATTTCACCCCCATACAGTTCGAAATTACAAAATCGATGGAACAAACATTTAATTGCTTCGTGTCAAGTATCTAGATACAACATTTGATAACTTTGAAAATGACGAATTTTCATACAAACGTTCATCCCTCTTAGGGGTTGAATTTCGCAAAACCCCGTCTTAGCGAGCGCCTACGTGCTAAAAGGGACCTCCATGCAAAATTTCAGATTCCTAGCATTTGTAGTTTCCGAGATTCCTTGATGAGTGACCTTTCGCTTTTATATATATAGAAGATATAATTATGCTTTTGTGGTTTTGAAAGCCGTAATTCGTTTGTTTTTTCTTCTATTAGTTTTTTCATTCGGTCACTCAGTTTACAAAATGGAAAACTTGAAATATCGTGTTATTTACAGAAACGGCTCGAAGGATTAATGATGTGTATGGCGGCGGTGTAGCAAAAGAAAACACAGTGCGTATTTGGTGCGCGTGGGATTCGAACCAGGGGCTCCTGGTTCGCAGTACTAAACCAGCCGTAACTTCTTTCGTGTTCTTTCTTGCGCTATTTTCACATAATGTTCTTAAATAAGTAAGTAGTAAAATGGTAAAGTCTACAGATAGGTAGGTACATATTCTAAAACTAGTAGTCCAAGTCCAACTATAGTTCCCATTCCCGAAATTTCCAATGTCTCTTCCCGCATTAACCTCTACGTAGCATGACATGGGCCCAACGGTGGACCGCCGCGTTCATGTTAATTTAAATCTAAATATCTGTTGATTGAGCCTAAAGGGGTTTGGGTACTTTTGTATGGGCCCGTGGCGTCGTTTTTTTTTTTAGCGGCCAGAGATCTGTTATCACTTTCTTGTAACAATAAAATACCCTGATGCTATCTGTGCAATCGGATTTGCTCTAAGTCATATCGGAGCTGAGTTATAGCCTGTCGAAGTTATTTATTTTTTGGATTTTTTGTATGGGCAAGTGGCGTCGTTTTTTCATTTTAGCGGCCAGAGATCTGTTATATTTTTTTATTTTATTTTATTTATTTATCACACAATACAAGCCACAAACATAAACTCAATATAAAACTTAGGCATAACTTAAGACTAGGATGCAGCTCAAAAATAAGTGTGTACATAAATACCGAAAAATATCGAAAAGAATAGACATATAAAAAGGACTAAAGTTACTAAAGTTACAAAATTGGACTAATACAATAAAGACATAAATAAAATAATGAAGACATAATTACGGATATAAGGCATAAGTAATACAGAAACATAGAGTGCACGCCCATACAGCGACTACGCTAGGGGTGCGCACACTCCGTGCGAGGACAGTTTTATCATATTTAGTTGTTATGTGCTTGGTGTGGCTGCCAGGCACAACTCTGATGTTGTACCCGACTTGGCGGGTTTGGTATAGAGGACATCTTTCAAATTATTTTTGTAAGCTGTAAATTTTGAACAAAATAAGTCTACCTCACTCTTTTTACTGACTAATTCATTATATAGTCGAGCCATTCTTACTAGAGGATTGTAGTACGAAATATTATTTTTGTGAATTTGTAAAGCAAAAACATTTATGGTGTTGGATCTACGGTCGCTGTACTTAATGTTAAAGTTAAATTGAGATAATAATTCGGGAGCATCTACTATGGAGTGAATAATTTTAAAAAGATACGTAAAATCAAAGTATTTTCGTCGAGTTTCAAGCTTTTGGACGTTGTACATTATTAGTCTATTATCATAACTCAACTTAGGACGACCCAAATGCTGACGATAACACAACAGTCTTAGACATTTTCTCTGTACTCTTTCAATTTCATCAATGTGAATTCTGTAGAATGGAGACCATATAGGACTGGCATATTCCAAGATGCTTCTTACTAAAGTGAAATATAGGTAAAGAAAAGAACTCGGTTTTCTAAAATTCTTAGTAGATCTAAAGATAAATCCTAGCAATTGATTAGCTTTCACTGTAATATGTTGGTAATGTGCTCTAAAAGATAATTTTTCGTCAAACAAAATTCCTAGGTCTTTAGCAACAACAGATCTGGTTAAGTTTCGGTTGTCAATTTTATACTTATGGATTATCTTCAGTCGTTTGTTAGAAAACGTTATTACAAAACATTTGCTAATATTTAGAAACATGTGATTACTTTTACACCAGTCCGAAATAGTATCCAAGTCATATTGCAAAAGGTCACAGTCACGCGACGATGAAATGGTTTTAAATATTTTTAAGTCGTCAGCGTACAGCAAACATTCACAGTTTAAAAGCTCTATTAGGTCGTTAATAAAAATAATGAACAGGAGGGGTAATTATAACTTTCTTGTAACAATAAAATACCCTGATGCTATCTGTGCAATCAGATTTGCTGTAAGTAATATCGGAGCTGAGTTATAGCCTGTCAAAGTTATTTATTTTTTGGATTTTTTGTATGGGCAAGTGGCGTCGTTTTTTCATTTTAGCGGCCAGAGATCTGTTATAACTTTCTTGTAACAATAAAATACCCTGATGCTATCTGTGCAATCAGATTTGCTGTAAGTAATATCGGAGCTGAGTTATGGCCCCTCAAAGTTTTTTTTTTGGTTTTCTTTGTATGTACTAGTGGCGCCATTTCCTATAGCGGCCAAACATCCGTTAGCACTTTTGTGAAACATTATTTTTACCCTAAGGTACCTGTGTAATCAGATTTGTTGCAAACTATATCGGAGCTGAGTTATGGCCACTTAAAGTTTTTTTTTTTGGTTTTCTTTGTATGGACTAGTGGCGCCATTTCCTACAGCGGCCAAACATCCATTACCACTTTTGTGAAACATTATTTTTACCCTAAGGTACCTGTGTAATCAGATTTGCTCCAAACTATATCGGAGCTGAGTAATGGCCCCTCAAAGTTGTTATTTTGGTTTTCTTTGTATGTACTAGTGGCGCCATTTCCTACAGCGGCCAAACATCCGTTAGCACTTTTATGAAACATTATTTTTACTTAAAGGTACCTGTGTAATCAGATTTGCTGCAAACTATATCGGAGCTGAGTTATGGCCCCTTAAAGTTTTTTTTTTGGTTTTCTTTGTATGGACTAGTGGCGCCATTTCCTACAGCGGCCAAACATCCATTAGCACTTTTGTGAAACATTATTTTTACCCTAAGGTACCTGTGTAATCAGATTTGCTCCAAACTATATCGGGGCTGAGTAATGGCCCCTCAAAGTTGTTATTTTGGTTTTCTTTGTATGTACTAGTGGCGCCATTTCCTACAGCGGCCAAACATCCGTTAGCACTTTTATGAAACATTATTTTTACTTAAAGGTACCTGTGTAATCAGATTTGCTGCAAACTATATCGGAGCTGAGTTATGGCCCCTTAAAGTTTTTTTTTTGGTTTTCTTTGTATGGACTAGTGGCGCCATTTCCTACAGCGGCCAAACATCCATTAGCACTTTTGTGAAACATTATTTTTACCCTAAGGTACCTGTGTAATCAGATTTGCTCCAAACTATATCGGGGCTGAGTAATGGCCCCTCAAAGTTGTTATTTTGGTTTTCTTTGTATGTACTAGTGGCGCCATTTCCTACAGCGGCCAAACATCCGTTAGCACTTTTATGAAACAGTATTTTTACTTAAAGGTACCTGTGTAATCAGATTTGCTGCAAACTATATCGGAGCTGAGTTATGGCCACTCAAAGTTTTTGTTTTGGTTTTCTTTGTATGTACTAGTGGCGCCATTTCCTACAGCGGCCAAACATTCGTTAGCACTTTTATGAAACATTATTTTTACCTTAGGGTACCTGTGTAATCAGATTTGCTCCAAACTATATCGGAGCTGAGTAAAGGCCCCTCAAAGTTTTTTTTTGGTTTTCTTTTAGGGTCCATAACTCAGCTCCGATATAGTTTGGAGCAAATCTGATTACACAGGTACCTTAAGGTAAAAATAATGTTTCATAAAAGTGCTAATGGATGTTTGGCCGCTGTAGGAAATGGCGCCACTAGTACATACAAAGAAAACCAAAAAAAAAACTTTGAGGGGCCTTTACTCAGCTCCGATATAGTTTGGAGCAAATCTGATTACACAGGTACCCTATGGTAAAAATAATGTTTCATAAAAGTGCTAACGAATGTTTGGCCGCTGTAGGAAATGGCGCCACTAGTACATACAAAGAAAACCAAAACAAAAACTTTGAGTGGCCATAACTCAGCTCCGATATAGTTTGCAGCAAATCTGATTACACAGGTACCTTTAAGTAAAAATAATGTTTCATAAAAGTGCTAACGGATGTTTGGCCGCTGTAGGAAATGGCGCCACTAGTACATACAAAGAAAACCAAAATAACAACTTTGAGGGGCCATTACTCAGCTCCGATATAGTTTGGAGCAAATCTGATTACACAGGTACCTTAGGGTAAAAATAATGTTTCACAAAAGTGCTAATGGATGTTTGGCCGCTGTAGGAAATGGCGCCACTAGTCCATACAAAGAAAACCAAAAAAAAACTTTAAGGGGCCATAGCTCAGCTCCGATATAGTTTGCAGCAAATCTGATTACACAGGTACCTTTAAGTAAAAATAATGTTTCATAAAAGTGCTAACGGATGTTTGGCCGCTGTAGGAAATGGCGCCACTAGTACATACAAAGAAAACCAAAATAACAACTTTGAGGGGCCATTACTCAGCTCCGATATAGTTTGGAGCAAATCTGATTACACAGGTACCTTAGGGTAAAAATAATGTTTCACAAAAGTGGTAATGGATGTTTGGCCGCTGTAGGAAATGGCGCCACTAGTCCATACAAAGAAAACCAAAAAAAAAAAACTTTGAGGGGCCATAACTCAGCTCCGATATTACTTACAGCAAATCTGATTGCACAGATAGCATCAGGGTATTTTATTGTTACAAGAAAGTTATAACAGATCTCTGGCCGCTAAAATGAAAAAACGACGCCACTTGCCCATACAAAAAATCCAAAAAATAAATAACTTCGACAGGCTATAACTCAGCTCCGATATGACTTAGAGCAAATCCGATTGCACAGATAGCATCAGGGTATTTTATTGTTACAAGAAAGTGATAACAGATCTCTGGCCGCTAAAAAAAAAAACGACGCCAACTTTACCCAAACCCCTTTGCTTAACTGAGCCTTCTTCCCTGTCCATTAAGGGTTTAAAAACCCTATTTGCTATTCCAGACTATATATGTTATATCAGACTATATATAGAGTAGCGACTGCGGCGCGGCAGCGGTGCGATACCGGGCCGGGCAGGTAGCAAGTACACAAGTCCCTTTCACTTCTTTTTAATTACAATCTAACGTAACCTACCGTGAGATTATAATCACGCGTTAGATTATAATCTGGTGGTGTTGACAATTTCACTGTGACATAATATGTATCTTTGAAATGCTCTAATGGGTCATCGTTTTCAGACTTTGAGCAATCCGCTGTACGCGCGACTGGTGCCGTTCGCGGCTGTCTGCGGTGCCAACTTAATCAACATCCCCATGATGAGGAGCAAGTAAGCATAGATCTGTCGTATCAGGTTCTACTTTTTTTCAGGTCCGCGTTTTACCACCAACTCGCCTGATGGTAAGCGACGTTGTGGTCGAGGATGACGCACGTTGACCTAGAAAGTACCTATTCACTCTGACCTTGAAAAGTTCTAGATTGTATCTCTCAGGGAACAAGGAGGCCGGCAACTTAATCCACTCTAAAGCTGTACGTACGAGAAAAGTGGATTCAAACCGTTTTGTACGACTTATCCTGTAGTCTGACTTACGACTTGTCCTGTAGTGGGAAGGGGAAGGCATTATTAGCTCGTGTAAATCCGCTGCACACTCCAAAATGCAATCTGTAAAACACTGTCAGACTAGCCACTTTTCGACGATGTTCTAAGCTTAGCAGCTTTTTAGCTACCAAGTCTCTATCACCTATTAGCCGAACAGCGCGCTGTTCTACCGAGTCAAGAGCTTCGAGCTGGTACTTCGCCGATCCATCTACTGGAATCGACCCTCTACTACCTCTAGAAGATTCAGAACAATCAGATGTGAATACAATGTTTATATATCATTTTTTGTTTATGACTTTATGATGACACACAGTCTAGCAGCGCCATAAGGACTGCCTATAGTTTTCACTTTTTTTTAAAGGTTTACACTCGACCGCCATGCCTGATATATTATCTATTCTATGGCCTGATGTTAAACGGTAATGCGATGTATGATGAAACGTGCTTACCTAGATTCACTCTCGTTTAGAAGACATTTTCACTTCGAAGTGAAAATGTCAATGTCAATGTGTACAACAATATAATTTTTGTATTAAACATCACTAATTATTTATTTTTACACAATACGTCACTTGTATGTAATACTGTTATTACTCATGTCGGAAAGTCCCGTCCAGAAAGCGTCTAATGTGTACTTCCCGCTCCGTCACCACTCTGACGCTACGCCGCTGCTTTAGTATGTAATTATATTAAATGTTAACTTGAAAAAAAAACTTCAAATTCAAACTCTGTTTTGCAGTGAAATAATAAACGGCACCCCGGTATTCGAGAAGACCACAAACGAGCTGGTGGGAGACTCTTCAAAAGCGGCGCGCACCGGTATCGGTCTCGTCTGCGTGTCTAGGATACTCATGGCTACTCCCGGAATGAGTAAGTATCGAATCTACGAGTAATAGTCCATTAAAGTGTGAAAGTAATTTATTTTTTTAGATTTCAAGAAGGAGTTAGTTATAATTGTCTGACAGTCTAACTTTTAGGTTTAGAAAAATATATTAATAAAGTTATACTTACGCGTAAAACGAGCAGTTATGTTTCTGATAATTTTCCAATAAAAATATGTTAGAACATTTTTACAGAGAGGGGTTTTAATTAATATTTAAAAGCAGTGCTATGTTTTTTTTTTGTAATGTGACAAACTATTCAAACTTTGGCGAAGTAACTTTTAGGTATAGAATTAATATTTACAAAGTTTTACGCGAAAAACGAGCCGTTTTTATATAACTTTTTATATATACCGTACCGTATAACTTTTTCTGATCATTCTCCAAAAAAAAAATTATATTTTTATAGAGAGGGTTTTTACTTATTATTTAAAAGCGATATTGTGTTTTATAACAGCGAAAATAAGGTTTTAAATTGAATCTAAGTAACTGCTCGTCGCTGCGCTAAGTGCCGCTGCTGTTTTGGTGTGACTTGAGAGTTGAGCGTAACTGGTGCGTCGTTTCAGTCCTAACCCCGGCGGTCACGAACTGGGCGACGCGTCGCGGCATGTTCTGCCACTACCCGCTCGCCGTGATCCCCTTCCAGCTGTCGCTGGTGGCTCTGTGCGTCACGTTCGCTACGCCACTCGCCTGCGCGGTCTTCGACCAGAAAGCGGCCTATGCCGTCAGCAACCTCGAGCCACACTTGAAGGTAACTTCAACTTTTCAATGTCGTCTGTTTTTGAAGTGAACACTTCAATTTGCGCACCACACACAGATTTTTCGTGGGCTGTGAGTTAAACTCTTTGAGTATTTACCATAGGAGGACTCAAGACATTTGGCTTGCTAACAAACAATGTCACGTTTTTTTGCGGGGCGCGGGGCGAACATATATTTCACACATTTGAAAACTTGAACTCACACAAGAGCAACAAACCTCTTTTTGTACTAAGACAAATGCTACACACCTAAACAAATCATGCACACATCTACGAAACGCGGTTGACTATTTTTGACAATAAAGCTCATTTGACATTCATATGGGCACGAAAGGGGTATGTTAGAACTAGGCTCGTCCTCTTAGGATAGTTGGTCTGAGTTGAGCTCACGTCACGCTCGTGAATGAAATAAATCTTCGGGCGAACTCGGGACCAAGCAATGCTAACGCATTTCTAGATGGCCATGGCGTATTACCAAGGTTACCAAGTTACCATTACACATTTACACATCTAATTTGAAGATCTTTATGAAATGTACTCTCTTATGAAAACTACTCGTTATCAATAAATAAATAAATAAAATATTGGTGGACAATTCACACACAACACCATCTGACCCCAAACTAAGCAAAGCTTGTGTGATGGCGGCCAGATAGCTGACATAATACTTATATAGTTTTAAATACATACTTATTATACATAGAAACACCCAGACACAGTGCAAACATTTGAATTCATTACACAAATATTTGCACTGGGTGGGGATCGAACCCACGACCCTCGGCTTCGCAGGCAGAGCTACTACCAACTAAGCCACGAGGCCAGTCGCTAAATTATATCCAGTAGTTATCAATAAAAGAGTATGAGTAACCATGGCCGTCTAGCGTCTAGATGCCTTTGAAGACTTATTAAGATGACAATGCTTTGAAGAGATATTCCAAACTAGCACAGCCCTCCCGTTTCACCCACTTAGTTTCCAAAGTGAGCTATCAAATTCTGAAACTTGAAACGACTTTTCGTGTCTTTATTCTAGTTTGGAAGCTTTGTTCATTAAACGCAGAGCAAGAAAACAAATAACAAACAACAAATTAATATGGTAGTGGTTGGACTTTGTAGAGTCCACTTTGGGATGTATCACACCTTTGACAGTAATTCTATCGCAAAGCAGTAGGTAAACATCACTGAGATCCGGTTTGTAGGTTGAATTTCCAGTGAAATTACAGAGCAGATAGGAAAACAACACAACAAACAACAAAGCCTTTGTAACACTAGTGTGACGTTCTCTTGTTTCAGGAAATAATGGAAAAGAAGTTCCCAAAAGAAACTCACGTCTACTACAACAAGGGACTATAAATTAGGAACTCTATGTTGAATGACATAACAGAGCTTATAGCGTATCAAAACTATATGAACACCACACCATATTGTATAAACCCTATTGCACGATTGACCTATGTAAATTTGAATCTCGTCGAGGTGGCTTAGGGGCACTGCTGCTATGCTATAGGGGCCTCAAATCTGAGATTGACCCTCTATTGATAAAATCCCTTATTTGCAAAATTTCTGTCAATTATGTCATGTTGACATAATATCACTTTAACAGAAATGTCAATTGATTTACAATGTTCTGTTATAAACGTTTGTCCACAATATTTTTGACGTGAGAACTTCTCACAAAACAATGAACGCCATGCACGCACGAAAAAGCATGGCTCATTGTCACGTTCCGCCTGAGCCGAGCGTGCAAGCGAGAGCGCGGAATAAGCTATAGAGAGGCACGATTGCCCTAAGCGTTCGGCTTGTGACGCATATCTTTCTAATGTTTTCTAATAACGTTATCACGTAAAATTGTTTATCGTCCGTTGACCGAACTCACAGACAATCATTTTTATTCACGGATGGTCAGTAGATATCCCGTAATTAACAATACTACACTTTTTTAGCTGCTCCTAATGTGTTTTGTGTTTAATGCGCCAGAAGTTTCGTTAAGTCATTTGGTATATAGTTTTTAAACTTTCGTGATTTGAAAACATAACACAGGATTTAATCTTGATAGTGTTGTGTGTCTTGGTGACAACCCTGTGATTTTTGAAGACCAAATGAGGGTAGATGGAGATCTAATTTCCAAATGAGACTACCCGCAATGTCTTCAGTCTTGTTGTGACCACGGCAGCTGCAATGCTGCCAAAACGTCAAGATAATTAAAGAATAATTTAGATCGCTATTACGTCCTGTTTAATGTTTTCAAATAAATCGTTTAGTATCACGAAACGTTGTAGTGTAAATTTTGCGATTGTTTCGGTAGGATCCTTCTAAACCCGTTGTGGATGAAGGATCTTCCAATCTGAGAGTCTACCCTAGCTAAAACTGTCTTAGCATTGATATTGCTCTCTCTTTTCTTTTCGCTTGTATTTATAGAGACCATGCGCTGTCCGAAGGGGGGGGGTCACAGGTCACAGGGGACATGACCCCCCCCCCCCCAAATCGTATACGTTACATTAAAATGGGGCGCTACTAGTAGTCTTTTTACTCGATTTATTGTATTTCTACTCGAGACCCCCCCCCCCCAAATCTGAGGCTGTGTACTGGTGACCCCCTCCAACATTCAACGCTGGGACCGCGCCTGATAGAGTCAGCAGTACCAAAGCCAAAGCAGGATTAGTTAGGCGGGTAGACCCGCTGGACAAAACAGGCATGATGATTGTGGTACGTCGCTTTTTTATTACTATTTATAATAAGTATAAAATGTCTCCAATTATTTCGTTTCACAACGCTATTCTCGTACTCGACATATGGACAATCGGGTACAGATAGTGGTTTATTTTAGAAATTGCCTTTTACATAATGCATTCCAGGCATTCCTTTTAGCATTTTATATAATTTTATTGTATTCTATACATCGTTGTTTTGTAAAATTTTGTAACATTGTAACTAGATATTAATTTCTATAGTTTTACGGTTATTTACAATTTTTATTTCTTGTAAATAGGTTTAGTTGTTACTTTTTGGATCATGTCAATTATTTATTTAAAAATTGTAATGAAGTAGATTTTGTGTCAGCCACTTTTAAAAATCGTGAAAATAGGAAATATTGGTTGAGAAAGATATGTAATTTTGAAATGTTATGTGCATTGACCGGAAATAACTTCCGTTTCGACTTCCATGATTGTTGTTTTTTTTTTAATGAAAATGACAATTTTCTTATATTTTAGCGTTATTTAAATCTCTGGTAAAGAATAATATATACACAACATTAGTGTATCTTGTTTATTTTTATAGAAGCTATCAAATTTCGACCCGTGGTTGTTACTTGCGGAAAAGTGACTTATTTTTAGGAATAACTTTAGTCTGTTTTTATCTGTACCTACTGGGCACTGACAGTAAAAAAACGCAATAACAACGAATTACAAAGCGCCGTTCGAAAACTAAAAAAAAGAGTACGATTGATGGGGTTGTATGATGTCGCTTCTATCACAGAATAAATATTAGTTTCTATCGTAATATTATTTTTCATTCAATGTCTAAAGTCCACAAAAACAGACATTTCAAATACTAAGTACGCGAAATTACGGATTGGTTTCGTTAAATTAAATTCGTGAATCAGTTACGATATATGACGGTATTAACAATAAATACAACGCTCAATTATATTTGGTTGTGATTATACGCTATCTTTGTTTATCGTGTTCGTGGTTTGATTTATATTTTGTCTTATCTTTAATACACATATTATCGTCATTTAACATGTTACGGATTAAGCATGGAACTAGAAAGAGCAAATGAAAATGTACAATCTTTCTCTTTCACTCTTAGGTAACTCAAGGAAGTAGGAGAGTGAATAGAATATATTTAGTTTTCTCTCAACTCTTAACCCCTTAACGCCATTATACTCTTTTCATCTTAACAATTATTTTGTTACAAATTATGGGGTTGAAGGGCACCGATTCCAAAACATTTAATTATAGGACACACAGATAAATCAACTTAATTATCTGAGTGGTAGGAATAGTACTGTACTAGACAGTGATTTGGGCTATTTATAATCAAATAGTTGCGTGGCACTGTGGGAAAGCTTGTTGGTTACCATCAGGTGCGTGCTTTGCTCGTCACGTCACTCGTTATTGTAAAGTGATATTTTTGCTGTATTTATTCGAAGATATTATTTAAATTGTAAGTAAAATTTTGGCCTACACAGCGCTTTGTTAATAAATATGTAACGAAATAACCTCAATACATATTATATTAAATTAAAAATCTTTAAAGTTGTTAATACTCTCGTACTTATTTATAAAACGGTTAATATTTTAGTTAAAATGTTCTGTTCCGTTTAGACGTGATACAATTAGACGTCTTCAGAATGACATGAAATAGGTTAGGTATGTGTGATGAAAAGGCATGGAAATATGTCAAATTATTTATCAACATCGATATATTGTGCTCATCAATTTTTTAACAACATAAATCATCAAAAACCCTGCAGAATTTTTTTGAATTGAACAAAATTTACCGTTCAGAGTATCAGCAGATAACAACAATCTCCTTGTTAGACGGTCTCTCATTTTCTACGTGACATTGGAAAAATTGTGAGACTAAAACATAATGAAAGCCATAAATCAAGAAGTAAGTAGCACACTAACACCACCTTTGGTGAAATTGAGAACTATTTTGGCTCTTTGCATTCTGAAAACGGCTAATTTCTACGAGATATAAAAATGACAGAGAGTTTTAACTAAAATGAGAGGTCTATGAATGAGAAGGGCTGTGTATTTTCCTATATAATAGGACAAACGTGTCTTGCTGTGAATATACATAGGTACATACAAATTATCTTTGGGATTTGTTTAAAGACAATTGATATTAAGATCTGCCCGTCGATAACGGTAATTGTGATACATTGTGTTAAGTTATCGCGGTTTTTCAATCCACTAATATCATTAATTAAGGGATGATAAATATGGTATAGTAGAGTCACCGATATGTCGGTGTAGTTTCATGCATCGATCCGAGTCTAATATTCCGTAATTAATGATATTAAACTTATTGTGATGTTATAAAAAAGATATTTACCAAGTAAATGTGTTTGACAAACGAATATGTGTATTTATGTAAACGTAATAACATGATTAAGTATACGCTTTGGCGGTAAAAATGTACTTAGGTAAAATTGTGCAATACATTCCAAAGATTTATTCCAAATTAGTGATTTAGTTGTAACGCTTATGAATCGGAAATAAATAACGTCCTTATAGTGAAAAACATGTTACATCTAGCCTCGTCTTTAATGGTAGTCAACTATCATACGGCATCGTACTTGTGGGGAAACATTTGGCTATTTTTAAACCACACTAATGGAGTGTAGATACTCATCATAGGGAAGCTCGTCTCTAAAACCTTATTCTACATATTGAATGCCAATTTTATAGTCAATCTTAAAAGTAAACCTCAAATCTAACTACAAAATCACACTTTATGACAACATACTCGAATTTTTGTACTCTATTTTTTTGGCTTAAATAAAGTTTATTGTTATACAGTTATTTATTTAAATTCTTGAGCATTAACAGCAATATGATAATAACATAACACGGTTATAAAATCCGAAACTTATATGGCCGGTGTAGGGTCCAACCTACCGGTGGTTAGGGCTGCAGGATGAAGAACCTCTTGGCGATACGCGCTGTGTCAAAGAAGCCTTCTGCAATCTGACCCTTGATCCAATCGTCTAGCGCTCTAGCGAAATTCTCCTAACATATTGGTCGAGCCTTATCGCTTCAAGGTCGTTCACCGATACAACTATTGGATCTATTATTGTTGTAACCCTCATGAGTATCACCGAATCCTGTCAACACTGTTTGAGACTCCAAAAAACTGAAAACCATTATGAGTATACTAAATGATTTCGGCGGTAGCAATCAGGATAGCGATTACCTACTGTAGGTAACTATATCAATGCGTCGTTGATAAGTCAATTCACAAATTTGCTAATCATTTAGGTAGGCTAAGTTGTTGACAATAATTAATTTCCTGTGAAATTGGAGTGTTTGAATAAATACATCGATTGTTGTCGCGGTACTGTCGAACAATGTACGAAATAAATTATGTATGAATGTTAACTGTTGTTTTAATTACTTTCACCTGTAGGTGCTGGGATTGACGTCAGTGTTTTATAAAATTTATAGTAAGTTATTTATCAAAATTCTGAAATTAAAATTAACGTAATGGATTAAGCCGTAGTAGTGGCTTAGTGACAAAATCTCACCGAGAATGTGACCAAGGATCGGGCGTATAAAAATAAAATAAAAATAAATAAAATAAATTTATTTCAATAAAAATAGATCTTAACTATACAATATTTTCTTACTTCTATAAACAGGTAGATTCTTTTTGTTTGCCTGAACTAGGTAGAACCTGTGTTTCAGGCGAGAGAAATGCTTATTTACCTAAGAGTTACATCTAGGAAGAAAATAAAACTAAACAATTTATTAATAATTCGGTCGGTACGAAATCGGTAAAAAGAAAAGGTATTTAAGAACTACTTTGCTTATCTAAATTATAGGTATGCGATTCCTTAATTATTTTGTAACTACTATCATATGTTCAGTTTCCTCATATGACAGAGTCAGCAAATACTCGGAGACAGTTTGTTTACAGTTATATAAATTTTGATTGTATATGCATAACAATCTATTTATTCGATTGTAGAGTAATGGCCCTAGAAATATGAAAAATCTACTTGTGAAAGCGTGTTTTGTGTGTGCCAGCGAGATACATACAATATCCTTACGTCTCTTGCTAGTATTGTTAGTGGAGTATGAAAGTAGTTTGTGCTGTTTTATTGTCGTATTCAATATAAAGAGTTGTCTTACAGTTAGAATGTTACAGGATTTATAGAGCCGTTCCGTAGAGAAGAGAAATGGGCGAAATGTTGCGACCAATATGGCAAGAATATGCAAGGGAAATTGCTTATTCTTGCCAAATATTTTACAATCTTAGTCGTAGTTTCGACAAATAAGATTACTTATTTGACTTTGTGTAAAAATGACCCACACATATCTCATTACTTAAAAGTTGCATTTGGCATCTTAATATGTACGAATCCACACCGTTTAATCAACACGTATGTAACATTTTTGATATACCTGCGGTACATGTCTCTTAGTCGGTGCTACCTATATTATTAATCAATTTGCTTGCTGCATACATTATAAAATGCCGTATCCTTTTGGAACAAATTTAGTAATCGGATAATGTTCACTTTTTTCTTTCATATATTATATTTAGCTTAAAGTTTCAGCCCTCGAGAAAATTAGTCGTTCGGTGACGTTCACCAAAGACCAAATTTTGATAAACTCGTTTCGAAGCCAATAACTTTCAAAATAACTGAAGAATGTATCCGAGTGATTTCGTAGGACTGCAAGTCGTAGGTTTTGCTGCTCGCGACTCGTTGAATAGTTTTCTAAAGGCAGATGTACAAGCTGTCATCACCGCTGGCTTTGAAGGTGCAGGAAAACAGATTCAGATAATTTATAAACCGTTATAACATGTTAGTTTGTTAGTCATAACATTGTGAAGAAACAGACATTTTTTTTTTTAAATGAAGAGTGACGAGACGAGCATGACATGTGCCTGACGGTAAGCAACATGCCTGCCACATAACAGCACAGTGACATTCAGCTATTGGAACGAACATGAAGAGTTCAAATCATGACCTAGCACTGCACTGCGCTCGTACACGCTCGCACAGGACCCCCCCCCCCCCAAATCGTATAAGTACGTCAAATTAAATATACTCGATTTATTGTTTCTATCTGATATTGACTGATGACCTCAAAATCAGAGGCTATGTAACGGTGACTCCTTCCAAAATCCGAGGCTGGGACCGCGCCTGGTTGAAGTTGAATAAGGTGTGGCTAAAATTAAAAAAAAAAAGTTTTATTTTTAGTTTGAAGTTCTCGAAAATGTACCTCCCCGTTGAGGTTATCATTAAAAATTACATTAACTTGTTTAATTATTGTATAAATTAGCTTTTATAATAACAATAGTAGGTACTTACAATACATTACTTGTCCAATGATTTCTTATTATTTTATTTTGTACAGGTAAATAATTAATATTTCATTTTAAATTTATTTAACTTACTCGTAGGTAAGTCTACATCTAAGTACTTACCTACATTAATTTGTATTGTTCTATGTTTAATTACGACGATGCGGTCTACAATGGAGCGTGTTTACCTAGAAGAAACCGATTCAGTCTCGATTTGAAGACACCAAGATTATAACTATCCGGAAACCCCCACTCAGGCAACTCATTCCACATCCTAGACCCTAGATGTTTTTATCACAATAGTAGGTATACTCAAACCTCTTCATCCGTGTCTTTGGAATATCAACAATGAAACGGTGCCACTTCTTACTTCTCTTCTACTTCTACGAGAAGTCCGATAGAAAACAGGGCAAGGTAGTATTAGATCATGCAGATCAGTTGCACACTCTCGGAAGTAGGTACATAATATATCGATATTTCCGATAAAAGACCGATACCTAAGCTAGCAATTTTGCGGCATAGCTATAATAGCCTAGCAATGGAATATGTTGCCAGAGTGGATCTTTTTCAATCAGTAGGCACAATCTAAGTGTTCTCGTAAATAACGTTGGTGTTTTACGCGGAGATGCAACGGATTATTTTTATATTTCTTTATTTTATAGTATTCCGCTTGTGGGACGTACCTACCATACCTTTACTAAAGCTAAGCTAATAATACTAAGCAGTAATGTGCTACCACATCTCTGTAGTCTGATGTGAAAGGAAATAATTCTAAGGAAATTAGAAGGCAATGCGATAAATCATCTTCTATATCCAATCACGAGCGCAGTGCAGTGCTAGTCATCGATTTGTGTAGGAAGTATCTAAATAACTGCGTAGCACTGTTCTGTTATTACTATTACTGTTCAGTACGCCGGCCCGTTGTTTATTACTATCAAGGGCATGTCTTGCTCGTAGCTTCAATGTAAATTATCCTTCCTACTATCATTGTAAATGCGTATGTTTACCTCGAAAGTCTTCAATCAGTGCGTGTTGCCAGTGATCACTTATGGAACTGAGACGTGGTCCTTAACTATAGCCCTCATAACAAAGCTCAAAGTCACACAGCGAGCTATGGAGAGAGCTATGCTCGGAGTCTCTTTGCGCGACAGAATCCGTAATGAGGATATTCGCAAAAGAACGAAAGTGGCCGACATAGCTCAAAGAGTAAGCAAGCTGAAGTGGCAATGGGCAGGCCACATCGCTCGCAGAACTGACAACCGATGGGGACGAAAGGTTCTCGAGTGACGACCACGAACCGGAAGACGCAGTGTTGGACGGCCTCCCACTAGATGGACAGATGACCTAACAAAGGTCACTGGAAACCACTGGTTGCAGGTTGCGCGGGACCGTTCGTTGTGGAAATCTAGGGGGGAGACCTATGTTCAGCAGTGGACGTCTTGCGGCTGATGATGATGTTTACCTCTGAATGTTTTTGCTAAATATGAAGTAGTAGTAGGTAGATTTCTCTAAACTGAGACACTCTTGCATTTTGACGTCATGAACGGGGCTAATGTAGGTAAGTATAACTTCTTGTATCTATAAGTTATCTATAAGTTACGGCTGGTCTAGTCGGGAGAACGGCGACTGCCGATCCGGAGACCCCGGGTTCAAACCCCACACGCACCACTGTCTTTTCGAAGTCATGTGCGTAATGCCGCTAACTTAAAACGGTGAAGGAAAACATCGTGAGGAAGCCGACATGTACCTAAAACCTTTCGAAGTCATGTGTCATCCGCCAACCCGCACTGGGCCAGCGTGGTGGATTATGGCCTAAACTCTCTCCTTGCGAGAGAAGGCCCCGAGTCCCAGCAGTGGGAACGTTTAGTGGGCTGTTGATGATGATAACTTCTTTAGGTGCGCCTAGACAGAGTTTTCGTGGGGTGTAAATTGATTTCTAGCGTCACGCTCGGGTATGATTAGTAAACTCGAGCTTCGGGTAAGCTCGGGTCCTTGGCGATTGGGCATCTAGAAATGCGTCAGCCAATGGAAAATGCTGAAAGAGCGTGGCCTCGACATCATGGCATGGCCATCTAGAAATGCGTGAGCCAATGGGAAATGCTGACGCATTTCTAGATGGCCATGCCATGATGGCGAGGCCACGCCCTCCGGTTCCACCCGTGTAGTTTCCAAGGTAAGCTATCAAATTCTGAGTTATAAGTTTTCACTTATATCGGCAATTTCTATGCCTGCCAATTTTTTTTGCCAATAATAGGTTTACACTTAACCGTCATCTGATGTAAAGCTAGGATGCGGTTTATGATGGAGCGCTAGCCAAAAAGAAATCGGTTAACTCTAGACATAGATAGAGAGATATAGATTATCTATTTGTATCAGGAACTACCCAATCAGGCAACGCATTCCAAAATGTGGATGTTATTACGAAAGGGGCGTCAAAACATTATTTTTAGTCTTTTGAACCATGAAACGTTGTCATTTTCTGGAGCTACGAGCAATTAAAAAAAATCGCATAATAATACAAAATCTAAATAAGTTCAGTGTGGCGAATTTGGGTTTACTTCTGCGTGCGCTTCGAAAAAATTCAGACTTATAATTTTTTTAAGTGAAAACTTCTTTTGGCGTACCGCATACAGATTTTCCGTGGGTTGTGAATTGAGCTCAAGCCACACGTTCGTAAATGAAAGAAATGTTCGGGTAGACTCGGATGATCTAGGTGGCCATGGTCATGGCCACGCCCTCCGGTTTCACCCGCATAATTTCCAAGCTGATCTATTAAATTGAGTTATTATAGTTTTCACTGCTATCGGCAGTCTATTACCAATTTTTTCCCATAAAGTACAATTTCAAAAACAAATTTCCCATTTTCCTGAACACATCGTCATATCGCACACTGAGTTTACATAACGCAAACCTTTAGACATCTCTTAAACTTGTCAGTCTCATTGTTATGATAAGATAAATGAATACATATTTAACAACTTGGCTTACCTGTACACTGCTGCAGTCTCGGTGTGGGGAGATTCCATAGGATGCTCTCCTCTGTATTCACAACACTTCTTTTGGCGCGCCATAGACAGATTTTTCGTGGGCTGCGAGAATTCTAGCGTTACGCTCGGAAATGATTAGAGATCTTCGGGAAAACTCGGGACCTCGGGTTTCACCCGCGTAGATCCCAAAGTAAGCTATCAAATTCTGAGTTATAAGTTTTCACTTCTATCGGCAGTTCTTCTAGGACTGGCATTTTTTAAAATAATGTAGAGTGAGACGAGCAAGACATGTGCCTGATGGTAAGCAATATGCCTGCCCATAACAGCACGGTCCTCTCGTCCTCTCAAATGTCACTACACACAGGGAGCTTCACATACTACGCTGACGTCACCGACGACGCCATCGGTCGGTTCGTGCGGCGTGCTTTGGCTCCATCACCGAAGACGATGGAGTTCAACCTACAGATGGCCATTAGCGACAGACAGAAATGCGGCCGTAGTGGAGGCTCTAAGCCGGCATAGAAAAGTCAGACTCACTAGAATTAGGTTGAAAATGTTCCCTACTCTCTCTCCATTTTTCCTTTTCTTCTCCCAATCCAAGATAAATGTAAAAAAAAATAACCCAAATGTAAGTTGCTACACTTAACATAAAAAAAACAGATGGCAGCAGTAGGAACAAAGTAGACAGGTTTTATCTATATATATAAAAGCGAAAGGTCACTCATCAAGGAATCTCAGAAACTACAAATGCTAGGAATCTGAAATTTTGCATGGAGGTCGATTTTACCACGTAGGCGCTCGCTAAGACGGGGTTTTGCGAAATTCATCCCCTAAGAGGGTGAAACAAGGGATGAACGGTTGTATGAAAATTCGTCATTTTTAAGGTATCAAATTTTTTATCTAGACACTTGACACGAAGCAAACGAATGTTTGTTCTATCAATTTCGTAATTTTTAAATGTACAGGGGTGAAATTGGGGTTGAAATGGGAGATGAATGTCAATATGAAAGTTCCCAACCGTCGAAGAAAAAACCATGAAACTCTGTGTA